>JAUNZM010000026.1:4450000-5685354 GCA_033459285.1 Clamator glandarius
TTACAGTTATTAATAATAGTTTAATTATGTAAGATGCCACTGCATTTTTCAAAAACAATTAAAGAAGCCTTGCAGAAACCAAATCAACATCAAGTTCATAAAAAGAATTTAAAGAGTATCTGTACACTGAAGTAGAGAAGTGTCTTTAAAGGCCAGGGACAACACAGTCTCTGTCATGACCACAGTTGGTTATCGATCATACATTGTACATATTCTGTAGCTGTTCATCTTCTCTAGTATAAAATTACCTAGAAAAAACATTTCCATGGAGACAATGGTTAAAATGGAAAATTTCCATCTAAATGAAATTTTAAAAAGAAAATTTTAAGTCAGAGCATGTCTGACATGCAGAGAGTTGTATTTTGCATATGCACTTTAGGTAGCCAAATTATCATCATTTATTGTTTTCTCATCCTGTGAGTGTACTTAATTCAAGTAAAAAAGTTTTTTCCAAAACTCTGAAATGTTTTTTACCTGTAGTCTACAGCTTCTATTGTTTTCTTCCAGCATTAACAGTGCTAGTATTTACTAATTATATACATGGAAAATACATACACAAATTTACAATTGATAGATAATTTTAGAAATGGATCTTATTTGGAAATCAAATTACTTAATTTTTTATTGCAGAATATTTTAAAAAAAAAAACTAAACAGGGAAAATAAGACTGGTCCAAAACTTCCAACTATTTCACCCCTCCTTTACTGGTGAACTATATTCCTCATTTACGTAGATCAGTTCAGTTCTGTTCGAGACTGTTAAAATGTGCAAACTGGAATTCTAATCTTAATTGCTTTTCTGTTGCTGTTTTTCAGATAAGGCTGTAATTTATCCTCCCTCTTTGGAGCCGTGTTAATTATATCATGAGAGAGATTGTTCTGCTTAGTGGAAATAGTCCTGGACCAGATTTAGCAAGTTCCTCTTCCAAGCTTTGGCCCTCATCTGAATGAAAAACTTAGGCAATTCTTAACTCTTAATTTAAAACTCCTTTCTCACCCGTCAGTTTTAGCTTTGTCATTTTCATTTGCATAAATCATTTGTCACAATTTAAAACCAGAAGCATAAGGAAACACCTGCCTCATAGACACTCTTATTGCTCCTGACTGAGTTACAATTTCCTCAGGAGTATTCCAGCATAGTTGCTTGTGGTGGATTTTAAGAGTGACAATGGTGTCTGTTGTTAAGGGCTGACCTTCTAGATGATTAATGAAGAAATATTATTGATATTCTCATCTGCTCACTTTTTGACGTCTTTCCCCTTTTAATAAACAGCTTTTCCCAGTCAGGAGCTCCTGAGCGGCCAGATCGGCTTTGTTCTGTACACTAACTGTGTAACGGATACACTTTCCTTTAACCTGTCAGCGTACAGGGCTCAAACTTGATTCAGATCTGCTTCATTCTTCAGTAAAACAGGAGCAGCTCCTTTGAAGTCAATGAAATTCTTCTGGCTTCCTGTATGGGAAAATGAGAGGAGAATAAGGCCTTTTGTCTTCTTCCAGGGCAACCATGCTGCTTAATAAATCATCATATCAGCAGCTGTTTTTCACCGGGGAACAGCACAATAATTGATGCCGCTGTCCAGAAATCCACAGAGGTTATCGATCAGGCCAGCTTGTTAGCATTTCTGCAAACCTATGACACAGGTCTGGAATAAACAGGAATTGGAGAAATGAGAATACACTCAAATAGAAATTTGAAAAGTATATTTTACTCTAACATTTCAAAAAGAATTGAATTAGAACTTTGTTTGTTTTTTCTACGTTATTTCTGTACATATGTTACTTACAGAGAACAGTAAGCCCAAAATAACATTTCTGCTTACAAAGCAAGAGATGCTCTAAACATTTTAATTGTAGTAAAGTATAGTCTTTTTACTGATTGTGAAGATTATCACTGTAGATCTAAATGACTGAGTACATGCTGTGCAACAAAAAAAAACAAAATAAAAAAAAGGAATTTGGATTAAGAGACTGGCATCTTGTCATCTTTCAGAAGCACCAGTTAGGGAAAATTCCTGAATTCAAAAGTACATAGTTTTCTAATTTGATCATTATTTCATAGGCTTCTCATTTGGCTTTAATATGAACCAGTTTGTAACAAAGTTTATAAATAGAAGTTAAACACAGCATGAAACTTCTCTTGAACCAAAACTATCCAATAGCTTAAAGTAATCTCTCGAAGAATAAAGAATATCAAGTGTTTTTTTTGCATTTCTAAAAAAAGCATCCATCTAACTACTACAATCTACTATTTAATTTTCCCCATAATATATTTCGTACAATCGAAAAGAACATAATGCAGTTTTATTATTGTTATTATTATTATAGGCATACCTAGAAGATAACAAAGTCATGACTTTTGATATTATGAGATTTCACTGGAAAAAGTTGACATGTACATAAATTTATATAAAGGGGAGTCCTTGAGCAGGAAGGGACAACTACTTGTAATAGCTCTTTAGACCAACATTTAAATCACCTAGCGTGAAGGAGTATCCTGTCTGTCAAACTAGGACATAAAGTTGACCTCATGTCCTACATAAATGACTTACTTAGATGTCAACCTTTTGGTACTTTGGAAGAAAATAGAATTTTGATTAATTTCTCCTCATTCCACTATTTTAAAAAAAATATCTTTATTACAAGTGTTGCGAGATATGAAATTCACAACAGTGTTAAATATACTTAAAATTAATTTTCTAGCTAAATATGGAGAACAAAGCAGAATGTATCTACCAATTCATAAAAATTATGGCCTGAAAACCATTTTTTGCACTTGTGATGGAGAAGGATCTTATAGGTCTTAAGGGAAAGATCATCATTAAAAAATTTTCTTTGAACATCCTTGGACGAGATATATTTATTTTTTATTTATTAGTCTGCTCAAATATAAACCAGAAGATAGTCCTTACTTGATCCTATCTCCTTATTACTGAGCCATCTGTGACAATATATGAAGCAAAACCTGCGCTGATAACTTGCTGTCCTCCCGTTTCCTTCCTCCTTTTTGGCTGTTCCTTGGTGTCTGACTCTCCATTTGGAGCTCTCAGAGAGAGAAAGGTTCATTTTTATTCATTTTAATGGGACACTAAATAGGAAACTTTTAAGCAGGGTTTCCAAGGACTACTGTAAGAAATACAATATTTCTATTTCAGAAATAGAAAACTCAGCCGAGGAATTCATTTAGTGAAAATAAAAAAAAAAAAAAAGAAAAAAGAAGAAGCTAAGAGTAATCCTAAATCCAGCTTTCATGTCATTTTGAAATCTAACTCACAGCTGCCAGCAAGAAAATAAACAGAAGTTAGTGGAAAATAATGATTTTGGATGCTTCAAGGAAAATAGCAGTTATATTCACTATCTTACACCTTATCTTGTTAGATCAGTGTGTTGTATGAACACATAGCTCTCTGTGTCCTCACTGAGGTTTTGAATATTCCAACAGTTTATGCTTTTGTTTGTAGCAGAGCTGAGTAGTGGTTGCAGCCGTTTGTTCAGCAGACCCCAAAGCCCTCCTACCAGAGTCATTACGAATTCAAACAAGCAACACTCAAAACCAATTACATGTGTGCACCTTGGAACAATGCAGACCTAATTGTAGGCCTACATACCTTTTAGGGGGAGTGCAAGAAAAATCTAAACCATGTCAATACGTACTATCCATGTTCCATATGAAACCCTGTGCTGTTCTCCCAGCGTATCCCAGAGGCTGCACCAAGTGGATACAAAATTCTTAATAGGAGAAAGCAGTGCAGCAGGTGATTTTGAATCACGTGTGTTTGGAGCTGCCTCACAAACAGCTGTGCTGGGAAAGCGGTCTGTGTGTGCTCCCCGGAGATGCTAAACTCACAAATACTTGGTCTACTTATGGATCAACAATAAAACTCTTCACAAAATAATTAATGGCTAAGGTCCCTGTTTCTGACAGTTCCCATTAAAACTGCAGGCAGTTGGCACAGCTGGCATGTCTGGGCAAAGGGGATAAACTAGATACAGCCTGCAGAAGAGTGATAAAAGGATTTTATCACTGAAATTGTTTTTGTTATAGGGGTACTCAAAAAATACAGTTGTAAATAAAAATCAGTAATACTCCTAATTCTAAAGTTGTCTTTGTGTTAAATATGATAGAAGGGTGAACTGATAGGGAAAAAAAAAAGAAAAAGAGTACATTATTTAAGAGCAGTATGTAATATATAAACTAATTGGATTTCTTCACAGCTAACTGTTATACCATCCTCACATTTCTGTTATGTAGCAAAAATAGCATTGGTGGACACAATATTTGTTGTTCTTTTTCAATGCCCTAAAAAATGGAAAGTTAGCGAAAAAATGGAAAGATAGCGATGTTATCAGAATGCAGTTGCTGGCTTCTTCATGGCAAATGGATGTGCATCATCGTCAGTGACGACTGCTTTTCAGGTTAAAATGTCAATTTACTTTCATTGTCTATGAAATTCTGAGGAACATACGTTGTTGCAACCCAGCAGACTTTCTGAATTTTGGGTGTTTGAGGGACAGTACTTAATTCTTTCTACTTTTCTTCTGTCTCTGGTTTGTTTATTCACTTCAACACCAACTCTGTGGCAGCATTGTAACCCTTTTATTTCTTGATCGTGTTTTACCTTAAATTCATTTTCTCCTAGTTAATGATAGTGTTGTGTGAAGCTTTACAGAAGGATTTCAGGGTATTCAAAAAATGCTTTTATTGGCCTAAAGGTGTGCTTTTGATATACTCAAACTGGCCATAAAAACTCTGCGCAATGATCCTGAAGTTTTTCATCCTGACTTTCTACCAAGCCCATTGCAAATGAGACACTTGTGAGGATAATACAGAGGTGATTTCTGCAAATAGTATGTGCTGTTTATATGATCATACAAGTTTATAACAATGTTCGTGCATGGATAGTACAGATGAAATTGCAGACTTGGGTGGCTATAGAATTGCAATAATTAGAACATTCTTATCCACAGCAAACTACAAACATAAGTCTGCAAATGATCAAAGGGTGAACTCTCTTTAGAAATGCAGAGAAATATTTCATCATCATTTGCTGCTGATTTGGAGAGAATATTACCAAGACAGATAAACTTGTCAGCCACGTTCCTCTGATCTTGTGCCATGGAATAAACATACAGCTTAGTGATTAACTCTTTCTTCTTATTAGTCATTTTATTACCTTTTCTTCTTTTCTTGTGCTTCATTTTCTCTCAATATTGTTGGAAGTGAGATTTCTGAAACAGTGCTCATTTCCTGAAACATTCAAGCATTAAGATCTTGAATTTGGACCAAGGAAAAATCAGTGGAGAATAGATATTTGTCCTACATCACAAACTCAAATGTTCATAAGGGACTTATTGTGTAATGGCTGTTGTTTCTTCTTTATTTCTTTGCCATTCCTCCAGAATGCTTTTCTGATGCACCACATTAAATCTAATATTCAGTTCTCATTGAATTTCTCAATTGTGGATAAATTTTTGCCCAGCGTACCAATCAAGCTACAGTAGCTTTCTGGTCAATTGGATGAAGAAACTCTGTAAATAAAGCTTTTTTTTTTTTTCTTTTTTCCTTTTTTTCTTTTTTCTTTTTTTCCCTTTTTCTATTTTTTCTTTTTTCTTTTTTTTTCTTTTTTTTTTCCTTTTTTATTTGTCTGCATAATAATGCTTTTGCTTTCTGTTTCAGTGTTCTGGCATCAACATATCTATTTTTTTACAAGAACTTCCTCACTGGTAGACTACTTGTCATATGTGATTTTTCACGTTCCATTTTCCAAATCACGCTCAGTTCAAGCTAGCACAGAACATGGAAACTCAACTGTTATTCTCAGCTTTTCTTCAGTAGTTGTCTAGACAGATCAAAAAAAGCAAAAGCCATTCACTTTGACTGTGATTTAACAGCTGCAATCAAATTCAGATCTGATTTTGGCCTGTTTCTTCAATAACTTGAAGTACTTTTGCTGTTATTAAACATGCTGATCTTGCCAGCATATGTATACATGACAATTTAATCCGATTGTACTGAAATTGAGTCTTCCATTGTGTGGATTAAACATTCTTGAGCATTCAGTGAACAGTGAATTTCCTCTTACTAGCTCTGATCTTGAAACCCATTGAATTCAGGTCTTTATTAACAGCACTGATCTTCAATCAGATTCAGATTATGAGGGAAATGACTATCGTATCACCACAAACAAAAAGAAATCCTAGTTTCTCTTGATTTTTGTAGTTACTTATTCTTCTATGAAATATGTTTTATTTCTTTTGTCATTTCAAAATGTCATTGTTTTGTCACTGACACAAAATATGTGGCTGTTTTTAAAACAGAGATAGTTGAATTCGAACAAGCTATTAAAAGTTTTTTATTTGAGTTAAATCAAATTAAAATGAAATTGAGAAGACTCTATTAGTTCAGTTTGACTTAACCTTCTTAAAATCACAACCTAATCTTGATGGCTTAGTAGGCAATCTTAGTATTTTAACTACAATTTGTTTCCTTCAATGACTTCTAAAGTCATTCAAATCACAAATAACATTAGTGTCAAAAAAATAGTGGAATGTTACGTGAAGTTTTCCCAGCAGTAAGAAAACAGAGCATATTTAAGAGGTGAGAAAGTAGGGAAAAGAGACCAGAGCAGAAGGATGAAAGAGCAAAATGAGGATAAGGGTATAAGAGAAGAGAGTCTGAGCTGATGGAGGATAAATTTTATTACAATTTTCAACTTCTTTTTGGATTCTATGCAATATTTTTTTCAGCAGATTTGTACTAGAGTCTCATTTTTGGCATCTTTCGTAAAAATAGCTTCATCTTATTGGTGGCTACTTTGTAGACTTTTCTGCAGGATGCTGAATTCCCAATGAAAATTATAAGAAACAGAAAACTTCAGTATAAAAGATGTGGCCAAGATCCTGGAGGATCAGTCCAAGAAATCTGATGTAAATCCATGTACATCCATTTCATAAGGCCTCATCATAAACCTGTAAATAGATTACTCAGAAATGAGTATACTTATAATCAATTAGTAGACTATCTTCATCCTTGCTCCTTTTAGAAGGACATGTATGTTGTCCTATCCTCTCCTTGCTTGTATATCCCAACTGTAAATAACCTTCTCTTGAGTGAAGTATTATCAGTATTCAGTGCAAGAATAAACTATTATTACGATTTGCCTTTGCATGAATAAGAACTACTATCATATTATGGACCATACACTGGGCCCATGCATTAGTATTTTACAATAGAATCTGCAGAGTAAAGAGCAAGTAGATTTAAGGGTTTGCATGAAATGCCTTATGAAGGTAGAAAAGGGTGCTTTATTGTGGTTAAAACTGTGAAAACAGTAGTTATGTGGTGTTGTGTAAAAGGTAAAGTTATTGATATTGGTGTCTCAGTTTTACTTCATAATACTCGCAGAAATGTCTTCATAATATTAAAATACATGAAATGTTAAGTTTAAAATGTGTGTCTATATGCATATATAAAAGGCAGGCCTTCAGAGATCAATGTGCTGTATTCTTGTTCCCCACTCCTGTTATTCACTAAGATGATCTTTCCCCACAAATATATGCATCCCCTTCTCAGACATATAAAACAAGAGAACTCACTTAGGGGAAAGAGGAATTTCTTCAGACTCCCCTAATGTTTCACAGATTGGATTTCTGTGGCTTTTTCCTAACTTCCTTTTCTGGGAAACAAGGTACAAACTAAATTGGATGTTTTAACTCTGAGCTTATCTGGCAAGAATCTAACCTGCATGGCAAATTGTTAACATCTAATAGGAGTTTGTTCCAAGGTGGTTTGTGTCATTTCTACTACACTGGGGCAGGAAGGGCAATGTGACATTAATAGTGCAATGGTTTAGGTCCCCTCCTTGCATGGGATCAGATTAAGTTCACTGCATAATTCACTGTAATACATTCAACAATTACCATTTAAGAAGGTATCCTTTCATTCACCTCCACCTCAGTCTATTATAACAAACAAGTCATATTTTCTTTGAATTGCAAGGGAAAATTGGATGAAGAGGAATGAAGAAATGCTTTCGGGGGACCTTTTATTCTTTGAAAGGAAGCTTGAAGTCAGAGTTTAGATTGTGCAAGTACTGTTTACCATTTAATCTACCTTGATAAGTAATAATTTAAGAGTTTGTAACGTCTTGCTTCAGATGCTTAATAACTTTTAGTATCTAGGACCGAACTCAACATTTTAACCCATGCAAAAAGGACATGAAAACAATGGCCTACCTCTGAAAATATCTTTTTAAAGCAGAAAAATGTGTACTGTATGACTGGAAGGAGAATTTTCTAAGTATCAATGTGGGAATTACTAATCAAAGCCTATAGGCTCCAGTTTCCTCTAAATGAATAAGCACATGACAGGAACTATATTATCTGGATAGTCTTTGTAAAACTTGGGTGCCGTGTTGTGCCCTAATATAACACATAGTGTGCATATATTGGATGATAAATAGAGTCTATGGACTTGCTAGACTTATAAAATATTTTATTAGAGACAAAAAAAGTTATACATAAATTTAAGAAACAATGTTTAAAAAGTTGTTTTAGAAATAAGCAAATTGTTCTCTAGGGAGGACTGCTAAGGAAAAACACAAAGTTACTTCCATGTATAGTAAAACCTTATGCATATGTCTTTTCTCTGCTCCCTCTAAACCACCAGTGCTTCATATTCGAGTTATTTATCCAGCTTTTTTTTTTCCATTTCCATTCTGCGTCTCACTTCCAGTTATTGAGAAAAGGGCACACTTAATGCAGATTTTTAAATGGAAATATTGACTCTACATAAAAGACTGAGGAATAAGCAAGCACTGAATTAGATTATCTCAGGAGGTCTCCTCCAACTTAAATGATTCTGTGATTCCCTGACAAATTCAAATACCCTCCTTGCTTTGAGGTGGAATACACCTCCACAATCTGTTGAGCTGTAGGAATGCACATCTAATTCACCATCACCTTCCTGGTTTCCACAAACACTCACCACAGTGTTTAATCCTTTAAAAATGAGCAGCCTTTATGCAGTTCTTAGGCTAACAAGATATTAATAAATATTAACATAAAAATAGGAGTATGAAAGGATTATTAATATTCAGATAAATAGTGGTTTGTGTTATTGATATGAGCCTAGTCTGTCTGAAAGAAGAATATATAGTCAGTTTAAATATTCCAAATCTATTGACTGTCAACAGTAGATCTCCATGCAATTTTAGTTTCAATGGTATAAATATCATAGAAAGAGTTTATTTTTCTCACACAGAAAATGGGAAGCTGCATCCAACAATATATACAAATTCTTTACATTTTTTAGGTACTGAAATATGAAGAAATTCCATACTTCAGGGTGCACAGTCAATCACCATTCTTCTCCCTACTGTGAAGACTGCAAGCATTCAAATTAGAAGTTTTTGGTTCAATATTTATTTCATCACAAACTCTGTCATCTTCTGTGGTGACAAAATGGCAAAAAACTCCCTTATCTTGCAGAGAATTTATAAATAGTCTAGTACCCCAAAATATGCAAAGATTATTAATTTTTAACTTAATTTTGTCTTCCAGAGCAAGATAGAAAATTCATAACACATTCTGATCAGTTGAGCTGGCATGAATTCAGAATAAGCCCACTGAAATCACTGAAATTTCTGTGAATTTTCAACAAAGAAATTCTTCAGGGAAATTCCTCATAGAAACCTGCAATGATACACCACAGTGTATCAGATGAACAATTTTAGTGTCTTCTTGTGCAACAGGACAATTAAAAATGGTTACATGTATGTATATATATATGTGTAGTATATATATATACACATTTAATGTTAGATGCTCAGCAGCACATTCCTGTTATTGCTAGAATAACAAAATCCACACTGGGGAATTCTGTCTAAATAAATAGTCAGTCTGTTGTTGAATACAAGCCAGTTAGCAGATTGACTACAAAGTTGCCATCAATTTGAATCAAGAGGATGCTTTTACAAGTTACAAATGCCTTCTGACTTTTTTCTGACTCATTAAAGCTTTTATGAATCTTGCCAGATGTTTAAGGCCTCAGGGAAAGTCAAATATACATGGAGAGGACAAAAGAAAAATAGGTAGATAAAAATACTGAGAATTAAGTTGCATTTTTGGCTCTAACTTAACATGTCTGCTCTGGAATTGGCCTTTTCTTTCTTTGGGGATGTAATTTCTCATAATGCTTTCATTCTTTTCCAAAATAGAGTCCTGTATTTTATGCCATTAAAAAACCCTTCTGATTACTTGTAAAGAGATATACTTTTAAGTTGTCCTTTCAGCTGCAAATTATAGGTCATCTTACACTCTGTGGTCTGTTTTGACCACAGTTGAAGTGGAAGCATAATAAACACAGTCCAGAAATTTGGCAGTATTGATTGTTTTTTTAACTCATGTCCAAGAATATTTATTGAGCATTGTCACTTAAGAAACTGATGCAAACATTCTTTATGGTGCAATTGTACTGAAAGTCCTTTGAGAGTGGATGCAGTTGCTATGTTCACTATGTATTTCTACAGCAGCACCAAAGTAGCAGTCATATATGCAGCTGGAGAGTGAACTGTTCACAGTACATTTAATTCTGAATCTGCCATAAAGCATAAAACACTCCTACTAAGCTTGAAATGCAAAATTGTTTGGCAGTTCTAGGCCCATGTTAAGAATAGAAATCCCTGATTTTTTTGAGACAGACTGTATTGGCAGATCAATTAATCTTAGCAGTGTTGCCACAATACAGGGGCATACCCTAGACTCACAGAAATGTTGGTGGTAATACAGCCTGCAGCCTGGAATAACACAGGGAAGGTGCTTGATGCCAAGGAGTTAGACTCATGCTAAGGCTGTGGCAATGAAATTGCCTTCCTACAGTTCAAGAGCAGAGAGCCAAAATGCTCTGGCTCTAGACTCCAGTAGAATTCAACATTTCCTCTTAAATGATCCATAGAGAGCCAGGAAAATTCTCACCAGCACAAGCCAAAAAGCATTGGATGAATAAAAGGATAAAGCAAAAGACATTCTATAGTGGATATAAATACTTAGGTGCTAGGGACAGTATTGAATTTACTACAGTAGCTTGATTGCTTTTCATCTGAGCTAAATCCAGTCAGAATTGTAATAAAACCTTGTAGTCAAAGACAAGCGGCTTAATACCACGTGACTCTTGCAGCTGACAAAAACCTGTGTTAAAGCAGCACCTTCTAGTAATGAGGAACAGGATTAAGAACCAGTAGAAAATCTGTCCCTTAAAGGCCATCTACAAGACTACAGCTCTGCAGTGATGAATGCTTAATTCCTACAAGACATATTACAGTAAATAATTAACACTTAACAATATGAGTTGATAGAGATGTAATAATTACACTGCATTGCTTAATAGCATTTCCCCTTATGCCAAACATTCCTGAAGTCAATCTAATATGGGCTGTACTGAACATGTCAAATATCGAACAATCTCAACCTGCCTTTTGCATAGGAAGTTTGTGTTAGATTTTTGTGTGCCTCTTTCTATATCCCTCTCTAATTTCCAGAGATAATTGCTTACGAAAAAAGATATTTTAAGTAAACTCCTCAATATTATGGGCAAGGGGTACAAAACAAGGAACTAACCAGAAATAATGGGCTACTTCTATCATTGTAACCAATAAGTACAAAACCAGAAGGAAATCGCTCATATAATTTGAATCATGCGCATAAAAAAAAAAAGAACTGAGAGTATTAGAACTGAATACTGGATAATTAGTCTTTCTAACTTTTGCAAAATCTTGGCATAATAATATAAGTTTTGATTGGAACTATTAAAAGAAAAACTTTTGATTGTTGAGAAAAAAAGATAAAAAGGTCATATGGTAAAAATAGTTACACAGACAGACTGAGAGAGACATAATTATAGTCCCACTATTGTCTGTGTGTGAATACTTTATGGCATTAATTACTGAACATATGTAAATGTATTTTTACGACTACTTTAATTGAGTGCATTAAAACCAAACCCACTATACAGCGTTTATGTACTATTTTTGGCCTGAAATCTTATCTAAGGCAGTTTTAAAAAGTTTTACTTATTTATATACTAAGATGATTAAATAGTTGCAAATTTTTTCAACTTCAAAGCCGCATTAACAAGTACTCCTTTGCCTTTGGACACTGTCTTCTCATCAGCTACAACTTGTCAAATTGAATGCATGAATTTCTTTTCTAGTTTCTCCTCTCCCTACATTTCCTCACTCTAATATCTAATCTCTGGGTGAGATTTTGAGCTGTAATGCTAAATGAAACAGTTTCCAGGTCTGGGAGTGCAAAGAATACAATGGCTTTATGCCCTTTATGTCCCTTTCTGTTACAGGCATATTTCCAGAGGAAATGGTAACTCCAGCTTCAATTTAAGCAGCACTGAAGGCCTGTTTGCACTGTAGGAGTCTCCTTAGGCTTTCCATATTATAGTCAATCCTGCACCACTGGCAGAGCAGGTTTTTTTGAAAATACGATCACAATATCCAGCTTTCCCTTAATCTGCCCTGCTCATTTTGTTTGAGTGGATGGAGATGCTTTTATTCTTCAGCTTCTAGCTGTTCTTTATAGACTAAAATCATCATTACTTCATGTAAGGAGATATTTTTTCTACACCAATGTATTTTACCTCATGTAAAGGGACCTTTGGACTTATTGATAAAAAGCAGCAGTAAGGCAGAGTCTCATTCTTTCAGAGGTGGACCAGATTTTGAGGCTCTGCTTAACTCATTTCAGGTTTATTTTGACTTCGGGGTTTTCCAGAATCAGACAAAATAAACCTGAAACTGTTGGAAGGATGCTAAGATTAGCTCTGTTGTTTTCAGTCATTTTTGTTATACGAGAACCAGAGTGATTTTTTCTGTCTTCACACAGTTTTATAACAGGTGGCTTTGGATGCATTCAAACTCCACAACCCCAGACGCAATACTCTTCCAGCCCTTGTCCCCTTCCACTCTGTGTCGTTACGTTGCTTCTGCCTGATGACAAATTGAACTGACCCCTGTGTACTGGTACTCCTGAGTATCCACAGCTTTACTGGAGCTAAATTCAACTTCTGATAGCAGCAAAAGTGTTTCTAAAAAAAATTCTAGGGAAATTTTTGTCATCTGATAAATATTTACATGCAAAACTGACCATCTTACTTTGCTGATCACGCATGCAAGAATCTTGCCAACTTCTGTACCCTCATCAAGTTTTCCAGATGCATGTTTAAACAAACTGGAGAAGAAGGAATTTGCTGAGGGATAGGTTTATCGTCAGGACTCCAAAGGATCATTCTTTTTTTTCCAGGGATAAATATGAGGAAAACTTTTTAGGCTCAAGCAGATGTCAATGCTGTCTGACAACTGCCTTGCATGCTTCCAAAATTACACATGCTACTGGCACAGTATAAATAGCTTTCAGTTGCATAAGAAAAAGATGTCTCTGAGCTAATTTGGAGAACAAAATTTTTTTTTTTCTCTCAAGTTCTGTTATTTTGTCATTTCATTGTACAACTGTGCAATGTTTGTGTATACATCTACACATTGCAATATTGCTTTATTTTTTTTCCTTCTGTTGCTAAATATATATTTTCCTGAATACTGAAGGAGCACACTTTGATGTTTTGCATTTAATGCTTATTGTGATCTGTAGATTCGCTCTGTTTATCATTCTGCATATTGGATAATCTATATTAAGGAAAAGAGAATCCCAAATGCCCTAAATATCTGATACCTGTATCATTAAAATGCCATTCATCTTAAAATGCCATTCATGTGGCTGCTGCTACTTTTTATTTGCCTTCTTGGAACAGTTTCAAGTTGGAGTCTTTTCAGTCTTCATGCTTATGAAAATGTGGATTCTCTGTCCCAGAGACTACTTTTAAATAGGTATGAAAGACAAATCTATTAACCACCATTTCACATATGAGAAATTGAGCTGAAAACAATAAAGACACTTGTCTAACATTACAGAAGGATGAAGGATAACCTGTGCTTTAATGAAAGCCTAGTGAAAATGTAGTGAAATTACAAAAATCAGTCAAGAAAGTGAACTTCAGTTTCTGGTTTCTCAAAGCCAATTTAAGTATTCCACTCTTCCTACCATTCCTTTTAAAAAGCAGATATGAATTGGCAAAGATAATTGAGTTACCATGAAGTTCTGTAAGGACTGTGGTCTACAACAGCCTACCAAAAATTTGGGGGTTGCAAAGCATCATTCTTTTATTCCTCTAGAGTAACCACACCAAACAAAATATTTCTGTAATCTTTTTTTTTTTTATCTCTTTCACTTAAGCTGACTGAGAGAAGAGATTCTGGTCTATAAAAAGTTTGTCAAAATGCACACAGTCAAAAGCCCATTATTTTGAAATAAAGACACAAATATCTAGCATTTTTGTATTAGTAATAGCATGTGAAAAATGAGCCAGTCACAAAGAAATGTTCCTGCAAGCTAGGTTTGGCAAAAAGCATATATGCTTCATTTCATCTGAAGGTTGCTTTGGTTCCAAAAATGGAATTCCTAGATTTATTGCAAAATAATCTGGAACATACCCCTAAATACTAGGACAAGGTAATTTTTAACAAAACAAAACATTACTTTATTATTCATTCATTGCTAATGTATGAAGCTTCTGTCTGTCTCTTAAAGCTGTTCTAAGAACAAACAGCTTCTAGGCAAATCCTTCTGTTGACTTCTAATTTCCTAATAGAGTACACTTTAAAGCACTGTCTATGTCAGAATCCAAGGGACTGATTCTTAGCTTATTTACACTAACGTGAAACATACTTACAATTGCCATGGGTAATAATGTTGGATTTTTTTGTTCTGGGGAAGATTCAACTCTTGGAAATTCTTTTCTTGATCCAAGAAATACTTACATAAATAGTTTTACGTTCTAAAAACTAGTCAATTTTTCACTTACACTAGCTATTTCTATTATATTATACTCTAACAGATATTTGTTCATAGCTTTGTAGTCAATAGTTATCAGAGAAAAAAAGTGACATTTTTTTGACTGAATTTACAGGGATCTTAGGACTTTGGGCTTGCAGAAGGCCCTGCTGTAAATGTTTCCCAGCTTTGCTGGGATATAAAGTATATACTTACAACCTACCAAGAAACAAGTATAATCACAGAGGTTTGCTGTGGGATTCCTGTTCCAATTAAAAGCTTGTGTTCAGAATCTCATCTGGATTCAGAAGGGTCAGTACTATCATTCCCAAATATGGGGTGTCCAAAGTCAGTTTTGTTATATGCAAACTAAATATAGTTTCCCTGCAGACTGGTAGCTTGACTACTTCTTCATCCGTCTGTTGAAACTGGATTATCGCAGAGAGCATGTTTAACTAATTTCCTGTCAGATTAAGTTTAATTGCTTTAACTGTCATTTCCCGTGATGCAGTGTTATTGTAAGATGTCCATCTAGTTAAGGATGATGTGAAATATGGGAGTTTTAGCATTTTCAGTGGAAGTGCTACTGAAAAACATCCGGAACACATACTTTAATAGGTGTGTTAGTCTTGGCCAGTCTTGGTTATTCTTCCAAGCTGGATTTGCTGTGTTTGCTGTTCCACAGCTCATCTCATCTCCCATCCTGGATGTGCAGTTAAAGAATGGGCAATCCTTTCAGGGAGGAATATGCATGTATTGACCTTTAGAAGACTTAGTAAATAAAAAAGGACACGTGAAATTGAACAAGATGAATTTATAGTGTTTCTGGCAGTGCAGGTTAAACAAATACTGAGCAAACTCAAAACAGAGCTGTCTAAACTGCAGAGCTTAACACTTCAGCCCTGTAGAATGACTCATGGGAGACTGGTGGAGGCGTATTTTCGTATTCTGGTTTAAACTATGAATCTTGCCAAGTGACACTGACGATTGAAAGGCTGGTTAAGTGTTCTTGTAATGAGCCACCCTTTGCAAGTCCAGGTCAGGCTCCATGCTTTGACACTGACATTGAGCCTGTCAGATGTCACTGTTTCACATCATTAGTTGGAAACATTGCCTTCAGCAAAATAGAGGAACAGGTAAAAGAGTAGGGACCTCTCCAAGTCTCTCCTTTGCTGAAACAAACTTAAAAAGATATCTCTATATTTATTGAGAGCAAAGAGACCGTATATAGTTGTGTGCTTGCACTAGAATTTAAAATACGGGTTTTGGGCAAAATAAGTATAATAATGGATCTGTGCTCTAGGAATATAATATTTTTTTTAGTTACTAACCTTAAATCTATTTTTTAAAAAGGACATACTCCAAAATAAGTTTTTGTCAGAAAATTTCTAACACACTTGGCAACATTAACCTGAACTTGGATTCAGGCATTTTTCAGGTTTGGATACAATTTCAAAGTGTGACATTGAATTTGATTAGCCTCCTGGGATTTCAGTGCAAAGTCCACTGAAAATGTGTCTGCTCTCACATTGCATCTCAGATTCTAATCTGGAATCATTTAGAAGTTCTTGTGAATCTTTTAGTCCCAGGGACTGTCTAGAAACAGTAAGCAATATTCAGAATGGGTTTTTACAACAACCAAGAGTAAAAGTTTAGGGACTGAGGAGTCCTTTCACTCGTGAATTTTAGGAGTAGAATATACCTTCCCAAATGGAAAATTAGTCACAATACTTAGAATAGCATCTTTATCATTATATAAACAAAATTAAATTCCCTAGTGTAACAGAAATATGTAGTCTCATGCATTCTTACAGGTGTGACCTCTCAGGAACAGAGGGGGAAACAAATAAACTTTGGCTAAATAAATGGGCACATACAATGTACCAGAGCAAACAGACCATTTCTTAATGATGAAAAGCTTTAGGACATGAAACTCTTGCTTTTATTACTCTAGATCCCAGAAGAACTCAATCTATTATTGTGCTGATGCTATCAAACTAATTGCGTGCTCATCCTATTGTGTCAAAGGCAAACTTGTCTTAAGGGTAAAACAAGAATGGCTTGGAGAAAAACCATATTAGGGTTTGGATTTTCTTTTCTTTATGTTTCATCCCCTTGGCCAGTTGTAATTTTGTCTCCCATGATAGGAAACATCACTAAGTTTTGATACAATTTTAATTTCAGATATTCAAACATGCTAAAGTCAGTGTATTTTGTGTGTTTGAATTTCTGAGCCTTGCCTTTAAGCTATGAGTTGAACAGAACTGTTGGATATGTTAGTAAGTACTGAAACAAAGAGAGCATCTGAGAGACTTTACATTTGAGATATTTTATGTCTGGGCGAGATATTCAAGTCACATTTCTACTCCAGTTTTCTTCAGAATGCATTAGGTTGATAATTTAGTGATGACGCATCCGTCCATTTCACAATCAAGGAGTCCAGCAGGGAAAGCAGACAGAGTATTTCAGATATTCCTGCAGCCCTCTTACTCCTTGTGTAAAACAGAAGAGAAAGTAACATGCAAATTCTAATTTCTGGATAGCTTTAGGTCATTGTCCTGGAAACCTGTCAAAGGACAGTGGCATTGCACTCGTTTCAGAAATATTTTATTTGATTTGCATTTTTCAGATATTCTTAGAGTAGCTTCTTATTTAGTTGCTCACTACCCAGCAGCTAGATTTCTATCATGTACCTTAGGGGTACACCGTGAAATTGTTTTAATAAAAATCAAATGTTTTAATGAAGATCAAATCAGTTCTGGGCCCCTCACCACAAGAAGGATGTTGAGGCTCTGGAGCAAGACCAGAGAAGAGCAACGAAGCTGGTGAAGGGGCTGGAGAACAGGCCTTATGAGGAGCGGCTGAGAGAGCTGGGGGTGTTCAGCCTGGAGAAGAGGAGGCTGAGGGGAGACCTCATTGCTCTCTATAACTACCTTAGGGGAGGTTGTAGAGAGGAGGGTACTGGCCTCTTCTCCCAAGTTACAGGGGACAGGACAAGAGGGACTGGCCTCAAGCTCCGCCAGGGGAGATTTAGGCTGGACATTAGGAAAAAATTTTTCACAGAAAGGGTCATTGGGCACTGGAAGAGGCTGCCCAGGGAAGTGGTTGATTCACCTTCCCTGGAGGTGTTTAAGGCACGGGTGGACGAGGTGCTGAGGGACATGGTTTAGTGTTTAATAGGAATGGTTGGACTCAATGACCCAGTGGGTCTCTTCCAACCTGGTTATTCTGTGATTCTGTGGTTCTGTGAGATGTTTAGGTCCATGGTGTATTGTTCATTGATTCTCTGTCCACTCTTGGGTTTTTTAACATGCTATTGCACTACATGCTATAAAGAAGTGGTTTATTATTTTCACTGCTTCTCATTTATTAACAATAAATTTGATATAAGCAATACTAATTTTCTAAGGGTTGTTCTTTTTCATATCAGGTGGGTTATAAGAATGATTAAGTTTCTGTATTGTTTTCCTTTATTTCCAAGAGAACATGAGTTACAGATATTCAGCTACCTTGAAGAAATCAAAATAAACACTACTAACCTTGCTGGATAGATTTAGGTAGGGCTTTTAAATTTGTTTTTTACATTTTGTTTAATGCTAGAGTTTCTTCCTGTAACCTCCAGCAAATAAAGTACCTAGAAAAGGATAATCAGCAAACCAACTGAGGCTTATATCCCTCTAAAGGTTGATGCTTTCATGGTAACATCTGAGCATTTTGTTGACAGTCATATAGACCTGCATTCATTTTCAAAGCCTTCAGTCAGGTTTAAAAACTAAATCCAATGAAAAATTGTAATTTTAGGTATAATCCTTTGGACAGAGCCTATCTGATGAGGCAGTTCAATAATGCATTATTGGATAAGTCTATAATTAAAATCTAGCCTTTTAGAAATTGTCTTTTTTGGCTTTATGCTTCAAGCACTCTGAAATATAACCAAGCAATGAGTAACACATAAATCTCATAATATACCTGTAATCCTGCTGGGGTAACCTTATCTGCTGCCTTATTAAAGACAAAATGTTCTCTGATTACAGGGCCTTAATGTAAAGGTGTATAATAAGTTTAAATGGCAATGAAGTTTTTTCTGCTAGCTTGTCATGGTTATACTTCAAGAATTATGAACACTTCCTATCAAAATTTTTCAATCTAACTTTTTTTTTGCTGATTTAGCAGTGTTCAGCTATTGCAGCATTATTGGCTACATTGTAATTTATGAATCTATTGCTGTCTGAATCACACGGGAGTGTGCAATGAATCAGCAGTGGGTACTAATGGAAGGAAAGTAGCAGGTGAGAGCCAGACCACTTGTATAATTAGAGCTCTGGTTTTGGACTCAAAGTCTGTACAATATTCCTAGTCCAGTTAAAAACTTTCTATGCAAACTTGAGCATATAACTTAATTCTGGGTTTATTTCATCAGGTCTTAGCAGACAAAATGTTGTTTAAGCTACTTAGTCTCTTTGCATAATAAGAAGAGAGCAATACATCCAGTAGACAACCCATATGATCAAATGTACATCCCTCATTCAGTCTCCCATTTAACAGGCTTTTTGATGATTGCCTCTTATCCCAGATTTTGTTACCTGAACAAAATTCAAACTCACCAGAGGCAAAAATAACTTTGAAATTTCACAGCTTGTCAGTAGACCAAGTGGTCACACCAACTGTTGCTGAGCATGTTATCTTGGGAACCACTTCAGTTCTTCTCCTTTCTTCCTTCATTCCACTCTTCACAGTCTTGTCTCAAGCTGAGAAATGGTAGTCCCAAAATGAGGAAATAGGAGGAGCGTATAGAGTTTTACTCACAAGGAAATACTAGTGATTGGGAAGTGTTGCTTCATGTGCATCTCAGCTCCTCTAAGCTTCCTTCAGCCACTCCTGCAAGTTTGTCATTAGTGGTAATGAGCAGCAGAGAAAAGCACCGAGGAGAAGGAGGACAGTGTATCAAATAACTCACCGTGACTCCATCTAGACTCTACAGTTGTTGGCACATTTCACTTGCATTAATTTCTGATAGAGTGGATATTGGATTAAACACATTGACTCACATTATATCTGTTCAAAATAGTTGCTTTAATAAATTTTAATTGACAAAAAAGCCTTTTACTGATTTAATGACTACTGCTCAAATATTGTGTGATCTTAACAAAAGCTACAGTAGGATATTTATGTTACAGATAATATTAATGTCATCTTGCCATAAAGTTAGTTTGAACAAAGTTAGAGAAGGCAAGCTAGTGGGATTTCAGGCTAATCTTCCAGTTCTTGAAAAATAAATTCATTATCACTTGGAACAAACATCCCATGAAATAAAATTATTTGAACTGAAATCACAGAAACATTTCATTTTTTCTATGATATTATTCTTACATCCTTCAGACCTTTATCTTTGTGTATCTGTGAATTTCAGATACACTTATTATACCAAATTTAACAATATAAAACGTGTAACCAATTTAACTGTTCTTACTTCCATTATCAAACCTTTGTCATTGACAGTGATATATTCTTGCAAAATATTCTTATCATTTGAATTTTCAAATTCAAATGATCTGGTGACACTGTTCACATATATCCATATAGATAGAAAATTAAACAGTTGAAATGAGTAACATGAAAAGGCAGCATTTCACCATCAACCCACACTCCACTCCAACCACTGCTGATGGAAAATTGCTTCCATCTGTAGACTGAGCAGTACAATTTTTTGGTAGTCTTAGTCTATTTCTTAATGGACAGATGTCTATGGCATTAAAAATCCCCTTCACAATTCACGTTAATTGACACCAGTAGTGGGGAGATTGAAAAATGATCTGGGCTGTGAGACTAACTTGCCTCTAAACTATACAGGTGAGCTCACTAGAATAGCAATGAAAAATAAACATGGGCCATCCAAGGAATTTTCCTTCCCTGTGCATCTGATGGAATAACAACAGATTTTAGACTGCAGGGCAAACAAATTAAATGTTTCTAAACAACTTATATACCTTAGAGAAAAAAATATTCAAATTTCAGTGAAATACCCAAGTCACTTCCAGAGAATTCTCAAATCCCTCCATTCCTCTGGGAGGAATTATTTATTGCAGGTATATAAGTAATGCAATTTAGCATATATTTTTCTCCTGAGGAGAAGATTATTCTTGTTATCATTATTGATTTGTTTTCAAAAATAGTTTCTATTATTGTGCCATCTCCCATTCCAGATGTGAACTTTCTGGACACTGTACCTCAGAAGAAAATGCAATGCTATTCAGGCAGAAGAACTGGCTGCCTTTTTATTTGATTCTCTTTTTATGTTATGGTACTTGGAGATTAAAATAACTACATGGTTAGTATTAATAAGGAACATTCATTTACAGTTTATTTCAGAAAATGACATTCAGCCACATTCTTCACTTGATGCATTGATATTCAGAGAAGGCAAACAACTTAAAGGCATGTCAACAAAATAAATCAAATCTAAATAGAAATATTATAGCAACAAATGTATCCTCACAGAACGCTGAAGGACAGCCTCATTATCAAGACAGTTGATGCTGAGAATTATTGGCATCAGACAGCAATTTTATTGAAAAATATTTGATCAGGATTTAGTAGATATATTTTAATTAACATTGTACCATGCAAAATAAAACAGAAACTTTTTGAGTAAGCCTTAATAATTGTGGGCCTTTCTTTAGACACGTAAAATTTCCATACATCGCAAAGACTGAACAAAGCAATTATTGAGTTACTTTGGTAGTTTTTTATGTACTTTTTATGCTGGTGTAAATACAGACTGTAGAGTAATTAAATACGATTACTCATTCCATTTAAAGATCCATGCTGTTAAATTAAATAAAATTTAAAATAAAACAAAAAAAAGAAAGAAAGAGAGAAAGAATGAGTAAAATTGTGGTCAGAGCAACCATGTCCACTGACTGTAACTTTGAACAAATCATTTAAGATCTCGGCTCAGTGACTGTTTTCTCGAAGAAGGTGAGAAACTCAACAAGAGTACATGTGAACCTGGGAATAAAGAGGTTAAACAGTGTGAACATCAGTGTTTTCAATATAATACTTCTTGTTACTGTGCATCCACTTGTGCCCTTGGTGAAGAGACTCTCTCTCCAGCTTAATCCTGCAGTGGTGATGCAGATGATACAGATGCACAAGGGTGCTCAGGTGCATCTACTACTATTCTAGATTACTCCTTGGATTCTTCAGATATGTTAACTTGGTTTACTATTGAAGTTTTCACCTTACCCTGAAAACAGACTTGAAAGCTGTTATTTGTTTTGAAAAAAGGAACAGCATGTTGCTTTCCATTTCAGTCCTCTATATTATAATAGATAAAACTACAGAAACAACATAGCATCGGCACTATCAAATTGCAACATATCACCTGTGTGCTTCTACAAGGATTTCTTGGCCTGGATTTAAATCTACACAAGACAGAAAATTTCCTTCAATATACTATAAGCCTATTCAATTTGTTAAAAATGATGCCCAGAGCTGCAATTAAATCTGATTCATGCTCTGATGACATGAAATGAAGAATCAAAAAAAGGATTTCCTTAAAAAGTAATTAGAGGAACAATTCAGGAAATGAAATCCAAAGAATCATCATGGAAGTTGCTCAGAGAATATATGGGATCTTTACATATTTCAAAACAAGTATACATGAAAGCACTGAAAGGAGATAAAGTAGCTAAACTACGTGGGCATGAATAAGAGGTTACATAGCCTAGTTTAAATACTAGAAATCAGGACAAATGATGCTAACATAAAGGAATGCAAAGTCTGAAAACTAAGGTACAAAGAAAAAAAGGTTAAGAAAAAAGGTAAAGATACAAAGACAAAGAAATCCTCTTTTAAATTATCCTGACAGATCAGAAGTATCACAGAATGAGCCAGTGGGTCTGTTGGTCCTCTGGAGTACAAAGAAGGCTGTCAAAAAGCACAGGGTTGTAAGGAAGATAAATGGTTTCTTTGTGTCTGTCTTCACCCCAGTGGGTGCTGGAAGGATGTCTACATCACAGCTACCTTTTACAGTTAATTTAATATAAAGGTATCAAAAAGAGGGGAAGCAAAGCAAGTATTGAACTTGTTAAGGTTAAATTAGGGGTTGTGATATGAAATGCAGTGCTATAGTAGTCTACTGTGATGAACATAAGTCCTGTGACTCACTGTCAAAGGATGCTCTTTTCAGGACACTACTGTCTATTACAATGCTGATTAGGTAACAGTGTCTCAACTTTATGCTTCCAGTGGGAAAACAGAAATGATGTATTCTTCATTATTACAGAGCATCCAAATGCCCAGGTGAACACAGATAAAATAAAGGAAAGCCTTCTCGGCAACTGCCTGGTTTCCAAGGTGCCTCCTCCTGAGTCCATTCTGCTTGCAGAATATATATGCATACCAGCACGAAAATCTTGCTTAGGATACTAATTGTTCTAGGTTCATTCTATAGTCACTGTTGAAAGAGAGGCAGAATATCATTCCTTTCAGTTATTTCCTGAATCACTTCCCAGGATTGTTTTATTCATTAATTCCTATTTTATATCTACTTTAGAAACACAGCCAACTTTGAAGATAGTTTTGGTCCTTTCAATTTTTTTCAACCATCCTGGTCATAAAGAAAAAGAAATAAAACAATTGTGGCCTCTGATAAGAGACTGAGCTTTTAAAAAATAAATATTATTGATAACAAGCAACATTTTTTTAAGTTTTTCAAAAGTATTTTTTTCATGAAATGGTGCACACAGTGGCTAAGGTTTTACTCCTACAAAGTAGAAGGCTAAAGGCTGGAATAAATTAAAGTTTGCTTATAAGGTAAGAAACTAGAAGAGAAATGACTTTTCAGTTGATATCTCTTTTTTTTTCATTTCATTTTCCAAAAAAAAATACTTCTTTATCTATTTCTCTCAATATAGTATGCTGGCTAATTCTGTTAAAAAGAAGGGAAAATGTCATGGAAAGTGATGTTTTATTACAGAAGAGGCTATTCAAAATTGGCAAAAGATTATGCAAATTATCCAAATGTAGAAGTCCCTATTGGAATTCATCTTTCACAATCTTTAATGAAACTCATTTTAACAGGTTCTATAGGCTTCCTTTAAATAATGTCAGAAAAGCGATCACCCACATATGGAAAATAAACAAGAGTCTCTATGTTTGTGCAAATTCTTTATAATTAAATTATGAATAATTACCTATAAACATATACTATTTTTTAACTTGCAGATGTAAGGAACTGGTGAATTTAATTAAATGAGAACCAAGACATAACAACAATAATAAACCATAATAATAAATTTATTAATTTCCCAAATCTAGAGAAAACTAACAGTAGGATTTGAGCTGGTTCCTTGTGTCCATCTGTCATTTCACTCAATTTTGCTGTTGTGTCCATGCCTACACAGGTATCTTTCAGAGTACCTATACTTTCAATCATTTTAATTAGCGTTCAGCTGTGTCTCTAATCCGTGGTCCAAGCTGCTGGCAATGAGTAGGGGCCAAGTATAGTAGTGAAGGTTTTTTAGGTGTATTCATCAACATTTTTGTGGAATGAGACACCTGTGAACCTTGTACAGAGCTGGGTCATTTTTCTTGACTTGTAAGTTTGAAAGAAGACAGGGTAGAGTCTTAGCATTTCACCTTCTTCATGCCTTGGCTTTCCCCAGACCAGAAGTATAGAGATCAGAGCTTGTTCTTTGTAACCTCTTTGAACCCGTGCACACCTGCCTAATGCACACAAGGAATAGTGTTTATTCATTTGAAATAAGTCAAGGGAACAATTGCATAACACTGTCTGGATCTGGCCAAGAAGCAATTGCTTTATTGCTGCAGCATGTGTTGGATCTTTATTTTCTAAACATCCTGCTGTGAGACGTGCTATAAAACCCTTTTTGCAATCGTTTCACTCTCCATGGCGCTAAGGGTTCCCTGTTCCATCATGCTCCAAATCACACATGTGAACGTCTTTCCTTTTGTTTTTAAGTTAGGACAGCTCCACAGGGCACATATTAACACACATTATTGAATGGATTATGGGCTTGTCAGAGCTTCCGGTGATGAATTTAGAGACCATTAAAGATTAGGCATTGATTGCAAGGGAGACTGTAGCGCTCTGTTTAATCCCTAGCAGGTGGGCACTGGTGCAAGCTTCACCATCTTGCATCAGCAGTGAACCTCAAATGTGACCTCTCCAGAGGAAGAAGGGTAATTCATTTGCCATGTTTACTTTATCTTCAGCTTCTTTTTAGAGGGAGACTCCTAACTGTGCTGAATTGTTCTAAGCGAGGAGTGGTAGATGTGCAATGTGGCCCCTGTTCTTGAAGGATTCTGTAGCAGTCGCTGTACTCTTGACCTTCAGACAATTTAAAGTCAAGTCCCCATGGCTAAGAAATGAATGTATATTATGAACTTTGTTAAATTAACTGTAGCTTTCTTGGTGGACTTTCACTCCTACAGCATATATTAAAATCACACTCCTGCACCATGACTTTAATTTCTGTTGGGATAAAGAACTACTCAGTTACTACAGAGCTTTTGCAAAATGATACCTAAAGAAAAAGGTGAAAATAGACTAAATTAGGACAAATAAATTTGAAATAAAGATTCTATTTTTTATGCAAACACAGAATATTTTCTTTTCTCAATCATAATGCTGTCCTAGGTCTCCTATGGGTATCATGCCAGTAATCAAATATAAAAAAATGAATCAACTAACTAAAAAGACAGGCAAAAACCCTCCCAAAACCAAGAGGTAGGAAGAAACAATTATGTATTTACTTAAGAAACTAACAAATTATCTCTATAGAGTTGAGACTTAGGTATACAGCCCAATATCTCATTTCATGTCAGACACCTTTGCTAATGACTATCAATTACTGAATGATACTTTTGCTCTTACATTTTTAGGAGTAGCCTCTCATCTAGCCAAGGCAGCTGAAATGGAGGATGGGGAGGGAGTCCAGTCCCCCACATTTTAGACAACCTGAACGACGTGCTGGAACATGCTACATTTGCTAGCTCCCCAGTACCCCAGTTCATGTATTTTTCACAACTTTGCATGAAGAATGAATGCATTTTTACTATCCAGCCGCTTAATTCACACTTAATTCAACTAGATTAAAGAAATGTGTGACTTCAAGAATTTTTTTATAAGAGCCAAAATAGATAATACATATAGAAAAAGCCATAGGTGGAAGTGATAGATGGACTGCAAGAAAAAATATGCTCAAATTACTTTAACCTTACAGTAAATTTAAATCAAAATGTTTATCTGCCTCTTTTCCTTATTGAGCTGCTTTGCTCTCCTTTCATGAACAGGCTGCAGCTGATGTTTCATTTCTTATGCTTCACCCTACAAATTCTGGAGACAGTTTCTCCACTGAAAAGACTTCATCAGATTGTACTTCTTCCTGCAGAACATTAGCTCTCATAGACTCACTCCTTTGAAGTCTCCTAGTAGGCCCAGAATTTCCTTTCTTCTGTAAAAACTCTCGATTTCCTCATTAAACATGAGGGAAGCTTCTCCTGTTTCTTAATTTATAACAAATAAGATCATTAATTAATTGCTTGATTAGCTGTTTTGATTCCTTAGAGTTGACATTGTCTTTTTTTTTAACTCAAGCACTGTTGTACTTGACTGCTTTATCGATACCTTTGTGATTTAACAAGAGGTAGAATCATAGAAACAGAATGGTTTGTGATGGAAGAGATCTAAAAGATCATCTAGTTCCAACTAAATAAAACTTGTTCGTTTTTTCTTCTTTCTTTGGAAGTGTGTTGTCATATTTTTATGTGAAATGTCCCTCACAATGGACTTCATATTTGTATTCCTGGGTACCCTAACACAGTCACCATAAAACTCTGAACACAATACATGTATGTAGTTCATTGGCTGGTTCTTGACAGAGGTGAGAGAGACATGGTGGCAATTCACTCTCTCTCTTGTTGTATTATCAATTATACAAGTATCAGTTTTGGTGTTTTTATATTATTTTGCTTTTATCAGAAAAAGTTGAAACAAGGAAAAATCTAAAGGTATGAGAACTAAAGAACTGTTTATTTACTTTGGTGCATGTATGAAAAGAAATCAAACTGTAACAAGGTGGCATAATGAAATATTGAAATGACACCCCAAAATATAAATATTCCTGACTTCTTTTCTCTCCACACTCTAATTAAAACAACTAGTTGTTTTAACTTACATCATCTTTCCTATCAGTCCATTCCCCCATTCGTCCTTTTTTGCCTCTATGTTTTCCCGACTGAGATTTTAGCTTGAGATTCACTTCTGCAAATAACATCAGCATGGGAGCTGAAAACAAACGTTAGTACAACACGCTTAAGTATCCAACAGATGAACGTCATGCAGAATTTGCAGCTGACCCTTGGAAAACCAGGTTTAGGATGTACAGTCTTGGCTCTTCTTCAATCCAGGAAGAATTAAATCTGTTCAGCTACTTTGATAGGACTTTTCATGCCATCAGTACGCAGCAACTGTTACGACAGTACATGTGTCCCGTATGAGGCAGCGTACCAAGAACAACAGAAAGCCCCTGTCCACCAGAGGTTTTGATTTTCAGAGGCTTCACTGGTTTTGTGTTACTCACGCCCCTAGTATGTCTCTGCTTCTTAACAGCTCGTCTAAGATTTGATTTTTGTTGACCTCAGAGAGGTTTAGTCAGACCTGAACTGTGCTTAATCAGTATTTATCTGAACAATGACCTGGAAGCTGTTAGGCAGAGGAGGAGTATGTTTCCTTTTGTGTCATTTCCCTTCCTTCCTCTGGCACTGAACTTGCTGTCTTCATCACTTCACAAGAGCACTTCAAGCTCATTCTCTGTGTCCAGAGTTGTCAGTTGTTTCTTTCTCCTTATGAGAACTAGTCTGCTGGTAGACCATATCTTTCTTATCACCTGTCCAAATTTATTAGAATTTATAAATTATTTCTTGTTGTGGAGACATTCAAAATGTGCAATTTTAGTTCAGTTGATTAGGTGTGAGATACGTGTCACCGCGGACTACCTATGCAAGGTGACTGTTTACCAGTGCACCTGCAGGAAATGTTATTTTCTATGGGTAGAGGTGCACGGCATCAAGAGATTAAGCTCTGCTGCTCCATCTCGTGGGAGGAACTGAGCAAATCATGATGCAACTGTCAGGTGTAACATCTCTGTAGCCTGTTGTAACTGCTCTGAATAAAGGGATAAAGCCTTCACCTGCAGTGAAAGCAGTTCTCTGAAGATTAGTTTTCATTTACATACAAGTTTTCCATAACTCCACTTTCATATTTCTTAAAAAATGAAACTCTAAAAGTTTTTTTTGCTCTTAGATATAGGAAGTAAACAAGACCTATCACCTCCTACTAGACACCAGTTAATGTGTAGTAGCTAAGAGTCACTGTCTTGTAGCTCTTGTTAGAGACACCTGTGAACCATTCAGACTCTCTAATTCTGCATTATTCTATGTTCTAAATTCTCATCTGCTCCTCTGGAATTTGTTAAATCTGCATTTAATTAAAGCAATCACAGCTAAGTTATTTTCATGTAATTAATGGGTTTTTTACATTGTTTCCCTCACATTTATTTCTTAATCTTCATGTCCCTTTCGCCACAAAAAGGATGTTGGGTTTGTGTGATTGACTGGCAATGACAGATCACCCAGCATTCTTTTGTGATAATTTTGTCAATAAAAATTTCAGTAACATCCCTGTTTCACCCGCATCAGTCTGCACAGTCCTTCAATGACTTTTTCCTTCAGAATCCAGCAAAACAGCAACATCTCAGTAGGCCATAGTTTCCTATATAATTCTGTTGGCTAACAAGTATCAAATAATTTTGGTTTTGAGGAATTCTTAGCCTAACATTTAATGTAACTGTTAAAATAGTAAAGAAAAATTATCCTTAGTAGTTTAAGAAAGGCACAAAATCTATTCACATAAGCACATACATTTTACTTTTGACAAAATTCTACTCCCTCTTTTCCTTTTTAATGTGTTATTTACATCTTCATAAAGATATACATATGCATCTATTCAGTTTAATGATAGTTTTAAAGGAAAATTTTGTGAAATCCTCAGGATTACCTTCAATGTGATCTGGTGAAAGCATGGAAGATTAAGAGGAAATTTAGTCTGCTTTTTATATTCACCAGTCCTTCAAAAGGCAATCCTGATTCCATCAAATATGCCATGTAAGCAACTATTTCCCTTGAGGACTGCTAGTTTAGGTCCCTCAGAATGCATTATTGAAAGGGGAAATCAGCTGAACAGCTTCTATTACCTTAGTCTGAGTAGAATTCCATGAAAGTCAAACATGAATATTTCACTCGGGAAGGGCATGACAGTTGGATGTGCTCTAATTTATTTATGAGTTAAATTTCCAAAGCTTTTTAAGATACATATAGGCTTTTTGGGTCACACTCTGCTTTCATTACACCAATATTTAGAATAACTGCATTATCTTCAGGAAGATCACAACATATTTACACATCTATGAATTAAATAAATATTGTTGTTGAAAGTGTGAGTCTAGATTCCTTCCCTTCTTTACTCACACAAGCTGAAATTACACGCTTGTTTCAAGTGTTAGATACCTTAAGGACATTTAACACAATAGGGTCTGAATGTTCCTCCACAGGGGAATAAAGACATCACAGAGTTTGCATTTAGCCATGATCTACACTTTGTCTTGCCTCCTAACCAAATGAAAGCAAGGTGTACTTTCACTAATTAGGTATAACAAGGTATAACTGGAATTGCCCTCCAGTCCAAAAAGCTATCAGCATTTTTCTCATCTGTAGAGGAGTATGGGGTGATATCTGTGACAACCCCATGGCACGTAGGAAGACCAATTTGGACATGGCAATTGCAATGGCATTTGCAGTACAAATAAAGGTAAAATTTGAACCTAAGATTGAAGAACACCTTGCTGAAAAAGAGACCTAAACACACCAAGCAGGCATTTCAGAGCAGAAAAATAGAAATATTGTGAGTGTCTTACCTATTTGGTGGTCCTTGATTTATCACTGCGTTTCTAAGGAGGAGGAATTGTCAAATTCTTAGATGTTAGTGAATGATTTATTAGGTGTCCAAAAGCAAACCTGCAAGCACAAAGATATAAAGAAAACAGGCCTCAAATGGTCAGTCCAGATTTCCTGCCAAGGTAAAGACTGTTATATTCATTAGCGAATCTAGCAAAGAAAAACATTACAAATATCAAACCCACATCTGATCTTAAAGCTGTAAAGTTTAAGAAATTTCAGGATGGGTGATTTGTTTAACATTTGCGTTACCTGCATGACATTGTATAATCTCAGAGTCACACTTTTGAATGATAATGCCAAAGATCAAACTGACTACTTTGCCTCATGCTGGCTTTGCCAGCCATTGCTAATTATGATGTTTACCTTGTAGGACTTTTATGTGCTTGACATTCAAATGTCTTTTCCACTTGTAGCCTCAGCTGGTGTGATCCTAATTCAGCAAGAAGGTATGAAGCAGACCTGGTTTTGTTCCCATATTTCCCTTTCTATGCTTTCACCTGCCTGTGAGAGGTTGATGGAATTTTATCAGATCCCTAGAAGAGTTCCCAGCAGGTCGCTGAGCAAACAATAATAATATTCATGTTGTGGATTACTAGACATGTAATCCACCTACCCCATGTTGTGAGATTACTAGATAATGTCTGCAAAGTGCTCTGAAATCCTTGGATGAAACGTAGTATAGATGTGAAAAGTAACACTGAAAGTACCACTAGAATTGTAAATACGTGTGTACTGGAGTGTGAATATATAGGTTTGTGCACATCTGTGTGCATGTTTGAGCATTTATACAGATGCACTCCTACATAAATTTAGAAACATTTTATTTCTGAATCTGTAGCTTCTGCATATCAATACTATCTAGGAGACTTCTTAACACCTCTCTAGAACTACATTTAAGGCTTCCTTTTCTCATTAGTCAGTTTTTCCCAAGAAGAGCCTATCCAGGGCCTTTGCAGGAGAGACTGTGGTTTTCACCACATTTGCTGAAAAAACAATAATTTCTAATAAATTAAAGTATTCACTGAATAAAGATACGTATTCTCTCCTAGGATGCTCTAACATAAATCTTTCCTCTTAATTGCTTTATTTTCTTTCATTCTATACCTCTCTGATGCATAATGACGAACTTATTATGTACCTGCATAGTAGATCGTGTTCATTTATACACGTAGTAGTAATGGACACAACCTTCTGAACATATAGTCATCTATTCTGCTTCCTTTTTTTTCCTTTTTTTTAATTTTTGGTTTAAATTTTTTTTCTAGTAGACCTCCAGTGGTTTGAGGTTTCCCTGAGTGTTTTCTACATTTCAGTATCTGTGACTGATTCAGTCTTATATGTAGGATCTTTGTAATAGATTGACCTGGTTGTTTTCTGAGAATTTAGGTTTAAAAAAAAAACCTTCAGAAATTAGGCATATGATGTGATTAGAAGATGACACTCTTTTGCCCTAATACCCAACAAAGATTGCCACAGTTTGTTCCATTGCAAAGGAGTTTTCTTAAATTTTTCTTCATTAGAAATCATTTGCAATTAATTTACACTTGGTAAAGATCCTGGAGCACATTTCGCAGCCTTGCAATGTGTTTTGTCCTCCTCCCAATGTCAGTTGTATCCAGTAACAGATGTTGGTATGTTTCTTTTGTATCAACTTTGTAAAGTAGTCTCTCTTCCTTTGGGATGAAAAGCACTTTATTAATGTAAGCTTGTTGTTATTTCTTTATGAGTATCTTTGACAGTTCACTGCTGTTACCCATGGAACGTTGCCCTGGTAATAAAGCTGTTAGTACTACACAATTAGTCACCCTCAAGAAAGTAATACAGTATTTATTGGGAGATCACCAATGTTTATCATTCCTGGTTCAGTGAAGTACTTTACCCATGTAGTATTTCTGAAGAAAAACAGGATTGCTGGAGAAAAAAACAGAACTGAGCCTGCAGAGTGCAAGATATAGACTTTCAGTTGATGTTAAGGAAAATACAGAATTTTCTGTATTTTAGGTATGATATTCAGTGTGCTGCACTTTGGGGTTTGCTTTACATGAATCAAAGAATCATAGAATGGTTTGGGTTGGAAGGGACCTTAAAGATCACCTCGTTCCCACACTGCTGCCATGGGCAGGGATATTCCACAGCCCAGGCTGCTCAAGACCCCATCCAACCTGGCCTTGAACGCTTCGGGGGGGGGCAGCCACAACTTCCCTGGGCAACTTGTGCCAGTGCCTCACCACCCTCATTGTGAAAGAATTTCTCCCTTATGTCTAATCTAAGTCTCCCACCGTTCAGTTTAAAGCCATTCCCCCACATCCTATCGCTACATGCCCTCGTAAAAAATCCTTCCCTAGCTCGGTTGTAGGCCCCCTTCAGGTACTGGAAGGCCACTATATGGTCTTTCCAGAGCCTTCTCTTCTCCAGTCTGAATAACTCCAACTCTTTCAGCCTGTAATCTCAGCAGAGGTGCTCCAGCCCTCTGATCATCTTCATGGCCCTCTTCTGAAGCCATTCCAATCGTTCCTTATCCCTCTTATGTTGGGAATTCTACAATTGGACACAGGACTCCAGGTGGGGTCTAACAAGAGTGGAATAGAGGGGGAGAATCAAGTTCTTCAACCCGCTGGCAACTATAATTTGGATTCAGCCCTTGTGGGCTGTGAGTGCACATTGCCAGCTCATGATGAGTTTCTCATCAATCAGCATTTTTCGTATGATGGGATTAGTGAAAGAAAAATAAGCATATAATTGTAATACAAATTATATGCATCATTTATACACAAACTCTTAAACTTGTGAAAATGTGACTCTGTTCCTTTAGTAAATAATGCTGGGATGAGGTAGGAAAATGAGACCATATGAACATTCATCATTAATTGTATGTTAATGTTGAAGGCTGCAGCCCTTAATTCCAAATGTGTGTGCTTTGGTGCTTCATCAGATACTTAAAGAGCTGAAGAACAAAACATTAGTGGTATGTAACAAACATTTATTTTCAGATTTCATCCTTCTGCCTGCTCAAACTATACAGAATCTTTTAAATGCTTTTATCAATTTTGCTTAGGTATTTTTCATTTTACCTTTATACTCTAAACATAGATGGGATGTCAATATTCTATATGTTTTAAAACAGATGAAAAACCAGACATACAAAAGCATGGTGTTTGGCCCAAAGCATGTACTGGCTGAAACAACAATAAAAAAAAAGACGGGGAAAAAATTAAGACAAGTTTTAATAAGCATGAAAGTCAGGTTTTTAATAGGGAATTTGAAAAGGGGAAAATGACAGTATTTCCTATTGTTATAAGTAACTTAAGAAGCAGCATGAGGGGGAAGAAAGAAAGCGTTTGTCTGGAAATGCAACACACAGAGTAAGTAAAGTACCATAAGCCCGTCAAAGTCTGTTACCAAATTCTTAGTAGTGAATGACATCATCTTCTGTCCTCATTTCAATTACTTCTTCATAAATCATGTACATAAACTCTTGTGCTTTTCCTTCTAAATAGACAATAATGAAGAAATGCCTTTTTACTGAAGTACAAGTTTGCTTTACATCCTACATAATTGACTTCATCCACTAGGAAAGCTTTTTTGAATACTAACTGCAATATGGTCTTGCTGATTTTAGCCTATTATTCTTAGGCTTTTGGAAAATGAATATCTCAGGGATTTGTGAAAGAAATAAAAGCACATGTTTTCAATAGAAACTGGAAATAGAAAAGGGCATGATAAACAGGAAAATGTTGAAAAATACTGACATGAATAAATCACAGTTTTCTTTCAGGTAAGTATATTTAAGAACAAACTCCAACTGTGATATCTGTACATTTTACAGTTCCATTGAATTAAAATTCAGTCTACCACATTCAGTTAAATAAATATCATTATATAAGATTTACAGAAAAGCCATATAACAGAGCAAAATAACAAGAAACCTATTCTCCAAATCTTTGTTTTAATATTTCATGGAATTTTTGTTGCCAAATTCTTGCTATTATATAATTCAATTCCTTCTGTAACATCTAACCAACAAAAAGACCCAGTCTGCCTGAATATGAATCTTTATCATTATTGAGGCATTATTAGATGTCAGCATAGAAGATTTAAAAAACTGTATTGTGAGTGAAAATACGTGTAGACTGTCTAAAGTAAAGTGTATTTGTTCTGTTTTCTCTTCTCTGTTGCATATAATTTACCAACAGCTTTATCACAAACCAGTGGAAAGTACCAATGTTTACATTATTTTTTTTTATAGGTAAGATGGATCTTTCTTGAAATAGACTTCTGACAGGCCTATTCTTTACATAATTTTTAATGAGGTCCATGGAAACTGATGTCACTCCATATAACGTAGCCTTTTAAAATTCTCTTTACCTTCATAAACCTACAGATCTAAAATGTCTTAAGACTGATGTCATGGAGAAATGTTTAAACAAAAGTGTGTAAAACTTGCAGTTTCATTTCCATTAACCAAGTCTACTTCCAGAAGTCTCCCTTTGCAATTAAAGCTAAAGTTTTAGAATATTAAAGTTTTCTAGTTAAGATGATGCTGTCTGGAAAGATTGCCTTTATGGTTACAAGAGTTTTTGCAAAGTCACCTAAGGCTTGAGTGGTGGATTGTGACTTGCTATGTAATGCTATTTAAGAAAAGCCCTGATAAAGAATTACAGCAGGGAGTTGTACATTTAAAACTGAAAATTCAGTCCAAGAGAAACAGGAAAAATACTTTACTAAACTTCATCACTTATTTAACAGTAGTTTCTTCAAGTCTGAAATATAAGACAGTTAAAGGAAACGAAAAAAAAATCTGAACTGGAAGAGATATATTTGTTGTGGATTTGCACTGATATTATCTCAATTTTTTGCCAGAATGGAATAAAATTATGACTCTCTATTTTTTAATTCTACACAGAAAAGACGGCTTAATATATCTTTCTGTCTGAATAATGAAGAGAAAACCATAAATTAATTGTGTTAGAAAGAAATGGCAGATCATATGGCTTAAAAAAAATTCATTCTTAGCATTGAAAGATGATTCTGCTAAGAGATTTGCTTGTTCATTTGTTCTGAGATCACATATAATGAAGATATGCAATACTTCATGTCTCCCTGGCCCACTAGAAATTAAAACAAAAAGAATTCTTCATGTCTCACTGCTATTCAGACCTAGACCAATACAAAATCATGTCAATTACCTTGTAGACTTCAGCTATAATATCTGCTAACAAATGTAGGATGTAACAGAATTCATAGCAGAGTAACTTTTCATCTCTTGGACAATAAGCTGAAGTACAGAGAGAGAAAGAAATAGTAACAATCATGCTTCATATTGACTGCATTGTAATAGAAACAAGACACATCAGTGCCATGGAAGCATGGATGTTTTCAGGGTATAACTGGCTGTTTAAATATATCAATAAAACTCATTTTATATATATAACCTTCCTTCTTTTCTTATATTTCTGTTTTCTCCTTCCATTAAATCGGCTATTTTTTCTCTTTTTGTCATCTGCACCCACTGGACTTCACAGTGTGATAGTTCCTAGCAGTTGAAAATGGATGGGTAAAGCTAAGCTGGAGGGGTGTCATACGTTAGTAAGTAGCACAGCTGACGTTTTTGGTAAGAGGCAAGGGTACTGATGCTTGCTTATGCGAGGAAATAGTCCCCATTTTTACTGTAATTCAGTTAATTAGTGGACCCTGGAGAAGTGAAATTGCATAGCAAAATTTGCTCCCAAAATCATGTAGGTATACACATCTTAGTATTTTCTGGTTTTCTTATTTTTCCCATTTAGCTATGTCACTCAAATGAGAAATACTTGCAGATCATAGAATCACGGAATCATAGAATTGTTTAATTTGGAAGGAACTTTAAAGATCATCTAGAGTCTACTCCAGCCCTCCCACCATGAGCAGGAACACCTTCCACTAGATTAGGTTGCTTGAAGCTTCATCCATCCTGATATTGAACACCTCCAGGGATGGAGCATCCATGACTTCTCTGGGCAATCTATTCCAGTGCCTCACCACCCTCACAGTGAAAAACTTCTTCCTAATATGTAATCTAAATCTATTCTTTTCCAGATTAAAACCATTGACCTTCATGTAATCACTGCAGTCCCTGACAAGAGTCCTTCCCCATATTTCCTGTATTTTCCCTGCTACCCTATGGTTTATGACCAAGAATTAAATGCAAAAGACGATGTTATGCAGAACAAAATGTCTCCCAAACACCAATCTGGGAAAATAAGTGGAAAGAAATAGGAGGTTAGACCATGATACACCTCTGTTTGTGTTAAAGAATCATCTTCATAAAGAATACACACACACACGCACACACACAGAGGCACAAACCAATAAACTCCCACCCATAACTTCTGATGTCAAGCATTAATAAGTTATTTAAAAGACCACACATTTTGGTGTGCATTGTTGAAATATTCTCCTGGAGTCAGCCTGCTTGTACTTAAATTGTTTAAACACAGTATGGTTTCTGGATAAAGCAGAATTACATGAGAAATTGCATAGAAGCAAGAGACACATTGGGACAAAATTGCAAGTACAGAAGTGGCAATCAGAAACATATTACATCTTTTCATCATCAGATTTTATGAACTATATTTCAATATCTCAGTTACTGACCTGCAAATATAATAAATGTAAATATGTTCTCCGAACTTAAAGAAAAAAAATACACTACCTAAAGAGCAAAAAAGGTTAAAAAGTTCATCTTAGTACTCCTTTTACTTTCCTTTCACTGAATGCTTTTGAATAGCTGAGGGTTGTTTGATAATTGTGTACCACAAAAAAAACTCCTTCTGAGTTTCAGTTGTGATAGTATCAGTTTATCCTTCTGTCTGCTGAGAGAAATAGAATGATTGCAAACTTCCCACCAGATAAAAAGGATGTGTTAATGAGTTAACTTTTCTCCTGTGTCTGCTTTTGCAAACAGAAACAGCAGTGGTATAGGTGGATCAAATGGAAGGATGAATAAGCAGTCTAAGACAATCAAAATGAAAGGATGAACACACCTGCTGCGTAAGGACATACAAAATACACAGATAAGTTGAACTCTAATTATTTTATCAATATCTAAAAAAAATATGCCAAACTATCAGCATGTCTGAACTTCTTAATTAATTCTTTATGCTTTATAGCTTCTGAACCATTCATTCCTGATCAGCAGCCTGATCTAGTGCGAGATGCCCTGCCCATGGCAGGGGGATTGGTACTGGATGATCTTTAAGATCCCTTCCAATTCAAACCATTCTATGAGTCAATGATTCCTCCATCACCTAAGCTGCTTCCTAAAGTAGTGAACATATCTTCACAACACCTGAAGTACGTTTACACTTCAACAGTGGAGATACAAGCTGTTAAGAAACCTATTGAACTGAAACTTAAGAAATAGACCAATAATTTCTGTGTCATGATGTTTTTCCAAAGCCTTTCAACGATAAGACTTTTGGCAATATTTCATTTGTAATCAAGCAATTTTTTTTCCCTATCTGCAATAAGTTCTTTTGGCAGAATTGTATGCTAGGCTAACCTGAGTACTACTAAACTGCCTAATAACTATATTCTTCCCTTTGACAGGTTGAATGAGATACTCACTCTGAAACTGAAATTCAATTCTTCTCATTAAAGGTTGTATTAGTGGCTAAAAAACAGTCAACCACACAACATTTGATGTTTATTACTACTTATTTGCATATAGCCTAGCAAAATTAAAGTCTCTCTTGAAGTAGGAATCAAATCTGAGATATCAAATAAATCCCCATGACATTCAATGAGGTGTCCTGTGAACTTTAGAAGAAATTTCACTAAAATAATTTAAGCAAATTGTAGATGAGTTCCCACATCTGGCTTGAACTCATCTGTCATTCATTGTAACACGAATAAATGAAGACATTCATCACAAAGCACGCAACAGAAATTGTGTTCTCCTATTGATATAATTAAATACTCATAGAGGGCTAAATACATAATAGCTTCCAGACCTTTTATTTCATGCCAAAATTCAATGGCTCCATCCTCATATGTTCCTAGTCAGAATCATTGTGAAACCTCTCCAGTTTCTAAACATTTATTGCTAGTGCAGTAATAATAAACATCTTGCATTTATAAAATGTAATGTTGCCTAGAATTTTTCATTTTTCAAGAATGCAGATCACACTATCTAATGGCTCTCATATGTCCAGTATGCCCATGAACAATTTGTCTTCTGAGTGGAGTGTTAATCTGACACCTCAAGGACAGAGCTAGTTTCAAGAAGACTCTGAGAAGAGCTGGAATATTTCATGTGTTGCAATAACTGAGGTCCAAATTTACTTATTTTGGGATTACTTAAAGCTCAGGATTATATTTCTTTTGCTTTTCAGTGTTTTGTTCAAAGGGGAATTAATAAAGATGCCAGGAGATTTATCTTTTTCTTTGGTTTTGGGTGTATGCCAAAAATAATTAAGACAATTTTGTACCTAATAATGGCATTTACTTTACAGTACTGAACAGGATCTGTGGAAAGGTATTCAGTAAATTTGCTGCATTTCTAATAGCTTGGAGACACAAAAAGTGGTACAACCAATTCAAGCCTTTGAACACAATCTGTCTCCTGCATAAAGCTGAAGATCAAGACCTGTTCTGTCCTAAGTATCTTGCTTTTCCAAATAGCTTCTATTGTCCTTCATGAAACGTATTCCTCTAACTATTGCAAGAATTATGCTGACTTGGTCAAAGATCTGTTTAGTTCTATAAAAAGTTGTCTTCTGTCATTACTGAGTTTGAATCAAATGTTCTTGTTCTTTTAAAGCTATTTTTTTCAATAACAACATTAAGCTGAAGAATTAAATGTGCTTAATTTTCTAAACAAAACATAATAGAAATTAAATTGAGATGTAATGAGAATTAAACTCAGGTAAATAGAAAAAAAAATACTCTTTTCTTCTAATGTTTCAAAATTACATTAAATGATGAATGGTTTCTCTAGGCTTGTTTGCCTGTGATAGCTTGCTTTGAATAGGGCCATGAAGTTACCTGGAAAACAATTCAGCTTGCAGTGAAGGAATTAAATCTGTTAATACACAGTTTCCTGCCAACAATACAGTATTTTGTATTAGGAAATTGATGACCAAATCCTAGAATTATTTGTATTACAGTTACATATTTCACTGGCTGTGGTGCTGTTTAATTCAACCATAGTTACCCTCATTTTGAGTGCAGATACTGTGGCTAATTGTTGGCTATCTTGTTTGGGATGAGATGAATCATATCCCAAAACTGCATATTTCTCCTCATTGACTGTGAAGTGAGCCTGAAGTGACTACCTAAGATGTAGATGTTTGCATGACGTTTCTTTGTCTCTCCTCAGTGACAGTAGCAGTAAGCTCATGACAGACACTGACCGCATTTGCGTGTTCCAACACAGCTAAGTTGTCCTTAGGGACCTTTCCTGTATGACTAATTTCTAGATTGAAAGAGAGAGGAAGTCTAAATGGTGCTTCATTTCCCAGTTATGCAGAGCTTTTGTCTTGATTAGATACAGAAAATTCATCTCTTGCACTGGGGAAATCTCTACTCTGGCAGGGAAACTTGAATGTTAGATACAATCACACAGCCCTTTGAAGGTGAATGATATCTTTCCAGTATGTAGTTTTATTCACAGCTTTATCATTTATATACATTCTTTTTTTCTAGACTTCAGTGCCACTGATGGCATAGCAGAAAATAGATGGATGGAGTATAACTGGGGAAATCTTGCTTTTTATGAGCTGGTCAGTTTCCTTTATGAGGTTGACACAATTAATATTTTACATGTTGGGCTCTGGTCATGCAGAAGACAAAAGAAGTTTTCTTCATTTTCACCAGACTATGCATTACTTTATCAATGGAACTCGAGTGCTGAATTTGTAAAATCTATAGATCAGTGAGACACAGACACATAAAGGCTAAAGTCCCTGTGGAAAACAAGAGTTGTACTGTGATAATCAGGTCATTTAGTTGTGGTTTAAAGTGTTAATCAAAATAAATTCTCAGTAATTATTCTATGAAAGAGCTAGAAAACAATTTAGATCTCAGATCCTAGATCCAGGATTTTAATGGCAAAACTATGTTCCCACTTGACTGGCAAATGTGTATTCTTAAAATATTTCAGAACACTCTACATGTTTCATGTCTTGGATTTGTCATTTCATTTCATCATCCTTTTCTTGACAAGAAGGCTATTGTCTGGCTGACATAAACAGTGTTTATTTGAAGCTCATATTTTGCTGTTACAAAAGAGTGATTTGATCTTAAAATTCCACTCATGTATACCTTTTTCCCCAGACTCAATAGAATCCAGAAATCTGTACTCACTTGGACTTCAAGTTTGTAATTCACATAACTTTAATGAAAGTATATAGACTTTAATCTTATGGCTACAATGTAATGACTCCTTTCAATAAAAGGATGAGGGTTGCAATCAAATAAATTATCAAATCTTTTAGCAGTGATGTTTTCAATCACATGTTCACTCTACTTTTAATTTATCTAGATGCAGAGGTATTTTTTTGGCCCTCTTCTTATTCTGTTCTTGAAAAATATTTTTTTTTGTCTAATAGTTCTTTGACTTGAATAGGTTTTGGTACCAAACCATACTTGAAAACAACATAAAGTATGCACAGCTTAGACTGAAACTCTCTTAAGGAGTTGCATAAATGTACCCGCGGTAACTGAAGCACTTGGAAAAATTTCAAGTATTACTTCTAAATCACACTCTGATGCCATTTATACTCATGATTCTTGGAATAATTTTTATTTGTTATGATCCAAAATGACTGGCAAGTGATATCTTGGCTATTCTTGAGTCTCAGGAAAGGAATGTACACAGGATGATTAGATGCTCAGGGAATAATTATATATATATTTTCTTGACATAAGGAGAAACCAATTGATTCTTATCAGCTTCAAATAATTACAACTGAGGTTAGTTCTTCAAGTAGTTTCATTCTGAGCTGTGGCTGAGGAATAACTTGCAGTGATGTGTCTCAGTAGAGATACCTGGTCACAGGGACTGGCTACAATAGCCTGGGGTAAGTGGAATGTAGATTACCTTGAATGCAAACTTATTCCCACAATTCAGTATTAGAGACATATCATCTGTGTGAAATCTCTAACTTTTGTAGCGCACACGAAAAATACTTTTTATAAGCCAAGGTTAGCCAACTACAATATCATCAGGAGTTTTTTGTTTATTTTATACACCTTTAATTTCTATATCTTTGTAGAGAATTCTTGACCAAATGCTGAACAGCAAAACTGGCAGCCAGTGATATGTCATGTTGAATAGAAACGTTGCTCCTTATGTTCACTTACTTTCCTGATTTAACACAGTATTGCAAGTGATTTAAACAGATGTCATTTCTGATTCTCCTTATTGAAGAGGAAAAAGGAGGATTTGCCTAACTTTCCAGAAATTATAGTAAAAAAAAAAAATGATGCATTGCCAGAGGTATAAAGCTATGAAAATTTTAAGTAAGTTGACATATTATCATTTCTAGTAAATTTTTGAACATGACAACGATTAGCACAAAAGCCAGAAAGTTCTTTTTGCTGGTACACTAATTCTAGAGTCAAAGAATTTACATCAAGAGCAAATGTCACATACTGCATACGAGCTGAAACACGTTTTGATGAGATGTATTGATATATTCTAAAACTAAATACTTATGAATCTTCCAGAGAAACATAGATCATTACCCAAACAACTGAAAAACTGCACTTAGAATGCATATATATGGTTTCAGTTAAAAAGGTGTTTGAAATCTTCTAATTTCTGGAACACAAATTCAGACATTTTCTCTGCATTGAAAACTTACACACAGCAGGAAGCCCTCTTCACACTTAAAGCTACTGTATTTCATTTACCCTCATTATTTTCAATTACATGGCATTAAAGGGATTTCCAGAATGACACACAGGAAAAAATGGACACAGGTCTTATAACTTGTGAGTGTATAAAGGGCATATAAGTGCTATTTGCCTGGATGTCACATTACAAAGCCTGATGTTGGTTACATCTCTCCTGTCTGAATGGTTGGTAAGCTTCAGAATTACCTTCCATTTCTCATCTGTTTCTGTTTAAATTTGCTGATGTATTTGCACAATTCCAAAGTGTATCTTGTTATTTTGACCCATTGCACTGTAATTTACATGAATATGGAACAGAAAGGAGCTTCAATCAACAATTGGGATCAAAGAAGCCATGAAAATCTGGATCCAGATGCTCTCCACTCTATTGTTGTAAAATAAACTCTTCCATGTACAATTAGTCTCTAGATTAAATCTTTATCTCTTCAGATCCATCTTTTATTATCTTACAGGCAAGTCTACTGGTGAAACACAGTAAGACGACATATACAGAAGGTCTGCACAAGGCCTGTACATGACTTAATGGCTTCTGTGATGTATTGGACCCAACTTTCTACAGTTATGAGTCTGTGCTGAAAGTAAGTTAAGCTTGTTAATAATTCACACCATGTGGACTAAAAGTTCCTTAAAATAATAAAGCACTCTCGTCTCAGTTTTGTAATATGAACAGGGATAGAAGCAGCTGCAAATAAGAAAATATGTTTCTAATTCTGACCTTTAGCAATAAGTAAAAAGCAGATGAGTTAAACCACTAATGAATCCAGTGTATTTTGGAACAATGGGCAGCTTTTATGTTAGTTTTCTGTATGTGTTGATTCAATTACGAGTTCATCAAGGTTTTCTTCTGAATACTTACTTGTGTTTTTCTATGATCAAGTAATCTCAAGTTACTCTAGATTTAGGTCAATATCACAGGTAAAACTGATTAATTCTTAAGGCTGGAATTAAATCAACCTGTCTGTCTCTCTTTGTTGCATCATTACATTTAAGTATGACTATAAGGGCTTGCAGGTCTTGGCTACCAACTCAGTACCCTAGAATCTGCATGTTTCTGGAAAAGCCAAGGCTTGTACCATCTGTAACATTTAAGCTACTGATTATTTTATCACAGTAACACTTGAGAATTAAAAAAATAAAGCCATCAAAGAACAAAACAACCACTTATGTTAAGTGTGTGTATGTATATCATAGAAATGTATATATATACACATATATATAAATATATATAAGTATATGCATATATACGTACATATACTTACATGTGTACATATATAAATACTGACACCCTCAGAAAAGAAAAGCAGCACAAGCCTTGATGGAAGAGTATTTAACATTGACTCATTCCTGCCAAACTCTTGTGTTGGCAAGTTGGTATTTTTTTAAAGTGTTTTCAGAAGGTTTCTAGGTAGAAGGCCAAACTATATTACAGGTTATAGGCACAGCTCCTAAAAATTTCAGCATGAGCTTGATGTGTCTATCTACATGTTTAGGGAGAATAAAGGAATAAAAGTGCTGGAATTCTGTAATTTACTTTTGTTGCACATGTAGCCCTCCTGCCAGGTGTCAGTGGTAGTAACCAGGGCTGGGTTCAATAACATGTCTAGGGGTCTCCTTCTAAAATAAATATGAATGGTGGCTTGGTCCCCCACCTGAAACATCAACATTTAGGAATTTAATAATCTAAACTTTTACAGGTGTTCCTTCTCCCCTTGCAAGCACGCAGGAGTTCTGAGACTATGAAACCACAAATATATTTTATTTGGGAAAACACAATAAATATATGGTTTCAAAAAGCAACGAAAAACCACACAGTGTGCTGGGGATAAGACCAGCTTCACAATTCCATTTATTAGTCACACAGCTCTTTATGGTGTAGCAACCTTTCTACAGGCAAAATATCCTAACATCAGCTGGGCCCTTCAGATGACTTTACTCTACAGCTTTTTTTTTTCCTTTGTAAGGTCTGCACTACTTCAGCCATCCTACCACTTTTTGTTTCTTTCACCTTCCCTTCCCTTCCCTTCCCTTCCCTTCCCTTCCCTTCCCTTCCCTTCCCTTCCCTTCCCTTCCCTTCCCTTCCCTTCCCTTCCCTTCCCTTCCCTTCCCTTCCCTTCCCTTCCCTTCCCTTCCCTTCCCTTCCCTTCCCTTCCCTTCCCTTCCCTTCCCTTCCCTTCCCTTCCCTTCCCTTCCCTTCCCTTCCCTTCCCTTCCCTTCCCTTCCCTTCCCTTCCCTTCCCTTCCCTTCCCTATTTTATGGAGTTTTGGTCAGCAGAATTGACTTGCATTTTCTGATGAAGTTTTTGGTAATTTCTGCTGAGTTTTTTAAAATTTAATTAATTCTCTGAAAAATGGGCAATCATAATATTAAACCTGTCGCTGTATACTACAGCAGGAAATCTAGAATAACACAGCAGTGAAAAAGAAAAATAAAACAAAATTATTTTGAGAATCTAGGAATATCAGTCAAGAAAGGATAAAATAACCTTCAGTTAGACACATATTCTAATGCACAAAGTGGAAATTAATCAGATATACACACATGCAGGAATTCATAATGTGACATGATGGCCTAGGTAAATGTGATATTGCTCTGCCTGCATAGCGACATATCAACATGTCACAAGGACATGATAGTCCTTCAATATAAGTGATTACACTACAGCACAGGGATTGTTCAAAATTATGTGGACAGATTGGAAAGGACTTCACAGATGTGAAAGAAAATATATGGGGCCAGATGTTGATTAATGAAGTTTGTGCTTATGTTGTCTCACTTTAAAAATTAAATCCATACACACAGAGCCTAAATGAATAAATATGAGGGGCAAAGAATTATTGTTTGCTGAAATACAGAAAAGCATGTTTAAATGTGCAGTAGAGGGGAATTTAAGATAAGACAAACAGCAGAGAATAATTCTTAGAGAAAACCAGTCTCCTGTATGAGATGAAAGGAGCTTTTTTACCTGGGGTATTTAGAATATAGTTACATGAAGGGAAGTCATCTCACATCCCTGTGGTATTGAGTCTGGGATTTTGGGGCCAAAATTATATTCAGTGTAAGAATATTATTATTGATTGTGGACATTGTTTAGGGAACTTGGTATTTTTTCAAGCAGACCTGGAATGACTTTACTATGAGCTGAAGTTTTCTCACCCTTTTGTCACCCTTGTATGACATTGAATTAACTGTCAGTGTGAAAACAGCAGATCCATTAATTATTATGGATTTTTTTTTTTAATTTGCATCCATTTTATCAGCTAATAGGAGTGACTGAGTTGCCATGTGAACTGTAATGCTGGTACAGAAATTGATACCATTGCCTGTTATCAGCTGTTATTTTTAAAGGTACAGGCAAATGACTGGGTTGTGGAAATGGCCTTGGCCTGAGATAATGCTAACTGAACAGAGCATATAAAACTGCTAGATGTGACATGAGAAATCACTGGACATAACAGATAACAATTTAAAAAGTTCGCAAAAGTAACAGACAGTGCTTCAAGGAGTAGCTGGATTTCATAGATGATTAAAGTGGCTTTATGTGAGAGAGAACCAACTTTCAGAGACTATTAGTGGCTGGTTTAGGTACTAATCAAGTTTTTGGGGAATACTCCTGCATTTTCTTGTTCCAGTCTAACAAGTAAAATTAACCAAATCTTTTCTTATAACCATAACACTAGAGTTCAATCCACTTTCATGGTCAGGAAGCCTGGCTTGTTAGAGGAGGGACTTAGTCAAATGGTTGTCACCAAAATGGTGCTCATATCAGTCATAACAGAACTGACATCTACTTATTGCTTTCTAACACTGATTAGTTAGTATAGCAGAGAAATAAATTAAAGCTGTGTCTTTTATTCTTACAATGAAAATATGTCCCAAACATGAGTCAGAAGCCACAATCAAGTAGAGTGAATCCACCCTAATTTCAGAATGTCCTTAAGGATTCAGAACTTCATCTGATTTGTGTACAAAAGTATAAAAAACATTTATAAGTTTTTTGTCTACAGAAAGGTGCCAGCAGGTGCAATAGTAGTAAGAACAATAAACATTACAATAGTAAGAATAGTAGTAACAACAATGGGAATGGGAATGGGAATAGGAATGGGAATGGGAATGGGAATAGGAATGGGAGTAGCAATAGTAATAAACTGAAGCATTAACCACCAGTAACCACATAAATATAGAGAAGAATTTGCAAGAACATGGTAGCTCAGAGGCAAGAAATAAAAGGGTTAAATCACTGGGGCAGTAGTGAGCCTCATTTGATCATGCTTGTCTTTCATCAGCGTCCATCAACAACTTAATCTGTAAGGCTAAGCTCCATATCCACATTTGCACCTCACTTAGCTATTACACTGCTCTAGGAAGCCTAGTTAAGCAGAGTAAGGCTGTCAAAGAAGTTTTTATGCAACTGACTCACATTTATACCTAGTATGTCCCATGGGCTTTATAAAGAACACTGTTTAGTGCCAGTAACGTTACATCTATGATCGTGGTGGGTTAACATGATACAGCCATGGAAGAAAAGGAAATAGATTAAACCGCAACTTTGGATACTACTTCTTATTTTTATGGAAAGAAAAATTTTGTCCTGGATTATCCTGGAGAGGATCAATTGACCTGTTTTTTATTTCCTTCTCTTTTTCCTTTAAAAAAATGTGCTGATTTCTTTAGCTTCCATCTGAAACCACATCAGAGCTGAGCAGAAGCAACCTTTTTTATCAAAATTTGATCTTAAGCAATCAGGGGACATATCTGGATTACTGATCAGAGCTACTTGACTGCTCAGCATAACAGATTTCTCTGTCTTCCATTTTGTAGATCTTGGCCTTCATCCAGCTTCGAAGTAAACCATCCTGAAGTGCTTCTTTTTTTCATCTTCTTTTCTTTTTTCATTGTTATGAAAATACAAACTGTATTAATTTACAGTAAGAATCATGGCATGATTTTAGAATTACCTCCTCATTCCTGCATCTGCATTCTGAAAGGCATGCCAGTAATAGGGATAACGCAAAGCCCTTGATATCTGTGAGGATCTTTCCACTGAATGCATTAAGCCTTTAATCAATCCCATTGGAAAAGGTGCATGTCTTTATGCATTTATGCCTAGTCATACTTGCCTAAATGCTGCCTTTGCTTTTGAAAATATGTCAGAAGGCTGGCTTAGGAGGTGGAGGTTTGTCTGGATGCCATTCTGTTACAGACAAAGCCAGAAAATCCTGAATGAGCTCCAGGAAGAGAGAAATTTGCCAAGACACTAGCTGAAGCAGGAGGTTCCAATTTGTTTGGACACTGTAATATGTGCATGAGAGCTTCTGAGGGAGCAGGGAAAAGGGAAAAAAAGCACAAGGCACTCTAGGATGAGTGAATTTAATGTGTACTCTTATCAATTTCAACATTTTAACTCCACTAAACTATGGAAGAGATCTTTTCAAACAAAGTACAGACTGTGTGGGTAGCAATGAACTGTCACTGAGCTGGTGTCAGCTTTTGTGTATCTTCATAACCTGTTTTCAAGAAGAGAAGGCAGTTGAATTTATACCCTATAACAGAAAAGCAACCAACCAGGAGCTGATTGAGGTATGTAATTATGTCTGGATAGTTCAGAGATGGATAATTACAGCTTAATTTTCAGGATGAATTTTTGCCTAAAAGTAGATTTTGAGACCGTGGAAGTTACATAGATGCAGTGCCCTGTGCAGTTAAGGCAGGAACAGTGAAGAGGGGACAAGAAATCACAGAATCACAGAATAACCAGGTTGTAAGAGACCCACCGGATCATCGAGTCCAACCATTCCTATCAAACACTAAACTATGCCCCTCAGCACCTCATCCACCCATGCCTTAAACACCTCCAGGGAAGGTGAATCAACCACCTCCCTGGGCAGCCTCTGCCAGTGGCCAATGACCCTTTCTGTGAAAAAATTTTTCCTAATGTCCAGCCTAAATCTCCCCTGGAGGAGCTTGAGGCCATTCCCTCTCATCCTGACCCCTGCCACTTGGGAGAAGAGGCCAGCACCCTCCTCTCTACAACCTCCCCTAAGGTAGTTATAGAGAGCAATGAGGTCTCCTCTCAGCCTCCTCTTCTCCAGGCTAAACAATCCCAGCTCTCTCAGCCGCTCCTCATAAGGCCTGTTCTCCAGCCCCTTCACCAGCTTTGTTGCTCTTCTCTGGACTCGCTCCAGAGCCTCAACATCCTTCTTGTGGTGAGGGGCCCACTAGTTCTGAGTACAGAGGGAGAATAACCTCCCAGGACCTGCTGGTCACGCCGTTTCTGATACGAGCCAGGATGCCATTGACCTTCTTGGCCACCTGGGCACACTGCTGGCTCATGTTCAGTCGCTGTCAACCAACACACCCAGGTCCTTCTCCTCCAGGCAGCTTTCTAGACAGACTTCTCCTAGTCTGTAGCTGCACAGGGTTGTTGTGCCCCAAGTGCAGGACCCGGCATTTGGCCGTGTTAAACCTCATGCCATTGGACTCTGCCCAGCAGTCCAGCCTGTTCAGGTCCCTTTGCAGAGCCTCCCTACCCTCCAGCAGATCCACACATCCACCCAGCTTAGTGTCATCTGCAAACTTGCTAAGGGTGCATTGATAAGGACATTGAACAGGGCTGGACCCAGCACTGAGCCCTGGGGAACCCCACTTGTCACTGGCCTCCAGCTGGATTTAACTCCATTTCCCACCACTCTCTGGGCCCGGCCATCCAACCAGTTTTCCACCCAGGAGAGTGTTTGCGTGTCGAGTCCAGAGGCTGACAGTTTCTGTAGCAGAATGCTGTGAGAATCTGTGTCAAAGGCTTTACTGAGGTCCAGGAAGATACATCCACAGCCTTTCCCTTGTCCAGTAGGTGAGTCACTTTGTCATAGAAGGCGATCAGGTTAGTTTGGCAAGACCTGCCTTTTGTGAACCTGTGTTGATTGAAAGAACATGCACTTGATCCCACTGTCCATGTCATTGATGAAGATGTTAAACTACGGATTCCAACACAGACCTCTAAGGGACACCTCTTATCACTAATCTACACCTGGACATTGAGCTGTTGACCACCACCCTCTGAATGTGGTCATCCAACTAGTTTCTCATCCATTGAACAGTCCACCATCAAATCCCTATGTCTTCAATTCAGAGAGAAGGATGCTGTGGGGGGTCATACCAAAGGCCTTACAGAAGTCCAGATAGACAACATCTGTAGTTCTTCCAGTTTTCTCCCTGTTATTTTCAAATTTCCCTGGAATTATTATCTGTGGACTAATACATGTAGGTATTAGAAGTATTTCTGTGAGTATTACGTATAATATGGAGCCAAGAAAGCTGCATTTTATTTGTTCTGGACTCTCTGAAAACTAAGCTCCTGCTCTGAAAATCTTTCAAAGAAAGAATCATGGCTAAACAAGTCTGGTGAGTTCTATTTATCATGGATGTACTGCTTCAGTGGTGCAGGAGGACAGGAAGGAATAAGGAGGGTGAGTTGGCCACATCTGCTGTACAAAAGCATATAACTAACTCTGTGACTGGACATTGATTTAAACTCTGAGTTATCAAATTCAGTGTTTAGAAATATGAAGTAAATAAACAAGGATATTGCCCTCTTGGCTACACACATACACCACAAAATGGGTTTAAATTAGCTGTTATAGCACTTAGAAATAAAACTGTGAAGATATCTCAGTTTTGCTTAGAAGTAATTGAGGGAGCAGGCAGAATATAGCGAACTATCGGGAAAGAATAGAGTGGAACCTGGAGGATTCCTAAATCTCTGATGTTCTTGGGCTTGGAACAATGCTTTCTCCACTGCAAAGGAGGTCTCAACTAAAATTAAGAAAAGCATAGGAAAAAAAAAAACAGAAAGAATGAGCACAGATAGAGAAAGACAAATGTAAGTAAATAAAGTTGGCAACGGCATCTCTACTTGTATGGAAAGGACACAAGCAATTCTGAAACATTAACTTGAATTTAGTCTAATACTGGAGTGAATCACCATTCAGTGTAATGGCCCCAGGTAGAACCCTTGTGAAAAAGCTGTAGAGAAGAAAATAAAAACCTGTAGAAAGATGTAATGACTTTATTTTTTTCTGAATTAGCCTTATTCCCCTGAATTATTACAACTGATTTTTTATCAAGTTTAAATGTAGTCTTCAGTTTTTCACTTAAAAAAAAACAGAAGAAAGAGGAAAGAAAAGAAAAAACAGAAGAAAAGAAAAAGAAGGGAGATAAAATGTAAAAGAAAAGAACAAAAAGAGAGGAAAAAAAGAGAAAGAGAAAGAAAAAAAGGAAAACCATAGAAAAAAAAATCTGCACCTAAATTTCTAACAACTTAGGAGAAAAGGTGTCATCCACTCTAAGTAACAACACCATGTGGCATAATTGAGACATTCCAAAAGAAGTGAATTTCAGCAAGAAGTTATGTGAAAGTCATTATATCTAGTGCCAAGCTTAAAGCAGAAGGGTTAACAAATGTTATGTCTGCACCATGCTGCATGGGGCAGAAGAATATTGTTTCTTCTTGGTCCCTCGGCGGATGCATCCATCCAGACTGCTTCTCACACAATATATTGTTTCTCTGTGCCCATCCAATTCAAGCCATCTAATTGCTTGTAATCAAAAGGAGTTCTTTTATCTCCAAAGTTAAAAGGTTTAGGCCTTACTTTGTAGATTCAAGAGAAAATGGACTGCAGGAAAATAATTCAGAAGCCAGAGGAAGAGAGAACAAGATATCAATGAATAAGAAGTTTAAAATTTGAGCTTAAGGCGAGGGAAAATGGGAGCATAAACCAGAAAACTATACCTGGGACATAAGGAAGAAAAGAAGGGGTGAGTGAATAAATTAGTCTGAACTGGAAGTTGTATAAAAAGCCTGAATGATGTCATATAGTGATGACAATGTAAAATGCATTGAGAATGAGCATAGCCCAGAGGTTAAACAAGTAAGGAAAAGGCAGATGCAGGGATCCAGGTCAGGAAGCTGTGATGTGATCTGAGCAGAGATGACATGAATCTGATCCCATTTAGTTGAATTACCAATACCTCTTGGAGACAGATGTATTTGGAATAATTTCCAAACCTCAAGTTATTTATTTTGGTTCCAAAATAAGATTTGGCAACTCTAAACAGAAAACAATTTATTTTCTTCACTACCTCAACAAGGGAAAAGTCAAAATGTGAAGGCAAGACTAAGGGGATGCTGAAGGAGGGTTGGCCAGTGGAAAAATATAAAATAATTCAATAGAAACTGCAGGTAGAAAGGGTCAAAATGAGAAAGCTCTGTGGGAACACAGGCAGTAACAGGCTACTAAGTTATAAATGGAGAGAGATGCAAGTGTTTTGTTAAAGAAAATGAACTTCCTGTGCTTTAAAATTGTGGTCATATCAAAATCTGGACTAAATAGGTTGCATTTCTTTTGTAGGGTTTCACAACATAAGTACAATGATGAGTGTAACATGCCACCCTGAAAAGTGAAATTACTGTGGAATTAAAATTTGAACAATGAGAAACAGCTTCCACTTCCACTTGAAATTTCCTGTGTAAAAACCTTTGCTTTAGTTTTATCTACTTTAAAAGTTACGTGCAAATAGGCCAGAGTTATAAGTAAAGTTTCTTGTTTCATAAACTTCACTAGCTTCACTTATGCAAAATTTGTAAAGTAGGCTGAAGGAAGAAATATACATTAACATTTTTATTTGCAGAAATATCAATATCATCACTTAAAGGACCAAAAGAATTTTCCCCTGACAACATCAAAGAAGCAGATCTTCAAAGACAAAGAGAATTTGTGTATGTAGTAAAACGGAGGAAATCCCAATTCTTAGCTCACAGAGCCTGGTACAGTTCAGCAGAGCTATGTTAATTAAAAATACTGAGAAAGTGGTCATTAATTCTACTTCTCTTTTGTAGCTTTATGTCCTGCAAGAATTACATATGAGAACATTGCTGGTGAAGAATACATAAACTCGTAGAGAAGTATGCATTTTATGACATTTAACTAAGCTTGTTGGATGTCCCACCTTGTAACAAAAAGTATTGTTTGTTCTGTATTTGCCATCGATAAATCTCAAACAACCTTCCTGAAGGGTAGTATCGTTACCTTTTGACAGATGGTGAGAATAAGGAGCAATAAAATGAAGCAAGTAACTCAAGACCATCTCGATAAACCACAATCTTCACAGCTTCTCCAGTTTGGAATTCATATCAGAAAAAAAATAAAAGGACAATTCTGCAGGAGTATTCTGAAGCTTTGTCTGCAGAATTGTTTACAGGATTTTGGCAACTTTGTGGTGGAGGTAGAGAGTAATATGTGCAAATTTGAACTGAAAGAAAACACTCTGCTGCTCTATACACTCTAGACACATCCTGTTAGTCTGGATTTCAGCCACTTCTACAGAAAAGTGTTATTAACAAGGGGTTCTGAAGGAGGAAAAGGGGGAGGATTAGGTGCATGAATCTTAAAACATACTAACCTACATTGTATACATTTTGATTCTTAAACCTGAAATTTGGGTTTCTTGATGTGACTAGTTTGTGGCAAAGGCAAAGCAACCCGAGTTTATCAGCACTGCTAAGAAGCCCAGTAATAACTCACTACAGAAATATTTATTACCTATTGGTAACTGCTAGTAATTGCTGAAAAAATGATCTGAAAGACATGCCTATGCTCTTGCTGGAACGACTCACTGTGACGTAATTCCCTAAGCACCTCCACCAGGAGACAGTAGTAAAAACTTATGAACATATTCTCCCTGTTAACATTCTTTCCTTCTCTCTTTACTACAGCTTTAAAAAAAAAAAAAGCATTATGCACCCATGAATACTCGACAAAAAACCTCAATTTTTTCAAGTGGGCTCAGCAATGAAGAAGGACACTTTACGAAGTCCTGCAATCTGTAAGCATAATGTAATTTTTTGCATTATGTTGTCAAACAGATTAATTCATAAATTCTTTCTTCATTTCTTCATATCCACCCCCAATTTAAAAACATTAATATAGAAATGGTCCAATTGTACAACTTCTGTATTGTAAAGCTGATAGAAAAGTTTCTGATGGACCAATGCTAAGCTCCTGTTTTGGGTAATATTCACTCAATATTTGGGAACACTCTGACAACTTTATACATCTTTTGCAGTAGTTAAGAAATGTCTAAAACTTAGGTTGACATTTTGGGAGATGCTGTGAGCTAATGTTGCAGCTCATCACCACCAAAAGGGAAGCCCCCTGCCTCCACAGCTCTTCCCTCCTGCCCCTGTCAGGAAAGGGGGAGCAATAGATCCTCCTGATTTTGTCACTAACGAAGTTTCAGATTGACCAGAATTTGGACAAAGCTGCAGCTTCAGAATCCGGTCCATTGCCTCTCGTAGGCAAACTGTTGTACTAACAGGGTAAGAAGGTTTTGATTACCAACATTCCACCCCCCTCCACATCCCATACAACACACTTGGCAATTCCCAATTCATCTGGCTAGTTTCAAATCCATATTTACCCCAACTGGTTAGGTTTTTTTCTGTTAACATGCAGGCCATTTAAACCATCTGGTTTTCCTCCAGTATGTCCCGTAACCTTGACCCCAGTGATGTCTGCATTTGAAGTCTGTCCAGATCTGAAGTAACTCTTTTCAGAGGTGACAATCCCAATTATCACTTGCTGGTATGGGTATGGTCCCAGATCGTGCAATGTGGTTACATGATGCCTGTGCATTTTCTCTGCTCTACCACCTCCTGCAACATTTGAGTCAGGACTGAATAATCCCTGCTATACAATATGTAGTGTTAGTGAATATTCAAGTATTTTTTAACCACAGAAAGAATCTTGGGTTCTTGTACAACTTATTTCTCCTACAGAATTTATCTAACTACAGAAGGAACAATCTCATGATAGAGAGTATTTGGGTTTGATTTCTAGGGATTCTAGCTAAAATTATATGATACCATCTCATTCAGAAACCCAGGAAAATAAATTGCCTTATCTAAGTGTTCAGAGTAAGAAAAAGTAAGTTTGCATAAAGGCAGTTAAATTAACAGTTTTATCTGTTATTTCTAGGAGACCCTCTAAACATTATGTCGGGAAACATAAGAAATTAACAGAAAGTGCAACTCCTGTCTCCTAAGAACCAGCTTTGCCCCTGAACTCTTTCTACAATCAGCAAGGAGCAGCCAATGTTATGGGCATGGTCCTTCCCCCATCCAGTTACATTCAGCTCACATAGTTCATTATCCAGGCTCAAAAACCAACTTGAGGGTAGAGTAAATCTCCTGTCCAGATCTGAGGAACTCAATTTGTAGTAGTGTGTAGCCTGTATGGGATCCTTAAACAGAGGATATTGAATTAATTGTAGGCAGCTTGGAAGCAGATAGTGACTGGGATAAGTTGTTCCAGCAATGTATCGGTCTGGTTCCCAACATCCCGTATTTCCTCCCTTACAACTTTGTTCATCCTCCTCCCCATGAATTCATCACTTACGAAAACCACACAGATTTGCTGGACGTACTCAGTTATTCAGTGTGTACCCTGCAATTCTAGTACTGATAAATGGAGCTGGATCTAATGCACAAACAATGTAATTTGTACAGAGGTGGCAGAGAAATATGTCACATAGGCATCTCCACCACTTTTCAGGAAGTGACTACCGAGTCTAGAAGGTTGGCACCATGCTTTTAAGGTTTGTGTAGTTTCTATGAGCTCTTCTCGCCACTCCCAATAAAAAGACAAGGTTTCTCCTCTCAGAGAGTAGGTTAATGAAATCCCTGGTTTGACAACTATTCCAGGTGAGCTCCATCATTCCACAGCCGTCTAACTGAGCCTATTCTAGTTGCCACCTCATCTCCCCCCCCCGCCCCCCCCATTACAGCCATAGTTCAGCTACCAATCTGCTGTATCAGTTCCCCCTTCAGTACCAGTAGTCTGATGGGGCCATTCTTACAATTCCTTGAGAATTTTTAGAGAGAAATCAGAGGCATCCTGTGGGAAATGTTGACCAAATATTAGTTTTTTTAACAAGACATTTGAATCATTTAGTTTGCCAAGATGCAGGATGCTACCTGAATCATTTCACTAAAGGGAAAATATGGACACAGCTTCTAAAATTATTCTGTTTCTGCCTATATTTTCTCGGAGAAGGCATTTTTTACATCCTGTAACTCAGGTAAATCTCAATATAATTATATGTGAAGGAAAAGCTCTTTTCTAGCCCATGAGTTTTCTTTTGCTGAAAATCAAAGAGTTTTTTGCAAAAAAAAAAAAAAAAAGTGAGAATATTTCCATACAAGGTCACAGTTACCTAAATAAATCACAGCCAGCATCATGTTCCAGACTCTATTTATATTTTGAGCCAGGGAACATCTGTTTAATAGTGGGTGGTCATGTAACAGTTTCATAGACAACAGAGTCATCCTAACACCCTTGGAGTTGTCAGGAAGGAACTTATCCACAGTTAGTGAGTTTTGGAGGTATAAATGGGAAGAGAATGACACCTACCATTCTCGAAGTTTCTCTTCTCAGAAGCCATATTAAATGGGATGCAAGGAACAGCATGGCAAAAGACAGATTTCCCAGGAAAATTCTTATTTAAAATGTAAAGGACAAGCCAGAATCCCATGGCAGTTCTGCAATATTAGCAGGAGTAATTTCTGCATAAATAAAGGAGAAATGTTCAAGATATGCCAACATCTTCACAAGGCAGCAGACTGCTCTCTCCCAGTGATTCCCAACACTCGGATGAGGAATGCAGAGAAGCCACAGACCTTACTAGTTTTTCCTTGTACTTTACACAAGTCATGCACCTTTGCACAGAAAATGAAAACAGTATAATTTTCAAGGTGGAGGTGACTGAAAGCACAAACATTATTAGAGCTAAACAGTATTATTCTCCCCAGTCTGTAGTCCACAGGCTGCTGCCATTTGTGGACCCGTCTGACTTCACTGACTACTGAGGGACATTTGGTCAAGTATACTTCTCTTTGGCCTAAAGTCAGTCTTTTCTGTACACACCCTGCCCCTTTCCATAGCACCTAACAAACCAAGAACGTAATCCTCAGCACCCAGCAAGCTGAGTGACATGCCACAGGAAACAAGAGAAGAGGCGAACGCCTCCTTATGTGTATTTGGGGTGCCTTATGTGTCAGATTATGTATCCTCTTTCATTTGGACTCATTCCCTGGAAGTGAATATCTACTGATTTCATTTCAGAAGTTCAGAGAAGGCAGCAGGTGGGCAGAAATGATGCCTGTAACAACGCTGCCTTTTACTGTAAAATATCTTTTGGAATATAAATACCCTAGTTCTTGGTCTAGTCCATTCTCTTCCAGAAGAGATCAAATCCAGATCTCCTTACTGTCAAATACCGTTTGTGAATTTTTCATTAAACTGTCTTTGAATAAACAGTCTGTGGTAAATAGAAAAAAAGACATTCTCCATCTCAGTCGCCTCAGGTGAATGTCTCAGCTACTAGGCTAAAGAGTGCAGCTCTCCCATGCTAAATCTGAGTCAGGGAATCCTTTCCTATCTCATAAAGAGTGAAGGCACAGGAAGCATCTAATTCCAGAAACCCTGTTGCTATTAGCTGGACAGTAGTGTTGTTGAAAGACATTCAATTGTCTTTGAAAATTGGAAGTCCTTTTTGTGCAAGGCTATTCCATCAGCAGTCTGATAAAATGCTTCTAGGTTGAAGGTGAACCCCTTCTTTCAAAAGATCTCAAAAATTTAGACATGAAAAGGACTACAAAATTCTCTGTGTTGTGAGGCCTGAGGCATTCTTCTACTGCCACACTTAGAATGTAAGACTTTTGATGAACTTCAAATTTAGATGCCTGCTAACTCTAGATATATGCAAATCCTGTATAAGAGTGTTAAATCTCACTAATGCCTAACTCTTGCTTCATTTCTTTTGTTTGACTAAGAAACTTTATTAAGAGAGAAGCACATGCCAACAGCAATCTAGCTTTCTAAACTGGAGAAGCAATGAGAAATAGATTCTTGTGAAAGTCCCTTTGTTCTACAACAATTCTAGGACACAGAAAAAAGGAACTTTGTAATGAAAAGGAAAAAAAAACTTTTTTTTTATGTTTCCTTTGCTGTTTAAGTTACCTGCATATGAATGGGCCTTATTGAAAAATTAATAACAAGAGCTTACAGGGGAAATATCCATAGGATTTTGTATATAAACCATTCTTGTCCAAAGGGTCTGATAAAACAGCTGGTAGATATTAAGGACCAGCATTGCCTTTACAAAATAAATAAGTACTACAGTATCCTACAATGGTATCCTAGAACACTGTAGTAGTGGGTTTGGGGGCTGCAAAACCATAGTATCAGTTCTTGTAAAACACTGTAACTATGCTGATAAATGCTAATTTAAACTGGTTGAGGTTCAGACATGCAGATTGGGGGATTTACCTTAGTTAACTGAAATCTGAAGTACCGTGATAATCAAAAAGAACAGGGTATGAATTTTCCAACCTCTTTTAGATAACTACATAGGTTCAGATTAACTGCCTTCTTGCTGTGCCTGTTTCTCACCATTGATCACTCTCAATATCTACACTGTGGTGCCTTTCACTGTTAGTGGAAAAACTGCAGTGGAGATTCACTGAGGGAATTGTATCAGACTCATAATTTCTGAGTAAAAGTCTGGCAAATGGCATGTAAGGACAATTTAAGGACTACTTAACCTTCCAAGTGGACAGCCAGTACATACACGAGCTCACACAGGACTCTGCACTTGAGATAATTTCAGTACTTGACAAGTAGCCCTTCTTTCCTATCTGCGTAGAAGTTAAATGTGTATTACCACAAACCGTTATGATAACAGGGATTTTCCAACCATGTACTGTAGCTGAGTTTCAATAATCTGGGAGAGGCAGAAGGACAAAATCACCCTTGACATATACTAGTGTGGTTATACTGGGGCTGATTTTGGCCCTCTGCATGTCAGACAGAAGTTTATAATAAGGATTCCTTGTTCATTTCTGCTTCAGCCATTCTCAGAAATAACTGTTAATGACAGATTCACTCCCACCACTCAGTTTCTTTTTCTTTTAAAATGAACCAGACCTGACAGACAATGTAAAACCCTCAAAGCAACCCTAATCCATTTCCAAAAGATGCCTCAGACTGTACGGTAGCCCAGGATTCTGTTTTGAATAAACTGTGCTCATGCTCTTTGCAACTGAATATTTCTAATGTAAGTGCCTGCAAGGAGGAGGAGGGGAGAGAGACTCATTAATAATCATGATGGTTTCAGTATTGCATAACTCGGTCAATTTGATCATTGTCTGTGCTTTATCAGGGTTGTTTTATTGCAGCTTACTTGTGTCTGTACAGTTCTCATTTTGGGGAACTTTAGTTCCTGGGAGCTTTCATGCTATCCCCACTTCTCTCACTGCAAAACGGCGGCCTGCTGTTTTAATCACGTCTCTCTTTTTCCAGTGTTGTTTGCGCCCTGGTACAACCCATCTGCCTTGAATCTAGTGCTCCACTGGGGCTGCTCACATCTGCCAGCCAGACTACCTTCGTACACAATTACTCAATCCACCGTAAGGCTCTTTAATAGGAAACAAGTGTGACAAAGGCAAGATCATTTCTTTTTTTTTCTCTCTTTCTCTCTCACTCCTTCCCTGTCTCCCCCTCCCTCTATTTATTTTTCTTCTTTAAACCTCATACTCAAACTGCCTTAATAGAGATGAGGCTTGATACAGATCCACCCAGGTGTAGGTGAAATGGTAGAGCCTCAAGTGTAATAGATGCTGTACTCTTGTGCTGAAGTTCAGCACAGTATCCTGAAGGGTTGTCTAGCAGCAGTGAGATGGGTTGCTCTTTGCACAGTTAGAAAGTCAATGAGCTTCCTCCAGCTCACATGTATGACTAATTTAGGAAGCAACCTGGATCTAGGTGAGCACTGCAGAACTGTCTCTTCTCTTCAGTGCACGGACAAAGCACAGCACACGGTAAGTAGAAAATTTGTGTTTACTTATTTTACTTGGAAATTAATTTGCTGTGTTTACTTTTGAAGGAATCCTCTAAAGGCTGGTGCAGAAATGAAGCAGAAATAATGTTTACATGCAGATCCTCTGTGTATTTCTTCCTGTTTCATTTTACAGTCTGCCCTTGTCTTGCCAATTCAGGCTGATTGCTCAGACCATACAGCTGGTCTGAGCAGCCTTCTTATCTAAAACTGAGCTGTAGAATGGTATCAGTAACACGTAGGTCCATTTCTCTGTTAAGATATGTGCCTATACATATCTGGTTACTGAGTAGAAGTAGAGTTTAATACTTTTTATTAATTAAAATCCTTATATGAAAAATGTAATAGACTGTAAAAATCTGTTTTTTCTGGGGGAGTTGTGGGGGGAGGTGGGAAGAGAAGAAGGAAAGGAGGAAGCAAGAATTAGAAATGTTAAGCATTAAAAATAAAAGTAGTTTAACCTGAAAATGAAAGCTGCGTTATTGTGTTTACTAAAACACAGATTCAAACGTTCTGAGAATGTTGCCAAACTATAAACTAACAAACTGTAACAACTACAGTGATAGTAAAGCTTGAAACAAAAAAAAAGAAGGTCGCTTGTCTAAAATGCAAGAGACATATTAGAACCAGATGTATAGAATCTCAACTTTGACTTCTCAGTCTTTCATGCTTGGTTTAAAGCAGCCTTAAAATTGCCTTTACTTTGCATTTACAACCTCAGATTCACTGTTAAACTGTGCTTGAACTTAAGTCAAGATTTGATCTTAGCACACACATATTCTTTGAGCCTCCTACCAGAGTTTTACTTCGCTATTGGGAGTCTGTTTACTACTGTAGTGTGTATCCTGAAGCACATTAACAAGCTTACTCTGATGGACTATCAGGTGGAATGTCAGCCAATGTAAAATAACGTGTCCATTGCATATACAAAATCTTCTGTCTGAGAAATAAACACATGCATTAGAAAAAGGATCTGTTGGCTGCTCAAGTAGATGATAGTATGGTATAAGAATGCATACCAGAAGTATGTCTGAATTTAATTTCTGGAGGATCCAATAAGATGACACTTCTCACTTTAGGCTTAATATATTCTGAACTATTACCCAGCTTGGTGGCTGTTGTCAACACTGGAAGTGGAACAGATGAGTCCGTAGTTATGCCTGTAAAAAGTTTCAGTAGTTTTCCCTTCTGAAGAAGAGCTATTTTCTTTGCTCTTGGACAGACAAGTATATATGATCCTTTTAATTAACCATGGCTTTAGGCTGCTACAGTTATCCCTTGTGCATGAGAGCCATTAGCCTAACTCTGCTGCTTAAAAACCTCTGATCAGATAATGGTAAGTTTCTAAATATGACAATTTAAAAAAAACAATGATGTTGGAAGTTTAGGAAGATATAACAACCATCTCAGGAGAAATATTTAGATCTGTAGTTGTTGGCATCAGACAGTGGTCAACGTCTACCCCCTACAGGGAGAGAATCTAATTTCATTGAGGTTCCGCTAGTGCATGAACACTGTAGTAGTTCAGTTCAGAAACTCAGGTAGTGTAGTTATTCTCTGGCTCCAACAACTGCCCCTTTAATGGTGAGGTCAGATGGTGATTAATAGACAGTCATTTTCAAAGAACTAGATCTCAAAAGAATAGTATAACTAAAAAATAGCAATAGTTATTTTCCCTCTCTGACATGTAACACAGTGGAAAATGGCTTTGGGGCTTTAAAAACCATAATGAGTGGTCTTTTTCATTCACAGCTGAAATGTGCAAGTGTGAATTCACAAGAAATTACCCTGTTTTGGATGGTACTTTATCATCCGTCTTCGATACAGCTCAGTGCTCTGTAAATTATTTAGGGATAAGGACAAAAAAGGATTGATAAGTTTACCAATTGATAAGTTTATACTTACACATCTGACAAAATTTATTCCAGTTTGCTAGTGAATTTAATTCAAAAAAAAAATCTTGTGTTTTCATCATACACATTGTGTAACTACTGGGTTTTAATGTTTTTTTTCACCCAAACATTATGCATTTGTGTGTAAGTCACAGTATCATCTACAATTTTGTAAACCATTTTTTGCAACAGAATAACTTTAAGGTATTTTAAATAAGCATCATGCGATGCCTTTTCTTCTGATTAGTTTATTATGACTGTATATTAGTTATTGGAATTATTACACCATCCTCTTCTAGAAGTAATTTTATGTGGGGAAGGGGGGGGGAAATTAGAATCTAAAATTTCCAGATCTGACAGCACAACTTATTCACCTAAATATTCAGAGTTTGTCTTCATTAGGCTTTTTGTTAAAATGTTTAAACTAAGTCTAGGAGGCTTACTTTAGGCACAGACATTTGAAATTTTTAGTTCTATTATTTCTATGTTCAACCAAGAGCCCAATGCCAATTTGTCAGTTATGCTTAAGATTTATAAAGGGAGCACAGTATGTAACACTTCAGTAATGTATAGTGATATAGAATTTGTTAATTAATCAGTACTAATTTTGAAAATATTTTGTTAATAGACATAATTTGATAATGCTGTTGATTAACAAAAATTCACTGAATTGAGCGAGTCTTCCTCCTATTACTAACATTTCTAACTTCCTCACAATATTGACCAAGTCCTCCTCCTATTACTAACATTTCTACAGAAGGCTTTAATTTTGGTCTCATTTGCTGGTGTGGTGGAAGCTATAGGTATTGTATGACACATTGAATCCTGTATTATCTTCTTTTATATTGTTACTCAAGGCTGCTAAAGATTTAATGAGTCTTAAACTGAAAAAGATGTAGAAAAAGTGCTTATAGGCATAACAATGTGTTACTGATGAGCATCAAAAGATTACCAGGACATTAGCTAGGGTTACAAGAAAACCTCAAATCATATATATTCCACAAATCCATAATATTTTCCATAAGCAATCACTGAAGAAAGTTTCTCCTCATCTGTGTTATTATTCTTCATAAAGATCATCAGCTGTAGGGTAGCTCAGATCTTTGTTCTGCTAAGACCAATGTACTGCAAGTCTAGTAAGTTTAGATAGAAACAAACATAATTTGGATTTCATTCTTTCTGTGTTAAGTATCAATGCTGATTTGATTCATGAGCTGTTACTTAATATGTTATTTTAGGTACTGCTATGGAAACTAAGTTTTTGATCTAGAAAGCTTATGTCCATTGATAATAAGGCTTTGGTAGTGAATGTCTGACATACACTTTTTAAATAATGTTTCATACAAGTAAGTCAGATTTAAAGATAGACCAATATTTAGGAATATGGATACAATTAAAGATTACTTGCTGCAGTCTATATCAAAACTAAATCACCTCAGGTAAAACAAATGCTTTTCAAAATTTATAGTGCATTCAGACAATGATTACATTTTGTGTCTTGCTGGTTTTTGTGTCAGAATAAAAGTCTTAAAATATCATAAACCTGTTCTTTTCAACTTTTTAGTTCAATTTTTTAGCACAGTAAAGAACTGTTGATTGTTGTTAATTTTATTCCTAATATATGGACTTGAGGATGGTCATATGGGGTGTTGATATGAAATAATACTTTCATTATGATTTATCATTCTGATATTCCAGTACCAGTTTGTCAAGTGTTGTTTCTCATAATTACTAGTAGATTGGTCTTCAATAAAGGTGAGCAACCTGGATGCTGATGGCACTTGATAGAAATGTTCTGGAATAGTGGAAGTAAAACTACCATAAGAAATTGAAAATCATGCTTTTCTATAGCCAAGATGTGTATTACCCTCTTCTTCCTATGAGGCACAGGAGTGCAAATGTTATGAAAACAAAAGAAGTACATTTTAAGAGGAACATGCCTCTGTCCTTGTTCTAAAAATATGAGTTCACTTGAAATGATTAATGGGAAAGGCTTTCTGGTTTTTCTTTTTTTTTTTTACTGCTATTCTTTAAAGGGTGGTAAAGATATATGAAGCCCATGATATGCACAAATCCCATGCACAATGACTATGACTTTGATTCAGTAGCTTATACTCTGGTGTAAAAACTCAGAAAATTGTGGTAAGGAAGCCATGAATCAGAATAAGTTATTTTTCTTTATTTTTTTTTCCATTAAATTTAAGAGTGAGCAAAAGATTCAACTAGACTAAACAATAACTTTGTTTTGTAGTATTTCCCAGATATTATTTTGGTTTTCCTATGTTAAATTCAATTCAGGTGTTATTTCACTTGCTTCCTTTAAATTAGCAGCAGGATTCAATTTTTATTTTGAACTGTTTTAAAGTAACACCAGCTACAAGTTTTGTTTCTCCAACAACTTTGAAATTGAAAACCTATAAAATTGCAACAAATTGGTCAACAATACTGCACACAGGAAGGGTTGAGGCAAAAAAATGTGTATGTTAAATTTCCAGAAGTTTGTGCTGGATTTTAAAAGTTCCATGAATGTAAATTAGTCTTTGAAATATCTGCACAGCAAACTCACATGGTTGGACTCGATGATCCGGTGGGTCTCTTCCAACCTGGTTATTCTGTGATTCTGTGATATCACAGATGTGTGTGTTACTTGTGTAATAACATCAGTGTTACCTTCAAAATTTACATTAGAGAAAATGAAATAAACATGCATGGTACAAAGCACTGTGATTTCTACTGGAAATTTTTTTTAATCAGTACGTTTTCCCACAGTACAAATGGACCATTCTACCTGGAGAACTCATATTTGGTACTGATTTAGCAATGTTTTTTAAATCATAGTTCTTATGCATCAACACAAACAGATGTGGTGATATGAGGAAAAAAACCCTCTTTTTCTAAATAATTTTTTGTGCAATTCCAAATAGAACTAGTTTATTAGTAAGGCCAAATATATTCTTGTTCCAAAGGATTTCTTGTAGTTGACTCAGTGGGGATAGTGCCTCACATATCTACTGTCCTAGTTAAGATTTTGAAGAGGACAAAAGGCTTTCTATAAGGACACAGAAGTTACAGAAAAGCATGTCACCATTACCATCTCTGTCCAATGCAGTGTCTTCCAGCATCACAGAAAGTCTTTCTAGTCCAGCCTGGCCTAACACAAAATGGGGCATCCACCTCATGATCCTAGGAATTATCCTTTAAAAAAAGCACTTAAGCAGCTGAAACACAACCTTCACAATATTTCATATGTATCATGATGAAACCAATGCAAAGTAATAGTCACATTTTAGGGCCATAATAATGCCACATGAAGTATTATGATTCTCCAAGCCACATAACAGACAGAATGGATGTGAATAAGGCCTGAGAGCAGTGGTCTGCAGAGTTTTTCTTTCAGTAAGGCAAAGGCTATTTCCATTTGCCTCCATCAAAGAGAGGAAAAGACTCATCTTTGACAGATCTTCCAATGGTTAATGCAGAGCTGAAAAGAGATACAGTGCTATGGTGTTGATTTATAACAAGGCAAGGCAAGGAAAAGGAAAAGGAAAAGGAAAAGGAAAAGGAAAAGGAAAAGGAAAAGGAAAAGGAAAAGGAAAAGGAAAAGGAAAAGGAAAAGGAAAAGGAAAAGGAAAAGGAAAAGGAAAAGGAAAAGGAAAAGGAAAGATGGGAACTAGATATGAAGGGGGACAAAGCCAGGCTAGTTGGGAATGAGCCTGGAAGTGGAACTCCAGTGCCTGAGAGATGGTGTGCTGGCAAGTATCGCCGGTGTGTCACCACAGAGAGAGTGGGGGTGAGTACATCTGGTGACGGAAAGGATGAAACTGACACTGAGAGGTTAGATATTCCAAGGACCTGTCAATTGGGAAAGAACACTATTCCCTTTATGAGGGCTGAGGGTTCACAAGCCCAGCTGAAGTGCATTTACACCAACGCATGCAACATGGACAATAAGCAGGAGTAGTTGGAAGCTTTTGTAGGGCAAGGAGACTATGATGTAGCTGCCATCATGGAAATGTGTTGGGACGACTCGTATTACTGGAATGTAGCTCTGGTGGGGTATGAACTCTTCAGGTGGTACAGGAAGGGTAGGAGAGGTGGTGGGGTAGTCCTCTATGTTAGAGAGTGCTTTGATACCCTTGAGCTTGATTATGGTAATGACGGGATCGAATGTCTGTGGGTTAAAATGAGAGGAGCCCACAAAAAGGTAGATATTGATGGGAGTCTGTTATAGACTACCCAGCCAGGAAGAGGCAGCTGATGAGCTCTTCTGTAAACAACTGGGAGTAGTCTCAAGATTGCTACCTCTTGCCCTTGTGGGAGACTTCAATCTTCCAGGTGTTTGCTGGGAGTATAATACAGCAGAAAGGAAGCAGTCTAGAAGGTTCCTGGAGTGTGTGGAAAACAACTTCCTCACACAACCGGTGAGTGAGCCAACTAGGGAAGGCGCCCTCCTGGACCTGCTGTTTGTCAACAGAGAAGAACTTGTGGGGGATATGACGGTTGGAGGATGTCTGGGACAAAGTAATTATGAGATGGTAGGTTTTCCATTTCTAGGTGAGGTGAAGAGGGGAATTAGCAGAACTGTCACATTAAACTTACAGACGGCAGACTTTGGACTGTTCAGAAGGCTCATTGGCAAAGTCGTATGGGAGAAAGTCCTTAATGGCAAGGGAGACCACAAGCACTGGGCACTCTTCAAAAAGAAAATCCTAGCAGCTCAGGAGAAAGCTGCCCCCATATTCAGGAAAAGAAGCCAGTGGAGGTAAAAAACAGCTTGGTTGAGTAGGGAGATCTTGAAGGACATCAACAAGAAGAGGAATGTCTATGAGCTTTGGAAGAAGGGACAGGCATCTTGGGTGGACTACAGGGAGGAAAGTGAGATTGTGCAGAGAAAAAATCAGGAGGGCTGAGGCCCAACTAGAACTGAGATTGGCCAAGTCAGTGAAAGATAACAAAAAGTCTTTCTATAAATATATTAACAATAAAAGGAGGACCAGAGAGAACATTCAGTCCCTATTGAATGCAAATGGAACAACTGTGACAAAGGATAAGGACAAGGCTGAGGTACTTAATGCCTTCTTTGCCTCAATCTTTAATTGTAAGGAAAGTTATTCCCCTTGTGTACACACCCAGGAGTTAGAGGAGCAGAACAAAGCTCCTGTGATCCAAGAGGAGGTGGTTAGAGACTTGTTTGCCCAACTAGACACCCAGGGGGCCAGTTGGGATCTTCACAAGGGTATTGAAGGAGCTGGTGGATGTGCTGGCCAAACCCCTTTCCATCATCTTCCAATAGTCTTGGCTGACTGGGGAAGTTCCACTGAACTGGAGGCTGGCTGATGTTGTGCTCATCTACAGGAAGGGTCACAGGGAGCATCCAGGGAACTGCACTCCTGTCAGTCTGACCTCAGTGCCAGGAAAAGTCGTAGAACAGGTGATCTTGAGTGCTATCATGAAGCACACGCAAGAGAACCGAGTGATCAGGCCCAGTAAACAAGGGTTCATGAAAGGCTGTTCTTGCCAAACTAACCTGATCGCTTTCTATGACAAAGTGACTCACCTACTGGACAAGGGAAAGGCTGTGGATGTATCTTCCTGGACCTCAGTAAAGCCTTTGACACAGAATCTTACAGCATTCTGCTTCGTAAACTATCAGCCTCTGGACTCGACACGCAAACACTCTCCTGGGTGGAAAACTGGTTGGATGGCCGGGCCCAGAGGGTGGTGGGAAATGGAGTTAAATCCAGCTGGAGGCCAGTGACAAGTGGGGTTCCCCAGGGCTCAGGGCTGTTCAATATCTTTATCAATGACCTGGATGAAGGCATCGAGTGCACCCTTAACAAGTTTGCAGATGACACTAAGCTGGGTGGATGTGTGGATCTGCTGGAGGGTCGGGAGGCTCTGCAAAGGGACCTGAGCAGGCTGGACCACTGGGCAGAGTCCAATGGCATGAGGTTTAACAAGGCCAAATGCCGGGTCCTGCACTTGGGGCACAACAACCCTGTGCAGTTACAGACTAGGAGAAGCCTGTCTAGAAAGATGCCTGGAGGAGAGGTACCTGGGGGTGTTGGTTGACAGCGACTGAACTTGAGCCAGCAGTGTGCCCAGGTGGCCAAGAAGGCCAATGGCATCTTGGCTTGTATCAGAAACAGCGTGACCAGCAGGTCCAGGGAGGTTATTCTCCCTCTGTACTTGGCACTGGTGAGACCGCACCTCAAATCCTGTGTTCAGTTCTGGGCCCCTCACCACAAGAAGGATGTTGAGGCTCTGGAGCGAGTCCAGAGAAGAGCAACAAAGCTGGTGAAGGGGCTGGAGAACAGGCCTTATGAGGAGCAGCTGAGAGAGCTGGGGTTGTTTAGCCTGGAGAAGAGGAGGCTGAGAAGAGACCTCATTGCTCTCTACAACTACCTGAAGGGGGGTTGTAGAGAGGATGGAGCTGGCCTCTTCTCCCAGGTGACAGGGGACAGGACAAGAGGGAATGGCCACAAGCTCCACCAGGGGAGATTTAGGCTGGACATTAGGAGAGAATTTTTCACAGAAAGGGTCATTAGCCACTGGCAGAGGCTCCCCAGGGTGGTGGTTGAATCACCTTTTCCTGAAGGTGTTTAAAAGCCAGTTGGACAAGGTGCTGAGGGGAATGATTTAGTGATTGACAGGAATGGTTGGACTTGACTGATCCTGTGGGTCTTTTCCACCCTAGTGATAAGGAAAGGAAAGGAAAGGAAAGGAAAGGAAAGGAAAGGAAAGGAAAGGAAAGGAAAGGAAAGGAAAGGAAAGGAAAAGGAAAGGAAAGGAAAGGAAAGGAAAGGAAAGGAAAGGAAAGGAAAGGAAAGGAAAGGAAAGGAAAAGGAAAGGAAAGGAAAGGAAAGGAAAGGAAAGGAAAGGAAAGGAAAGGAAAGGAAAGGAAGGAAAGGAAAGGAAAAGGAAAGGAAAGGAAAGGAAAGGAAAGAAAGGAAAGGAAAGGAAAGGAAAGGAAAGGAAAGGAAAGGAAAGGAAAGGAAAGGAAAGGAAAGGAAAGGAAAGGAAAGGAAAGGAAAGGAAAGGAAAGGAAAGGAAAGGAAAGGAAAGGAAAGGATTATTCTACTTGAAAGGTTGTCATACTTCCAACATTAGTAGTGGGGAAAAAACACCCTTAATTTAATAGAGACGATGTTCATTTCCTTTGATGAACTGGAGATTTGAGAAGGCTGTGCAGATGGTCAGCACTGCAGAGAACAACTCTGTCAGGACTCCTTATGCATCCACAAGGGCATAGCATGCCAACAAAGCTTGATGGTCCATGGATCAGTGCTCCTATGTCTTCACAGGCCAGATTTTCACAAGCTGATAGATGTATGTGTGAGGTGGCAGGATATAGCAAGCAACATCCTCCTTGTTATTTCAACATATTAATTGGGTTCCTCAGTCCAACCCTTTGTCCTGTTACAAAAAATTTCATCCACATGACCTTATTTGGCAGCCATTTTTGCAGTCCAAGAAAAAAGATTTAATGACATGTCAAGTGAGCTACTTTGTCGTCACTGCAATGGTTCCCTTCACACCAGGTTTAAAGCACATTAATGGGGTATTGTAGGAAAGCAGACACAGCTGATGCCCATGCTGTATTGGATCTGTGAAAACAACAGATAACTGCTGTCTCCAGAGAGAAACTTCTGCCAAAACTCACACTGGCTTTCATAGTGCTTGGATTTAGCATGGGGGTTTGATTTAGCACCTTTACAAAGAGTTAAATCCATATGCAGTTGCATTCATAAAAGAATACGTCAATCACACTTCACATTATTACATTTCAGATCTTGTAGGCTACAAATTTACTTGTTGTTAGCATTTATCACTGTTTTCATAACCAATTGCAAATTTGGTGAGGGATGACAACACCCATTTGTATCAATTAATACAATCTCACAGAAAGCACAGTTTTATAAACCTGATAATCTCAAGTGTGTTGGATTTGTTTGGTTTTAAAAATGGCAGTGGCTACTTGTCAAACTTCATGTGTAAATCAAAATTGTTTTTCAGTTCTACACCTGCAAAGCAAGTGTTCAAAGCTTGTGTATTTCTTTATGGATTTTTTTTTTTTTGCCTTCAGATATGGTGGAAAGAATCCAAGGCAGTTTTTAATGGCTGAATTATAAACACTTGAAAAATGGAATTTATAATGAAATTGCTGACTTAGTTTTTATTATTGTAGCATGAATGATTTTATTATACACTATCCTCAGTGTCTATACATACAAAGTACTTGATCTAGTGCTCTAATATTTCATTTAAGAAAAAAGCAATTATTTAGCAGATGTACAGAGCTAGGCATAAATAGGCTAAACTAATACCTTTATGCTGTTTGAAAACCTATATGGAACATTATTACCACATAAAAGGGTTTATACTTTAGAAGACTCAAAGGTAGAGAGAACGAGTTAAAGCAATAAACTGCTGTGGTGTACTTAATTAAAAAGCTTCAAGTTACTGAAGTCAATTGAAAAACAGAAGGTCTGATTCTTTAAGGTAATCTTGTTCTCTTCTGTTAAGTGCTTATCAAGTGTTAAAGAATTAAAATGGCATCCCAAGAGTTTAAATAAAGACTAATTTTCTTTTCTTCTATTGGGGGCAATTCTTTATGCTGTCAGCCTAGACACATGTAATAAAACAGGCAATGTGGATGTAATTGGGTGATATAGCTGGGTTTAATTTACCTTTAATTAACTAGAATTGTAGAAGAAGCTGCAAAATCAGTATTGAGACATTTCAGAAAATCATTTTTTAATGTACAACTCTTTACATAAACTGGAAATCTTTGCAAAGAAAAGCAGAGAGTTTTGCTAAAATATATTCTGAGTTTATAAGTACAGAATTTCAGATTTTCAGTTTATAAGTACAGAATTACAGGTTTTCACTCAGTCACATGAAGGACCATCCTGCAGACTTACTTTATTAGTGGAACTAGAAAGATTGTGAAAAAGAATGGGTTTCTGTGAATTATGTTCCTAGCACTTTAGTTTCAGCGCTGTTGTGCACAATTAATTTTAGAGAAGTGAGCATGTTTTAATTTTTTAATTTATTTCTTTTTGGCTTTTCTTCCTAAAATTATGCTGCAACTTCATGAAAATGTTTCTATTTGTAAAGTTTGTATGCACTTTTCCAACAAGTGAGTGCAGAATTTATATGGCTGAAAAGAAGGCTCTTGTGGTTCCCTGTTTCTTGAGCCAGGTCTACATCACCCTTGGCATGGTTTGTGCTGTGGAGTGATACCAGCCAAGAGGAGGCAGAGAACAGCAGTGCTCTGGGCCCCAATCCCACGATAGTCTCTGGAGCTGAATGTCGCGAGGTGGGTGGTTTGGACTCTCCAAGCCAGGTCCTTGCTGTTCTCTGGGAATGTCCACCTGGAGAGAGCTGCTGACTCCTCAGCATCTATGTACAATGTCCAGCACATCACAAAGAGACTCAGGAGAAGCAAGAAGTCTGCACTGTAAAACCATAGGAATAATTGCTATCTTTATATACATGTTTTCTGTGTTTGAAATTCTGCACTGTTTTACCATCTGTGACACATATATGGGACTTTGCATTCAGATAATGCAGACAGAAAAATCGTTAAGAGCAGAATTCACTACTGGCTCAAAGGAATATGCATGTTGAGGTCCCATATGGTTCCAGCATGGTTTTATGGCTGGAAAGAAGTACAGAACAGGTAGATTTTTAATTACTTGGAAGGAAGGGGAAGAACTTGGTGACAGTCAATTAAAAAGCTGTTTAACCAAGCTCACAGGATATAGGATTTCATTTGCTCTGAGTTCATTCCTGTTTCAAGTCCAATAGTCACAGTAGAATTAGAACACGTGATAAAAAAATCTAGGTTGCCATAACAGTTAATTACAATTTCTGAATTACTGATTTTATAACTCCAATTCCATTTATTTATTTTTGTAATGTTATTGTCCACATATTTTATAGTCCTTCTCTCTTTTCTTTGTCTGAAAAAAATGGTGTTCTTTTACAGATACTTATCCCAGGTTACTGTCTGGGTTTATAAGGGACTTTATACTCTTACTAGGGTGAGGTAAGAACCTCCATTGGGTGATTCATTTTTAGGCTGATACCATTTCCCTCTGGACATAAGTCTTTTTTCCACTGAAAGACCAGTAGTAACTATAGAAGGTTTCCACAATACTCATTTCCAATCTTGAGATGCCTGTATTAGGTGCTTAATGATACACTTAATAAATCTGGAGTTAAATTCAAAGATCTTGTGTTATAAATCATATTTTCCATCTATTTACTTGCTATGTGAAATCCTCTGAAAGCGTAGGCACCAGAAGAAGAAATAAGATCTCATGGTAACTGCACTATGGAAAAAAAATACCAAAGCAATTTAATTTCAGTAGCCTGTGTTTCTCTGTTAGGTTTTGATTGCAGCCTTTCTCTTTATTTTAAGACAATAAAAGTAGTAATTCTATCAGTTCTGTATGTTTTAGAGGTATAGCTTGAATGGTCTTCTTGTAACTCACATTTTACATCTATGGTGTAATGTAGAATCAGGCCCTGTATATGTATAATTTTAGGTAGTTAACTACATTTTGCTCATACTGCATAATAAAACATCATAATTCCATCAATCTTTGAGCTACTTTCATGAGTGGATATTATGTTTCTCCTGCATGATATATATTAGGGGAAATTGGATACAGCAAGTTCCTATTTAGTTCACATTCAAAATCAATGTCTATGAAACAGTTTAGCAAACTAACTTGTAACAAGGATGTTGAAAATATTTATAAATAACTTCTTAATTATTTTCAGAATTCTGGAATGCAAACCAGCAGCGGGACAAATTTTCACATACAGTATAGATTTTACACACACTATAAAACAAGGGAGGGGGGAAGAGCATGGTGAATTTCAGGGAACAATATGATCTTAACACAGAAAAGAAATTTCCTACTCTTCAGATAGGTACATTTAACAGTTGTTACTATTTCACTGTAGTCATGCATTTAAAAAAAATCTGGGTCCAAAAAAAGTAAAGTTTGCTTCAGAATATTTAAAAATATGGAAAAATGTCAATAAAGAGGCAGATTTTCCAATGGCTAGAGTGAATTCAGGAGCAGGTCAGTAACAAGTGATGAATTCACCCTTCTGTTATTAGCTGCCCTAGCGCAAATATAGAGATATTTCTTTCCTGCAGAGGTTAACTATAGAGAATATCAATACCAACAAGCCCCTGGCAAGCATACGAGCAAAAAGCAAGTCAAGCCTGAAAACAATGAAAACAGATAGAAAAGGGACCAGCTAGATATATCATTGATAAAATTAAATATGACACAAACAGAGCTAATTATGTCCTTGCTCTCAATTCAGATTTTATTACTTTAGGAGCCCTTGGAGGAGGCCTACATTATAAGTATAATGTTTAGTTTGATGGGATTTTTTACTGTGTTTGCTTTATTGCCTTATGTGCTAGATCCCCAGCTGGCACAAATAAGAGTCGCTATTGCCTTCAGTAGGACTGGGACCATTTATACAGTGGAGGATCGAGGCACCCCAGCTGGATTTGTTGGCTGACTAACAAGATCCTTGGATATTTTGGGGGGATTTTTTTCCTTCTTTTTCTCTTTTTTTTTTAACGTATGAAAGTGTTTAGGATTTAATCTCACAGCATTTCTCTTCAGGATTTAGAAAAATGAACATTACCATGCAATTGCCATGATGGAAAAAAAGAAAACTAACAACCTTCTCCATAAAAGACTTTTTTCAGTTTGTAAAACACATGAAAAATGGAGCAGTGCAAATGTGCTCTGTAGTGTAACCTTAATTTCCCAGTTTCTAGATCCTGGCACTGAAGTTCACCACAGTCCTTCACATAACATGTGCTTTTCCTATATGAACAGAAACTTGGACATGCAGGGAACAGTACGTATCCAGATCTTGTACTAGCATGAAGTGCCTCTCTTTTATTGCATCTGTAGCATAGCACATGGTACAAGGAATAATAGGTCTCAGCTGGCACTTTAGTATTACTAGTTATAATTACACCCTTAAAAGATGCATTAAAAGAACATTATTATTATGGTGGAGTTAGTTAATCACTTCACTGTTGCAATATGCTGGAATCAGTGTCACTTGCTCACATACCCCTCACGGCTTGCTTAACGTGTGTAGTGCCAACTTTGTGAGCTATTTTTCAGTGTTTTGTTTTCTCATTATCATCTTGAGTTTGGCTGCAGATCATGTTGTAAATATAATAATCAAACTTTCTTTGATGACAGAATTATTAATATCCTCTTAGATCTTGCTTCTGTGTTATGTCAGTTCTTCAGAAATATGAATATAGATGTACAATTTACTTTTGAAATAAAAGTATGCCATTAATCCCATTTTGGAGGAATCTTTTATCAGCAACATACAACTAATCTGGCAGATTTCATATGTCATCAAATAACGTATAAATTTAACAAGACATTTACTAAATTTAAAATTGTAATTTCAGAGGGGATTTAAAGAAATATAAATGCAAAATTGTCAAGAATATCAAAATGTAAAGAGTAATCATTAATGGTGAATCATTAAATTGAGACAAGAGTATCAAGTGAGGGTCATATAACGGTGCTCTGTACTCATATCAAAGTGTAGAGGTCAACCATATAAGACATAAGCTGAGAAGCAATAACATTAGAGAAATTTAAAATCATTGAGGTGTAATATTCCCCAAAGATTCATAGCTGCTAAATTAACTGTTGTTGAAGGAATATCATAGAATCATAGAATTAATTATAGAATGTTTGAGTTGGAAAGGACTTTAAAGATCATCTAATTCCAAACCCTTTCCATGGGCAGGGACACCTCCCATTAGACCAGGCTGCTCAAGGCCCCATCAAACCTGTCCTTGAACACTTCCAGGGAGGGTGCAGCCACAACTTCCCTGGGCAACATGTGCCAGTGCTTTATCATCCTTTCCATGAAGAATTTCTTTGTAATGTCTCATCTAAAACGTACCCCCTCCAATTTAAAGCCATTTCCACTAGCCTTATCACTACACGCCCTTGTAAAAAGTCCCTCCTCAGCTTTCTCATACAACTCTCATACACTTGGGTACTGGAAAGTCACTATAACAGCTTTCTGGAACCTTCTCCAAGCTAAATAAGCCAACTCTCTGAGCCTGTCCACATAGCAGAGCTGCTCTAGCCCTGTGATCATCTTTGCAGCCCTCCTCTGGACCCTTTCCAACAGTTTCATATCCTCCTTATGCTGAGGATTCCAAAACTGGACACAATTCTCCAGGTGCAATCTCATAAGAACAGAGCAGATGGGCAGAATCACCTCCCTTAGCCTGCTAGCCACGCTTCTTTTGATACAGCACAGGATATGATTGGCCTTCAGGGCTGCAAGTACATATTACTGGCTCATGTCAAGCTTTTCATCAATCAGGATCCTCAAGTCCTTCTCCACAGGGCTGGTCTGAATCATGACATCCCCATCTTTTACTGAAACTATGGATTGCCTTGACCCAGGTGTAGGACCTTGCACTTGGCCTTGTTGAACCTCATGAAGTTCACGTAGATCCACTCTCCAAGTTGTCCAGGCACCTCTGGATGGCATCCCGACCTTCTGGTATTACTGCACCACTCATCTTGGTGTAATATGCAGAACTGCTGCAGGTGCACTCAGTCTGGCTGTCTATATCATTGATGAAGATATTAAACTGTACTGGTCCCATGACAGTCCCTTGAGGGACACTACTTGTCACAGATCCCCATCTAGACATTGAGCTGATGACCACTACTCTCTGAATGCGACCATCCAAATAATTCCTTATCCATTGACCAATCCTCCCACCAAATCCATATCTCTCCAATTTAGAGAGAAGGATGTTGTGGGGGACCATGTCAAAGGCACTACAGAAGTTCAGATAGACTACATCCGAGGCTTTTCCTTGTGTCCACTGATGTGGTTACCCCCTCATAGACAGCCACTAGGTTGGTCAGGCTGGTTCCTCAGTTGATCATGAACCTGATCTTCCCCTACAGTGGGAGGGGCTATACCCCCTGGTCTTCTTCTTGTTGTTCATTGACCCAGGAGAAGCAAGGTTGTCAGTGAAGACCGAGGCAAAAAAGTTGTTGAGTACCTCAGACTTCTCCTGTCCCTGCTTGCACTGCCTTTGCAGTTCCCTCTTGCCCTTCAGTTTGAGCAGCAGGTCTCAACTCAGCCACACTGGGCTCTTCCCTTCCCTGCCTGATTTCCACATCTGAGGACTGAGTACTCTTGTGCTTCATGAGAAGCGTCCTTAAATATTTGCCTGTTCTGTTCTGCTCCTTCTTCCTTGAGGGCTGCTTTCCAGGAGGTTCTACTGACTAGCTCCTTGAAGAGCTGGAATTTCACTTTCCTAAAATTTAGTGTCCTGACTACACTACTTTCCTGTCCTCTATCTCTCAGGACCATGAATTCCATGAATGCGTGATCACTGCAGCCCAAGCTGCCTAGAGCCTTGACATCACTGATGAAATCACTTGCATAGGTGACCATCAGGTCTTCTATTGCATCCCCTCAGGTAGAAGTGTCTATTACCCGGGTTAAGAAATTATCTTTGATGCACTTTAGGAGTCTCCTGGATCGCATAAAGCTTGCTTGTCGTATCTTAGGGCAAGAGAATAAACTGAAGAGATTAATGATAAAAGCAGATTCATAAATACAGGGTTGAGTTAATAAAAAAAGAATAAGTAATGGTGTAGTTAACTTGGTCAGACTCCTTTATGCAAGAGCACAGAAGGAGAAAAGTGAATTTCACAGGGAACTTCATTCAGCTTTTTGCTATTGGTAACAAATCTCATTGTTTTTTTCTTCTAGACTTAGCCAAAACCTCCCTGAAATTCAATAGAAATAGTTTTCCATGGGTTTCAGTGGATTTTGGATCAGGCTCTTCGGACATAAACTCTGGGTCAGGTAGAATGACATCATACACATTCGTGGAGGAAGTTGTTCAATCTTCAGTTGTAATTATGTAAACTGACAGTTCATTTATGAGAGCAGAAAGGCTCAGAAAAAATAATTTCTGCAAGGATACATAAAAAAGAGATATATAAAGACACAGCATTCACTGACAATCCTATATCTCTTTTGAATTATTTAATTTCCAATTAATTACATATTTTTGCAATGGGGCTATTAAACTTCATTTGCTTTAAAGAGGTGAGATTAAGTACCATGAGTGGTAGTATGCCATTTTTAACAGCTTTTAAGAGTTTTTCTAGTTGATCACAAAGACGGCATTCTCTGCAGATGCTGTTTCCCTGAAAAATCACTAACTTAATCCTTCCATAATACCTGCAGCTGTAATAATACCATTAATAACCACTTGACTGCTTAATCAACATTGGCTGGTGTAGCAGTGGTTTTCTCAATATTTTTAAATGATTTCTTACAAAGGTTGGAAGGAATTTTTGACAATATTTTTTTGTGAGAGGAAAATGTTAACTTCTCACAGGTACTTTTGAAAGGAATGTTTCACTACTGATGACAGACTAGTCAGAGCCTGTCCCTCAAATAAAGGATGAGATGAGTGGTTTTGTAGGACACAAGGGCAGAGACAGATAAACTCAACCAAGTGGTTTGTGCCCTAAGGTTATCTGTTTAAGCTGGTTTTTGTGCTGAATTCTCTGCTCTTCAGGGCAGAAGACTGGTGATCATTTTCAGTCCATAAGTTGAAGGATTCCAGAGTGTAGTCTCCTTTGAAGGTGTCCAGCCCAACATCCCTTCAGCTCAGTCCAGTTAGAGAAGGAAGCAAGAGTCAACTCATAGTTTAATCTACATGTGGTAAGGACTACCACTGCATTAGAATCAGAGATAGTTGATAGCGTACATGCAACATTTGACTCTCTTCTTAATTTTCATTAGTTTGGTGTGATTTTCTTTTTTCTTTTACTTTACTTCTTTAAGTGTCCTGATGCTTGATGTGAAAAGGGGGGAAATAGGCAGAAAAGAAACCATTTAGTCCTTTGCTGAAATTACAATGTGTGAACTTATACAGGGAGTAAATTAAAAGGAACAAAGACCAACTAGACATTTAATTGGTGACTGAGGTAAAGAACAATAAAAAATGTTTCTATAAATATATCAGCAGCAAAAGGAGGGCTAAGGAGAATCTCTAGCCTTTGTTGGAGGAAGGGAGGAACTTAGTGACAAAGGATGAGGAAAAGGCTGAGGTACTTAATGTCTTCTTCACCTCAGTCTTTAACAGTAAAACTAGTTGTTGTCTGGGTACTCAGCCCCCTGAGGTAGAAGACAGGGATGAGAAGCAGAGTGCAGTATCCCCGATTCAAGAGGAAATGGTTACCAACCTGCTAGTCCATCTAGACATGGACAAGCCTAAGGGGCCAGATAAGATCTGCCTGAGAGTACTGAAGAAACTGGTGGAAATGCTCACCAAGGCACTTTCCATCACTTAGCAGCAGGCATGACTAAATGGGGAAGTCCTGCCTAACTATACCGATCTCCTTCTATGACAAGGTGACCTGTTCAGTGGATGAAGCAAAGCTTGTGGAAGTTGTCTACTTGGACTTTAGTAAAGCCTTTTTTTAGTAAAGCCTTTTGGAGAAAACGGCTGCTCATGGCTTAGACAGGCATGTTCTTCACTGGTAAAAAAAAAAATGCCTGGATGATCAGGCCCAAAACATTGTGGTGAAAGGAGTCAAATCCAGTTGGTAGCTAGTTACAAATGGTGTTCCTCAGTGCTGGAGTGAGTTCTTTTTAACATCGTTATGAATTATCTGGATGAGGGGATTGAGTGCTCCTTTAGTAAGTTTGTAGACAACATCAAGTTGGGTGGGAGCTTTGATTTGCTTGATGGAAGGAAGGCTCAACAGAGGGATCTGGACAGGCTGGAATGATGGGCTGAGGTCAGTTTTATGAGGTTTAACAAGGCATAGTGCCAGGTCCTGCACTTGGGATACAACAACCCCATGCAGTGCTACAGCCTTGGGAAAGTGTGGCTGGAAAGCTGCACATTAGAAAAAGGCCTGTGGATGCTGGTTGACAGCAGCTGAACAAGAGCCAGCAGTGTGTCCTACTGCCAATAAGTTCAGTAGCTAATATTGTGCAAAGAAGGGCAGCGAAGCTGGTGAAGGGGCTGGAGCACAAGTCTTATGAGGAGCAGTTGAGGAAACTGGGGTTGTTTAGTCTGGAGGAAAGGAGACTGGGGGAAGACCTTATCACTCTTTACAGCTACCTGAAAGGAGGGTGTAATGATGTGTGGGTTTTGACCTCTTCTCCCAAGTAAGAAGCAACAGGATGAGAAGAAATAGATTCAAGTTGCATTAGGAGAGGTGTAGACTGGATATTAGGAAATATTTCTTCATGAAAAGGGTTATCAGGCATTGGAACAGGCTGCCTAGGGAAGTGGTTGAGTAATTATCCCTGAAGGTATTTAAAAGATGTGGCACTTATAAACATGGTTTATTGGTGGACTTTGCAGTGTTAAGCTAAGGACTGGTGCTGATCATCTTAAAGTTTTTTTCCAACCTAAATCATAATATGATTCTGTCAAAAAAAAAAAAGCAAAAAAAAAAGATAGTGATATAAGCAAAGAAATCTTCCTTCAAAGCTGTATGCATGGTTTGATTGGATCTGGATGTTTTCGTTAGGGAAATGAAATCACTTTAAAAAGAGCCTGACAACTCTGTAACTTTCTTCTAAGAGTGTTTCTATCTGAGATATTTTTTCCAGGTGCTTATTGTAAATTATAGGCTGTCCCACTCTTTGTGTCTCTCCCTTGAGATGTTCTTTCTAACAATATAACTCTCTATGAACACCCTTACCAAATACAGTACCAACCCAGCAAGCAAAAGTGCTAACTTCCAAAGCTTCTGTCTCTACCTGTCGAATAAAGGAGTCACTTGGTTTCTGCAGAGTTCCTTACAGTGAAAAAGTACAAAAACATTTCAATGATAAATAAACAGGATGTGATTTACCCTTCTTTCTGCCACTGGAATATCACAGCAGGACCTGGAAGTACAGGAAATAATCAGCTAAATGTAGGATAAGGTCTACTTGGCAATTATAATGTATAATCGTGAATACTTGTGCTAATACAAAGATTATTAAAAACTCCAGTCATTATAAGGGAGGTGATTTTTTTTTTCAGTGAATGATGTGCATAATCAACATGAGTAATTCTCAAATACCAGAATACTCCCACTGATTAGTGAAAAAATCTATATCCCTGCTGAGGGTTAGCCCCAGTAGGCTGCCAAGTTCCATGCAGCCACACATTCACTTCCCACAGCAGCAGAAGGGCAAAAGTGAGAATATTCATGGGTTGGGATAAACACAGTTTAATAGATAAAGGGAAAAACAAAAGGCAGTGGGGGAGAAACAACGTAAAAATAAAAGGGATGCAAAGGCAATCTCTCCCCCTCAGCCACTGGATATTCAGCCAGTCCCCTGGAAAACTCCACACACTCCCTAGATTTTATTCCTGAACATAAATTTGTGTGCTATGAAGGAATACACCTTGGTCAGTTGGGGCTAGCTGTCCCTGTTGTTATGTACCTCCAGTCTACTCACTGACAGTGCAGCATGAGAAACAGAGGAAGCCTTGATGATCTACAGCTACTGTTCAGCAACAGATGAAATATCAATGTGCTGTCAACAGCATTTTGATCATAATTCCAAAGCATAGCATCATAGGGGCTACTATGAAGAAAACTAACTCTATTCCAGCCAAAATCCATACAATGACTTAAAAGCTGGTATTAGATTTGAGGCATTTTTTTCCCCAGAGAGGAATGTTTAAGAGGTTGGTCTTAGGATATATAAGTATGTCACTTCTTGTATTCTTGAAAATTCACTGAAAATGGATGTAGTAAATGCTTATGCTAATTCTTTCACTTTACTTCAAATACTTCTAATTATACAAGAACAGTTTGCCAAGATGAATTGCTTTAATTCCAATCTTTCATGGCAAAATTAGAAGTAAAAATCAAATTTCATTAAGATTGAATGACTGCTTTTGTACACCTGTTAACATATCTAGTTTGGAATAATATGGGGTGTGGAATTTTTTCTGAAAGTCTGATGAAACTCCTAGGATTCTGAGGGATTTATAGTTTTAAGTGTCATTAAGACAAAAAAAAATATTTTTAATGGTTTCAATGCAAACCAGACATGATATGGCTATATTTCACTTTCTGACATCAGATAAAAAAACCATAAAATTTCAATTGAGACTAAAGATTGTGAGAACATATAAACCAAAACAATGTTGAAGTAGGGGAGAAGAATATTTTATGCAAGATTTTTGAAATCTAAACCTGAAATTTCTGAAAAATATTGATATGCACTTGATTTTTCATAATTCTTAATTTTGTTGATCTTGCCCTCTCTCTCTGAAAGTTTCTTGCATTTTAGTAGGATAAGCAGTCATTCAACAGTTATTAAAGCCTAATTAAACCAAAAGTATTTAAGAAGTTCCCTAAAGTGCTTCTTAAAGTATCTTGTCAAGGTTTATGTCTCTTTCTGCGATTTCTAAGATGAAGACAGTTGAGTCACAGTAAATGTTAATTTCTGCAATGAGAATGCTTAATGCAGTGGCATTCCCTCTGAAGTGAAGAATTGACAGGATTGCAAATGCATCAGTTAATTTAGAAGGACCGAACTGAATTAACCTGTCACATCCCCCAGGTAAAGCAAGTAACAGGAAAAGCAAAAGAAAAGTCAACTCATCAAGAGAAGTTGTTGTCCATGAAAACAGGGCTACATTTCAACAGTTTGGGTCAAAAATGACCTAGGAAAACACAACTGGAAAGTAAATCTGTAATTTGTTTTTCTCATTGTATTTCATGCAGCCTACAGTTTCCTGCAAGTTCTGATGCACCTTCTAACCTTTTTTTCCCCCACTTATCTGGACTCTACATTCCTGCTATTCTGTTGCTGTTCTGACTCATCTTTTTCATCTGCTCACATCCTACTCTTTCTGTACCCTGCTTCATGAACCTTTTTTAATCTCCTTCTGTTTCTCTTCTACTTTGACTTTACTGGACAATACTTTCCAGTTTTCTGGTTGTTGTGCCCTGTAGTTTGTATGAGGTCTTGCTAGCATGGTTCTTGCTTGTCATTCATCAGTTCTTCCCCACTCCTGAGAGACCTCTGAAAGCATCATTGTTTTTCAATCCTCTATTACCTAAAGTCTTCATGTTAGTATACCATAAAATGCCTTGTGATTAAGTTCTTGCAGCAGATGCTAAATAAGATAGTTAAAATCTCTCTTTAGGATCAAGGATGTTGGTCATGATGAAAAGAATATTTCTGAAGGGGGTACAAAATGCAGAAGATGCATAGGTGAAAGAACTGGCTTCCTTTCTGAGACAGACATGGACTAGTTTCTCCTTTAAAGTCTTTTTCTTTCTTATTTGTTTATAAAATACTCAATGTTTGTACAATATTTACCATGGTAGCAATAATAGTATGGAACATATGGTGAAGGACTAAGTGACTTCTTTCAGATCGTCTTAGAAGTGATCTTCACAAAAGGACTGTGGTCTATAGAATTGTGATAGACTACTTCAGCCCCAAGTGTTCATTTTCCCTCACTAAATTCCTGAGAATATGTTTATTCTTCCTTCTCTGTCTTAAACTTTTGCATATTGGTTTTGTACACCAACACGCAGATGCTAGATTTCACCTCAGCAAGATTTATATTTCAGTACTTGATGAAGTGATCCCTTTTTGTAATCTGTTCTTAAAATCTCTTGGAATAAAAGGTAACATAGGAAGATATATAGAATTGGACTCATTTCATTCCAGTCTAGTAAAAATGGAAAGAAATTAAAATATAACCAATAAGTTACAGATAATAAAAATCGGTGAGCAACAGAAATTTTAGAAAAAAAACCCTGAATTGTTTAATCCCAAAATAACATCCATCCATTCATTGACTTTTAAACAAACTTTTCATTGGTTGGTTCATTTATCAAATGTCAAGGTCATAAAATAATGTTAACATGCAGTAAAAATTCCTAATAACCACCAGTTGCATGTAAAGTATCGACATTTTGCTTATTGTGTACGACACAGAAGGAGGAAGTAACACAACCTGCATTTTATTACTTGAATCAGATGCAAAGGTTTTTTAAAACTTCAAATTCAACTGAAAGCAGCTGTTGGGAAAATATCATTACATTATACCTTAAGCTACAAAAGCCAATTTAATGGTGACATTTTATTTTATTCAGATGGTCCCTTCTTTTATTCTGTCTAACCCAGTAAAGCCTGTGGAAATAGTATCTGGATGAAATCACCAGAAGGTGAAGGGCCCATGACTAAAAACATTCTTTAAAGATTATTCAGGGTTACAGTCAAATGGCATAGCAGCACTAACAAGAGCAAAGGTCTCCATTGCTACAGGAAGTAATATTACATCGTTTAGCAGTACCTGAGAGAAAACACAGTCTTGTTACTAGATTTGGTTAAACGCCAATTAAAGTACAAAACCATTAGACACTGTAATAAATATAATTATTTAAATATAAGGGGTATGTTGTTCATTCAAATCATCCTGGTGTTTACAGGTGGAATTAGCTAACGCCCCATTCAATTCAAGTTATAGTTGCTGCTCTAGTCTCACAAAATATTCTCATGATTTGAGTGAAATATTCTTGATCTGCCTCTCAGATGTTAATACATTCATATTACGTAGTGGCTGAGCAGAACCCTTGTACTTTTTCCTTTAACTTTGATAGATGTCATAAAAACATGAGAGCTGTTATTTTGAGTCAGAGGAGAGGTGAGCCACTGCCAGTGTCCAGCTCATGGCTGTGGTCAGCAGAGGACAATAAAATTATGCTAGTATTCCATTTTATTAAACTAATTTGTTAATACCAATACTGGTCTGCATAAAATAAAAAGGAGGACCAGGGACAATATTCAGTCTCTATTGGATGCAAATGGAACAACTGTGAGAAAGGATAAGGACAAGGCTGAGGTACGTAATGCCTTCTTTCCCTCAGTCTTTAATAGTAAGGAAAGTTATTCCCCTTGTGTACACACCCAGGAGTTAGAGGAGCAGAACAAAGCTCCTGTGATCCATGAGGAGTTGATTAGAGACTTACTTGCCCAGCTAGATACCCACAAGTCCATGGGGCCGGATAGGATCCACCCAAGAGTATTGAGGGAGCTGGTGGATGTGCTAGCCAAACCCCTTTCCATCATCTTCCAGCAGTCCCGGCTGACTGGGGAAGTACCACTGGACTGGGAGGCTGGCTGAGATTCAGGCTTGACATCAGAAATGGTCATTGGTCACTGGCAGAGGCTGCCCAGGGAGGTGGTTGAGTCACCTTCCCTGGAGGTGTTTAAAAGACGGGTGCATGAGGTGCTAAGGGGCATGGTTTAGTGGTTAATAGGAATGGTTGGACTCGATGATCATGTGGGTCCTTTCCAACTAAGTGATTCTGTGATTAAATCTTGGTATACCGATTCCTTTCTGGTTCTTTTGAATTCCCTCAAAACAACAAAGAAAACCTTATGAAGCTATTTTTTATTCTTTGTAATGTTCATAAACTTTCCATATATCTTTGTGCTACTAGTTCACTTAATTAATAATCTCAAATGAATCTAACCAATAGAGAGTCTAAGTAATCAGTTATAATAGCTTTAAGAAGTAACTCTATTTTCAGAGATGTCCTGACAAATAGTTATCCACTAAGTAGCCATTACTTTCATATATAGCTTACAATAAATTTTATGTAACTTTTGTCTTGTCATGTGCCTTAAACCAAATTTTTCTTTCTGTTCATGAATGAATCAGAAAAAGGACAATTTACCCATTGTCACAAAGACCTTTCCGAATAGAAGTATGGTAGAAGCTTAAATATAAAGACACAAAGAATTCTGAGAAAGTACAGGTTAGCCTGTATTGTCAAAGCAATTTCTTGAAAAAAGTACAGCCTTGATTACTGTAAATAACAGTGAAGCTGAGGCAGGAGAATTCTTCAAAAATCCCCATTGATCCAACTTTTGTCTGTGCAGTTTAAAGTTCACTGGAGTAGAGTTTGAAGTGATGGAGAGCTTATAAATACGGAAGTGTTGCTGAAGTTATCCAACTATTATGAAGCACAAAAATTAGGAAACTGATTGATTTTTCCCAGCTGAATTGTCTATGGTATGCAATACTTAAGTTGGCAAGACTTAAATAGGTTGGTCATTTTGAAGTAGATCATAACCCAATTTCTTCAAATGATTTTTTTTTCCTTTCCCCATAAGGCATTTACATTATTTACATAATCAGTGTAGTTTTCCCTATTGTTTTAAACTATTCTTTGCTTGTTCACAAAATACAGATTCATATTTCTTTATGCATAAGTTGTTGATTTATGCATCTGCTTCAACAGCTGTTTTAAAGTAAAAAGGATGAAGTGAAATAAAAAATAAATTGGGAAGTTGTGTGCTTTCATACTTCAAAATGCATGCTTATATTGAAAATATTATGCTAGTATTCCATTGTATTAAGCTAATTTGTTAATACCGATGCTGGTCTGCATACATGTTGCAAATGATGCATACATGTGTAAAATAGAAAAAGTAGATTGATATGAAAGGAAAGCACATCTCACCAGGAACTCTTCCAAGTTCTGTTTTTAAGAACTGATGAAGGAATTCTAATGCAAGAATATCACTCACTAAAGGCAGGATACATTCACTGGCTTTAGGTCCCAATTTATCAAGGCATTTAAGCATGGAGGTTGGCAAGGGAGAGAAAAGATTGAGAGACCAAAGCAAGAAAGGGAACCTGGTGGCTGGTGTCTACAACATGTGGCCCAGTCAAGGGAAGTCTATTAACGAAGCCTTGTTATGCCATCTGCAGGAGGCATTGCTCTCAATCCCGCTGGGGGACTTCAATAACCCAAAACCTGCTGGAAAAGTTGTGTGGTGAGCTCTGTGCAATCCAAGAGACTCCTGGATGGCATTGAGGATAACTTGTTTAGCCAAGTAGTAGACAGCCCTACAAGAGCATACACAGTACTGAACCTGATGGTCACCAATACAAGTGAACTAATCAGTGATGTGAAGATTGGAGACAGCCTGGGCAGCAGTGATCATACATTGGTGGAATTCACAGTCCTGAGGGATATAGGTTAGGTGAAGATTAAAGTCAGGAGCCCAAATGATAGGAAAGCAAAATTCCATCTGTTCAAGTAGTTAGTCAATAAGACCCACTGGGAAACTGCCCTCATAAACAAGGAGCAGAACAGAGATGGCAAATCTTTAATGACTCTTTCCATAGAGTGCAAGAGCTCTTCATACCCTCATGTGGATGAACAGCAAGATGGGGTTTCAGGGAGCAAAGCCCCTTCCACTGTAAGAGAAGGTCAGCTTTGTGACCACCTGAGAATCCTGAATATATCTAAGTCTATAGGGCCTGAAGAGATGCATCCCAGAGTCCTGAGGGAAGTAGCTGATGCAGTTGCCAAGCCATTGTCCATGATATTTGAAATGTCATAGCAGTCCAGTGAAGTCCCTGGTGACTGTAAAAAGGGAACCATTACACCCATATTTAAAAGAAGCAGACAGGAAAACTATGGGAATTACCAACCTGTCAGTCTCCTCTCTGTACCTTAGAAGGTCATAGAGCAGATCCTCCTAGAAGCCATTCTAAAGTACATGGAGGATGGAGAGGTGATTAGAGACCACCAGCATGACTTCACTAAGGGCTAGTCCTGCCTGACCATACTTATGGCTTTCGATGATGGATTGACTACATCAGTGGACAAGAGAAGAGCTAGGGATTACACATACCTGCTAAAGCCTTTGACATGGTCCCCCACAGCACCCTTCTCCCTAAACTGGAGAAATATGGGTTTCATGGGTGGATTGCTCAGTGGACGAGGAACTGAATTCAACAGCTGAATGTCCAGATGGAGACTGATAACAAGTCATGTCCCTCTGGGGTCTATAAAGAGACCGGTACTGGTCTCTTTTATTATCTTAATCAATAATATTGAGAGTGGGATTGAGTGCACCCTCAGCAGGTATGCACATGAAACCAAGCTAAGTGATGTGGCTGACATGCCTGAGGGACTAGATGCTGTATGGAGGGATCTGAACAAGCTCAAGAAGAAGGTCCCTGTGAATCTCAGTAAGTTCAACAAGGTGATGTGTGAAATCTTGTACCTGGTTCCAGACGACTCGAGGTATCAACACAGGCTGGGAGATTAAGGAATTGAGAGCAGTTCTGCCAAGAAGGACTTGGGGGCATTAGTGGATGGAAAGCTAAACATAAGCTAAATCAGCTAAGTGGTGTCTCATTTAGCATTTCTACATGCAGTAAGGATTTTTTGCAATTTTCATTCTTTTTTTAGGCTGTTAGGAGCATTACATAACATATATAATTTGTATTCCACATAATTTACATTTGATGACTTTCATGGTGTGCTGTAAAGTCCTTTTTTCTTTGAAGTATTATAAACCATTAAAGCTTCCAGAAGATTATGAATTATTAGAAGGGAAAATAGTTATATTTTTATTTGTCTAATTTGCTAGTTGTTGGCTGTAATGAATACTGTTGGAGACAAAGCATGTCAAACAGCTTTTATGTATGTATGTTCTAGGAAGGGTGTCTAGCTGGTTTGTTAGAAACAATTTCTTTTAACAGCTACGTAGAAGCATACTTAAAGACATTTTTTCTAATTAGGTTCAGAATGGAAATAATTATGCCAGCAGTGGCCATGTTTTAGTATAAATCACTCACTATAATTTTATATGTATATATATAATCTATAATGAATAGATTACACAGTATGTTTGCTTAGAAAAGCTTGGGTAAATCATGTGATGTTTCTTAATAAATTTGTTATGATTCTTCTATCATTTAGTCTGAGAAAAAAAAATACATTGCTTAGTTGAACTAGATAAACCTTGTAAGTCAGAAATCCTATCACCAACAAGAAACAGAAACAAGGTTTCCATGCTATAGGAGATATTCTAGTCTGTAGGCAGAAGTCTGTACTTCTTCAGAATTTGTACAAGGCATGTTTAGTCTTCCATGCACTGTAACAGAGGTATAAACAGTTTTATCTGATCTCTCCAATCTATAGCTATAGATCTTGGAAAATATGTTTCTAAAAACCTCAGAGAAGCAGGCTAACACATGCCAAGGGTTTGGAGAATGCTGCTGTGCAATTCTCCCTTATGCAAAAGGAAGAGGATGTAGTAGATGGTGGAAGCTGAATGTAACCAACAATTTTAACCACTTTTTATTCCTCTCCTCCAGCTCCAATGGGGTATCCAAAAGGAGCTTAAAAGTCTTTGAAGGCCATCCTGCAAATTGCTACCTCCTAAGAAATTGTGATAGGTAGCAGTAGTGTGTTACTTTGGAACAAAGACAAGCTAAAAGAGGTTGCAATTATTCATCTGCTCTAGATTCTGCTGTTGAAGGGCAGTTACACTACATATCTGATGTAGGAAGGATATAGACTTTGCTCCCTTCTATGTAAGGAAATCCTTTCCCTGACATTCAATGGAACAAATACAGTTCCAAATGCTTCCTGATCCCATGCTGCTGTGGTATATCATCTGGTTATACTTGTTAATTCCTCTAGAAATCACAGATCAAGAAAGCATCCAGATTTTTAAAGGCTGGTTTTATTTTTTTTACACAGTTATGGTGCTTTCCTTGAACACTTTTAATTATTTTTAAGTAAAAAAATATGTCTGGAGTCAGAATCAGACCTAGAAACTTAAAGAAATGAAGCCTAGGAACAGGTACCAACTTTTTTCCTTAATATTTATTTTATTCAATTTAAGGGGTCTGGGATTAATTAGAAGAACAAAAATTGTGAAAATAGGGGTTTGTAAAGTAGTTCCAAATTCTTCCTATGTTTAAAACTTACTGGTTCTACTCTCTGGATAAGCATAAAATAATAATTCATCTCTTCGTATATTCATTTCATCTCACCATTTACATTCAGGCATCTTGAACACAGCAACAAGTCAACCTTCAGTGATGAAGCACTAATGAAACTTTAAAGGTCTATTGATGTAATACTGTGCTGATGAGATAATGAGCTATTTATTTTTGCTTTCTACTTATAAACACACTGATATAATACTTCTTTGATTCCTTAGGAATCCAAGTTTTATTTCTTTGCTGAAATTTATTTTTTTAAGGATTTTGTTGGTTTTATTTAGCAAAATGTTTCCTGGTTAGAATCAGGGAAATGGAAAGGGTTTGGTATAAAAAAACAAGATTAAGCACATTGACAAAAAAACAAGATTAAGTACATTGATTTTGACCAAAGTGGACAAATTAAATAGAAAAAAACCCTCTCTGTTACCAAGATGTCCCCAGTTACTGCAGTGGAATGACCTTGACTGTAATTCCCCACTCAAAATTGATAATTTGGTTGTTCAGTTTCTGAAAACACTGACTTCCTGTCTTCTTCTGTACCAGTGAGTCTTTCACACCGTTTGCTTAAAGTATAGCATTGTTGTCCATCAAGAAAAATTTAATGAGCTCTTTTAGTAACAATTTCATCTTTTCCTTAGTAGTTAACTGGATGTATAAAGTTTTTGCATCCTGTCAGTTCCTGCTTTGGTTCTCCATAGTACTTCATAGAAGTTTTACTGATGTCTTGCCTGATATCTTATTAAACAATTTTTTGTATACTTCAATTTAGGAGAGGATAAAAATGCATTTCTGGTTTAGAAAGATTAAGATTCTGAAAGCAAATGTCATAAATCTTTAGAAGAAAAAAGATGCTAAGATGAGTGTTTACATATGTAGAAAGTCTGCCATTTTCAGCATGGAGCTACTCTAACATCCATGTGAACTACACACATAACAATGGAGGATATAACAATGTGCAAGAACAAAGGCATACATCTTCAAAATTATTTAGACAATTCAATCCTACTGATGAATTGATTTCTCAATGGCAGCCAACTATCTAGCTTTGGACACTTGGAGGTATATGGCTGTTTTAAAAAATCAGCACCTAGACAGCTTCCAAAAATGCATGACTAATTATGAAATAACATTCATGGAAATTAAATATAAATTAAAACCGGGATATTGGTCCAACAAATACTTACCCAAACAGACGTAAGATTTTCAAAGATTTTCTGTGTTAAAGGTCAAGTCATTAGAAAAGATTTATATTAATTGAAAAAAATAAACAAAAACAAGGAAAAAGTTTCTGAATTGTATAATAATTTCCAGTCACATTTTCAAGAGGATTACAATGCATAAAAAGACAGGGTGGAATGATTTAGCACACAGCTGAAAACCTTTTGTAGTTCAAACAACTGCAGGCCCTTTATCAAGTGAGAAGTTACTTGAGAGGACACAAAACCAAACAACATAAAACAATATCCTGCATCTTTTCACATTCATAAATCTATTCCTGTCTTTGTCCTGCAAGCAGTGTCTTCTCATGTGTGGTCATCTTTCCAAGTATTAGTCAGAAAATGTTTATCCTTTTTTAAAATATTTGCCTTTCTTTTGATTTCAAGTTTCTGTTATTCTGTCCTCAAAAACAAGATCTTTAACATTTTAATTGGATTCAAAAGTCTGGATGTGTAGATTGATTTAATATGGTACGTTTCATTCCATGGAAAATATGATTTCCAGGGAGAAAAGTTCTTCAAACTTTTTTTACATTTTTCTTAAATCAAAACAAGACATTTTAAATTACAGACTAAATAAGGTGGCTCTCAAAATTAGATGGAGTCTGCATATCTTTAGGAGTTTGTATTTAAAATTAATTCTAAAATGTGAGACTGTAGGTTTGGGCATTTCTTACAGGTCTCAATGAAACATTAAAAGAATGCCAGCATTGTGGGTTCTTAGTGTTATATACCGTATATCAAAACTATAATATTTTGATGGCAGAGTCCAAAAGCCTAGAAAAATTGTCTGATTAATCTCTAAGCTTTGATATAGGCCCAATCTAGAATGAACCCAGAAAGAAATATTTTCTAACCCCTAAGAGGTAAGTTTTTGTTCAGTAACAGCAATGGCAGGAAAAACAACCACTTCTTTATTTAAATGTGACACTTAATAAAAGTTTGCCTAAGATATAAGGCTTATATATAGTCTCTGTAGTAATAGAGGACTGTTTTTGGTAATGCCTGAGGTTTTATCCATTGCCTCATGCCTGTTTTCCTAATGAATCTATTGGTATCTATTTTCAATTAATTGCTTCTTTTCAATATAGTATAGTATATTTTACTTATAATTCATTTAATTTATGTTGTATCTCAGATTACATATCCTCACACAGCGTATTTAAATATCCAAGAAATTATTGCCTTATAGATCCACAGGGACAAATTTTCCCCTAGTGTATATACCATGAGAAATCTTGTATGAGGAAGTCTACATGGAAGTCAATTAAGTGAGAATCATTTACAGCACTTAATTTTATCATTAAACTCTAAGCAGGAACAATAATTTTCCAAATGTGTTTAGGCACATGATGATCAGGAGATCTCAGCTGGTTAGGGATTCATTCTTGGGGTTATTGAAATACAAATATGTGACATTCATACAACAACAAGAATTTTGTTCAGTGAGTTTCACACACAGTTAGAAATTAACCTTATTATGACAAGTATGAAATTGCAGTTAAACAAAGTGCAAGATTACTTCCCCTTCTCCCCCATACAACATTACTATATTTACATAACAAAAGTTAGGAGTTTTGTGTGGACAAACTATTTCATTCTTATGTTCAATCTAGTCACCTGTTAATATCTGACTCTCTCTTACATGTTGTTTAAAATAAACAAGATAAAACCCTCAAAAAATCCTTCAAGTTGTCAGACTAATTTTTAGCTCTAATAATTGATTATATTGTCCCAGCTTTGTGGCCATGTTACCTTAGCATGACAAAGTGTCTATACATGTTCGTCTACAGGACAAGGGAAATGTGTGACAGTTGTTAAAGATTTGCCTCTGAAATCACGCTTCTTATTTGCTTGCACAAGCGGCCAAAGAGAGTGATGAGTGACCTCTTGCTCTAAGTTCAAGCAAGTTACAAAAGGTAAAGAAAAATGGCACTGCTGGTCACTAACAGATGAACTCCCCATTTGTCAACACAATTTCATTGAAAAGCAAGTAATAGCCTTGCTGACATCACTAAGAAACTTCTGCATCATCTCTGGCATGCAGCATCTATATTTTGTTTATAACTATTACAGAAAAACTAATACAAACTTAGTGCATCCTCAAGAGTCAATTTCATTAACAGTCAATGGATTGTCGTAAACTCCTCCCAAATTGTACGCTACAGTATTGACAAAGTCGATGAAATAGCAAAAGACCAATACTGAAAAAATAGAATGAGTGCTAATCCTTTGTATCTGAATAGTAGAACTGAGTTAATCAAATCTCTCTGAAAATTAGAAAAGGCAAACCAAGGCATGGAAACATGGCAGATTCATCAGTCGCTTTCCTTAGGTCCAGTTTCTTGTTCTAACCTAAAATCCAGGTTTTCAGATTAATTACAAAAGGTAATATAAATCAATGTATTCTGAATTTCACTCGTTTGACAAAGCCACTTGCATTTCTGACTGTTACGACGTAATAAGATAGCAGGAAAGAATCATCTCACTTCTACCATTGGTTCCCACAACTCTCTGCTCTGAAACTTCTGTGACAATTCTTTTGTCCACTTTTGAACATTTGATTCCATACCTCCTTAGCCACTTCTACTTCTATCACTCCTACCCAGTATTAAACTAGAAAATCCGTGAAGACATGGCTCAAGACTGGAACAGTTTCAAGAGAAATTGTCTGCTTATAATCCGCTAACAACACCTGTCCAAGCCATTTGTCCTTTGCTAATGAAGTTTTCATATTATTCTGATATGCTTTTTCTTCCCCAGTTCATCATTCAGTCCTGCAGTTCTTTTATCTGCAGTGACACATGCCACGACAAGGAAAGGCAGACGAAGAAAGATTAAGGTCCAACACTGTAGGCTGTTTTTTCAGATGATGACTTCAGTTCCAGCAACACACCCATCCTTTTAGCATGCTTATTGCTTCTGTGGAAACAACATTGGTCTCTTTCCACTTTCCAGGAAACACATATGTCTGTGTTGCAGATCAGTAACATAAGGAGAAGGCTTGCTTCACACTTTTACATTGTTGAGTCTACCTCTGCCTGACACTTCTCTGCCTATATAAAAGTCCTTGAGTAGCATGTGAAGCTTGCTAGATATAGGATGGAGTAGCCCTCATGTACATGTATGTTGCTATAAAAGAGCAAAAGATTGTCTTTTCTTGTCCTCAGTTTGCTGTTCCAGTGGTGGCTCCTTACTGACTTGTGCAGTACCCCAAGAGTCTAAAATGGCACTGAAGAGTATTGAATCAAACAAACATTATATGGGGGTTATAGTTCTAATACAGAGACAGAGAGGTGAAAGTACCCCCAAAAAATTATTATATTGGCCCTCCCATTAATCCCTAGCTTCTCTTCCCTCAGTGCAGTACTGAGGACTTGCAAATTCTTAGTGTTTCAGGTCTCTTCAAGTCTCTGACCTTGTGCTGTGCACATGGAAAATTGATGAGAAGTGGTGCAAGGCAATGCTAAAGTGCACATTCTTATCTTATATTTGGTAGTCCCACAATACGGGGACTATCATATGCCATTGTCACTTGACACAGTGTGTAGGGGACAAAGGTTGTCAAGCAGCACTGGGTTGTGTCTGCTCCTCAACTTGTTACAAGCCTTGCAGTTACGAAGTATTGGTGACATGGTGAAAGATGCCATGGATTTACCATCAGAAATGGTTAGAAACAATAGGGCAAAGAACGTACAAAGTGTAAAAGTACTGTCACAGACCAATCGCATCTTTATTCTGCTAAAAAACAGGTATCTTTATTTAGACCTCAAATAATTTTTTCCTTACTTTTTTAATATTAATCAGCAAAATATTAGTAGTAATGTGCTTATTTAATTAATTTTACTTTTTACTTCAGTAATTTGTAAACCTCTGAAGTCTTTATTTAATGCATATACATATAGTCCATTGTCTTATCAGTGAGCAGATAGTAGACTCCTTATTGTTTTCTTATTGTTTGTGCCTTTTTGACATAAGTTTGATTTTTAATTACTTTTTAATGGCAAAGAAAAAGCATAACATACTGTCTATAAAATAGCCATTTTTGTGTATAGTAAAACTGAAAGCAGCCTAAACACAGTCAGATTATGCAGAGTCCTTTTTAAAATACATTTAATTCTTTTCGCACTATTCTAGGGTCAGCCTAGGAAAGATACGTCTTCATATGGCAGCTTTAATCTATCTTCTTTGTGGTTAATCCCTGATAGCCTTTTCGGCCTCTGTTTAGAAAGTCATATCAGATCTGTTTACTCTTCTAAATATTCCTTGATCCATGCCTCTATTTTTGTATACAGAACACCTTGTAAGTGAATTTTCAAGCTTTGTATATTCGGTTGAAAGACATAAAATTGGCAGGATAGTTACTTTGCTGATGCTACATCCACACAAGAAGAAAGGAAGCTACAGGAAATCTAGACAGAGAACAACGTATAAGTAAACAGTCTTTATTTAAAAATAAAGCATAGAAAACAATTTCAAATACATTATCTAAATAATTTTGGGAAATGTGCTAATATTTTTACCTCTTCTAATTTTTCTGTAGAAGTCTTCCTTTCCTCCTCAGACTCTGAAAGTGAAGTCTGATAAGAAGGGAACCTAATCTTTCTATAAATCCAGTTGGATTTGCATGCAATAGTATCTGATTAAAAAGTGGCTGTAACATCACCAAATCAGCTGTAAATTTGCCCTCCCCATAATACTGTGAGTCTTTTCATCCTTTTTCCAAGACTGAAATGTATATATACCCTTTTTCAAGCTCTGAGTTTTCAGCTAGCCTTCATGAATCTGCCCCTCAATTATCTCAAGACTAATTTCACTGACCACAGCTCACTGTGGTGTTTTCTGACACGATACTGTGAACATACTCACATTGAACCACTGGTTTAAGTGTATCTGAGGTCACCAGACAATGTGGTATGTCCATGTGAGGCATGACAGTGTTTATGTGGAGAGAAAATCTCAGTTCTGAACCAGAATTGTGCCAGCCCCCGCCATGCTGATTGAAGTGCCAACCTGATGTTTTCACCATGCTTTGGAGCTGCCACACTTCAAAACAAATCATTCATGTCTACACTCTACTATGATGTTTACACATAGATGTAGCCCCAAGAACTAAGAAAGTCTGGGGCAAATCGGGTGATGCATTTAGATGTCCTGACTCACAGCCTTGTACTTTGATTAGTGGGTCATTCTTCCCCTCTTCCACAGATCCGGCTGTTTCTAGCTTTTCTCCAAGGATCTCAACCGAAACTCATTCAAATTAAAATAAAGAATCCCACTGGCATCTGTAGGCTGTGGTTCAGTTCCAAAACAAATAAATTTGGCTTTCAGTGCTTGTGTTGTATTATTCCTTATTAAAAACATATTCCTGTCTTTTTTTTTTCCTTCTCTCTTCCATGCATCTCTTTGTTGTGTTTTCTTTCTGTTGACACAATACTGGCTGAGGCTGATTAGTACAGTGCCTTCTAAAAATAGGACACTACAAGAGCAGCAATACAGAGATTTGGGCATTTTTGAGATGATATTGGCAGCCCGCTGGCCCTAGTCACATACAGGAAGGTAGAGCAGTACTTGTTTCCTCAAAATATTGTTTGTACCAAAAAGTGTACAGAGTAAACAGACTGTGTCCTCGTGAGTGCAGAAACAACACTGTGTTGAGTATTGTGAGAAGGACGATTCACTTTCTTGTTGTTTGGACTTTGGCAGTCCAAAAGGGCCAGCTGCAATCTTGCCTTAAATTTGAGAATTCTTGTATTTAATGAGAGCTTATTTCTAGCCATATACAAGATTCATAGTGTTCATATTTCACGCTGCATTTGTTAGGTACATACCATACCATAAATCACCTGGAAAAGAAACAATACCACTTGATGAATGGAAGATCTTCAAAATGAAATGTTCATAAATGAACTGTTCATAAATGAACTGCACATGGTGGCATTTTTCCTGGGGAAAAAAAAAAAGTGAACATTTTTGAATTGGGGAAGGTATGGAAACTTCAAGATCATTTTATGAATAGACAAAAAGGAAAGGATATTAAAGGAGCCAGCATTTGAAAATTTTTACTATACTCAAATGTCTTAAAATTGTGAATATTTGTTACATTTTCTGAGTAAATAGCAGTAAAAAGTCATTGTGTATCAATGAAATAATAAGCCTGATTCACTCTGTTTTCATAGGAGTTTGATCATCCATCCTGTTTACAAATAGCTTTGTTAATCGTTACAATCTGAGAATTCACTGATGTTTTAGTATAAATAGTTTATGAGTCTAAGCTTTCCGTTAGACCTAGCTCTTACAAACAATTTGCCTAACTACTTTTCAAGTGTTCCTGTATCTCCTGATTAATGAGAGATTTGTCTTGTGGCTTACACACTAGTTTTTTCAAACCTAATGACAACTAAAGAAAACAAAATTCTAACTTATATCCTAATGTCACAGTAATTTGTATATTATAGTCTAGAAAGCACTTAAGCACATGCTTAGTTTACAGAAATACTTACATTATTTAATATTAGTTGACGTTAAGCAGGTGCTTAAGTGAATACGCAAGTGTTTTTCTGAGTAGGAGTGGGGTTTTTTTCTGAATTACAGTGTCGCCAGCTGACCAAAACAGAAGTAATTCCATTGTGACCTTGTTTAAATACAGACCTATTACTGTGCCCTAGACAGATGACAAACCAGAACAGACGTAATCAAGTGGTCACCACATAAGCAGGAAGAACATCATAGCAGTCAACATTATGCACTCATATGATTTTAGTGGTATTTTTAGGTAAGCAGGAAAGTAGAAGGAAGTTAAATGAAGTGATGGAATTTGGAGAGCAAAATAAGACAAAAAGGAAAACAAATATGGGATGAAACTGATAAGGAGGGAGCTAGAACAAATGTCTAGGCAAAAACTTAATACATTAATTCTCAATACAGTGGACCTAAAGAGGTGTGTAAAGCCACATACAGTCTTGCACATATAGTTTTTTAAGTTGATCAAAGCCCATTTATGACTTCATTGAAGACAGACGCTATTTCTTCTGAAAAAGAAAAGAATAAGCTTCTCCTAAGCCCACTTGTATTATTGCCACTGCAAAGAGAAAACATAGCCTTATTCTGCCTTTCTGTGAGGTTTTTTGAGGTTACACTTAACAAAATGCAAGTTATTCTTCTAAATATTGGATACCTCTGCAAGATTTCTAAGGTTAATTGTGTGAGTAGCTGTCTCTCCTGCTGCAAAGCCTTGCAAACCTGTACATCTAAATGAACATTTACTTGCTGAGATGTAAGATGGATTTTTATCTTGTGTTATGTAGTTTATCTACTGAGAAATTCCTTTATAAAGAGTATATATTTTTCTGAAAAATGTCATGAATTCGACTCAAAGAATCTGTGCTGATGCAAGTATAATTGTACCAATATCTGTCTTGCCCAATTCAATCCCAGTTCAAAATTCTAACTGACTTTCACTCCAACTTGTTTGTTTTCTTCCCCTCCACTTTGGTAACTTTGAAGCTCAAAATAACCAAATTTTCATGGGAAGCATCAAGTTCCATATTAATTTTGTCTCTCAGCAGAAGGAAACACTTTCAGGATTTCTTTTCTTTAAGCTCATCAGAAATATTTTCCAGGAGAGGAAACAGTCTCTAAGACATCTAATCTGAATGTGGCTTCTGTTAAAAAGAAGCTCATATCAGTTTCTTCTTGAGTGGTGAATTTTTGTCTTGAAGCTCCTCTGTCTTTCAGTTCCTTTTCACTAGCAGCAAAAAGGTTCTGTGTAAGATTAGATAAAAGTTTAATATTTCTCTTCAAAGTAAATAAACATAGTATTAGGATACTGCGTTGTATCTCTCTTTGCATGACTGAAATTTATTGAAACAAGCTTACTTATTGAAAAGTGCTGTTTCTTCATGATAATCCATCCCACACACACGATTCTTTCCTTACTGCAGGGAGGAAATTATGAAAAAAAGAGGGATAAATGAGAGGAAGGAAATATGGTGATAAGAGAATAAAGTCACTTATCGAACAGTACCAAAGAAAACATTTTTTTTTAGGTGAATGGAATGTTACATTGCAATTTGACAGTGAAATAAAACATTTATGATTAGGATTTTTTTTGTGACGTGTAAAATACTGGTATGTCTTTTTGTGAATCATGCATGTAGCCACTCACTCCATCATTCTGAATATGCCCTTTAGCGAAGGATACAGAGCCCAATCTCCATGCAATTATAGTGCTGAGAATCCTAGATAACTCTTCCTATTGGAAGAGTTATTCTAGACGTAATTTGTCATAACACAACAAAAACTTAGAATACTAAAATTATAAAATATTATCATTAAAATCAACCACATTCTTAAAGTATAATATGAAGAATTTATTTTATAAACCAAATAATCATAAGATATATGGAAATCAACACAGATTGCATGATGCCAGACATCACAGCCATGAGTAACATTCAATGTAAACAGAATATGAAGAAATTGGTAGCAACATTCAGAGTTCAGCAAAAAATGCCTTTCACTTAATCCTCTGTAGTATAGCAAATTTATTTATAAATCACTATAATATCTGTTATTGCATTTACTCTAATTGCTCTTCTGAAAAAAAAAAGTATTAGTAGTTATCAAGGCCAAAATTTTAATATAATATAACACATTCTACAGATTTAATTTTCTAAATCAAGAAGAAAAATATTTTTTAAATAAATTGGACTCATTTATGTTGTAATTGAAAACATTCTGTGACATGGAAATGAGCCTCTTTGTGGTTGAACCCACTTGGTTCGTGTCGTGTCTAGAGTAAAGTCTATTTAAGGCTAGATACTACATTAGCATGAAATAGTAGAAATGGAAGTCCCATATGTGCTTAAATTAATAAATAGTCTCCAAATAGGTTTACGTCTGGTATATTTGAGAGTATATGGGAATTGTACTTACAGTATGTGAGATGTCCCAACTGATGTCTTAGTATAAAACAAATGGGGAAAACATTGTATAAAAGACATTAGTCATTTAAAGCATTGGTGACAATGTAGTGTAAGAGTGTGTTTAAGTGAGGTGTGACTAAATAGAGGAAATACTTATTTCAGATTAAACATCATCTATGTTGGTATCCCATAATTTTGTTTCCCTTAATAAAACTAATTCAGGCTTAAGTGATACTCCACATTAAATATTATTAATTGTATGTTTCCTGAATTGAGTCAACCTATACATAAATATTAATGCTTGTGCATGTTTTATTTATGGAAGATCCTTTTTTTTTTCTTTTTCCAATGGAAAAACACATTACTATACCAAGTGCAGAACTTTTTGAATGCTGATAAGTACAGAATGATAAATGAGTTTGAAATTGTGACTGTTGGATATGACCAAGATTAGGAATTTAGAAGACAATATCCTACTGAGCCCCTGTTGTTTCACTTGTAAATATGTCTGCTTTGGTTCAAAATATGTCTGTGAACAACAAAATGCCTATACAATGGGATTCAACCTGTCTTTTATTTTTCTCTGGTTTTTTTTATGTAGATAGATAAATATTTAGTCACATGCTAGCAAGATGCATCTGTACCTTGCATTCTTGAAGGCCACAAAAATGATCAAAAGCCTTTAACACTTGCCCTATGAAGAGAGGCTGAGAGAATTGGAGATATTCAGCTTGGAGAAGAGAGGAGTTCAAGAAGACCTTACTGTGGCCTTTCGGTACCGGAAGGCAATCTATTAGAAAGACGGGGAAAAACCTTTTAGTAGGACCAGTAGCAACAGGACAAGACGTCATGGTTTTAAACTAAAAGAGGAGAAGTTTCAGATGATATTATGAAGAATTTTTTCACACTGAAGGTAGGGAAACACTGGAACAGTTTGCTCAGAGAGATGATAGGTGTCCCTCCCCTGGAAACATTCAAAAACAGGTTGGATGGGGCTCTGAGCAACCTGATCTAGTTGAAGACGTCCCAACTCACTACAGGGTGGGGTGGACTAGATGAACTGTAAAGGTCCCTTCCAATCCAAACCATTTTATGATTCCTGTATTGTTGCTACCTTACTGAAAAATATGCTGCCTTCTTAGCAACCATAGCATAAACTAAAAACTATAAGGTTTGACATTCAATCTCCAGGCAAAGGCTCTATTCTTGAAAAACATATAGATTTACCTATATCTAATCTAACTGGATCAGGAAGTGATTCAGAGACAATAAATAGGAGGACAAGTGTCATTTTCATAGAATCATAGAATCATAGAATCATAGAATCATAGAATCATAGAATCATAGAATCATAGAATCATAGAATCAATAGTTAGGGTTGGAAGGGACCTTAAAGATCATCTAGTTCCAACCCCCTTGCCACGGGCAGGGTCATCCCACTAGATCAGGTTACCCAGGGCCCATTCCAACCTGGCTGCGCCTTGGCCTTCCTGTCTTCCTCCCTACACAACCAGACAGTGTCCCTGTACATGTCACAGGTTACCCGTCCCTGCTTGCACTACCAGTGCAGTTCCCTCTTCATCTTTAGTTTAACCAGCAGGTCTCGACTCAGCCACGCCAGTCTCCTCCCTTCCCTGCCTGATTTTCTATATACAGGGACTGAGTGCTCTTGCACTTTATGGAAAGCGTCCTTGAATATTTTCCAGTTGTGTTCTGCTCCCTTGTCTCAGAGGACCACGTCCCAGTGGATCCTACCAAGTCATTCCTCGAAGAGCTGGAAGTCTGCTTTCCTGAAATTTAGTGTCCTGACTATACTCCTCCCTCTGGACCTTGAACTCCACCAGTGCATGATCACTGCAGACTGTTGCCGATACTCATAGCACTTCAGCTGGGCTGCCGGTTGCATCACCTTCACTGTGGACCCTTCATTATCTACAAAGTGTTTTAGAGAAGTATCCTCCCCTTGGCCTTTTACTGTTGCTTCATCCCCTCTCACATGGAGCAGCAGTAACGGGTAATAGTCTGCAGATCTCATGAGGCTGGGAAGATTCCTGGCCACATTCCTTACCCCAGGCTCCTGGGAGGCAGCAGACTTCCCTCTGAGTGGGGTCTGCTTGACATATTGGACCTTCTGTCTCCTTCAGCAGCAGGTCTTCTACAACTATGGCTTTTCTACTAGTCCTTGTGGCAGTCATGGCAATGCAGCATCTATGCCATTTCGGTCTCTGACCCTGCTTCCATCCTCCACATCAAGATCCTCAATATCTGTTGTGGAGTGATACCTGAGGTGGTGTGTGCAAGGAGGGGCTTGATTTTTTGCTCCATCAGTGGACACGCTTCCACTCACTACCTCCTTTTGAGCTCTCACCTACAACTTTTTTATATACATAAATTAATTCTTTACCTTCTGCCTGACAATATATATATTCTTATCTATTTACCCATATGGGGTCAAAATTTGTTTTATGATCACTATTATGAATGTTCAACACCTAAGAGTCCAGCTACTGGAAAATTTTGATTTCCTGCATCTTGTCCGACTGAGCAGCAGAATGAAGCAGATTTCCTTGTGGAGTGATATGTTCCCAGATGGATATACTATGAAAGATTGCATAACTGGTCATAGTCCAAATCAGATATCTATTACTTAGCTCAAGCGTTGTCCTTTTATGTGGCAACCTGAATTCTAATTCAAGGCAATGGCAAAGCTCCCATTAACTTTCAGAGAAAAAAGATTAAACTCCTAATGTTTATTAAATGTTTTGTTCTGGTAGTTAACTCATAAGTGTGGGGTGGGCTCAGGAATATGTCAGACTAAAATTTCATCCATATTGATGGTGAGAAAAATGAAAAATTCATTCTATAAGAGATGCTGGAAAATCCTTTCTTCTCGTGAAAATCTATGTGTCATTAAATCAATGTTATATTAAGTTATTCTTACATTTAATGGAGGTTAGCCTTCGTGCTTAGGAGCAAAGGGGAAGCTCAGTACCACAAACAATCACCCATCTTTCTCTTTACCACACAATAATTTACTATTTTTCTGGCCACATGTTGTGCACAATGCTAAGAAAAAGTAGAATTAATGATTTAACCCCAGTACTGAACTTTCATTAGATTGCTAAGAACATGAAGAATATCTTCATAATGCTATTGTGCACCATTTTAATTATTTTCTTGCTATCTTTGTACTGTCAACACACAAGGGAGATAGGAACTCCTGAATGCTATTCCCAACTGTATAATCTTAAATACGTCCATACCAGGGAGAAACAAAAAGTAGGCTTCAAATAGCAATTATGACTTTATATATCAGAGCAATTTCACTGAAAAATCCAGGATCAAAATTATTGTGAAATTACAAGCTGTATAAACACCATTATTTCAACAGTTTTCATATCCTTCTTGCACATAGCAGTGATTTAGGCCTGGGGTAACAAGAGTCACCATAGTTTATTTTCATTGCTAATTCAGACAATATGAGATGAACATGAAAAAATGTATTGTCTCTGGAGAATATAGAAGAAAATTCAAGTCTATCTCTCCCCAAACTTATTGATTCTAGTCTTTCATCTCCCCAGTCTATCTAAGGTATTTATTTACTTATTCATTTTGTTGTATAAAACTTCTAAACAAGAAACTTAGCTAGGTAAAGTGCAAACCCTATTGGCTCCAATAGTAAATTATACTCCATAAAGACATGATTTCTTATAGGATGCTTGCTTCTTATATTTTATAAAAAAGGTAAATTAACAAAGTTGGTAAAACCTATTATAAATGTAAAGGAATATTTACCATTTTGAACAAGAAAATACACTCAGAGAAAAGAAGTGGCTTATCTGTTTTTTTGCCCTCCTCCCCCCCCCGTTATTTTCTCTTTTCATTTAAAGGTTGAGGTTTTTGTCCTTCTGTCCATTTAACATAGAGTCAATTTAATGAAAATATTTTCTTTTAAAATACACTTTGAAATTCTGTTGCTTCTTAGAAGTTGTGTTTCTCTTCTCTTTAGTTGACTGTTCTGGTCTTTGCCTGAAGTTCCTTTTTTCACAGATTTAAAATCGCCCACACAGTCTTCAGTGAATGCAACAAGCTTAAAAAGCTGTGTCAAATAGCCTAGTTATGAGTAAGATTGTTGTTCTGCCTAAATGGTGATACACTGTGTCTTCTTATAAAAACAGAAATTATGAAATGCCAAATTCCTGAATAGTAGCCAGAAGATTATGAAAAGAAAAAAAGACCTGATTTAAAAAACAAGTAAATGATGGCATATATTATGTATACTTCTAACAAAGAGTCTGGCCAAAATTATATAAGATAAATTCCTTTGTCTTATTTTTGTTGTGCTTCTTAAAGAGGGATGTCTTTTATTTCCTTAAATTCTTTGTAACAACTTTTAAAATAAGTTGACCAAATCATGTTTTGACAACTTCTGTAGGACTGGAAGACTTATCTGGGAAATGATTCCATGAATAGGCTAACCTTTAGCTGAACAAATACTCCCTCATCTTCAGAAGGCTTTCACTGATCGGCCATCACAGGTCTGGAACTATTTTCAGCAGACCTGTTCACCTTCATAAGGCTACTTTTATGGAATAAATATTGCAGATCAAGGGAAACATCTGAGCACACACTTAACAGCCACTTACATATACATCTTTAGATTTTAAACTTTTGCAAAATACCAGGAGTATTTATATTGACTTCAGAGTCTTTTCCAACTGAGCTTCTTTGTGTATCTGGATGGTCAACAACCATCTATAAGTTCAAATTTCCTTGACATTTTTAAAGAGTTTGTGTTGAGAATTTAACTGATTTTTTATCAAAGTGTCCTTGTTTGGCTGTAAGTGACATAAGAAAAGCATATATGAGTTCTTTTTTGTCCCTTGACCTCTAATGGGGGATTTTTAAAAATACATAAACATCATTGAATTTTGCTTCAGGCTCATTTGCTTCTAGACATCAAAGAATCTCTCAGACAGAATCTTCTTCAGTTCAAGAGGTCTGTCACTATATTTGCAAGATCTCAACAGCCAGCTTATGTGAGGAAAGGATGAGAATTCTCTACTTCTTTGAAAATTATTTCAAGCGGGTGAATCACCTGTTTTATTTTCCTCTTGCTTAAACCACTGCTGAGCAAAAGCCACCTTCAGATAGCCTATGGAACATTAGTGGGATTTCCAAGTGACAAGCATCATTACTAATAAATTGTTGCAGAATAGAAAAATGCTACTATCTCTGGCAGTTCAGCCTTTTTGCTAAGCATTCACCAAGGAACAATACAGGGCTGCAACTTCTCACTTCAGCTCTGATTGTGTAGACCATATTTAAGGATTTGGATGAGGATGAATGGAAAAAAAATGCCACAGTGTAAATGGCTGTACCCAATGTGACTTGAATTGATCCTGTATCTGGGAAAAAAAAAATAAAGCAGAAGGAGGAAGAAAAAAAATGACCTCTTGTACCCTCTTCCATGGTCTGTGCCTGTAGTTAGCATGGATTCCCCTGCCAGGCTTTTCATCACTGTGCTTTTAAAACCATTAGCTTGTTTTGTAGTCTTAGCAAGACATACATTTTTGAGCTATCATAAATGAAATCTTAGAAGATGCCTTTCAACATGTGCCAGGCAGAGTTAAAAAAGAAAAGGACCATTATGGTTCTTTAAATAAGGGGAAAAATCCCTCAGGGTGAAATAGTGCAGACGTTTTATACAATATGGAAAGTTTGAAAGAAGTTAACATATTAAAAAGGAATACAAGAAAGCATGGCTGCATTACATAGAGAGGAGACGTCCTGGGTATGCTACAGCTTTGTTAGTATTCTTTCCCCCTATAAGTTAGTTTTTATCTTCTGTAGTAGGTTGGGTGATGCCACTTTTCTCCCACTAACTTGTTCCTGATACTCTTTTACTTATTAAAAATCAAGAACACATTATCAAAGGACTGTCTGATATAATCCAGCTGTTACCTGCTGTCTTATAAAGAAACTGGAAGAATGAAGAAGGAGGAGACCGGAAAGAATGCATATCTCAATTTATTTAGGAAAAACTTGGTTTACGATTTTTCCAGTGAAAGTTTTATGTGGCATTTGGGTAGACTGTGTGGAACAGATTCAACTTCCCATCTCCCAGATTTCCCCTGTATACTGAGAGATGTGCCAAGAATATTTACCTGAGTCTGAATCTCTGACTCTAAATTTAGACCAGATATAGAACTTATACAATTTACATTAGCTATGGAAATGGGTTTTATTTCAGTAGAAGTATTTTGTTAGGACGTTGGTGTTGACATATGGCAAACTGAGTGGGTCAGAACTCTCCTTCACTCATATCTTGGATGCTAAGGTTTACTGATTTCATTGAAAAACACACAAGTAGATTTTAATGATTTAGATTCAGCTTGTAGTTGGGATTGGTAGAAATCAAGTTCATTTTGCAACAGAAAGGAATATATACATGTCAGAGATGGATGTCTGGACCATACTGAATCAGATTGGGTGGGACACTACGCTCTCTTTTTCTTTCTTTTTATAGTAAACTGCTGGGAAATGTGGAGGAGGCAGGGCCTCTAATGGTACAGATGTTTCTCTCTTAGAGCAATAAACAATAAAAATAAAAATAATAAATAAAATAAAAATCTTGTAAGAAAATAAGTAACTTTTCACTGAAAGAAACAGCACCAAATGGGATGCACAAGCAAAGCCTTCAATAGGTTCAATCACAAAATAATTGTAGTGTATATAATACTTCAATATCACTTTTCTGGCTTTATTTTCCTTGCAAGTTTTATTTCCTTTCCTTTACTTTTTTAGTCATACACATTTACTGGTGTGGGTGGGACAGAGGGACAAGGGAAAAAAACCAACAGAACTGTTTTTCTCTTGCTCTTATCTATCTCTTTGAAATAGGCACCTCCTCAAAGTCTTATTCTCCTATTATTCTCTACTGGCATTTGATTTACCCGTGTCAATTCCCTGGACTATATACCCCTTAAAAAACCACCCTGGGCTTAGGACTTCTGACCCCTGATCTCATTCAGACTGTTCCCTGTGCAGGATAAATCCACAAAGGGAAAATGATTCTCACTGACAACTGACGATAACTTCCACTTCCCCCTAGTCAGTAAAGGGCTCTTTCAGGAATGTTCCTTTGACTATACTGTAGTGGTAAACTCAGTCTTACATTTAATGCTACTCACATCAGTCACAGTATGTGTGAAACCTATGGACCTACTCATGCCTTTACCCCAGGTACTTGTGAATGCATTTTCATGGAAACTCCCAAGCACTCCTCTATCTGAGTCAACAGGTTCAATATAACAGATTGTATATGTAGATGTTAACATTGTCTGTATAAATTAAACTGTCAATCTACTATAAAACTACAATGGGATTAGATTTATTCTTTACATTATTTCTATTCCTTATTTGCATCTAATCCTTATTAAAAATATTGCATATTTTCCATGTAAGATCCAAGGCATAGGGATTTATCATCCGACTGAGATGATCCCATTTCTTTTTCGCTAAAAAAAGAAGTAAATTATTAAAGTCCATATTTTTATAAAATATATTCACAGCTATCACCATGACAGACCTTTTATAGACTTTGAACTTGCAGGGTCTTAAGGATAAGTATTGTTTCCTGTAATATTTTTGTAAAGTACAGACCATACAAGGATCAGTGAACTTTGATAGCTACACAGTACAGTGTATAAAGCAAAATAAACAAAATATTTCTTGTGGAGAAAAACATTTTGATGTGTTTTGGAAAAAATAAATAAGAGGGGAAAAGGAAAAGGAAAGTGAAGGGGAAGGGGAAAGGGGAGGTGAAGAGGAGGGAAGCATGTCAATAAAAAATCATGCATCTTCAGAGGACAGTAGAAATATTTTTATATTTCACTTTTGAAGTGTGAACTGTGCTTTATTTCTACATTTTCCATATCCCAATCTTTAAAACTCTTTGAACATGGGCACAAAGTTAATCTTGCAGTAAGCTCATCTGATTAGTCATACAAGGTACACAGATATCTTGGATCATTATGCCAGACTTAGATATTTTCTTTCAGTTCACTTTTTAATTTTGCCTTCTTTGATTTCAGCAAAATGTTTGACACTATCTCCCACAGCCTTCTCCTAAACAAAGTGGCATGAAGCAGATTGGATAGGTGGTCCTATGTGATGGGTTGAAATTGGGTTACAGGCCACACTAAGACAGTGAAGATGGTTTTTTTTTTCACTCAGACTGGCAGACCACCACAAGTGAGATCCCTTGGGGGTCAATAATGTGCCCCATGTTGTTCAACAGCTTCATAAATGATCTGGATCATAGGATTGAAATCAACTTCCTCACCTTTGTGGAAGGCACACTGAGTGGTAAGTTAGACATGTCAGAAGGGAGAGACATCTTATGGAGATGCCTAGACAGGCTGGAAGAATAGTCTTAACAAGAACACAAAAAGTTCAACAATGTCAAATGCAAGATCCTATACCTGGACAACATAATCAAAGAGACCAGTACAGGCTGGAATACGTATGGCTAGGGAGAAGCTTCTGAAAGAAACCTAGTTGTCCTGGTGGACAGCAAGCTAAACAGGAGTCAGCAGTGTGCTGCTACAACAAGGAAGGCAAATTATATCCTGGGTTGGTTACAAAGAGGCATTATAAGCAGAGTCAGAGATTTGATCAGTACTCCGTGCTTCTTAGGCTGTACCTGGAGTACTGTGTCCCATTCTGGCCAGCACAATTCAAGAAAGATGTGGGAAAATGGGAGGAGGTCCAAAGAAGGACTGCAAAGTTGAACAAAGTGCTGAAACATATGGGGAAAGACTGGACAGTAACATGACCTAAAACTAGTTCAACTGCTGGACTTTCAGAGTTGCTATCAACAGCATTAGCTCCATCCAAACCAGTTACAAATGGTGTACCAAGGTATTGATTATCAATACTGTTAAATTTTTATCTATTCCTTAAGGAGCTAAATGTCACAAAACTTGGAGGACTTGCTCATATACCAGACCTGTGCAGCTGCTCGGGGGTAACCATGACAGGCTGGAGAAATGAACTGACAGAAGCCTCATGAAATTCAGCAAAGAAAAATACCAAGTCTTGCCCACAGGAAGGAGTAACTCCATGTACCAGTACACACTGGCTACTAACTGTGTGGAAAGAAACTGCAGCAAAGAACCCAGAGAAGCTGGCAGACAGCAGACTGAACATGACCCAGTAATGAGCCCTTATGGCAGAGAAGACCAAAAGCCTCATGAGATGCTCGAGAAAGAGAATTGCCAACAGGATTAAGGGAGGTCCTTCTTTCCCTCTGCTCAACACTGGTGAGACCTATCTGGACTGCTGGGTTTGGTGCTGGTGTTCCAGTACAAGAAAGGTACTCGTTTACTTCAGCAAATAAGGTGAATGGCTACAAAGAAGATTAAGGGACTGTTTTAATGATACTGAGAGAGCTGGGGTTGCTCAGCCCAGAGAAAATATGTCTCAGGGGGATCTTAATAGTGTGTGAATACCTGGTGGGGAAAGTGAAGAAGACAAAGCCAGGTTCTTCTTAGTGGTGGCTGGTGACAGGACAAGAAGCATGGGCATTAACTGAAACACAGGAAATTCCATCTGAACATAAGGAAACACTTTTTTACTGTGAAGTTAGATGAACTCTGGAACAGGTTGTCCCAGAGAGGCTGTAAATTCTCCGTGCTTGAAGATATTCAGACCCTGACTGGACATGATCCTGGACAGCCTGCTGACCATGATTGAACAGGCAGTTGGACCCGCTTATCTCCTGAGATGCCTTCTCAACTCAGTGGTTCTGTGATAACTGAGAACCTCCCAGTTAACATGGCTCATTGAGAGATTAACTGCAAAACTGCAATTTACTTGTATTGTAGCATTTACTGCATATGGGGTGGTGGTGGGCAATGCAGCTTATTAATGAATCATGCATTCACAGTAAGCAGGGAAATAAAAACACCTGTTTTACACACTGCATGTGCTGAGTCTCCTGAACTAGCTCAGTGAAGTGCATATAAAATTCTCCTTTCATATTCAGCCTAAAACAGGCTGAATAAAAAAAAAAAATCCATATTATTTAACTACCCACCTGTGAAATACGAAAGAACATCCTTAAATATTCTACAGTGGCTTACTGATTGTTTGGAAAATAGAAATGCTATAAAGCCCAGCTTTGCATTGTGCTTAATGCTGTGCTTAAATGTAAGTACATGTTCAAGCCCTGTTTTAATTCATTTTTACATAGCTCAGCGGTACTTAGATACACATGTAACTGCAATTAAATGTTTTGTTGAAAAGGTGCCCTTGACATTTCTGAGACACCATGTAGTCCAAGATGCTACATAGTGCTGATTTCCCAATGTAACTGCCAGCAGCTCTTTTATGCACTTAATTTCAGTAATCTGAAACGCTGATTGTGAGAAAGTTTTATGCTTTGAGTATACCTTAGTAAGAATAAAAATACTGAAAGTATCACATGAAGAATATTATATACATATTTATTTAGACTATCTGTAATAAACATAATATGTCTAAGGGAAAGGGGGATTTGTTCAATTCAAATATTTCAATGGAAACTGAAAACTAATAATATGCTTCCAGATTTTTTCTAAAAAAACCCCTAACAAACAAAGAAAAAAACAAAAGCAAACTCAAAATTCAGAGCTGCTCACTGGAACTTCATTTAGTAAAACCGAAAAATACAAAAGCTAGGGATTAGATGATATTATTTGTTTGTTTGTTTTGTTCTGGTTTGGTTTTTACCACAGTTTTTCTGTGGAAGTACCACCCAGTGTCTATTTTACATGCAGTTTGAACTCTATCTTTGTAGATGATAAAGTTCATTTTGAAAATTAGTGCTGAAATAATGTATAATTTAACATAGACCAGGTGATAGAACAGTTCCGATCATAACTGTATTTCCTTACATAGATGCATGTTGATTTGAGCAGGTGACCAGTGAGCAGTTCACACCTTCACCACTGCTGTTTATCTAGCAATAGTTTTCTTCCGTGTCCTTGAGTAAATCAAAGGACAGACCTGGACTGTGTACTAATATCGTGATTTTCCTTTACATAAAAAGCTTGAATTGTGTAGCGCACAGTCTCTAATAACATCTCAGCAATATCACATGTAATCCTCTGTTCTGTTCTCTCCCCAGAAGGAGTGCTAATTACATGGTAGATAATTAGACTATAAATATCCATCCATTCGAGGAGATTTAAATGCCCTGGTGGATTTGATACTAAGCTCTTTGTGTTTGAGACAGTCTTTTTTTTTTGTTCTTTAGTTGTCTTGCACAATAAGGCACAGTCGATGCCTGAGGTTCTCGTAGATTTAGTAGCAGCACAATGAGGATCTTAGCGAGGAAGATTCATGTGTGTTTGCCTTAACTAATGTAGCACCAGGAATTCTGTCACATCTGCAATGAAAAGCTGTTACTGTATCTTTAGTCTTTCTGGCTTTTTGTCTAACACTACCTATATTCCATCTTAATTTGAATTATGCTCTATAGAAACTACCACAAATTTTCCCAGTGACATAGATGGGAACAGCATCAAGCTTTCAAAGACAAGCTCTTTCTTCTTTTAACTTTCTTAAAGCATTTTAATCTAGAGGAGTTTAGCCTAGTGAGTAAGTAGAAGTTTTCAGGCTTTGTTTAGGACTGGATTTCTCACTTGCCACCTCTAAAACTTTTTAAGTGGCCCATCTTCAAAGTGTGTTTGCATGTTTTGCAAGCATAGAAAGCCCTGTTTGGAGTAATTCTTAGGTTAAGCTCAATCAAAAAAAAAACCTTCTGGAGGAATACAAAAACTCTGTGTATTCCAGGTAAATGTAATTGTGTTCTCACAATTATGGTGGTGAACAGAAGGAAACTATTGAGCTATGTATTGCCATTAAAATTATTTGTTTAAATGGATTGTTTCCATTGTGAACAGGTGGTAAACTTAACTCACATGTTTTTTGTATAAAAGTCTGAAATAAGTGAACACTGGCAAACAGAATCTAATGGTGTCATTAAAATGATTGTAAACATGCCTGTTGTGGCAGATGTGTGCTTTCTTTCTGTTGATATACATTGGAATTGTTGGTCAAGATCAAACAAATGCAGACTTCAAGCATGTCAAAAAACATCTGCATTCTAACAGGTTCTGTTTGGAAATAGATCTGTTTCCTTAAGGGCCAGGATAGCTATAAAATAGCCAGACTACTTGATCAGATCTGATGTCTATTTTTCTAAGATTAGAGCTGTATTGCCTGTATTCTCAACCATCAAAATTTTTAGCTGAACGAGAGATCATGTGTTGCATCATTCTGGATTGAGGAAATATTTCAACAGAGTAATAAATGTAGAGAAATATACAAAACTCAGAGCCAGGAAGCCATCAGCTTTTTCTTCTTTCTAAAAATGTTGCTCTATGTTTAACTATAATTGTCAGCTTTACAGTGATTATTTACTTTACTACACAAGGTAACATAGGCATGGCTGTTGTTATCCACCAGAGGATAGGATGAACTTGAACACATTTCCTTAGGGGCAAATTATCTAGCCTAATACAAAAGTTGATGGACAGCTGGGATACAGCAGAACCATGTGCTTTCCTTCTGCTTGGAGCAGGAGCTGTGTTCCATGGCTACTTGCAGAGAGGAGTGTAGCTCTGTGGTTGCTCAGTCCGCTTTCAAGCACAGAGTCCTCTGGAGTCTGGAGCAAAGCTCCTGAGAAAAAAGCAAGAGGATTTACAACCATCTGTCTGCACCCCCCCTTGGGAAAAAGTCTGTGCAGTAGTTATATGTCCCAGAAGAGGGATTCCTTCTCAGTATTTTTTCAGGCAACGCCCTGTTGGAAAAAAGATTGGTTTTGCCATCCAGGCTTTAAGCTTCTGTTTATGCCAAATAATGCTTAGAATCCTTAAATGTTTGCAATGTCACTTGTGCTAAATCCTAGCATTTATACTTTATAATTGCAAAATTATTTTAGCTAGCTTTAGCTGGCCAAGAAACATTGCTATAGCCCAGTCTGCCTCTTGTACGTTGGCTAACTGCTTTCATTCTTGCTCAGGTGCAAAAGAAAGTCAAATCTTCACTTTATGTAAGTGTCTGTAGCTCTCCAGGCAATGATGGTGTTACGCCAACACATCAGCAGAGACAGCCAGTTTACAGAGAGCTATGGTCATATGTCTTGGAAGTTAAACACTTCCATGTTGTGAAAGTACTGGATTTTAGATTTGTGGACTGGGCCTCTTGTCATCAGTATCAGTGGAAGTCCAGCACAGCTTTGGAATTATGTAGGTGTAATACTGATGCATAAGACAGCAAAATCCATTCCATACAGAACAATGCATCTTTAGAAATGCTAAAAAACTTAAAACGTCCCTTTCTTTTTAAAACACACAAAGCTCTTTACTTAAAAATACATCAAAGTCTTAGACTTCCTGACTTCTTTCTGTGCTGTTGAACTGCATGAATATAGGTTGTCTGTAGAGTTAATGGATTATTGTATTTGGACTTGAGACTTGATATACAAGCAAGCAGTATCAGCACAATACCTATATCCAACTGATGCAGCTAATGGAAGCACCTTCCATGTTCTCTGAACCAGGTGAAGCACAGAAGGTTACACTAGGAAAGCTCTCCTAGCTCAATGCATACTTCAGCTCCTGAATAAAACACTTTATTTAAGTACACCCATGTAGGTGCAGAATAATGTCAATGCAATTGTTTTGTACATAAGCTGATCTGAATGAGAAAGTGTTTTATTCATAGTGTTTCCCTCTTCCTTGCTGTCAAAAAACAAGTCCTGAAATAAAAATATCCACACACAAATTTAGAATGAAAATATTTACAGTTACTTGTGGCTTTTGTGTCTCTCTATTTACAACCAAAATTACCAGAAAGAATGTGGTATACTTCTATATTTAGTAAATTCTTTTGGTGGAGAAAGAGTTAATAAAGCTGTCCATTCACCTTAGTGTTCAGACAGCCCTCCCGACTGATGATGTGGGGTGTAAACTTGCACCATGGGTCAATGCCTGGCAGTGCCCTGCACACAAGACACATTGCAGTGTTCCTTGAGTAGGTGGAGAAAGTCTCTGCTCTAGAGCATTCAGACACAGTAGAACTCTCCAGGAACACGTGGAGGATTTATCATAATGGAGGTAATGTAGGTAATTTTGTATTATTCTTAGCTTGGGTTTTAACCTTTATGAATCATAGAATCATAGAATAACCAGGTTGGAAGAGACCCACAATTTTTAATGTAAATATTTGAAGCTCTACTTATCACAATGCTAAGCTGTTCACAAGTAATTTTCTGTATGTTAAAACTCTCTCAAGCTGTTGAAACTTATTTTAACTTTGTGCTCAGTGCCGTGCAACTTTTTAAATAGTATGTCAGGCAGAGAACAGCATAGCTAGGCATACTCTGACTACCTGATATATACTCATTTAATTTAATAATATTGTTTTAATTAACTGAATAATTTTGGCTCTCAGTTGCTGGCTAATTTAATGAAGACTCTTTAGTAAGCAACAGTAACGGTAGCTTAAATGCATAAGTAAGGCTATTGGCAGCAGCTGGACAATCAGGCAGGTTGCATTCAGGATTTCTTGTTTGAGCCGGGCTAAGACCTTCACCAGCATTGGCCCAGTGAAAAGCATGGTGTTTCATCATCAATGTGCCTGCTGCATAGTAGAGCTCTGCAGCCTGAAGGAAGCTTCCAATTGGGGCATTAGCACAGTTACTGTCTGTGAAGTACATTCTGCGTGTAGGAAAAGGGTATTTTATGTAGCTGTTGTTATCCACCTGAATAGCCCACCTGCTAGGCATCTGGTTGCTGATGCATAGTTATAAGTCACTGACATTAGACTTCTCTTAGTCCTTCATAGCCTGTGTGATCACCAGGAGGGGCAGGTGTCCTCTCTTCTTCCCTAAAACAGATCATAGCATTAGTAACTTCTTCCCTAAGAAACAGATTTCAGACTTTCAGATGAAAAAGGATTGTATCCAGGTTTCCCTACTGAAAATCAGAATTGTAACCGTAAGGGTATTGTGACAAAAGACAACTTCTAATTTTCTATCTCAGCTCCATGTTATTCTATGATGCTATGTGTTTGATAGGAATGGTTGGACTCGATGATCCGGTGGGTCTCTTCCAACCTGATAATTCTTGATTCTGTGTTGCTCAAAGTACATTTGTGGCCCTCATACTCTTGTGTATAGTTTTGTAGCTTAGGTAGCCACACTTAACCTGTGAGTCTCGGACAGCCTCAAACAGAAGGAGGACAGCTGTTTAGCTATATGTTCAGCTCAGACTAGAGATGATGTTTCTAGTAGGTCATATGGTAACAGGATTATAAATCATCTATTTTTACTGGCAAAAACAGTAAAAAGAAGCTAAAACTACATTTAGAACAGTCCCTACTGAAGAAATAATTGTCATTATATATGTTAGATTATAACTTCACTTGTCATATTTGTGCACTTTTTTTTAACTTTTTATAAACAAATATAGGAAAAAATAATTTTAAATTTTGGCAGGTTCTTGTTACTTTTCTTCTTTTTCTTTTTTTCTTCAAGATGGCAGGCAAGATTGCAAGAAGGAAACAGGCATCTCTAATGAAACTGTTCAGAAATGATGTAAATTGCCATGCAATTGTAGCAAGGCAACAAACATCATTATTTTATCTCAATTTCTTTTTTTATGGAGAAAATGCCAAGATGCACACTTCTGCAAATAAAATCAGTCATGTTTTTTAAGAGATAGCACAAATTTGCACAGTTTTAAGTTTAAATGAGTATGGATTATGTTGTTTATTAGTCCAAGATTATAATAATTATAATAACAGTGAAGACTCAATACATACAATTTGAAGTAGATATTATTCATAAGTAGAAAGATTCTACTGCTGTAAGATTTTATGTATTTATTTATTTTAAGACTCCAATAATACATAAAAAACAATGTGTCAACGATCTACTATTAGATTAAATTTTAGATGGTATTGTTTTTTGTGGGGTTTTTTTGTTTTAGGGTTTTGGGTTCATTTTGTTGGTTTTCTTCTTGTGATTTTTTTTATGTAGGCAAGTGTTTACTTGCTGCAGTCTGTAGAATTGTTTTCTGTTTCTTTAACAGAGCACTTGTTCCCTACATAAGCCAAAAAAGTCTCTCAGAATAGCTCTGCAGGGACTCATTTAAAATTACTTTTATCAAGATTTTAGTTTTCTAGATGCATGTTATTTTATTGCTTTTTGCCTGGCCCAATAAAATATTTATAGTGTGATCCTGTCTTCCATATTATCTTTTTTTACAAGTTTTGTATGGAATACATTAAGTTGTAAGTAATTTGGAAAGGTGAAAAGTGCTACAATAGTAGAACTGGCATAAAAACCATAAGGCTTCAAGAGAGTATGCTGAACACTAATGTGCTAATATGGGTGAAGAATCATGGTCACTGATATTGAAAATTCTTCATATATCTTGAGGATGGGCTTAATTGACTGGAATCCCTTCCCACCTCTTCCTGCACCCACCATGGGTTTAGAAGTCTTGGTTGTTCTAAAAATTTCTTCATGAAGAATATAAAAATTGTTTTCACTTTTCTTCTACAAAAACGAACTCCACAAACTTGATTTTCATTACTGCTTTATTTGTGTCACTGCAAGACTGCTAAGAGGAAGAAATTGTTAGAACAATAAACATTTGGTGCAGAGGTGCAGCAATCAGTGCTTCAACAGTTATGAGTTTGCCTTTTACAGCCAAGAAGTTTAGAAACTGTCACATGGAAATGTAACACCCTTTGCATGTAGATTGCATCCTTCAAGTCAGATCTGAGACTTAGGAGTCAGCACAGAGCTTCATTGTGGAGGAAGCAATAAGGAAATACTAAAATACTTTGGTCTATAAACCTCTAAAGAGAGTACTTTATTCTTTCTTTACCTCAGTACCAATGTGTATGAAGGCAGAAAATTTTCTTACGCAACTATTACAATGGGAGTAAGCATAACACTTCGATCTTTGAAAGGGATGCATTTAAAAATTTTCCAGTATAACAAAAAAACATCACTAGTTGACTTAAAATCATTTATATACTGTCTGATAATGACTGTGACATCTGTCATGTAATAAATGAAAATCATGTTGTCACAAACCTAGGATGTAAAACTACATTCCCATTTGGAGGTCATTTTAAAGAGAGTAACACAGCTTATGATAAGATATATTTTCAAAAACAAATCATTGGCATAAGGCACTTTCCTTTTGATAAACATGTTCGATATCCTTCCTTAGGTTTATTCAGACAATTAAAAATTATTAGACAAAATATGATTTTCATCACAAGTTAGGCAGACTTCCATGAAGAAAAATCATATGGCCTTACGAGCAATAGTAATCGGGGCTGGCAAATATTGGCATTAAAGTAACAGGAAAGCACCATTAAGAAGCATGGTCAGACTGAACTGGGTGCTTTGCAAACATCTGAAGGCACAGAGGGCTTGCTGTCAGACAGTGGTAAATAAATGAAAGGTCATTATATTCCTGGATAAACTGTATGACTTTTTTTTCTTTAAGCAGGGGGGATGAAGCAGGCAAGAACCTACTTAACCTTCAAACTCAACGTCATCCTCTTTTTTTTTCTCAAACTTTACTGCTTCTTCACCTTATATTAAGACTGCAATTCTCTAGCCAGCAGCTGTTAGGAAAAAGAAAAACAAACTAAAAGAAAATAAGTTTCTTCACAGGCAAAAAAGTATCTTTACAGTTTATGAATTGTACTTCCTTGCAATTGTGGTAACATGGTAGGTAAAGCATTTCAATTATTTTAGAAAGTTATGCATCTGTCATAGGCATCTGTCTCAGCCCTGTGATAAAGAGAGTTTCCTCTTTATGGGAAGACTCTTATTGATGTGCTCTGAGGTGTATTGAATGGGAGCAGATGCAACACACGTTCTTAATATTATGACAGCACATGCACAGTGAATTGACACATTCTGGACAAGTACACTTGGTACCATGAAAGAACACAAAGGACTTAGGCTTAGACAGGCTTATTTGTAGGGCCTATTTGCCCTGCATACACAAAATATATAATGTATTGTAATTTCCTATAGGTTTAATCTTCTTCCTCCTGCCTCCTGCCTCCTCCCAAATTACACACAGAAACAGCTGATAAACTGTTTTACTAAGACATACTGAGTAACTGGGACGAATGGATGACACAGAAATAGCATTAAGAAGAATCTTCTGTACTGCTGCTTAGTATGTGGACTTGACTTTTCAGAAGCAATGACCTCAGCCTCATTCCTCAAGGCTTCCCCTTCCAAGTATTTGAGTCAGAATTGCCTGGACTTAAATGCCAGACTAATCTAATTTAGTACTTTTAGCTTGAGTCATGGTCTGAATGCTCTGCCTTGCTTCATTTAATTAAATAAAAACAACACGAGGCCAAAATAATACAAAAGTGAAGCTGCCAAAACTCTGTAATCTGCTTGTTATCCAAATGGGATTTGTTTACCAACTATATTCTTCATGCAGAGTACAGTTAAGCTTTTCTGCCTAAGTTGTTTATAATACTATCACCTCGCCCAAGCTGAAGGCTATGAACTCCGCATTTCTTCAAACCAGAGGGCAAATGTTAATTAATAATATGTCACTGCTCCCCACACCCAACCACTTTTTCAACCAAATCTTTTACTCAGTTAAATAAGTTCTCTAGTAATCTTAACATAAAAGCATGGCAGTACAAAGGCTGAGTATTGGTATGCTTGTTTGCATGGAAGATTTAACAAACGAACAAGGAAAACACCACAGGCAAGTAGTCTTGTAGTTTATCTTCTAGGCTTTATTCTCCTCTGAGCATTGTGTAGATAAGAAATTCCGTAGAAATTATTGTCAGCCTCCCTATCCAAGGGAGATTGTCATTCATTTAGTCCTTTTCTCTGATCCCTTATCATTCAGGTTATCAACCCACCATTATCTGTTAGAGAGTAACAAGAAATTTCCCATTGAAAATTTCTTGTATGATTGTCTACCAGAAATCTTCATGCACTTGTTTCTAAAAATCTGCTTGTGACCAATGTCACATAGTGGATGTTGATTTAAAGCAGCACACTAACATTTGCCCCCACGTAAAGAACATACAACCTTAAAAGAGGGTCGGCATTTGAATGCACTTGAAGTTGAATACATATATGCACAACTGTAACATCTGGATTCTCTAAACCTTCAGACTTAGGTTTTCTATGGCTACTTTGTGTAACTTTTGGAAGGAATAATTCTAATATTTTTTAAGTTATCTTATTTCCAGTCTCATCAAATTATTCTAAGCCATTGTGAGCATTTTCACAAATATTTGTATTCATCTGACCTAACTTCAAATGCTTGCAATGAGGAGCATGCACATATTAAGTAGTCTCAAGACTCCTTTTGCTGACTGATAAAACACCTAAACACTCCTAGAGATTGATATGCCTAACCTATTTTAAACAATGTAATTATTGAAAGATGACCCGCATCTTAAAAGTTTCTATTTCTCCTTTTTGGCGATAACAGAAGCCTAAAGATGGCTAGCTCAAAATTAAATTAGAAGAGGAATTTTAACCTCTATACATAGACTCCCTCTAGACCATTTTGACTGCAGAAATATTTGTACCTAAAATACAGACTGCTGAAAACTGGAGGCGTATTTTCATGTAAAAAGATAACCCAAAAGGTGTAATCTCATATATCTGCATTGCCTGAATAGAGAATGCCACCACGATTAAGAACTTGGTTGCACCATTTGGCAGCAATGGCATCAGCATTTGCCATTTCTGCAGTAGGCTCTGCATGTTTCACTTAGCAGAGCAGAAAGAGCCAAACAGCTGTTCCCCATCTTCTCTGGGGAAAGGCAGTAGGCCAGATATTTTTCTGCACATACTTTGAAGTAGCTTTGCCACTGCTATTGGTATACATACCATAATTTGATTTAAACAGTTTGTTCTTGCAAAGGGAACTGCAGCCAAATTATATGGAGTTGAGGAAAAACAAGACATTGTCATTATTTTCCTTTAGTTAGAAAGAGGAGTGAAGGTGAATATCCTCATACTTCAACAAAGTAATGATGTGGAGCCATGCAAGAACTTTATCACAATCTCAGATTCTGCTTTGAGCAACATAACTACAGGTCTCAACTCACTCATGTTTGGAGAAAATGTGGATCTGATAATATTTTTACTTTAGGGTGATCTCTTTCTAAAAAGAAGGCCACAGTTTAGACTAGTTGTGATTACTGAAGCCTTGTTTTCCCTACAGAATAGGAAATGGAATCCCATGTCCACTAAAACTCTGGATAGATAGTATTGTTCAATTTCCACCACCCACAGATGCTTCCTGAATTAAATAACAGGTCTTAAATTTATTTTCATCTTTTTACATCCCTGTCTGGCCTATTGGTAACTTCACTTTGATTCAGCTATTAAAATCCAGAAAATAGAAAGGGATAAAAAATTTTCTTCTTTGTATTTTTAAATTTCTGATCAGGGAAGCCACAAAGAGGTGGTAGGTACGTTAGAGGACAGCCAAGCACTAAATGTAATTGCATGTGAAATACTGGGGAATATTACCTAAACAAGCAATAGACTTTTGAAAATCTAATTTTGGTTCCACTAAGGTGTTACGTAGGCTCCAAATATACATACAATTACTGTTTAAGCCCATCTACTCAGCAATAGTCAATAGAAATAATCAGCATTATTGTTTTTAGACTTCTTAAAGCAAACAATATTGTAAGCAAGTGGAAGAGGGGCAGAAAAAGTTATATGTTTCTAATGATCCTGACTAAATGGCTACCCAGAAAAACATGTATGTGAGGACCTATCAAAATAAAAAGCCCACAGTCTAAAATTACTAGCATTGGATCTCCAGCTCCCTGGCTAATTGTCTTAGTGATGCCTAAATCATAATGGTCTTTCCTCCTCAGCAGCCAAAAATATAAAGGCTGGAAACTGTTCTAAAAGCCAAACTTTTTTAAAAGCATTACTTTTTCCACCAGTCTGGCCAAATCTCTACTCTTCTAGAACCTTGAGTGTAAACATCAAAACCAGTTTTTGCAGACTTGTAAACAATTATAGATCCTAACTAGGCATTGACCTTACTTACTATATCACTGTGCCATTTTACTGTTCCAAACTACTGTCAAGTGCCAATATGTTTTCTTTTTACTGCTATATTACTCTGCGGTTGTAGCATGCTGATGTTATTTGAGCCATTATGATTGGTAGATAGAGAACAAAACCCTGACCACCAAATCAAAAGACCAATAGTGCAAGTATGTATTCATCTAACAACTTTGATTTTAATTTAGCCCTCGTTTTCATCCTTCCTGTATTCCTAAAGACATATCACAAGTTATATCTAGAGGTAAGAGTGTTTACAAATCCTGCTCAGTGTAAAAGACTGTTTCAGTTATTGTCATAAAAACTTTTTGCCAGTGAGATTTCCTATTCTTGTGATTCCTACCTGAAAAATATAGTAAATTTCAATACATAAAACTAAGTCATGGAATGCCAATAAAATGAAATCTCAATAATTCTTAACTATCCTCTAAATATTTGAGGGAAAGCTAATACAGATCTAGGAATGCAAAACATTGGCAATAGAAACCTATTAATCTAGAACAGGTTTTAAGGAATGCAAATGCTAGAAAACCTATACTTTTTCACTGGTCATCCAATTGTCCCGAATCTATGTTAGCATTCTCCTCCTTTTCAACTTTGAATGCAATGACCTACCTGTTTACAGTAAATTTCCTGGTATTTCCCTGTAGGTATTTCTGAATTCAGCTCACAATTTAAAAACAAGAACGGTAACAAAACCCCACACTCTTCTCTTTGCAGATCTTGCGTTGTTATCTTCTAGTTCTTAGTAAGTATACTATCCCTAAAGTAATAGCATAAACTATACCATCACACCAATTCATCTTATGGATTTCCTGGCTTGGTATACTCAATGTTTCTTTCTCTTTCTATTCTTAAGATATTTCTCCCCTTAAATTCGCCTTTACTCTCATAGCATTTGCAGTCATCATCTATATTTTGTACCTTAGTAGGTGACTTAAAATCTTTAAAAAGAATGTGTAGAACAATTGATTTTTCAGTGTTAATCTGCTTTTAATGGAATATTTGCTTTTAGCAGTCTGAAACAGTCTCCTCATCTTGATCTCATTTTAATCTAATGCATCTGCTGAAATTATGATGGAGAGGGACTATTCATAAAGGCTTGTGGTGTTAGGACAGAGGGCAATGGGTATAAACTGGAGAGGGGCAGATTTAGACTGGACATTAGGAAGAATTTCTCCACCATGAGAGTGGTAAGACATCGGCACAGGTTGCCCAGGGAAGCTGTGGATACCCATCCCTGGTTCAAAGCCAGGTTGGATGGGGCCTTGGGCAGCCTAATCTAGAGGGAAGTGTCCCTGGGTTGAAACTAGATGATCTTTAAGGTCCCTTCCAACCCTAACTATTCTATGATTCTAAGAAAACTTCATTCATTTGCTTTGTGAATGGATAGACCATGCCTTGCTCATCTTCTGTGTATAAGCATTGGAGTAAATTTTATTCTTTTCAGTTACACAACCTGGAAATTCTTAAGTTACAAAATTTATTGAACTGTTCTAATAGTGCAATTATCCACTGTGTTTGTAAAGTCCCTTTGTTTTCTCTGAAAGTACTGTTTCTGCCTACTTCCATGAGACAGGCTTTTTTTCTTGGATATGCTCTAAAATAGACCCTGTTTTAAAACAAAGCTCCATGTTTCACTTCTATTTGTAGAAGACAGAAGATTTTTTGATCAATGTTAACCTTTTATTATGACCCACTTCGCTCTGTTTTAGTTGCCATTAGCTTTCTGGATCTTTACTGGATATTGAATGGCTCAGCTGAACAAAGTGCAATCAGATGTCCCAGGATAGAGTATTCCACACAGATAGCCCATTTGGTAAAAGCAGAGTAGTTTATAACTGACTGAGTTAAGGGCTTGCTTCTCCAGCTGTTCTGTATGCTGAAATTCCAAAACATTCACAAGAGTTTCTAAATAGCTGAAGAATCTTATGCTAAAATAACATGGGCAAAAATGACTGTTTTATTTAGTACGTGACTAGATATTTACAGGCTAAATCAGAATGTCAAATGACTTCTGAGCTGGTGGCACCCTTGATAATCAGGACTTGCCAATACATGACTAATGACCTAGTACAAACTGTGCTTGTCTAATTTTTCGACTGTATGGTGTTTTTCCACATGAGCGGGTTTTTTTCTGTATTTATTTATTTAATCTTTTTTAAGTTCTTTGTACAAGCAGCTGTGCATAGCAAGACGTTGACTCCTCCGTTCTACAGGAGTGATTTATAAAGTTATCATACAAAGACATATATCTTGGGATCCTTATTCAACTTTTACACAACTTGTTCTCAGATAGATTCTTATTATAGTTGTTATATACCATTAAATATTTGGCTGAAAGTATATCCATTAATTGAATTTTATGTTACTTCTGCATGTAAATTATATCCTTCTTTACCCCTAATACTAATACCTAAATACTCATTAACATGAATAGTCCTATTGGTTGCTATTTTATCTGGCTGACTCCATTTCACTCCTGTTTTTAAGCAAGGTATTTCAGCAGACAGTTAGATATTTGTTTAAATACCTTCCTGATGTACAACTTATTTCTGTCCATGTAACATGAAATGGGTGGTTCATTTGATTCTCAGTCTATAATAATTCTTTTACTTAGACTACCAACATATATGTTGGAGATTAATTACTAATTATTATTTCTCTTCATAATCAATATCTGTAATGTCATCATTTGGGGATCTTTTTCAAAGACATACAGTGCTGAACTTTAATGTTTAAGTATTAGCAGAGCAGCAGTTACTCATAAGTGTTGCCATAGTTTTGAGAGTTACAGTTTCACACAACTCTAAAAAAGTCTAAAAAACAACAAGATAGAGAAACATGCTAGGGGAAAAAAAAAGAGAAAATAAAGAATGGGCCATGAAATTAATATTTGTAAATAAAATCATCCCTTTAACTGTTTCAATGTGAGAAGCATTAAATCTACATTCATTACTTCTATACCTAGACCATAGTTAAATGAAGTAAGCCCAGTGCTCTGTGCTGCTAATGGGATTTCCTAGAGATCAAAGCTCTTGGATTAAGATATGTATGGTCTCATATAACTTTATGTCCAAATGGAGGTTCTGTATAGATGTACCATTCTGATCTTGGAGACATTTGAGATGTCCTGATGACATGTTCCCAGAACATCTAGATGCAAGGTTAACATCTATAAAACAAGACCAAATGCTTCTGCTCAAGGGACAGACATGCTCCAGACTGAGATGAGGGTAAATCTCTTCCCTACATCTCACTGTCCATTTCTCCCTATATTGCAGAGCCCATCTGCAGCTGCCAGACTGTCAGACAAACTTGAGAGCCCACCTATGAAGTCTGTTCCCAGGACCAGGCTTTTACATTTAGGCACTGTTACTCTAATGGGTGCAGAAAAATCAGAGGTTTTGTTTGCTGTTGATCAGGTGGGTCAAGACTTTACCTTAGCTTTTTTACTGGAACTATTTTTTTTTAATTTCTGGATATATTGTGGGATGGTAGGACAGCAATTTGGGTTTGTCTTTTTTCCTTTCCGGTTTTTAAGAGAAGTTAATTCCTTGAAAGTTTTTTGTTCACTGTGTTCCAAGAGAACAGGATTTTTTTCAGTGACAGGTAAAAAACAGTAAAAAAGGGTGAAATAAAAGTAAAGTCTGTACAGATCTGCCTCTATCCTTACAAATAAAGAGATATATAAGTGTTGTTTTCTTCCTTTGCTAAAATCCCCTCCCCAGGATTTTGGAGAAAAACATGGCCTCCTTAAATTGCATCTTCTAGAAAACTGTACGACTTTATTCAAATATCTGGATTGTTCTTGAATTTTTTTGAAAGTATACCTGGCTTTGATTTTCTTTGGAATGATATTTAGGCATTTGAAATAATCTTTTTCAAGCTGGCAAAATAATAGTAAGAATCCTAAAAATTATATGGACATTTCACTAAAATGAAAAGCACTTTCCATCTTCCAAACCTGTCTGTCAACACAGAAGAAATATGTAAAAAATGTGATACAAACAAGCCATATGTTTTGCTTTTCATGCATCTGGCAAAAATGTGATTTCTTTTGCCATGTTTCTTCTGTGATGAGAATTTATTTCACAAAACTGACATAGCATATTTTCCCTCAGCTCTTTCCTAGTCCTCCTGTTTGCCTAAATCTGCTGTTCCACACTGTCATTTTTCTAGAGTCCTAGTGCATTTTCTCTTATACTCAGGTCTTCATTATAGAATCAATAAGTTTATTAAAGCCCTCTAAGATCAATCTCAACTGTCACCCCAACATCACCATCCCTACTAAATCATGTCCTGAAATGCCACATCTATATATTTTCTGAACACCTCAAGGGACAGTGACACCATCACTTCCCTGGGCAGCCTGTTCCAATGCTTCACAACCCTTTCAGCAAGATTTTTTTCCTAACATCCAATCTAAACCTCCCCTGACATAATTTGAGGCCATTTCCTCTAGTCCAGTCAGTTGTCAGTTGGAAGCAGAGACCACTTGCCTCACTGCTACCTCCTTTCATGTGGTTGTAAAGAGAAATAAGGTCTCTCCTCAGCCTCCTCTTCTCCAGTCTAAACAACCTGAGTTTCCTCAGCCACTCCTCATAAGACTTGTGCTCCAGACCTTTGCCCAGCTTTGTTGCTCTTCTTTGCCCATGTTCCAGAAACTCAGTGTCTTTCATGTTCTGAGGGGCCCAAAACTGAACTCTGGATTTGAGGTGGATACTGACCTGTGCCAGGTGTAGGGGATAATCACTTCCATGCTCCTGCTTCCCACACTATTTCTGAAACAAGTCAAGACGCTGTCAGCCTTCTTGGCCACCTGGGCACACTGCTGGCTCATGTTCAGCCAATTGTCAATCAGCACCTCCAGGTCTTTTTCTGTCCGGTAGCTTTCCAGCCACACTTCCCCAGTCCTTTAGCATGGGGTTGTTGTGATCCAAGTGCAGGATGCTGCACTTGATCTTATTAAACATCATACAACTGGCCTCAGCCTACTGATCCAGCCTCTCCAGATTCCTCTACAGAGCCTTCCTGATCTTGAGAGGATTAACACTCCCACCCAATTTGGAGTCATCTGCACACTTACTGAGGAACTTTTCAAACCTCTTAAGCAGATCATTGATAAAGATGTTGAACAAAATTGTCCCCCAAAAGGGAGCTCTGGGGAATGCTGCTTGTTATCAGCCACCAACTGGATTCATGAACTCCATTCATCAAATCTCACTGGTCTATGACACTGATAAAATTGCATAAAATCCTTTGATCCAGTGGGAAATGTAACTAGATCCAAGGTTTAAAACTGCAAAAAAACCCCCCTGTATAATAGCCTAATAGGGTAGTTTATTAGTGACTTGAATAACTGAGGTATATATTTTCAGAATGTTGAGCCTTTTAGGATATCTCTCTGAAAGACAGGTACTAGTGTACTAGATAGTACACACTGCAAAATCGTTGACTAAAGTTTATCATGTGAGAGCTCAAAATCAATAATGGTAATGGTCTCTTCCAGTCTTGAAATCTGATGAAATACATTTTCTTGAACAATCCTGCTGAAAAATTAGATCATGCCTGATCAACTTTGGCTTTTTTCTTGAGTATATTTCATGTTCGAAATGTAGGAATCTCTTTTCTACTTACATAATATGGTAGTAACCTATTCACTTCACTTGTTTCTTCCTTCTTGCCAGTGTATCACAGCCATTCCTTAGTTTACATAGTTCCAATGGTCAAGCTATTTGCATATAGGTTTTATTTTACTCTGCTTTATTCCACTTTTCTTTCCTAGGATTATTTTTTTATCTTTTCCAAAAGTCTTTAAGTTTTCTTCCATCTTCATCTGTATGCTACATTTTCTTCCATTTTAATAGTTATTCCTTTACCATTATTTCAGTGTAAAAATATGTTATTTTCTGAATCACTTAGGGAAAATAAAATATCGAAGAAGAAAAACTGGTCAAAATTATTCCCTCTTTGGAAATCTGTTTACATATAACATGTCCTTGGACAAAAATATTTCTTGAGATCTGAATAACAGAAAAGTCTTACTTACATCATTAAAATCAATGGCAAACAATTTCAAATGAAGAATTTTTCTTACTCCTTATTAATCAAACAAATTTTAAGAAACATCAGTAACTGTAAATATGTATTCACAGTATTTAAAATGCAAATTATTAACTCCAGTTATAGTAATTATATAGAGTAACTCTTACGGCAAAGTGAGATATAGTGGTTTCCTGGATTCAGTAACTGAACAGCTTCAGAGCTTAGTCATGATAATGCTTGTCTGCTCTTACAAACACCTATTACACCATTCTATATCATCTGTTCATACCATATGCTTGCAAAAAATTGATAGTCCAGAAACTTTAGGATGACTTCCTCTGAACTGAGCATGTTTGTAAATGTTTGTAAGACCGAAACAAATCTAACTGCTAAACTTTTTACACTAGGAAACTTTCTTCCTTCAGAGCAAAAGTTTCTGGGCACGTTATCAAAAAATCACTAAACCAACATTTTCAAAAAGTGTATATACCAAAAAAAAATAAAACCATAAAATCTCTAGATAGTGTGAAAAAACCACATAATGAAACAAACTGATTTTGTTGAGTACAGTTGCATCATGTGTGAAGGGTGAAATAGCTCAGGCAGTGATTCCTTTGTTTCGAGGTCCTCTTTGTATCATCTGCACATTTCTTCTAAACATAAACAGCCCATAGTTTCGGCACACAAAATTGCTGGAATTTGGTGCAGTCCTGAGGGCTTAACACAAAGCCCAAACCCTTTTAATTCACAGAATATCAACAAGTAGAAGCCCATGCAGTGGGTACAATTCCCAGTCATACTAAAATGGCATAGACTCACTGATTTTAAAGGAGGTGTGCCAGTTAAAGCCAGAAGAACATTTGACCTACCATTAACAATAGAAAAACAGTTTCAAACTCTGGAATATTATTCTGTAAATTTACTGATTTCTATAAAAGTCTAATATAAGTGTAATTAAAGCCTTCAGAAACATGCTGGCATATCTCTCTCTGCCGAAGGATGATTAAAAGAGATCTTAGGGCCTCGAGATGGCTAGTGAGGGAATCTGGGGCTCCGGTGACTTTTTCCTCCCTCCTTTGACTTACAGCAGTGACATTGTAAGGATCAGATGGGTCCATTCCGTTAATGCATAGCTCTGTGGCTGGTGTCATTGTAATAACTTTGGGGTTTTTGACAATGGGATGGCCTGCACAGCACTAGGTTTACAAGTATCAGAGGGGAGCCACCTTTCTCAAAGAGGGAGGAGGGTCTTTGCTCAGGAGCTTGCAGGGCTCATCAACAGGGCTTTAAACTAGATGTTAAAGAGGTGGGGGCTAATATCAGGCTTGCCTATGACAAGCTGTGGGAAGACACATAATGGTTGCATGGATCGGGTGCTGTTACGGGCCCTCCACCATACTGGGACGAGTGCTGTTTAATATCTTCATCAATGGTATAGACAGCAAGAGTGAGTGCACCCTTAACAAGTTTGCAGGTGATACTAAGCTGAGTGGTGCAGTTGCCACATTGGAAGGATGAGATGTCATCCAGAGGGAACTGGACAAGATGGAGAAGTGGGCCTATGTGAATCTTGTGAGGGTTAACAAGGCCAAGTGTAAGGTCCTACACCCGAGTCAGGGCATTCTGCAGCTTCATTATAGGATGGGGGATGATGTGATTGAGAGCAGCCCTGCAGAGAAGAACTTGGGGGATGCTCATTGATGAGAAACTTCACATGAGATGGCAATGCAAGCTCAGCTCAGAAGGCCAAACGTATCCTGGGCTGCATCAAAAAAAAAAAGCATGGCCAGCAGTTCGGGGCAGGTGATTCTGCCCCTCTATTCCACCCTTGTGAGATGCTAACTGGAGTATTATGTCCAGTTTTGTAATCTTCAACATAAGAAGGATATGGAACTTTTGGAATGGGCCCAGAGGAGAGCTATAAAGAAGATCAGAGGGCTGGAGCACCTCTACTATAAGGACAGGCTGAGAGAGTTGGGGTTGTTCAGCCTGGAGAAGAGAAGGCTCTGGGGAGACCTTTTAGTGACCTCCCAGTAACTGAATGGGGTCTATAAGAAAACTGGGGAGTGACTTTTTGCAAAGGTATGTAGCGATAGGACTAGGGGGATTGGCCAAAAGTTGGAGAGGGGAAGATTTAGACTAGACATTAGGAGGAAATCTTTCACAATGAGCATGGTGAAGCACTTGTACAGGTTGCCCAGGGAAATTGTGGGTGCCCTGTCTGTAGAAGTGTTTGAGGCCAGGTTGGATGGGGCCTTGAGCAGCCTGATCTAGCAGGAGGTGACCCTGCTCATGGCAGGGAGGGTTGAATTTGATGATTTTTAAGATCCCTTCCAACCCAAAACATGATTTTATGATCTCAAAATTCTGTCTTTTGTATCCTGAAGTTTTCTTTGGTAATGTGACAAGTTCAAGTAGCTAAAATCCATAGAAGTCTATTAGTGCATAGATTAGAAATATTGAAATAGTTAATTGATAATTGCTATAAATAAACTCATCCTAACAATTCATACTGAAAGAAACTAATTTTTCCTTAATGACTCTTCCATAGGTAGAGCTCATTCTGTTTTAAAAAGGAGTGGGAAATGACCTTGTCATTTTGCATTCAACAAAGTAAAACTGTAGATGTCCAGCAAAATCTGACTACCTGGCTTGTAGATACCTTGTAGGTGAGATGAATCCAAGTCTTAAAGCAAAAGATTAGTATCCACACAATAAGCCCAGTTGCTGATCACTAAGTTGTGAACAAATAAATCTTCAAATTTACTTGTGAAGAGGGAAATTGTTTCCATTAATAGTCTTATTCTCCCTATTATTCTCTACTTCTCTGTATGGTAATTATATTCATCATGAAATTATTGTGCTAATTGTTGTGTTTATCCTCTTGATTTTAGTTTGCCTTACACTTTTATTATTATTACAAGTAATAATATATATAAATAATATTTTATGTATGTATGCAAACATATATATAGTAACTCAATTCATATTGCAAAAATGCCCACAGACCATAGTCAAAACTTGGACCACATACAATCATGTAAAATATAGCAATCGCAGTAAAACAGGTAACATCCACTTGGTTTGAAATACAAAAGCTGTGTCTACTACTTTGAGGTAATGATGACTGGTATTGAATATGTTCTGAACTATGTAAAGAAATACTCTTTGTTACTGCCCATGTGCCCTTTAATATAGCAAAAAATAACCTGACAGGTTATAAAGTGTACATCTGAGCCATTTGTTCACATCTGTGCATTGTCCTGTAAAGTGTTTTGGGTGTACTCAACTGCCTTGGATTGTTTTAATTATATTTATTTTCGAAAACTTACCTCTATCATGGCAGTGTTACAGAAAAATCAAAACAATAATTCCACCCTGGGCTTTATGTTGTGAAAACCTAGTGGTTAAAAGCTTTTATAACTTTAAAGTTTTGCTGCCATTAGTTTGTTTACATTAAAAATTCACATGCTCTTGTTTTCTTTATTATTATCTCAGTAAAAAGTTATAGTGTTCATCAGTTTAAGAATAGCCTTAGTGAACAGATTCACTTTTACCACTAGCTTACCATGTGGACTCTAAGAATTAAATAATAAAAAGGAATGGTGATTTGTGAAGCTCTATGAATCTGGCACTCATGTATTCATAGCACCTATAAGCATATCGATCTAATTTTTCTGCAGCTTGCAAAGATATTTACAATTTCAAATATTTGCAATATTTTCCAGATAAATCATAAATATATAGTTAGCAATTGATAGGCATAGGATTTGGTGTACTTTTTCCGGACAAGCAAATATGTGGAAATCTTAAAAATAAATTCAGCCCCCAGAACAATACAACTAATGCAGGGGGTACTTGGAAATGTCTCTGTAAACAGGTTTTGTGTATTACATTTTGGACATGGCATGTTGGAATGTTAGACAGGAAAAACAGTTTCATCACTCTCCTACAACGGTAGATACTGGCAGCTTTAGGCTATTAATATTAGACAGATTTACTTTTTGAGAAGAAGAGGCTTAGTTTCTTGGAGCATCCTCTAGGATGGTTTGCTCTGCTGACTGGGTGAAACAGGACAAAAGGCAAATTGTACATCTTGGTCCTTCTACAAAAATACCTGAGCTACATGGTAAGTGTGAACAAAAAATGTGAAGGAAGTGGGCTGATTTCTTTCAGGGTCTGGTTTGTGGTGTTTTACCTCTCAAGAAATTCTAAACACTTTTGAGAAGAGAAAGGTAGAGTTAATGAGTAGTTTTACATAAAAGCTGGAGGGGTTTTGGAAAACAAAACTCTAGACAAAAGATATGTTTTCATTTTAGCATGTCTTAATCCACTTTCTTTATACCATTCTGGGAGGAAGTTTACTGCTATTTAAAATACACCTTACCATTTTTACATTTCACACTAACAGTCTCAGTGGTTGTCTCTGTTACTGTGACAGTGAATTGAACAGGTAAATACAACATGCAAACAAACATTCTTTGAACTGTAAATGGTAAAACAAAATATAAATTGTTCTTACCAATGACACAACGAAAACAGAAAGGTTTACTCCTTTTTCAGAAAAGTTAAGTATTGTCAAAAAGGTTCATGTAGATATTGTTTCTGGTCAAGAAACAATATAAATAGCAGTAAGTCTAAGGTCAGAATTTTTTTACTTTAATCAAGCTAAAAGTAGTTGTTCATATGATGTCTGTCATGAAATATTGCCTAATGATTCCCTTAAATATTGGAAGAGAGGTTCTTTTTTGAAAATATGAATTTTGTTTCATCTGAAGTGGTTTTCTCAGCATGCTAACTCTTGGTTATTAGGTTTATTCTGTTGGGATTCTTTGAGGAATCTTTCTTTCTGTGACACACTTTGTAAGTTTGATAATTATGAGAAAGGCATTATTTCCTACCTATATCCTTTAGCCAAAATTTGCAACAAAATATTCTGCATCAGTGAAATAGTCTTTGCCATAGATTTGATTCAGTCTACCTTTGAGCACTTCCAGTCTTGCATAGGGTCTTGGAAAACTTCCTAGTATTGTGTATTTCATGCTTAGGAACAGTAAATAGTATCATAACTAAGGAAAGAGTATTAGTATTTTATATGCATAGCAATATTTCTACCTTTTGTTTGGCTTTGTTCATCTGTTCTGTTCTCTTAAGATAAACGACTAAGTCAGATGAAGCTCCCTGGGTAAAAAATTGTTCCTTCCATGAAAATTATTTAATTCGTTCAGAAGAAACAAGCTTCCAGAGACTGAAAGTTGGTCAGCAAAGAGTGGAAAAATACAGAAAAGTCCTACACAGATGAGTGGGAGAGCTTGCTGATAGGAGCAGCAGACAGAGACAACCAGGCAGTAGAAATGAGGAAAGAATCATCCCCAGAGTCACAAAGAGCTGTGCCAATTTTGTTGCAACTCAAAGCTACTGAGCTGGCTAGAAGCTGAGAGTATCCCTGCAGAGACACAGTGGAGAGTTGTATATAAACTCTTTTCTTTTCTATTGTGTTTGACTGAGTTATGATGAGCTGTATTTATGGAGTTGTCCTAATGTGTATTCTAATTAAACCTGTCTTTCTTCAGGTTAAAAGTCCTTCAGACTCCTTTGATGAGCTCACTGAAAAGAACTGCCTATGCAGATCTACCCTAAAGCATTAGCCAACTTTGAAGTGTCAGTGGCTCTTATTTCCATAGCTCTGACATAGCTTTTGTGCAAGTATAACTGTAGGCTGTATAGGCATGTATATATATGTTCATTAATGTATGTATCTGTGTGTGTAGGTATAAAGACATCCAACATAAATTAGGTGAATTCTGTTGGTTAAAAATAGTGTAGCTGCAACAATAGAAATCTCAGTGCAGACAAGTTTACCATGCCTTTTTTATGGTAGACTAGGTTTATCTACCTAACCACATTTATACATTCTTTTTCTCATAGACACAAGGCCACAGATGAGAAGACACCATATTTGTACTAGAAATGTTGTCCTTCAGCATGCTGCTTTCACCCTTAGCAAAACAGTTGCACACACATAATTCTTGGATATTTTTCTGATGGTTCTACAAAAGAGCACCCTGTGGAAGTATATTTATGGAACTGAGATAACCCTGTGTAGCCATGCATAGAATTTGCAAAACTGTTAAGCTTCACAATTCTAGCTTTATAATGAAATTCTGTATTCATAATGTCATAGTAGCAGGGAGCGGCAGCAGTGGGTGACACTTGCATGAATGATTTATTTATCTGCTTTCAATTTTGCTTTAACTATTTGTTCACAGTAAATCAAGCATTCTTAGCAAACCTCATTCAACATGGTTGGGCAGAAAGCCAGATTCCACCAAGCTCAAATACCTGACAGTCTGGTTAACCCCTTGTAAACAATGGTACTAGTTGCCTAGGAAGGGACTGTTTCAAGAGTGATTGAGGTTTGTAAAATTCAGCTCAATAAGAATAATAAATGGGACCTTGGAATAGGATTTTAAGAGTCTAACAGAAGTTAGTTTCTGATCTAATCACCTAAATTCCCTTTATACTAACAACAAAAAGTAGACACATTCAAACATTGATTTACCTTTTTCTAAAATAAGTATCTACATCTCTGAAAGAGCTTTGTTGTAAAAAAGGGGTAACTAGCTCAAACTTACATATCAAGGCTCAGATGACTGAAATTTGAAGAGATATATCCCATCCTAACACGCATATCCTTCAGATTGATACCTTCAGTGAAGAGCTGCAAGTTGGTGGCACAAAGAAGGCAACAACAGCTATAAGAGGACTTCTTATGTGTTGCATAAGATAGTTACATCTTCCCAATTTAGTATCGTTCTTTTTACCCCATGAACATATGTAACATAGAGAAATGCTACACAGATATATTGGATCAATTTTTTTATAGGAAAAATGACTGCAATCACTTCTATGCCCCTTCCTCTAAATTAGCATCTGTGACCCAGCTGCATAAGCAGTTTTTCTGGCCAGAACTGAAGACTTCTTCCCACTACCTCCATTGTTGTTTTTATGGAACACAGTCATTTAGCATGGTATGTAATTCTTTTTCAAGGGTTGGGCCTAAAGCCTTTGACAAACTCTGCATTTGCAATTGATTTACTCCCTCCTGGGCCTGAGAATAAAAAGCTATGGATAATGTCTCAAGATCAGACTTTTCATGATGAAGCAATAAGGGTCAGATGAACTGACAGCTTTTCTCAATGTTCTATAATGGTCATTAAGTTAGACATTATTTTGATTTTTTACTGAAAATCTCATTTACAAGGATAATAGTCAGTAGAAAAAGAATTGGATGAGATAGAAAACTATAGTCAGACTGTAGTGCTATTATCCTGGAGCAGACCAATGAATCCAGCATCTCTCCTAGACAACACAGAAAATTCATTTTCGTAATGAAAATAGAAGTCTTTTTCATTTAAACTCCAGCTGTTTTTTTGGACTCATGCTCTAGCAAATATCAGTTAAACTTTGTTCTTTCTTTTGGAAATTAAACAAGAGTTACTCTCAATCTCAGTATTTCCCAGTCTTTTGCAATGAAACAAACAATGAACTCTAGTATCCCGTGGACCAGTTGTGAAATGAAGACCCCATGGCAAGTTTAGGAAGAATAGGTGAGTTAGTTCCAGTGTCGTTTTTGCTAATTATATACTCTCTGTTTTGAACTAGCTTAACATTCAGCTATAAAAACCATTTTCCTTTGCTTTCTTCATACTGCTGTGCTATGCTTCTGCTTGCTACTGAACAATCTCTGCCAATGCCAGACTAAGAGGGGGAAAAATAGGATGAGCAAATCTGTCTGAAATATGTATGCTGCTAAAAATCAAATTTCAGAACTTTTCACTTTGTTTCAGTAAATCTGTAAGCTTCTGTATAGTATAAGTTTATAGTCAAAGTATAAGGACCTTAGTATGAGGATCGTCTTGTACTTATGAGTAAGGAACAAAACTTTGACTGGAAACTAGCATTTTTATATCATTATCTACACTAGCTCAATTTAAAGGTAGCAGTTCAAGGAATAAGACTGGATCAGAACTGTTACGTAGTTCAACAGCTTGTCTCCTAGAGACAATCAGTTGGGTTCTAACAAAGGCACAAATGAATATTTCATACCCTAATCACAATCAGTTAGATACCAGGTACAATTCAATGTCCTGGAAGATATACTCCAGGCTTCTGAAACTGAAATGGGTCAAAACTGGGTCCTTGGAAAAAGAAAAATAACAGTCTTTAAAAGGTTATGCCTTTCCTGAAGAGAAAACCAAATTCAAATCAGTTTCTTACATAACCAAAAGTACAGAAGTATAACTTAAACTAAATCCATGGGGTTTCATTCTTTATTGCACAGAATACTTAATTTTCCTTCCCATTAAACTGATTTTAAAATGTAATGAAATTAATATTAATTTTCTTTTTATAGCTCTCAGTTGTCATAGTTGAGCAGCAAAAAAAAGTGTTACACATAGAACGATTGTGCTAGGTTACCTGAGCAAAAAAAATTCAACTTAGGGGAAAGAGTGTCCACGATAAACTCTTTCAGGAAAATCTTGCAGCTTGCATCATAGACAAAGTGGTAAACTTTGCTGGAAGATACACACAGAGATACTCTTGTGCATTCCTTTTATGGCCATAGACCCCAGAGAATTTGTTATTACAACACTACCAGTCTTATTTTATGTTTTAAATATTTATAATATTGTTTTATTGAAGCTTAATCTTCAGCTAGAATACAAGAACACAGGGACACTTTTATACGCCTCCATTTTCACAGCATTGTGTACACAGACTAGGCCCTCAGGGCAAGTTTTATTGTGCCAGCATAACATATGTTCCCAATAGGTAAGTGACACATGAAAGGAAAAGAATGTGATTTAACGTTTCAATTTTATTGCTTGCTATTTAACATATGGCAGTGAAGAAGATACAATCAATAAAGCTACATGAATGTGAAAGCACACAATAAAAGATACCTCAGAAGGAAGGTCTAATTTAAAGATTTATTGAATCTAAGTAGTCAAATAACTCAACACAAAAATTGTATTTATGGTCTTATGCTTGTTTGTTATTGATGAGATGCTAGTGCATGGTTAATGATTTTCCAAACTTGTCTTAAAAATCTTGCACAGAATTTGCGCTTTATCCACGTCCACTGAAATTGTATAAAGAAATCATAACCCAAATCAACAATGCATTACTATCATTTGATTTTTCCCCTCAGGAGAGTAAAAAATTAATTTTCTTCTTTTGTAATCTCTTCTGCCATTTATATTCATTGATTTTCACTATCTCTTCTCCTATTTCTCCTCTACATTTCCTTCACACAGTCCAGTTATTCTTTCATCAGTTTTGGCCCAATTATGGCCAAGAGAATCATGAATTAATTTCCAAGTCAGTACAAAAATTGTAAAATTGTGCATGCGAGATCATCTGGGAAAATTCTGCAGGAATTGCCAGACTACCTTAGCACTAAGATTAGTCATAGCTTGCAACTTTTAAGAGATGAGACCTGAATATATGACTTGGACACCCATTGAGAGAGATTAAAATCCTTTAGGCATTGCTTCTTTGCCTGTTTTTTGAGGGTTTGGGTTTTTCTCTATTAGATTTTTTTTGTTGCTATATTCTTAAAGACTAATTTCCAGCCAACTAGGAAGTAATAGTAGTTTTGTTTCTTTCACAGCACAACATATAAAAAGGTGCACATCATTCTTGACACAGCACACAGTGGATAGCCAGCTATCATGGAATCACATTATGTCAGATGTGATTATTTAAGTTCATGTTACCACCATAACTATGTTGTATTCTGTCAACGTAGCATATTTTAAATGGTAGATTTTAAAGAAGGAAAATGTTATTTTCAAAATAAAACATAGATTATCACTGAGAGATACTATGTGATATATCAGACAAAACTCTGTATCAGGCATTGAATTAAAAACATAAATTTATGAAGGTTGTCGATAGAAAGTAAAATATCACCAGGATAATAAAAGTCAAGCATTGACAATCTTAAGGCGAAATGGAATTTCTTTGTAGTAGTCAGAAGTGGCATGCTTTATGTTTTATCTTATGGAGTTTTTACCAAATACATCAAACTTTTGGCAATATGACATCTTAGAGGATGATGGAAAGATTGTGTGCAAATTTCACTCAGAGCTGAAAATTTAATTCTGGCTTAGAAGACTCACTAAAGTTATGAACGTAAATGGAGAGGCCAACATCAAGAATTTCCTTACTGTCTGACATGGAGATTTTCTTCATGAATCTTCTTCATTAACACATTCCCTGGTTTCCACACCCAATCATACAATAAATACTGTTATTCTATCTCACAGCCATATAGGCATAAGAAAAAAAGACATACCTAAAGGGCCTTGGCATATATGGAACTTATAAATGAAATAAGAGTTGAACACGCATACACTATTGCAATGAACCTGAAGTGTCTTCATGCATGATAAAACCTGAATCCATGCAGGTATATCACTGTGATCTCTGAGTGCCTGTAAATGTCTCTTCCATGATTGCATTGAACACATGGTACCTATTTCCTTTGATGTCACATTTTATGGATCGTGAATCTCTTTAGGATATGGTTTGTAATAAAAGTTTTATTTAAGAGATGATTGTAATTTTATATGTATGTGTGTGTATATGGACACATACGGGAAGAGAAATAAAAGACAATTTTTAGATATCATCTGCGTTCATGTGTCCAGTCCTCGTCATTATGGCACGAAGGAATATCCAAAACTTTTGGAAAATCTGTCAGAGAATAGCAAAACTGACAGGAATTTCCATGAGTTTCCTGTTGCAGCGTATCGCTTCTTTTCTGTCTGCTAGGCTGAGTTAACACAAAGGCTGCCAGATTCATTCATCCTCTTCTAGCTTCCAAATCCTGCTTTGTTTAACTTTGCTAAAGTAGTGGGAGGTAAGATATGAAATATGTTCAGCACTAAGAGGTAGGCATTGTAGGAATATACACCTCCTATAAACTGATGCAGCTGGAAAACTAGAGCCATAAAACTGTATTGGGTGGGTGCCATATGGAAAATGATTCCATAATCCGTGAAGCATTTGATCTGTATTGAAATTGTCAATACTTGTCTTCTACATTCTACCACTGCAGATGAAAATTCCTTGTCATGTAGCATTATTTATTTATTTATTTTTGTTTGTCACTCATGTTCTTCAAACAACCACAGAAGACCAGAGCAATATTTTAATCAAATCAAAGTAATTTTTATTTACCCAGACAAGTACCCAGTGAATATCTGTACAAATCCTCAAATCCCTGAAAAGTTTTCTGACACAATATAGCTACCCCATTCTCTGGCTACCAAAATTCTCCACCTATTGGTTAAAAATAAGTCCACTGCTCAATGGCAACTGCCTATTGTTGCAAAGAACATTGCTGTTGAGATCTTAAAAGGCCAGCATAAAAAACTCCAGGTCTTCTTTACAGTGACATAATTAAAGCAGAGTCATCTGCTTATTTGGGATCAGAAAAGAACCTTCTCTGTCTCTCTTAAAATTAATAAATTGTGAAACCTCCTTTCAGTAGGGCACTTAACCCCGTGCATCTTCAAATAGTGCTTCCCCAAAAATACGAGGTTTCTAACTCATATTTAACTTTTTTAACTGAAAGACGGACCTGGCTTCATGGGTTTGCAAACTGAAAGATCAAATGTAGGGAATGAGCTATTTCGTTGAAAACCTCCGTACACGACTAGCTTTATGAGATCGATTTTTAAAAATGGCTGAAAACCAAAACCCTCAACAATGTAGTTACCAGGTTTGAAAGGATGACTGCCTGATAGTTGCTGTGAAAGTGCCCAGGCTGCCCAACCAAAACCCACCTCAACTATTCACCACATGTGACCTAAGCCACAACTATGGGAAACAGCTTTACAGAAATTCTTTTCAATATCCTTCGTTTTCCACAGTTCTTGCCAGCCTTCTACACAGTAGGATATCTGGAAGCAAGCTCCAAACCCTCTACTTCCTGACACATGCATGATCAACAGCTGCAACTCCTTAGGCATCGAAAGCAGCTGTCTCGAGTTGTGCCATTGAAATAATCCAAAAAGACAGCAAAAAATGGAACAATGTTACTGAGCGTATGGTTAGTGGTCTTTATGCATCAGCTAGATGGGTGGCTTCCAATTCGTACTGCTGAGGCTGATGGAAATCATGCGCAAAACACAAGTTTGATTCTTTTTTCTCTGTTTTCACTTTGGAGTTATTTCTGGTTAAAGAGAAAGTGAAGAAGACCAAACAAGATTGTAATGCTCCCTTCTCCTTCTTCTGGGTTAACTCTTTATTGATATTATTACTAAATTTTTACTGCCTTCAGAGGGATTCAGAATGCATCCAAGACACCAGTTTGTGGCCATGGTTATAACAGTTCTGTATTCTTTCATGGTATTTGAAGAAGTTCCGATAAGAAGAGTAGAAGAGGCTCACTAACATTGCTTTCTGTCTAGGCTGATTGCTAGGTAGCCGAGAAGCTGATTATATTAGCTGAGAGCTTTAATTTATGGACATCACTTGTATTCCTTCCAGCTCCTGAAGTAGCTCAAAGAGGACATTGGATTGTGGCGTTAGTATATCCTATATCAGATTACATTATGATTTGTTTTACTAGTAAAAGAGCCCTTGAATGTTGGTAACATAACGGCCTTACTCTCAGCTCTGAAATTAACAGTGTATCTGGGCAGGCTTAAACCTGTACGCTGTGTTTTATGAAACTCCAAGTTGGTTGTTTGCTTCCTGTGATGCCTACAGCAATTCCTACCACCAACATTGCAAGGAAATAAAAGGCAACTGTGTGAAAACAAAACCAAAATACCCCAAAAAGATAAAAGTTATTTGTAAAAAACTGTACCCCACAGTGTTCTATCATGGCACAAAAACATCCATCTAGGAAACCTTTGTGTGATTATTGCTTGAAAACATTCTTCTTATCTGATCAGGGGTTTCTTAGGAATTTCTTCATAGACTGAGGTTATGAGACTGTTTCAGAAAGATGTAATGCAGCCTGGTGCTGAAAATTGCAGTCCCAATCCAGAAAATTCTTGGCTATAAGAAAGCAGGCAGCTCCTTTATTATCATGTGAATGGAATCCTGATTTCAGAATTTTGCCTTCCAATTCCTCTGAAGCAGGCAAGAGATTTCAGGTTCAAATGGGACTGGATCAGCTGCCTCCTAATGTAAAGCTCAAAGTGAGAGGTACCTAGTGCTATTTCTTGAGAATGTAGATACTACCAAAATGTTGAAACAGGTCCAGAGGAGGGCTACAAAGATGATCAGAGGGCTGGAGCACCTTCCCTGTGAGGACAGGCTGAGAGAGTTGGACTTGTTCAGCCTGGAGAAGAGAAGACTCCAAGGAGATCTTATAAGAGACCTTCCAGTACCTGAAAGGGGCTACAAGAGAGTTGAAGAGGGACTATTCATGAAGGCATGTAGTAACAAGGACAAGGGAGAACAGGTATAAACTGAAGAGGGACAGTTTTAGACTAGACATTAGGAAGAATTTTTTAACCATGAGAGTGGTGAGACACCGGAACATGTTGCCCAGGGAATTTGTGACTGCCCCATCCCTGGAGGTGCTCAGGGCCAGGTTGGATGGGGCCTTGGGCAGCCTGATCTAGTGGGATGTCCCTGCCCAAGGCAGGGGGACTAGAACTAGATGATCTTCAAGAACCCTTCCAACCCTAACTATTCTATGATTCTATGAAAATGCAACTTCCCAATAAATCAGCAGCAGGAAATAAAAAGTCAGCAGATTTTTTTAATTTTATTTTTTTAAGCTTTCATAAGAGAAATGGAAGGAGGCTATTTCTTAGTCATTGGTATACACTCAGATATTTCATTGTCAGTTTGGGAAAACTTGGAATTTGCGGTTTGAAGATTAGGATATTTTAATTTTGATTAATTTGGGAAAGTGCCTTGTCTTTGCTTTGCTTCCACTAGGCTAGTAACTTTTCATCTGAATCACGTGTTGTTACTAAACACTGCAGTAAATTAAAATAGACTTGTAATTTCTCTTCTTCACTAAACCAAAGTATTGTGAAACTAAGTTCAGACAAACGGGCTTTCTTCAGGGTCAGAAACAAAAATCTATGAGGTTCATTGATGGGTAAATTCACAGTGACATTTTTAAAATGTGCACTGACTTTTTAAGATATGCATGCACAGTATATGTGAAAGAACCAGATAGATACATCTACCAGGGTACTACGAACCAGCATTTCAGTGTTGTAGTGAATGCTGCATCTAGACACAGGCTCATATACTTCATTAAGAAACCAGTAATTCTACTTGTTAAGCTGAAGGCGAGTAAAAAATATATTTGCTGCATCTGGGATACAAGATGAAAGCATGGGATTCGTGATTAACTATGCATCTGTCTTCGATAGGAGACAGCAAGCAATAACTTGTTTTCACCATATATAACACCTTCCAGACGAGAAACTCACAGCAGTCTGTAAAATCAGGGTATCTTCATAACACTTCAAAGACTTATTTATTTCCTAACAGATATTATTTTCTCTATTTTACAGCTCAGAAACCAAAGAAAAGACTACAAACAGTCAACTTTTTCAGAAATTAGTTTTCTAAGTGATTACTGTTCGTCAGTCATAAATTTTATTCTAGCACCTGTCAGAATAGTATCCAAGTTCCTCCCATGCTAACTCAAAATGCTGGGTGTATTTCAGCTAGACATCTATAATTAGTACCTAAGTAAGTAGAAGTCAAGTCATCTGTGGTTGTTCATCAAAAAGCAATCAGGACGCACTTTAAAGTACCTACAATTGCATTTAGAAATCTTAAAAGAGAAAAGTTTTGGGAGTGTCTTAAAATGTCTGAGCTTGCAACAGGCAAATATAAGATCATCCTCTCTTTTGAAATAAAGGAAGCAATAGTGTGTAGTATTATATCAGATGATAAATGAGGCATTCGGATTTGCAAGTGTTTTCAAATTAATAAATTAAAATTTATAGTCAAGTACATATTTCACACTGTTCTGACAGAGAACAGGATGAATGAGAAAATAAGATAATTACTGACACTACAGCCGAATGCTAAAATAAATTCTATATCTTATTAGTTCTTGTAGTTATACCTCTATGATACCTTGTTGGGGCAAATAAACACTGTTACATACAGGTACAGTTTTGGCAAATTTATAATGAAAGATTTTTCCTGATGAAAGGAACTAATAATTTACTGCACTATGGAATGAGATAGCTGACTACTGGAACCAGACAATGGAATCTAAGGTGTTGATAGAGATAATAAGTCCTAACAGCTGCCTAACACTTATTAACCTTGCAGTATTCATCAAAAAAAAGTAAATTCTAGTCATTCCAGGGGGGAATTCTTGTAGTGTAAATCGGTATAGGTCAGTTCTGTGAAAATATTGTTGGAGAAATCCTGTGAATATTTTCACAAATGGGCATACATTTGTAATCTGGATAAAAATATGTTTCCTTCTTGTTCTACAAATTAATTTCCATAGCTAAGCCTTGCTAATCCACCTGGGTTATTATATCAGTGTGCTGGGTTTTTCTTAAGATGTGATACCTGGCGCACACTTTTTAATACATTTCATGGGACCATGGAAATGATGACTGGAAGGAAACTGGACTCATCTAGTCTAGCTTCCTGATTAAAGGGGAACTATTACCAACACTGCTACTCACGTTAACATTTTTTTTTTTCTTAAAGTCAAAGCTGAGCCTCTTGAGCTGCAATATCTATTATTTGCCCCTTCCTTTACTGTCTGATACTCCCAAGAACTGTTTGGCTCTCCTGTCATTGTAACTCACATTCATCCCTATCTTTTCCATTGTTATGTCTAGCATTTAGACTGTAACACTACCAAGTTTTTCCATTACTGAGTTTGGTACTATTCCAATATATTTAAATTAAAAAATTCCCTGTCCCATCAAATCATGCAGTTATAAATAAGCTTTACTGTACATCTCTGCACGTGCAGGTACATACAAATATAATTCATGTAGATTTGTATAAAATGTCTTTCTTAAAATGCTGAAAGTAGTTGCAATTTAGCCTGAAGTGGTCATTTATTCTTGCTTATGATGATACCAAATGCATAAATTTTTCATTCATAGTCTTTTAAATAGAAATATATATTAGAATTGGAAACTACATACAAACAAATATATGCATATAAACATACATATGCTCATTCCATATGTAGTCCAGACATGCCAGGGCTTGAAATATTCTGTTCAGGAAACAATTGCAGCACATAATCTGTATATTTTTTCCTCTGACAAGGTTGCTTTCCTGGCCTGTGTAAACTTTTGGCTTTACAGGCATCCCAGGGAATGTGTAACTATTCGTGACTACAGTAGGGACCATTTTCCTTTGGGAAAATAGATTTTTGACTAGAGATGAACACCAGCCATGTAAATCAAATAGGATTTGAGAAGATTGAAACTTACTTGAAACACTTACTGCAGGTTGGATCCAGGATTTTAATTTAACCCATCAAAAAGATAGAGGCTGTTTATTAAATATATGTACTGATCCATCTGGATGTTATCTGCATCTTTGATTTAGTTAAGGGTCTCATTTACATTTCATATTTGAATTGAAGAAACTCTTTAAAGCACTCAACTAAGTACCATTGAGATGAAGAAATCATTGCACCAGAATAGTGTAAAAAAGACAACACTCCAGTAAAATTATGAAATTATTAAAATTGTTCATGCCATTACAGAGAAGTTTTATGAAAATCAGAGAAAACCTTATTCAGAACAAAAGCCACTTATAAAATATGATGCAGAACATATTTTCTAGGCATGGTGAAAGAGTTTTGAAATCTTTGGATAGTAAAGCATGTATTTTATTTCTAGAAATATGACTAATCCTTTCCTTGAAGCTTTTCTGTGGATCAATACAAAATATAATCAGTCTAACTTTTTGGTTACTCATGAGGACAGTAATGATATTTTTTGGTTGTTCCGTACAAAATCAGACATCATTGTGTGTTATAAAAAAAAATTTGTCTGGAGTCTAGGGGCTATTTTATTAAATGCTGAAGCAAGGAAAAATATATAAGGGGAATAATTTTAACATATATAAACATTTATGTCACTCACTAGAGAGGAGGAGGATGATAATACTTAGCTTTACAACAATAGAGTTCACTTTCCTTCATTATTATAAAGGCTAATATATTTATCCCTATTTTACAGAGGGAGTATCTAGCGCCAAGAGAAAATGAGTCCTAATTACAAAAAAATTGTCTCTAACCCTCAGATTAAATAAAACCATATCGTTTATGCCATCTGATGATATTTATAACATTGTTCTTTAACCTTGCTTATTTTTAGTAAAAAGACAGCAAAAGCCACATTTACTACATAATTTAACACTACAGTAAAAGGTACTAGTTAATTCCTGGAAAAAACTAATATATTAAAGAATACTACTATAAATCCAGTGAAACATACAGTAAAAATGGCTCAGGCTTTCCAAGGAGTGGCCTCAAGAATACAATAATCATGTGATATAACATGGCAGCACCCAGTAACTATGTAGTTGCTCTGAGACAAAAGTCCATCTTGTGGTTTATAGTAATAGGTTTACATCTTGTAAAGGAGCTTGCAAAGCATTTTGGTGTAACTCATGAAACCCTATTGAAAACCTAGGTTAAACTTGTAGTTTAACACCACAGAAGTGTTTTTTTCCAGTGTGAAATGCCTGTGTATATACACTGTAAACATCTTATATTACTTCAGTTTAATGGATGTCCCTCCTGATAATAGTAGCTTATTTCAGCATGTAGGGTAGTTTTGCATGGATCTTTGAATGCCTTTTGAGATTAAAAACATCCCCTACATAGATATGCCTCTACTCATAGGTATTATATTTACAGCATAAAATTTTTAATATAATAGTGTGATTGCACAAGTTTTCATAATATCAGCATTTAAATCTCTACCCTTTACTGGACTCAGTGGGAACAATAGTGACAAAGAACAAGGATAAGGCTGAGGTGCTTAATGCTTTCTTTGCCTTAGTCTTTAATAGTAAGGTGAGAACTTCCCTTAATACTCAACCTCACGATCCAATAGACAGGGAAGAAGAGCAGGACAAGTTTCCTTGATCCAAGAGGAAATCGTTAGTGATCTTCTAGACGAATTAGATATTCATAAATCTATGGGGCCTCTTGGGATTCAGTTGAGAGTATTAAGAGAATTGGTGGAGGTGCTTGCCAAATCTCTTTCCATCATCTCCTGGCAGTCCTAGTTGACAAGAGGAAGTTCCATTGGAGTAGAGGCTGGCAGATGTTACACCCATTTACAAGAAGGGAAGGAGAGAGGATCCAGGAAAACACAGATCTATCCAGTCTGACCTCTGTGCTAGAGAAAGTCATGGAGCAGGTCATCTTGGTTGACATCTCACAGCACACGCAAGACTACCAGATGATCAGGCCCAGTCAGCATGAGTTTATGAAAGGCAGGTCCTGTCAAACTAACCTGATCTCCTTCTATGACAAGGTGACCCGCTTGATAGATGAGGGAAAGGCAGTGGATATAGTCTACCTGGACTTTAGTAAAGCCTTTGACACAGTATCTCACAGTATCCTGCTTGAGAAACTGGCTACCCCTGGCTAAAAAGTGGCTGAATGGTCAGGCCCAAAGAATGGTAGTAAATGGAGTTAACTCCAGCTGGAGGCCAGTCACAAGTGGTGTCCCCCAGGGCTCACTTCTGGGTACAGTCCTATTCAATATCTTTATTAACGAGGGTGACCTTATTGGATGAGGGTGTCAAATGCACCCTCACTAAGTTTGCAGATGGCATTAAACTGGGAGGAACTGTCGATCCGTTGGAGGGTAAATAGGCTCTGCAAAGGGATCTGAACAGGCTGGATCAATGGGCTGAGGCCAATGGGATGAGGTTTAACGAGGCCAATAACAGAGTCCTGCACTTGGGACACAAAAACCCCATGACACGCTACAGGCTAAGGGAAGAATGGGTTAAAAGCTGCCTGGCAAATAAAAATCTGGGGTGCTGGTCAACAGTCGACTGAACATGAGTCAAAAGTGTGCTCAGGTGGCCAAGAAGGACAACAGGGTCTTGGCTTGTATCAGAAATGTTGTGGCCAGCAGGACCAGGGAAGTGATTCTACCCCTGTGCTCAGCACTGGTGAGGCCGCACCTTGAGTACTGTGTTGAGTTTTGGGCCTCCCACTACAAGAAAAACATTGAGGTCCTGGAGCATGTTCAGAGAAGAGCAACAAAGCTGGTGAAGGTGCTGGAAAACAAGTCTTCTGAGGAGCAGCTGAGGGAAATGGAGTTGTTTAGCCTGGAGAAGAGGAGGCTGAGGGGAGACCTTCTCACTGTCTACAACTACTAGAAAAGCTCTTGTAGAGACGTGGGTGTTGATCTCTTCTCCCAACTGACAGGTGATAGGACAAGAGGGAATGGCGTCTAGCTGCATCAGGGGAAGTTTAGATTAGACATTAGGAAAAATTTCTTCACTGAAAGGGTTATCAGCACTGGAACAGGCTGCTCAGGGAGGTGGTTGACTCACCATCCCTGGAGGTGTTTAAAAGGCAGGTAGATGAGTGGCTTGGGGGCATGATTTAGTAGTAGACATGTTCAGTTGGAGTTGATGATCTCTAAGGCCTTTTCCAACCTAATGATTCTATGATTCTATTAAATGGGAAACCTCCTGTAGACATTTTTGTGGGGACAGTCAACTATTCAAAAGGAACAAAGATTATATTTGCAGTAGAATGATTCATAAGATATGAGCATAGTATGGCAGATACTGCATGAACTCTGAACAAAATGATAGCTTCTTCTTCAAAGATCCTGAAATCTTAATAGAAGAAATAACACAGAGTCTGGAAGGTCCAAGGAAATAATTAAGAAATACTAATTAGCACCATGACCAGTGATGACAACCTGCAACTTTAGAAAAGACTGTTTACATAGAACAGTAATTTTTTAACAGTTCTTGGATATGAAGCTACTTACTTTCAGGAAAAAAAAAAACCCACCAGCAAATAAAATTTAATAACAGGAACTATGCCTGTTTATTAGCATATCTTACTTTATCTGTAAGTAGACAAATAGAAAGATATAATTAGAGATTTAATGTTTAAATGGTATGTTCCTTAGTATGTATTGATAATAATTTCTCAAATTTAGATAACTATCAGAAAAAAGCACTGGTTTTTATGCACTGGCTTGCCTTCAATTTTTGTCTAATTTGAGATCTGATAAAGTCTCAAGTATCATCCTCAGTATTTTTGAAGAGGAGACAATGAAATTCATAAAACTGGAAAAATAACATGCTGTACCAAAAACCTTGACAGAGACAGTGAGCATCTGTAAATGAAAAAGAGATAATTTATCTGTGTGTCCATAAAAGTAATGTCGCATAATGAAAATACATCAAATGGAACATGATATTTATTTAAATATTAATGCAAATATGCACATGAATATATTGTTATAATTTTTGATAAGGGATAATTTCAAGATCAATTTGACTCTTAAAAAGTAATCTTGTTTCTTTGCCAAGATCAATAAGCCTTTGAGTACCTATGATATGAATGACTCTTACTCAATAAAGAAAAGAATTAACCATAGCTAGCTTCTTTAAGTTCATACCTTATTTCACTTACCACACATTGAACAACTTAGCTGAAGATGGCTTTTTCTTGTCCCTCATTTCATACCAATCCTAATTTGTCTCATGCCTAAATGGACTGATGCACTGTAGGTTAATTTCCTATGGCATAACCTTGGCTAAATATGAGTAAGCAGTGTGCCCAGGTGGCCAAGAAGGCCAATAGAATCTTGGCCTGTATCAGAAACAGCGTGACCAGCAGGATCAGGGAAGTGATTCTGCCCCTGTACTCAGCACTGGTGAGGCCAGACCTCAAATCCTGTGTTCAGTTTTGGACCCCTCGTTACAAGAAATACATTAAGATCCTGGAGCATGTCTAGAAAAGAGCAACAAAGTTGGCGAAGGGGCTGGAGAACAAGTCATATGAGGGAACTGGATCTGTTTAAGAGGAGGCTGACAGGAGACCTTGTCACTGTCTACAACTGCCTGAATGGAGGTTGTAGCAAGGTGGGTGTTGGTCTCTTCACCCAAGTGATAGGCAATAGGCAGTAGGACAAGAGGAAATGGCCTCAAGTTGCACCAGGGGAGGTTCAGATTAGACATTAGGAAAAATTTCTAAACCAAAAGCATTGCCAAGCACTGGAACTGGCCGCTCAGGGAGATGGCTGAGTCACCAACGCTGGAGGTATTTGAAAGACATATAGTTGAAGTGCTATGTTTTTGTAGTGGACAGGTATGGTTGGACTCAGTGATCTCAAAGGCCTTTTCCAAGATAGCAATTCTATGATTATATGAACTTAGAAATTATTAAATTCAATAGGTTTGTCTTTGTGTATCATTTGCATAAGACAGCAATGAGATTGTATAAGTTTTCATGACATTTACTTCAGTAAGATTTTATGCAGCGAATGAACAGTTATGAAATATAGTTGTGAAAAACACAGGGCAAATCTGCAGGCAGATTCAATAGCCAAACTCTTTTCCCATTGCAAACTACACTTAATGGGTTAAAATCACAAGAGATCAGTGTGCAAAAAGGATATTGCATCATTATCTGATTGAATTCCCACCAGAAATAATGTCAAGATGAAGAGGTATGTGAGGAAGAAGAAATTAGAAAACCCAGAGATTAAATCATCCTTCCACACTTCAGGCATTTCATGAAGACAGTGAAGATAAAAGAATAGATACTGCAGGAGGTTTCTGCTAATAATAAGAGATGGCTACCTCCAGAAGGAGTCTGGGGTAGACTGAGTGCCTATGTTTGTTCTTCAGTTACAGAAGATTCATTACAGGACTGTCTTAGGCTAAGTTGAAGGCTGAATGCTTGGTGACATGAATTTGAATTGTGATTTCTTATGTCTCTGTGGCAGGAGGAGCAGGGAATGCTGTTCTGGGCTGGGAGTTGAAGTATTCCTTTTACGCAGCATCAGCACTTTAACAAGAAATAGACATCTGATGTTCATTATTTTATTGCAGGATTTTCTACCAATAAAGAAAGCAAATTATTTCGTATGGCGTGTTGTAGCCTCCAGTGTTCTTGTTTAGAACTGGTAGGACCCAAGCTGAGTAAGGATTTGCTTTAGTTTGTCAGAAAGTCTGAGGGCTCAAAGACTTGAAGCAAAGCTGTTATCATTTTTTAAGGACATTCTGTGTTAATCCTGGTGTACCTTTCCACCAAGTGGTTATTATATGTGCTAGGGGATATGAGACTGAGTGAAAGCATGGACGCCTGTTCTCAGCTTATGGATCTGGCATAACATTGCTGCAGTGACATAAATCCAGAAGGACATTGGAGAAACTGAACATGAACATATATTTAGGAATGACTGAATGGGAGTAGGGTACTTAACCACACCCATCCTCTGTATTTAAGGCATCAAGCTGAAAACACTCATGAAAACCAAAGAATGGGCCATGATATTCAAATAGTTGAGGAAAGATTTGAATACCATTAGTTCTATTTCAAGCTGACAGACCAAAAATTCCTACTGGCTTGCGAGCTAAAGCAATAAAAACACTACTCACGCAACAAGCAGATGTTTGGTAGTGGTGCTTGTTTCTTTCATTATACTTAAAATGTAATCATTACAGGCACAAGCAAGTTCCCTGTATTGCAGATGACTGCATTTTGTAACGACAGCCAAGTCTCAGTATTGTAAAGGTACCTATGGCATACATACAGCTGCTATTATGGCTTTTGACTTGACCACCTCCTTAGTGAAGACTGAATGTCTGACCTTCATTTCCAGGTTGCTGACAGGATTTCATCACCTCTCTGTGCCCCATAGTGTGCATCCACTCTGTGACTACACTCACATCCAGTCCACAGGTGACTGTCAAGGCTGAGCTCGGTGTATTGCAGGGTAAGGTGCAATGACAGAGAGAGAGATTACCCCGTGTTCAACTGTGTAGCTCTCAGCATGTGCAGAGAGGGAAGGACAGAACATAAGACTACTTAAAACAGGGCTGCAATCAGATTTGTGTTGATTGCTAGAGTTTATCACAAAGGATTATGCACTCCTAGCACAGCAGTTTGCACGGCTGCTTTGACAAACTGTCATTCCATCTATGGCTTTTGGGGGATATGTGGAGAACTCCAGCAGGGAAAATAAATGTCTGTAGCATTCAGCAAGGAAGTCTGTCTCTTGGTTAAACTTTCCTGACCTGAGTTATGCTTTGGTTTCAGCCTTCATCAGGTGGCTCTGATATTTTGCTTGGCAGACCAAGAAGCTGATTTCTTTAGGATTCCTCTTTTGGGAGACCTCATCCCCAGCTGAGAAGAAATTAGTATTTGAAATTTAGTTTGGAAAATCCAAAGTAACAGAGATTGTCCAATTTATTTGCAAAGGTGAAGCTCACAAGAAAAATATTTCTTTGGGCAGAGCTCCTATTGCAAGACAATTTTCAGTGACTTTGCAGGCCCAAAAGTCGTTCATCCAGTATAGTTTATTCTTTGGCACAAAGAAGGCCAGAAAAGAGACATTGTGTACTCTGCATCATCACAAAGACCTGTAATATAGCTAATTTTAATATTCAGTTTCTGCTGAACAGAGAAAGAAGTTGATTAGGCTGTAGAATGAGATGCAGTAGAAATACCGGTTCTTCTTGTGTTTCAACCAATAAGAGGTTTCAGTAGGGAAAGGTGAAATAAGTCAATCAACTGTTTACCTTCTGATTCCCTCAGAAGGCAGTAAAATGCTTGTGTGTGTTAGTGGTTAAGACTCCAGAGAATTTGGTATTCAAACAATATCAACATAAAGAACAAATAGACCGTGAACCAGACATTGTAATTTGTTTCCTTATTTTTATATTATCTCTTTTTCTTTGACAACTGCATGGCTACACCCAGAAAAGTAGTAATTATATCCAGAATCCAAAGAGGCCCATCATAACATGAAAATGTTATGACATCATAGTCCTTGGTTAAGGAAATTATAATGATGGCAGAGGTCAAAGCCACAGTGTAAGACAGGCAAGGGAAGAGAAGAGCCTCAGAGGAGAGTTTCCTGCTCAAAAAAAAAGCATAAACCCTTTTCATTTTGAGGAAGAATTGTCAAAAGGTAAGTCACTTTGCTTTTACAATGCTTCTTTGCATAAGGATATTTTGGCAGATGTTTTTCAATTGACGTAGGTTTAAAGCCACTCACGGGTGAGGTGGAAGAGAGGAAATAATGAGAAACAAATTCAGTGGAAAAACAAGTGTTGATGGTGTGACTAGTCAATGAAGTAAATTTATGAACTGATTTGATCATGGATATTAGCACCTCCTTTCCTTCCAGTGTGAGTCAGAGTGAACATAAACATCACAGCCGTGTGGAAAAATGTACCCTTGTGGGGGAAAAAACCCAAACACCTGAATTTTTATGCAAGGATTTCTTTTTACTGCTTTGAATTATTGTTTCTATTAAGATATCAATAAGCCATGATCCTCTGTGTTATGAACTATATTATTGCAGGACAAAATCACTCATTGACTCACATTTTATTAACTTTTCAACATTATTGGATTTATATAGGAAATGCTATTCTTTACCAAACTTGAAGCAATCTAACATTTTCACAGGCAAATTCACATCTTTCATCTTTTTGTTCTTTTCCTGTGGAAAAAGAATCCAAAAAGGTAAGATAGTTTTGTAATGGTGGTAGTAATGTTGTAAACAAAACATTGTCAGAAAGTATCATTCATCAAACATTTCACCTCCAAAAATGATATGCAGTGACTGCTAGCTCAGTAACAAATTTGATATCCACTTTGCTTTTCATTTTTAGAGAATAGCGTCTAATTTGGTAAGTTTCAAACACCAATGAATATTGACCATTTCACTATGACTTCCTCAGCCAAATACTAGATTTTCGTTGTTTCAGCTATGTGTTCGTGCCTTTGTGCAATATAACAATCTTGATTTTGTAAGTTCATTGGAGCTGGCAGATAACTAAGAGAGATTGAATTCCAATGCAGAGTCAAAATTTACTTTATACCCATGACTAATGTTAAATCTAAACTCTATTTAATAGAAATACTGAGTAACCTCATATTAATCTCTTCTCGATGCCAGCTATGACTAGCTATAATAGCTGAGGTCAGGTCATTATCCCTAATGTACATATTCTCCTCCCACAGAGTTTTCTTTGGTAAGGGGCTATACTGAGGAAAAGTTCCACTTCTGGTTCAGGCTGGCCTGGTACAAAGAAGTTAAAAAACATTATACACACCCCATCATTTAAAAGTCCTTGACTCACAGCTGCAGTAATTTAGTTTAATTGTTATATTGGTAAATATTTATCCTCCAGATATTTTCATCTATATTCTAAGATTTTCTTGATCAACCAGTTTTTAAAGTATAAAAAGTAGATAGGCATGCGAATAGCAGAAGGTGGAATGAAAAACAATTTGTCATTATCTTAACATGTATAAGGACTTACCCCAAAATCTGTTCTTAGAAAGAGAACAAGCAGGTCCTGCTATGACTAGGTTTTTCTTCATAAGAGCAGAAACTTGTATGATGTAAATATTGTTTTTATTGTACAGATGTGCTGTAACAAAGAAAAATGCATGCAATATTGCATTTTTTCTATTATAAAATGAAAAAAACATTACAATAAAAAAAGTGTAACCCTTAGCCTGTGTTGTATAAACCTAAAGAAATGGTAATCAACCTTGATGCGTGACTAAGGCATACATCTGTCTGTATGATTTATGACAGAACACAGTAAGAGAATAAAATGCTCTTTTTTAAAAAAAATTCTCCCCGTAAGACGATATTTTGCGCTACAATGAAGCGTAGCATTTTTTGTTTTCATATTTTCTTTTCCACTAATCTTTCTTAGAGTTATTATACATCTACAAGACCTGGTTTCTTAGCAGTCATTGTAGAAATCTTTATCAGTCTTTTCTGTATAGAGCCTCAGGGTTGTTTTCAATGCAAAGAAATGGTTTAACATAGTTTATTTCTAAAGAAGGAACAGGCTTGTTCCTAAAAAAAAAATATAAAATTCTGAATCAAACGCCATGGATAGTAAGTCTTTTTTATTTCTATTTAAATTATTAGTTTATATAAACAGAGCAAAATTTTTAAATTGTTATTATAATTTTATTTGGTTTAATGTTCCTTAGTCTTGAATAGGATGTTTCTAAGGGCTAAAACCAGTTGCAGATTCATTTCTATTCAATAAAATTTCCAATAAAATAAAGACAACGTGGACAGTATCAGTACTGGAATTTGATGGTCATCATCTAATTAATTTAATGTAAACTGCTGGATTATCACCAGCAGATTATTTTTCTTTAATACAGATATAGACTGTGTTCAAAGCAATAGGTAAACCCATAAGGTAAGACTGAATTTTTTCTCCTGTGGGTTTGGTTATAAATATAGTATCACAGTTGAACACAGTTGAGTTTGAACAGAAGGGCTTGAAACATTTGCACTGAACTCAATGACAAGATTTCCACTATCTTCAAGTGTATATCGCTAAGTCATTTAAAACTTGATATTTTCCAGTGGCCTGGAGTCTTATTGACTTAATTTGAGATGAAGATCATGAATGTGAGTTGAAACATATTTTTATTACTCACCAGTTAGCACCTCTGTAGTGCAGGGAATAACATAGCATGGTAGCAGAGTATTTCATTGATTTAAAAGAAAAAATAAATTCAGTGAAGAATTCTAAATGGTTTATCTTTCCCCCACTGTTGTTTTTTTTGTTTACAATTGTAATGAATCAGTTTCAAAAAGTGTGGTGAATCACTGCTCACCAAGCCAATTTATGCTACTAGTTGTTGGCTGGACCTGCCAAACTAGCTGGAGGGGAATATTGCGCAAGAGACTCCCATGCAAAATACATGGATCCCTGTCTTAAGGAGGAAGGAAATTGTGCTTATGTATTTGTCACATTTAGTGACCTTTTCAGACGGAAATTGTGTGTCCTGTGATATCTACCAGCAGGAAAGTTGACGCAATAAAGAAAGGGAAGGTCTTGCATCAGTGAGAACAGAGTAGTCATTTAGTAATTCTAAAGTCATGTCAGAGTTATGTGATGACATTTATGCAGTAGTGTATTGAGATGGACCTAGAGGAAGCTTAACAAGAGTAGGAGGCATGGGAGTTGGATTCGTTTACTGCCTCTGCTATAAGTCAAATACCTCACAGCATTATATTATGCTAATCTACAGTTATATCTCCTTTTGCATCTCTTTGATCCATCCTAGAACTGTTATCACAGAGTGATCATAAATGTCATAAGCAATTTTGCATATAGAAGAAATTTAGTTGTTTCACTTAATGGAATTTTATTTGGAAGGCATAAACCAAAAGAGATCAAAATAGAATATTTATCACAATAAATCATTTGTCTATATGACAACACAAAAATTAATGTTAAAAGACCTAAGCAAAGCCAATCATAAAATAGTTTAGAAACTACTCTCTATTTTGCTAAAACATGTAATATGCACTAGCAGAATGTGTCTACTTATTGTTCTCCCTCCAAATTTTAGCATTTTCAGTGTACTGAAATAGAAAGACTTTTATACAAGAATGACAGAGTTAAAACAACTCAATTGTTCATAATTCTGTTTCTCTCCCAAATACCTGCAAATTTTATTTCTCCATCTTAAAGAAAGCAGAAAGGGGTACTAGGTAGTAAGGATGTAGTCAAAGACAGTAGGGCATGATTGACATGAAGCAGAGACAAAGAGTTTGAAAATACGAATCAGACACAGAATGCCAGATTCCACAAAGTATATGGCTGGGCTCTTGCTAATGCCAGAATATCAAATATCTTAGAGATCTCTGCTCAAGGGTAAAAGCCTATTCCAAAGCCAATTAAGTTAGTTTAGATTCTCTGCTAATATAAGAAACTTTCAATTCTGCCTCACTTCCATAGTGATCTTGCTTCAGCCATTTCAGGGAGTGTAACTTTTTATCATTCCATTCACTTTGAATCAGATTTGGGAAAGAGCATTTCACCATATCTATCTGAGGAGGGGAAAATATAGGTCCCCTTGAACTCAAGTATGGCATCTTGCTCCTGTACCTCTGGGCTCCAAAAGTAGCCATTGGACACTTTCTTTTTTTTTTTTTTCTTTAATGCAACCAGAGTACAAAACTCTGTTTTTATTTTGTTATACCACCCATAAGGTTTACACTGTCACTTTTCCAAACCTGTTTTTCATTGGGAATAATGTGTTTGCCTCTGTATGTACCAACTAGGAAAATCTTTCATTAAAAAGGCAGGTTTGAAAATGCCTTTGTTCATTGTCACCAATAATTTCAAAGATGGGAAAATGTAGCAACATCTCTTTCCTGCTGCTTGGATTCCAAGATCTTCTGCACACATCTAACAGTACACATCATACAGCTTCTGAGAGTGTTTATGGCAACTGGAGACCACAAAACCTGGCTGATAAGAACCGAATTTACTTTGTCCAAACACAAGTGGAGACCTTGCCTGTATGTGAGCCCAACTGTAAAAAGTCACATTTTCAGAAATGCACCTTTGGAGATGACATGGGGAGTAAAAATTATATTTACAATAATATGTCACTTCTCCCTTAAAAGAATACATTCTCTCAAATGCTATCACTCATCATACCATTATTATGTCTGGAATATAGTTTATCTCTGTGCAGAACAGAAAAATATGTTTTACATAACTTTTCAATCTGCTTGCAACTTATCTCAAGGTTTTGTAACAAACCGTTCTAGCATTGGGTCAAAGCATAACATCACCTCTTAGTACCACTTCCTTACACAAATATTGATGTTCAATGTCAATGAGGGCTACTTTTATGAAAATATAGTCACTCATATATCTAGCTTTGTGTACTTGGTGACATGCTGTGATTTGGCTCTTAAATTGGGCATAACTTTGAGATAAGCCTGCCCAAACCTTTCCACAGGGTGAGAAGAAACACAGATCTTCAAAACTGTGTTTGATTTAAAAAAAAACAAAACTAAACTCAATGTCTACTCAGAAAGTTCAGAGATCTTCGGTGACGGAAGTTAAAATAAGATTTGAAATGTGCCTCTTTCCCACTATTGCTTTCAGATCAAGATTTTGTTTCCAGTCAGCAGTGGTGTTCCTGTTACCTGAACAAACTTTCTTTCCCATTGGTTCTCTGTGTTTGCTCTCTGTTTTTCTCAGGAGTGTCTGTCCGTGCCACAAACTCAGTCTTGCTTCACACTCCCATTAGCCTAGGAAGCCTCAACCAGCTGCTGGCATGGATACAGACACCTTCATTTGCTCTCAAGGAAATAAAATTCCTCCTTCCAAAGGGTTCTATCTCATCTCAGTCTCACTAGTTCAGACTCATGGAACTGTGAGCTCACAGAATTCTCTCTCACCTATTACTAAGACCTTGCTATCCTACACTGTATAGGACATACAATAATCATGGAGTGAAAAAAAACCCAACAACTTCAACATGGAAGCATGAAGAGTGGTTTCATCTGCTTTTTTTTAAAGTATGTGTAAGCCAGTTAATCAAAATAGCCACCCAAAGTAACACTTCATATATGGAGTATTGTACAGATAAATCTAAAATAGTAAAGAGAACATGAAATATCTACTTCACTTAAATTCGTAGTATGTATGCAAAAGCTCATGGTTCAACATTTGATTTCCAAACTGGACTTTCAAGTGCATAAAAGTTAATTATATCCACAAAAAGTCTTTCCTTGCTCTCTCTCTTCTTTTTGTCTTGTAAGAAATAATAAATTGAGCACATTTTCCCATTTAATGTTTTGCTGTTTTAATCATATGAAACTTAGCAGGGTGGTCTACTCCTTTCAGTACTAAAGCAGTTGTTTGGGGAGCAGGGAGGTAGGGTTGGAATTGACTGTCTGTATTTGTTTATCAGAGCCAGCTGGAAAAGGGTCAAATGTTACCTATAAAGGACTGAGAAACCTTAGCTATAAAAAAGAGCAAGAGGTAGTTTGGCTCCTGTGATTGGCCCTGTTGTAGTGGGCGCATACAAGAAAAAGTAGTAAGGATCCTACAAACTGTTTAGTAATGATTAGTTTTACTTTCTACATGCATGTGCATACGTACGTGTGAGTGGGTGGTTGCTTAGTCTTCACATCAGTGTGCCTGAGACATAAAATATTTGTTTGAGGAAAATGTCTGAAAGAGGTACAAGAATGTTGTCAGGCCTTCTTTATCTGGAGAGGTGGACTAGTAAAGATCAATGGTACTCTTCCTATGGATGACTAGGAGATATGGATTTGGGTTCATATGCCTAAGAAAGAAATGCATGCACCTCCAGTAGGAATTTCAAAAAAGATTAATAGTGTTGTGTGCTTAAAATTTGATGCCCCTCTTAAGAATTTTTTAAAAGCCTGAGATTTTCTATTTTTTTTAGTTTTCTATGATGCAAGAAAGTCATCTCAGAAAGTAGGAAAAAAACTCTTGATGCTAAACCATTTAATTTATTTTACAATTTTGTGGCTTAGAGATAAATCCTGGATCTTTTCCACATCTGAAATTAGAAAGCAAAGTTAATTTAACACGCAATTTTAATTGAAAACTTTAGTATGGAGAATGCTTTTCTGTCCAGGCAAGAAAACTCTACAAATACAGCTGTTGACATATCTCTGGAAAGTGTTGATAGAACATTAACAGAAGCGCCATGATAATAATATCCTAGTATCACTCTAATTCTACTATAATTATGAATATGCTTTCTTCAGCTGTTGTATGTTAAAGTCAATAGTTCAGTTATGTGTATACATATCACAGGAAATGGAGAAAACTTTGGATTGAAAATGCTCGAAGCCAGTTCTCTTTTTTGCTTTTTTTATAGGAAAAAAAGAAACATTAACCAGATAGGACTGGATTAGCAGGATGTTCACAGAACTAGTGTAGTGATAAACAAAGCTTTAGGAGAACTGGAAAGTTAAACCTGCTTAATACTCATAGAATACCCTCAGTTGTCTTCCCAAATAATTGATTAGGATCAAATTAAGAAAAGAGATAATGCAAGAATACATAGAAGTATCTTAAGAATTCTGTCTCAGTTTATTTTTCAAATGGTCTATGTTAGTCTCTACAGATCTAGATCTGTTAAGTTTGATGGGTTTGGACCATTTGAGTCTTGCTTCTGTAGCTCATTGAAATGTCTTCCACTTGTTTCACTGAGCTTTGTTCAAGTTTTAACACAAGACACAGTAAGGTTTGAAATTTGTCTTTAGCCTGAAAAGAAGAACAGTAGGGGAAAAAAAAAGAAAAAAAAAGAAAGGCATTTGAACTTCAATTCATTTCATTTTAAATCGTTGACAACGTAGGTTACAGAAGATCAACTCTTGTATTTCTGAGATACTAAAACTTTTTTTCTAATTAATTTATTTGTACATGCTTGACAGCTGATGTGGGCAAGTTCACAACACTGGTTTCTTCCACTGAATGAGGTTATTTCTGCCAGCTCTTTAAAATTACAGACTAGACTGCCTTTCAACAAACTCCTTATAATACACTAATAGAAGAAAAATATCCTGTAATTTCTTTTGCCTCTTCCTTATTTTAAAAATTAATTTAACATAGTTCCTCCTGTGTCAATCACATTTAGAATGCCAGAGCACTTCAATGAAACAGTAAATCATGATCCAAATATAGAATTTTTTTTTAAACTATATCATATGTAACAAGCAAGACCTCGCATAATTTTACGTGAGAATGTTACTAACTTATTTGCCAAGGAATGTTAGGAATTGTGCAAGCACATATTAAAACACAAGATGTATCTTCCAAATCTGTAGGGTCCCATAGTATCTGTTATCAGAAACACAACAGCATTAACTGACATAGTACATGTATTCCAAGCAGAAAACTTTAATTTGAAATACTCAGTGAAATAAACTGTAGCCCAAACCGGGTTTAGTTCCATTTAGACACAATTTTTCATGGAAAATTCCACATACCAAGCACTAGACAGGTTTGTATTTTCCTCTGTTCATCTGTAGCCCTTTCACTCTTTAGCACCTCTTGATCCAGGGTGTGTTCTAGGTCCCAGAGCAGGAAACTACAGCCCAGGATGTTCATGTTCATGTGACAGACGTCAAGCAGTGGTAATTCTGTCATATTGCCAGTAGCAGTTACGCATCAGTGCCTGGAAGGTCTGTTTATGTGAGCAAAGTTTTTCTTAATGAGTTGTATAAAGTCTTAAATATTTTTCACTTAGCCTGTTTTCTTGCACCTTTTCAGGGAAAATTAAAAAGAAACAGACTGGGTGGAAAAAGGGGTATTTATATAGACTGAAGTTAGTGTAGGAAGGTGAATTATCTGAGTTTTTCCAGTGAAGGGAGTGAGGCTCTTTTATATCTGAAGTTTAAAGTTAGGTGTTCTGAGCTACTCCAGCATGAACTTAGCTTTCTAATCAACTTTTCTTGGCTGTAGTTAGCCTTTGTGGATATCCACATACGTATCTAAGTAGACCTGTAATTCCAAATAGTGCATAGTAGTTCTGCCCTGCTCCTGGGCACAGGCAACCTGACATCTGCATTACAGCATTCAGGCTTCTTGGCATGTGCTCTTGCTTACTGCTTTTTTTTGCCATAGGGTTACCTATGCAATGCTCCACACCTGCATCGTGTGTTATTCATAAAGCACAGCAAAACTGCATGCGTTCTCTCCGAAGAAACATTCCCTGCATCTCATTTTCTTAAGTAAGATAAACTGAGTGGGCCAAAGCAAAATCACACTATAATGTTTCAGAAAGTGAAAATAATTTTGTTGAATATCTTATATCTAAGCTTGCCTTTATAAGGAGATGCAACTTCATTCCAATAAAAATTTTGAGGCTTGGGGGCAAAGGGGAAGGTTGGTTTGTTGTTGACTTTTTTTCCTATTAATGAGACAATCTTAACAAACTCCAATTGCAAATCAAGATGACTTCACTTCATTACAGCAAAAAGGTTTATATTTTATACAAGAGCAATATGACTGTGTTTCATCATGAGCCTCCCTGTCCTGCACTTTCCCAAATCATATTGAATTTAGAATTTTTCCCTGTTATATAATCAAGGCTTTGGATCTTTTAAAGCAATGCTATGGTAATTGATTATGTTCGTATTTACTTTTCAAAACATGTAGGTAAATTTCATGTCTTTTCCGTAAATTAGTTGCAGTTTTCAAATTTAAAAATTATTTTCCCCTAGGAGTATCAAAAAAGACATCAATCAGATTGGAAAATTTTGTTTTGACCATTAAACACTTCTGCCTTTTTGAGGTAAGCTCTTTTTCTTTTTCTTTTCTTTTTCTTTTTTTTTTAACACATTTAAATAAGTTACAGCCAACTGTTCGATCTTGTTTGTTCCCTTGTAAAGAAGTATTCTGTGTAAAATTACAATGTTCCTTAAAGATCTTAACTATTACTCTGAAATGTATGTAAAGGATTAGAGCACCAGTTTTGATTTATTTTCCGTTAAATCCTCAGCTAGAAGTTCTTTTTGACACAGCTGCTTTGATGGAGACAGATAAATATCATGCTCACAATAAGGCAAAGATGCAGCCTATGATGTTCCTTTCAGTTCTTGTATGTGTCCTGACAATGTCATATTTGCTTACTGAAGTGGGAGCACAGCTCATTAGGACACCATTTGTGCATTTTGCTTTCATTTGGGAATTTTCACTGGGTGAGCTTGCCAATGTCCCTCCCTCCTGGGGAGCTGGGAACCAGGACTAAGGCATTTCTGCCTCAAGGTCAGGTATGTCCAGGGGGTGAAGGTGTGATAGGACTATAGGTGCATTACAGCTCTGAACTGTAAATGCTGTTTTCACACCAGGTAGCTTTCTATTCTGGAGGAAGCAATATTTACATTTACATTACACTCCTGTAAGTTGAACTCTTGGCTGGATATTTGTATGCCTGTAAGAGTTTCAGGTGTAAGAGCTTAGCTACTGCATCTATGATTTGAGAAGCATAAATTTTGAAGGTAAAAACTTCAAATGGGAAAGGAAAATCTGGAGGCCTTGTAATACCCTCAGAAAACCTGTCTATTTCTGGAGATGCATTACTAAACAACCCTGTATTCTTAAATGTTCACCTTTTAATGGAAATTGTGACTGACTGTGGGGTAATTTCACTTGTGTGGACCTTGGAGTAATTGTGATCACTATACATATAGAGGTAGGCTTTGAGTACTAGTTTTATTTAGATATTCTGAAAGATTTTCTGGAGCAGCCTCTTTTACCTAATCACAGTGCACTTACTATATAGATGAAACCTAATATTAAATGGTATGAATACTTGTTTGAAGTCACATCCTTCTAGTATATGCTTTGATGAAAACACTAAAGCACTTCATTTCTTTTATTGGGGAATATTTTTTCTTGCCCTATGTAGCAGCTGCTGCATATGAAGCAAGGTGCACCAGAGTTTTCTCATATTTCTGTTCTTTCCCCCTGGAGTTACATTCACAGTCTGGGAAACAGAAGGGGAGACTTCTCCCTCCCTTGCACAACCAAGAAAAAGCTATGATAATTTAGCCCTAAGTGTTTAAGCCATGGTCCGGTGCTGCTGAATCTAACTGAGCTTGGCATCATTTGAAGGAGCTTGCTGAAGTGTGAAAGACACTGACGTGGTTGTGATTAAAAAGCATTGTAAAATTAGAGACCACACTCTAAGAAGCCCTTATTCAGGTGGATGAGGTCAAGGCAAGTTAACACACAAAGAACACTTTTGTAGTTGATGCTCATATACGTCAGGCAAAGACATATTAAGAGTTATTTCATCAAATATATCCTCTCCTTCACCCTACTGGCAAGGCTACAATTGGCAGAACAAATTTTGCAATCATAAAAGTTGATCTTGCTATCCATATTTTTAAAAGTGATTATGCATTGGCAGAGGTCCGTCGCTGTACCTGCTTCTCTCTGTCTTATGCTTTTGCTGAAGGTTTGGGTTCCTGGCTAGCTGACAAGCTGAGCAGTAAACAGAAAAGAAAAACTGAGAATGGAGTATAGGATGCAACACAACAGAAAACAAGGGTGACTGAAGTTCAAGAGGTACTATAAATTTCCTGCTTTCTTGAGCAACTGTTCCCACATCTTAATTGTACATATTAAAAATATAAAATAAAGGGTTTACTTCAGGTTCATTTAAAAGTAAAAGTAGTATGTTAGCAAGTGGCAAACTTCCAAGCAAACTACACACTTTATAATGGGATGAATGTCATTTCTAACACTCTGGAACTATGATTGACCCTAATGTATAAATATTTCCTGATACTCAATTATATTTTTGTCCTATTTTCATGGCTGTATCCCAGAGTATAGATGAAAGCTAAGTATCTGTTTTCTTTTTTTGGCAAACAATGATGCCCTGATTTTTCCAATCTAAATTGCCCTCCAGGGCACTAATAAAACAAGTCATGGCTCACAAAGTAAATTTCCTGCGTACTAATTGAAAACGGTTTCAAATTTATTAGGGTTTCAATCATCTTCCCAAGATCTAATCCTTGTGCTCACAGTAGTCAATATGAAGTTTACCTGAAAGGTGAAAGGAGTATTAAAAGTAATTCTCAGGTATTTTAAAATGGAGGAAGATAACAAAAGCAGAAAACCACATATTTCATATAGTTGAATGTGGTTTAAAACAACGTGTGAAACTGGGCACTTATTCCTATGAAATATTTGCTTTTATTTTATTTCCAAAGCCGATACATACTCCGAGGCACTGGATGTAACACAGGATCTATTATAATTTGCTGGTAGACCTTGTTCTAAAGTGGTAAAAAAGGCAGGGAAGAAGGTTTCTTCTTTTTGCTGGGTTTATCTTTGTCCTGCCCAAACATCAGAAGATGGAGAGAGAAGGGCTGTTGAAAAGCTTCAGTATTGTCTCCCCTCAAACCACACCACAAAGAAGTGTAAGTGCTGTGCAAACCATCCCCCAGTAGCCCACAGAGAGTCCGCCTTCTGCTCTGTGCTTCCTTTCTCCAAAATACTGTACTGGGAGAGAGGGCACTTGTCAGATTTTCTGGCACCACATTTCATAGCACAGCTCCTCCAGCAAGAGAACCACAACCTCTTGTGCAGAGTGAATTAATAACGTGACCTCCATGTGGCCTCCATGTGGAAGAGGGCTGGCTGGAAAGCTGGAACTTTGGTTTCTGAAAGATTTCAGCATTTGGAGATTTGTTTTATTTCCTTCATCATGCTGAATCAAATTGTGTAAAGGAAAAACAGGACAGGAAAAAAAAATCCCAAACTTCCAAACCTCTACATCCTTACTTTCTTAGTAATACTAATATATGAATGCTCTAAAATAGTTGAATATTTATAAAGATCACTTATGATTAAAAAGCAAAAGAAAACTCTTTTGCTCTCATATCTTTGATAAATCCTAGGATAAAATAAGTTTTTCTTCACTGCTTTTACAGCATCTGTTTAGGTTTGTGAAAATACTTAAATATGGGGCAAGAGTCTGGCTAAACCAATGGGATAAAAGAATGAAATTTCTGTGGAAGGTCATTCTAGATCTCAGGGGATGTGGGAGATACCAGTTCAATCTCTCCCTAGTTCTGGTCCTTGGTGATCCCTTAAAAGCAGAACTGACGAAGCTGTTTGTGAAGTGTCTCTAAGGATGTCACTCTGTGTGCTCTACAGTCTTGGAGAGAGAGAGTCTTTCTGACTGCTGTTCCACAATTATATAAATTATCTTCACTGGACCATGACACACATACATTCATTTTCTGTTCTCTTGTTTTGTCTAAGGAATAGTACAGTCAAGGCAAATATACTCCTTTAGGATATTGTGTGTTGGATCTATCTGAGAAAAGTTTCAAATAAAAATGTTCTGGAAAATGATTAGTTTTCAATATAAAGAAATTGATAGAAAAGAGACTTTGCTGGAGAGGTCCGAGTCAGCTGTAATGCAGATGGCCTTTGCTCCATACATATCCCCTGAAAGCTGCAGATGAACAACAGCAGTACTCCTGAGAGGAGCTCTAGTACTGGTAGCTTTCTGTGCGCTGCCATACCTACCACATCACTCACCCACCCTGCTCTTCCTATCCAAGAGCAAGAAGCAGCATTCAAAGTCTGTAATCCCTGTTTTATTCAGTTCCAATTCTAAGCACTGTGGTTTGGGATCCTCTCTGCTTACAGAGGTGTGTTCTCAAGTAGTATACCTAGGGGGACTACAGTAATATCTGCTAGCTATTATATCCAGCCACAGCATCTCTGTCAAGACTCATGTTCATGGCAAAGACAGCAGAAGACCAGATGAGCAACAGTTGCAACGTTATGAACTAATTCCCAGATGTAGAAGAGACTGAGACTAGTTGTAATGGCTGCACTGTACATGTGGAAATTAAGTCTAAACATACTGCAGTCCCCATGCACTTGTGAGCTGATTAAAATGTCAGTCATGATAGCAGCATGGTAGATACTGTATTTCTCCTCCTGTTCTCTTTTCTGCATATCTTTTTAGTATGTTCAGGATGGTTTATGAAACAATCATATGCTTTCTGCTATGCTTAGTACAATACTAAATTTATTCCAACAACTTTAAGAAACACCCATTAAACGCCACTGATTCTAATTTCTTTTAGACAGCAGTTGCACTTCTTCAGTCTTACATACTAGTACTAACTTATAAAAATGAAGTATGCAATTTATCATTTTACAAATGTTAGAAAATAAAATCCATGTTATATACCGATTTTTATTTTATCTTGGCAGGATTGTACTCCAGAAAGATAGAATATAAAATCATGATGTGACTATGAAATCCATCAACAGTTCGACTGTCTAATGGGGAAAATCTTGACGCTCATTCTGTAGATTCTCCCAGATATGATCCTACTTTTGAAATCACAGCAAAAATATTTTTTTAATGGACAATTTATACAGAAGTGACAGCAGATCTAGTTATTGTTTTTTTCACATCAGTACAAGAGAGTAAAAAAGCTTCAAAATTAGTTTATGTTATGTCCACTTTTGTACCATTTACAATGACTGAAGAGTGTGAAGTTATTTGTTGGTTGGGACCCTTTGTTTTAAAAATCCAAATTATTAAGATTGAGTCCTCTACTACAGCTTATTTTCTATTCATCAGAGAAAATAGTGTTTTAAGTTCTCCTTTTCAAATGTTCAGTTTTCTCATTATCTCTTCTACTATGAAGCGTGCATTTGTGTAAGAACACTATTTTAGAGGGCACTGAGGCTGTGAGAAGAAAGGGTCACAGAATTGTTGTCCCACATACTACCATTCCTGGATGGACAGGGCCACTGTATTCAGTGACAGGCAATTATCTTCCATTGAAGTTTAGCAATATAAGCAAATTTGTATTTACTTTGTCTTTAGAAGGGAAGTAGTCTTGCATCAAAGCCATAGTTTCAGTTGCCCAATCTGGATGTTATTAAAAATGCTGGCAACTGAAACTTTTTCCTACATCAAAGAGTCAATGACTTCTGTTGCTGAGATTTCTTCCACTTCTGCCACAAATTTTGATGCTTTATATTCCAATTCCAAAGTAGTATCAAGTATCTGCCAGTCCTCACACAGTGTGCATTTGAAGTAATTTCTTTTCAATGTAGAAGCTTTGATAAGCCAACATATGTGGGTCTAAATGAATAACAGAAAAAATCCCCCCACCTATATTTGTGTAATGTGAAGTCTAGTTAGTGAGCATCAAACTCTTGATAAATCATTTCTTAGATTTAGCACTCTAAGGCTCAATTGACTGTGTTCAGAAAATGTTAAAAGCTGTAAAAAAGTACATGGAAAATTAAGTTACTGTTTTCCTCTCCCCTTTCAAATCTTGTTTTTGCATCACTTTACCGATTTTCAAATGAGTATTTGCAAAATGAACTACATCCTTTCTGTACAATCCTTTTTATCAATAATGTAATTATGCAACTGCTTCTGAACAAGTGTGATCCTGATGGAAGTAGTTTAGGCGTCCTTTCTTTCTGCTGCCTTTGCTTACATTACTGCTTTTCTCCTTCTTCCAGATGACCATCACTGTTTTCTGCTCTTCTGCTTGTTTAGGTTATGTCTGGGTTGCAATTTGGGGCGTAATCATGGGGGGAATTTTGCCAAGATTTGAGAAACGGAAGGAGAGAAATGTTAATAAGAGATGACTTTAATGTTCCAGATCACTGTCATGTGTATCATCATAACAATTTGTGCTAGTTGAAAATCAATTACAAGTGCTTAGTGTGTTTTGATGGTATCCTGCTACTTCCTGATAGGATCCTGAACTACCATGTTTGGTTACTTTTTCTGAGGTCCTATCTGAAAACTAAATTTATAGGAATGTTAACAAAGTCTCATTTCTGAAGACTCTTTGAAACGGGATGGGAAAATTACAATGACATTTAGCTTTCTTAATAGAAGATGAGTTTGGTTTCATGGGCTTGTTCTTCAGTAACTTTTATAATTACTTAATTCAATTATCTTGTTTATATTAGGAGATTCACTGAAGGAGAACTCCTGTTTAGATAAATAATGAACAGTGTTTAGCACCAGATATCATAGAAAAGTAGCTAGACAACATTTTGAAAGATTTTAGTATATGGAAGCAACACTTGAGAATATTAAAATTTGCTCTGAGGTCACTAGTGCATTTCTGTGCCTCCAACAATCCTATTTGTTTCAGTGGGGGTCTAAATATTTTGGAATCTTGGTTGCATACTATTGTTGATTAAAGAACTCTTAAGAAAATAAGCTATACCTTATCCAGTTACTTTAGAATTTACACAAAACATTTCCCCAAGAAAAAAAAACATCAGTCTCTGTAAATTTCAAAATAGCATTGCATATTTTAATGATAAATTAGGCATAGGAAAAAAATGGATGAAAAACAAAAGGATTAGTATGTGTTACAGTTTGTAGCTTAAATTTCTATAAAGTTGCTCAGAAGAATTTCTGTTAGATTTATCTCCCTATTGTGTTTCTTTTTGTCTCTGCATTCCTATGCTAGGAATTAGGCCTGAGAGGGAAAGCTATACTTTTAGCCTAGCCAGGGGCCATGTACCAATCACTCTATCTGAACATTCCTCTTCTGTTAAAGGCAAACCTCACTTTAATAGAAAATTTCAGCTATGTCCCAGGACAATGCTACTTCAAAGGTCAACATGTCATTCATGTCTAAATTTCGGGGACATAGTAAAACTGACATTTGAAACCACAAGCCACAATGTTTCCTTGGGATTTCTTTAACATGTAACCAGGAGTGGGTGCAGTGTCACACAGTCAGAAATAAAATGTGGACTCAATGAAGACAGAGGCGTGCAAAAGGAAAGCAAAAGCAAGGCAATTCATACAAAGAAAATATGCTTCCAAAATGCCAAAAGTACATTAGTTGCTATTCTGTTCTTAATATATGGTAGCTTGATTCAAGGGGGAAATATAGATTTTTAGGAATGTCAGCATGAAGATAAACATCACACTAGTAGGTCAAGGGGTTGGGGAAGAGGATATGTTCACCACATTTTCTGGCTTTCTGCCCTACTTATGAAGCAGAGCATAGTTGTACAACAAGTTATATGTGGTTATGATAATCATATTTAGAGACATATTGGCTATTTTGTTATTAAAAAAAGTACATCTGTATCTCTCCAGGAGGAAATGCAGATTTGCTTCTCAGCCAGCTGACACAGCAAAATGGAAATCTGGACTGCCCCTTACTCAGCTGCACAGAGATCCTTTTCTCACTGAGTTCATGTGGATAGACTTAAGTTACTTAATTTGTGCTGTTTGCTTTGAGGAACAGTAGAATAGGTCTATATGACTTTTACTGAATTAGTGTTAAGAGTCTATTTTATTCCTTTTTCATTCTTCTAGTTCAATTTCTTAGTTGTATGTGATTCATAGTACAGTAAAAATAGACAAGTTTACATGGTGCTCAGAGCTTATTTATATGTACATTACAAAACACTTTATCCTATCATGTAGAATATACGTCACATATAAATGAGTCACTTAGCTCTAAAGAGGTATCCACCTGGAATTCAATCTCATCACATTCGGGCAGAATTCGATGATACTTATTTGTCCCAGAGAAAGTCCCTGTAATTTGACAGATGTCTGAGTGTTTTTGAAATAGGATGTTCCTGTATTTGTTGTTTTGACTTTGTTTTTTCTGTTTTTCGGTTTGAAGTGCTTATATAAGACAAGGTATTCTTAATGCACTCTCACCTGTACACGTACCCTTCTCTGAAACTAAAAAAAAAAAAAACAACCAAAAAACCAAACACAACAAAACCTCACCTCTCATAATGAAAGTTATCTAGAACATATTTATGAGAGAACCTGTGACTGCTTCTGCTATCCACTTTTTAAAGTTACATAGGCATCAAATCTTCCTTTTATATCAGCTCTTGTGCACATCCTTTTGTTAAGAGTTGTCTTAAACTGGGAAATGAACTGCCTATCATTAGACACAATGATCAAGTAACATAATCCATTTTTGCAGAAGTTTCTGTATCTTTTTTCTGGTACGGATGCTAAGTAACAACTCAGGAAAGCTGCACAAACTGACGAATACACATTCTCAATTCCCCTGTCAGTGAGGCATTGACAGTCATTGATTTCCCTTATCTCTTCTTGTGTTCTGAACAAGAGTAGACAGTTAAGCAGTCATCTTTTTCGTAAGCCTGTCTTCCGAGTTGGAGCAGTGTGAAAGCAAGCTGTGAGGAATTTAAAAATTAAGAAAAAAATGACAAAGAAAGAGATAAAAAGATTCATTCCTCTTAGTGAATGTAGTGAGTGTTAGCAGTTATGTAAACTGATTTGCAGTGAGGTCATCAGTCACAATTGGAAGCTAATTTGAAAATGGATTAGCTTAGGAAGTAGCAATTTCTGCTCCATGGGTTTCTGCAGTAAGTGATTCAGTTCTGTAACAGACCTCATAAACTGGCTGAGATCAATGCCTACCTAATGTGCCATTTCGCACTGGGCACACTCCAGTGACAGCACGCACAGCTGTGGCTTCAGGGAGGTTCCCTGCTGGCTTTTCTCTGCTCCATACTCACTTTCCACAGGTGTGTTAGCTGATTATTTTGCCCAAGGGAATAAACAGTTTAGGAGAATTAGAAAGGGCGAACTGTTTCCCCTTCTCTTTAGAATGAGCTTTTCAGTTCTGAGATCAGTGGCAACAAGTGAGAAGGATTAGTTAGCACATTCTTATCACAGAAAAGGACCAAATCTGCTGTATGAACACTGGAATCTACAACAGCCCTGTAGAGACCAATATAGGAACTTCTGACCTTTGCAGAGGCAGAAGGATTTGATTCTGGCTAGAATTTTAGGCTGTGTGTGCACACAGGAGGAGAAAGACCCTTTCTCCTGCCCTGTCCCCATATTTTAACTTTTTCCAAGACCATTCCATGATCTTCTCTGAAGTGCCTTGCCTCTTGAAAACTAGGACTACAGCCACATTAATGCATCTGTCCTTCTTGGGCTCCCATCTTATTTCCCAGCCCATACAAGCTAAGGTTCAGCTGACCTTCTGCAGGCCCCTGCAGCCAGTATAGTGATTAAATTAGGTTAAATTACAGAGACTGGAGCCAGCAACAGTCACACAGCCAGCCAAGCAGCTAATAGGTGGCAATGAAGTTGGTCAGGCATTTACCACCATTTACCTCTGATGCATATAGAGATATTTGTGTAGCAAATCAAGAGAGAGAGTAAATATGTTATTGGCCACTATTCTAGTGATAGTGACCAGTGATGATTTGGAGGGACGTGGTTTGAGTAAGCTTTGTTGGGGCAAGATTGAATGACAGAGTTAAGGTCCTTCTGCAGTGAAACATCTTGAAGGCTTTTGCATGCTGTATCAGGGGTAAGAATTCTACAATTCAAGATCAGGCTGAATTTATAAGCCTGGAGGAATATGGTTCTCTTGCACTGGGGATTTTTAAGATTTTGAAGAACTTTCTACTCAAAGCTTGGTCAAAAGTTTTGGGCTAAAATATTTAGATTTCATACTAGAGGTCCACTTGGATAAATGAAATATCAGTGTTGTGACACTCCTACAGTGTTACCTTGACATTAATTTTGTCTTCTTAAAATGTTTAAGTGAAGGAGGGCTTGCTGTGGAAAATTACATTTTAAAATGGAAATTGACTTGAGAGAAAGGAGGGAATCTTTCATTTAAAAATGTGAAAATGTCTACAATTCCAAAACTTAACATGAAAGTCTATATAAATCACTCACTTATTTTCTGACAAAGGTTTTTAACAAGCTGATATTTTAAACTGTAAAGATAAATCATGACCATTACCTAGTTACTGAGTTGTAATGCCAATATGAATTTGAACACAAAAACCAGATGAACAATTGAAGCAGATAAAATATCATATTTCACATCCTAATCCCAGGGCCTGTGCAATTTATGATGACACTTTATAGGGGCATAGTCACACATAATGCAAATACAAAGTACTGAGACTTCTAAAATTGGGGCTCTGTTTACCTAGGTGTTTCTGGGTATATAAATGACACAAGCTTGTATACAGCAATGAATTACATGCAAACTTCACACCCCAAGATGCAGCTGCTAACACTTCTATGTCAAAACATTATTCTGAAAGATAGGAATCTTAGAATAAAATTTTAAGGATACCTCAAACAAAGTCCTTAGGAACATGAAACACTTCTATCCTCAGATATCAAGCTGCCAGGAAGCTGTATGATCACAGTCTTTTTTAAGGGTGATCAGATAATATGGCTAGAGTTTGGTCCCACATGCCCAAGCTAGTTTTAAAAGTGAACTTTAATCTCAAAAGTGATTTAGATGCCTGCTGGAATTTTACTAGGTATTAAGGAAAAGAAAATCTGGAAAAACAGAGTTAATATGGTCTCTGTCTAAACTATCAAAGCCATATAAAAGTGAGGTTTGTGCACTTCCTTCCCTGCCTTGCTTCCCTTGGAAAGGAAACACATTTGCCTGGAATGGTGGTGAGTCATGGTGTGCTCTGTTATATCTTTTTTTGTAGCCAGCTGAGCAATTTGGGTGCCAGTGCACCATGTACTTAGTATAATCTCGTTATATGCTTAGAAATTGTATCTTGTGCTATCTTAAGTTCTCTATGACAGCACCAGCTTTAATGCAGAAAATGCAATATTTTCATGGAATTTCACAGTAAATGTTTGGCAGGTGTGAAAAGTTATAGTTCCATTGTTTTAAATGTATTTTTACCTATTAGGTTAATGATAATGTCAGTTTTCACAAACAGCTATTACATGAAAGTCCCTCTGAAAACCCAGTAAAATTAGCAGTGCTATATTGACCTTTCTTTGCTTGGAATTTATCATTGAAACAACAGAAATAAAATGCTAAGGGGAATAATGAAGAAAAAATGGACATAAAAAATGAGGGGGCAAAAATCCAAACTAATTATAAAATGATGTTGGACTAGTTTCAAAGGGAACTGTATGAAATCAATGACTACAACAGCAATGATGTAGCTGTTGAGATCCAGGGTGTCCTCTCATTGTTTGGACCTAATTGTGCCCTCCTGCATTTTCACAGTAGAAAATACATTTTATTTTCCTGTGTCACTATTTCATCACATATTGATAATATGATTGTAAGAAGTGTATGATTTGGAAACAAAACCCCTACTTTGATTTCTGGAGTAAATATTACATGCTGTCTCCAGAATTAGCATCACAACAGCTCCTGTGAAATCACCAAGAACTGTAGTACTTGTTAAAAGTGTTTATCTTAATATTTAATAATAGAATATGGAGAGCTTCTCACCCACCTACTGTCACACTGGTACAACTTTCTACTTGCTTTTGGTGCTGAGTTTGAACATTGAAAGAGACTTCACTTGTTTTTACTGCAGGAAGATACATGATTTAAAGCAAATCTAACCTGCTAGCAATTGCTATGATTGGACTGTCACTTTCATACTGCAATCATACAGCAAAATATGGTTAATAAACAAAATGACACTATGCGATTATTGCATAGCAAATTAGAAGTGAGGTAAGATTTCCTGACTGTTCCTTAAAAGAAAATCTGTGATGTCAAATGTGATGTTTAATGTCTTTCTCAACGACCTGGATGAAGGCATTGAATCCTCCCTTAGCAAGTTTGCAGATGACACTAAGCTGGGTGGAAGTGTCGATCTGCTGGAGGGTCGGGAGGCTCTGCAAAGGGATCTGAACAGGCTGGACCGCTGGGCAGAGTTCAATGCCATGAGGTTTAACAAGGCCAAATGATGAGTCCTGCACTTGGGGCACAACAACCCTAAGCAGAGGTACAGACTAGGAGAAACCTGGCTGGAAAGCTGCCTGGAGGAGAAGGACCTGGGGGTGTTGGCTGACAGCCGACTGAACATGAGCCAGCAGTGTGCCCAGGTGGCCAAGAAGGCCAGTGGCATCTTGGCTGGTATCAGAAACGGCGTGACCAGCAGGTTCAGGGAGGTTATTCTCCCTCTGTACTTGGCACTGGTGAGACCGCACCTCGAGTACTGTGTTCAGTTCTGGGCCCCTCACCACAAGAAGGATGTTGAGGCTCTGGAGCGAGTCCTGAGAAGAGCAACAAAGCTGGTGAAGGGGCTGGAGAACAGGCCTTATAAGTTGCAGCTGAGAGAGCTGGGGTTGTTCAGCCTGGAGAAGAGGAGGCTGAGGGGAGACCTTATTACTCTCTACAACTACCTGAAGGGAGGTTGTGGAGAGGAGGGTGCTGGCCTCTTCTCCCAAGTGACAGGGGACAGGACGAGAGGGAATGGCCTCAAGCTCCGCCAGGGGAGATTTAGGCTTGAGATTAAGAAAAAATTCCTCACAGAGAGGGTGGTTAGGCATTGGAACGGTCTGCCAAGGGAGGTGGTTGAGTCGCCTTCCCTGGAGGTGTTTAAGGTTAGGGTGGATGAGGAGCATGATTTAGGGATTGGTGGGAATGGTTGGACTCGACGATCCAGTGGGTCTCTTCCAACCTGGTTATTCTCTGTGATTCCCTGTGAAAAAGACCAGCTCCCATTTTCTGACCTTGTGAAGTGAAAGAGGCTGGTTATGGGATTAGATGTAGGAAAATTAGTTTTACATTAAGTTTTGCCTAAACATGACAAGCAAAATTCACTCCTACTATAGCTTCATGAATCACATAGGAATAGCACCAAAGACAAAATTTTTCTAACCTTGAAAACAAATTTTCCCTTTCTTTCTTAACTACTTCAAAAATCCTGCCTAAAGATCAGCTTTTCAATGTGCCTGATTTGTCTATGCACAGAGTGAAAGAACTTTCCAGCAACGACTTAGAGACAAAATGACTGCAAGCAACTGCTTGTGCCTTGTTAACACAAAGCGAATTAGCACATGAGAAATCCTGTTGTCCTTTGTTCATAAAGTCATATGTGCTCAATACTTTGCTGACATCTTGCAGAATGGAGCCAACAGCAGCAATTAAGTGGGAACATCCATCTCCCATGTAACCAGCTGAAGCTTTACTTGTCTTTACAGTTAGGTATTTTGTCCATGGCCTTTCTTATTCCTCCTTCAAGGCAGATACTTTGGGATATTTTACCTGCAACTAACCATGACTCAGAAAACCTTTAACTAATGAAGAGTGCTGTCAGATGTACTGGAGACAGATCTATAAGTAGAGATGCAGAATTAAATACGCATGGTTCCTGATCAATTTGCAAGGCAGAAATGAAGGTACCCAGTTTGTGGAAGCTGACATAGCTCCATTAAGGCATGTGGAGATACATTGATCTACAGCACCAGAGCATTGTCTGTGGTGTTTCCATGGCATTTCTGGTCTTGTGGATTTACCAGAGGTAGGAAAGAATTAGTCTAGGATCTGGCCAACACTAACTTGTATACTAGATACGATGAAGTTTCAAAAAGAATGAAGGAGTTTATGACAGTCTGAGTGTCTTCTTCCTCGAAGTTTCTTAAAGAGCACGTTCGAGTTACTTTGTAAACCAGTCTGTCACTTTGTTTTAACTGTAAATGAGTGCCACCTTATTTCATGAGGATTGGTCATTGAATTAAACTTCTGCTGACCTGTGAGATTATGGGAAAAATGAGAAAATATCATATGTCATTGCTATGTCATTGTATCTGCTCTGCAATATCCTACCACTAGCCGGCCTCTCTGAAGATATAAGTGTTTCCTAAAATATTCTACAGTCAAAGCCATAATGTTATTGTTCTGATGGGTTTTTTAATTCACTGTGTCTTATCACTTCAAAGGAGAAATACATCATTGCTGTTTGCATAAAAATTATTCAGTTTCATAAACACGTGGAAATATATAAAATAGAACAGTGTTTTACATAGCTGGAGAAACACCAATTTCTTGTTATTTATGCTTTTTGGTTTCTATGCATGAACATGAATATAAAACAAACCAATATCTAAGCATTTGTACATGCATTTTTCTTTCTTTGGAGACAATTTGAAACCCACTATATGTATTTAATTATAAGCCATAACTTACTTCCCCATATCTAAACAAACATTCACAACTAAATTTCTAGCTTTTTAAGAGAATTTGTATGGAAAAGGTACATGTCTTATTCATGTAAAAAAAATATCAGTGGAGAAAATAATGACTCTAATACTCAACGTCAGCAGAATAGTTTGCTTATATTGATATGTATGACTCAGAGTTTTGGATTCTGTTGGATCTCAGATCTTACAGGTTCAAGAGAAATGCATCTTGGCTAGCAGACATCTTTTAAGTGGCTACAAGTCTCCTCTGTCTTATTGGGAGAAGAGTCCATTAGGTTTCAGAAGGCAAATGACAGAGATATTTCCCTCAAGTGTTATCAGTGGCCTTGAGCTCTTTCTTTTACCAGCCCAATGGATACTTTCATTACATGAAGGAAAACCAGAGTTTTGCACTGCTTATACACTCCTTGTAGCTTCATTTACATATGAGCAATCCACAGATGTTGTTTTTACTTTTTCACTCTTCTCTTTCTTTTTTTTTTTTTTCTCTTGTAACATCACAAAATTTACTCAGGGGTTTGGCTTGCAGTCATTGAAGTCTCCTTGGATAACCAATCTCTTTTCTTTGTAAATAGTGATTCACCATTATTAATTCCCTGCCTGACAGATAGGATTGACACTAGACTAAGAGGAATGAAAAAGCAAGATGTTAAATAACCACCCACTGGACTCATAAGGGACTTCCAGGAATCTGCAACACAGTCTCTTTCCAATAGGCTTAACTAGGAATCAGCCAAAAGATTTACATATTGAGATGCGATATTAACTGGATGTCAAATCTAGAGCTACTAACCAATCCAGCATCCCATTGTGTATAGAACAGAAAATGCACCGCTCCCAATACTCAGTCTAAGAACACGTAGTACAGTCTGATGACCTTCAAATTGTTTATACAGTGGTTTTCGCATGAGTAAATTTGAATCTAGCCTCAGTTTAGATTTTGTGACTTAAAAGAAATGGAATAAAAAGACCAATATTTTTATGTCCAGGTCCTATCTTTTCATTCAATCTAATGAACAAGAGCTCTGACATGCATCCTCAGGTCTGCTGTAGTTCTGTTTAACACAAGTCACTAAAACTGGAGGACAAAAACGTGTATCATCTTTTCTTAGTGCCTGAGGAAGAGGTTTGATACCCAGCAAAGGCAGAATTCACATCCTACAGGTTTTGTTCAGAGCATGGTGCCAACTGGGTTTAACATGCAGCCTATCCTATTAACCCTTGACGTGCTCAGGTCCTCTGCTGACAAACAGAGGATAGGCAAAACTTTCAAAGCAAGGCAGGTCCATAGTGGTGCACTGCAAATTGCCTTCAGGCTCCCTCTCCTGGACATTTATGCATCCACGTGCTTAGGAACGTGCTACGTTTTCTGCACACATAGTCATAAATTGCTCAGGTCCATAGAGCTTATGCTTGCCTTGTGTGCCCTGCATGTTATATCATGATGCATATAATTACACAAGCCTTTTATAAGGTAAATTTGATATTTTTAATAAGCCCTTTGAATTCAACTCTTCAGGTGATTTTCTAGTTATTGGCTGTTTGTTCATTACTTTGGGACCCTGTTTTAAAAATTATTACTGCTATGCACTTGCATTTCAATATTTCATTTAATACTAAGGGGTGGGGTGTGTCTTTTTCCTGTTCTATTAAACACACTCTAGAATATTACTTCGTTTCCCCACACGCAGGTGTTATGAGGGTTATTTATATTTTAAAGGTATATTTATAGTATGGTCACTGCAATTTCATATTCTCCTCCTCTTCCAAATAAAAAAATACATTTTTATTAATCATGAATGGTTTAAATTTGTCTATTTAATGTATCTCCTAGGAACTTGAAACACCTGTTGTGTTAGCCTATGCCTTAGAGGAATGGAGAGGTTTTGTATTAGATTTAGGCTTGTGTATTAAAGTAAAGCTTTTCTTTATAGGAGTTTCACCGGTAATGGCTGCTTTAAAATTCTATAAAAACAATGAGAAAATTTGTTCCCTTCCCCAGCTAATTTACAAAACAAAAGAAATTAACATGAAAATGTAACTGAAACAAAGTTGACAAAGATGAAGTACCATGCGAGAATCACAAATTTTGCCCTGCCAACAACATTTTGGGGCCTGCTGCTTTCCCTGTAGGTGTCCACATGGCTTTGATTTTCTTCTGATTATAAAAAATGGTAACCATTGGCAAATGCAATGAAGAAAGCGCTGCCCTCCTGTGTGAACTAGCACATGATGCTGTCTGCCTTCGTAGAGTGTCAGGTTAAATATAAAGGTGTATTTGTTTGGTTTTAGTTTGAGGAAATTTTACATTTCAGTAAAATCAAAATGAAATTCCCTTTCTTCAGATTACTAACTTGTAACAGTTGAGTTTTAAATAATTTTACTGACAGTTATTTTTGTTGTGTTTTTTCTTAGTGTTTAATGAATATATATGACTATGGTATGAGCATGCAAACAAAAAGTAAAGAAAAATGGAGAAAATCTATAATACAATAAATCAACACTTTGTAATTTTCTTGTAGCTTCTATACAATGAGAAAATCAAATTTAAGGTCATATTCAGGGCTGTAGGCAGCTAGTTGCATGAGACAAGGTGACAGATTTAGTCTTAGAAAACTTTGGCCTCCTGATATTGTGACTGCAATTGCTGTTTAGCTAAGTTGTGGTGTTGGCAGTGAGAACAGATTTATGCACATAAAGCTGCCATTCTATTAGGGCTTTTATAACACAAAGTACACTTCTCAAGTTGTACCTTGGTCTGAAAAGAGCTGAAAGAAAGAAGCAATTGAGTACCAAGAGAATGGTACCAGATGCTGGCCTTTTGACACCAACCAGTGGGCCATGGCTGAGCACTTCCTCAGCAAGCCCTGCTTTCAGCCACTTCAGCTACCTTAAGAAACCCTCATAATAAAAAACACTATCAAAACCAAAAGAGTTTCATGAGCTCCATGTGAAAAAAAAAAAGACAAAAAAAAGGGACAAAACCAAAGAATTAACTAAACAAGAAGGTGTTAAGACATAAAACATGCTGTGTATTCAGTTCTCAAGCTAGATGTAGTTTTTTAAAGGACTTTTTCTTATTTTCTAAGTAAAATTGGTAATTAGACTTAATGGCAGGGGAGTGGGTAGGCTGTAGAGAGGCTGTGCTAACCAGACTATCCTCTATATGAACCACTCGGGGAGGAGATCTACCTTCACATCCCTGCATCTGCTGCTCTTTTTCTGTGTATCCTGAAAAAATACATTAAGTTTTTCATGTTTTAGTTCTTCCTTTGAAAAATGGAGATGATAATTTTAAAATTCTTCTGCCCTTTAATCTGTATTGTCTATTGGGATTGTAGCTCTTCGGGGCCGACTGTTGTTTTTACATTCTACAATTCCATGAGGATGAGGTGAAAAATCTGCTCATAAACACAGAGATACACATTAGGAATTTACTCCTGTAGTTTCAATTAACTCCTTTGCATTTTCACAGTACCTTTTAGCCATAAAAATCTCCAAGCCATTTACAAACAATGCATGATGATATATTCAACCTCACAATACTTGTATGAGTTCATTAAAGATTATTGCAGTTTTGTAGATGGAAAAACCAGGAAGACATAGAAAGCCTGTGACAGAAAATTCAAGCGGCCATAGGTTTTTCAGAGTGCCTGTCCTCTATTCTAACGAACAGACTATCTTTCCTCATTTGTCCTTTGCCAAAACATTTGTAAAGTAATTTGGTGGGGAGAGAATAAAGAGATGTCAAACTCTAAGCAGAGCCCCCTCTCTAATGAAAACCACAGGCACATTGCTAAATTATTACAACACTAGCATGACAATAATGTAAGTGATGAAATATATGTAAATCAGTTTCAATGGTAGGTTTCAGTGGTAGAAGTTGAGCACACCCTTCTGTGGTTTGGATACTGAGAGAAGTAGACTTCATTAATGTAGTAAAGGATTCCTTAATAAGCTCTGACAGCTTTAGCCTTAGACTTAGCAGGGTAGAATAAAGTGCAAATGTGCAGCTTTAAGGCAGAAAGTCAATAAAGGTTGGGGTATCCACTTTATCCTTGTTGGACAAGTCCTGACCACTAGATACTCATCAGATGACAGACACAGGATTCTGTTAACACCTACCCCACTACAGATTTAGTACTTACTTTTACCTAGAAAATAAATTTTGGATATAAGAATAAATTAGATCATTATATATCTTTCTTATTTTATATATTGTTCATTACATGTTCTTTATTATTTACATGTATTTATGTCTTTGTTATATATTCTGCATCATATTGCATAACATATTTTCAGGGAAAAAAATTATGTCATGCTAAAAGCTGAAATCTTGAGACAGGTTAAGTTGCCCCTTCTGCCACAGGCATCTTGTGTCACTTAATTAAACCCTCTCAAGTTTTGTTCTTTTCTGCTTCATGTGTTACGTAATTCTTTAGAAAATGCTATAACTAGTCCAAGCTGAAAAATATTTCCTCCTGCTAAAGAGACTATCCCAGAATAACTCCGAGTATGTGTGTGCATCTACTCATACACCCAAGAAATTAGTACAAATAAACAGGCACATATGTGTATATGTCTGTGTAAATTTATATATCCATAAATAGGGACCACTTCCTCCATCATGGAAATGACTGGTAGATGTTTTCTGTTAGCAGTGTTTCTCAAGGATCTCTTGGAAGAGAAAGTGAAGAATAACTTCTCCAGTTGGGACCTCTTGGCGAATTTAAGCAAGCATAATATAATTACATTAACTGGAAGTAAGCCAGGACACTGGGGTTAACACCCGTGCTCAAGTGAAAGGAGCCAGGGGACCATTCACAGCTATAAAAGTGGTCAAGAGCAGTGGTTTTAGGTTACATCGAAAATACAGGTAACTGAAGGACTTTGCTAAATGCATTGCATCATATGCAAGCTTCACTTGTGTATAAAGGCCTAGCATATTTTTAATATTTGTGTATACTTGAAGGAAGCTTTTTCAGTTGTTGGCTATTCATGGTACAGAGAGGTGAAGAAGATAAAGATAGAAGGAAAAACATATTTAGTTCAAAATAGTATTCAATTCTGATTCAAGTGAAACAATATTATTGAGAGAAGCATCAGACTTGATTTCTGTTTTATTGTGTGCTATATGATGTATATGCTTTTGCTTTTGTTTTTTGTGTTTGTGTTCTGTCTGAGTGTTTTCTAAACACACAAAACTTGATTGGGAAGAACATGTTTTTTATGTTAAAAGGGAAATGGCTGTACAATAAAACTTCCAAGCACTTAAAAATTTTTACAAAAGTTTTAAGAAGGAGATTAATTGTGCAATTGGACATTTTTATTAGATCTACTGCCTTTCTTCTCAGCTGAACTCAGACTGGGGTTCAGAAAATGCATGCCTCCAATGAGATATATACATTGAATTGCCTTGTTAGACACCTTTAGACCACTTAGCTTAAGTTGCACAAAATTAAATTAGAGCAGTAGTCGTATACCTTTTGATAGAATTATCTAATGGTTACAGCATTGCTTCAGGAAAGATGGAACTTTTTGTTTCCAAACCACTGTGCAGTGCCTTCAGGCACTGTCTTTTTTGACATTCTCTAGGTGAAGGGATTTTTCATCCATCCTGTTAAATTCGAGACAATTTATGACCCACAATGCAAGAAAAGAGGGATGTGACCTATAGGTGTCCATGGCCTCAAGCTCCGCCAGGGGAGATTTAGGCTTGAGATTAGGAAAAAGTTCTTCACGGAGAGGGTGGTTAGGCATTGGAACGGTCTGCCAAGGGAGGTGGTTGAGTCACCGTCCCTGGAGGTGTTTAAGGTGAGGGTAGATGAGGTGCTTAGGAGCATGATTTAGGGATTGGTGGGAATGGTTGGACTCAGCGATCCAGTGGGTCTCTTCCAACCTGGTTATTCTGTGATTCTGTGATATCTAGAAATCAGAACACTCAGTTAGGAAGGGGAGTCCTGTTTCTGTGGGAAAGCCTGCTCCTTATTGCCTACAGTACTCTTTTTTTTTTCAGCCTAATGGTGTAAAATGTGAAACCAGTTTGTCTAAACTCTCTAATGACATTTAATCCAATACTTAGCTCTTACTTGATAACACAGTGCTGCTTAAACTGACCTGAGTGATTTTGTTCTAAAGATGATTATGCACTCTGTTCCTGTGGCAATGACTCACATTAGAGTGATGGCTACAAACTGGTGGGGACAGTAATATCTCACAGTGGCACAGCTGTTTCCTCAGGGAAAAACAGGTCATGAGCTGCGTGTACAACTGTCAATGGAAGTGTGCAGAGCCAACAATACCGACAGAGAACAAGAGGTACTAGGCACTTTCAGAGAGGAGAGGACTGCCTGTGCAGAACAGTGTGAGTCTCAGGAAAGCATCAGTGAGAGATACTTGTCTTCCACTGATGTGAACCAAGCTGCATTTTTCTGCCTTTCCTTCCCAGCCAGACACATTCAGTTCGGCAGCATTCTGGCATGTACACCATGGAAACTCCTGCAGTAGCCTGTGTACAGCTGTGCTGAGCAGGCACACAGGTGTTTCTGTCTGTACTTTCTGTCTTGCCAAGACTGGCATTGTGGTTTATTTTAGGGTGGTTGAGATTTTTGGCAAACCCACTCGGATGTTCTGCAGATACAGAGTGGGTGGAGCCCACCCACCGAGAATAAATTAAATCATCTTTGTTCCTCACTGACTTCCTAGTCATTCTTAGCCTTTGAGGAAGAAGTCAAAGGGGACAGGTGAATCATTTAGGAAATGTTTCCATATTATCGTGTTTATTTTACTGTTTTGTACCTTAACCTAAAAGGCTTGGGGACAGCATCTGGCATTGAGCGGGATCTTGTCTTTCCCCTAGTGATACTGCTGGATTGCTGAGGCACATGGAGGTCAAGAGACTGTCAGCAAGGTCATCCAGTGACTCAATGCCTCAATTCAAACTCAGTCCAGGCATCTACTTGACTCCTGATTTTCTGTTCTAACCATGAGACTCACCCAGAATTAGTCAGTTGAGAATTCAACGCTGTTTAGATTAAGTAGACCTTTTATGTGTGTGACAACAGTATGTCTGTGTTTTCATGATGAATAGAGGAAATCTGGTGAACAACATCAATCCTTATACAAGAATCAGTCCTTACAGGAAAAACAAGCTTTAGAAAATCAAACAATCACATACAGACTAACAAATGAGAGACAGTCTTGGGGCTATTCATTGATTTAGTCAAAGACAAGTTTTCTTTGCTAATAACTCTTGTGTTTCTGAGGCATTTTATGCTGTGACCAAGGTCAGCATAACATGGCAGAAATCACTCTGTGGTAGGAAAGAGCACTATCACATCTGATTTTATTTTTCTTTCCCTTTCTAAATCTTGGGTTTTTAATTTCTGCTCTTTTGAAAAATAAATGTTACATCAAAGAGATAACTAAGCTTCTAGTTAGGTCCTGAAAATGTGAATATTCAAAGACGAAGAACATACTGCCTCGTCTCAAAAAAAATCCCTCTTTTTAAGGAGCAGAAAATAAAATATTCACCTTGGTCTTATGTTTTATATATTCCCTTAAGACAATACACACTTCTGTTAGATGTTTTTCTGTTATTCCATCAACAAGCTGACATCATTCAGAATTGCCAAAGAGAATAAGCTAAAACTGGTTTTATGAATGGAGTTTCTTGAAGTTTGCTGTTTTAAGCCACTAGTTCCTTGAGGAAACAATGTCTTCTGATCTTAGAAAAACAGTGCATAAAATTGTTGGATATTTATTTGCTTTTATATAGTAAAAGCTTCCAAATTGTTTGCATCATAGTTGGATATACACAGGAAAGAGCTTAGAGGGACAGAGTGGGCATGGGGCATTTTTAGATCAGCTAGCTCTCATAAAAGGGAATTGCATGGATTCATCTAATTATGTTAGGGGGATAGCAGCATAAGCAGAGAAAAATTGTTTCTTTCATAGGAGAGGGTTAGGTAATCTTTGCATATTATTGTCAGATATCAGATTTTTCTTCTCTCTTTGCTGGAGTCAGGAAGCTGAGCTCTCTTCTAGATTAATGCCATGGTATAAAATAAACCCCCTGGAAACCACAAGGAGTCTCCCTGCTTTCTGCGCCTTCTGGAAATACTCCTTCTGCTTTCATAGGTGTTGAACAGTGTGGACATTAATAACCCTTCCAAAGCAAAACACAACGCAGCACAGGTAGAAGGTAAGAAAGAAGTCACTATGACAGGAGTCAATCACATTGCCTAAGTCTATTTTGAAAGACATCAGGTTACTGTAGTGAGGCAGACTGTGGCAGAGTTTCTAGGCCTTTGTAACTTGCTTTAACAGATATATAATTTTGATCGTCTCTTTAAATATTTATCTTCTGTTTTGTTTTCCACTGCAACTAGACCCTAAAACACATTACCATCCTCACAATTTTTAGTAAAATTTTAGAGGTATGTGACTATGTTTAGGAAAGCTAGAAACACCTAAGCTTTTTGTATTCTTACATGATCAAAATGCACAGACTTTTCTTTTTTCCTTTTTAAACAAGTATTTTTAAGCAGTTTCTCATTCAACTCTTTACTAGCTCTTTTAAAATGCTTGAGAATGAAATAGAGTGCTTGCAACTAAGTGGCAGCACTTGTCCTGGAAATGAAATTCACATTGCTAAAGTGTTTATGGAATACATGGAATGAAAGCATATAAATCATGGTCTCTCTCTCTGTGTAGTTCAATACAGTCATTTCAAACATTGTAGGCATTACAATAAGTTGGGCTGAAAAATAATGCAGCATTTGATGAACACAGGTGGGAGACCACTAACAAAATTTTTACTATGTGTAGCAAAAAGGTCTAGCTTTACATATACTTAAATAAAGAACACACTTGATTAAACTTCACTTGTGAGCCTCTTCCAAAAACTTCAAAGATATCATTTCTGAGTACTGAGACATTGGTGGTCTGAAGCTCACATGCTCATAGAATCATAGAACCATAGAATCATAGAACCATAGAATCATAGAATCACCAGGTAGGAAAAAACCCACCAGATATGAACAGCTTTTCTTTAAAGAAAGGGGGATATACAATACCATATTTACAGTAGCAAAAAATTCTTAAAAATGAAAAAAAAGGAAGACCTAGGAAACTACAGGCCAGTCAGTCTCAACTCTGCATCCACCAAGATCATGGAACAGATCTTCCTGGACACTGTGCTAATGCACATGGTAGATAAGCAGGTGACTGGTTACAGCTAACATGGCTTCACTAAGGGAAAGTCATGCCTGACCAATTTGGTGGTTTACTACAACAGTATTACAGCATTGGTGGACAAGAGAAGAAAAACTGATGCCATCTACCTAGACTTGTGCAAAGCATTTAACTTTCTCCTGCATGACATTCTTGCCTCTAAATTGGACATACATGGATTTGATGGAGGGACCGCTTGGTGAATAAGGAATTGGCTGGATAGTTGCAGTCAAAGACTTGATGTCCAAGTGGAGACCAGTGACAAGTGGCATTCCTTGGGAGTCAGTATTGGAACATCTTTGTTGGAGACATGGACAGTGGGATTGATTGCACCCCCAGGAATTTTGCTGATGATACCAAGATATGTGGTGTGGTCATCTCACTGCAGGGAAAGGATGCCATCCAGTGGGACCTTGACAGGCTTGAAGGTGGGCCCATGAGAACATCATGAAGTTCAACAAGACCAAGTACAAGGTCCTGCACATGAGTTGTTGCAAGCCCAAGCACAAATACAGGCAGAGCAGAAAATGGATTTAGAATAGCCCTGAGGAAAAGGACTCAAGGGTGTTGGTAGATGAGAAACTCAGCATGATTCAGCAATGCTCTTGCAGTCCAGAAATCCAACTGTATCCTGGGCTGCATCACAATAAGTGTGACCAGCAGCTGTTCAAGGGAAAAAAATCTGGCCCTTTACTCCACTCACACAAGACCTTACCTAGAAGACCGTGTTCAGCTTTGGGGCCCTCAGCATAAGGTGGATGTGGATCTATTGGAGTGAGACCAGAGGAAGATCACAAAGGTAATAAGAGGGATGGAACACTACTGCTATGAAGACAAGATAGGAGAATTGGTCTTGTTCGGTCTGGAGAAGAGAAAGCTCTTGGGAGACATTATAGCAACTGTCCAGTACCTACAAGGGGCCTAAAAAAAAGATGGAGAGGAAGTTTTACAAGGACATGTAGTGACAAGACAAGGTGTAATGGCTTTCAACTGAAAGAGGTTAGATTTACTTTAACTATAAGGAAGAAATTCTTCACCTTGAGGGTGGTGAGGCACTGGAAGATGTCACCCAGGAAGCTCTGTGTGCCCCATCCCTGGAAGTGTTCAAGGCCAGGTTGGATGGGGCCTTGAGCAACCTGGCCTAGCTGAAGGAGTCCCTGCCTGTATCAGAGTGGTTGGAACTAGATGATCTTTAAGGTCCCTTCCAACCCAAAACATTTTGTGATTCTAGGACTCTGTGAAAAATGCATAAATTTCCACAAAGAGTGATTCAGAGTGGGACAATATCTTTCTGTTCCTACTTTGGTGAAACTGTCAATTAGTTCTGATCTTTTAATGGATCTGCTTTTATATCAGAAAATGCAAGTGGCCAGATGAGATTATGATGTCTATTCTAGTGAATATATAAATGAATTACACTAATTCTCTAATACAATAATTTTCTAATACAGAAATGGTGTAGAAAAGCTGGCTTTGTGAATGCAGCTTTTAGCAGCCATAGCCAGACAAAAAGAAATTACAGTTGTGAATAACTCAAAACCAACTGGGCAGAAAATGGAAATTATTTCTCATGAACTTCATATTTAAGACTCCAAAAGAATGAACTCCTTTCTAGATGTAAAGATATCTTGATATGGTATTGCTTTAAATAGTATAATTAATTTATTCTTTCAAACTAGAAGATTCTATATTCTGGGCTTTCATTCTCTTTATCTTCCAAAAATATACTGCAATTTCAAGTCAAGAATATTTGAAGTCAGCTTTCACATGCTATTCCCAATTGCTATTAGATAACTGTGTTGAACAGAAGAGTATTTGGCTTCTCACTGTACAGTACATAAATCTCATGCAATTTCTGTTTCAATTTTTCTCTTTCCTTTGAACTCTTGAATGAAGGGAAAGAATTTCTTAGAGTTCAGTAGGAATGTCCCATTACGAGACATCAATCACCAAATGCCCATTGTACATGGAAAGTGAGGTGAGTGTAATAAAATTGACATAACTAAGCAAGCAGAATCTGACCTTTAGAAGCCAGAGCTTATGATCAGAAGACCCAGTCTTCCAAACCTTAAGGAGTTAAGAGTTATCATCTTCCCAAAAAAAACCTTCAGTAAATGAAGTGCTACATATGAATGTATGTGATAAAAGAGGTGGAATAAATTCTTCCTGACCCTTAGTAGGGGAGTGTTGACAGAACAGAGGTAGAGAGTGACTTTTGTAAGGGAAGGAAAAAAGGAATGTATCTTTGGGTCTAGATGGGAGCAGCTGTTCCCCTTATCTTGCATCAGTGTTAAAGTAGTTGCTGTTCCTGCCATGTCAGCCAAGTCACAACACAGCATGCAATGCTGCCTGCAGTTGTTGCAAAGAAAAGGCACAACAGGTACCGTCAAAATGTTGTATCCACAATGTGAACATAAATCTTCCTTGTGCTTTGTCAACCTGTTTGCTTTTGTCTACGCTCTGTTTTCCATGTAACATGCTGTCACTACCATATTATTCTTTCTGAGCTTGCCATTCCTTCAAGTATTTGCAGGGCTGGTTAGAGGAGACAGAGCTACTGTGAGTTCTGCCTCAGCATAAGACTGCTGAATTAATGCCTTTTTAGTGCTTTTTTTTTTTTTTAATTTAGTTGTTCCCTCCTGCTGTGCAAACCAAAACATTCAGTGTTTTAAATCTTATTAGAAGGCCTCCAATCATCCCTTGAAGGGATTCTCTTCCCATGCAGGTGCCACATATTTTTACAAAAATGTGTGATCATAGAGCAGGATGTCGTTGATTCTCTGTGCACATACTTTGACAAGAATAAAAATGTTATAAGCTTATATCAGTACCTTCCTAAAGCTTTTGTATAAATTCATAATACTTACCAAAAGAAATTTACAGGAATTTAGAATGTAATAGTGCCAGAATACTTGAGAAAGTTCTCCCATTTACAGAAGCCCTACTTAACTAAAGCCTGGGTCAATATGCAAACTTTTAAACAGATAGTTCATTTCAATAATATACAATAGGGAAGAACTATTCATGGAAAATATTACATTTCAAAGAATTCTAGCACATTCTTATGATAAAAAAAAAATCAAACCAAACTAAAATAAAACAAACAAAAAAAAACCAACCCAAAACCTAGCTTTGTGATGTGTGCCTGACATTTATTACTTCCTTTAGGTTTTTTTCTGTTAGAAACATTTCAGTAATTTAGGATGACTTGAGTACCAGCTTCTGGGGGTTAACGGCAGACACAAGTGGCAAGTAACATTCCCTCATTACTCCTTAATTCATCAAAGAGTACGGAGATACCAGAGAGGGAAAGAAGTATCCAGTAATAGTAAAATATTTCTATCCTTTTATCTTACATCAGAGACACCAGTGCTCTGAGAAACATTACATGCAAAGAAAGTAAAAAGATCCATTGCCCACTTTGTTCTTTTACCTCCCTCCCTCTGCCTCCATGCTTACATGGCCTGCATTCCTGAGGAACTACAGTATCTCACAATTTACATAACAGTTTGAGAGAGCAGTTTGTGGCGGACAGCTACAATCATCTCTTTTTTCCAAACAGGAAACTGAAGTACCGAGGATCTAAGCTGCACAGCAGGTCATCCAAGTAAGCCACTAATAGCAATGCATTAAATTCTTCCTTCGTCCATCAGTGAAGTCCTACTTAGGATTGCACTTCAGATCGTGCTTATCTAGCCCTCTCTCTCCTCTTTCCCCTAACACACTTTTTCCCCCGTGACCACAAAGTTATAGCAATGATCCTTTGCTTGGCCTGGCTCGCTAATGTTTCTACTCAGTGGAAGATTTTCTAGGGTTCAGAATTAAGTATATTTATGTCTCACAAACAAATGAATAAATAAAACAAGAAGAGGAGCTAAACATATGCAATCTTCCAGTTTGTTTTTTTCAGGGAATATAATTCCAAGAGCTCTTTGAACTTGAGAGCAAACATGTGGTTTGTACTCTGCAGATGTTACAGCAAACTATAAGCCCTCATTGCTTCTCTGGAGTACAGTGTACTGTGGCTTTAATTCAGCAAAATACAGCATGTCAAATGTCAGGTTGTTATGACAGCAATAAACTTGTGATTCCCTTGAAGCAGATGTTTTAATTTGTTAGGTGTTTTGGGGGGGAAAAATCTGCTTGCATTTAAATAGATGTTCAGATCGAGAAAGGAATTTGCTTAAAAACATCTTTTCCACCTGTATGAAAACTTTATCATAGAGGTTTATGACACATGTGTGAAGCAGTGTGAGAAATCATCACAGAGATGACCAAATTTCAGACATCTCCTTCACACCTAAAATATGACCTTGCTGAAGTCACATCAGTACAGGAGCCAGATCTGGATCACTGAAGGACCATGTTTAATATACCTGATACTGCAAAAAGAACACTTGAAATAAAGAGTCTGCTGAGGGACCTTCCTCCAGGGTTTGATTTCTAGAGGTTTGATTGTTCTTACTGCTGTGAATGAACATCATATTCTTCAGACCCTTCACTCATTAGCGAGAAGTTGCTTTTACTCTTGTTTGTAGTGATCAATGAGGACTATGGTTTTAAAGCAAGGGCTGAAAATGAAAACCTTTGATAGTTTTCAAAGGCAGGGAAGAATTACGTACCTGTCTGAGCTCCAGTTAAAGAATGTTACAGCTGTGGGAACACTAATTCAAATAATTAATTGATCTCACTTTGCAGTGAAATAATTATTGGACCTGACTCTGTGCTCAAAAGAAGGCAGAATTGTCCCCAGGCATAAATCTGATTTTAAAGTTCATAACTTGCTAGATCCAAGTGGAAGGCAAAAGCTTACAGAATAGCCTGCCCCAATAAACAAAGTAAACAGACAGATACACTCAGAAGGTTGATCTAAGATCCTTCTTGTGCTGGGATTATGTCCCTCTAATTTGATCAATATTCTGTCAAATATGTTAACATTTTAAATATTTTTTCAATTGCTGAGAAATATACACTGTTTAGATTTCAGACTTCTCACCTTTCTAAAGTCTGGTAACCCTAAAACATGTACGAAAACATAAACTTAAAACCAGGCATGGACATTTTTAGAGTTTCCTTGAAAGAAAATGAAAAAGAAAAAAAAGGCAAAATTAAACTCTGCTTTTTTGAATGTCTTCTGTTTCTGATAGTGTTTTTAGGAGCTAACTGCAATCCATCTAGGATTAAAATAATTCAGCAGAAGCAACTGTGCAGAGTTAATGCCCTACAAACAAATGTAATTTATCCCAGGGTAGGCTGACTCCGGAACCAGGCACTCAGCAGTACTGTAGGGGCAATGTGGATCCATCAGCAATGGGAGTACAAGCATTTATCCACATTATTTTGAATGGCTTACATGTTGGTATGTCTGGCTACTATATACCCCTAATAACCAAACAAGGGGGACAGTTTAGATGGTTGTACAGCAAATATTTTTTCTTTTATGGTTAATTTTGTAGCCTACGAAAAATCCTTGCATGTATTGTTCATCTCAAACCTTATGACTATTCATATTCAAAAGCAGTGGGTACATCCCGCAGCAGCAGGCAAAGAGTCATAATGGCAGCAGACTATGAAAAGAAACCTACCTGTTTCTGGTTTTGAAATACGTTTGAAATAAAAATTTGGGTCATCTGTAGCACTAACATTAACTTAATGGGAATTTCCTTTGGAAAATTCATTTTTATCATACAATATGGCTAATAATGTGTTTCCAAACATAGCAAACTTGTTGAAACATGGACTGTAAGAAGAGGGGACTCTCCCTTCTGCTCTCTGCCTCTATTAAGTCTGTGGTCAGTTTGGGCATTTTAGAACTTTACTGAATGGATGCCCTCCCAGATCCATCATTGCTGAGTTGCTGGTAGCATGTTTATAATTAAAAATCATGACATTTGACCTTTAATCCACAGCCACAACATAATTATATTCACCTTACTTCATTTACGAATGCAAATCAGGTCAGTTTAACTCAGCATTGTGTTTACTCTGCATATTTTTAAATGACTCCTCTTGCCACAGCATGTCTGTCTCCTTGACTCCTGCATATTGTGGTAATTGCAGAGCATGCTGTCGTGCTGGAATTGCAGGTATGGATGTTTTGAGTGGTGACAGAGGTTGAGTGGTCCGGAGATGCCTCGGTTCTGTCAGCAGCCAAAAGTGATGTGATAATCTGTATGGGGCAACTTTTTGAATGGCTAACTGCACCCCAAAATGAGCTTTAATGAAACTAATAGATTTTCACTGAATTTATTTATGGTAGCTGAGGATCTAACTCCCAGCTTGTTACACAAGCGAGGAGACTGCAGGTTTCAGAAGTCTCTGCCCCCAGAACATGTCTATAGAAAGACATTCATAACTGTGCCTTTGAACCCTCACCATGCCTTGAGGTAAACTCCTCACAAGTGCCAGTGAATTAAATCACCCTTGTATGGAGGTACACAGGGAGAAGCGAGGGGGATTTCAACTGGTCATTATCAATCACACAGCACAAACAGTTTGGAGGAGTAATCAGTCTCGCTGTCCTTAACACAAAGAGGTTTACAACACCAGAGGAGTTTATTATTATTGCTGGTCCAAGATCATCAAAGTCATTTTGTTTCGTCTTGAACAGTAGTCAGAGGGGTTAAAGTGAGGTTAAACTGCCCAAACAAAATGGAAGCAATTACACAGTGGGATCATGGAGGACTGTTTGCTTTAACCCTCACTGACAAAAAAGGTACTGTAAGAAAAAAGTTCCCTACCTCTTTGCAATCATTTAATGCATCTGTCTGTTTTAGTTTGTGCCAAACTTTTCACCTAAATCTTTTGGGGAGTGTCAACATTTAAAACTCTATCAGTTTCTTCACAGTTCCCAACACAGCCCCCATTCAGTGTCTGATCTTTGCAGCATTGTCATCGCTTTGCAAGCTGCCTTGCAGGACTGGACTTACACTGTGCTGGAGATGTGCCTGTAAACATTATGCTTTAGCTTTTTCTACTTAGTGGCTTGGCAGAAAAAGACAAGGCTGTGTAGAAGAGCAGTATGATGGGGAATGCAGATTCGACCATTCCAAGATTTAAATTGCAAGATGGGGAATTGACTCTTCTCCATTCAAGGTTATATCACAGCTGAATTGTCAAACTTGGCCTTCTAGTGACCTATACCATGTGATGGGATGAGACCTGCCTTTTACTAGTTCTTTTTTATTTCTGTTCCTCAAAAATGGAAAGTAGTAGTGTAAACAGCTTTCACTTATAGTGTGAGTACTGCTGTATTATAGGGCTAAACAGAGTCTTTATTGAATCCCCTACAGGTTGCTCTTAAGCAGAAAAACACAAAGGTGGTGAGTTTAAAGAAAGCATAAGAAAAACGTTCTTCTAATTCTACAAGCAGACACTGATGCAGTTTTTATTGAAACCTGTCTGTCTGAAAGGGTAAATGAAGAATTGCATACCTAATTTTATCATTATGTAAGAAACTTGCAGAATGGTTCCTCTGTACCCTGAAGGAATGTTACTGAAATAGCTCCTGTACCGATGTGAATCTTTGCAAAACTAATGGTGAAATATTTCTGTGATCCTGTGTCACACCTCCAAACAAGGGGTGACCCTTTCAAAGAGTTCTCTGTATCCTGTGAAGTGTTTATCTTGTTCAAGCTTGTTGCAAGGCTTAAAGACAAAACCATCAGGGGATAGCATAGGAGGAGACCATAGCATTTACAATTTGAAAAAGAGCTTCCAATTGCAACGTGTCTTCTGTAGAAAAAAAAATAAAACCAGCTTTTTTTTTATGCAGAGAAAGCAATAAAAACAGCTTGTCAACACAGCAAAAATGCTCAAATACAAAAAATATGTAATGGATTCCCAGTAATACAGATGGGGTTGCACAAGGATGAATCAGGCTCTTGCTTCTCAAAACATTACTGTAAATGGTAAAGACTAAATAACACTCTTACACAAATATCTGTGAATCTCTGATAATTAACCACAGCCAGTGCATGGAGGAACATATTTTGATCTGTCTTGCTCCAAATTTAAAGCAATGGAAATTCATCAAATTTAATGGGACTATTCTTTGTCTAAAGCTCGGAAGTTGGAGTGTGCAATTAGAATCGAGCTTATAATTTATAAAGAGCTGCTTTGAAAATGTAGAAGTTATAGATGAAAATACAGGTAATGCCATGTATAGGGACACTGATTTGACTGAGGTTCTGAATGGGTTTGGCAAGTTCGGCAACTGTTACACCTTGTACGTTGAAAGAAAGTATGAGTCTAACATTTTCTCACTTGTCTTAGAGAAGATAGCATGAAGGTTTCGTGGAAATGTGTTTTTTGTTACAATTCAGGAGCATTTGGATCTGTACACTGAATACTAAACCACTACCTGACCATGAAACAGCAGTGTACTATGCCACTTCCTTAATTAAATAAATTTCCTTTCCCTCCCCCAAATAACTGGACCACTGGATTGTGATGTGATTTATATATACTCTAAGATTGGCTCCTTAGACAAAAGAAGGACATAAATGACACTATTTTGCTAGCAAGCAGGCAACTAGATATGTGAACAGATATACATAGTACTTCCATCATATAATGATCACAATGGCAAGGCATAGTGTCTTATGCCATTCACCTCTAAAAGCAGGACATCCAAAGTGTGTGTGAAGCTGCACCTGAGTTAGGAAACATGCACAAGATCAGACCGAGCAACTTGTTTAATAACACCTGACATGGGAGCTTTACATCACATTTCTATCAACGCTTTTTCTTTGTACGGTCCTAAAATACAGATTATATTTAACTTGATGTAACTGAAGGTTAGCCTGGAAGGTAATTTAGCTTGGCAGAGGTTAGTAGCATATAGTGACATTCAAACTGTTACTTACTGTCACTGTCTCACTTCTGGCAGTAGAGAAAAGAGCTATTGAACTACCCTGTAAACTTCCCATCATTGGTACACCTCCTCCTGCTGAACCCATCTTCCAGCAGCTTGCCTTGTCCAGATAAAAGACCACTGTGAGTTGCTATAGTATACGAAACAAATTTAGTTCAGAATAGGATGTGCCAGATAATGCTGTTGCACAGGATGAAGTTACCTGATCAGCAGGACCCATTTCTTGAGTCAAAAACACATCTCTGACAACTGCCTATGGGTTTTACACTCAGGTATCCCAAAGAAGAAATTTTTCTAACTTTCACTGAGGACCTATGTTGGATGTCTGATATATGAGCTGATAAACTTGGTTACTCTCATTAAACACTGACTGTCACCGATTTTCCTACTCGATACAAGCTGAACATCCATCTCCCATAAGCATGAAATCAGAGTGTGATGCGGCACTCGGGATAAGGGACAGTATATTTGTCCTTTATTCTAGCAGCAAGAGAGAGGACTTATTTAGTAAAGAAAAAGAAGAAAGTAATTTTGTCATATGAGGTCTTTATTCCTGATACATACTAGCCTGTGCAGAGAGGAGAGATGAGGCTTTTGGACTGTTCCCCAATAATTCATTGGGATTTCATTCTTTCCCCTTAAAAGGACAGGGAGGATAAGACTCATAGATATTTTCAGGGAGCTGCTTTGAATTAACAGTTTCAGTAGCAGGCACTATAAACAGCCAGTCTGGGTTGCGCCTTCTGATCTCACCCTCTGTTTTTAGGCTCTGAAGCCAGCTGATCCTTTTCTTTTTCTTTTTCCCCCCCCCCTTTTTTATTTCCTTTCACAGAACAATTCCAAAGGATTCTTAAACTATAAAAATGAAACTACTCCCTATAAAATATAATCGGAGCTTCATTGTTGTTTAAGTGACAACCAGATGCTGGAAAAAACCCTCCAAACTGTGGGTCCAATTATATAAGTTTCTTAGTACTCTCACTGCTCCAAGTCTCGTACAAAGGGGATTTGCCTCTGCTGAGATCTTGCTGGTAATTTTTATTCCCTCTTAAAGGCCCTTTTGATAGTTTTTATCCTTCTATATCTACATGTTTTCTCAATATAACAACATTAAATGTGTGTTCTGTAGGCTGGGAAGACAAGTCCTAAGTGTAATAGGTTTTAGAGCAATGTACCAATTACAGTGACTGTACTCCCATCATCTCTTAGAAAGCACAAGTCACCTCTCCAAGCCAACAGATTTCAATCAGTGTCTAATACATGCAAAATAAAGAAAATCAAGCCATTTAAGTTTACACATCTGGATCTCCTTTTCTGAATAAAATAGTACGTGTTTCATGCTAATTAACTACTATGGGGTTTGTATATTTTCTGTGAAGAATTCCATTCTCTGTGTTTAAGTAGCTGCCCGATCCACTATACTCAAAGAAAGTCTCAGAAAGAGCAATACTGTTTTGTCTAATCTAGTTTCTAAGCAGAAAACAGTGTTAGTAAATTTATTTACTTCCAGGTGTTTGCAACAAGCTGAGTAAAATAATTGTTCTGTCACTGTTAGTATCACTGAGCTGGTGGCACAAATTTTTTCACAGACTTGGAGTTTGTATGTTCAACTTCATCGTGGGCAACAGGCCTCACAGGATGCAGCTGAATGGGAGATTTTTGGACTTGCCACTGTTAAACTTTACAGGGATCTACAAGTTCTTTCCATTGGGTTGTTGTATGACTTAGTAACTTAAGCAAAGTTAGTGTTGTAAAACTAAGACTCAGATGAAATTCACCTGTGCAATAGGAAGTGTGTGCCCTTTGTAACCATTACTTCTTAAATACAGCAGTGTAGTTTGCTGTGATCAATAGGCAAGTTCATAATCCTTTGGAGGGCTCAGGATTCCTTCCATTTCATTAACTGATAGTTCACAGATCTCTCTTGTGTCTCTTGAAGCACTCAGAGATGACACAATGTTGTTTTAGTCCCTGCAGAGCTGGAGTAAAAATTATTACTGAGAAAGAAGAAAATATTAAGAATGGGATGATGTAAAAGAAGCCTTTTGATTTTTACCTTGAGCTGCTTTTGAGTGAACTTTACAATCAAGGCTAGAAAACCACAAACATCTAGCTAACAGTGAAGAAAAATCAGAACCACTTGTTTTCTGGTGACTGAGGTGCCTTGGTTTTAGCTGCCAGAAGCAGCATAATAACAAGAAAAATAGTTACTAAAAAAAAAAGAAAGAGAGAAAAAAACCCCAAATAAACAGAGAAAAGGAAATTGCTTTGAATGGGCGATGGTGTGTGTGGCATTTTTTTGCAAGTGGTTACCATCTATATGATATGTATCATCTGCAGTATGAAGAACAAAAAACCAAAAGCAAAATCATGAAAATATCTGCAATGCATTTAACAAGACTTCTTGAGCTTTTTTTGACTTCATAGTTCTTAATCCTTTGGAGAAAGCAACTTGTAATTAGCAGCGCAGACCAACTTAACTCTACCAAATACTGGGATGCAAATACATAATGTCTCCATACATGCATACCTTTGATGCCTGGTCTGTCTTTCTATCTATCCATCCAAAACTGTGTGGATTCTGGACCATAACACATTAAGCATGGGGGTTAGAGTAGATGATCTTTTAAGGTCTCTTCCTACTCAAGTCATCCTATGAATCATAGAATCACTAAGTTGGAAGAGACCCACCGGATCATCGAGTCCAACCATTCCTATCAAACCCTAAACCATGCCCCTCAGCACCTCGTCCACCCGTGCCTTAAACACCTCCAGGGAAGGTGAATCAACCACCTCCCTGGGCAGCCTCTGCCAGTGCCCAATGACCCTTTCTGTGAAAAATTTTTTCCTAATGTCCAGCCTAAACCTCCTCTGGTGGAGCTTGAGGCCATTCCCCCTTGTCCTGTCCCCTGTCACTTGGGAGAAGAGGCCAGCTCCCTCCTCTCTACAACCTCCCCTCAGGTAATTATAGAGAGCAATGAGGTCTCCCTTCTATATAAACAAAATCAGAGAAAACAGAGTATTCAAAGCAGAAACTTTTTTTTTTTTTTATGGTCACAGCATCAGCATCTGCTTCTGAGCTGGGCTGGAAAGGTGAAATATAGATATGAAAAAGGATCTTGCATGACCAAATTTAATAATCATTCTGTTCGCATACGTAAAATCTGTGAATGGTGGTTATTCTTTTGTTTGCCTTTTCCGGTTCCAAATACTGTTAATATCTTCAGTTTTCAGGCAACTATTTGCATTGATATCTGTAGGCCTTAAAAAAGTGTGAATTATGCACTAATCATTCATACTTTTATAATGCAAATCGCCTGAGGTAAGCATTGTTTCATACTTGGTGTGTGTACCATCTGAGTCTCTGAGGACTCTAGGTCCCAGTGTTCAATGAAAGCAATTGGAATTTAATAATTTGCTTAACTGGACTTTGTATGAGGCTGTCTTACTCCTGAATTACAAAATAAAATAGAAGTAATAACCTCTTTTTTTCCCAGTCTCCCCAAGAACTGCCCATAGTCTGACTGTTCTTTGTCTTGAAGTCAGGCTATAAATTTGATGACAGCATACATGCCAGAGAGCTTCACATGTAGTCAGGTTTCTCTGTTGGCAGTTAATGGTCTGCATCACAATGGGAAGTTCGACTGCTGTCTTCAACATTCAAACATAAGTAGCAGAATCATAGTTTCCAGTCATGATTTTATGAATAAATTTACTTTTTCTTCAGATCTCAATGAAATTATTTATTTTGTTTGGATTGAGTTTTGAGCACCAGCTTTTCCAGATTGATCATATTTAAATTCAAGTCTGTTTATCCATTTGCAAATATGGAGCAAGTGGACCAGAGTAGCTGGCCTCGTACTTTGCTACCCAAACACTGGTGTGTGAAGGACGGTCACAGTGTTCCACAGAGGCCATGTTTCCATTCATTTTTTAAGAAAAGTGTTCCAGTAGCACCTGGCTTGGCCATGAGCATGCCATTCGCCCACTTAGAAAACAGATGTAGCCTCCCCTGCCTTCTTCTGGTATGCACCATGTACCATAGACCGACTGGCAACCTTTCACACAGGCCATTCTGAAAGAAACAGTTCTTTCCAACCCATAAACTCATAGTGTAGCTCAAACACAGAACAACAGAATATGTCATCAAGATGGTTGTGATTGCCATGAATCATAGCAATATCTCAGTATGAATCTATCCAGGACCCATTTTCCCCCCCTAGACATTCATGAATAGATCAGATATAAACTCTTTCAAGTGTCTGCCAAGTGAATATAAATATGAACAGCTGGGGCTGGGGAGGGAATCTTTCCTTTTTTCTGTTATGCAGCAACATTTAATTGGTTTGTTTAGTTGGTTTGGGCTTTTTGTTTTGCTTGTTTGTAGATGTATGAATTTTAATGAACAGAACTCTCTAGTATGAATAAAATATCTAGTGGGAACATAGATTAGTGTTAGTGTTCAGGTTATTTAGACAAAAAAAAGACACAAAAGAAAGTGTTGGTGTGCAGATTATTTAGATCCCATTTCAAGCTCTCTCACCTTTGAAAAATCTCCTAATTAAGCTATAAATATATGCCTATCACCACTCTTTCTCTTGTCTTTATTTTTGCTTACAGTGTTTTTGACAATTCTGGTTTTCCTTCTTTTTGTTTCACTTGGTTTCACTGTTTGGTCATTTCTCAGCATGATGAGCCAAGTCTTAAAACAAAATGATGCAGGAAAACTCAAAGGCTACTCCCCATTTCCCATAACTTAAGTTTTAAGAGACAACAACAAAATTATCATGTAACATAATTTTTTTTAATCAAGTATCTTTTTTGCACAGCAAAAAAAAAAAGTATAATCTTGAGCTCAGTGCTACTGGATTTTAAGAAAGCCAAGTAAGTGAAGTGAAAATGGGTTCAAATAAAACCCATGGAAGAGAGCCTCTGGAGCCTCAGCAGCTGCACGCTCAGAAGATCTAATTACGTAATACTGGGAGGATGGCTCCCGTCATTCTTTCCATTTTTCTTATACTTTTTCCATAAATGTGTACTGATGTCTTCCACAGATAGGTACTGGACTCTTGATCTGAACAGCTATGGCAGTTCTAAAGGTTTTAAGTGCAGAGAGGTTAGAATGAAAAATGCAATGATCAAAGTAAGGAAGACATTCCATCTTCATTAAATACCTGTGCTAAGAATAAGAAGAAACCTTGCAAGAAAAACAAAACAAAGAGAGGAATGGCTCCATTAAAAAAATCCAGTTGCCTTGTCACACAGAAGGAGCAATACTCAAACAAGGCTTTAGACTTGTTCCTGCCAATAAATTTCTTGTAAAGAGACCAAACTGAAACACAGATGTCCCATCTCATCAAATGTATATCGTGACTGGCTTTAAGCCATACTACAGTCTTACTCATAACTGATTGGTCATTTCAGAAATCCCTGTCTCTCAACTGGAAGAAGCAGCTTTAGGAACAAGAATATGTATGACCTGGAGCTGCCCTTCGAATACTTCCTCTATTATTTTTTCTTACAAAGTACACATGCAGGGCCAACCATAGCATGAACCTAATGGCCAAGCGCAGTTAAAACCTGCACAGCCCTGATGTAGTTGTGCCTGGAATGTGGAGTTTGATTTCACAGTACTGTTTCAATGTTAGCAGGAAAATTGGTTTGGTTTTCCCTGTCTATGCAGAAGAGTCTTTGAGAGAGCTTATTTTCACTCCCACTCTTTGAATAGGTTGAGCCTGCATTATACAGCTGACTCCGTGGCACCTATGACTTCAAATGTCTTACAAGAGGTTGTACAGGAGCAGAAAATCTTTCTTTTCCCTTTTTCTCTGTAGTAACATGATTATCGGGGTGAACTTTTGTAGCACAAATAGTGCTTTTGTGGGGATAAAAAAACGCCCCAGTAGGTTTCTCTAATCCTTCTTGAGAGAGACATCCTGGGGCAATCAACTCATTTATACATTCTCTACATTTTTTCCCCCCTTTTTGTTGAGGAAAAGGGCTGGTTTTCTGCCAAGACCTGTTTAAGTGGTAACCTATGCAATTAATTCTAAAAACACTCATTTATCATTCCCAAATTAATCTTGTAACAGGATAGCTGCTCTTATTTTCATTGTCATTTTGCCCTTTGGATAAGAGATCACAAACACACAGATATCCAACTTAAAGATTCTAGAAAGCATATATAAAATAGGGAAAATAGGAATGGTATTTCTATAATTATTAGCAGAAACAAGTAGCCATACATCTTCATCTCTCACATATCACATCTATTAATAACAGAATGAAATGTAATTTGTGCTGAATATTGTTCAGTCTTGTGCCAGAAGTATAATTTTTTTCAATCAATTGGTAGTTGAGAGGAAAATACTTTTTTTAAACCTGCAGTAAACACAATTTATGCAAAATTATTAAAATATGATATATTCAATTTTTTTGGCACACATAATGCATTTTGACATGAAAAATTATATAAATAATGAACAGTTTCGTATGAAACTACCATGTAGAATTTTGAAACCATATACACACACTGTTGGGAGTATAGAAAATAATATCTTGGCACTGGTAAGAACAGCTTGCTACAATGAAAAAGTTATAGATGCAACTTTTTTACTGCAAGCACACAGACATTTTCCAAGCTATGTCTTGTAAAAGCATTGCAGACAAATTTAAATGAAGGGTCAAGATTTCTGTGGCAGGTTTGGACTCTTGATTCTCCCTTTTTTGGGGGGGCGGGTGTAAAACTTTATGGGTTCTGCTCACACACTTAGAGGCTTTTCTCTCAAAGGACTTTCTTGTAGAGGAACACACTGCAAAATGTGTGATTTTTGACACCTCTCCTGTTCCCAGCAGCACAGGCCTAAATTTATGTTCTCTGTCCTGCATCCCACTCTACAGGGACATGAAGAAAATAATGTCTTATTTTTCTTTCATTTCCCCACACATCTCCTTTCCTTTCATGCACCGACATATCTCTTCAAATTGACTTTCCTTGTCTTTGGATGTTGCATTTTTCTAAGAATTTTGGAAAGATGGTTCACCTCCTTGTATAGTTGGAAAAGCTAGAAACTACAGTTTTTCAAGCAAACTTGAAAGTAGGAAACATTACCAAAATCTACTGACGGCGAGTTTTTCCATTGACTGCAATGAGCTTCAGACCAAGATCTCAATCTTCACTCTCATTGTTACTTTTTAAAAAAAAATAGTTTATTCACTAAGCTACGAGTTGTTATTCTTTGAATAGTTTACATAGAAAAATGTAAGCACATGGATTTTTAATATATTTTTTTTTCTCAAGTGAGAATTTGCTTTATTCATCCAACACTAGCTGCTCACTGGTTTGTCTGTGATGGGTCGCAGAGGTCAGTGGTACTCTTTCTGCTTCATGAATGGAATGACTCAAGTGTTTGAAAGAGACTAATGACTCTAATAGCCAACAAAGCATGAATTTGCTTATGTATAAACATCCTTGTTTGTGTGCCAGTTAGGACGTTTATGCACAGCACAGCTATTCTTCAAGCATAGGTGTATGCAAATTGAAACAAAGCTGGAGGGAATGGCAAACTGAGCTTACATCTCAAATGCAGACTCGGGAGCAGCCCAGCTCCCTGGTGAGAGAGGTGGCATGGTACAGCAGGCGCCTCTGGTCCCCCTGTCTATGCCCTGTGTTTCCCACAAAAGAAAATTGCTGCAGGTCCCATCCAATCTTCATGTCCCAACAGGTCCATAGTTAAGATGTTCGGAGCAGTAGGACTCCAGGGTGCAGCAACATACAGGCCCACAGGTCACGTTATAATGAGCTGGAGATGATCAGAGAGCTGTAATGGACAACTCCAATTCCTGGAAACAGCTTGAGAGTGTTTTTGGCACGCATTAGAAAAAGAAGAAATAAACATAAAAGCAAAAAACGTTCAGAAGTATCTCCTGTACCCCCCAAGCTGGAAATGTTGTAAAACATGTTTTCCCATCAAAAGGATCTGCTTTTCAGTACTTTTTTTTTTCTTCTTTTTTACTTTTCTCAAAATACAGTGACCTCAGAAACCTTCTGATTTAAAAATATCATGAATATTGAGTTGTTTCTGTGGAACATATTAGCTTAAATATGCTAGAGTATATTGTTTAAATTCTCTTTGGATGAAAGTATACAAATTAACTGTGAAAGCAACATTCTTCCAAAGCTACTTTTCAACTTAAAAGTATAAAATTATCATTTTTCAATCTCTTCTCTGTTTTTTTGCAGTTTGAAGTATATGTTTTGATTTGTTTGTTTTCTCAAGCATCTGATATCTTTTAATAACTGTATCCATGAAAAATGTTATGGAAAAAAAAAAAGAAAAAAAAAGACATCTCATACATTAGACTAGTAACTACATTTGCAGTGGGAAAGTTAAACTTTTGTAATTGCTGCAGGTATAAAACACAAGCAGCAAATCAAAAATTGAACACTTTCCATTGAAAAGTCATTCTATCTTTTCTCATCTGTCTTCTCTTTTCAATAAATTCTTCCACGTCTTTATTTTCAGTCTTGATTACAGTATACTATTTTGTCAAAATGCAATACCTTGTTAAACAAGGAAACAGAAGTTGGAGCTCCAAAGCTCACATCCTGAAACCTTCCAGAGTTCTGAAGGCTAGACAAAGATTTTAAGAAGCAGAAGCAGCAGAGCAGGTCCCACTCGGTGAGACCATCATAGGCCCCAAGACCCTCCTCATGACTTCAGCTAAGGGCAGCATTTAGACAGCACAGAGACAAATTGATGCTCATTAATGCTTAAATTTAAACATGCCACTTCCTGAGATCTAGCTGAAATCCAGTGGCGGTCTGTAGTGGAGCAGGAACATTTCAGAGGTGGGCAAGAGTGTTAGCAGTTAGGATTGTTATGTCCCATGGACTGCCACCATGACATCCACCTGCCCTGATACCATATCCAAACGAGTGAGCTTAACGTATTCAAGCCCAGAGCTCCAGTCAGGGCAAATGTTTAATGTAGGTATTACCACAGAGTGTCTTTTCTCTCTCCAGTAGTAAGGATGCCAGTGACAAGTGGGGTTCCCCAGGACTCAGTGCTGGGTCCAGCCCTGTTCAATGTCTTTATCAATGATCTGGATGAAGGCATCGAGTGCACCCTTAGCAAGTTTGCAGATGACACTAAGCTGGGTGGAAGTGTGGATCTGCTGGAGGGTAGGGAGGCTCCAAAGGGATCTGAACAGGCTGGACCACTGGGCAGAGTTCAATGGCAGGAGGTTTAACATGGCACTGGTGAGACTGCCCTTTGAATATTGTGTTCAGTTCTGGGCCCCTCACCACAAGAAGGATGTTGAGGCTCTGGAGCGAGTCCAGAGAAGAGCAACAAAGCTGGTGAAGGGGCTGGAGAACAGGCCTTATGAGGAACGGCTGAGAGAGCTGGGGGTGTTTAGCCTGGAGAAGAGGAGGCTGAGGGGAGACCTCATTGCTTTCTATAACTACCTGAGGGGAAGTTGTAGAGAGGAGGGAGCTGGCCTCTTCTCCCAAGTGACAGGGGACAGGACAAGAGGGAATGGCCTCAAGCTCCACCAGGGGAGGTTTAGGCGGGACATTAAGAAAAGATTTTTCACAGAAAGGGTCAATGGGCACTGGCAGAGGCTGCCCAGGGAGGTGGTTGATTCACCTTCCCTGGAGGTGTTTAAGGCATGGGTGGATGAGGTGCTGAGGGGCATGGTTTAGTGTTTGATAGGAATGGTTGGACTCGATGATCCGGTGGGTCTCTTCCAACCTGGTTATTCTGTGATTCCAAGCTTCCACCCACAGCTTCCTTCAGTGACAGTGCTGTGGAAGACAGTGACGCCCACAGTTTGGAACTAAGTCTGTCGTCAGCTCTCAAAGTTTCTAACAAAGTTTAGCTCAGCTATTTAGGACTGATGAGATCATACCATTTAATAGACCAGAGACCACATATGGATGATTTACCAGCACTGTGGGGAACCACAGTTTCAAAATTGTTGAGTAAAGCTAATTCTTGGACTTGATTCTGGCAGGTAAGATCTGTTACTGGAATTGCTCCTGTCTAAGAGGAGCAAAAAGCCTTGACTAAAGCAGTATTTTCTGGATTTTCTTCTGCAACACTCTTATGACTTCACTGATGCCTGTAGTAATGTATAGGAATGAGAGAACAAACACAACAGTGATTAAACAGATGTCAGCTTGGCATCAGAAACCTATATTTTCTTCTTGTTGGGTGCCTGCTTTCAGTTTCTCTAAAACTGCCTGATTCTTTCATGTCTCTGCTCTGTTGTTTCTGTGAATGGAGCTGTGAACGTGGTTGAGTCACCTTCCTTGGAGGTGCTTAAGGCACGGGTGGACAAGGTGCTGAAGGGCATAGTTTAGTATTTGATAGGAATGGTTGGACTCGATGATCCGGTGGATCTCTTCCAACATGGTGATTCTATGATTCAGTTATTCTGTGAATTCCCCACAAGAAGAGATTTGTCCCTTCTGTGTGAATAAGTACTAGTGGCACTGTACAAGTAAAAACTACAGGAGCCGTTGTGGTTTAGGTGATTTCTCACAGCTTGCGGAGTGTGGTCAGTCCTGATGAGTATTGAGAGGAGGGGATCTGGCTGACCTAATTCCATCTTGTCAGCTGACAGTGAGTCCCTTGCACGTTTCTGCTGGGTAGGTTGACTGGTGCACCAGCGGGTTTCCTTGCTGAGGTGTCAGAGCTGGGTGCCTATAAAGCCGCACAGCCACTGTATTTGTTTAACGCTGTGTGGTGGAGAACCCAGCCAGGGCTTGGATTTGTGGCTGGGCTCGGAGCCTGCAGAGTGAAGGACTCAGAATTTGGCCTGGGTCTGTCTGTGTATTTATATAATGACAGAAAAAGCAAATTCCTTACAAGCAAATATGAGTCAAAACAAAAACACTGTGAAGGTCAGCTGAGCGCAGCAGTGAGATGATGTTATCCCAGCCACACGTTCAACTCTTGAGCTGCCAGACGAGCCATAAGGACTCTTAGCCAAAAGTCATGAGAAGATGCCAGCTGGGAAACCACCCACCAACACCCCAGCTGGCTTTTCAAAACAACTGGAGTCTCAGTGCTTGACATTCAGCTCCAGGCACAGCTGCAGGGCATAGCCCAAACAGAGAGCAATACCAAGGGCTTCTCATAGAGTTTTCCAGGAGAAATACTGAATTTGGGCAACACTGTCATAAATTCTAATTTGCAAGGATTTCCTCTTTTCATGAGAGGAACAGCGATGTATCTAAGGCTAAACATTTTTTTTTTCAACCTAGCTGGCATAGTATTAATCCAGCAAGTCAAACTCTGTTTCAGAGATTTTTTTTTCCTTAAATGTATTTGTTAGAATATTGCTTTCAGCCAAGATACTATAAACAATTCACAGACACAGATCCAGTCCAGACTTAATTACGGTTGATCAAAGCTTATGTGCAGTCCTCAACTCCTAGTGCTGAGGATAAAAGCATTGAGGTCTTTGTTAAGGATGTACTGTCCTTGGAAATATATCCCCCCTTTATTGGTTTTATTTTAATTTAATTTCATTATAACCTCATGTCTATAAATGCCCTTCCATCAAGTAATAACAATCTCTAAGCAACACTTCTTGGAAAAGTTTTGAAACAATCTGGAGGCATTCACCATGAATGTGTGTTTCATTTTTAGAGATGTAGTAATGTGTTTGCTATAGTCATTTTGAGAAATTTGCACTGCATTGTGAACACTTTTCTTGTAAGGAAGTACCAGTTTTGACCAGTTCTGTGGAGTTAAGCACTGTACTTAGAGAAATAATAGTCAATACCTGGAAAAGTTTCCAGGCTACATGAACAAGACAGGCAGGAAATCCTATCTGCATTCTACAGACAGATTGAAGAAACATCAGGGATAAATCTAGAATTCAAATCTAAAAACTCAGCAGTAGGACTATCTGAGCTCCCTGTCCACTCCTCTCTCAGTCATTCTGGGGCAAAACCTGCATCTGCACCAGCCAAATACACTTTCCTTTCCAGGTGAAAGTGAACTGAGCCCACTGGGTTGAGGAGAATTTAGCAAACAGCAGCTAGATATTGATTGTGAACAACTTGCTATTTGCATTGTACATATTTGCTATTCAGTTTAGAGAAAAACAAAGAAACTCAAATCTGAACTTTTAATAAAAGCTGTTTGTTCAACGTTATGCAGAAAAAGTGAGGTAGCCAGTGCCTCCAGTGTGCACCAGCTTTGGCTTTAAACTAGGTTGCCTTTAATAGTAAAAGACTTATTGCAGATGATATGGCACTTCACAGTCCTGAAGGGCTATACATGAATGTATGTGTATGTGTATCCCATGTTTATGTGAGTATGTGTATCCTCTACTCAGCAGATTAGTTTTGTCTGTAAGGGCAGAATCTGGCATGGAAAAGCCCTATGCCCACCCTTATGACAGGACAAGCTCTCGTGCAACACCCCATAAAAGAGCCATTTCAAGTTATGTACAACTATGGATCAGACGCTTTACCCTGACTGTAGCCACCTCCCAGTTCTGTTTACAAGCCTACTCACTTCAGGACAACTACTCATTAAATCACTTAACACAAAATTAATAATGTTGGTTGGAGATGGTTGTCTCATAGAAGTTGGAAATAGAAAATCCTAGATCTGGCCTGCCTCAGTCCTGATGAATGTAGCAGGAAACTTCTCCAAAGACAGCAAAATTGGTCCATTGTTCTTTTATGCTAGTATACCAAATTACACAGCAGCAAGTTGTGTGTGACATCTTTCTTTGTGTGTGAATTTTGCCTATCTGGTAGTCTTCTGGACAAAAATTTCTCCTTATACTTTAGCACTGGTAGTTCCTCACAGATCCTTCATTATGCATAGGGGTAGCTACCTACTCTTTTCCAAATATTGGGGTTGTGAATCAATGTGGACCTTTTGCAAGGTGCCCCTGAGGGCATAAGAAATGTCACCAGACTTATTCCAATGGGCCACTGAGGAATCTCTGGACCAAAGCAGAGTTTTTTCTTGCTAATGCTGGAATATGATTTTTAACTGGGAACCCAGAAATAGAAGGTTCTTAATTTCCATTGATCTGAGACATTCATCGATATTCAATTAGTTTTACTGTCAGAAGGAAAAAATATTATAGTAAAGTATATAGCAAAATGTCAACATTTATTGTCTATTTGCTTTTCTTATTTTATTGAGAGTTGATCAAACTGGTAAGGGGTATGAAGTCTTGTGCTTACAATTAAAAGCTGAAACTCATGGCGAACTTTGTGTTCTGCCTAGAAAAGCATTCTAGGCTATATGGCTACTGCTTCATGCTTCTCTATAGAAGTGAAACCTTTTCCTTAACTGTTGAAGCAACAGAAGTATTCTCTTCAATAAAATAAAAAAGAAGCATTTTATAAGTAGATAAGAAGTTGTAAAATGTTAATTTAGGCCATATTTAAGGAAAAGAAGTCAACTCCTTGGACTTGAATAAGTCCACCTAGAAAGACAGATTCGGTTATTACTTGCTGTGGAAAAATCACTAGTAGAAATGCAACACAATGAACTGCCATGTCAAGTCTCAAATTTGAAAAAGGGATAATTAGCATTTTTGAATCAGATTTTTTCCATCCATTTCTTGTAAAGGTGAAGATTTCTATTGCCTTTAAAATAAATTTCTGGTTCTGTGTTTCCTTCTAAATGGTTTACTGTCTATTAGTACTCTCTTTACTGTAACCTGTGAGGACAACTCTATATACATTTGAATTCTTCTAGTGTTTTAATTGGACGTGTCTCCAGTGTGGTACTCTAAGTATCTCATTTAGCACTGTTGGTTTAACATCCTCTGGAGCAAAGTGAACCAATGACTTAATTAACTTCCACTTGGGCAGTTATCTGTGCTGGGAAACTGCAGAAAGTATTATTCTATTTGAGGGTGACAAATGAACGTACATGAGGTACCACACGCCACCCAGTGGGAGATCTGACAAGAAACATAATTTATTTCATTAGTGGTGCCAAAATGGGCTTTCAAGCTGAAAACCTAAATATGTAGCAGTGTTGTAGGAGAAAAGGAATCAGCATGGGCTTTGTCTTAAATAATTGATTGAGTACAGTTCATAACATATAGTTCCATGGGAAAGTTTGAGTTTAGTGTCAGTCTTCATTCATCATATTGTAGTTTGTTGGGTAGTTTCTTAGGTGTTAGACTAAGTGGTGTAGAGAATAAACATTGATAAAAGGTTTGGGATTTGGTAATATTTATCAATTACAATGCAAAAAATAGATTTAAAAATAACTAATGAACTAACCTTCAGTCAAATTTAACTTTGGTTTTTTAGAGCTTATTTATAATTGTCCTGAGTATTGTAGATATTGAAACATAGCTACAGTCTCAAAGATCTTTGGCTTTCCTCCGATTTATTGGAATTTTATAGAGCAAAAGTTAGTGGCAGCCTCTAATTACCCACAGAACCAAAGTTTCCTGAGTGAAAACTTCAGATCAAAGGCCATGAATAATAGCCTTAAAGGCATCTCCCCTTACACAGGCTACTCTTAGCCTCTCTGCTGTCCTTTGGTATAAATTAAGCACCTTAGGATGAATAAAACATGAAGCACAGAAGGTTTAGATTTCACAGAAGATGAATGGTTGGATTATTGATGGGAAAAGGAGCATGGGAAAGTATAAACCATGCAAATTTAAAAACTGTAAACTTTATAAGCAATCACCTTTTCTTCAGTAATTTTTTAAAAATTTCTTTTTCATCTTTTGTCCAAATCCTTTCTGTTGATAAGGCAGCTGGATTCTTCTGTGTCACTGATCTGCACATTTAAGCAAGCTCAGAAGCCTTTCACAGCTCATTCTGTTGATTTCAGTGGGCATACAACCAGGCCATAAAACCACAAGAGCAATCACTGGTTGTTAAAAACCATACAAGCACTTACATTCAATTATAATGAAAAAGGTGCATACCTCTTGTGTCTCATGAAACTCAGACTTGAAGGCTGTTTGCTTCCTCTTATATATAGCATGAATCCAGTTCCTTCCTGATGTAAAGTTCATTGCCTTTCACTAGTGTTACACATGCTGAATTTAATTCATTTCATATCCCGCCATGGAATAGATGCACACAACTGTAGGAATTAGGAATGTAGACTCAAACTCCCTTCTACTGTAGATGTTTGTTCACAGAAAAGGATTTTGCAGGATGAATGGGTAAAAGGTGTGTATTTGCCTGGAACAAAATTCTACATTTGCTTTCTATAAAGAATGTTTTCTTTGAAGAAAAAGAAAGAACTAAAAGACAAATTATTTACTGTTCTAGGAAATGGTCAAAGCAAAATATTTCTTGATAAACTGTGAAAATGGCTGAATCTTCATCTTGGCCATATTTTGTCAGGAATCAAAATCATGACTTTTTGGAATTTGGACATCTGAAAAATTATTTGTTTCCTATTTACCTATACTGAAAATAATCACACTTGTCTCTTTCTACTGGCGATCAAACTCATAGATCAGCTTCCCTTGCAGACCAGTGAGATGTGCTGTCTTCACAGAATCACACAGAGATTATAATCATATCTCATTAAATCCTGTGGCCCCGCTGTCAGGTCAGTCATACAAACATGGAAAAAAAGGCTTACATACACCTTCTGCTTGCTTAACATTTGGGTTTTGAAGGAAGATCATCTGCTTTCCAGGAAGTTGAGTCAGGCTTTGTCTCTCCTCTTAGAGCTGTTCCACATTTTAGAACACAATTAAAAATTCATTGAATGTGAACAGGAACCCAGGTGTCTCACATCCTTTGGGACTGATCTGACCACTGTCTTATAGAGTCATTTTCACACTTTTTCAATGGCTTAATAAATCTTAACGTATGTTATACAAAGCGAATGACCTTCTGTATGAGAAACAGAAAAAAATGCATTCAAAGAATAGTTGTGATGATTACAGCAGCCTCAGGGGAGGTGGGGCTCTTCTTTTTAATGTTTGCCTTCAATCAGAAATAAAAGAGGTTTGACTCTCTCCCCACTCATGTGGAATTCTGCTTAGATTTGGAAACAGGACAAAAATTAAAAATTTAAATGAAAAGGTGAAAAGCCCTCACACTATGGTTTTAAACAGGTTTTCTGATTTTAAATGCAGAAAGAATATATTTAGAAAACTCTAATGGCATGGTTGGGGTGTGGGTTTTTTGTTGGGAGGATGTTGGAACTCAGCATAAAATTTTTGTTCCATTGAATTTATTAATGCAAAAATCTTCACCCCAAACCATTTTTTTCCCAGGAAATAAATAAATAAATAATCGACTCAAGAAATAGAGTAAAAACATTCCCTTGCCTTTCTAAGCTTTTGTAATTTTTTTCTTAGGCCTGTTTATCTGAAGGAAGAGCTGTGAGTCAAAGGCTTTTTTTACTAGATCATAGCCAAAACATCAAAAACTGTTTTTCTCCCCTGGGAAGTATGATGGGAAAAAGTACCATTTTTCAAGCAGTTTTAATCTTATCTCTGAATAGGTGTAGTTATGCTTAAATTGTCAGGTTTCAGGAAAACTTTGAGCTCCCAAAGCTGATCCAGAGCCCTCTGAGTAGGTGACAGTCTTTCTGTTGACTTAAGCTGTCTATTGAGGGGATGCTATCAGAATGAAAACCTACTGACTGAGAATCTGTGTCTGTGTAATCTAGTATATTAAGACAGTGGTTTACAGGAAGGAGAGATAACTCAAAGTTATCTCAATATTACAGAAATTTAATTAATTATGCTTTTGAAGTAGGGATATTTTTATTTATTGTGTGGATTGGGGTTTTTTTCCTGCTACATTATGGACATAACATAACGACGTTGAAGACACTGGAGAAGCTAATGAATTCCAATCAATACAAGCACAATGAGCCAGACTATATGTACCCTCAGAAACCCTTAGTGGTCAAATTGTTCTAGCAAACAAAATTATTTCATAATATATCAGCACACTCTTTGCATTACATTGTAGAATAAAAGAAATAGTTAGTTTGGGCAATCGTGAAAAAATAAATCTTAAGAAGCAAGTACTCTCACAACAGTTTTCTGACAATGAGACCATTTCAAAATGAGAGGAGTTCACAGGTCATTCTTATTAAGTGCTTGACTTATTTATTTTAACATAACTCTCTCTTTTCCTGGAGCTGGGAGAACTGAGGTGTATTTTTCCCCCAGAAAGGCCTGCTAATGCTGTGCTGGGCTGCTGGACTGGGAGGTTGAGCACTGCTATCCCATCACAATAGTTGCAGCACACTTCACCAAATGCAAGCAGACTGCTCTGGGAGGGAGAATTTGCCAGCTCCAATCCAGTCCCTTTTTGCCTCTCCCTGGCTTCCAGAGTCTGCCAAATGGCCCTGTGGGAACAGTTAGGTGGTCTTTATGCTTGTCCTTCCAATTGGATAAACAGTTCACTCTGTCCAATGCCCTTTCCTACATTTATTAATGGAACAGCCTATTTCTGTCTCTGGAAGTTGGACCCATTTCATCTGCCTTAAATTATTTGTGATGTCTTACAAACACAGACTGTATTGAATATTAAAAACATAATATGGGTTACCGTTCCTCACCCATATCATAAACTATATCTTTTGGGACTCCAGCTTCTCTTTTAATTATATCATTACCCTAATTATCTTATAAGCATCCCCTGTTGTAGGCAGCCATTTATGGAAGAACAAAAAAAAGCCTACTTCTTTGCCCTTGTGGCATGCTCCTGATCTAATGTTCAGAAACTATTACGCTAATTATTAACTATTTCACTGTTGTGTTCCACTTTCTCCATCCGTTTGCCCATACCCACTTGTCTCCTGCCATACCCTCAGACCGTAAGGTCTTTGAGGCAGAGTGTCTTGCAGAGCTTTCCGCAGTTTGTTTCTAATTGGGTACATGGATGGTGGAAGAGTTATGATGAAAGATTTGTTTTCCAGATTATCAATAGCATATAATCAATAACATAATTATCGGATGCACCCTCAGTAAGTTTGCAGATGACACTAGGCTGAGTGGTGTGGCTCTCACACTGGAAGAATAAGATGCCATGCAGGGGGACACAGACAAGCAAGGAGAAGTAACCCTCTGTGAACTTCATGAGGTTCCACAAGGCCAAGTGCTAGGTCCTACACCTGGGTCCACAGTTTCAGTGCAGGATGGGGGATAACGTCATTGAGAGCAGCCCTGTGGAGAAGGACTTCGAGGTGCTGGTTGATGAATGAACCAGCAATGTGCACTTGCAGCAAAGAAGGCCAATCGTATTCCGGGCTGCACCAAAAGAAGAGCAGCCAGCAGGTAAAGGGAGGGTTTTTTCCTGTTATACGCCTCTCTTGCGAGACCCCACCTGGAGTACTATGTCCAGTTCTGGAATCCCCAAAAAAGAAGGATATGGAACAGTTGGAACAGGTCCAGAGGAGGCCACAAACATGATCAGAGGGCTGGAGCACCTCTGCTGTGAGGTCAGGCTGAAAGAGTTGGAGTTGTTCAGCCTGGAGAAGGCTCTGGGGAGACATTGTCATGGCCTTCCAGTACCCGAAGGGGTCATACAAGAAAGCTGGGGAGGGACATTTTACAAGGGCATGTAGTGATAGACAGTGGGGAATGGCTGTAAATTGGAAGTGGTAGGTTTTAGACTAGACACTAGGAAGAAATTCTTCATAATGAGGTTTGTGAGTCATTGGAACAGGTTACCCAGGGAAGTCGTAGTTCCCCCTTCCCTTGAAATGTTCAAGACCAGGTTGGATGGGTCTTGAGCAGCCTGGTTCAGTGGTAGGTGTCCCTGCCCTTGAGAAGGGGGTTGGAATTAGATGATCTTTAAGGTTCCTTCCAACCCAATCCACTCTATGACTCTATGATTCTGTTATATTGTAAAATTTTTTCCAGTCCACTTTCTTAACTCACAGTTTTGGAGCACTGTGTAGCATTTCCAAGACAATTGGGACCAGCAATTCATTTAATAATGAAACAGGTTGATACATAGCAACTGAAGCAGCTTGAGTACAATAAAGGCAAATGTTTATTCCTTTAGTGATAGACATTCATGAGCACAACGTACTATTCAGAAGTGAGATGTGGAACACTGAAAAGATAAATTGATTATGTATTGTCACCACAATTCATATTTCTCATTTCTCACAGTTAGCTCAGGCCCTTTATCTTTTCATGACATCCATGGAGTACTTCTACACCTGTTGTTTATCACCTTCTTCATTTATTCCTGCTTTGCAAATGTGATATTTTTTACAATACTACCTAGGAGAAAATTATGGACCAGACTAGCTGGTCACATTTTTTTTTTCTTTCATTTCATTCAAAGCAAGAAGAAATATGAATTCAGACCTGTGTTCATCAAAGACAGTATTGGTTTGATAACACAGGATGGGACTGATAGTAGTAAAGGAGTACAAGCTGAAAATATGATACAGCTGTGCCGACCTCTGTGATTATTTTGAAAAACTGGCTGTCTGCCCCATCTGGCAGTCTGTGGACATGGCAAATAATTTAACTTTCATGCTGCTCCTGTTTTAGCATAATGTATATGAATCATGTGGTCACCAGTTTCTAAATCAGTAGTAGATGAGAAAAGAGTTAATGACTAAAGTTTTGGTCATGACTTGTTCCGTTGTTTCATGATAAAAACCATTGTAAAACAAAATATCAAGGCATAAAGGACATTTTGTGTCATGACTCATAAGTCATAGAGGACATCTTTATAAGTACATCTTACAGATTTGATTTTAACTTTGGAAGTTTTCTGGGGAGCTGATCATCTCAGCTTCCCTGAATGCCATGCATGGCCCAAGTATTCATAGATTCTTCTTTGACTCTGTAAGTTTCCACATCACTGAATAATTAGCAGTTTACTATCACTTCTAGTGAGTCGTAAGAAAATATGCTAAATAATATTTCATCTATGCTTCAAAAACCGGTGGAAAGTTTGCAACTATATTTACACAATTATGTGTCTGGAGTTTTTTTACTGTAGCTGAGGTATGTCAGAAGGGCAGCCCTCATTAAGTTACATGGTGAAAGGATGATTTTTATCCTGAACATTGCTCCAGCAAAGGGTGTATCGACTGAGAGCATTTCTAAGCGTGGGTCTTCTTTACACTTACACCATTTGTGTTAAGCAAGTTTGAGTGTGAAATCCCCCCCGGGAATAGCACTCTTGATCTTGTGTCCACCTGGGCACTGTGCTTATCTGCATGTCATTTCATAGCAAAGCTGATAACCTAATTAGATGACACGCTGGGCAATTCTCAACACAGCAGTGAGCCATATCACTTCAACAATTCTTCCTCCGTGATTCATCATTATCGCAGAGCATGTGTGCGACCCCAATAGCTAAATTGAGAGGATCTTCTCTGTATCAGCATTGCTAATTGGTCCTGTTAGAGAATCATGAGTTTCTTCTTCTCTGAAATTTAGCTTTTGTCCTTTTTTTATGGCTGAGCCAGCACAAGTTAAAAGCAATGTTTTCTATGGAGACAGAGCAATGGTTAAATTCAATGTCAAGTAAACCAGGAGTTTTCAGGTCAGGGAAAGCACAAAAGGGCAGTGACTATTGATGCAGTTATGGCAGACACAGTCTGTGCATCTGTACTTTCCAAGCAGATACCTCTCAAGCAGCATGAGTTGCACGGTCCTTTTGCTGGTGTTTGGCAGCCCCATTAAATGGCATATATAACTCCATTTACAAACAGGAGCAGAAAGAAATTGCCTCTATATACATTAGCATAATGTTAAATTTATTTCCTCTTCTGTCCCAGCAAGCAGCAACCACAGTTTTGGCTCTTGACTGCACAGAGAACAAGAAGGGAGGAAACAGTGTCACCAGCCTTCCTAGACCCCACAGAAGAGCCACCCTACATTTCACACTGAAGCTAACAAGCTCGCAGGGCAATGTGTACCAGCCTCCTCAAGAGCATTGTGGGAATTCAAGCATTGTAATAGGCGGCTTATTCCATCAAATGAGGTCTCTAGCTTACTTGCTATTGGTGTAGAATACACACGTACACCTGCTATATATTTGTCATCAAAGGCATTGTAAAGCTTATGTTCCAAAAGAAACATGCAACTGATAGTAAAACACAGCAATCAGAAGCAGACAGTGCTTTGACTCAATATAATGTAAGAAACATGAATCTGTAACAATATTAGTTTTTGTTCGTGTCTTCTAGTGCTATACAAGAACATGCTTTTTATGATAGTTCAAGCAAACAAGAAGTGTATCAAAACTGTAGATAGAACAACAGAAGTTGAATAAAGTTTTTGGCTTGTTAGATTGTTTTTTATTTTGTGTCACTGATGGCAGCTGGAAATGCTCACAATACCCAAAGTGATGGAAAAAAATGTTAGCATCACAGCAGCATTCACTGCCCTCAGCTCTGAAGAAAAATACTCTTCTTATTCACCTATGAAAATTCATACCCCCGCAGCCTTGACTTGAGATTTGCAAAGTCAGTTCCTTAGGATTAACAGTGTTGCTAGGGACTGCATGAGAGGCTTGAAATCCTTGACTAAGACACCTGAAAGTGATCTAGCTTACGCCTCTAATCCACCTCTCTCTAAATAGATATTTACCCATCATAACCAGGATAAAACAAGCTCTTAGGTAGGAGCACAGTTATGCAATAAATATCAGAAAAGTCTGAATATAAATGAGAGCAGCCTAAAATTTAAGAGGTCAACTTATCCTCTCACTCCAGCAAATCTACGACTGACTGGAACATTAATAAATTGAGGTAACAATTTACAGCTCAGTCATTGAACATTTTTTTCAAGTTGTATTTACATGGAGATCTCTTTTAACTCATTAGTTATCTCTTCCAAAATGTCATATTAGTGTGAAAAAGAAGAAACAATCATAATGAAGTAAATTTTTTATGACTTTAAAATTGATCTCCATGTCAAAATGGCATTCCCAGGTGAAATGGGCAAGATATCAATAAAATGTACTGAAGTGAAAAAACACCATTCTTAGGCCAAGAGATCTTGGAATATATACTCTACACAAGTGCCATTCAGTGACTGTAGTGGAATTTTTTTGTCTCCAGATAGTAATCATATAACTACAGTGCTATACAACAGATGAAATGTAATTCAATATACTACTTAGTAAATCATTATCATGTATGATACACATACATACACATGTTCAACTATTGAAGCCCTGGTCATATAACAGAAGAATGAGGAGAATTTGTTATTGATGATCTAAAGAAGCAAATATAAAGGATTATCAGTGATTTTTCACAACAGGGTGAAAGCTCCAGCTAGGTGAACTGCAGAAACCACTACCTGAAAAATTTCTTTTGCTGGGTTTATAATACAGTTGATCCTCTTCTGATGATGGAAGCAGCATGCTAGGATATTTTAGACTCTTGGATTAAAACCCCTTTTCTTAGTAGATAAGACATATCCTGATATGAGAGACTCAAAAAAAATCTATAAATACATGAATCAATTGTAACCACTTGGGGGGAGGTGTTCTTTTGTAAAGTTAGTGGCTTGAAGATCCATTCTTAGAAACATCACAAGCAAGAGACCACCCAAACTGCATTGCCTGTGAGTAGCAATACCTATAAGTGGGATTCAAAGAAGCAGAAACCAATTAATCCTGCACTAAGCAGCTTCTGCTGGTGATGCTAATGCTACTGGAAGACAACTGGGAAGACATTACAGAAGGAGTTGGAAAGACAAGTTTCTTGCTGATGTTTTAGCCATGAAATTGAGTCTGTTCATCTATCTTTTTGTGCTTTTCTTAAAACTCAATCTCAGATAGACAAGAGGTGAGAAATAATGATATTATCCCAGCAATTTTATATCTTTGTTTCCGCTGTATTTCTTCACAATTACTGAGTTCATGTATTTGAGCAAACTGTGTATTATTTAGCTCCAGGGTTTTCTAACTGAGAAGTACTATTTATATGAGATGCCATATAAATGTAGCACTAGATGTAGCACTAGTTAAACAGACATATGAAAAGGCTTATAAAAAGATCTAGAATCCCATGTCTTTTTTACAGTCAAGTATAAAAAATAAGAATCATCATTAGCAAAATAAAGAATTTCAAATATTTATAGCTTCTTTTTTACTTATATTTTATTCATTAGTTAGAAATGCTCTAAAGTGACCAGCAGCCTCTGACATGCTGTCCTAGAAATCTCCATGCCTTCCCATTGGGACAATCAGTCCCATTTATTTTTGACTATGCCATGCCTACAGATTTCGCTGTGTCAATTCACAACAACTCTTGCCCAAGTGACACTTCCTTAGGAGAAGTGACCTTCTTAAATAGTTCTTTAAGATTTGTAAAGATATTACCCTTTCTTTAAAGTATGTGTCAGTCTGGAGTGACACTTTATTCAAAGGTGTCTATATATTTTTACAATATATTCTTACTTCACTTTCATAAAATGGTTAACTACTCTTAGTGGCACCAGGCCATATTAACTTTGGTTTGTTGGGTTTGGGGATTTTTTTTTCCTAACTGTCTCTTTGCTTTTAGTGTTGGGTCTGACATCCTTTTAGTGCTTTCTAGTCTCTGTGGAACAAATAGCATCCTATGTCAAATTTATTGGTAGCACTCCACAAATCAGTCATGCTTAACATCATTAATAGCGTGACTTTACAGATTCTTTATTAGAGATTGGGTTTGGGGTGGTTTTTTTGGCACCATTGTCTTGCTTACCTACAATATTAAGGATAATATCAGTTAATGGTTGCTTTCTAAACCTCTGCTAAAACTGCTTAAAAAACACTAGCTAATCTGTAGCAGACTTTACTATGTAATAGGTTTCTAATAAAGGTAGACCTGGTTTAGCAAAGAAAAAAAAATTTAGTACTTATGGGTACATGTTTAACTGCAGTACTTTCTGCTAAATTAATCTCTAGCGACTCAGTATTCATATTCTAACACAAGTATATTTGTCCTTGCCAATTTAAACAATATCATCTGTGCCTGCTTTCCTTCAAGGTGCTGATTTCCCTTTATCATTAACATAACTTTATCACTCTCTCACTTAGTTTTGGCTCATGTGGTAATCCCTGCCAATGTTCTTTATTTCACTCTTCATGTTGGGTTGTTATAAAATATTTTTACCCTTCCTCTAAAGTGTTTCTGGACTATAAAATGCCTTTTACATATCCTTTTGAATACATATTCCTGTAACACTCCAGCAATTACTAGATTGTTTCCTTTAAATAAAACCTGGTCTAGGACTGAACAGTCTCCCTTGAATAGCTCTTGTAAAATTCTGATTCTACCATCCCATGCTGGTAACTCTGATGATTTTCCACAGTGTTATCCCATATGTAACTTTGGCAATGTCAGTCTACATCTAAACTAAAACCTGATGAGTTTGTTCATATGTTGACTACTCCATAATCTAGCAATAGACATTGCTCCTTACTGTGTATGGTGAGTATTACTGTAGTTAATTAAATCTTTGACACATTTTATCAGTTTGAAAGGGTAGTTTTATATCTGAAAAAAAAATAATAATTTTTGAGGTTCTCAAACACTGGAATGGTTTGCCAGATCCCCTTCTGATAGCAGTAAATAATTTCTGAACAATTTCATTTTAAAATGGCATAAAAAGAGTTAGAAAGAAGAACATGAATTTTCTTATTTCCACTGCTTAAGGTCAATGCCTCCTTTTGAGCAGACTGAAACTCATTCTGGCTAGTGGTTAGTGTGGTTAGTGTGATACATGAACAAATGTCAATCATTTTCAATCACTCTACTGTAAGTAGAGTCTGCCAGGGCCTTCCTTAGAACTTTCATGGAAAAAAAATGAATTCCTGCTTTCTGGCATAGTAGCTGTGTATTACTGGGTCTTTTAATAAGCCCATCAGTTTCAGAACCTCCTTAAGCTTGTCTATGATAGCCACTAGATTTTTTTTGCACAGTTTAACTTAGGCAGCAAGATTTATCACAAATGTTCCTGTATGATTTAGCACTGAGAGGAATTCAGGAAACTTTTTATTGCATCAGAAATTTCAGTGATGACTTCAATTTCAATATCATCTGCACATGTACCTAATTGTGTAAGGTTTCCCCCAGTTATGCTATGTCCGTTATACAGAACCTGCATTATGGTTATCCAGATTTGGGCCACAGTCTCTGTTTCTTTTCAAAATTCCAGCAGCTCAGAGCTTTTGGCCATGGCTGTCTCATGTTTTATTTTGTTTTTCTAAAGCAAAATATTACTTGGGCAGGCCTTAGTATTGTCTACAGCATAGATGTATTATACTACTTGTGTTATATAAACCAGCTACGTACAGCCTAAAGAAATATATAATTTAGTCTTTGGCCTCTTTGTATATTTTCTTTTTTCCTGGATAAGCTGTAAAAAGTCTGTGAGTCAGAAGGATTTCCCAGGTGATGCAATGGTCCAGGTCTCTACCTTTCTCAAGAGTCTCTTAGGTCATTCTCTCTGTCATGTAATTTAATATGTGTTTAATGAATGTAATTATTATTTTAGAAGTGTTCCGTAAATCTATTTTTCTCAGGAAGGCCAGTTTTAATGAGTGTTCACTGTGCTTTAGTTCTGCACTTGCATAATATATCTGATATTCCTGGGGCAAAGGTACAGTATATCTAGAGAATGAGTATACTGCACTGAGGCCTCTTGTTGCCCATCTTTTAGCTGCTGGTGCTACATCAGCTGAATGATGTCTGGGACATATATTCAGATGTATCCACGAAGATAAAAGAGAAGCAGGCACAGGGCTCCACGAATACTACCTTTAACAGGCTGCCCAGGGAGGTGGTTGATTCACCTTCCCTGGAGGTGTTTAAGGCACAGGTGGATGAGGTGCTAAGGGACATGGTTTAGTGTTTGATAGGAATGGTTGGACTCAATGATCCGGTGGGGCTCTTCCAACCTGGTTATTCTGTGATTCTGTGATTCTTGAAAAACATGCTTTGTTTGGCATTATTCTTAAAAGGGTGCTACAGTAGTTGTTCTCTTCTCACTGTGATTAGATTTTAACTATCGCAAGACAATATTGGAAGGAAAAAAATAGGCAAGACTCAGGCAATTAAAATATATTAACTCAGATATCACCCATGATTATTCTGCCAGAGTTAAAAATACTGCTATTATTACTATACTTATATTGAAAAATCCTTTCTCATCTTTTAAATTTTTGTGCTCTTGGTCAGATACATATGTTCAAATGACTTGTGAGTTTCACTGTGTAGGGTGGTAATATTTTATGTGAAGCCAAGTTATGAACTCCTTCTTCCTAAGTTTACCTATTTATTCAACCGCTTTCTTCAACTGTAACTGTACTGGCTCATAGTTATTCCAGATTTCTTTGGCTCCAGTACTGCATGTGGTTTCTTTATGCTCACAGGATTTTGCATATACATAAATGCAACACATGGGTTATTCATGGCAGCCTCAGAAACTCCCTGGTGGCTGCAAGGAGGACTCTACCTCCACCTTCAAAAGTTAGAAGTGATTAGATGAGGTGAGTGTATGTTTTGAAAGTTCTATGTATCATCACTTTAATAATTTTTCAGATGTTTTCTGTCTTTTCAGATATCTCAATTCATTATTAAGGCCACTGCTCTTGCATATGGCAGGTGCATAATTTCTTCTGAGTGTAAATAGGATCAGCCATCCATTCCTGCTATTTTTTTTATGTCTGTCTCAGAATCATGTCCACAAGCAAATGGACAGAGTATCCATTTGTTTTTCAAAGTAAAACTGTAAGAGACCAATCAGATTTCCATGATACACATTATTAATGACAAATACTCATTGCATTAAGATGGTACACAGAAATGCCACCAGACAGTGGTACTGCCTTTTGCCATATCCCAATAGAATCAGCAAATGGTTCACACAGCTTTTTATCAATATCTAAAAACATTTCACAAAGAATCAATTATATACATTTTCAACACAGATAACCAAAGTTTGTACTTTACCCAAAACTCTGAAACCCTTCTCTAACAAAAATAATGATCAAATTTCTATCATTACTGAAAGAACTTACTTTGTTGTGAAACTCATTGCATGTTCCAAATGGTGCAGGTAGAAGAGAAAGATATATCTTCATTGTTCATTGTTTTAACCATCTGCCTCCTCAGCCTTGGAGGATCTTTGCCTGTTGTCAGCAGAAACACAGAAACTAGATATGATTTTCTTTTCTCCTGAAGTGACCTTTCATGTTCCAGAGACATCAGAAAAGTATTTTTACTTATGAAAATTAGGTGAAGTGGTTTGTGTGACATGTTCAGTAAAAAAAAAAAAACAACCCCAACCCCCCCCCCCCCCAAAAACCTCAGCGAAATTAAGTTAGTTTTGGAGGGGGAATTTATTACTTGTTGAAGACTGACATCCTTCCAAATAAACAGAAAAAAGCAATATAGACATAACAGTGTATACAGCAAATTTTGTCCCATTCACTAAACCGTATTGTGAATGCATCACCTTCTGGTAATACACCATAAGACAGTCTTTATGCTTGTGCAGTTTTTGTTTCTCCTTTGACAATCACTGTTATGACAGAATTTTTTGTAGTGTGAACTGTAGTCCCAGAAAAAGTACTGGAAAACCCTTTAAATTGTAAACGCCATCTGCCTTGACCAGATTCCTTAGCTGACCGACAGATCTGTCACCCATATTATGGGCTGTTCTGAATTGAAATTTTTGTTACTTGTTTATCAGCATTATAAATTTAATCTATCCTGTTCCAGACACTACTGATATCCAGTTTTACACATGTATAACAAAAAGCTTCTTCTGACTGAGAGGTGTCCTAACATAATTTGCTGACATGAAATCACAGCATTTCCACGAACTTCCAACTGCCACGAAGGAGGCAGAACCCTGCTGTTCTCTCTAAGACAATTCTCTTGGTTCCTGAAAACAGGTTTTATCTGATGGTAGCTGTTGTAGTAAAAAATTTGAAATCGGAAGTGGATCATAGCCAACTCTTCCACTTGTGCACTAGATAAGTATGCCATCGACCATGTCTCTCAAAGTTATTACCTCATGCAAGCAAATGAGTTCAAAGCCCTCCATTTACTGTAATATGATTGTAGATATCTGCTATGAGGTCCTTGCTGGCTAAAGCTAGCCACTGGACAAAGACAGAAGTTTGCAGTCCAATATGGCCCATGAATATAGGTTATTTTTAAAATAATCTATAGCAGCTAACAAAAATGTATGCCCTCTTTCTCTTTTTTTCTCTTACTCTTTCTCTAAGCATATATGAAGCACAATACTTTCATCAGCCCTCTCCTTTCCAGGTATGTATCCTGACATTGTGCTTTCCTCCATTAATATAGAATCACAGAATCATAGAATCACCAGGTTGGAAAAGACCTCTTGGATCATCAAGCCCAACCATTCCTATCTGCCACTAAACCATGTTCCTAAGCACCTCGTCTACCTATCTTTTAAATACCTCCTAGGATTTAAACACTCAAACCACCTCCCTGGACAGCTTGTTCCAGTGCCCAATGACCCTTTCTGTTTGGCAAGCATGCCCACCAGCTCCCTCAATACTCTCGGGTGGATTCCAATATGAGACTTTTCAGAGACACCAGATGGTCTGATACAAGAAAAACTCACATTGGACTGAATTTATGGCATTTCATGGGAAAGTGTCTTCATCTCTGTATCTCTGTTTTCCTCATCATTTGTCTAGTTCAGAGTTTTTTTCTTTCAGAGAATGTACAAGATATAGTACAAATATCAGCATGAACATTAATGCTGTTAGTAATCATAGCATCCTCCAGGAATAGCTGCAATTTCTTTACTTGGCACTCAAACAGCTTCTGAACTCAGAGGACTTCACTAGAGCTTGGAGATATTTTTTAATTCCTTTCTCTCATCTTTCCTCCACCCCACTTGTACTGAGACTTCAGCTAGAATTCTCAGTGCTAGGAATTGTTTCTGTGATATGCTGTATTGATAAGAGTAAGGCTTCAGAAGTGAATGGAGATACACTACAGTGGAGGGACAAGAAGTGTACCCCACAGATGCTTTTTGCATTGGTGACAGAGGTATGAGTCCACATACTTTTACCGTGCACTAATGATAGCCTAAATGTTTGCACAGTCGCATAACTCACAGCTACACAGTCCTATATCTTAGCTCTACATTCTGAGTCTCAAATCACACAGCCTGTAGTCTTAAAGTGTTTCATATTTCAGAAGAAAATTATACTTAACTATCCAAGTGCTAAGCTACTTCTTCTGCTTCACAGTCTGTTTCCATACATCCAGAATTGTTTCTAGGCAGGTCATATTAGTGCCCAGTGCTCAAAGGAGCTTGGTACATCCCACTTGTCATGTACAAATACTCCTGATGGCCTTGCAGGTATTGAAAAGAAGACTCTCCTTATTTGTCTACATGCATACAGAGATTCAATAGCACAGAATTTAAAATAGTTTCATTCCCCAACTTTAAACCCACCAACAATGCTTTCCAAGACGTTTTCAGAAGAGGTAGCTGACTTTATTTGCCTCCATCTATAAAGTTCTATGAAAGACATTATTTGAAATTTCGACTCTCTTAATTTGCTTCAGATGGAGGCACTCAGAATCAATACACACTTATGAGGATGATGGTACATATTGCACAAGAGCAGATGTGTCAAAGGGAGCTAAGTAACACATTTTTCAACTGCCAGCAAGAGTATGTTAACAACATGATTGTGTGCAACTACAGTATTTTAATTTAGCTGCTCACTGATTTTGCCCCTAACATCCTGGGTACAACCATGATAATGTGTAAGCAAGAAAAATGGTTTAAATAGCAATAAAACCAGAAACTGCAACAATAATAGTATATCTTTAGGTATCCTTCTTCTAAATGATAGAAAAAGATGAGGGACAACTACAATCACATATATATAGAAGTCCTAGAATGTTTTATCATACAAATCACTGCAACATAAAATTAAAAGGTCAAATGTGTGAGGACGAAGTAGCACGCACAGAAAGTTGTAAAACTATTTCCTAGTCTCCAAACTCGAAAATGCATTGCAATTACAGAACCATTTTTATTGCTTTACAAGAACACAGTTTAATTGCTTTGATATAAACATTGAAGCATATCTCAACTATGAGCAAAGCTGTGTACTCAATCATGTTACTTTTAATGGAAATAGTCTTGAGAATACACTGGGCAAAGAAAGTTTGTCATAACTGCTAGCCTAACAAGTCACGCAAGCACTAGATAAAGAAGGTAGTGTATCCTACCGCTTGTAACCTAATCCTCCAATATATTTCACTAGAAAGTCCTTAATTTTCATCTTTCTCCGTCTTAATGAGAAGGAGACTTGCATTTGGCTGAAGCCCAGATCAATTTCACACAATAACAAAAACCATCTCAAACTCGTCCTTTCCAGTAACTGAACTATTTAATGTTTTAAAAAATAAACATATACACAAGCAAACAAGTTAACAATCTCTCCCAAATTGTACTTTGAAAGTTTTTTTGCAGGAGTCTTGAAAACACAATCAGTGAAGAAATACAGCTTTTAAAGGAAGCGGTTGTTGCATATACAAAATGTTGGAAGAGAGTAGTGAACTAGGTTTGAATTTTTCATGCTGTTTCCACAGGAGATGTGCTGAAAGCCATAAAGATATGCTTCTTTCTACAACTAATTTATTTCACATATACAATAATTTGCGGTCAATAAATCTAGGACGGATTTCCATGGTAAGGCATTGATGTGGCAAATAGAATGGATAACTTTATCCATAATGTGGTTGCAGTATTTTTATAATCAGTTTTGTAATGTGATATCACTGGAGAGTATCATCAACCAGTGTTCAATATTAAACAAAGTTTTCCAAAGCAACACATGCTATGTACTAATTCATGTCATCAGAGATCCATCTTACGGTGTAAGAGACTCATCTTGTGTGCACATGGCTTTCAAGGAAATGACAGCATGGAGAAATTTACTTTTACAGTTCTATAGATGGGCACTCCAGATGGAACATTTTACCATAGCAGGATATTTTACCGAACAGAAAATAACTCCTTCATCAGCCAAAGTTCTTTTGACTTAGGAAAACAAAATTTGTAGAAGGATGGGAATGTCTGAGCTCTTTAATGAGAAATAGCTACTTTAAATTACCATTTGAAGTAGAGGACATCCAAAAAAACATAGTTCATTTCTTCCACCTGTTGGTTTGCAAGTTTAGGATCTTTATTTGAGGAAGTAATTTCCTTAGAAATATCTAGTAAAGAAGAAAATATGTTGAAATCCAGTAATTTAAACAAATCAAAGTTTAATACTTCTTAAAAATAATTTACAGCTCAAACCTCTGTCTAATCATAGAATCACAGAATAGTTTGGTTGATAAGAAATCTTAAAGGTTGTCTAGTCCAATGCCCCTGCAACAGGCAGGGACATCTTCAACTAGATCAGGTTGCTCAAAGCCTTGTCCAACCTGACCTTGAACACTTCCAGGGATGGAGTATCTACCACCTCTCTGGGCAACACCTGGTCCAGTGTTTCACCACCCCAATTCTAAAGAACATCTTCTAAATCTCATCTCTTCTAGTTTAAAATCATTACCCCTTTTCCTATCACTACAGGCTCTGCTAAAAACTTTGTCCTCATGATTCTTACAAGCCCCCTTTAAGTACGGAAAGATTGCTATAAGGTCTCCCAGAGCCTTGTCTTCTCCAAGCTGAACAGAATCACAGAATCACAGAATCATCAGGTTGGAAAAAAAACCCAGGATCATCGAGTCCAACCATTCCTATCTGCCACTAAATCACGTCTCTGAGCACCTCATCTCCCCATCTTTTAAACACTTCCAGGAATGGTGACTCGAACACCTCCCTGGGCAGCCTGTTACAGTGCCTGATGACCCATTCTGTGAAAAATTTCTTTCTGATATCCAGTCTGAACCTCCCCTGGTGGAGCTTGAGGCCATTCTCCCTTGTCCTGCCCCCTGTCACTTGGGAGAAGAGGCCAGCACCCTCCTCTCTACAACCTCCTTTCAGGTAGTTGTAGAGAGCAATAAGGTCTCCCCTCAGCCTCCTCCTCTCAAAGCTAAACAACCCCAGTTTCCTCAGACGCTCCTTGTAAGACTTGTCACTCCATTATAGAAGGCCACTAGGTTGGTCAGGCAAGGCAGTCAAGCTGGTTGTCTTGAATCACCTCTCTGTCCTCCATGGTCCTTAGCATAGCCTCTAAGAGGATCTGTTCCATGATCCATACAGGTTTACTTAAACATGAAACCTTGAGACTCTAGAAATCTGCATCTGGCTGAGTTAGTCATCAAGTTTAAGTTTAGGCATATTCCACCATTTTTTGAAGTGCTTTCAGCTGTCATGAAAAGAAGGTTAAAGCTACACAATATGTGACAACCTGTTCCCCTAGATTCCTGTTTTTCCCAGAGGTCCTTCCTTTGAGTCCGAAGTGTGCTAAAGAACAAAAATTGGCTCTCCCTGAATCTGGATTGTGCTGGCTGTCCTACTCATAACAAAAAATTTCAACACACATGGGCGCTGATCCAGCAAAGCATGTGCATAATTTGAAACCTATGAATAACTCCAGTTAAAGCTGCCAAAGATGGTAGGATGAACAGAGAAACCACTGAATTTCAGAGAAGAAATACAGGATGAAATGATATCCTCAAACATAAGACTGCAAACTTTGTAAGGATACTCACTCAGCACTTGTCAAGAAGGATGTTGCTTTTCAGGTTATTCTCATCAGTCACTATGGTATCTGAAATTCATTGAACAATTCAAGAGAAATATGTTTGTATTTGATTTTCCTTTTATTAAGCTTCTGCTTGTTATGACTTTTAACTCCTGTGGGAGACTGAGCTGAACTGAATTGTAGATGTAATGTTTTTCTACTTCACCAAAATCATTAGATTTGCATAACCAAGTATTGGATGGAGAGTGGAAATATTTTTAAAGGTCAAATCATAAAACTGTAAACTCCAGAGGGAACTATCTCTAGGGAGTTATATCAAGTGTACCACTCCCTTGTATGAAAACTTAATTGATGTCACTTGGTTGAAATTATTATCTGAGCTGAAAGTTGATATGGTATTATGTAAGATATCAGAGTAAAATGCATTTTTCAGATTGGACTTTAAGCCCAACTTGTAGTATCACAATTGGTCATTATAAAAATTATTATTATGTCACAAATGGAGGATTATCATGTCAGGTGGAGAGTAAGTGCAGAAGCAGATAAATTAAGAAACAACAGTGATTCTGTTTTAAAGCACTGTCTTCAGAGAAAAAGAATGAGAGAAAGGAAATGCAGGGAAATACACTACACAGAAGAATGCTTGTTTCCAAATAAGATATTTCATAAAGTTTTCCATAAGGTGACAGCTGCTTTTTCAAGCACCACATTCTGTTTTCTGTTACACCAGCATGAATCCAGAGGAACTGCATTTGAATTGTTGTTGCTTGGGATAGACATCAGGGTAACTGAGAGTAAAATTTGGCTTTAATACATTTTCTCAGAAATAGAATGCATTTATTCCCTTTAAAACAGAGAAGGGGGAATAACCACACATCATATGACATCATGTATCGTTCAGCACTTCAGAAGACAAATGGAGAGCAAGATTTGTTTGAAGTCTGGGATGCTGGTTTTTTCCCTCTTCTTGTCCTTCCAATTTTTACAATTTACTGTGACACCTCTCCCCTCACCCTCCTTTGTTGAAGCACAGGATAGATCTTTTGGGCACAAGGGAGCTCTCCTAACAGTTGGTTTTGCCATCATAATAAACCCTCTAAGGATACTAATTCTAGGCTTCGGCACACTGTTCCCTGTCTTAGCAACATCAAGCAAGGAGTTTCAAGGCTTTTTAACAGCAGCTAATAGGGTCTGTTTAGAACACAATTGTCACTAGAAAATTTAGGTCTGAGGAGGAACGCTGCTTCAAATGTGTAAGAATGGAGCTGGCATGTATCAGCTTTTGCAATTTCATGTGAAGTCACCTTCCTGAAGTCACCATATTTTCCATAACTTTGTCCCATGGCAGAGGGGGAAGAGAAGAGTGAGGTTTCAACTGCTAAAAGCAAATGACAAGTAGCTTCAGAACCTACTCATACACCAACCTGCTGTCTTCATTTGTATTCAACAGATGCCTTGTTTTCTCCCTCTCACTGCCTAGTCTGAGCCAATCAGTACAAACAATGGAATTTTTGTCTTTGTGAACATATTCTTGTTCTACTTCACTTGAAGGAATAGAAAAACATGAAAATTTTAAAAAAAAGAGAGAAGAAGAAAAAAAGAAAAAAAAAAGGGGAAAGAAGAAAAGCAACCTTCATAGACATATATTTATAGTTTGGTAGACTATTATGTAAAGCTTTAAGAAATACCCAGGAATTTGGTGGAGAGATTCATAAAAACAGTATATGATGCATATAAACTTTAAACAGAAAGAAAAACAACAATTAAAAACAAAACATGAGGGATGCGTCTGTGAGATATTGTGAAATGTCAGGGAAAATGAAGATGGCTAATTATGCTAAATTTTATGTTACACTATCCACAGAAAACATGTATTGTCTCCATGTGTGTATATATAGATATATAGTATGTATGTATGATTCCAATCTTTTTCATTGACTATTTTGGTATAACATAATAAATGCTCTAATTAATTTTACATGTACAGAATACTTGGCGTATTAGTATACAATTTTTTTTCCTCCTAGTTTGATCACAAGTCACTAAGGTGACTAAGCAGCTCATTCTGGTCCAGAATTAAGAATTTCTATGGTCATGGGAAATATTTACTTGCAGTACCAGCATCTTTATCTTTCCTTCGACTCTAGTACTAGGAAAGGGACAGGTTCTGAGAAAGCGGAAAGACATTTTACAGTGTCAGCAGATTTGCATTATCATAGGATCTCCAACAGGGTGTCAGGCTGCTGTCAAGCAGTGCCCCTCCCCACATCTGGCCATATGTTTCCTTTACCACTTTGACCACCTTTACCACTGCCGTTAGTCCTCAGTCACCAGGTGAGCTGCTCCAGGGAGCTCTGAGTAGTGAAATTACAGCCTCATACCCTGCTTGGAGGGAAAAGAAAATGGGAAAGATGGTCTGCAATTGTTCAGACTTAGGTTTGACAGCACTTTCACAAAGCCCAAGTACTGTTAGAAGAAACTCATTATAGAGTCAGGGATATGTGTTTTATTACCGGATGCTCTTTGTAGTTATGCTCTCTGTATACACATGCAAATGTCAAAATAGCAAAGTATCTGAAATATTTCAGAATGCCTGAGAAACAGAAAACATCCTAGCAAATTGATATATATGTGTGCATGCGTTCAACCTACTTTTGAATTTCCACAGACAAGATTTATATGACTGACCGGTCCAGCTCCATCCTAACTTTGTTTTATTTTTCAACACTTCAGGAGTCAGAAGGAATCTTTCTTTCCTGTGTCTGTATTTACCTGCCTAAAATATCATGGACTCTGATGTCAGAGAAACAAATATGAAAATAATGTAATGGAAAGCTTTTATGAAACGGTTACACATTCAGCCCAGAGAAGGGATAAAGTTCCTCTTCTCTGCTGAAATCCTTATTCACTGGGGATTCAAAGATAGAAAGACAGAGTTAGTTAATGCTTTCTCAGAGCTTGTTTTTCTTTTAATTCCCTCCCTTCCTTTCTAGCACACACTTCTACATATTGTTGACTCTAAAAGCATTCACAGAGGTCAAATTATTGAAAGTTCAACCAAGTTTTCCTAAGTTATCACAGTTTACCTACCATTCCCAATTTCCACAGGCTACCTGAGCAGTAATTAATTGGCTATCAATTTTTGCATCAGACACCATAAAACTAGTCTTTAGCCTCTATATTTTGTGTACTATTGTTTGATCTTCCAAAGACAATTTGCACCCACACACTCTGTTCAACAGAATCAGACTTGCAATTTGTCAATGAAAAAAAAATCCTCATTAAAAAGTTTTCCAGTCTAGAAAGTCAGATAGGGCAGATGTATGAAGATGACAGCCAGTGGTTACGGTTTTGTTATCTTATATCTTTGTAATATACTAATTAACCTCTCAGCACAAGGAGAGAACAAAAAAAAAAAAAAAACAAAAAAACCCCAAAAAATCAAAATCGAGAGAGAAGAGGAAAAGTCCAGAAAAGAACACTGATCAGAGCAGATGTTGCATACGCTTTCAGTTTGTGGTTTATGCATATGACTCTGCTGCAATTCACCTGGACTATTTAAAAGCCTGTGATGAATGGGTGACACGCAAGATAGCGTTGTGTCTTTCAAGTCTTTGACAGCTGGCAGTAAAGGTTACTAAGCAAAATTACATAGGGCCAAAAGGTTGGCCATGATGAATCCCAGATACAATAGAACTGGGGATTTTCTGTATACGGAGTGATAAGAGAGGACTTTTAGGGCTGACAAGAATGACTTGCATACTATGACAAATGAAGAGGTAAGGATGCGACTGTTGGCATAGTATGTGAGAAACGCAGGATCAATTTCTTGTCATGTTAAAGTCTTAGTGTGTGGCCCTCTGAAAATCCCTTAGGATCAGACCTGGAAAGGCATATAGAAGTCTAAAGATGCAAATCACAACATAGGGGGACTTTCAAAGACAAGCAGGAAATCCTGAAAATTAAATTTTGATATTGATCTAGGTTTTGTGCAGGAAAACATTTTATGTATTGCCAGTTACTTCAGTTTTGAAAAATTGTGGCTGATAAAAGCCAGAAGTGAATTTGACTGCCAAAGCAACTGAATCTGTAATGCATTTGTGTGCAATACACCTTGCAAGGTGGCTCTTCAGACAGCAGTAGGAAAATGACAGGACTGGTTTATTATCTGTATTTTTAGAGATGACCAACCATTAAATCCGTTGGGTTAAAGGAGCAAGTCATTCTGCAGCTGGTCATTTGGGAAGAGGCCTTCTGTCTTGATTAGATTTTCCTCAACAAAGTTCAATATGGCAGGCCTGGAATCAGATTTAATGAGCCAAAAGTTTCATGGTTGCTGTTGCTTTGTTTTCTCTTTTATAATGCTTTTCCTTAAATTGGCTTTCCTCTGAAGAATTAGAACATCAACTGTTTCTTTGCATTTCCCTCATCTCCTATAAAAAAATACATGTCCTTGCCAGTATTTCCTCGATGAAGGCCGAACAGCCAATAAACATAAGCAATCAGAGGGATGGAAATCTCTGTACTTGAAATTTAATGGACTTGGAAGTTTTATTCAGTTTGGATGAGTAACACAGAGCTAATCCATTGGAAACAGAAGCTACTGACCCATACCAGGAGTTGGGAAAATAAGCTTTTTGTAACTCTTATTGATGTCACGTGACTGGCACTGATCTATCAAGGTGGGCTCCTTATCATGGTTCTGGGTACCACAGTTGTCACACATTTGCATATGAGATAAACGTCAGACAGTACAGGCCAAGAGAATAGTAAAGGTTTGTTTAGGTTTGAAGAGCTATCTGAAAATGCTGCTGTTCAGACAGGCGCATAACCTGTCTACAGAACAGGATGCAAACAATATTTTTAAAGAATTTGATGAAGTGTTTAATAGACCTGAGAGCATTGTGAATAAAACACATCATACTGATACAGATCCCATTATGCTGCCAAAAATACAAGCATCACATAGATTACAGTCTCATTAGTCCTGCGAAATGAAGGAAAATTTGATTGTGACAAGATGGTAAGATGCAGTGCTATTGAGAGAATGCAGACACTAACTGGCATAGAAAGCAATCTGATCACATGCAATAATAAGAAAAGTTACAGATTTGTGTAGATTCAGGAGATTCAAATAAGGCTATCAAATGCAACATAGCCCAACAGAATGTCAAGGAAAGACATGTCTAGACTTCTAACAGCAAGATTATTTCCAAAACTAGATGTAAGCCTGTGATATTGCCAACACTAACTTGATAAAATGTTAAACTCTACACCTTCAACTTCCTTTTTACCAATGCATTTTTAAGTGACTTTGCTCTATGACTGCTTCAGAACTTAAAATGTGCTACTCCACAGAATTTTAAATCCTTTACAATCCAGGTGGAAGCAGCTATTTATAAACTCTTCAACTAATGTGATAATCACCAACACTGTAAAAATAAAACCCAATACCCACTTCAGCAGGTCTAGATATCAGAAGAATTTTTTTTCACTATATAAGCCATCATGAAAAGAGAGAAAACAAACGATGTCAATGTTAAGCTCTAGGTCAAATAGATTGCAGGTTTAGATTCCTGTCTGATATAGGCAAAGGACTTGAACTCAGAAACAGAACTTCATGACATGTCGCCTTTAGTAGCGAGGCCAGTGTCTGAAGTTCCTCTGAATTGCTGTGTTTCCCCAATGCCAGTTCACAATTCTTTCTACTCCACTAGCTGGTGCATGCACTGCATCTGCACGAAAAACAACCCTTTACATATCCCCACAAGAATTACTTGTAAACGTTCTTTTCCATTATGTTTCTAGTACTTCTGCACAAAGTTTGTTGCATACCAAATGAGAGAGTAGCAGTCTGTGACGTAAAAGCGAACTGTAGTAGCTGATGTCTGGATCTTCTTAAATGGGATTTTACTTCTAAAGTCGATGTGTTGTGAAAATGCATCCTGTGTCTCTCACATACCATATGAGAAATGTACTTATAATTGGGCTCTAGGATGAGCTTCCTTTTGGCTAATAATGACTCTATTTTACTAAAGCGTGATACAAGTCTCATTATGTATTACAAGTGGAGCAATTTCAAAGGGACCATTTGCAGTTCTGTAAACATTCTGCTATCGAGCAACTCACCTGCTATGGAAGAAAATAGTAGGGAGGGTATTCAAGTTAAGATTTCATAATTTCCTTCATGAGTGTCTTCTATTGAGAGGCTTTTAGTAATAGATACAGTCTGAGAGGTTGTTTGTTTTTTTCTTTCTGATTTTAATCAGAAGTTGCACACTCAACCCAAGAAAACTTTTCCTCAGAAATTACTGGATTAGTATTGCATATCAAAAATGGATTCTGGTAATTCCTGCATAGTTCTGAGAAGGACCTGATCACATCAAGAGAAACAAGCAATGACTCATTTAAAAACCAGGAAATTATTCTGAAAACATAAGTACACTTTTAAAGCACACTAAAGACCTTCCTAGAGCAGTTAAGCTTTCAAGAGCTGCTAAGTATAAAAATCAGAGCAGCAGCAAGAAGTTTTGAAATAATCATGAGTCAAGTAATATTAATTCTGAGCAACTGGAAGCACCAAAGGATGTCTTGTGATTGAAAGAGTAATTCTGAAAGCCCAGACACATCCTCCAAATTTTTGCAGGATCTATCAGAGTAAAGTTGCTGCACATATTGAAAGGCGGTATAAAAAAAAGTCCAAAACATAATGTCAGACAGTACGAGCCCACAAATGTTAAACAGAGCCCACAAGTGCCTGCCTGTGTTTTAAGGCATAAAACACTATATGGAATGTCATTTATATGCCATTACTGAAAATAAAAATAAAATCTGCAAGAAATACAGGAAACAAAGCAAAATAACTGTTACTGCTTTTGAAGTTGCTGAGCAGTAATGGAATAATTAATTAAGCTAATAACTGTGGCCTTCTTTTCTTAAGGGGAATGGAGTATTATTTGAAGAAGTGAAAAAAGTTTGGATTTTACTTTTATTCTCTCTCTAAACTCAGCAGCTAGATTTCTTTCAAAAGACCAAAGGAAAAAGGTGAATAGATTGTCATTTGAAAGTGAGTTGTTGCCCACCCTAAATTCCCAGAGCTGACATTTCTGGCACTTGCTGTGGGAGCATTGGCCAAATCATTCCTCCCAAGCAGAACCCAGTTTGGCCTTGGCAGAAGCAACATATGGCCATGGGTGTCTTTGAGATACAAAGCCTCTTCAAGCACCACTGAAGTGCTGCCATTGCCCCTCTCCTTATAAGGGGGTGCAGCATATGCTATCCTGAATAGCTGATTAGCACTACTTAGAGCTAAATAGCAGGAGGAGGACCCGCAGGAACAGTCTTTACCCTTCTCTGTGTATTTGGACTGACATATTCCACAGAGGAAGGCAAAATGTGAGAGGTCTTTAACATGGAGGATACAAAAAAGCATCTCTCACCTCTGCTTAAAACAATGCTGTATTTTCTCTCTCTAATTGCAATCTTGGATAAGTTAGTACTCACGCTATCTAACCTGTATGTCTTCTGGGCAAAAGACATATGGATTGGGGACCACGAGTTGTTTATTTGGTTGCTGTAAAATAGTCTAGAGTGTTACGCATTCGTTCTACATGGGAATATCTTTGTACTCTCTTTGCTTTAGAAGAAAAAAAAAGTAGATATGCCTTCTTTATGCAACTTAAAGTAAATTGAGTCTAACAACATCACTGTGAAATGATGTGCTTTATAAAGTCCTGAATATTGTGCATCTTTTGTGTTTTGTTTCTAATTGTTTGCTCAATACAAAAGCATAATTCATTAGGCCAATTCGCCAAATAATCTCAAAGTGACATGAATTCCTTTGCAGAGTGAATGTCTCTAGCAAGTAATCCAAGGAAAACAGACAGGCGTCTCTTGTCATTCTGGAGCTCTAATCCACTGCCTGGAGCATGAAAACGCTCAGGGTAACAAGTGTGGGAATGACCAAAATCAACACTACTTTTGGATTTTATTTTTTTAACAATGCTGCTGATCAATAGAATTGCTGAATCTGGCAGATACAATGCCACAGGACTAATGAATTAAGCTCAGGAAGCAGAAGAATTTGTTAAAGCAGAGAAGGCGAAAGCTTCTTCTTTTCCACTGGTGTGTGAATGTTAAGCAATGAAAGCAGCTATGACAGAAATTTAGCCCTTGCTTTACTCTAGCACCACATCTTGTTCTGCATGAGTTTTTAGATTTTAATTAGAACCACACTGACACCCGCATTTTCAACCATGAACTTCAGTTTCAAAGTTAGCACTATTTCCTACATGCTGGTCTAGCAGTTAGGTCTGAACAGTAAAGAGATGCCATGTTCTGCAAAATTCGGAGTGTGGTGTGGTCACTATCAGTGGGACTAAATAACGTGGGTTTTTTTAACCCACAGTAAATAATGGTAAAAGGAAGGAAGATATCTCACTGAAATAGCATAGACTCTTGTCACCATAAAGCACTCGCAGACTCTTTTTATTTCTGGAAAAGCATAGAATAAAATAAAACCAGGTCATCGCACGTCTTTGATGATGCCAACATTTTGTAAAGATTGATTGTCAATGTTTCTGTCAAAATTACACTAGGAATATAACACAGGGCATATACCTGTGTAAGATATATTACATTCCAAAACGCATATTAAATTGATATGCAGCACAGAAAATTTAATAAACCATCAGTCACTAAGAAGGAGGTTGTTCAGATGTGTGGGAGGGGAAAGCTTAAGTTTGCTGCTGTGTTTGTATTTACAACTCCTTAACAATCAGAAGACCTCTGGGGATTTTGTGTGTCCTTTTGTTTAAACAAACAAACAAGAGTCGTTATCTAGCTTCATCCCATAAAAATATGATTCCAATAATCTCAGTCCTAGGAACTGGGAGGCTTGGAACGTTTTTACCTTGTAAGAACACTTCAGAGAATACTCCAGTGTAATTTATAAGCCCCTCTAGACCTGTACATGTCTTGAACTGATTGTTGAAGTGAGCTTTAGGAGGAATTTCTTCTGCTGAACCGGAGTAGTTCAGGAGGTGGGGAGGACGGGAGGGTTAGAGCAGCCTTCCTAACAAGGCTTTTAAAGCTTCAGTGGTAAAGTTATGCTGACGGAGGACTTTGTTACTTGTTTTTAACCGGGAGCAACGCGAGGAGGATTACGCTATGGGCAGGAGTTGTTATTTATGTGGGTAGCAACATCGTGGGTTGCGTTGGGCTGTTGTTTTTAAAGGGGGACGTAAATCTTTTCATTAGAACTGTAAATGAAATTCAACAGGAAAAAAAAAAACCCTCCACACACAAACCAAACGAGCAAACCTGGACAAGGACATAAAACTGATAGCTCCTTGCCTTTCGCCAGCTCGCTGGAGGTTCCTGTTCCCTCCTCTAATCTCCGTCGCGATGCGTTTTGCTTTTTTTTTTTTTTTTTTTTTTTTTCCCCTCTTTTCCGCATGTGTGCCGTGACAGCCGGGGAAGGGGAGAGAGAGGAGAGAGAGGAGAGAGAGGGAAAGAAAGAGAGAAGGGCTAGGGGGGGTCGCTGGATCTTCCCCGCGCTCCCATTGTCAGCCGCTGCCGGGAGCGCGGGGACACGCGCGGCCCCCCGCCCCCGCCCGGCCCGCAACATGGCGCCCCCCCCCGCGCCCGGGGGCTGCCTCCCTTTCCGGCCCGGGGCGTGCGCGTGAGAGGGGCTTGAAGTTGCGAGGCGGGGGGCGCGGCGGGAACCCACCCCCATCACCTGTTACCTCCGCTCCCCCAGGTTGCCTCGAGTGCCCCGGCGGCGCCCGGCAGGACGGGGAGCGCCGCGGCTCCGGCTCGCAGGGACCCGACAGTGGCTGCCGCAGCATGGGCTGGCTCAGGGGAATTGCCTTGCTTTCCTTGGGAGTCTTACTGGCTGGAAGAGCGAACTGCCAGCGTGCGAAGAATAATGTGCCGAGGCTCAAATTATCCTATAAAGGTAAGTGTGTTGTTCTCTCTTATTCTCGCTTTTTCCCCCTCGAAACCTTCCCCTCCTCGCCCTACCGCTCCCTCCTCTCTCCGCCTCCCTCCCGGCTTTTCCTTATCTCCCGAAGGGGAAATCGGCGTCGGGAGAAATTCCTGAAAACGCACTTAGAAAGCCCCTCGGAGCGCCGCTCGGTACCAGGCGGTTTAAACGCAGACAAAGAAGAGTTAGTTGCGTTTGCAGACAAGGGCTCCGGAGCGGGCTGAGCCGTGGGAGAGTATTTTTCAATCTCGTGCTGTTTCGCCGGACTTTACTCTTTAAAAAACGAGGAGACGTGTTTGGCCGCCCAGCTCATCTCTCCCGTGCTGGGCGGGTGGTGCAGCCGCGGCTCCGAACCTGTTCCAGACGGCGCGGAATAGATAAAAAGAGTTATGTTTTCCTTTGCTTTTAGGCATGAAGTAGTTAATTTTCAAGTCATGAATATTCAGTTTGTACGAATCTGACAATCAGATGCCTAACATAAGCAGTAGATGGTGGGTTTGCCAAGAAACTATAAACTGAAAGGGAGAGATCGGTCCAGAAAAGGAGGAAAGGACTGTTAGGCACTAGAAAATGCTGCCTGTGGTTGTTAAACGCAGCGCAGTGTATTTGAAGGGAGATTGGTTTCGACGTAGTCTGATGTATTTCATTAGAGATCACAGGGAAGGTGTAACTGAAGAGCTGAGAGATTACGAGTAGGGTTGAAATTGTGTAATGTGTAATTAACTTCTGTATAACGCTGCCAGTATTAACGCAGGACTCTGAAGTAGGCAGACTCTTCTCGTTATCAGCATAGTTCCTTCCTAAGTACGTTTTCAGAAGAATTCACCAGATCTGGAGAATGTGCAACTTACAAATAAGTTCAAAATCTAAGAGCCGTCGAGTATGGTTTCTAAAAGGGACATCTGTACATCTGTGCGTATATACATGTCTCTCTGAAGAGCTGCCTTCTCACAACTCTCAGACTGTTGAAGGCTGAGAGAGGGAGCAGCAGCTACAGTTCTGAAAGAAGAGAGGGAAGTAACACTGCTTCTATAATGGAAAAAAAAAAAAAAGAACATGTGTGTGCATGCCTGGTCATAGATGTCAATCTCACTTTGCAGCATAGTGTCAATACACCTCTTGCCAATAGAAATACGTTTTCCTTTTTTTTTTTTTTCATGTTCCTCCTGTTACAAATGAGGGAGGGGGAAAAGTCCTCTCTGCTACAAGGCAGACGTCATTTTCACACTTCAGATGAAAAACAAAAATTAAACACCTGCAAAACTTGGATGCACTGTATGGAATAAATGCATGTGCAGGGTTTTATTAAAGAACACATATATGCATATTTGTGTGTGTTTAAACTTGAAAAGATGTGTATGAAAATAACAGTTTAAGAGGTTCAGGATCTGTTCATTTGGTTTTCATAAGAAAAGCCACTTGTATTTAACACAAAATTGATTATTTTGAATAATGGACTCTGAAAAAAGCTTCAGTCATAACGACACATCATGTCAAAAAGCTCATTAAAAACATCTTAATTGCTTCCAAACTTCAACAATTACACTGAAACTCAGACTAGTATATAGAAGCATAGATGCTATAAAAATATCCTGTAAAGACGTTTAACAGCTAATTAATTATTGTTTATTATTTTTCACTCTTTTAAAGTTTACTAATGGTTCAAGTCTGCTACCCCTGCTTGTACTGACTAAATTCATGGAAACTAATTTCAAAGGATGGCCGAATCTGGATGACAGTGGGTTTTGTTTGTTTGTTTGTTTTTCTCTTGTTCACCCTCCTGGTTCTGTATCTATATACAGTTTAGAAACATTTTGATACTCTGCTGATTGGTCGTGTTCCAGTTCTACTCTAGATGGAAGAAAGGATTTTGGTTTTAATTTTAAAATAAATCAAACATAAAATTTTAATGTGCAGTCAATCTTGTACAAGGAAAACAGGAAACAGAAAAGAACATCGAAACTGTTTTTATAATTGGCGGATCATTGTGAAAAGAAAATGAGTTCAAACGCTGAGCAACCTTATTTCCTATGTAGCAAAGAAAATACATCCATATTTGATTTGGGAAAAGTTAGAGTCTGAAGACTTACAGGGATTCACACTTTTGCCTTCGATTCATATGTATAATTAATCACGTATTTGGCTTAAAACATATGTAACCCTGAAAATCAGATCAGGCTACTTGCATGCTTAATGTTAAGTACCATTGTAAGTGCTTGGCCAGGTCAAGAGGCACGTGTTGCCTGTGCTGCTGCATTGATCCTCAAGCATGGGGATATCATTATTAGTCAGGGACAACTAAGCCGTATCAGTGGGTGCTTTTCCAGACAAATTTTGCTTCAGGCACAGTATTCTATGCACAGGTCAATGTTAACACCTTGCGTAGCAACTCTAGGTATTGAAAGTATGTCTTTCAGGCACTGACTGAACACCTTGCATGTTAATGTGTATCTCTTGGGGTGTTCCTCGCTGCTATATGACTATGAGACACTATGTGATTCATCTCTATTCAAATTACTTGCATTTTAGAAAAGAAGCTACCCAGTTGCTTACACACTTTGCTTCTCCATGAAGAGCTGTGGTTGAGTAGCATAAACTTACATTAAAAAAAACCCAACATGCAAGGTGAGAAGAGGACCTAAGTGATTTCTCTTTCAGTGACTGTCACTGTGCTTTCTCTTAACGTGCATTCTTGTTTTTTTACCTAAACAAATACCTCAGAGCTAATTGTCAATGCTTTATTTCAAAGGAAAAACAAGGATGTATTTTTACCTTCTTGCTTTTCTCAACTAATTAGATGTCAGACATGGTTAGAAAGCTCAGGCATTTGCTTTAAGAGTTAGCAAAATTAGTCATGAAGGGTTAAATCCCTGCCAACCTTGATTTCCTATGGTCACTGGTTTTCAAAGGTCCAGTATTAGCTCTGCCATTTCCCAGGTTGCTGGACAGAAGTTTCAGAGAACTTCTATTCTTGCTTCCTCTTAACTTCTTGTCACTCAGTCTTGCAGAAGATCAGAAGCGTCCTACAGGGCATATTATGGATAGGAAGAGGAAGGGGAAGTGTTTAAATGCATATATTAAGGCCACATCTGTGGTTTGAAAAGTTTCTTTCTGTTTATTGTAAAACAGAGTTCTGGTTATTTGGTTTATATCACCTTGAATTTGGTGGCATACTAAAGGAAGGAAATTTGAGGAGAGCACTAAGGAAATCCTTGTGTAGCTGAAATCTGTGGTGAAACTCCTGTTTGGTAGAATCAGGGTTTTGCTCAGTACATTTTAAAGTTTCCAAGCATCTTCGTCTTAGTGCGTGAAATGGAAAGGTTTTGCACAGATGATATTTATCTTGTTATTTCAGTCAAAGGTAGCAAATACAGTTAAAGTTTATTGAAGTCTGGATTACAGCCTAAATGTGGTAAAACCAGCTATAAAACTGAAAGCTCCGTTGAGCCCTTTAACCTCTGAGCACCTAATTTTGTGTCCTTCAAATACTTTGTGTCCTTATTGTAAGGTAAGGAGAAATGTAGTTATTGATATGTCAAAAGTAACAGAATATTTCATTAAAGAATGTAGGGAGGTTTGCTTTTGGAGGGGAGGGGAAGGTTTGTTGCTCTTTTTTTGTAATCTCATCAGCTTCAATTTCTGTGTCAGTTCTAAGTCGCTATATTGTGTCACTAGGTCACAGCTCTGTTCAGTAAACTTCTGTTGAGCACAGAGTTCTCAGAAAGGTGGTGATCAAGTTGAGTGTGCAAAGTTTAAAACAATAAATATAGCCTTAACTCCAGATGGATTTCTTGTATCGTTTATTATTTCCTATTTTCTTTTGCTGTCCCCTGTATAGGGAAGTAATGGGACAAACAGAAATTGAACCAGTTACGGTAACCTTTATATATAAACATACAAGCCCAAAGAAAGAGTTTCCATTAACAATTCCTTGATTTACAGATTTTTCCTAAGGCAACCCTGATTTTTGTCTCCACATGAGTAAATCTTGTGAACTCAACTTTCTCAAATCCATCTGTTGTGTCTTATTTGTCTATTGAAAATTACTAAATGCTGTAAGTATATTTTGTAAGAGTACATGTGTGGTTCTTTGTTATTGTTGCTCAATTGGATACATATTACTTGAGAATAAGTAACTGGAAAAGCATTGCACACAGATTTAGCTCTATTACTCCCTGGCTCCAGTTCAAGCCATATTAAAAATGTTTTGTTTAAAGTTGCAGTGATAGTGAGAACTACTCCATCCTTGATGTACAGTTCATTTACAATTTTATAGGATGGATTTTTATACGGGTGAATTGCTGGCCCTAGTGAAAACAACGACAAAACTTTTGTCTGTTTCCATCATTCCAACGTACTGTGACAAGTGAGTAATGACACTGCACTGAATTACCTGCATGTATGCTAGTGTAAATATGACACTTGGTTTGTAGTTTGTTGATCCAGTCTGGTTGTAAGTTGATGATCTGCTGGTGGATTTGATTGTGCTTTTTCCTTTCCATCAAATTCTCCAACTCATAATTCAATACTTCCACAAATATTGGGAAAGCAGGACAAAGCAGGAGAAGGAAATAGGGAGAGAAATATTGGCAAGGAAGCCGGTCTTGAGTTGGGACTGGTATTAGAGTTTGTCTCAGAATTCACAGTATCTTCTTAAAAAAACTTTTGCTTAAACTGTATGAGTACTGTCTTGGGAAAAGCTTCTTTGATGCGCCTGAAAAGGAGAGAAGGGCAGACCAGATTTAGGAAGACGATCCTGAGGGAAGAAAAACCAGTGATGTTTGCAGTCTAGGCATGCATTTATAACACTGCTCAGCTTCCACCATTCCTGATGGCGTTTCTGAATGGCTCCAGAACTCTTAGACCTCACTGTTCAGTCAGGGCAGGAATCTGGGATGCAGATCATCAGATGCAGACACAGCCTCTTCAGCCTTTTTTTGCCTCAAAATGATGAGTTCTTCAGATAAAGTCTGTGTGTTGGTTGAGTTACGAGACCTGAGAACTGTCAGGGGAGGTGATGAGACTACCCTGCCTGCCTCTGACATGTCTCATGGGCTGACAGGAGGGAGAAGCTGATGAAGGAAGTGTCTAAGCTCAGATCTTGCCTATATAGGGAAATTTTCAGCTAGCTAATTAGGGCCTGAGACAGGCAGTGTAGTTGGAACAGCGACGGTGAAAACCTAGCCCAACATTTTAATTTTGTGTTTCCAGCTTTTGCATTTAATTCTAGTGGAAAAAGTGGTTTCTGAATTAGAGACTTCCTTTTCTGAGAAAGTGAAGTTCTCTATTATTATTTGTGCTGTGTAGTTTGCAAATGGCTGAATTATTCACGGAAGATGCAGTATTGACAGCAATGGAAACTACACTTTTGCTGTGCATAAGCTATACAGCACTTACTTTTACTGTTTGTTACAGCATCTTTAAAAGTCTGACCTAGTGAGTTTAAACATCCATCGTTCCATTGAGCTCAGTGTATCTACTAACATGTGAAGTCAGCTGTAAAATTTACTACTGTGCTTGAAGTTTTTTGATCAAGACTGAAGTACTTATCTGTTTGCTTAGAGTTTATTCAGGTGTGTATTTATTCCATAAGGTTCAGCAATATTTAAAACCAGAAATACGGTCTTTGCAGTTGCTACTGCAAAGTGGATTATTTGTGATGATCTTTCCTGTGTGTGCCTCTGCGTATGCAGAAAGCATTTACATAGAGTTCTATCTGAAAAGAAACCGATAAATGATTTGTGTTTGTAACTCTTCCTTTTTGCTTGGAAGTGTTTTTCAGGTTTTATTTAATGCGTTGCTATATCTGATCCTATTAATATGGTTTTGGTTTGCCTAATCACTGATTCTGCATATGGCCTTTAATGCCCACAGCTGCTATTAGAAAGATAACTTTTTAATTTACTTCCTCTGGCTGATGTGTGTACCTGGAGCTCTTCAATGGAAGCACAAGCAATACAAAGTTGCTCCAGAGTTTTGAGCATTGTTCTATGTCTGCTGGAGCCTGACTTGACCCTAGCTCAATCTGAAGCAAAGTCACATCTTCACCTGAGGCAGTGCCCAGGAGACTGAGAAAACAAATCCTTTTAAGTGGTGTCAATGATTGTGACACTTCCCAATTGTTTGAAAGCTGAAAAGGGTAAAATTGTCTTCAGGCCCCTATTCCCTTTTTCTTTTTAAAGCAAATGTGTGGGGTGGACCCTGGCAGCTCTATGTAAAAATTCTAAATGGAAATTCTGTAGCTTGTCCTGGTGTTCTTGTTAATTAAGGTTGCAAGTGAGAGTTGCTGCTGGTGTTGTGCTGGTGCTGGTGGACGATTCAGCAAATTCCTTCCCTTGCAGGATTAAAGCTCCCTTCAGGAATGTCTGCAAGTTCACGGTCCTCCCACATACAGCCTTCATATAGGTTAGCTGCTCTCTTCCAGTAACAGCTGTGAATGGTGAGAATAACTGTGAGGATAGTACATTTACTTGACTTTTTCTTTTTTTTTTCCAATTGGAATAGTGCCTCAATGTACAAGAGAGAAAAGGATAGCCACAGCTGTTGAGAGCATCAGAAATCTTAAGAGCGCAGTAGCTTCTCTCCTGCACCACAGGAGGTTCTCTGTGGTGGCTTTCTCTTTCGTTTTGACTGACATAGTCAGCCACATTAGGCTCTTTTCACTGTCAGTGGAAGAAGAGGTAGCTCCAGAGAGCTAATCTTGGGTTAGGCAGGCTGAATGAGACTTTAAGGGTGCTCATCGCTTTTCAGTGACTGTAAAAGGAATTCAGCAACTTGTTCAGTCATTTAGTTTCATTCTTTCTGGGAAGGGATCAAAAGAAAGTACCAATTAAATGCTAAAGAAGAACCTAGGCTGTATTCTGATCTTAGTGTAATTTAAGAAACTATCTTTGCGTAAATGAGTATTTAAAGTTATGTGAAAATCCAACTGATTACATTTATGTATGCCTTTGTCATCTGTGATCTTGAGGTCACTTGTCACTCCTATCTAAATTTCATCAAACTTCCAGTTACAGCAAGAAATATACAGTACTACTAAATTCTTCATATTATTAAAACAATTAACTAATTTACCTCTCACATTTCCCATGTCTCTTCTTAATAAGCTTATCCCAAATCCAGTGACACATGCTGGAAATGACTGTCTGGGGCTACAGGGCTTTACTAATTTAATAGCTTAATCATTCAGAGCCTTCAATAAGCTGTCCCCATGCCAGCTCTGTTACTTTCTGAATGTTTCTACACCTTAAAAGAAAAATGTTTTCAAGACTCAATTTCATATAGCATAGTTTGCAAATAAATATACATATGCAATTCAGAGGACGGGTGCCTAGATCCTAATTCTCCCCTTTTTGAGTATGGAGAGCAGGATGAAACCTGATTTAGGTTCATTTCTAAAATTCTAAATAGGCTTACAGTTTGGGGGATTCTTTTCTGACTTTGGGGATTACAGATTCCCCTTGAGCTAGACACATCTACAGAAATCCCTGAAACGTGTGAGCACTAGTCTACCTTGTGTCACATCTAATTTTCATCCTTTAATATTTGATAGTGAAACATGGTAAAGTCAGAACTTTTTGCCATTCTTCTAATGTTTTGAAGTTGTTTGACATTTGTTGGGCTGCCTGCTTATCTCTCCAGTTGGATGTTGCAGAAACTTTAGAAGTGAGCAGTCAAATAAAATTCTCATGTCTTATAAATATTTTTGTGCAAAGCTGGGTCTTGCAGAGAACAATCTGAGGAATGAAGTGGTTATTTGCTTTCATCTAACTTGTGGAAGGAGGAAAAAGAAAGCTCTCCTTTACTCTGTACTCTAATGAAGCAAAGCTCATGTTGGTTCTGACCGCCCCTCTTGGCTCCTTTTGAAATTCCAGCCTTGTGTGAGAAAAGGACACAAAAAAGCCCTGTGAGGTAATTTAAAGGATTTAGAACTGTCTTTCAAGGGGGAGGGGCTGGTGGCCTTTTCTAGAGGCAACAGACGATAAATACATCTCATGAGCATCCAAAAGAGCTGCAGAGAGTGCAGGATACAGCTTTCATCACCAGCTGACTCTGGAATGGCCATGGCTATCCTTTGCTAGACACAAATCGCATGCCTGGTCAAGGCATAGAATGAAATCTCTTAAGATAAAGTCGAGATTTCAGAGTGTTGGTATTAGTTTTGCTTTGTGAATTTTACTTCATGTGCTTTGTGGATTTCCCAGTGCAACTGTATTACTTTTGTGTGAATCTGTAGTCTGACTTGCAATGAAGATCTTTTTCTCAAAACACAACAAGGACTGTATCAGGTAGTATCTGTAGGCCAATGTAGTTTAATTTCCATCACACTAGGTCCTGTGCAAGGTCTACATTTTGCTTGGCCCATGTGGTAAATGTCAGTTCCTGTCAAGTGACAGGAAGGACAGCAGAAACGATGCCTGGGCATCTGAGTAAAAATCTTCCAGATTACTTTTTTTCTGATATTCCCTTCCAGTAGAGCAGAAGAATGGCTATGATGGCCTTGCAGACTACAATATGAATGCATTCCTGAGTCATCTGCAAATTGCATAATCGGAAAATTACTTTATTTCTAAATTACAGCTCTCCCAAGATGTGTTAGAGTCCATCAACCAAAACCAAGTGTTTATTTAGATGTACAGCAGGGTATGACATTTTCAAAGAATTCTTGTTGGCACTTATTGGAAATGTCCTGAACAGCACTGAAGCAGCATTTGCAGGATGTTGGCTGTGTGATTATCAGTATGGTAACCCTCCCTCCACATTTCTCTTTGAAATATGTATCCTCAGTCATTTATACTGTAGCCCAAAATACTGACCTCCAACAAATACGCAAGCAAGAGTTCATCTCAAGTGAAAAGATTTAGAAATTTGTTGAATTGGAAAGAACATGCCTTATAGCTTTTTTTTAAAGGGGTGTTATAAAATAAAGTAGTAGTAGTAGTAATAATAAAAATAGTAATAATAATATATGTAAAAAAATTGTTTTTATCTGCAGCCTGGAGTATTGAGAAGATTAACATAAGTTTCTAATTCTACATTTTCAAATTTTGTTTCCCATCTGTGATGGAACTGTAATCCACTGGGCATTCTACTTCCTTTTCTGGCATCCCTTTACAATTTTGTGTCTTCCATCATTCTTTTAACACCCACTGGAACTCACGCTATTTACTGGACAACAGTCACACAAATTAGGAGTTTTTTGTTATCCTCACCTACAAAAGGAGGTTGGAGGTTATTGCAAAGCCAGCACCGCAGCTGATGATACACAGGAGGTTTGTACTGTAATGGACATAAAAGACAGTACCGTAAATGTGAAATCCTATTAATTCTTTGTCTCATCTTCACCTGTAAAGTGGTATTAAGTGATCTCATGAGGAATTGCTCGAGGTCAGAGACTTGCCATGCTTATTCAGAGTAGAACTTCAGTCAGAATTTTTTTTTTCATCAACATACAAAGGCCTTACAGGTACTTCAAAGTGCTTATAATAATTTTATTCACAGCTGTGTATGCCTGTGACATGAAATACATATCTATTATCCAGAAGGCTTATGTCATGTAATTGAATTTGGACATTCCAGACAGTTCTATACAGGAACACTTCACAATGTTTTCTGTAGTATCCGCTGCTATTCCACACTAAATACACGGTGGGGATGGTTACAGAAGAACTGCCTCTGTGTTTAGTCTTTGTAATAATGTCTATCAAAGGTGTGTGAGTACAAGATCCTGGCCTATTTCTCTGAGTTTAAGCTAGGTTTCTCTTCTTTTTTGTTGTTTGTTTTTTTTTTTTTTCCTTGATAATTATGTTTAAAAACTATGGTGGAGTTAAAAAACATGGGGTCTTTTTTGTGCGTATCAGGCAAAACTAAAAATCTCACTTTGGCAATTTCCTTTCCTTTCCACAGATACCTTACCAGGCCACTGATGTTTAATACTCCTCTGCCCTTAAGTGTTTTCCTTCCCAACATATTCTGGGCACAAAACTATTTCCACCTGCACACAAACCTTTTTCTGACTTTCCATACCCAAAATGTTTCCGAGCCTTCTTCAGGATGAGGGCAACATCTCTTAGCCACTTTGGGAAATACTCAGTAATCAGTTCAGTCAGTTATAATTGCCTATCATTTGTGACTTATTCACTGAAAAGCTGTTGCTTGTCAGCCCTAGTTCAGGCCTAATAATGAGGATTAACTGCTATAATAAATTCATAAGTGGAATTCTGCCTCTCTGCAAGATTCACATCCTCATTCCTAAAATAGGTAAGAAAGCACCTGTTCTTGTCGTCAGCGTGGCCTATGTGAAAATAAAATTGGTTGCTCAAATATTCCGCATACCTTAAATGCAGCATTTAAATATTACCTTCAGTGAATTAACTCAGGGATTTTTTCCTCTTTGCTTTTATATTTCCTCTTACATGATGTAAGTGGTTGTTTTGAATAGTGTTCTTTTTCCATAACAATGTTCTGATTTTCATGCCATTAATTAAGAAATATCAAGCAAATACAAGATTTTGTATGGCTTTGGTGTATCATTGAACATCAGGCTCAAGTTTGTAGTTTGACTTGTTGGACTATGTTGTCTTACTTGGCCAAGTGCAACACAGTTTTCTGACAGTTTTTCTGGTGTTAAAAGAGCGAAGTCCAGTTCTTGAGGCTGGCAAACAGACCAACAGAGACCAACGTAAAAAGTTCTGTTTACTGGAGTAAAGAAACTTTTTCATCAAAGACTGCAGTATCTTCAAAAACAGCAGTAACAAGACTCATGTATTGTTATTGTTTATTAGAAATGTTAAGCTATCACCAATTATTTTGGTGTAAATCAAGTATAACTGCATTAAATAACTGTGACTGCAGTGATGCGTATGAAAAGGGAATTAGACTGCTGGTACTGTTAATTGACATTGCACCAAAGGGACCAAGGACAAGATTGAGCAATGCAGCTTTTAGTTTTTGAACAAAATTTCAATAGCAACTTTTAGATTTTGAACACAAATTCTATATCTGAGATCACAGATAGATTTGAAAGGGCGTTTTTCATTAATGACAATCTCTTAAAAAACTTTCGCATGGGCATGTAGGAATATTACAAATGCTGAATTTTTTTTCACTGTCTGTTCACCCCCTTTAATATGTATTGAAACTATTTTACCTTATGCCAGACATGTGGAAGTGATCAATGTATGTAAATTACATGAGGAGAGGTGAAATACAGCTTTTTAGATCAGGAAATGTGTACTTGTTTCTGGTTATAAGTCACTGAAACCACACCAGAAAAGTAGACTTTAGGTCTTAAGACAAGTTTTCCTTTAAAATAAGAACGGGTGAATGCGTAGAATAGCAATGATTTTTGATAATCATTGTGAAATCACCATATTGTCCTGAGCTGAGCCACTCGATCAGGTCTTTCGGACACCAGGGTTTATAAGGCAATTACTTGCATGTGCAGGGCCAAACCACGAACTTATTCTATGCAGAGGTGAACTGTTCTGGGACCCATTTACAAGTGATTGCATACTATGGCCTCTGTAATAGAAGTCAAGTTTCTTCAGACATGAAGTTTAGCAGGCAGGACTGACAAAAGTGCCTGCTGTTCCTGTTTATCGTGTCATGGTGTGTCCACGGTGCAATGATTTCAAACTACTCTAAAAATCAAGTGTTTTTGAGGAGCTGTATTATTTTGTTGGGTTCTGAATGACTAGGGGAGGGTAAAGCAAGAGCTTCAGTCGGCTTTCCCTTTCAAACAGTTTGTAAAACTACTGTACCCCAGCCAGTCTCTGAGAAATCAATACTTATTTTGTGACCAAATGCATTCACTGTGCTCCAAAAATGTTCCATTTCAAGACAGCTGGGGGGGGTGTTGTTGCCCCCCTCCAATATGGCAGAGTAAGAAATTAATCAGGAGTCTGTCAGGGTTTTCTTCTAAGTCATTGTCATATCTTCCATTCTCAGTTGAAAAATGGACAGATCACTGGGTTTCCTAAATGTGTGGAGAAGCTGTCAAAGCTCCTATTTGCATCTGAATGGTCAGCTGAGGTAGGAAGGGAGATATGTAAATAATTCTCTAGCTAGCTTCTGGCAAAGATCATTGCATTTCAAAGTGCTGTGAAAAGCAGCACCATAAAACTTTAACCTATTCACAGGTATGGAAACTCCCATGTCTTAAATAGATCTGCTGTAGTAATGACTGCTTAGGGAAAAATGAATCTTAAAAAGCAATATTAGGTTTCCCACTACTATACATTTTCTACTTCTTTTAATATTTCAAAAATGATAAACTGAAAAAGGCACCCTCCCTGCCCCACAGGAAAAAAAAGGGGGGGAAAGGGAGGAGAAAAGAGAAGAAAAAAGAAGCACAAGTTCTAAGCAGTAAGCAGATGTAGACCTTCACTGAAAGTCTGGCAAACAAGTACGATAGGAGTGGAAGAAATATAAAGGATTTGAGTATTATTCTGAACTGTGTCAGTATCTGACCCAGGAGGCACCCAAAATAATCATTACATTAATCTTCTTACAAACTGCTCACTAATTCATGATTGGGCTCTGATGTTGTACTTCCGTACACGCTCAACTAAGTAGAATGTGTGCATATTTTAGTTTAAAACTACATGTACCCTTAACAAGATACAGTTCTTCATAGATCCAAGAAGGTGAAAAAGTGAAAGTAAACAGTAGAAAAATGAGGAATACAGTAAAATAAAAATCTTAATAGGCTCTGAGCCAAACAATTTTCTACATGTTTTATTTTACCGTGTGTCTGCTTAGATAGAATTGGCATATGTATATATGGAGTGAGAAAGATTTACTGAGCCATTTATGCCTGAAACAGTTCCAAAAGCTGTGATTAGACAGCAACAAGGGCTAGAAAATGCTTCCAAACTAAAGTTCACCTCCAAAGGTGATGTGGATTCTGTAACTACCCCTTAATCATGAGATAACAGGGACCTGTTGCTATATTTTGCCAATATAATTTCACCCATTATCGTTTTGTAGTTTCCAGGTACTTAACTTGAAATACCACAATTTGTTTCACTAAAACGTTATAATTCAATAAATAGCTTGTATCACCTCTGTAATCGTTTATGGGACACATTTTCTTTCTTAAAAAGCTTCTGTTCACTGATTGATCTGGTTACATTGTGCTGAAAAAAACTCACAGAGAGGAAGTTAAATGCAATTTCATTCACTGAATTTATAAATGACAGTTATTCAAAGGCTCTGGGATTTGCTCAATCATACTAATATTCCTATAATGAAATGTGATTTGTCTCGGTATTTACCCAGAGATTAAAAGTGAAAAAAAAAAAGACTTGATCTTACAAACTTCTACTCACATGAGTAGTCCCATTAATTTCAATGTTCGTGGCACTTGCAGTGTAAAGTGCCCCTTTGGAAGGTTATACAAGTTCTTCTTTACTTGTCAAATGATAAACCAACAACACTAAGCAATTGTAAAGGTCACTTGAAATTTAAAAGCTCTGCCCAGTTAATCATAGAATCATAGAATAACCAGGTTGGAAGAGACCCACCGGATCAACAAGTCCAACCATTCCTATCAAACACTAAGCCATGCCCCTCAGCACCTCATCCACCCGTGCCTTAAACACCTCCAGGGAAGGTGACTCAACCACTTCCCTAGGCAGCCTGTTCCAGTGCCCAATGACACTTTCTGTGAAAATTTTTTTCCTAATGTCCAGCCTAAATCTCCCCTGGTGGAGCTTGAGGCCATTCCCTCTTGTCCTGTCTCCTGTCACTTGGGAGAAGAGGCCAGCACCCTCCTCTAAACAACCTCCTTTCAGGTAGTTGTAGAGAGCACTGAGGTCTCCCCTCAGCCTCCTCTTCTCAAGGCTAAGTAACCCCAGCTCTCTCAGCCGCTCCTCATAAGGCCTGTTCTCCAGCCCCTTCACCAGCTGGGAAGAAATGAGGCAAAGGCTGTTCAAAATATTGTTCTGTTCCCAAATGAAAGTTTTTATTCAGTAGCAATCTCTCTTTATCCTGCTAATCCCATGGCTCCACTGTGCACTACTACAAGAAGAGCATTCATTACCTTGCTGTGGTTCATTGCATCCTCCTGTCCAGTATGACACGATGTCAATTGGAGTCATTACGAAAGACCCTCATTCAGTCTGGTGGATTGAGTCCTTTTAAGTATGTTTATCAATGTAAAGTTTGATCAGGTATTTTTGAATGCCCAAGCAAGTTTAAACTGACTTTTTTTTAAGCAAAGGAATGCCATATCTTATCGAAGCCTGCTCTCATATTCTCTGTTAACAGGTCTTTCCATTAAAACCTGTGCAGAAGTCTGTCCATGTGAATGTAACATAGAGCACACATTAGACAAATCATCCTTGAAGCAGTTCCATTGGTTCATGCGCAGTAACTTTAGATAAGTAATACTGCAATGTTGGAATAGGATTTCCATAACAGAGTTCTGTTTCAGTAACAATTTCCATGTCTATCAGAAAAGGGCACAGCATTGTGGAAACTTTTATCCCTTAATAGAGTATTACTTATTTACTGTAGCTATGGCTCCAGCCACTTTGAAAGTTGCTCTTGCCTCCTTATATGAGCTCATTGGAGAGGGCCCAGGAGATCTCTCCACAGCAGGAGACTCCAGAGCTTCTTTCCTGCCACTCCAAGTAGCTGCTGACTCTAGCAGGAGAGCAAAGAATCCTGCTCCTTTTCAAACATCAGTTTGACAAAGTGGGACAGGGAGCACAGGGCCATGTGCTCTCTCACCCCAGATATGGGTTCTCAGTGCTTTTGGCAAAACAGCAGGAAGAATCTCAAATTGCAGCCACTCAGGTGTAGTCACTTCTGCAGACACTTCTGTTATCCTGAAATTTATTGTGGCCTATGTGATATGTTAAGAAAATGCAGAAAACCTTAAATGCAGTAGAGGGTGGTGGGGCAATAAATTTTTTCACATTTTATGTTAAGTATACATTTAAAGAAGGAAGCAAAAAGGATGTTTTCTATTAAAAATAGAAGCGGAAACCATTTGTGGCATAAAATCCAATAGGAAACACATTTGTACCACTTCTGGTTTTGGGTGCATCTGGCTGTGAAGTCCTTCAGTAGGCGATGTGGGGCATCAATTTAATTAATTGGAGCTGTTACTTAAACTGTGTTAGCAATCATAGAAAACCCACAGAGTAACTCATGAATAAACAAGTCTTATGTCTCGAAACAGAAGCATCCTAACACTTCTCTAGTGCTGACCAAATGTAGAAATTACATTATTTATATTAACATTTATGCAACAGAGTCCTATATAAAGGCCACTTACTGTTAGAAAATATTTGAGTCTGCTCAAGGGATAATTAGAGGACATGCAGGCGTCAAACATCTATACAAAACTGCCAGCTAATGGCAGTTTGCATTGAATGTAAATGCAACATGGGAAACTCCTTCTTCTGCTTTGTCCTACTGAAGCTCTCTCCCACCTGCTATTCTTCCAAAGGAATTTATTTGTATCTGGCTAAGCCCAGCCTATCCCTCTGTGAAGCTCAGCTGAGGGAAGAAACTTCCCAAACTCTTGGAATTCTGAAAGTATCCGTAGTGCGTGCATGCATTTACCTGCATAATGAATACAAATATGAAGCTATTTACTCACCCCTACTTGGACAAGATTCATAAACTGTGCAAAATTATGCCACACCCTGTTGGAAGTTATTTTTAGCTGTTCCTCAATGTAAATGTCTAATTCAAAATTAAGTTTCAAAATAATGACTGATCTGTTTTACGTTTCATTGAGTATAAACATTTACATTGCATAGTAAATGATTTAAGCATGAAAGGTTTTGCATTCCTAAATCTATTACAGAATGTGGGTGGGGGGTGGATCTTTTCTCCTTTGCTCATACCAGGAAACAAAGAATAAATGAATATTTGTCATGATGTTTCATCAAGACAGTGTTAACATTAATTGAAGATACACGTGTATGTTGTGGAGCAAATGACGGCTTGCTTACAGCACAAATTTCTGTATACCAACACTTTGTTTTTTAATTCTTGTACAGGGTGTTAGCAATGCTGGTAGTGGAACCACCCAAATGGGAACCTTCTGCAGTAGTCACTTGACTAGGCCAGATATGGAGGAGATCAAATGCTAGTTAAAAAGTTATATGAATAAACCCCCTGACCCAACTCAAAAAACCCTAGCACAAATAAGAAATAAAGAAGAAGAAATAATAAGAAGAAATAAAGGTTGGAGTTTTTAACTGTGTCCCCGTGTCTTAAACTGGAAATAGAATGGTATTTTCTCCTTAAGTGCATTTGAAACAAAACAAAACAAAACACCCCAACAACAACATAAAGCCCAAAGAGAGCTATTTCTAATAAAAACATTACTCATACTAGTATCATAGCCTTGACTTTACGTTTATTGGCATATATGCAAACTTAGAAAGCTGTGTGGATGTTTGCCATACGCAAATCCATCCATCCATAAATCAGCATACAGACTTGAGACTGCACAGCTGAAGTGACTGAATGGTAAATGAAACCTTTCACCGCCAGGTCAAATGCAGTTCAGCATATGTGGTAAATGAAAAAAAAAAAACTATCATACAGGAATTGATCTGTGGTGTGTAGGAAATGAGCGAATGCCCAGTTCACGCTGTTCACCACCACAATTGGCACCTTACATTTCAGCTGGCAAATATGTCAGAGCTGAGCTGTAATGGCAAAGCACTGAAGCAACCTGGCTGATGACCATTCTCTCTAAGCCGTGTATAAACTGAGAATTTGCCTTATGGGACTGTCTGGTAGTGTATTATAAGGATTAAGCAGACATTTTCCATCAAAAAAAATTGTTAATGAAAAAGGAAGTTTCCATTTAATCAGATTTTTCCACCAGTTCTATCCAAATGAAAGCGTTGCTTTGGATCATTGTGCTCATCTAAGACACCTAATATTGTATTCATCTGACATTAATGTCTGTGTATTCAGGGTAACAGTAAGGTTTATAAGACCTTGTCATGGCCTCATGTCACGGCTGCTTTCTTCCCCATGCTTTCCTGCACAGAACCATAACCCCTCTAAAATCTTTGGGAGGGCCTCAGAAATCAGTGTAAGGCTTATGTGATAGCAGGACAGTGTAAAACATGTAGTCTAGTCTCAATCCTAGCCAATGGGTGCGAGTCAAGAATGAGGCATGTTTGTCCTTTGGATGAGGTGCAGTTCAGTGTCAGAGGATGCCATGTAAGACAGGACACTCAGAAGTGTTTCCAGGCTTCTCTGGGGATACGCCTTGACCGTGTCGGGGCTGTGGAGTATATGCACTGTTTTTCACTATTAGGCTGAAGAAAGTGAACACTCAGACCAGAACAGAAACAGATAAAATGATCTAAAGCAAAAGCTATATATTCCTGGATTTCATTGTTTTCTAAATTGTCACTCTGTGAAAAGTTCAACATTTTAACTGTTTGTCTTAATTTGAAAACAGATGTTGGAATATTCTAATTTCCCTTGAGACAAAAATGTCTTTGCTTTTCTCAGCTTTACTTATTCTTGCTATGAAACTGTTGTCCCAGAAAAAAACAGTGTTCCATAAAGCTCCTGTGTGAGTTAAGAAGCTCCAAACCATCTCGACACATACAGCTATGTGTTAATGTCAAAACATAAGTCCTCAACATTTACTGGGCAGAAACAGCATTAAAAATTGATGTCTGATTCTTTAATAGCTTTTAATACATTATTTAAAAAACAGTATTTTTATTGGTTGTAGTTCACTTAGCAGAATTTTTATTCTGCTTTTAAAGAATAAAGCTTTTAAGATATTGGTAAGTTGAGGTATGTGTTTGCTCTCCTGTTTCAGGGATGTTAATAATGTCAGGAAGGTAGATCTTGTGGCTAAAAATCTGAGTTGTTAGATGATCTCCAATTCCAGGATTTTACATAAACTTTCTTTGTGACGTCAGATGATATCTCTGTGCCTCAGCTTCCAATCTGTAATTATTTTTTATATACATCTGTTTTATTTTCCATTGACATTGCATGTTTTGGAGGCAAGGACTATGTTTTTGCGTAATGAGATTCTATCTGGACTTTTCGGAACATGTAGTACAACTGATAAATGACACAAGTATTTAGTTCAAGGCTCAAACAAACGTCTGACTACCGAGAAAAATATCCTTACTCTTGCTTTCTAGTAAGAAAATAATAAAAAATATTTTTTTATAAAAAACTTGTAGAAAATTCCTTAACAATCTATCCAACCTAATTTCACAAATCCAGGAAATGTAGTCACTTGAAAGTTGCCTTTCTGGCTGCATTACATTTGCAACTGAGAAGTGAATTTGTTCATAAATCTATTACTTTTAAAAGGAGGGAAAAAAGTAATAGATAGTTAAAAAATATCACTTGTAATTTTGTCTTAGTCTTAAAGGTTCTTTAAGTGGTTATTCCATTACACTTAAAATTCAAAAGCAGACAATTTTTGTTTTAAAAATTTCTTCCTTACATGTCATCTTCATGTTATGCATTTCTCTAGATATAAAGGCTGCAAAATTATGCAAGTTTGTTACATACATTCATTTTAATATGAAAAGACATGCTTGCCTTGCATTGCTTTTGAGGAGAAGCAGTTTTATTTTCATTCCCATTGGTGCCTAAAATCCTTGTGCATTCTCCTTATTTTCTTGGATTTTTTTTTGTTAATTTTAATCTGTGATTTCAGGTGTAGTTTGTTTTATCTGTCAACTAGAATACTATAGATTATCAGGGGACTTTCAGGTGTCGCACAAGAAGAATGACTGTTTTCCAAAACAAGCTGTGCAGTCCCCTAGACTGTGGCACAGATGAATATATGAATGTTGCTAGGCATAGGAAACATTTCTGAAAAGTTAATTCCATGTTCTGTTTGAATGTTAAGGAAACCATCTACTCATTCTGAGGGATTTAACCTTTCTTCAGGAGGTAAGTCTGGAACAATGGTCCTTATTTACAAAAGGTTTCCTTTATTTTCCATAAGGAATACAAAACCAGAATTTCCCCTTTGCTGGAGTTGCTCCGTCCCTGATGCAAGTACATGTTGCCATTGTTGATTCATTCAAATACAGATTATTACTGTAATAATAAGTGACAAGCTATGTGTTATTTTGAAATAACACACATTATGGTTTACATCATGTCTTCAGAGACCCAAGCAATGTGTTATTTCACATTGACAAATGCTCCAAAGTGTTTGCACTTATGAATAAAATATTCTTCATGTAACTCGACTTTCAGATGTGCATTGTGCAACAGCATAAGGATGTGGGCCTCACCACAGTCATCCTAAACCTCTATCACCTTCATCTTGGATGAGTGCTCTCCTTTCCATGGCACTTATTCAAAGCTTTTGGAAAGACATCAGTGGATTTTGATCAGCCCTTTAAACCAATTCTGCCTTGGTCCATGTGAGATTCTGGATGTAATTCAGCTCCTTGGTATTACTCTCTGGAGGTGCAACCCGAAGCTTATTAAATTCAATAAGGTCTTCCTATTGATTGTGGTGGCCTACAAACCAGTCCACAATCTTAAGTGGTAGCTGATGTTACCACACTAGTTCTGTTTCTTAGCTCAACCCCAGCAGTTGGCCTTACCTGAGGGACAGGGCAAAGTACAACATTATTTGCTTACCTGGAATTTCTGACAGATGTGGTACATCTTGGTATGCGAGCTGTAAAATGCTTTAACATACAGGAATGACACACGGGCCAATTTTTGCACACACGCTTGCCAGATAAATGCAGCCATTGGTTTGGTCCCTTGAAACTGAGCTAGTAAAATGTGCGTGATGACTGAGAATTAAGAATAGTAACATAAAGCAGCATAGGACCTGCTTTGGGCTTTGCACAAACTGTATTGTGTCTTTTATTAGACTGCTCCGGGTGCTGTAGGTCTTCTGGGGCAGATAAACGTATGGTTCAGGTGTGCCCACCGGAGTGTGTTCCATTAGACTGATAGTGAATTTCTTCTTACGTAAGAAAAGTCCAGGTCAGTGTTTTGTTACAAAATCCAGAAAAAACGTGAATCAAATCATCGGCACATCTTTTCCAGCTCTAGTGAAATTTACCTCCTACATAACGTTTCCAATATAGAAAGTATTTCAAGAGGAAAATCTCACATGGATTAATGTTTATTGGTTGCCAAGGCAATAGTTTGGAGACCTCTTTAGCACAAAACAGACAATATTATAAGCAGAAGTAGATAAGTATGAAGAGAAAATTTATCAACATCAGGGAAGACAGTTTTCTGAGTGTGTGCTATACATTTAGAGGTTATATTAAGTTTGCTTTGGTCATTTTTCCATTCATTGCTGTACTTTTCTACTGTTGTATGACAGGATAAATTAAATCTCACCCTGAAAAGTGGATACCACTGTACGATGCAAGACAGTGTTCTTGTGGGGAAAACCTGACAGTCCTTTCAACAAGCCAATCCTAAGACAGGCAGGGAACTGAGACATCGTAGCGTAAGTGGTCATGCCAGGGATGTGACAGCATCAGTCCTGAATTGTCCAAATTTTGAATAGGAGAAAACCAACCAAATGAAAAGTATTAGTTGATTTTTTTTTTCCTCAGGACTAAAAATAAGGAGCTTTAACTACTGAGATTGACAGCTGAGCATAAACAGTGGAGATATGAAGAAGGAAAATAAACAGTAAGAATTACTGTATTTATTTCTTTCGAGTAAATAATGCCTTTAATTTCTCTTTTGTAATCATAAGAGACTATCAGTATATTGGGCTTTTCCAAACCAAACACAACTGTGGTTATAAGCAAAAGAAGGCATTTAAAACAACATTCACTCTGAATTTTTCAAGCCTAGCAACAGATTACAAGGGCATTTTGAATAGAAACGGGAGCTGAATCCTGCACAGTTCTGTTCCAGAGTACATCTGTACCAGCTCCTCCTTCATTTTTATATTCTCCCTACCACTATCATGATCCAACCTGTTTTATAGAAGAAGGGGATAAGTGGCCATTTTCCTTTACAGCTGAACATACCCAACTCCTTGCCATTCATCATTAGGTTTTGTTTTCTGCCATTTTACCTCTGCAGCTCTTTTTACAGTTCTAAGCAAAACCAGGACAAAGTGATAATGAATTTTTAGATTTTTTGATTGACTGATTTTAAATTATATTCAGCTTTATCTGTCCTCTTTGATATTTCTAAAGCAGCTCTGAACCTCAATTTTTCAAAGGTACCTAGTCAGCAGGAGTGGTGGGTATATAACACCTTTGAAAGTACTGTCTTTTAAGAGAGACAAGTCAAATCAAAATAATATTGCTCATTCATCCTTTAAAAGTTACGTGTTCTTCTCATCTCTGCCCCACACTATACATTTTTTAAATCACGTCCATGGTGCATAGATCACTTTTAATCAGATGTCAAGGTAGTTTCTGTGCTTTTTAGTGCATATATGCAAGTGTGTATTCTATTATATACATTATAGGGTAAGATAAAAATATTGAAAGTACATTATACTATAATGTCTCCTAGGTATTAGAGAGATAGAAGCAAATTCGGGGGGGAAGTAAATCTTGAACTTTTTGCCTGAAATTCAAGCCAAACTTTTCAGACTTGGGAAATATTGCCTAATCTTTTTTTTTTCCTACATAGTAGTTTATTTTACTTGGCATAGTGGTTTTCGCTGTCCTGAAGAAGTAGGCCATACTAGTTTTCTGATATTTTTCACTCCACTGGACCAGAAGGCTGCTCATCTCTCTTGCCATGAGATTCTATTTGCATCTCAAGTATGAATTTTCTGTCTTGTCATCTTGAATATTTATCTTAGTGACTTTCAAGTGTGATTATCTCACTGTCTTTCTCAGAAAGATCTGGCAAGATACTAATGTTGTCCAACATTTTCCAAGGATCGTGTACAATTCTGTGACAGATTTGAAGTGTGATGAGAGCAAACAGATTTTGATACTGAATTGTCAGATAACTCAGATATAGAATGTTTTCTACCTTAAGGACTAAAGGGTTTGCAATGTTTGTTCAGTGCAGAGGATTCTTAATTGTGACAGTGGTCACCTATTCCTCAGGTTGTAATTATGTCATACAAGCAGGTGTTTGTTTTCTCCTGCTGCTGCTGACCCTAATAAATCTGGCACATTTTTCTTTCAGGTGTGGGTGGCTCTTTGTGTTTGCATTGTAGGTTTGGCTCAAGGTGATATTTGCTCAATCAGTAGACAGGGATCCAGAGGCACCAGGCATGAAATTAAAAGTGTCTCCACTTCATAACCCAAATGTCATCTATTTAATCTTGCTACTTTTCTTAGAGGAGCTTCCCAGCGTGGATGACGGTTATAGATTTGTGACTATTTGCATGTTTGCTGGACAAATGAGATGAATCTGAGAGTCACAAGGATTCCAGGCAGAGCTGCCAGGAGAAACCTGCATTCTGTATTGGTCTGTGAAAGCATTTTGAGATAGGATACACCCAAGCCACGGTTAAGATCCTAAATATGTAGTGAACAACATACTTTCTTGCATGAGTGGTAGAAAATCCCCTTAGATGTTAGTCTGTTATGCTTGGTAGGAGACAAATACAGGTATGTTACAACATTCAGTAAACCAAAGCTTACTGTTCTCTGTGATCACAAACTCTCAAGAAATGTGTGGCATTATGCCAGCTTCATTTGATGCATCTACAAAATGTGCTTGAAAATCAACTGTGAGCTTGCAAAGATGGCTAATGCAGTTCTCAGTATGCTTTTGCCATACAAATTTTTTAAGAATAAGGAACTCTGTCTATTTTAGGACTCAACTGTAGAGAAAATATTCTGTCTACAAACAGACATACTAGGCCCAGAGTTTTGGAAATCATTTAGTCATACAGGCAATATATTTTGGTGAGGTCTGATGAAGTGTGACTTATGGTTAGAGCAACAGCTAACGACTGCCATTGATCTTCTCATCCCTATAGGTCAGGACGAAATACAGCAAGAAACAGAACAGGGAACTGGTATTCTGTAAGAGGAAATGTAGGCCTAAAATATTCCTATGGTGTGAATAGAGTTTCTCTAAATGGGTCCTGAAAAAAAAAAAAAAAAGTTAAGTAGAAATAAACAATGTAAACCTTGAAAACATGCTCTCAGGCTTTAAAAAAATCCATAATACAGTCAATCCAGACAATGATACTTGTTTCTTCTCCATATCTCCATCAACAGCAAGTACAAAAGTAGTGTATGGGCTTTACAGTGTGACTCTTCCATAGAGTTTAAAGCAGCAGTCTCACAGAAGTGATGTGGAAGACTTCAAACCAGTTTTCAATAAGAGCTTAGTCCCAATTCATGATCTGTACCTTCAGAAATGGAGCTAGTACATCTTTGAACTGTATCTGGAGGCTGATGGATTAAAGGTATTGATGTTAATAATGAATGATAACCATAGACATTGCAGGGGATTTATCATCCTTAACTTAGAACAGAATTGTAAGTCTCTTGAAGCGATTACACTGATATTAGACTTTCTTTTACCACGTAGTGCTGTGGCTTGGAGGAACATTAAGTTAGAAGAAGGTGAGAGCATTGGAGGCAAGATAATTTGCAGTGTGTGAAAAATAAACCTTTCTACCTCATTTGATAATGTGCCTGAGACCCAAATGCTGATTAGATCACTTTAAAGAAAGGAACTGTTATCACTGAGAAGTCAGACGAAGGAATCCTGAAAAATTATGCTTCTCTATTGAAGTGAATTGCAGTACCTTTACTAGGACAAAGTTTGGCTTCCTAATTTTGGTTCTGAAAGTAGATAGAATTTAGGTTTAAACTGCACTGCAGTTCTTGATCACTTGCTTACATGAACGTATCTTTTCTTTTTTTCTTAAACGTATTTATTTTTAACAGTAACAGTTGGTTATTCTTAAAGGCTAAGGATATAAACAAAGCGAGCTCTAGAGAAGAGGGAATTTTTTTGTTGTTGTTGTTAGAACTGGAAGAATTCAAAAATGTAATCAAGGCTTTAGCCATATCATTCCTTTGAATCAGCAAAAGGAATAAGCATTATTAACAAAGTAAAATATAAAGTTTTTGTTTGATTTATTTTACAATTCTATACATCTTAGAACATTACTTGAAACTCTGCATTATGGCTGAACACAGTGAAAAGGGCACTTTTGTATCTCATACATTACCTTGGTTTTCTGTTTTGAATTCATATTGGAGATTGTGTTGAAAATAAAAACTCTAAAGTAGAAAATAAATGAAAATGACAGATATTAACTTCAACAATATGAACCTCTTATACCAAGCATGAGTGCCTGTTTAAAGGGATTTCTGTTCATCACTCTTTATAATTCAGTGTGATATTGTATTTTATCACCAGCAGCTTAATTTATTTCTTTCACCATCAGTTCTTTTTTTTTTCTTCTTCCATGCCAAAAATCAATAGCACTCAATGAGCAAAACAAAGCTATTCTGTAATTCAACTAAATTGATTTTATGCTGTTGTTATTCAGACTATATTGGTCTATTTCTTACACTCATTTTGTTTAGCTAACCAACCCTTTTGTTTTCTAAACCTATAAAATATGGAACAGTAAATACTGTGTGTGAGCTGTGAGCGCCAGCACTTATGTAGCCATTATTTTAAGAGACGTCTATCAGGCCAGTTGGTTTTTAATTATAGGCAATAGCTAAAGTCTAATAGTAATTGTGGACACCTTTGCCACAGCTCTGTCCAGCTCATCCCTTGTACAGAACAGGCTGAGTCACTTGCACAAACACATAGTCAAAGCACATTCCTGTCCAAGACATATTAATCTAGTGATATCTCAAAATGTCCTTGTGCGTTCCCTGAACCAGCAAAATAATTACATAAGTTTTGTGAGCTCCTAGAACTATAACTGTGCTCTCATTAACACCTTCTGTCCCTGTGGAGTTATATGTATGAGTCTTCAGAATACAAAGTTTTAGATCAGAGCATTTTCCTGAATACAGGGCCAAAGGAAAACTAAAATCAGTAATGCAGAAACTCTCTTGGGTGATCTGAAATAGAGAAATAGTAAGGAACACAAAGGCTTGCTTATAAAGATGATGTCCATCTGTCTGTGATAGACTTAGGTAGAGGGCTTCATGCCACATTTTGCAAAGGAATTACAGTAAATGAGAGAGTTTAGTAACCTCACAGTAGAGCTTCCAAATTATGATCACTCTTTTGGCCTAAACAGGAATTAGTTGGATTTTAAGTTGGGCAATTAACCCATTGAAGTGCCATGTTCCACAAAGCACTGTAGTATTTAGGCTGAGTTGGACATTAGATTTTTAATAATCTTGACTTTATTTCTTCTGCTACATAACATGATGTCACTAAATTTCACATCACAGTGTGATTAAGTCCATATTTTCAGGTGACTGGTTCTAAGTGATAAGCAAGTGATGGAATATATGATAGGCCAAAAAACGTGATGGCAAAACTCTCCTAATTCATAACAGAATAGACTCACTCTCTTCTGTATAAGAAATAAAGGATAATGAAATGTATTTTACTATGAAAAATATAGCTAGCTATAGGAAAGAATTACTTTCCATATGCACTGATAATTTAATACAATTCTTTCTTTCTACTAAATATTAGTACTGTAACACCAAGAGTTATGTTGGATTTCAGGTTCATATCCCAATTGTACAATTCAGGATATGCTTCAGACCTGTTTATTCAAATAATTTTATTCAGACTGTGGCTAATATAAACAGAGAAGCAATTTGAAGAAACTTGATGCAGGTTTTTCTGAAAGTCTAGGAGACATAATGATTAATATTTCCTGGAAGGCTGATGATTAGACAAAATAATAGTATAGAGAAGAGCTTTGAGAAAAAAAAGAAAAAAGATGGAAAAACGCTTTTGCTGAAAATGACTGGTAACCTAAACCACCTGCAAAAATACAGAATTTGCAATAGAAGCTCTTAAAGTTAAAACAGAAGCAAAAATAATACAATTACTAAATTAAGGATAATTGAGACGTAAAACAATGTGATTGATAAGGGGCAATAGTGTGCATGGTGTTTTTTTCTTCTCTGATTTCAAACAGAGCACAATATGCATTAAGGATTCGTTCAAACAGGTGTAATGAAAGACAAAAAAACTAGCAGGAAGAATATATCATGGCTTTACACAGATATCATTATAAGATGTAGCTCTGTCAGCTACCAATTCATCGGCACAGAGTGCTTGCCTTCCGCACCACCACATCCCCATGCTAACACTGCTGTTTTCCCTTGAAGTCTCATTTATCTTCCTACACAGTTCATTAAAGTTTGAACCTGCTTGCTTGAAGTTGTGTATGGTTGCCACTTTCTCTGTATCTACCCCCACAGTGTTCTTGTGCTCCTGTGTTCTCTTTATTTCAACAACAACAGCAAGAAGGAAGAGTACTGGCATGTTGGCTGATAGAAAACTGAGAAAATATTTTATTTTAGTTTCAACTGAGTTTCTAATTCTAAAAAGTTGGAGACCGTACAGTCCCTATTGGACACAGAAGGAACAGTGGTGACAGGGGATGAGGAAAAGGCTGAGGTACTTAATGCCTTCTTTGCCTCAGTATTTAATTGTGAAGAAAGTTGTTGCCTCTGTGTACAAACCCAGGAGCTAGAGGAGCAAAATGAGGCTCCTGTGGTCCAAGAGGAGGTGGTCAGAGCCTTGCTAGCTCGACTAGACACCCACAAGTCTATGGGGCTGGATGGGATTCACCTGAGGGTGTTGAAGGAGCTAGCGGATGTGCTGGCCAAACCCCTTTCCATCATCTTCCAACAGTCCTGGAAGACTGGGGAAGTTCCACTGGACTGGAGGCTGGCTGATGTCGTGCTCATCTACAAGAAGGGTCGAGGGAGGATCCAGGGAACTACAGGCCTGTCAGTCTGACCTCAGTGCCAGGGAAAGTCATGGAGCGGGTGATCTTGAGTGCTATCATGAAGCACATGCATGAGAACCGGGTGATCAGGCCCAGTCAACACGGGTTTACAAAAGGCAGGTCTTGCCAAACTAACCTGATTGCCTTCTATGACAAAGTGACTTGGCTGCTAGATGAGGGAAAGGCTGTGGATGTATCTCCTGGACCTCAGTAAAGCCTTTGACACAGTTTCTCACAGCATTCTGCTATGGAAACTGTCGGCCTCTGGCCTGGACAGGCGCACACTCTCCTGGGTGGAAAACTGGCTGGATGGCCGGGCCCAGAGAGTGGTGGGAAATGGTGTTAAATCCAGCTGGAGGCCAGTGACAAGTGGGGTTCCCCAGGGCTCAGTGCTGGGTCCAGCCCTGTTCAATGTCTTTATCAGTGACCTGGATCAAGGCATCAAGTGCACCCTTAGCAGGTTTGCAGACGACACTAAGCTGGGTGGAAGTGTGGATCTGCTGGAGGGTAGGGAGGCTCCAAAGGGATCTGAACAGGCTGGACCACTGGACAGAGTTCAATGCCATGAGGTTTAACAAGGCCAAATGCCAGGTCCTGCACTTGGGGCACAACAACCCTAAGCAGAGCCACAGACTAGGAGAAACCTGGCTGGAAAGCTACCTGGAGGAGAAGGACCTGGGGGTGTTGGTTGACAGTGACTGAACATGAGCCAGCAGTGTGCCCAGGTGGCCAAGAAGGCCAATGGCATCTTGGCTTGGATCAGAAACGGCGTGACCAGCAGGTCCAGGGAGGTTATTCTCCCTCTGTACTTGGCACTGGTGAGACCGCTCCTCGAGTCCTGTGTTCAGTTCTGGGCCCCTCACCACAAGAAGGATGCTGAGGCTCTGGAGTGAGTCCAGAGAAGAACAACAAAGCTGGTGAAGGGGCTGGAGAACAGGCCTTATGAGGAGCCGCTGAGAGAGCTGGGGTTGTTTAGCCTGGAGAAGAGGAGGCTGAGGGGAGACCTCATTGCTCTCTACAACTACCTGAGGGGAGGTTGTAGAGAGGAGGGTGCTGGCCTCTTCTCCCAAGTGACAGGCGACAGGACGAGAGGGAATGGCCTCAAGCTCCGCCAGGGGAGATTTAGGCTGGACATTAGGAAAAAATTTTTCACAGAAAGGGTCATTGGGCACTGGAACAGGCTGCCCAGGGTGGTGGTTGATTCACCTTTCCTGGAGGTGTTTAAGGCACGGCTGGATGAGGTGCTGAGGGGCATGGCTTAGTGTTTGATAGGAGTGGTTAGACTTGATGATCCGGTGGGTCTCTTCCAACCTAGTTATTCTAGGATTCTATGATTCGAAGTACAAGATCTCACTTTTAGTGGGAGTACTCTCTCTTTTAGAGCATGTTCTTTGCTGCTTAACATGTAGTACACATAGTGTTGGATAGTTTTGCTTGCTTTGCTAGCTCACTGATTCTGCTTTAGGTACCTGTATGCCGTAATAGAATCATCTTTGTGCTTGTGCTTTCTTAGATGCAAAGGTAAGTTTACCATATAGACTGGTGTAGAAGTGATAGAATATGTATTAAAAAAAAGAAGGTTCAAATGCTTATGTGAAAACTACATTAACTGATGAAAAAAAAGAGTATAAGTAACTGTATAGGAATCTGGATATTGGGGTATCCATGTGATCCTGAGTCTTTGGCTCTCTCCTGATAGATGGTGAGACTGGGAAGGTGTGTCATAGAATCACAGAGTAATTTAGGTAGGAAGTAGGACTTCTGAAGGTCGTCTGGTTTGATATCCAGCCCCTGACACAAGCAGGGCTGATTAAATCAGGTAGCTCAGGGCTCTGACCACGCAACTTTTGAGTATCTCCAAGCTGGAAATTCTACAGCCTTTCTGGGTCCCTGTGCCAGTGTTTGACCACCTTTGTGCTGAAAAAATCTGTCCTGATTTCTAATCAAAATCTTCTGTTTGCCTTTTGGCCTGTCAGGGCACCTCAGGGAAAGACTGCACCAGCCTATTCTGTAGCTTTATATTAAGCAGTCAAAGTCAGCAATAAGATGTTGCCTTAGCAGGCAGCTGGCGTGAGTATTTAGGGATTGGGACTGTGATATACTATAGCATAAAATAATCAAAAAAGATTACAAGGGATCGGCTAGTACAGAAAGTGCCAGCCTGGTTTCTGATTGGGGTAGAATACTTATCTATGTTTTGTACTGGCATAGTGTGTCCTGGGTGACATACAAACTAAAACCTTGACTTAAAAGCAGACAGTGCTTAATTTTAATATCATTTTAAGTGTTTATTTGATTATTATTTTTAATCAAAACACAACTGGATTCCTTGCAAAATTTGAGATATTTGAGTTTTTTTCCAGTCCTCCTGTGTCTTGATACCACCCAGCATGTATTTTGATTTCAAGCTTTTTTCTACTGTGCTACTACAGTTATTTGGCACATTACTGTTCCATATGATTGGCTACATATTTTCCACCTTTGGTTAATTTATATATGAGATCCAATTATGGTGGCAGCTTCTGGGACTGCTTCTGGCTTCTAGGTAATTCCACCTCTTCCTACACCCAAACTGGATGGAGTGAAACCAACATTCCCTTGGTTCCTTCATGCTATCATAGCTCATTTTGACTTCTCTGTGTACAGGTTTGATATCGATACATGAATAGCAGTGTGGAGAGTAAAGTTATTCTAGCTAGTATATTTTGTATGGAGGAGCTTACTTCTTTACAGTTTTCTCTTTTATTGTATAGCTTAGGTAGAATGAAAATAAATCCTATTAATGGTAAAGACAGGTTTGTTTCTCGCTGTGACTCAAAATTGTGGAGATGCTGAAGGAAGACAGCTGGTGTAGACAGACACTCCAGTAAGTCAAGAAGTTGAAGAAGAACATCTGTAGGAGATAGAAGAATATTTGACTTCAACAAGGCAGACATAGTAGTGTCATCTTCTCTTCTTAGCCAAATGACTTAAGAATAATTTAATAACATTACTATATGTTGTGCACTTTAGAAGAGGATGTGGGAGTAATTCAGAGGAATCTGAACAGGCAACTGAGTGTTCTATCTCCTCCACATGAGTGCTTATTAATTACAGGTTACTGGAATATGCAAAAATCCATAGCAAAATCCAGCTTCTGTGGCACATCTCTTTAAATGTGGTAGAGAGGAGCTCAGGTGTGCCTCATTACAGCTCTAAAAATATTTCATACTCAAAGCATTCCAAGATTTCTTGGCTTTATGAGACCACAGTTGGCAAACATCATATAGAGTCAAGCTTTATTTCCTCCTGACTTCATTTGATATCTTCTGTTCATGAATCTAGCTAAGAATGCTCATCTTTCCTGGAACCACTGTACAATTTTGTTTTGGTATGACAATTTTTACTTTCTAGCAGTTTTTTTTTATATATAATATAATAACTGAAATTTCCTTTTCAGTAGGTAAAATGATCACTTGAAGAACTATGGAGATTCCTAGTGTTTACTGGCATCCAAATTATGAAGATAGCCCATATCCTGTGCTCTTTTCCAAAAAAAAAAAAGGTCATGGATTTTTATTTTGATCAGGTCATTCCTTCCTGATTTTTGCCACACCCATGGAACTCACTCCTCATGATTACATGGGGAAACCGAACAACACATTTTTTAGGTTTTTGGTTTTTATTTTAATTAGTTTGATAGAAAAAGACTTCTTGGGAGCTTCTCCAGATTCTTGATACAAGTCAGTGCAATACTGATGGAATACAGCTTGGTTATATCTATTGTGTCAGGGCTATAAGGACTCAGATTTCAAGAGGTATCTGTCTCAAAATGTTTTCAGGATGACTATGTGGAAAGCAGTCCTTTTCACTTAGCATTGTACCTTATCAGATGCTGCAAGCTTTTGAGAAGTGTCTTCGCAGTTCATTTTTGATTGCAAGATCACTGATTGGTCATCACCGGGACTAGCATCTGTGGAAAACAGTGGTGGAAGCATTTATAACCTTGAACAAATTTGTTTCTTCAAAACATCTCTTTCTAGCTGTTGCTGTGAGTTATGCTTCTTCCTCACTACTACAGAGTCTATCTTGAGTCTGAACTGTCAAAGGAATTTAAGACTGGTTGAGCCTGCTCTTCACCGTATACCTCTGTGTGTGGGAGTCAGGAGAGGGTGAGATCATTCAGTGCACAGTAGAGCCCCAACAAAGACTCCTGGCTTACAAGGTCTGAACTCACATTTCTGGGTCTAACAAACACACCAGAGTGAAACTGCTAGGAACAGCCTGTTTTCAGCCGTTCTATTGCTAAGTAATTCTTTCGCCATCTCTAAGGTAACTGGAATCTTTGTGCTTTTTATCTTCCAGCACATCAAATATATCAGATAATAGTTAAATTAGAACAATAGGAGATGAGATGCTGTGTCAGCATGTGGGCTGCAAATGGAACAAAGAGTCTTCTTGAATTCAGCATGTTCTGAAAATACAAAGTTAGTGGCAACATTCAGCCACGCAGTAACAAGCCATAAAAGGAAAATGAGTTACTGGTAACACTGCAGTTCTTTTGTCTTCCTATATCAACATTCCCTTGTTTCTTAAATAGCAGTGATATAGTACAGTGTTAGCACAGTATTATATATCTTTATTCATTCTGAACTCAGTAAGCACTTTCACTTTTTCTTCAAGATTATTCTGCAGAATAGACTAGTTGTGTTTGTGAAGTCTTAACTATGCTCTTTATGTCTGTGGTGCATATGATGTCCAGCAGCTTGGGTGAGGTTTGGGAAATGCCGAAGTCAAAATGACAAAAATTTGTTCAGTGTGCTGGGATTGTTACTTAATCACCATTAAGGTGGTGTTTACCTCTGCCCCCCTTATGTGATATTTACCACAAAGAAAATTTTTCACAGGGATGTTTAATGTGGTAATGTAATAAATACAAACAGCAGTGATAACAATGTGATGTGTTCTTTCTATCTAAAGACTAAATTTAGATGAAAGAAATGCAGGATTATTTTGTAGAAAATATCTATCCAGAATAAATGTTCCCTGTACATGTTTGCATGATTTGTAAATGTTGGTACTTAAAAAGAAATTGTGTTTACAGTACATGAGAGGACGACAAATGAAAACATGATTAGTAGATGAACATCTACATAACTTTATTGCAATATACTTAAGCAGATGTAATTTCAGGCAGATCTGACATATCTGACATGCATACACTACAATACAATGAAAGCTGTGGATCCTTATTTGACCAGTAATGCAGAAGCAGTAGTATTTATGCTCCACTGTATCCCTTAACCACTCTACAAGGATCAGGATGTGCCATATCTCCCATTGCCCGTTTTGTTATTTTCTGCTGCTGCTTACAGTAAGGAAATTCTTACTGTCAAGAATATCTCAGAAAAAATCAGTTTTAAGAGAGATTAATGACTTTTAGAGTTAGTTAGTTAGTTTGTTTGTTTGTTTGTTTGTTTTTAATAACAAGAGGAACATACCTGTAAAGCTCTATTATTATTTTTTTGTGGTCCTAATTTATGAAAGCTAAATCAGTACAATTCATTTATAGAAAAAAAATGATGATTACAAGCAGCTAATTCAACCTCCTGCTCAAATCAAAACCCTATTCAGAATTTAGTCAGGGATTTTTTGTGGCTAATTCAGTCAAGTTTTAAAGATATCGAGGGATGAAGACTCCATAACCTCTCTGGTTATTGTTCCAATCAAGACTGTTTCTTTATATCCCATTCAATATTTCTCTCTTGCGACTTTAACATGTTAGCTCTCGCCTTTTCACTGTGCCTCTGTGGCAAGAGTCTGGCTCTCTCCTTTCTAATCCCCCAACAGGTAATTGAAGACAACAATTAGATCACCCCTTAGCCATCTCTGGTTTTCCGCAGACATTACTTACTCAGGCACAGTAGGTTCCAGTCTTATGATGCTGTGTCAGCCTAAAATGGCACTCAGCATTGCATTTCTCCACAGTTCAAGTCAGCACAACTTCAGGATTTTTTTGGTTCATGTCATGGTGATATTACACAATTAGGATAGAACAAAGAAGCTTCAAAAAAAAATTTTTTTTTTCATTTTGAAATACTTCTGCACTGCTCAGATAAAAGACTGAGAATGAGACTCAGGTCCTGTTGTTTATTCAGAGAGTGGTTAGATCATTGCATGAAGGGTAACGTGCTGTGTAATTAGCTGTGAAAATAATAATGTTTACTAAACTAGTGTGTAATACACCTGGACAATAACTTACGCTTGCTTTCTCTCACACAAAATGCTTATGTTCATATTTACACTCCATGGATAGTGGTACTAAGGTAAACATTTCAATTAACCAAACTCTGGAAGGGAAAGATTGAACACAATTTGAATATTAACATTAGATAGCAATTGCTACCATGGTTAAATGTTGGTTTATTTAAATGTAGCCATCAAATTATAATGGTTTCTAATGTATGGGAATGAATTGCCTTCTCGTTATATTCAGTGAATACTTGGCTATAGCCTTTATGTAAACATCCTACTCACAGTAATCCAGTAAGGACATAAGGTAGAGTCTGTTTATTTTATGAGGTAAACCACTCAGGATTATACAGGAATTAGGATATCCATGGAGGTTTCCAAAGCAAGGAAACTATCTATTGTCCATTTCAGTTTACGTATTGTCCATTTCATTTTTTACTCCACAGTAAAATATGGGGTATGCTCACCTGATTATCACAGTCTATATTCCTGATTTACAGAAACATTTTAGTGTGTATAATCTAAATCAGGAGTTAAATGCTGTTGACTTCAGTAGAAGATGAGCTCATGCTAAGTTTTAAGACTAGAAAAAGTTATACACTCCTTCCTAGTAAATGCCTTCTTATTTGAACATCAGTTAAATGTGCCTAGTACTTCCCATGATAAGTAAATAGTTTTAGTTTCTCATAACCTCTGTAATAGTGTGGACTGAAGGTTTATACACTGAATGTTCTGCTTCTTTCCATCTGATTTTTTTTGGCCAACGCAGTCACTTCCGGATGAGAATCTGTGACATAAAACCTGGACTATCACTACCACTGGATCTGAATTCCAGAGAGGAAGCCTTACTCTCCTCACACAACTGTAGGATCCCGTAGCCTATTTCACACTGGAACTGCTGCAGACCCATGCAATCTTTGATTATGCATTTTTTTATCTCTTATTTCTTCTTGGAAATAAGACTTCTTTCCTTGATGCACAGCACAGAGCTGGGTAAAGCAACAAGGTGAGATCAGAGGTGCTTGTTGCATGTAACACCCCGACTTCATTTATCCCCACATGTAGTATCCATGTGATCAGTGAGGCAGGGGGCAAAGAGGTTAAGATACTTGATACCTGTCCTGGATACCTAAACTGTTAGCTTGCTCTTCTGTCAGTCCTGTGTGCTGCGTGCTGTGTCCTAGTTGTTTACTGACTGAGAGCTCACAATATTCCTGGCTATCTAGTTACCTTCCCCATGGGTCCATAGGTATATTAGAAATACACTTTGCAGAGTAGGGGTTGTGGTTTGAAATCATGTTTCTCATCAGGTTAAGTATTCTCAGGGCATGTTGAGTCAAACTAAATGCCTATTATTTTATGCTACTTTAGTTTTCTTTCTTCCTGTGTCTAGATAAATTAGGAATCATAATGGCTTCTCTCCTACTGAATCATGTTTCTGACTCAGATATTTGCCATAGGAAATATGAAAAGCAATTTAATAATTCATTTTTCCTTGCTAGCATTTGAAAGCTACGTAGTCATTACGGCCAATACTGAAAAAGCTCAAAAAAAAAAAAAGGTTAATTTGATGTTCCATCTATACAGCATACTGAACAAAGTAAGGATAACATATTAAAAAAATACATTTTAACCTAACCATGACAGTTCGTACATACATACAATTAAAATGCTACAATCCAGTTTAATGCTGATATCTCTGTTGCAGAATGAAATGGGATCTGATTAATTTAATTTAGATTCTTAAATTTAGACAGACGTATTCTCTTTGTAGAGATCCTCAGGGATACCTTGCAACTTCCCCTGACCTACATAACACTTATTTTAGGCAAACTGCTTCATTATATGACTAAAACTTAGGCCCAGATCAGATATCCAAGTTACCTGTAGTGTATACGGTCCATTATTTTAGTATTATTCTGAAAGAGAGTTCTCCAATAGCATAGGGGACAGTAAGACATACATATGTCACATATGAACCAACAAGAAATCCTACTTCCCAAAAACCACTTTCAACTCACTTGGGTTAGGCTTAGGCAAAATAGAGAACTCACACTGCTTATATTTTCCCTAGAGAGATCATTGCAAAGTATGTTCAATTGAACATTTAGTCACAAGATATGTATTTGGAGCACTGTGCATAAGAGCATTACCTAGTAACATCCATCAGGACCCTATGTTTTAGCTTAAAGTGCATAATTTAAAAAAAATATTTGTGAGGTTATAAGGGTAAAAGTTTCAGAGGAAGTCCGTGAAAACACAAGTCCTGTAGGAACCATACCCGTAATCCATCGACTTGTTTCAGTTTTCAGCACAATCAGTAAAATCCCACTGCCTTTGCTTGGCTTTGGATTAGACCTCAGGGGTCATGAACTAGTTGAACTAAGCAGTGAAGCAGATACTGCCTTCCTCAACTTGTGGACTTTTGCACCAGATTTCTGTTAAAACTTGTTAGTATCTGAATCTCAGGAGTGCTTTCTGGAGTATACATCTGCAGAAACCAACATATACAGCAAATGTGTAAATTACTGTCTTAAATCTCAAAGCTTATACTTCTAAAAGGAGCAATAGTAACTTTATTTTAGGGAACGAGGTACTACATTCATATATACCTCCATGCTTGAGGAACTCCTCTTTTGTGGGGTGTTTATGCACTCTTTATTCAGCTATTGGGCTACGGTTTAATTAAGAAATATGCCACCTGAACCGCAGTGAGCCACTATGGTCAGGGTACTTTTCCTCTGACCACCGTGGAGAGTTGGCTGGTCTAATTTCATTTGTTCAAATTAATGTGTTAACTTCCTTTGAGAAGGTAAGTAGTGTGTCACAGCTTGAGGCAGGTCCTCTGCACATGACTCCTTTTTGTTCATAGCAGGGTTCAGGCATGCAAATGTTGACATTTTGAAATTGTTTCCCCAGTAGGTCAAATTAGTATCAGTGACTGCAAAAAGAAAACACATCTACTCTGATGCTTCTCGTAATTAGACCAGCTAGAAATAAACCCAAATGTTTTCTATTGTAGAATCCATGTCAGCTGCTGCTGGAATTATATCTGTTAAAGGAAAAAATAAAACCAAACCAAAATACTCTATGTTGAATATTTATTTGACAGCACAGGAGACAGAAATGGTTACAACAAATTTTGAAAACATCAGAAAAGTTTAACTTTGGAAAATGTAGTGCATTGGTTGTACACTGATTGGTAATGCTCCACAGAGGCTCAGGATTCACTGATTTGAGTACTGTGAGATACCAGTTCCTGAAGATTTTCCAATATGTATATGTCAATAGGAAACCTCTTCATCATCAACAGAAGGAGTCGTTTTCAAGCTGCTTTAGAAATATGAGTGTAGTCTGCAAGGAATGTCATGACGTTGCTTTGTAATATCTTTCTTGGATATTACTTAGTCTTCAACCATTATCACAGAATCACAGAATAACCAGGTTGGAAGAGACCCACCAGATCATCGAGTCCAACCATTCCTATCAAACACTAAACCATACCCCTCAGCACCTCGTCCACCCGTGCCTTAAACACCTCCAGGGAAGGTGACTCAACCACCTCCCTGGGCAGCCTCTGCCAGTGCCCAATGACCCTTTCTGTGAAAAATTTTTTCCTAATATTCAGCCTAAATCTCCCCTGGCAGAGCTTGAGGCCATTTCCTCTCATCCTGTCCCCTGTCACTTCAAATTATAATCCATATCTGCTATAGATAAATTTGGGTTTGCTAAAAACAGTAGAGCAATAGAGTAATACCAATATCTGTTATCTGAAATCTGTCTCTTTGGAACTTATTATGAAACACCTAGTTTTGCTTTAATTTGGAAATACTGAATCAGTGTCCTGTTCAATTTTAGGTCAATTGCAACTTTAATATAGGATTCTTAATTTGAGGAGGGGCAAATCTCTGGAGTATACTGTTAACCACAATGTGGTAGTGTGTGGCCATCAAAAAACAATGTGAGTTCTCCTTTAACTTTGAGTGGAGGGGGGTGTGGTGTGTGTATGTGTGTGAATGTTCCTCATCTGTCAACAGTGACTCATGGTGTCTTGGATCAATGTGGGCATTTGGAAGCCTATGTGGCAGTTGACATATATATACTTGAATATTACACCCAAAGGAACATTCCCTCCCATGGAGGGAAATTAGCAGAGTAACTAGTGGAGCTGCTGAGAATTAATAATGTCATTGGGTCTGGAAAGGTAAGTGGAAATTGCCCTGCCTTTTCTCCTAAAAAATTCCGATTTTTATTGTGTCCTTTATATAAACCAAACTTACACTGAGGCTATACAACCTGCCTAAGAAATTAATTAAACTCATTGTGCAAGTGTGGCAATTTAGGACCAATGGAGAATGCTTCCTGAATCCAGGTGATAAATGGTCCTGTTTTACATGACTGAAAATGCAAAGAAATGCAGAGTGTGAAACAATAAGCTGAATTAAAATTCGCTCTACATTTTGCAGACATTGTTGCATTTTGGTAATTCTCATTTTCCTAGAATCGTAGAATTGCTTGGTTGGAAAGGACCTTTGAGGTCATTGAGTCCCACTGTACTTGCTCACTACTGAGTCATATCCCCACGCGCTTCATCTACTCGTCTTTTAAATACCTTCAGGTATGGTGACTCAACTACCTGCCTGGGCAGCCTGTTCCATTTGCCAGTGACCCTTTCGGTGAAGAAATTTTTCCTGTTATCTTATCTGAACCTCCTCTGGCATAATTTGAGGCAGCTCTTTCTCATTCTATAATTTTTCATGATAAAGAAAAGAAGGCAGAGCCTGCTTTCCATTTCAGTGTGCCTGGGCCATTTAATTAATACCTTTAGTTTACAGGTTACCCTCTAAATGTTTCTGTTCTGACAGGGAACTGAAGTAAATGATACAAATGTGATCTCTGATCTCTGGCTTGGTAAGATATGTGCATTTTTTGTGGCTTGAGCAAAACATGTTACACTGATTCTCATTGATATTCCACTGAAGCCTCAGAAACATAAAACTTCCATTATTTCTCTTGCCTGATGTAAAATTGCACTGAACTTTATTCTTGATGCTATTGTGTTGATTCTATGAATAAACTAAAATTTATTTAGATTAATGAGACCCTGAGGATCAGTAGTGTGGGCTAGGTCTCCTTTGTGCTAGTAAAAAGAGAAAGGAAAAGAAATTTTAGAAAATTAATTGGATTAATTTGAAGCATGGTAGACAGTCACACCAGCTTTCTCTTGCTCCCCTCCCAAGTAATTTAATCAAAAAAGATATTGCTTGTTTTTTTGTTTTTTTTACTTTTGGAACAGTATTTTCACTTTTTAAGTTGAAATTTGTTTGCGTGTCACCTACTGACATTTGATGCAGCGAGTGAGAAGAGATGTGACTGGACATGCTGCAGTTCAGCCATTTCAGCTGATAGCATCCACCAGGAACCCGCTACATACTGGTTCGGGGGAGACTGGACAAGTATGCTTGGAGTCAAAACCTCCTAAAGTTACTTTCATTTATCTTTTACATCCCCTCTGAGGCTACTCTAAATAGAGCCTGATGAATCAGTTGATTTGGTGTTCAAGGAAATTTGGTGTCAAGCATATTTGCATTGACATGTCTTTAAGCAAATGAACTTGTGCTCAGAGGTCAAGCACCACACAGTTGTATCCAATTCTTGTGGTGCATTAAGCGCAGCCAGACAGCAGGTACTACCTGAGAGCTGGTAATCCACTCACTTTCCCTCTTTAATCCGGCTGGAAATTGCTGATCAGTCTGTCTGGTATTCACTTAAAAGATAAACGGGTTCACTTAAAATATGGACAGCTTATTTCAAAACAAAAGGGATTAGAGGTTGAAATGCTGTTACAGAAGAGGGATTCAAATCATCATGAAATGGTGCTGTTTGCAAATACTGCCACTGACCCAGGGAGTCTCCGAAGTCTTTGATGGTGGGAGATGGAGGGAGAAAGTGGATGGGTGAAGGTGGCCTCATTGACACCCCCAGAGCACCCCAGGTCTGGATGAGAAGGGAGTGGCAGCAGTTACTTTGCTTGGTTACATTTCATGACTTGCATCCTCAGTTTGCTTTTCAAGACTCAAGTCATGGCTGCACTTTTATCCACACTTGTCTAGGAAGGAAACATACTGTCTCCAACCACAACCAAAGCAAACACATAATATGGGGTATCCATAATAGGGATTCTCCATAGTACAAAAAGATAATAGGGCTAGGTCAATCATATAGTGATAGTTTCCTAGAATACTCTCTTAAGCTGAGTACAATTTGAAATTGAGGAACTTGGTGAGCTATAGTCTGTCTCTCTAAATTTAATAACCTTTTAAAGGTTACTTTTTGCTGATCTTATCACTTGCCCCTCAAAACTATAAACATTTTTATGATCTACAACACCCCATGTCAAGAATTTCCACAATTTAACTGTGTGTTTGTGAAGTGGTTTAAGACATATTTTAGGAGATTTTAAACCTAGTTAAAGCACTTTGCCCTATAATTTCTTGGTGTTATCAGAATTATAGTTAAAGTTTGCTTGCATGTCGTTACATTTTTAGCAGAAATGTGCTTCTCTTGGCCCCTTTGGAGTATACCCAGTCTCCAGAAAGTTAATGTAAAAATTGTTTTAAAGGTTTATTTTCCCTTCTGAATTTAGCAGTTAATTAGAAATTCACAGATTGTAGGTACTACTAGAAACATTTGATAAATAATGGTAAATAATTTGAAGTAACATTTAATCTAATGGACGCCAAATATATTTCACATATTGCAGAACTACAGCAATTAGATTATGTTTTCATTAGAGTAAATTCAGAGCAAAATTGGGAATCACTCTCTATTTTGGCACTGAGGTCTGTGCAGGGAGGGTCAGTGGTTAGAAGTCTCTCCTTTATTTTCTGTGATTAAAGTGTATTAGCAGAGCTGTGTGTATCGGTATGTGAGCTACACAGACTGTTTAACTACAGTCACTGCTTTCAGCCCCTTGCTGAAATTCATCCAAACCCTCCCCTGTGGATTAAAAGAAACAAGTGCTATCAGAAGAGAGAAGACCGTAAATCCAAGCATGAATTTTACATATCCAGTCTCTTAATGTGAAAAGACAATTCCTCAAAGTGCTGGATATGTGATCAAAGTGAAGAGTGGATCCCATTCTGCATAAATACATTTTGACAGAAGAAGTGTTGATAGCTATGTCTGAAATTGAAAATATGAGGTCACTGTACCTATATGAGAAAATCTGGACACAGTCCATCTGAGCCCTGTGCTATATAAAATGTAACAATGTACCTACGAACAGAACTATCCCAAATTCTACTTGCATCTTATTAATCATGGGACTTTGAAGAGCTGTTAGACAAATAGACAAAAGAGCTTCACACATGATTTTCATGCATAAAAAGAACTTTTTTGAAAGTTAAGTTTTTTGACGGTTAAGTGGATTTTTCATCATAAATCTGTCCATGAAGATCTGAAAACTCAAGTGCTACTTGTTCTATTTTGCAATTTTGCATTTTTGGCCAGATTTTCAGGGAAGTTTCCTGACTCTATTGTGCATATTAGCTAATTCACCTTTGTAAGTAATTCGTGCATTTTTATATTGTCAGCTCAGTAATTAAAAAAAAAAGTACATCAAAGAAGGACATGTTTAATTTCAGATTGAATCTGCATCTGATGTATTTTCCCCTACATCGTAGTATTATGATCTGTAGAGACAGACTCTCACCTGCAGCCTCTTATGCCCATGAAAGATTGCACACCCTTACTCACCGGTGGCTGATCCACTGCAGGTTCCCCTCAGTCTCACTCTGTCTTAAACTTGACATCTAAATCCTTCACAGACCTACCCCGTAAGTCTCACCAAGAGTCAATGGAAACTTGAAAACAGAACTACTGGGCTTTTTGAAAAAATTCCCCTGATATCCTTAACAAACTTAGCACCTCATATTTATTAATTCTTTTAAATAAAGTCTTTTGTTCTTGAGGTACATTGGTTGAATACCTGAAACTAAGATTTCTGTAAGAAATAGAAAAAAAAAATACTCTTTACCCCGAAAAAGGAATACACTCACAGTTTTTTCTTTTATCATAAATGCAACTCCAGTACATTCGTTGACAGTATTGTTAGTTTTGGACTTCTAATTGTCCATGGTGTGTGTACAGGAAAGTTACTGACATTTTGGACTTTCAGGTTCAATTGCTAGGAATTTAGAATAAAGTGCAGTGTTGTTAAGAGACAAATGAGAAAAAATTGAACTGACCTTCTCACTGGGCCAGCTTTTCAGAATGCAGTTTTCTGAAACGTCACGGCATCTTAAGTAGTTTGTTTGCTTAATACTCCTCAAGCATCTTGACAAGTTTTGACATTACTTTGACAGTTATATTTTCACTTGACAATTTATTTTTCAGAAATAATAGTTCTTCGAAAGAGGAACTGACTTTAAATAAATGAACCTAAAACTTCTCAAATTGTATTTGTGCAAAAGCCAGCATGTAGCTATTTTGTCTTTGCATTGACTATATCTGACTTCCATTCATTATCATGATTAGGACATAGTCATATCCCCCGAGTTAATTTCAGAGATGCTTGCCTGCTTAGCCTGATGAAACAACCTACTTGCTCAACATGCAGCTTCATCGTAGCACAATTAGATGAAAAGCAAAATCAATTAATCTTTTCTGACCACTTAACCAGTAGTTTTGGACACTACAAGTACATAAATGAGTTTCAAGCTAGCTCAGATGTTTCTGCGCTGCAGCACGGTCAATATTTTGAGCAGGCAGGTGTGCATATAGAGCAACAATTCCTTTCCTGACTTGATTTTGTTCTTTTTCTGGAAAAAGCCATGAGTAAAAACTCTACTCCGTGTTACGCTTGGACCCAACATGGGGATAAGCTGAGGATAGGACATGACACTCTTCCCATCTCATCCCTACTTGGTCAAATGAAATACGTTTTGCCCTGGAAAAACAACTATCTGTGCTGTTAGTCATTGAAAAGGTTTTCATGCCTTTGTAATGTGATGTTTAATGAGACAAGGATTGTACACTTTATAGATAAGGTAATCAAAGTGACAACTACCCACAATTTCACTTTCCTGATAACCAGTACTGGTTCTGCCTGTTGAAGATGCACTTTCCAACATTATCATACCAGTAGTAGAGAAATGATGAACTGTCAACTACATCTGATAACTGAGTTACTTAATTAAAGGCGTTTAGCTGGCTGTTTACACATGTGAGCTCAGATGGTACTGTTCAGGGTCATGCAGTGCCACATCGAGCTAACCAGGTGCATTGTGGATGTATTACCAATGTTAGGGCGTTAAGATGCCTATAGTATTTCTAGTAGAATTGGCATGTTTAGAAATAATTCTCATTAAATCAGTATTTTCTGTATAATTTTGCTACATTATAGGAATAATACAGACGTTGTTCTTAACAGCTGGGAGCTTGTTGGTACAATGCATCATTTCCACTATTTCTCCTGATCAGCACAAATGGGAGGTAGCAAAGATGTTACCTGCTCAAATTCTAAGCCAAATAAATTTTCACTTAGACACATACCTGTTCAGTAAAAAACAGATCCTAGTCTCTTTTCACCATCATATATTTCTGTACACATAAAAATGCTAAAGCTAATTATTGTTGTTTGTAATTTTGTAACAATGTTTTACTTAAAAAACTGTGAAGCTCACAATTAAACTTAAGTGCCATAAACTTTCTCACAAAGCCAGATTCATTATATGGGATGTTACAATAATTTTACCAATATGTGAAATCAAACTTCAACCATTTGTGGTCATTAAACGTTTTGTTCAGTGGTTAATATTTTGCAAGGTTTAGAAGAAAAAACCTGAGTAATAGGGATAATCTGCACTCACTTTCAGAGACAGAAAGGACAAATAATGCACATAATAAAGGGAAAACAGGTTGGCTTTAAAAATCTAAATGTTATATGTCTTTAAAATATCATGTGACTCCTTCAATTATTCAAATCTAGAACATTTTAAGGGCTGTCATATAGCTAAATAGTGCTGACATTAATGAGCTGAAATCTTCTCTCAGTTTTACAGTATAAAAAACATATGCATCAGTATTTTGAAGTCAAAGGATCCCATGCTTACGCTGGTGCAACTGAAACAAAACATTGGTGCAACATTCCTCCTTCCAAGTATCTGGTTTTAATCAAACTGTACTCATGGCCCTCAAGTTTTTTTGCTGCAGTAGAAGGTAGGCAGGAGTGTTTCATTTAAACTGCTTGGTTTACATCATGAGTGCACTAAAACCTGTATATCTTGTCCTTGCTGCTTCTAATTGATTAATTGTAATGAAAACATAGTTCCTGAACTATGTTTCTGAACTACGTGTTCTCTCAGAAACAGAAGTTGCATAGCCGAAAAAAAATATTCTGTTTTTTTCTCCTTTCAGTAAAGTTCAGTGAAACCAGGTGATTGACAACTGTTATGATAAGGTAGATGAAGAGGATGAAAGCTAGTGCTGATTGAACAGCTGTGAGAGGCTCTGTTCCAATTGTGTTTTGATTTCTGATAAGATATCCCTCTCTTTTCTCCCAGTGATTTATCTCATTCAAATTACAATAACACTGAATTGCCATCAACAACAAATGCTGTATAGTTTCAAGTTTATCTGGCTCATAGTGTAGCAAAAGATCCAAAGGTGATACTTACGAAACTTTTCATGTTACATATCTAAATATGGATAGACCCCTTATTGCACTATATGATCTCATACACTTTATAAACTTTTTTTTGTTTGTTTGTTTTAGTTTGGATAAAACTGATTATTTTCTGATATTCCCAAGCAGGCATTTCTAAAATTATGTGAAAGCTCAAGTTTTTGATAGGTTTTTAGGTGATTTTTCTGTGTTTTTTTTCTTCTGCTTCTAATATGAATTCAAATGCTGATTGCTAAAACAAATTCAGAAATGTTGGAACAGTTTGGACGTTACTGAAAGACTAACAGCTTGACCAGTAAAAGTAAAAGATGTAACAAAAGCAAAAGTTTCTGCATTTTAATTTTTTTTTCCTCAGATGAAATATTAAACAATGGATAAATTAGCTGTCCTTTATTTTAAGTTTGAATTATATCACAGACTGTTAGCAAGATTCTTATTCTTTTTGTAGGCAGGTGAACCCTTCTCCCTAAAGGTTAGTTCCTAAGGTCCCAGTGATGTCTGAAGAGTAGATGAAAGGAAATATTGAGGTATAAAGTAGTCAAATCGTAGTGAGGGGGTGAGGGGGAGTGTTACCCTTCAGGCCGCTGGCCCTGTTAATAAGCATTATACTTGGAATGGAGTGAAGCTCACCTGATTTGAGACATCTGACAAGCACATCTGAGTAATTTCCTACCAACTTTTATGGTGCATAGGAATACCCCACTGAAACATTGTGCTGTGTGCATGGCAGCCACCGTATCTTTCAGATGGGGAATGGACTCACAACAAATCTGGTGCCTTTTCCCTGCCTAAATCCCTGGTTTTGCCAAGTAAGCTCTATGGGCTAGTGCCTTACAAGATATCCTGCTAGTCTTGATATCCTGCCAGTTCCTGCCTTTTGTTTAACTATTTGACAGGAGCAGACTTCCCCGTCTACACTCAGAAGAATAAAACAGGGAAGCTGCAGGAGAGGTTGCAAGTTACAGTATCCACTATTTTCTTTTCATGGTAGAATTAGTATTTTAGAATTCAGCAAATAATCACTCAAAAGGTAATGACTAATTTATACCCAGGATTATTTAGACAGATATACATGCTGATATACAGAACAGACACAATATGCATCTGTGAAATCAACAAATGCATGTGCAAACATGCTGCCACCTGATACTCTGTAGCCGAAGTAAAGGCCTGGCCAGAGAAGAAGGAAATGCTCTAGCATAATGCTGTGGGGAGGCATTGCTCCCAATTCAGCAAAATCCCTGTTTGATGGCATAATATGCATTGACTCATGCTTTATCTCCTGCTAGGAGATATACAGCAAGATCTTATCATTGCTGGCAAAGGAATGAAGGTCGACAATTTTGTGCAGCCAGCAACCCACTCAGTTGATTCTCAGGCATGTTAAGACGAGCAAAACTCCCTGTATAATCCAGTCATTCTATGGAGTCACCAGTAACAGGACAAGGCCAGATCTGAATCCTAGTGAGAAAACTGGAAGACCTTTCCTCTGATATTTCTAGAAATTGATATGTCCCTTTGATCCTTATCAACAAAAATAATCTTGGCTGGCATGTTATTGTGAAATGTGTAACAGGAACTCAGGCCAGAGCTCACAAATTTCCTAACTTGTTACTAAGACAAATTCCCTCTCACTATAAAGATAGTTTGCATGGCAATAGAGAAATAAAAAAACCTTTTCTTTTGTTATGTTCTCCTCTTGACAAACTCTGCTGAAGAAATACAGACATAAACCAAGGTTTACAGTGCAATACTAACCATGGATAAAGCTCAGGATCTGCCTGAATGTATTCATCTTTAGCTATAGCTGTGGTTTCCTGGCTTATTCTTTAATGAAAAACATGTCATAAAAATAAACCAAATCTACATTCCTTGTACATGTGTATTTCCATGGATTTCACTACAGGAATTTGGCCCTTTGTGTGGATACATACTATTAAGTTGCAGTTCCATTAGCAAATTAAATAATCATGTATTAAAAGGAAGGCAAGAACCAGAGACTGGTTTTCTTCTGTAAATCTGCCAGCTTAGTCTGGCAAAATGAATAATCTGACACAAGTCAGGCTGGATCAACAGAAACATCAGTTAACTGAAGAAAAGCCCTGCAAAGTCTGCAGAAAGGCACATAGAAAAAGTCCAAATACTTAGAGCTTGGGTACTGGAAGAGAAACGAGTGTAAGATGGAGCAAGTAAGTCAGGGCTGTGAAATAAAGGCAGTTGAAGTTAAATGGTCAGCAGGAGAATCTGTCCCACAAACCTTGATAAACTCAACCTCCAGCTGGTTTCAATGGTCATCACAAGTGAAAATCCAGTATAATATGGTAGTTTTCTTTAAGACATGGTGCTTTTCAAACCATTAGTTTGGTCACCTGCAACACAGTAAATGTGGGAACTAAGTACCAATAACAAATACAATGAAGTCTTTGTTTTTTTTCAAAATAGAATCATAGAATCACTAAGTTGGAAAAGACCTCTTAGATCATGGAGTCCAACCATTCCTATTTGCCACTCAACCATGCCCCTGAGCACCTCATCTAGCTGTCTTTTAAATACTTCCAAGGATGGTGACTCAATCACCTCCTTGGGCAGCCTGTTCCAGTGTCCAATGACCCTTTCCGTGATTTTTTTTTTCCTGTATCCAGTCTGAACCTCCCCTGGCAGAGCTTGAGGCCATTCCCCCTTGTCCTGTCCCCTGTCACTTGGGAGAAGAGGCCAGCACCCTCCTCTCTGCAACCTCCTTTCAGGTAGTTGTAGAGAGCAATAAGATCTCCCCCTCAGCCTTCTCTTCTCGTGGCTAATCAACCCCAGTTCCCTCAGCTGCTTCTCATGAGACTTGGTCTCCAGCCCCTTCACCAGCTTTATTGCTCCTTTCCAGACACCCTCTAGAGCCTCAACATTCTTGTAGTGAGAGGCCCACTTGTATTACACCTTAGTTATTACACAGTATTCAAGGTGCGGTCTCACCAGTGGCGAGTACAGGGGCAGAATAACCTCTCCGGACCTGCTGGTCACACTGTTTCTGATACAAGCCAAGATGCTGTTGGCCTTCTAATGGCCACCTGGGCACGCTGCTGGCTCATGTTCAGTTGGCTATAAGTCAACTGCATGCATTCTAAATCTACCTCATACAGCATTTTATAGATAATGCCACAATCATAACATGCAGTAGTTAGCTTTATAGGGTTCATTCATTCCTGATCAAAACAACAGGGATGACGAAAGCTGAGGATGTGTCAAAAGGAAATAAGAAAATGCTTTCTAAGCAGTTACTGAAGAACTGGCACTTGACTGCAACATCTGGTGGAGTAATGTTACCATCTTTAAAATAAAAAGAACTAGTCAAAGTATAACGGAAGTAAAAAAATATATTTTTGAGTATAGGTAACTATTATCTGTCTGCATATGTTATGGATACACTAACCTTTAATAAGAAGAATAACACCAAAAAATAGAAAAGAATTAGGGAATACATAGTAGACAGTATTAATTTCATTGCCTTATTTAAGGTATTCAGCATTTTCCTCTTGGCATTGTAATGCAATCTTTGTTGTAAATCTTGATTTATTTTAACACTGATCAGCCATGCATCTTGCCATTATGGCTGATCAACATTTAACAGAATCGATAGATATCAGTGCCCTTCCAGGAGCGTGCCCTGTCATTGCTGTTTCTGACATTCTCTCAGTGATAGTCACTGGCTAGATACGGAAGAGACACTGGGTGGTAAACACTTTGAAACTAATTAATTTGAGAAAGTGGAATACTTAATTTGTATTGATTGTGCCAATGTCATTGCTTTGTACTTCAACAGTCCTTTCCAGAATGTCATGTGAAGCGGTATTCATCACTGCAGAAATACATGTAAGTTAGAACAAACAACAGAGGAGCTGCAAAGATTATGTAGGTTTTTACATCTTAGTTGAGATTAACTCAATCCTAACTAATTTAGTAGTGAATGAGAAACATCAGCACCCAAATGACATTTTTCTCTCCAACCTGTGTTCTCAACTTGATTCTTAACAAGGAGACACCTGATTTCACATGATTTGAAATACACTGCTTGGAATATGGTTAGGCCTAATCTTTTGGGCAATAGACCCCAGAAATCTGGTCATCTCCTGCAAGAGTCAATAATGGGACAATGCAACAGATACTGGGTTAAAACTGAGTAGAAATGTCCTAATCTTAGAGAAGGTGATGGGATTTAGCTTTTGGTTTGACTTCAAATTACATGTTCACGAAACCCCCTACCAATGTTATCTTTAACACTGTTGCACAGAAAATTTGAAAAAAAAAAACACAAAAGGTTTTATATTTCCGTGCACAACTACACCTGGTCCTTTTAAGTTCTGCTGTGGTGACATATGAACAGTGAAGAAGATGATGTAATTTACTTTTGGCCGTAATAAACTGTAGACACCAATGTTATGATCTGGCGTTTTTCATGACTATTAGAAAGAATGGAAAACATCAATCACCATCTGTAGATTTGAATATTTAGATCACTGCCTTAGAAAAATCATATCAGGCTTGTTCTCAACCAAGTAGCTGTGCGTAATTTTACATTCGTGTAACGTTGGCTTCAGCAAACACTTGTCTTTATACTGCAGTCACAAAGGGCAGAATCATACCTGAGCGACTTCAAACCAAGAAAGATGAAAAAACTGCAAAGGTTTTTGACAGCTATATTGTAAAAAAAATGATCAGATACAGATGACAGCAAAGCATTTCTAGCCAAAAGACTTCTAAGGCAAGTTAAGCAATCAATCATCTGCAGCGTTCACTATTCAGTGAGTCGACATTCAACATCTGAATCAGTCATTACAATGTAAAAAGAATTAGTAAAGTCTCTAACAAAATGCAAATAAGTGAACTGGAGGACAATACAGTCAAATTCTAGAACTTGGCAGGAAGCCAGAATAATTATTTTGACAAGACTGCTTGGGGTGATTTGATTTCTTCTTGTTACATTAAAAAAAAAAAGAAAAGAGAGAGAGGGAAAGAACTTAAGTCTAGAGAGGTATAAATTTTAAAAACTTTAAAACATTTGTTATACAAATGTATAGTTATATTTAGCCAGGAAAAAATGTAGAATAAGGAACACAATATGGTGCATGCTCTGACACTTTGCTATACTGCTACACATATTAACTCTTTTTGGTTTTTGTGAGACTACTGTAGCTTACTGTCTGTGTCAGTAAGCTTGGAAGATCATAATACACATAAGAATAGATTGTAAATGTTATTTTATCTCATCAACCAGTTGTTCCTATCCCCTTTCTCATAGTTTACAAATCTGTATGAAATACTTTTGCACGGTGAAGGTAGGGCAGTTTGTATTTACATGCCTTCTTGTCACTGGGTCATCTTCAAGTGTATCCTTGTAAATCTCATCGATTGAACAAAATTGAACTTTGTCCAACAATTAATAAGTTACCATCTAAGACCTCATACAGGCTTTTAATTGATTTCACAGATCTTTTGACCTTTTTTTCAGTAGAGCTGAATCTCACAAGCAAGGGTTTGAGTACTTGAAATAAAAATGTTTGTGGGCCCAGGTACATAAAGCTTTCACTGGTTTTTACTACATAAGTATAAATTACTGAAATGAAATTCCACGCAAGTCAAAATACAACTCTGTAATTTAGTTGACATATTAACAAGGAAAGTATCACCTTTATCTTGCAGAAATGTTGGAATCCAACAATATAATCAGTTTCAATGGACTGGCTAATAGTTCCAGTTACCATACTTTCCTCTTGGATGAAGAACGGAGTAGACTCTACGTTGGAGCAAAAGATCACATTTTTTCTTTCAACCTGGTTAACATCAAGGAGTATCAAAAGGTACTTTCATTAATGTTTTGCACAATGTAAGGGCATGCTTTTTTGCAGATTTTTAATTACTCAAGCAACATCGAGCACCACATGAATTATGTAGTAAGTATTTGCATGTCAATAATATTATTATAACAAACCAGCAAAACATTTGCTGACTCTATGAAGAAAAATTTATAACGAGGTATGACTTCTGACTGTATAACCTACAATATGTTTTTTCAAACCAGGAAAAAGTAAATGATAAGTGAATAATCCAACTGTTTCCCAAAAAAGACTTACTTCATGTTTATTGTTAAAAAACCGAAGCACCTATTATGATAGTGTACATAAAAAGGCTTATTTGTGTATGTTTGCAGGTAAAAAGGAGCTGTTTGAGAATCTGAGTGTAGATTTCTCTCCTTTAACCCAGCATTTGTCGCCACTTTGCTTCTGTTGCTTTTAAACTAAAATAGATTCAATATTAATAAAAGAGGAATAGGTCCATAAAATCTTGATGTAGAGTACAATTTTCCATTTGAAGTTGGAGGTGAATTAAAAGATGACAAACAGTTCAATGATGTTATTTTGTTTAGAGTCTAAACTGATTATTTAATTTCTCATTTATTTTAATAAGACAAAATGCTAAGAAGGTAAACAGTGGGATGGAGGTTTGATTTGTTATATTATTTATTTTGACGGCACATTTTAAAGCCCAGAGAGAACCCTTTTATGAGAGATATATTGCTTCAATAGCCAGAGATTTTTTTTCTTGGTGTTCCTGACCTTTTGCCCGTTTGACTATTAGCTTCCTAAGATGATAGCAATAAATACCTTGTGTTTTCTGCTCAGAGGGAAGACAGGCTATTCATTTGTATTCTCTAAGGAAAAAAGGATAAAAGGAAAACTGAGTATTTTCTTTTCTATTCTCTTTAGAGTAGCTATAAAGGAAACTAGCTATTTATTTGAATTCTCTAAGGGATTGATAGGTTAATGTGCAAAACATCTGGAATAATTAAAGGCAAGAAGGTGTTTCCATTGCAGAAAACAGCTCTGTAGGATGGGAGAAATTGTATCTTACATACTTAAATAGTCAGATAGCTTTTGAACATTATTTGAAATTGTATACAAATGTTATTCTATTAAATAAAGAATTTCTGTTGGTAATATGGAACGGAATGTTAGCAACAGATGTAAACTTTGCAATTTAGACTTTAGATTTAAGAACAGGCAAAAAGCTTAAAGAATTTGGGGATGTGCTCATTAAAGATAGGAAGGTCATGGAAGAAAATTGCAATGCAGTCAGTGCTGCACTTGAGCTCAGACTTCACACCATGAAAAAAAGAACTGAGATTTCTGTTTAAATGCTGATAGCCACTTATGAGTCCAAAGGAGGACAACTTTAAAAGCCAAACTTTCCATTCTATTAAAATCAGTACAATTTAGCTGACTTCTAAACCAAATTAGAAGAAAATATTGTGCTGTGAGAACAAGGAAAAAGAACATCTAGCTATTCATGTTATATATTAGAATATTGGTTTGGATAATATCAAAATCTTTGCCCAAAACTTGAACTGAATTTGAACTGGTCCTTGTGGGAAATCTGAGAAGTTTGGTTGATGTTTTTCAACCTAATAAATGTAAATTTTCACATCTCTGCACATTTTAAGCTGAGAATAGAAGCAGGAAGTAGCAGGAATCCTTTGAGAGAGAATGTGCTCATAAAATTTTCAGCCTTATTTTATAGACTTAAGATGTTTGATTGCTGTTTGGATTTCGTTAAATTTTAAGAAAATGTTGAATTTAAAAATGTGATTGCAAACTGTATTTTTGAATGTCATATATAAAATCTTCTTTGACCTCTTCTGTCATCCATATTTATTTTTTTCTCTTCTTTTTTTGAACACTTTGCCTTTTACTTTCTTCTAACAAACTGTATTGAACACCAAGGCTGTAATCCAGACTTACAGCCATTCATATTGCATTATCTGAGGCTCCCAAATGAATAGCCTGGCATTTTATGGGAAGATCATGTTTTATTCTATATGTAATTCCTGAAAGCTTTTAAAAAAAAGCATGAATAATTGACTGTGAGCATCTCTGGATTTTCTCTGTATGAGGTGAGATCAATTTTCTGCTAAACAAATACTATAGTAAACCTAGGCTTTGGTTTACTTGTGTTAGGGTAGCTCTATAGGAACAACATAAACAATTGTATTTAAATGGTGTGATATTTTTCAAATGCTGTGGCTTCTTTTCTATTATTTAATTAACTAAACCTAATAAAAGAGTGAACTGGTAGGTACACTGAAGAGGCAAACGCCTCATTTCTGATGCTGTAACTTAATTTGAGATCACGTTTCACATAGATCCAGTCTATGTCAGCAAGCATCTGCAATATTTTTTGTTCTCAATCTCCATTTCATTGTATGACATTTAAAACCATGAAAGAACACTCACTTAATGGAGAGTTAACACTCTTATACTTAGTATTCAAGATTCATTGCCGAGATTCACAATATAGACTAGATTTCAAGATTTTTTTACTATGTTTTTGCTGGTTTTACTATTATCCATGTTTTATTCCTTTCATTTTATTTCTTTGTCATCAAATTTTATGGAAGAAAAGGAAAAGAATGGGGAAAAGAGAAACTGGGTAAAGATGCTCTGTAGGATTTGGTCTGCAATTTGTGATTATTGAATCATGAAATGACACAACTTGATTTTTGTTCTGTGTCTTTAGATTGCTTGGCCTGTATCTCATTCCCGAAGGGATGAGTGCAAGTGGGCTGGAAAAGATATTCTGGTAAGTACAAATCTTTTTAGCATATTTTTCTTTTATAAAACATTGTAAATATTTTATTATGCTTTATTATGTTAATTCTTAAAGTATTTTTACTCCTCTGAGAGGTCACACATCTGATCATAACTTCAGTCTTGAGTTATTTCAGCCTTCTTATTCAAAATAATGGTATTTTATCTTCATGACCAAAAGTTTAAATTTATAAATGGAAATCATGCAAATGAAATAGAATTTATCTACTAAAAAACCAACCAAACAAATAAAAAACACAACAAGAAAGAGAAGGGACGGAAAACATCAGAATGAGAAATATTCAATCTTTGCCCTCCTCCAGGTCCTAGTCCTACACTGAGTTCCAAGAAGTACTTTCTCTGTGGCATCTCAGTGGAGTCAGTGGGTTTCCCTGAGCTCTTTCCTGCATGGAGTTCATAGCAAGATTGAGGTCAAAGTGGTTTTAACATTCTGCATCAGTTTTGATGCCTCAGAGAAGACACTGTTACATGAGGCATAATTTTCTGTACATTTTCCATTCTTCCCGTGTGCATCTTATTGCCAATATATAGGTAGGAAAGATATAGCCAGTAGCCCACAAGTAATAATCATTCCACACTGATAAGAACTGTTTCCTTTATAACAATAATATGGGAAATGGGAAGACAGGGCTGAAGGAGGGGAAAGGGAGGATAAAAAATACATGCATGCAGTAAGCCAAATAAACACTTTCATAGCATAGCCAAATGGGAAATCATTGTGGTTGACAAGATATAACTGAGAGTGGAACTTGACCCCATGTGTGTATGCTATTGGCCTGATTTTCAGAGATGATTCAGTAAAATATTCATAATGCCAACCCTATACCTCTGGAGAGTTCCATTTGAATAACTTACTAAGTTACAGTAAAAATAGTTTCATTAATCCTTACCTAGGCCATAGAGGACAGTTGTCTTCATAAAAAGGACATTTGGGAACAACAGATGTGAATTAGGTAAGAACTAAGAAATATGGGCTAAGCTATATATGTGAGGGGACAGCTAAGGTGCCAGATACATGGGCTATGTCATTCGATAAAAATAATGTTTAAATTAATCCATCTTCATGTTCACAAATAATTTTCAGGAGTACATTGCAAGGTGAGGACAAGAATATCTAATATTCAAGGTTAAAAAGAATAAGGCTAGTGTTAAATGACTGAGCAAATTAACTAACTTTGCAGCTTGATCTTATGCTAAGTATATTACATTAAGTAGATTTTTTTATAGCTTGGGTTGAAACCTATAAAATTAATAGGAGATTCAGCACATAGAATGAAAGCACACTCTTTTATTTTTTACTAATATTTTTTAGCAATTCACAATAGTAAGAAAGAGTACATTTTATATACATTGCACTGGGCTGATTCCAGTCAAATCATCGTGAATAGAGATGCTGTTATACTGTATTGAGCTGGGAAGCTGAGGTCTGCATCCTCTGTTTATGCTGTAACTATTTTATTCTCCCCAATTCTTATGAAATTAGGGAAGCTACACTGGCTGATAATGAATAAAAGGTGAAGCCCATACTGCACCTCAGTGCTGTGTGTGACCTTGGTCCATTAATTGCTTTGAACCCATGCACTAGAAGCAACATTCCCACAAGCTAGTTGAAAAGACTAAGGCAAAGCAGGAATACAGAGTTCAAGGCACAGTGTGTCCCAAACTAAGAGGAGTGATAATACAACACAATGTTGCTAGAATTATGTAGTTTGTTTTCATAAACATTTTTCAGCTATATGGGCTGTAGGGGGTAGTTTTGCCTTCTTATTTTAGTGTTTAGACTTCTTTGCAAGTATAGGTGAGAGAGAAAAAAAATCTTAGGTCATATATAATGTGGGTCTAGTTTTGGCAGGCAACTAGAAAGATGGATCACATACCTTGGTGTGCTCAAGTCATCATCTTTAAATATTTGCAACTACAGCTTCTTCCATGAAGTTGTGCATTACAAATTATTTAATGTAACTGCTTTAACTGAAATTACAGATAAAATAACTGATCATTTAAGAAACTTATTATTCCTCCCTCACTTATTCCTTAAAGCCATTGTCAGTACCTTGGGAGCATGAAATGTAAAGACCATAAGAATAACTCAACAGACCCTCGTTAGAGGGAATAAGAGACAAATAAAGTGGCATATAAAACTTGCTTGATTTAATATTGCTTTCAGCAGGTACCTCTGCTAAGATATTAGATACTCTTCATTTGTGATAGTTCAAAACTTTCTTCATGACAGTCTATACTTCTACATTAAGATCTTTTTTACAAACTTTTTTTTTAATTATTGATCTCCAGGGGAAGTCAGTGTTGAAAATGTGCGTCCCCACTAATAGGCCAGGTGCACTGCAGCAGCTGCAGTGCAAGTGTAACCCCAGCTCTGCCCTGCTGCTAACCTCAGTTCTGACCTCTGAGATTTCCTCTCATAATTATAAGAGCTAATTTACTGTTATTTTCACTCCTGCGGAGGGATTCCTTATACTGACGCTGTCAGTCATGCGAATCTAGGTGCAAGCAGGGTAGTAGCTCAGGACGGTCCACATGGGATTTGAGGAGAGTGTCTGACTTGGGCTGTTCCTGCTCTCCTCATATCCCTTTGTTCCTTAAGTAGTCATTTTAATCTCTCTTTCTTAAAAGGGCTTAGTATATGTTGATTAAGCTTTGCTGTGTGCATAGATGAACCTTTCAAAGTATGCTTCGGATCTGAGCTGAGAAGAGAGGCTGAAAGACTCACTTCACTATGCAGCACTTACTTAGAACAGGACTGACAGAGGTAAACTGCTACACTTTCCCACAGTATATAGATTTTTTTTTCCATTAAATTGTAACTACTGTCCCATATAAGTACTTACTATAAAAATATAGTTCCATTTCCTCAATAGAGAGTATCACAAGCACCAAAGTAACGTTGTTCATGAAAAATCATGCACTATAAATAACAAATATCTGCTTACATAGTTCAATTAAATTAGCAATTCTGTGAGAACTTCTTGATATTTTTAGTCTCTCATTTGATCTATTCTGCTTACTGTAAGTCTTGTAAATATTTCTCACAATTCCTGACCAGACCTTGGTAATGATCAAAGAAAACAAAGTCTCTACAGGATACTTTTCAGCTTTTATACTGAGTTTACAATACATGCTGCTAGTCATATCGCTCACTAGGAAGCCTCAATATTTTGATTTTAAGATCTCCCAGGCACCTTGGACGGAGGAGAAACACATGCCATCCTCTGTGTTGCATGTGGGTTAAATAATAGGTAAATGCAAAAAAAAAAAAAAAAAGTGGCTACAATTCCAGTCTGACATTCCTAGGATTTCATAAACCAGCAAACCAAAGCTTGGGTGATTTACAAAAGTGACCAGAAGCAATAGACACTTTTGCATGTAGGGGTAGGGTAGAGATAGCTTGTTAACTGGAAAGCTCATCTAATCCTTAATCTATTAATCTACTATTGGTTTAAAAGTTTGGGCTGCTGTTTAGTTGATACATCTCTGCACTAGATTTGGCTGAGGCACCATAGCAGTAGTTCATGTAATACACAGTTAATCAGAGAAGTCCCTATAAAAGGATATGATAGATTTCTGTGACTTGAAAGCTTTAAAGATGTGTTTCTGAAGGGCACCACAGAACGTTATTTTCAAGTGTGATTACAGTATCTAATTTATCTAGCCACTTCTAAAGATTCCAGCTCAAATTAAATTGTTGAAATGTTCCCTTCCGGCCTTGACACTCATAAATCTTTACAATTTCAATGGGTACTTTAACAAAGTCATATAGGACAAGGTACATGATGACAGATACGTATACGCACTTCTCATACTATGTGAAATCACCTTCTCCCTGGATGTTTCTGGTGAGAAAGAAATTTCGATATACAACCACATACGAAGAGTACCAAGTACTTTTACTTGGTACTAGCAAGTTCCTAAGTACTCAATGCACATAAACAGCCCCATACAGAGTTAAACGTTCATGACGTTTCCCTTAACAGCTGAAGTGTATCAGTACGGTTGTATGTATAGTTGCACTGACTGTGTTATAATTTAGAGGAAACAGACATCTACTTGGGCTATTTAATTGCCATTAAATTTTATCTCATTGTTAATTCTTCCCTGAATTCAGCTGTGATTGATTGACTTTTTTATGCTTGATAGTTCTTTTGGTGAAAATTTGGAAACACTTCAGATCAGAGGCTTATTCCCAGTTAAGAAGAGACAAGATTTTTTACACTACACATGATATAGCTATATTATGTGCATGCTTCTTTGCATTTAAGTGTGACTGACACTTAATTATTGAGTTTATGGTTCACGTAGGTAGAATCACATGACCGTAATTTCATTCACCATCTCATTTGTTATGATAATACTTAATTTAAGCCAAAATGTTCATACGTCATCTTAATTTATTCTTCCTTTAAAGTTTTCCAGCCCCTCTGTATATTGTAGGAAGATTAGCAGTTCTGCAGGTTTATAGTTCTGTAAGTGTGCGATGATTTAATTTGGAAAGAAAGAAGAAAAATAATAATAAAAAAAAAGGTGGCGTTTAACTGAGCAGGTGTCCCTCAGCCATAAGTAGTAATACTTTGGAAAAACAAAGTTGGCAATAAATGAGCACTATTCCCTTTTACTTGTTTTATTGCTGTGGTTGCCTTAGGGAAAATAGAGGAACATGAAGGCAGAAAGTAAAAGTAATTCTTTTCATCTGTTATTGTAAACAAAGATCTAAAGAGGGACTCTGAAAATTAAATACACAATGCTGGCTGGATCTAGAAAGCTTACTTTGAAATTCATCTGACAGTGACAATTTTTATGGTCAAATTACCTCTGGCCCTTTGGGTGTGCCAAAAAGAAGTTCATCCCCTTCTGTCAGGATTCTTCTTTTGGAGGATATCTGCAGCCAGATTTATAGCTTTTTATATCACTAACCCTCAGTGCTATCCCTTTTTCGTTTCTGCCTTTCCACTGCCTTTCTCCGGCATGGCACTGGTGTCCTTTAACAGAGCCTAAAGACCCAGGAGAAAGGGAAAGGTGAATGTCCCCTTGGAGTAGGAAGGGGTAAAGTCAGCAAAAATCTAAAGCAATGGACCTTCAGTGACATTAGGGACAGAATTTGCTCTCAATATTACGTATTACAAGAAGAAATGCAATTTTTGAGCCCTTTGTAAGACACACAGTGCCACTGCATACCTATTTCAACTGTATCAACTGTCCCAGTTAGTATACTGGGTTCATTAACTTGAGGACTGCTCACTCCTTAATCTTGTCCACAATCTTTACTGTGGGCATCATTTTCTTCCAATGCGTTTCTTACCATTTGAGAGATGAGAGGATGAGACATTTTGCAAGTAGTGTGCTCCTTAAATATCATTGCTTTGTAAAACTGCTTTGCATAGAATACAAACAAAGGAGAGAGGCAGATAGAAGCAAAAAAAAAAAAAACAAAACAAAAAAAAAACCCCAAACCTACAACTCCTTCACTTAGAGGTGAAGTGAGTCCTTCAATGTCCTGTGGAGCTCTCTGACAGAATTTTGCCCCCCAGGAAATTACAGTTGCTCCAGTTCTTGGATAGACCTCCACTACACATCCACTAGCATAAAGCCTCATTTATGGCTGTTAGTTCAGATGTTGATCCTACAGCTTGTGTTCATTTAGGCATTTGCATATATTTCTTTATATGAACTGACCAAGGCAAATCAGTTACTGTAAGGTAATAACTTGTGTGCATATACAGAGGAAGAATTAAGTTGGCAGTTGTTCAGATTTTCATATTTTACCCAGTTATGAATCATGGGAAGTCACTTAAGTCTTTCAGTATTGGGAACAAATCGATATAGATGAAAGAGAGAGCTAATTTTCCAATTTGGGACTTATTTTTCTGTTTATAGGGGTGACTATAGAAATTTGCTTCTGAAGGAAACTTAATAATGAGCACATTTAATGCAATCTTGCAGAAATGTTTTCTTTGTTGTTTTTGAACTACAAAGTCACAGAGTTAGCAAAGGGGATGCAAAGGAGAAATGAAGGAAAAATCATTTCCAGAATTAGGTGGTTTAATTTTCTGTCAGTAGGTTTTCCTCATAATCCTTGTTTTGGCCTTGGCAAAGTCTAAGAATTACTTCTATTTACCACTGAGTAACCATCTACTGCTGTTTCAAAACGATGTTGGGTAATTCCCTGTTATGATTTATTATATGCCAGGATGGACAGAGTAAATTTATTCTTTATACATTTCTTTCCAGAGGACATTAACTAGATGACTGGTAGAAATGATCAATATGTTTAGTCCCTGTTTTCTTTCAGGGCTTCAGTGTGAAGCTCATGAAGTTGTAGAAAAATCTTTCCATTTGGTTCTGGTCACATTCTTTCTTTTTTTCTTTTCCTGAATTTGCATCAAATTCTTTCGATTTTAACAAACTGGGGGTTTTTTGTTTGTTTTGGTTGACTTTTGGGGATTTTTCTGTTTCTTTAGTAAAAGAAAGGCTAGTTTAAGGATGAAGGATGAATCTGCTCTGAAAGATCACGTATCACAGTTCATCTGTATTCAAGATGTGGTCACTATATTACTATTTAATTAGTCCACAATTTTTTTTTCCTGTAGTTCTGTTACTCACATACACCAAAAATAGGTCTAATAAATTTCTCCCTGCCGCCCATAAATTTGAAATACTGTCTTTTAAAAAAAAAAAGGGAAAGTTCTTAAAATAACCTAGGAAATAATATGCAATTATTTCCTATGCCAAAGCTAATGCATTGTTCAGTTTCTGTGTCTTCTTGTTAACAGAAGATCTTTTGAAAAACCTTTTCAGTGTAAAGAAAGTTTTATATTCTGACGATGGTGGAACAAGAAAAGTAAGAACAGCAAAAGAAGGGAGAATTTGTATCTTTCTGTCCTACTTTGTTTTTTTTTTTGTTTATTTGTTAATTTTCTGACTGAATGATGTGATATGTGTCGGATCAGATTATCTATTGATCTCTTTTTCACTTGGGTAATTTCTTCCCAATTAACAGCTTCCAGAATGTTTACGTTCCTAATACATGTATTAGGAATATAAAAATCATAAAAACAAAACAAAAAAAACTACACCCCAAACCCAAAATGCTTTGCAACTCTCATTTCAACAATTTCACCTGGGTGCCAAATTTTTATTGAGTGGGAATTTTAAGCTTCTGTTACTTAAGGTTTCTCTGTTCAGCACCTCTCTGTGATGTCAGTGTAGTTTTATATCAATGCAGTAGATTTATATCCATTTCTAGATTCCCACAGTAAGGCACATACAACTTCATAGTCTAGCTTAGAGTACTTTTATTTACAGCACACATATTGCTAAGCAACTGTCCCTCGTAGGTGCACCAGTCTTTTGCTCCTTTTCAACACTTCATGGTTTCCTGTACACTTTCAGCACAGAAGTTTTGAGTATATTAGTTCTGTGGCTATGAGTGAAAGTCATTATGGGACGTTCCTTTAATATGCTAAATAAAGGCAATGTGACTGATACAGAGCCTAAGTGCTTTATGTGCCTATAACAGGCTTGACAACCTGTTTGTCTGAAATACTCCACCCTATTAGCAGGTGTTGATCCTGTTTGGAAAGGGAGGGTGTAATCTGACTTCTCAGGGAGACAGGTGATCACCCCACCCAGATAGAAGAGATAGAGTGGGATTCTTTAGATGTAGACTGTGGCTGGAACTTAAATTGCTGCTGGTCCTGATGGGACTGCTTGAGCTGAAACCGAACAATATTGTTCATTTCTTCATTAATAAAGCTTTGCTCCAAATATGGGCCAGGTTTACTATTAAGAGGAAAACCATTTTTAAAAAAAATTATGGTCAGAGAAGAACTAGCTTCTGCTTGACTTCAAGACTTTCCAGTGTTTTGAGTTATTCCTGAAATACTCTGTTCCTTAAATAAATTAATTTTTTGCTGTAGGAAGTGCATACTACGTCATAACATAGCAATTCAAAAGTAAAGAAGGTTCCTAACACTCATGGGGAGATTTAACGTACGATAGTCATTCTATGGCTGCAAAATACTGAAAACACAGTTGTTTGCTGGACTGCATCCACAAAAGGCTTTGTTTTGTCTTGTTAACTATGCATTAACCAGATGTACAAAAATATGAGATGGCCATTAAATCAGGTATTTAGTGCTGCAGCCTTTTCTTGGCATCCCTCTAGCTGTTCACAAGTCCAGAACGATTATTATCTGCATCTGCTGAATGAAGATTTAAAGACTGGAAAGACATCTTGTAATTTGAACACACTGAATAAAGAAAAAAATGGAGACGTTTTACTTCCTAACATCAGTGGTCAGATGGTTAGTGCTAATGACAAAGATTTGAAGACTTGATGTGTTTAGTCCATGATGTTAAGGGAGTCATCTTTAAAGTATGGCTTCTAACGACTTTTTCTAATGGTTTCTGGCTTACAGCTGTTTTCAGGACAAACCCTAGGGAGTATTCCACCTGGCTTAGCCACCTCCATGCTTAGCCTTAGTGGTAAACTCTGGGCCAAATGACCAAGTACCAGTAGTGACCACCAGATTTGCAAGTAGGTAGGTAAGTAGGCAGGGAGGCATTTTGTGTTTCACCCTCACTTACACAAAGGAAGAACCAGAGGAGCCTTCCATCTGCTGTGCAAGTGTGCTGACAATACAACTGTTTGCTAGTAGGAATGTAGCTTTGTGGCTTGAAGGAATCAGGATGCTTTTTTCAGTGTTTTTAATACGCTTTTTTGTCTTCCTTTTTCTTCTCTTTGTGCTTCAATGGTTTAAATTCATGCAGACATCCTGCAGACATCGTGCAACTTGAGTACATTACACATTTTAAGTATTCTCATGAACTCTTGTTATATCAAAAAAACCCCAGAAAGGTAGCAGGCACAACTTAATTTGAAAGATAATTGAAAGTACAGTAAACTGTACTAGGCAACCAAAAATGTCTTACCAAACCTTCATCAGCACCTTCAGCCTGAAATTCCTCAGAGCACATCTCGACAGCAGAGGAAAATATGTATATGGAATCAATCAGTGTTTTTTCTGTAATGTTGGCAGTGGTCACCATAACTGATGTCATTCCTAACATCTCCATGGGGGTCAAATACTCCAGATCACGATCCAACATAAAGTCCTTCAGATCATGATCCAGTATAACAGCCACTGAATCTGTCAGATTTTTCAGAGCTCTGAGGTGGAAGACAAGTACCATTGGAATTCAGTCAAAAAAATTACATAGATGTATAAAAGAGACATGGCATTTTGTTTACCTAGACATACTGTAGGTCTATATTGGATTTGTGTGTGTGTTTGTGTTGCAACACACGCTGCTTATAAGGCATTGACAACTGGGGATGTAATCTCAAGAACGAAGTTAATAGAAATCCCTTTCTGTAACGCAGACCCTGATACTCAGCTGCTCAACAAACTTCACTCAGCACTGCACACTGACTCTTTCTTAGAGTCTACAACCATAAAACACTGATCCTCCTAACTGCAAGGTACAATAATGACAAAAAAGGGATGGAAATTATGTTATTGATCCAAACTGCAAGGGGTACACTGTTATAAATCATAGTCTGAAAATATTTTCAAGCCAGCTGGCCTCCCCTGCTCTATTATACACTTGCCTGTACGGGTTCAGCTGGAAGATCATCTTATTGAGTAAAGGTGCCAGGCATCAATCTTTTCCACACACTTTGGGGCTTGTACAAAGCTCCTAGTACTTGGAGACTTTCCCACTACAGCCAGTGCAGTACATAGTAGCTTTGCATCAGTGTTACTAACTAGCTTACTACAATAAAATTTAAAAAGATCATTACATTTTAACAGGACTGGAATAATTTAACTTTGTTCCATGCTTATTCTAGGCCTGTTTAAGTAGACTGTGCTCTTTGACTGACATTTTGAAATACCATTTTAGCAGAAAGAGGGAACAGTAACAACTTTTAAATAGTCTTACTGCTTTTCCAGAAACTTGCACATCAAGAGCTGTGAAAGTACATGCCATGTGGGGCTTATCCTGAAGATGACTTCCTTGCACACGCTTACTGACATGCTGAAGTGTTTACAGAATCTAACTGGTGATCATCTGTGTACATGGCAATCACATATATTTATTGCACTAACACTCCAGAATTATTTTCATTGGAACAGTGCTGCTGTGTGCTAAAAAAAGATATCTAGTCGATACTGACTGAACTGATCATAGCTGGTAGTAGCCTGCTCGCAAAAGAGAGAAATTAAAAAGCTCCTTTGGTAAGTCTGGAACATCTTTCAGCATTGTGATAAATTTGAATGACAGCAGTAATATCAGGGATTACGCATTCTCCATGGATATCCCTGACCTCACCACTTGAGAATTCAACTAATTGGACATAAGAAGAAAAAAAAAAGTAAACATGTTAATTAAACTCATGTATGGGACTTTATATGGAAACTGTTCATCCACTTCAATTTGAAAGACAAAACACGTATTTATTTTGTTTGTCCAGCTGCTAGATGATAGCTTAAAATCCCCTTGTCCACAGAATTTAGACAAAACCTTCTGATATTTTAATCACTTGGCTATGTGGGAATGTTGAAATAAAGGAGGAATGTGTTACAGGGTCTGACCCTTATCTGAATTAAATCAGCAGAAAACTGTTGAAGTTAATGATACTGTAATGGATTATTTAGCCTTCTACTTATTCCTCTGCTTAATCTGTACATTTGCATTTGCTGTAATATTTGAGAAATAGTATGGACATCAATGCTGGTTAAAAAATAGAAACACCTTAAAATAAGGAGAAAAATCTGGATATTAGTTGGTCAAAGGGATTTACCCTTTAGCTTCCACATAAAAAGATGTCATTAAAAACTCTTTGCTGTGTCAGTAATCCAGATTGAAGGATGTAAGTTCCAGGCTTCTGGAGGAGAGATAATTACTGGAAACTCATAAAAACCACCTAAATTCTGTTTTAATTTTCATATGTTGAGCAGATGTTTTGACAGATGGATAGACTTTATTTTTGTAACTGTCCGGGAAAAGTGCATAACACAGCCTAATCAGTGTTACATATCTGTAGTGTTTGGTTTTCAGTCTTCCTGCTTTTAGTTGCAGATATTTCTTTGTAATTTATTTTTTCAGGCTAATCTCTCTCTGCCTAAGCCCTTCTATCAATTTGATATACCAATATTAGAAAACTCTAAAAAAATAAATGCGTATGTTTGGTTAGTAAGTCAGGCATATTGATCTTCATATAGTGGGTGCCCTTCTGGAAAACTTAATTAACACTTCATCTTCTTTTCAAGACAGGCCCTCTGCCCTTGCAGATAGTATATATTTAGAACTCTGTTCAGATACACTGGACCTCTTTAACTACCTGAAGAAGTTCCCTCTGCCAGGAGAGAGAAAGACCTCACAGGCTATGCTAAGAGGGCTCAGACATGAGCTTAGCTCTCAGATTTTAAGACAGAGGTACTTCTGTACAAGGCCAAAGGCAGAACTTAAAACTCTTGGGGAAACCTTATACCATTTATTGAAATACAAATGAAGATTAATCCTTTCCAGGGCTAGGCAAGATGAATGGGATTTTTGTGTACTTCAGTAACTCCCATATGATGTACTTAATTTTCTCTTTGAATAGCTCAATCATTCTGTACTGTATGCAATCACCTATGCTTTCTGCTGGATGCATATTTAAACTCAAGCTTTAGGCATAAACCAGTGTTTATTTTTATGTATGCAAGTAAAGTTTCCTAATATTAAGCTGACCATTATAATAACAGGATTATTAGGTGGAAGAATTTATAATGATGCACTATGGTCATTCCAATGCTCCTCTTCTTTAAGATTTATATTCATAATCCATCTAAGTAATACTTTCCTGCCTAGAGAACTTTGCAAACCTTGCATTAATTTTCATTCACATTATTAGGCTAAAAGTATTTTAAACTCCCACTCTGCCTTGCTTTCACAAATGAAAATAATTTTTTTAAGTCTAATTTTCTTCCTTTGACAGTTTTTACTTGATGAAGAACAATATTCAAAGGGCATGAATGTGTCCAGAATATGTTCCCTTTAAACAACATCAACATCCCTTTCCCGGGGAAAATGGAAATGGATACAGAGGTACTAGGGGGTTGAACTCACACGTAGTCATAGCATTTAAATTCCGTGACAATTTTTTCTTTATACCTTCTGAATCTGAGTTACTTCCTCATCCTGCGGTGGTTGTTTTCTTCTGTGTGCTGTATTTTACTGAGTTATTACACTTCTCTTGTTTTCTTTGCGCCCTTTCCAGTGCCTTAAAGTCTGCGATCATGTAGTAAAATGCCTCATTCTGCTGGCACAGACTTTTAAACTAACAATATAGAGCTGGCTCGGTGGTCTGGCAAGGGTAGATGCTGCTGCCAAGTGGAACAAACCCAGCTGGAGACACCCAAGTCATTCCAGGCCTCCACACAAGGGAATTGGCAAGTTGTTTTGTAGTTGAGCTGGTGTAACCACCAGTGTCAGGACCAGCAGAGCCAGAGGTGGTGATGTAGGAACCTTGCAATGAGGGCAGGAATAGGGAAGTGGAGACTGAAAATAAAAAGTCTATCGCACAAGTCTCATGTCGTGGCAGACCCAAGTTGCCCCAATGCACAGACACTTTCCCTGACCAGAATGTCTTTGTCATATATCTCTGCTCAGATTTGGAATCTGAGTGAGTCATTCAAAGCTGTTAAAGTTGTTACACATATATAGGAAGGTTTCTTCCCAGTCACGTGAATGAGGAAGCTTTAATATTCACAGTCACAAAGGAAACTGTTGCTAAGTTCAGAATATCAAAATCAAAGGTACAACATTTCCACACATCACACCAGACCTATGCAGCTTTACTTGAGCACAAGACAAAGGAAGAAATCTGATTATCCTGCAAAAATCAATGTGCCTGTTCCTATTGTCTTGGGGAGAACAGCACTGTCTCCCAGGCAGGGCAGAAACTTCACTTTGAACTTCCTGAGTTGACAAGAGCTTAAATCAGAACTGTAACTTTACTTTGATGTCATTTATTGTGGTTTAATACCCGTCTTTATTTCTTTTTACAGTCATGTAAAATATATAAAGAAACCTAATCTGTTAGGGAGGTGTATGAGAATTTACTGAATAGATCTTAATGGTTCCTTTATGCAGCTATAAAACACAAGGAAGCTCTAAGAACAGTCTCAACTGGACTAGGAACTCTAAATGTTATATAGATTTATCTGTCATAGTCAAAAGTTTATTGCTGTAGCTATTTACCTTCCCATGGTTTTATGCTGTGTATTTCTCAGACATCTATGGTAAAAACGTGTTGTACAAGGAATTAACGAGAGCTTAAAAACAGGAATAAGTAAGCCATATCTGCTTTTGGAAATATATTTTAAATCCAGAGTAACTTTATATAGTTACATACTTACACTACTATCAGTTCTGAGCACTTGAAACTGAAATATGACTGTGATAGGATTAATTCCTCCCCTTCCTCCAGGCTTATCTGAAATAATTCAGTGAGGTTGATGATAGAATTTTCATTAATTTCTATCCATAGAAATCAAAGAGGAATCTGCCCCTAAACTAAGTATGATTTTCCATCTCACCTTTAAAGTATTAGCTATCTAATACCTTCTTGCTGTATATTACAGATAAGTAACTGAACAGTATTTAGGGAATACATGTAAAGTTAAAAGTCGTGTGTTGCTGTAAATCAGAATATCATCTTGACTGAAATCAGCACAATCTCTTGATTCGTATTGGCTGTGGGTCTAGCACTCACAGCATTTTGCAAAGTTACATATCCACTGGCTTATAGCTTTTCATGACATTTCAAGGTAGACAGTTTTTAAAAACTTTTAACTAACCATAGTGGTAGACCACAAAGAAATTTTGTAAATCATGATACATCAAACCAGACAAGGCAAAGCACGGTCCTGTTGAAGCAGTGGTGTGATTAAATTCAGTCAGATACTGCTCTTAAGTGAGAAATCTTTGAATTACTTAATAAAGAACAAATCATTGGTCAGTTTTAAATTATGTAGAGAGAAAGTCAGATGCTCCCTCTGGAACACGGAATATCAGGGTTTAAGAAAGGGTCTGTTTCAATTTTGTTCATATTTAATGTTACACAAATTTGCACTATTTCCCCATTTTTACTCTTGCAGACATTGGATTATTAACACCCTAATGTTTTTTCCATACTTCTTTTATTAAAAGGAACAAATGACAATAGGATTAAGAACACTATCAAACCTTACATTGTAATTTTGATAATTTATGCCAAGTATTTGCTTAGAACTCTACCACTGTGACAGTGGAAAGCGGTCTATGGATACATACACATATGATAAATGTATATTAATGTTTATACATGAGTGGGAAGAAGAAATTGTGCACGTTTTTATTAAGAATGGTTAGAATAGAAAAAAATAAGGAAGAACCTTGGTAACATTCGCTTCTGTTTATTTCAGTTTCCTGTTTGATTACCTTAACTATCTCTATATTTTCTCTTCCATCTCAGTTGGAAAGATAAATTATCAGCAGTAAACCATGGTTGTAGGAAGATTTTCTCTGAGTGCTCTTTTTAACACATTACCATATCTATTATGCAAATAAACAACAAAATTGGAATATCAATGCTTTTGCAGTACAGTCCTTTGTGTATATGTACAGTATTTTATCTGTTAGATTCGTTGATTTTCCCTGTGGGGGCCTGAGGCATGCCTCAAATTGTATATACATTTTCCTGGCAGAACCATTATTTTGTATTTGAGAGTATCTGGTTTAATTAGCAAGCAGGTTATAGAGATGGATGATGCCAGTCAGAGTGTCTGTGGAGGCAGTAGTTCAGGTGGTGTTTCCAAGAGCCCTGGTCCACTTAGAGAAGTACGGCTGCATGCTGTACCAGGAAAGTCATCAAGTGTGCATAGATACGTTTCCTTTGTTTTTAACAGAAACTGTACTGGAAATAGTTATTTTATATCAGTGTTCTTATTTTTCTCCTATTTGAAATCCATTATTTATAATAATTTCAGTAGACTTAACAGCAGGCATTGACATATTTCCTTTAATCGTTAGACCTGACCGACTGAAATTAAAATATTAAATAAACTGAAAAAGTTGATATCTTGACTATCAGGTTAGCTATTTCCATGTTAATAACATTAGGAATAGTATTGACATCTTTGTTAACAGTAGATAATGTTTGTAGTAGGGACTGTTAATGTTACTAATAAGTTTTTAATTGCTGAGAACTAGAATTACTCATGATGGATAATTTTCTTAGGTAGAAAATGTAAATTCCATGTCTTGCAAAGCTTATATTCTAAGGGCTATCAGTAACTGCATTACAGTTTATCGTACATATTCATCTTCATAAAACTAGCCCCTAAACACATACAGTGAGGGTGAGGCAGCATTCATATTTTTGTTAGAAATATTATATCAATGATATGGTCTTCATCAGCTCCTTCCATCTGGCCTATCTTTCTTCTAATCATTACTTAATTGAATACAAGCAAACGGTTGGTCCATTTTTCTTCATTATTTCATTCAGACACATTTCTGTAAGTGGGTTTTCTCTTGCAGACATGGCAGTAGCATAAATTACAAGATGAAGTGTGTTTGAAACAAAAATTAGGATTTTTTTCATGTGTATCTTTTCTTCAAGTGTGGATGCTTTATTGAATGACAACCAAAGAGATTTAAAGGAGAACCTAAATCAGCCTATTTGTTAAATGCTTAGCTAGAAACAAGATTATAAGCAGCATGAAATGATCACACTTTAAAAATCTGCTCATTCAGCCACACAGTCCTCACACCAGAGAACTCCTATTAGTCATAGTCACTGAATTAACTTTGTGGATACTTTTTTCCCCCTTTTTTCTTTGCAGAGAGAATGTGCTAATTTCATCAAGGTGCTTAAGGCTTACAACCAAACCCACTTGTATGCTTGTGGAACAGGGGCTTTTCATCCAGTCTGTGCCTATATTGAAGTTGGAAGCCATCCTGAGGTAAACTATCTTAAAATAATGTTTTCCTTTTTCATTTCTTTAATCATTATTGGTGTTTAGACACCATCGCTTCCTGCCTAAATGCACTCTCGATGGTTTCTATGGCTCAGTGAGTGTATCTGGTAGGACCTGCTCCTGAATCAGGTGCTGACATGCAGATTGATAAATCATAGCAGAATCTATATTTTTCTCCCCCAGGTAGCATTTTTTCTCCCAAGGGCTTAAATAAATATGAAAAAGCCTGTTCTGCCTAGTTCATGCAGTTAAAAGCACTCCTTTTATGGTCAGGACAGATACCAGCTATAAGTGGAGGACTTTAGCCTGTATGGTTTTTCTAGGGCCAGCTCTGTCCTTTAGTCTCCTACCATTCAGCACAGTCTGACACCATGGCAGCTTTCTCCCAACTGGGAATTAAAATGGTGTCACATGTTTATAAATCCCATGTCTCAGATTTGTCCTAACTCACTGTCAAATTTTTCATCTAAGACCTAGGTTCTGTTTCTTTACTTTCTAGTGAAAAATAAGCCATTTTTCTCTCCCCTTTCCTGTTTCTTTTTTTAAAATCTGTAGTTTAATGAGTTTTGGTTAATGCTGCAGAAAGCTTGCAGTAGTTCTTTTACTGTTTTGAACGTGATCGTCATAACTAAATAGATAAGCGTGGTCTTCTCTGGTGAAAAACAGTATCACTCACAGAAAGCAATGGGACTATGCTGGTTTTCCTGTCTGAAGATTTGACTAGAATGTCTCTGTGCTCTGTTTCAGTCCTTTTTCTCTCAAAAAAAAGCCAATCTTTTATTTTCCTATTAAGATGAGTACATAATAGAAATTAGTCCACTTCATTTTCAGTCTGGCTTACCTGTATACTGCTCCATGGGCTCTTTCAGTTCAGCAGTCAGGCTCTTGATGCGTTTTCAGCAATCTTTTATTTGATTTATGGATATGTTTTACTGGTGAATCCATGGTTGTGTTAATTGTAGCTTCTGTGATCTCTGAAGAACAGCTCCTTCAAGTTATTGTATGGTTTTGCAGTTTGGATTTGCAGATTTCACTGAAAATTAAGACATCATTGTTAAATGAATGAGGACTCAGGTGTTTTAAAATTAGAATTTCTTCTTGCAGAAACATTAAAAGACTTTTGAGTGTTGACTCTATAGTCTAGGAACTATTTTTTCCCTATAAAATTGCTTTTTGATATTTGAAATGTGAGTCTTTAAAATGTTCTAAGTATAAGGTCTTGCAGGGATAAAGAAGCTGCAAATAGAAAGGTTTTTTCATATATATAAATAGATATATATATGTATTTATTCTGAAATGCTTTATTCCACAGTGCATTCTTGGCAATTAGTGATTGTCTCTTGACCACACACAGTATGTCATTGCTTACTGCATTAAACAGATTCTCTGCTTCCTGAGATCCATTTGGGAATTGGTAGACATATTAATTAACTCTAGTTCCATAAGATGTGTGTCAATCAATTCTTGGCTATGTGCCAAGTGAATCTATCTGCAGAGAGATAGCTGGTATGAGGTCATTTACTTCTACATTTGGCTGGTTTATTACTGTACTATAAAAATAACATACATTTTTTTTCAGGAATTTATAGAAAGGATGATCAGGGAAGAGAGGCCAGGTCCAACCTTGGTTTAACTTTCTTGATTTTGAAAGACTTGAGTAGAATTGTTTAGCCCTGGAGCTGAAAGAGGATGTTTGTTTTAGCTTCTTTTTAGCCTTTCCTAACTATCAACAAAATCTATAATATTACTTTTTTTGGACATTTATGCAATAAGTTTGTTAGTCCCTGTATGATTGAATCATTCTCATGACCTTTGGTTTCATCTTTGTGAACCAGAGAAGTCAGGAATATGTTTATCTGAACTGCTTTGGACACTGTAAGCTTTTGATTTCCTTTTTATACTTGAGCTGTAAGCAGAGTCATCTCACCTGCCCTCCCAGTGGTGCTGGTTTCTGTATCCTCTGAACAGCAGTGCAGGAGAGGTCAATGCTTTCTCAGCCCAAGTCTGCCCCTGGAAAGAGAAAGTGGGGCAGGCAGGAGACAGAAGTACCCACATTGCATCGGACTTTGACAAATCTGACAGTCAATCTGGTCTTTGTCCCTTACAAAGGTGAAAATCAGACAAATGAATGACTGTATTAGGTTTGCAATGAAAAATAATCTGGCCTGTTTTTGTCTCTCAGCTAGAATCTGCTCCTCCCTTTCCCATATTACCTAGTCAGGAATTTCAAATGTGCATCCCCTCCTGGAGCCGAGGAAGAAGAGGATGCATGATTGACAGTAGCTGTTAGAAAGGAGGGGGAGGATACAATATTAAACGCTGCACCCCTGCACGCTGCATCTGTGAGAGCCAGATGGTTTATTTTGTCATGTCAGACAGCAGCCCTGGACATGTCAAAGGGCCACTGCTTCTGTATCATGCATAGTTTATACCTCCCTAGCATACTAAAAAAGGTATAAAGAATAATTGAAGGCAAGTGGTTGATTTTGAGTTAAAAAATTGCCATCTGAAACATTTCCTGAAGATTAATTTTCTGCCACAGCACTTGTGGAAAATTAACCGGCTTCACCATCTGCTTATTTATTTTTTAAGCACTTAGAGGGGTAAATGTGAACTGATTATGGGAATAGTCGGGGAATGTACCTACTGTCTAATAAGACTGCTTGTTTATGTGAGCTCTGAATATAACCCACCTGCCTGAGTCCTGTGGACGAGAGTAATTTAATGTGTGCCAAACTGAAAAGGGTGGAGAAGTGAAATTTAAAGAAAAGAGTGTCAAGTGATAGATGAGACACTGGAAGCAATTGGAGCAGGCTGTAGGAGGCTGGAATTTGGTACAATTTTTATGATTGGGCAAAGGAAATAAATTACTTTATGTGACAGTCATAAAGTAATGGGAATATGAATTGTTATAACTGTTGAATATCTTTTCGATATAAAGCAGCGTATCACAGCCCTATTCCATACTTGAAGAAAACCATTTCTTGTGATGAAACTAGGCAGGTCTAATTGAGTTTGATGAAGTACAGTATCAGAAATAATAATAAAAAGGTAAAAGGATATGAATAGCATGCTGTGCATCTGATTAAAAATGATCTGCACAAATGTATACAACCTAATATGTTGTGAATTACACCGCAGTCTAAGGAGTAAAGCAGACTAATCTTCACTTAAATCCATTCCAGATGTTTAAGTGAATAACCACAGTATTTAGAGAAAAGAATAAAGTTAATGTTTGAATAGACTTTAAGCACATAAGCCACGAGTAAGCAGGAAAGAACATATTTAGAGAGAATATGGCATGTGTATATGGAGAAAATACCTGAAGAGAGCCTAATTGAAAGCTTGAGATCATCCGTTGGAGAGGCTATACTCGTACTTCTACTGAATAGGGCAAATTGGCTCATATGCAGATGTCTGTGTTATACATGTCTGAGTTTAGGTGAGATGACTTAATGCAGACTCCTACACCAATTCCAGGGATCCAGGATTAAGCAACATGTGACATTCCCTTCACATAACACAATGCAGTGCAAGAAACTAATTACCAGACAAAGCAAGAAAGTAATTAGTAAAGCTATGTTCCGCTCCCACTGACTTCTGAGGAAACAGGCTTGAATGCGTAGGAATGTACTTTAAGATTGCAAAATTACACAAGTCAGATCTGTGCTTGAAAGGAACAAATCCAACTGCAGGGAGACACAGAGGTGCGTTAAACCCGCTAGAAAATCACAACAGGATGCAGAATGCACCTGCCTGTGCATGCTTGAGCAAGGGGAAGGAGCCTTGTTCCCTTTCCCCAGGGCTCTTTTTGGGGTAGTTTGTGTGAACCAGCAGGGAACAATCATGTTGAGGAAAGAATTGGATTTTCTGTTTGCTTAACCTTTACATACAGGCATAGGTATCCATATAGGCATAGGTATAGAGAATGCCCTGTAGAAACATTTTTGGTTTTGTTTTTGTTTTTTTAATGCTCAGACAGGCATTGCAAGAGCTGTGCAAAACTGTTTGCCAGAACCTCATCAGGAATATATTAGGCTTTCTTCAACAGAGGTAAATCAATAGACTCTGCCTGATGAACTAACCTGACTTCTTTTATTGTCTCCTAATCCCAAATTTCTTGTCATTGTCCAACAGATTAAAACTCCTTTTTTAACTGGATGAACTTAAAAGATCTGGGGTCACTTTACTTGCAGGTTATTTCTCATTCTTAATCAATAAAGAAGCTCTAAATTTGGTTCAGATTTATGATGTACATAAAACATTAAGTTATTGCATATGAAGTTATATAACGCTACCACATGTAACATATTTGCTTTTTCCGGACTCTCTATTTTAAAAATCTTTGGTTCAGCTCATAAAATTTTGCTGAATTATACTTTCCACTTTTTTATATCCCTCCTGTACTTCACATTAGAGGAGGTCTAGAGTGCATTTTCTAAGTAATGGACATCCTGTTCTGATACATTCAAGCATCTGTCTTTTTGGTCCCTCTGTATATATTATATAAATGTGTATAGTGTTGGAATAGCAGGTCTTTTCCTAAGAGAATGACTTTGAAGGAATACATTACTTAAGGGTCTGTGTTTCTACTAGTAGAAAACTTGTTGTGTTTCATTATCTAATATAAAATTCAGGGGGAAACATTGACTTCAGTAGTAGCAGATGTGGCATAAATTGGTCTAACTTCATTGAAGACAGCAAATCTGTGTCAGTTTATATCAGTAGAAATTCTGACCTGTGTTTTTTTAAATGAAGCATTTGAGCAAATGATTTTTTAAGTTAAGAATCATCTCAGGCTAATTTGCTTCTCATCTAGTTAATTAGACCTTTATATAGCATTTATATGTTTACCAATTATATAAGGGAAATATGAAGGAAAAGGATAATGTTAAAGGATGATTCTCATTTGTGAAACAACAGTTGTGTCGTATAACAAGTATTTGTGACATACTTGTTCTAAGCATCACTATAGTAACAAAGAAATCCCAGTAAAGAGGATCTAATTTACAGACCATAAAGGCCTGTTTCAGTTCAGAGATCCTTAAGCTTTCAAACCACCATAGTACATGAAAATAAAACCGAAGAGATAGATCTCTAACTTATGTACAGTGTAAATACATTTTAGAGCCCTTCTTTCAGTCATCTGTGTAGTTTTGTCATGGGAAACACTTGACTCACTGAAAGAGAAGTTAAACCAGGAAAAGTCAGATCTTTCAAAACTTCATCCAGTCATCCCCAAGCATAATATAGATTCATAGAATCATAGAATAGTTAGGGTTGGAAAGGATCTTAAAGATCAACTAGTTCCAGCCCCTCTGCCATGGGCAGGGCCATCCCACTAGATCAGGCTTCCCAGGGCCCCATCCAAACTTGCCTTGAATAGCCCCAGGGATGGGGCAGCCACAGCTTCCCTAGGCAACCTGTGCCAGTGCCTCACCACTCTCATGGTGAAGAAATTCTTCCTTATATCAAGCATAAATCTGCCCCTCTCATCCTATCATCACAAGCCTTTATGAACAGTTCCTCTCCAGCTTTCCTGTAGGCTCCTTTCAGGTACTGGAAGGTCACTGTAAGATCTCCTCGGAGCTTTCTCTTCCCTGGGCTCACCAAGCCCAAGTCTCTTGGCGTGTCCTCATATGGAAGGTACTTCAGCCCTCCGATCATCTTTGTAGCCCTCTTCTGGACCTGTTCCAACAGTTCCATATCCTTCTTATGCTGAGGATTCCAGAACTGGACACAGTACTCCAGATGAGTTCTCACAAGAGAAAAATAAAGGGGCAAAATCACCTCTCTTGACCTGCTGGCCATGATTCTTTTGATTCAGCCCAGGATACGGATGGCCTTCTGGGCTGGAAGTGCACATTGCTGGCTCATGTTGAGCTTCTCATTGACCATCACCCCCAAGTCCTTATCTGCATGGCTGCTTTCAATCACGGCATCCCCCATCGTGTACTGAAAACGGGGATTGCCCCAACCCAGGTGCAGGACCTTGCACTTGCCCTTATTGAACCTTATGAGGTTCTCACAGGCTCAGTTCTCCAGCCTATCCAAGTCCCTCTGGATGACATCTCATCCTTCTGATGTGGCAACTACACTGCTCAGGTTGGTGTCATCTGCAAACTTGCTGAGGGTGCACTCAATCTCGCTGTCAGTATCATTGATGAAGATATTAAACAGCACGAGTCACAGTACAGACCCCTGAGGGACACCACTTGTCACAGATCTCCATCTGGACTCTGAGCCATTGACCACTACTCTTCAAATACAACCATCCAACTAGTTTCTTACCCACCGTACCATCCACCCATCAAATCCATATCTCTTCAATTTAGAGAGAAGGGTGTTGTGGGGGACCATGTCAAAGGCTTTACAGAAGGCTAGATAAATCACATCTGTTGGTTTACCTGTGTCCACTGCTGTGGTTACCCCATCATGGAAAGCCACTAAGTGGGTCATACAGGATTTGCCCCTGGTGAAGCCGTGCTGGCTGCCATTAATCACCTCCATGTCCTCCATGAGCTTTAGCATAGTTTCTGGGAAGATCTGTTCCATGATCTTCAAGGCACAGAGGTGAGGCTGACAGGTCAGTAATTCTCAGGGTCGTCTCTTCTACCCTTTTTAAAAATGGGCACAATGTTACCCTTCTTCCAGACACCAGGAACTTGTCCTGATTGCCATGACTTCTCAGATATCATGGAGAGTTGCTTGGTAAATACATCAGCCAGTTCCCTCAGGTCTCTGGCATGTATCTCATCAGGTCTCATAGACTTACGTATGTTCAGGTTCCTCAGGTGGTCACGAACCTGATCCTTCTCCACAGTGGGTGGGGGTTTACCCCCGGTCACCATCTTGATGTCCTATGACCCAGGAGGGGTGAGGAGAGCAGTTATCAGTGAAGACTGAGGCAAAACAAATGTTAAATACCTCAGTCTTCTCCTCGTCTGTTGATGTGATGTCACCATTCCCAGCCATCAGTTGGGGCTACGACTTCTTTAATCTTCCTCTTTTCATTGATGTACCTGTAGAAGCCCTTCTTGTTATTCTTTACTTCCCTTCCCAAATTCTACTCCCAGTGCCTTGGCCTTTCTGACCTCATCCCTACACAACCAGGCAGCGTCCTCATACATTTCCTAGGTTACTATCCCTGCTTGCACTGCCTGTGCAGTTCCCTCTTCATCTTTAGTTTAACCAGCAGGTCTCGACTCAGCCACGCCGGTCTCTTCCCTTTCCTGCCTGACTTTCTACATACGGGAACTGAACGCTTTTGTGCTTTATGGAAAGCATCCTTAAATATTTGCCAGCTCTAAGTATATATTGTATAATTCAACATATATATATAATTCAAATAAAAATTTTATTTCCAGTGTAGATCCTTTAAAGTAGGACTTTTAGGCTTTATGCAATAATTTAGCTGTCGGAATAGTTTAATTTATGAGATAAACTTCTCTCAACTGAACAGCACACATGGCAGCAGTGACTGACATCTTTCCTACCCCTCACCACTGGGAAGGTCTACACAGCAGCTGTGGATATTTCATCTTCAACAAAATGAGACACTGAAGAGAAAAGCTTTGAAAGAGGTTTTTCCCCCAGTATCTTTTTTTAACATGATAAGAATCAATTTCCTAATGCGTATTATAATACATACTAAACTTTTGATGTAAACCACATGGGTAAAAGTATAATAATTTAAATTTGCAGCTAATGTTCATTATCCTAACATATTCAATTAACAAGGAGAGGCCTTATGACAGCTGAATATTTGACAACTAGCTGATCCATTGGATCTTCCTTTTACCAATGTAAAGGTATGTTTGTAAGAATAGGACTATTTCAAATCATATATATGCAAAGGACCTGTCTCAGTATCTTAAAATTCAGATGCAGTACAAATAGCATTTTTTGGGGGAAGGTATTTAGCAAAGGGGTCATGCTTTAAGGACTGACTGGAATTGTGAACATCGTAAGTTTTCAGTTGTCATTTAATGCATTCAGTCCTTCTCTTGCATATTTCATAATTACACCTAAGCAATTTGGAATCTATTTATGTCTGAAGTGACAGAAAGTCAGTAATTATGTCTGAGTTTTGCTGTGAGATTTACAAGCTGAACATTTACATGCAGGAAAAGAAACTATTAAAAATCAAACCAGTGAGGTAGCTATTTTATTTCTTCAGTTTTATTCCTCAGTCTACAGACTTAAATGGTTTAGGCAAAATGGAAGCATGGATCTTTAGCAAGTCATACAGAGGAGTGGTATAAGATATGATAAAAAGCAGAACAAAGACACGGAGTTTCCAAACAAAAGGGCCATTTGTTGCACAGCAGAAACCACTAATGAAACCCTATTATTTTTATTTGGGTCGGATCAGTTCAGCTATTCAGCAACTAACTTTTGTTTTGAACTTGTTAAGTATACTCAAATTGCTATGGGAGACCTCCCAGTTCCTTCTTATGTAAAAAAAATAAAAATAAAAAAAAATCAAATCCAGAAACATATTACTTTAACATTATGATATAAGTATGTTTTAAAGAAAATGTAAATGAAAGTCACTCCACAGGGGGTGTTCCAGCACTCTAGAGTTTGGTTTTAATTGAAAACTTCTCTGTGATGAGAGAGAACTGGAAAGGATATATTCTGTAGAAAGTACTGGTGTTTCAGTGGATCTGGTCTGATCACTAGATGCATGCAATGACACAAAATGAAACTTGATAGTAGCAAGATCCTGAACATTCTCCTCCACTGTTGGAAAAAACAACTCACACATTTGTGATTGTTAACACAGATATTTTTTAGATATATCTCAGTGCAAAAAGAGTCCAGGGTGAATGATTATGTCAAATTTGAACACCCCCCCCCCCGCAATGAGAGGAATCCATGCACAAGCATGCTTCCACTGAGATAGCTGAGAAGACCATTGTTCCCTCACCATACATGGCTTTTGCCTTCTGTGACTGAGAAATGCTGGTTGATTACAGTGGAGAACTGTATACAGTATGCCACAGCTGAATGACTTCCATGAATAAGAAACTAAAGCCAGTCAACATATTCATTAGGTTGAAAGAAATGAGTCTCAGAACTGTGGGAAAACTTTTGTTTATGCTGCTGCAGGGGAGTAAAAAGAAGAGTGATATAGAAAGAGACCTCCATGGAAGTAAATTCACAGAGTGGATTGTGCACATGGGTACACGCAGAATCACTGAGTGGATTTTCACTTATACCACATGCTCTGTGAGTTCATGTCTTAAAACCATGGATAACTTTGAGTATGCTCAGATGATAAGTGATTCAAGAATCACTCTTAGAATCTGGGTTTAATTTCTTTTTTTTTTTAAGAAGTGGGGTGTTTTTTCCTATTACCAGTTGATTTTGGTGGAGTTCTCTGTGACTTGTACTGGTGTAATTAGGACTGAGATTCACTCTTCATTTGTATAGCCTCAGAAAAAAACATTCATTTCTAACACTGAGTGATGACTCACAGTTTGTGACTATTTTGAAAACTAACTTTAGTGATGGCTAGCAGAGGAGCTGAAAATACACCTACTATTCGCATTTGAATGTTCATTATTTCTGCTTACAATTAAAGGATGTTACAATGAATTATTTGCTTCCATAGTGTAAATATTCCCACTGGCACTTAATTACCTTACTTTACCATGAGATGATAGTTTTCCTAATCCATTACAGACTTAGATTCTACTTTTAAGAGAGATGGTAATCATATAACGACGTTGATACAATTTTCTGGGTGGGAATATTATGTTCATTCATCAACAGAGCCCATGATGTTTCTAGAAGTACAGATGTTCAGCATTTGCCTCTTGTTAGAGTAACAATTGAAAACATCAAACCAGCTTCACAGTCATGCAACATATGCAAAATTTCATCCACACATCTCCCAAAACAAAAGGCAAGTATGGCTGAATTCTTTGATCTCTCTACCAACGCAGGGAAGAAAAAATAAAATAACAAACCACCATCTGTTGGTAAACCAATGTAATAAAAACAGTGGAAAGCCAGCCTATAGTATAGACTGACTTAATTGATGAAATTACTTATAAACAGAATTATTTCTTCATTTAGAGATGCAAGAGGAAGTAGAACTGAAAGAATGAGTTGCTGACCTCAGATGTTGATAGATAGCATCAAAGCAGCATTATTCATTCTGGGATCCACGTCACAAGGCTCCTCATGAAGAAAACTCACATTTTAAGTGTGATTGCTGCTGCTGAAGGAAGTGACTGTATTGTGTTTGTGCCTCAGTATAAATATCTTGTCAAATAGTCTTTAAACAACCAAGGTCATGATGCAGCATGTTTTAGCAGTGGATGATGCTCCACATAGCAGCCATGGGCTGTGAATCGCAGAACAGCAAACTAACCATGAGGACCTAAGCAAGAGCCTGTTGATGTTAACTAACTTCGCTGGTCTCTGTCTAAAATTTTATGAGAGCTGATGTGTTGTGAAGTGCCTTTCAGGCCTGATTTTTAAAGTCCGTAGGATATATTTAACTCTTGGAAGCTATCTGCAAATCTGAAAACACTGCCCATTTCCATGTTTTCAGTCCAACTTAGTATATTATTTACGCAAGTTCACAATGTTTGAGTTTAATGGTACCTCAGCACGATGACTGGCATGCTCTTCATGAAAGGGGACCAGAGGGGCCGTGTATGGCCATGGTGGAGGCTGCTCAGCAACGAATGCCCAGAACCTCCTTTTGATTTTGCTTCTGGCTGCCAGAGTCTCATTCATCCAGAATTCCCAGAAAAGCAGCATTTCCCCACAAAAAAAAAGATGAGAATATTTGCAGATTTAAAAGCAATCTTTCAAGCAGATGCAGTAAAGGAAAAAGTCACTTTCCACAATGAGAGGCCTCCTTGGTGTACTTCCAGTCTCTTTATACATCTTTTTCTTTCATCAACAGCTGCATTTGGCATGACAAAACTGGCTCCTCCACAATGATTAAATCTTATATCTTCTTTGATAAAAAGCAGGGCAGCTGTAGGTGAAGCTACTATTTCTGTGAGTAAACAGCAGTACATAGGTATTTCCAGTGGTTGCATGGTAGAACAGGAAATAATTGTTTTTTAGCTACCTTGACCGTCCCCATTTTTATGTACAGACCCATACTTATGTGAAAATATTTTCATAGTATTTTCCAGGTGCCTCCTTGCCTTCACAAGGTTTTGAAATGGTTTCTTCTTTGTCCTGTGTTACACAGTGTCTTAAATTTGTTACTAAGTACATTTAAGCCATAAAATTCCACTATTCCACAGTTCCATAAGGAAATTATGCTAAATATTGATGCTTTGATTAGTAATTAGTACTTTATTTCTGAAGGAGAGAATTAGCTGAACCATTTAAGAAAGTTGAAGAGAATTAATCCTGTATATGCCATAAACAGAGAAGACGGCTGCAAAAGGAAGAATCTCTGCAAAATAAGAGCAGATATTTAACCATCGTTTCACTTCCTAACTTTGCTAAATACCTTTACAATGGATAAAGAAAATGGTTTTTATCAGTATGCAACCTTTTATCTTTTTACATCACATGTTTTGCTAGCATAAAATGATACAGATTAACCATTTGGTATTTCAAGATCTTAAAAGTCTGACAGGAGAGAATATCCTTCATCCTTCTTTAAACATTGCTTTTATGTGAATATGAGACTAAGTACAGCAATGCATGCTTGATTGCTGGAAGAGTACCTGTCAGCAGGAAAAAAATTCAGAATGGGACATGGCTTAGACAGGGACAGTATTTTGTGTGGTGAAGGAGCAAGGGGCTGTGCATAAAGTTATCTAAAAATAACAGACATGAAAGCAGTGCATACATATAAATAATTATCTTTCTTATACATTAGTTCATATCTTTTGCCATGAAGAGTTAATCGATTTACTGCTGAGAGACTGTGGAAAATTAAGAACAGTACTGAAACAGGCAGTGTTTTAAATCTTTGTGCTTGTCCCATATGCTTACTGCTTGTGAGATGCTGGAAATCAGTAACTAAGTGGTCGCAGCAGCATTTTCTGTCCTGAAAATCTATGAATAAAACCACTTGAAGTCAGTTGGGGAAAAAAATATTTACTCTTCCATTCATTCTCAGTTCTAGCTTACATAGTTTGTAACAACTTGCTTTTTGTTTGTGGCACTCCGTAAGTCTGCTTAGAAATATGCTGGCTCCTCTTTGAACATAAACCATACAAAATCTCTGTATTTTCCCTCAAATACCATTCCTGTGAGGAAAATGTACTGTGCCCTTCTGTTCCTTCTTTCACCTCACCCTCGTTTATGTAAGACAAATAATTTAGTGGCTATGACCTGACTCAGATGAAATGCATGCCTCTGACTTGTACATGCCTCTGTGGATTTCGAGTAAATTGGTTATTTCCTAAGTAACTCATTTCATTGGGAAAGGGTGAGTAACTTTCCACCATTACTTGGGAACTCAAAGAAAGACAAGCTAATACCTGTTTTTTTCTTTCTCTTCAGCTTCTGTATTATTTGTCGTAGACAATTCACATATGGTTATTTTTATTTATTCCCAGAAGGAAACTTTGTTTTTAAAAAATGTGGTTTTTCTTTAGCTCAGTGAGTCAGAAAAGAATGTGAGAAACACATTGGATTAAAAACTACTCATCACTGGAAAACTTAGATAAACAGAGATATTATAAAAAATGGATAATTTATCCATTGAGAGGAATTCATTTGTATTAGAATTGGTGGTGACTTGATATGTTCTGTGATGTATTCTAATTTGTGTACATCTGCAGTTATCTACAAGTCTGGACTGTCTTCTCACCTGTAGTGATATATATCACAAGTAGTGATTCTTGCAGTAGAGCATTAATTTGCATTTTAATTACTTCATTGTTAAGTATTGCACAGCTAATCATAGTTAAATACATTGTCCAGCCCATAGCAATTCTCTTTCTTTTTAGTTTATGCATCAAACAGTAGCAGAAGAACTGTTATGTAATTTGTCTCTTGTATGGCAGCATATATTTCAGTTAAGAAATGCTACCTCATTTATGAAAATCTATGGATTTCTTTGAATTGCAACATGGTCACGCTCAGAGAGATATTAATAAACGTTAGCAAGTACATAATCAGATGAGAACACAATACTCTCCATTAATGAAATACGATCCAAACTGAACCTTGCATGGGAGTACTAATAACTACTTTTAGGTTAAAGTGCTCAGATGTCACAGTATAACAATATCTGTCTTGGATGTGTATCATTACAGCAAAGTAATTAAAGGTTACTTAGCTGTTAAATGGTTACCTTGGAGGAATCCTTCAATAATGTGGCTTCAAACATGCCTTCACAATGAAATTAATTAAGCAAATTAAATGTCAGCCTTGTAGTAATCTATTTTATGTGCAGAATATCTGGCATATAAGTGATATAGTACGATTGGTGGCAGAAAGCTGAGGAATACATGCCCATGTGTTTTTAAATCTAAAGCAATCTTTGCTGTACTTATACATAAAATAATGATTAGGCTATTTTAAAAGAACAGTGACAAAATTGCTGAAGAGAAATGGAATATCAAAATGGTAACGTGCTGCAGGAGTGCAAAGCTCAAGTAGCGCTGCTCAGGATGAGAGAAGTATTAAGAGTCACTCAATCCTTTTCACACCTCTGTGCTACATAGAGTTAAAAGGCTGGTGAGGAGTGAGGAGGGTTTTGCTAACAGCTCAGTCTGACTCATCGGAAGGATGCTTTCAGGGATTACTAGCTTGCTGCCTTCTTCTTATTAAATATAAACCACACCAGGAAAGTTGAGCAAGCAGCTTGATTTGGGTATAAACATTTCTCATCATCCATTCAAGGGGGAATGTGGCATGGGCAACACCAGTGACTGAGAGGAACACTACAGAAAAAAATATTTAAATTTTTCCCATAATTTCCATGCTGGGCTGACAGCTGATTTCATCGATTTTGACTTATAAAACAATATCCTAGCATTATGTAAACTGTAAGTGACAAATACACAGTATATTCTACTTTTCTCTTTGTTTATTCATCTGAGACCTTTTCATACATAAGTAAGAAGATGTGAAGTTTGGATCTGTGCTGTCCTCCCAATACATTGGCCTTGCTCCAGGCAATGACATTATTCACATACCTTAAGTTTACCCTTATTTAAATGTTTTGCCTGATCATGTCTTTTGACAAAACACAAAAAGAAAAAAAAATCTATCTCATGCTGCAGAAATCTTTGCTCACAGCACAGATAGGAAAGTAGTGACAGCAGAAAAGGAAAGGTGAAGAATTCTTCATTAAAATCTGCTTTTTTCATGCTATAATATGTGTGTTTATGCCAGAGAGATAATTAGCAGTGGTGGCACCATCTTATCGGTGATATGCAAAGCTGCTGCACTTTACAGCTGAGAATGACACGAATGTTGTGGGTTATTCTCCAGTCCCCAGGCTTCTTGAGGTGAAGTGGTTCAACCTTAATTGGTTTTACTCTCAGCAATTCAAATTTCTTGAAAAACAAAGCCTCAGTCGTTTTTGTGTGAAAATGATCCCACATACCTGGGCCAAAAAAAAAAATCCTCAGAGAAGCTAAATAGCAATGGTGGAGCTATCTCTCCACTGAATTGTCTTTAAATGCCCTTCAAAGGCCCTTTACACACCTGAGGGCCAAGCCTAGTGAAGTTATGACACATAAAAAAGAGTTATGACACACACAAAAAAAAGGAAAAGGTCTTAATACCAGAATTCCCAGAGCTGGTCAGCTTACTGGGCTGCAGCTTCTCAGATAACATGGATTTTTACTTCTTGAGCACAGTAAAAGCTTTTATATGGATTGATTCAGCCTGATTCCAGACCTGGAAACAGCTTTTGAAAGGAGATTAGACAAGAACAGTCTAAGAGAGGAAGATTTATGGTTTTTTTTAAAGTATGAATTGGTAAACGTTTAATCAGAAAACAAATAACATTGATTACTTTTCCAAAGTAGTAATGCGCTGATAATTTCATTCTATACTTCCAGGTTGTTTGAAATATGGAATCAACATGAAGCCATTTGTATAAATCTACATTACTCTCTGTAGCTGACATTTATTTACAAGCCTGCAAAGGGTTTCATAAGGGATATAAGAGCACCTACTATACAAAACATGTGTCAAACAGCAGAAAATTGCAGAGCAATAGTGCTGTTGATTTTTTCCTTTACTTGATCCAAGTTTCATTTTCTGTTTGGCTAAGCATCAGTGATCATGAAGGTGATACATCAACAATAGTCATGGTGGCATATTCAATTTTATTATAGCTGGCTGAGGTGCTTAATTTAATTTACTTTTTCTGCATAACAATTTATTCTATTTTAATAAACTTTTCTGTTTATTCATTTCATCATCTTTTGTTTTAAGAACCAGGGATCTGATTTCATTACTCAAGTGTGGGAATAATGAAAAAGTAAGTCTTCAACAGCCTACTGTTGCTACAACTAGAGTCTTTTTTCTGGAATACTTACTGAAGAACAAATCCCTTGAAGTCAGTAGAGTTTAGTCTAGATAATTAATTTTGATTCCTTACTAAAATTCTGTGAAACTTATACCAAATGGAAACATGGAAAGACTGGGCATCGTTTAACACAGAACAAAGCCACAAAGATTCTTCCAATACGCGTAATATAATGATTCAGACACGTGTGCATGATTTGTGTATTCTCTTAAAGACTGTTCAGGATAAATAGAACAGTAATGGGGAAAGCTGACTTTGTTTAACCTCAATTAAGAAAGAGAGCCAAAAAAAGGAAAGTTTGGACAAAGCAGTGGAAGTTTTGATTGTGGAAGAGCCCTCTGCTTGACTTAAACCTAGTGTATAAGCAAACTTGTGAATGTCTCACTAAGGTAGTGCAAACCCCTGCACAGACGTTCGTATTTCAGTTAAAGTAGAGTTTCAGAGCTGATTTTAGCTGCCTGGAAGTGACTGAAAATAAGCTGCTCTTAAACTGAGCTCACTGTGTCAACCAGGAGTGCATGTGTTTACTGGAATCTCATTACATTCAAACACAGTGATACAAGTCTAGAGATTAGTGCTAGCACTGAAAAGGCTGTTTAGCCTTTCAAAGGGTTTTGTAGGAAAGCAAGCTGGAATACAAGCCCTTTGCTTGTCATTTGTAGGTTTGTGAATTTAGCTTTTATTTCTTTGTGCAAATGTGTTTTCATGCAGACATTGAAAAGCCATGACCCACTGTAAAAAGGATTACCTTGAAGGGAGATAGTAGGAATGCAATGTAAAAGAGGGTTAATACAGAAATGCTGAGTTTCTCTGTATGAAGATTATAGCACAATAAACTTTTTTAACTGGAGTTACTTTCCTGACATTATAATAACAGTCACATATCAGAACCACAAAATAGAAGTCTTAAAGAGGAGGGTAAAAGAAAATTTTAAAAAGTGTCTGTTATTTTTTGCAGAAGGATGATATAGAATCCCTTGAAAAATGTGATTTATTTTAGCTGACATTGCAGCAAGTAGTTTAGATAACATTTAATGACTTAGATATTACTTTTACAAACAGTATATTTCATGGGGTATTAAAGATAATAAATAAGGAAATACTTTAAAACAGATAATAGAAGATAGTAAGAAATTTCAGTTACTTACACTCATGTGAAGCAATAACTTACTCTCATAAACCATATTAGCTATCAGAGTGAAAGGAATCAAATCCTGGTCTAAAGTGATTTCTTTGGTGGGAAAAAACCAAAAACAAACAAAAAAAACCCAGATGGGGGTTCAGCTACCTTTCCTATTTGTCTGTATTGGTAGTAAACAGTATGGCAGGAAATAAATACAGAACTTCACAAATAGATAAAAGCAATATTATCTCTGGAAGTGTTCAAGGCTAGAGTGAAGGAGGCTTTAAGCAGCCTGTTCTAGTGGAAGATGTCTCTGCCCATGGCAGGGTTTGAAACTTCAGTCTCATTTTCAATGAAGTGCTTAAGAACCTAAATGCAATTCAAAGTAATTGCCTCTAAGTAGTGGAAGGAAATGTAAAAACAATAAAACCAAACTTTCAAAGAAATTATGTCTTTCTGACTTCCTGAATGGAGAAAAAATTGAAAGGAAGTTGAATATTGTACCACAGAATAAACATTGAAACTGTACATAATGATAATAAGATATAGTAATTTCTAATGGACTTAAGTCTTTCAAAATACTCCTAGGAATTTCTAAGAAATGGTTATTTTCAGTGAGCATACCTTGTTTCAAAATTTGTAACCTTGGTCAATTCCAAATGTTATGTACTACAGGCCATATTAATTATTGAAAAGACTGGTATCTATTCACTATGTCATAGTGTAAATGGTGTTTTATTCTCATTTTTTCAAACTTATGTTCTAGAAAAAATACATTTTTCAAATTTTCCGGTAGTCAAATAACCGCAGTGAGCAGTTCACGTTTCCCTACCTGTTTTTTTTTTTTCTTTTGGCACTACAACTTTGAAATCACCTGGACTCCTCCAGGCTGACAAGACTGGAGTAAAATTTGGAAAAAAAATCATATGAGTAGCTACAAAAAAATTAACCCATAGACCTAAAAAGCAAAGCAGTGTTGCAGTAGAAGCCAGTAGTTTAAGCAGGAAAATAAAGATTGGATGTGAAGGTCAGTGCCTGCTGTAAGGATGATTTTAAATGTGCTAGGTGTCTGATAAGAGGTGAGGTGAAGACAGATATAAAAATAAACGTGAATAATTACCACTATCATTACATAGATGAAGGAATGAAGCTTAATGCTGATTTGTGATCACTGTCTATTTTTTTTATTTCCATAGAGCTAAGATTAGGCTTTATGTACAAATCTGTCAAATTTGAGCCTTAATTACCTGCGCATTTGTGTACGCACAAAGGTGCTTTTGTGAAAAGCAATCTCAGAACTGCAATCAGAAGGAACTTGAACAAGTTATTTCATTGTTTTCAAAGATGTTATTCATATATGTAAAGTAAAGGCAAATCTGAAGTCTTTCTATGTTTAGATGTTTCAAAAGGACAAACTGATTTTCCATCTCAGTTCTCCAAAGGCAGTACCATAGACAGGAGACTGAAGGGGTAAGGGGGAAAGATTTGGGGTTTCTTGTAGAGCCAGGGGACACTGGGTCATGAAATAGAGGATAAATGACAGTGAGAAGGATGAGTAGATGGCAATAGGGAAGTGTGTTGAACAATCTGATACTTTCAATACTTTGCTGTTTTCTGGTATTAGATAATTTACTTCCTGCAAATTTAGATTACAGCCTATTTTCAAAGGCTGGAAGTTATTTAACTGATTTAGATCACCTGAAGCATAGTCAAGTGGTATAATTATCCAGCCTTATCCCTTGTCAATGGAGAAAATTATGCATCTTCGGAAGTAGTACTTAACTTTCACATTTATTGTAATATCTGAGATGTTCATAATCATGAAATAAAAATAATGAAATAAAAGTAATAAAATAAAATGAGGCAGCCACTCAGAAGCAAAGCATTTCAGAAACGTTCCTGGATATCAATTTACATTTCTCTTGAACTAGAAAGAATAAAACTATACAAATTGAATCCAAGAAGGGAACTCAGGAAGCAGTATGAAATTTCAGATACAATTTAATTGTACAAGAGTAGAGGCAAATTATTATCCAAATAAAACCAATCCACACCAGGCTTCAGCAAAAACATGAAGTTAGATACTGCTGTTAACCTTAATGTTCAGACTCTTGAAATGTACCACTGCAAACCAAATCTGTTGGAAGAATTTGGTGTTCTTCTGTAGACATTGTCATCTAGGGCAATAGATCAAATGCCCAAGAAAAAATTTAATGGCTAAAAACTAATATGATGGCAATATAAAGGGAACAGAAATGTAAGACTGCAGTAGAAATTAAAAAGCATCTGGACATTTTAAAACAGAGAAAGTCTGGTCTATTTTACATCCTGTTATTGTCACTTCATTTTCCATTTGCACCTTGTATTTACTAATTTTGTACCAGGAATCTCAGAATCACAAAATTGTTTAGGTTAGGGAAAGACCTTTAAGGTCATTGAGTCCAACCATAAGCCCAACATCGCCAAGTCCACCACTAAACCATGTCCTTAAGTGCCACATCTACATGTCTTTTAAGTACCTCCAGCGGTGGTGATTCAACCATTTCCCTGAGCAGCCTGTTCCACTGCTTGCTGCTTATCAGGTATAATTTGTGGTAAATGGGGTTTTAACTTCTTATATTAAAAAAGATTAACAGTGCAGAATTTAAAACCCGCGACCAAAATTTGATATAATGACTTAAGATTAATGACACTTAAGATAGGAAGAGGCTTCTGAATACCAAGAGACAAAATCCAGACAGCAGGAAAATAAGGTTAAACCATTCTATCTGAAGCCATTTCACAAAAAGAAGAGGAAATGTGTGACATATGGTATCAAGTGAGGCACTTGAAGTTGAGTCTAAAAATGTTTAAAAAGACAGCTGTAAGTTTGCACAATTTAAAAGAGAAAGGAAGGCTATTATGAATACATCAAGAAACAAGGAAGAGTTATAAAACCAGAGGTGGTTTTGTTGGATGTTTGTTTGCTTTGCTTATCCAGTGGTTTCTAATGTTTTTATTACATTTATCTTCAAATTCAACCTCTACCTCTGTCTTCCGTCTGTTTCTCCCAGTGACATCAGTGCTGGCTATTGACCTAAAAACTGGGTGGATCTTTGAACATTAAAACCAAATCAAAGAACAATTTAGGGAAGGAGATAATTATATATCAGCTCTTCTTCCCTCCAATATGTTTAAACAGATTAGATTATTTTAATAAGTCTTGGATGTGATGGAAACATTTTAGAACAATATTGTCACATGAATCTCCACGGACTGAATTTGAATCATAAAAGTATGTGAGAAAAAACCTCAAACTTATCTCTCCCTGTGAAACTGTGGTGTACGTTATCTGATCTTTATTCTATGTTAAATGACATTTCTATGTTTTGTTTATGTGATTGTTTAGCTAATTAATATGAAGTTGCTTTACAGCTGGAAATCTGTGAGAGGGATTTTTTGATTCTGCTCCTAGTTGTTGTAAAAGCCGAGTGAATAAAAACCAAGTGGCTATTTGCATATGGCAATTCGTCTATGCATTGAAAACCCAGCAAAGTTGTTCCTTGGGATTCACAGGGAGTCTAAAGGCTGACTAGCCACAAAAGTTGATACACTTTCTCCATCACAAGTGATCCTTACCAGTTTTCCTTGGCACATTGTGCCGAGTTTTGCATGTGCTGAGTAAGCTTAGTTACCATTGGCTTTACGAGGATTTGAGACAGGGCTACATACTTTTGTTCATGGCACTGGACAAGGCTCAGAACTAGAACATTAGCTTTTTGCTTTGGCATAGTTTTCCTGGCTAAATCACCTAATTTCTCTCTGCCTCATTTCGTAAAAACAGTCGAATCTGTTCAGACCAAAGGCTCATTTAGCCCAGTATCTCGGTTCTCACAAGAGCCCATAATGGATGCCAGTGGAATAGAATAAGGTGGCGAGCATGCAGCAGTGCTTAGTGATATAGTCTCCCGGACTCCAACACTGGTTGTTCAGGGATTTCCTGAGTCAGGGATGGAATCTCTGTGTTTAATGCTTTTCAATTAGTTGATTTTAATGAATTAGTACTGGCATTTCTTGAGCTCATATATTTTTTAGGTACCCACAACATTCCATGCCCTACAAATTGTAACATGTGAGGAACATCCCTTTATTTTGTCAGTTTCTCATTTTAGAACAAACTGAGAACAGTCTTTTTTTCATCAAATCTCTTCCAGTGTGCTCCATGCTTTCTGTTACAGGACTGTAATTTCATGCAATACTGAAATTGCAGGAGAGACATGCATTTATAGAAGTGTAAAGACACTGTTGGTTTGTTCTTTCTTTCCTTGAACTTCCAAACATTAAATTGTTTTTTTTTTTTTGACTTCTACTTGGCACTGACTTCATTCATGAAAAATACAATAAAATGTAAGAAAAGGTATTGTGACATTAAAATCTTGTTCTTGATCTATAAAATGAGGCACTCTAATAGCATTTGCAGAACTACGTTCTATGGAAACTTACAGAAGGAAACAGTGAACATATCTTTACACAAAGTGCCAAAAGGTCCTTGAAGGAAATACACAAGTTCTTCTGGTTTATTCTATCTGCCTCCAGTCAGAAATATGTGATTTTGTGTCTAACACTGTCAAAAAGATAACTTCCAGGCAAAAATACATTTTTAAAATTCTTGTTTCTTTAATCTATACCAAAAAGTGATGCTTCTTTTCATCTTTTGGGGCCTTAATCAGAGTCCACTGAAAGATGAGAATAGAGTGTCATAGACTGAATGGACTTTGGAGCAGATGCTTAGCTACTGATATGAGAATAAATAAAAGTCCTGCAATTTGGCTTCTCTGCTACCACTAATACCGCTTGAAACAGGAAGGCAGCCTGGCTACTATATATCAGATTGCATTTGCAAGTATTAATTTTAATGCATGCATACAAAAGAAAACGAGAAGGGAAAATACTTCTAATTCTCACAGTTTTCAATGCATCTTAAAGTGTGTAGTATGGGACTGGTGGACCCTGCTAGTCCTTGTCAAATTTTTCTTACAAGGGAAGTCTAGCATCATTGTAAATGTTTATTCACTTTTCCAACAAGGCCATACCTCTGAGTTCTTCCCTTTCCAAGGGACTTAAGTTTGGACAGGAACTAATTATAGTTGATAATGTTTCGAAAACTGTCTCCGTTTCTCACTGGCCTGTAATCGGTGTTCAAATCTTAGGTAAACAAAGTTTCATCTATAAAGTAAAGATAAGCTCAGCAGAGTTCAGAAGGTGCCTCAAACAGCACAAACACCTTCTCCTGTTGAAATGTTTATATCCAAAGTGATAGAAAGCTGAGCAGCATTATCTTGTATATGGTCTGAGAAGATTTTAATAAATAAATAAAGAAGTATGTGTTTTTTCCCTACCAATTAGGATCAAATTTTATGGATCCAGTGCTAATTTATAGTAAGGAAATGTTCCAGTTGTAAAACTAAGACAAGACGGTTTAGAAGCAACCCACTGACTTAAAAATTGCATTTATATTGTGCATATGCAAAAACCACGTGGATCATTCTGATATTCATCCTGGCTGATAATGTCCAAAACTCACTTTTTTCATTAGTTATATAGGCTTTTCCTGGGGTTGCAGAAGCATCATTGAAAAGGCAACTTAGCTCATTGTCTAAAGGTGCTTTGGTTTATAAATAACAAAATTAAAAGGGTGCTTTGTCACAGCAGGTGAGATGATTAATATTTCAGGTCTTATTTTTGTTTGTGCATGTATGTGTTTGTGTGTAATTATGCATTTTAAAGATCAGCGACTAAGTGTAGTTAAACATTTAACATTTATCTTCATAAATGCAAATGAATCTTGCATTTCAGTCAGATATGCTAGAACAAGTCATCAATATGGATTAAGAACACATGACTTTTCGTCTCAGTGTTTATTGACATTACTTTAATGATGACAAAAACCAGAAGGATGATGGTATGGATGCAAGTTTAGAAGTCATATATTCATCAGTTCAAGCCTTTTAAATTAACGGTGATGGAGAACAACTGGTTTAATTCGGAGCATTTGGAAAGATTTGCTGTGACCTCGTCTTAACACATAAACAAAGCAAGGAATATGAGAGAGACTCCTCGGGTGTTCACTGAACTTGAGGATAATCTTTTTTTTTTTGTTTCAGTAAGATCCAAGTTGAAGCTCCGAGAGTGGGGCCTGAGAATCTGTGCTTGAAGGTCTCAGGGATCACACCACATTTCCAATAGCATCATGCTTAGTTGCAGTCTGTAAGGTTTGTTGTTACAGTCCTTAACCCTCCTCTGAGCACAGACAGGTCCTGCCTAACCCTGTGCATGACCATAACCATACCATGCTGTGGCAGTGATCTGGATAAGGGTGATGAAACATGAAGCAATATGAATGTCATCTTTCTGTCTCAAAAAAGCTGAATGGCTTAATAATTTAGATTTCATTAAAAGTAGCTACAGAAAATTATCCCAGAAATCAATAGAACTTCAAGTAGAACTACTTCTTTCCTGTAAGAGGTTGGTGTATTTGTCAGTTTGCTTTAGTCAACAGAATTGATCTATATTAAACTGTACTACACTACACTATGATTTTACTAGGTGAAACTGCCAGATTTTGAGCCAAAGTCTTGTTAAATGAAAGGTGGCATATTTTTCTTCAAAAATGTGAATATCGGTAATCGAATTATCTGGATGGATTCTGATACACCTTCTGGATGGATTCTGATACACTGTGCATTCCTGCTTGAGTGTACACATGTAGACATATGAGATGAGAATATTTCATATTCTTACCAGCACTGCTGGCTTTTCGCCTTCTGGGGACTCCTGGGTGCTGGAAAATCAGGCAAGATAGTGAAAAATAAGTGAATTTTTATGTATTTGTTTCAGTCATGCTGAATAAAAATCACTTAAATCTATATGTTTTTGTGTTAGCAAAGTTTTTGTTGCACTAGGAAAACAATATCAAACACTCTTGACTTCTTAATAAAAAAGCAAACCTGTATGAGAAATGCGCTGCTCTTGAACACAGTGCCATGACGAATAATTGTAACTTGTCACAAAGAGAGGTTATAATTGTGTCTATTGTTAGTTGTGTCTCCATATGCACTATAGAAGTTAGCTTTTCAAATGCATTGTTCTCTAATGCAATACCAGTTATTAACCTGTAAGGATATTATTTTTTGCTAATGAAGAAAAATAAAATGAGGCTGTAGAAGGGCTGGGTGGTGCAACACTGAAAGCAAGTGGAGGGAACAAAGAGAAGAGAGAAGTGCTTATATTCAGATCTAAGCTATGCCTCAGCAACAGTGAAATTGCATAAAGGGTCAGAATTTGAGCCTATGTATTCCAGACCTTATTTATGGTCCTTAAAAATCCAAATATATATCAAACACAGGGCTAGACCTGACACTTGAGAGATTTGTCTTAGTGAAATGTTGCAGTGTCTTAGAGAAAAATACAAAGCTTCATAGTTTTTACAGTAGTTGCTGTGGGTGTAATTCTCTCTCCCCTCTTTGTTACTTGCACATATTCTCTGAGAGTGTGCTCATTAGGTCTTGTTTTAGGAAAAAGACTTCACAATATATTTCTAGGCTTACTTATTCTGTCACTCATTTGGAGGCAGCTTTTGGAAGCCTTTAGTTAAAATGTGCTTGTATTAGAGAATTCTCCATATTAAAAATGAAAAAGCAGATAGGTTAAAAGTAATGCAGAGACGCCTTATTTTTCTGAAGTGACTAGCAGTTTCAAGTATCAGAACTTTAAATTGCCCAAGAAGGTATTTGTTGAAGTTCAGAGCCCTTGGGCTAGTCTTAAATTGGGTGCCCAACTTGGAAGCATGCAAAATCACTTGGGAAATTAGAAAATCTTGGCCACATGCTTCTACGTTACCTCCACTTGAGTAAATCCTTTCTATACATTGATTATCCAATTTGCAGTTGGTTTTGTGTTGTAAATAAGATACCCTTGACTTACTCATGCAAGTTCCCCAGGAAAACTGGAGAACAAACCTCTTGACAAACAATCCTCCAGGGGAAGCATTTTCTTTCTGGTCAGGAATAAAATAACACCTTTGCTAACTTCATTTATTTACAACAGGACACAAGACTGAGATTGAGTTAGATTTATTGCCATTACATCACTGATGCTCAGTAATTTATAAAACAATGGGTCTATGAGTTAGCACTGCTGTTATTTCCTCTGATGCCTGACCTCACCGCAGTCTAATAACGTGCAGGAAATCCAGAAGACAAAGGGGGAAAGCAGTGGTCTTGAATGCTAAAAATAACCATAGAGAACTAGTACAATCCTGTAATAGGGTAAGGCCCAATAATTTATTTAACATAATAGTAGAATCTGCTAAAGCAATTAGAATCTGTTCCAAGTGTTTTTAATGGAAAATATATTTGGGGTAAGAATAGGAACACTTAAAGAAGGCTTTTAGGTTGTGTGGTTCAGCTATGTGTAGTGGGTTTAGGTTTGTATATCTTATTGCTTACATGTGCAGACCACTTAATAACTTGACTAGAGCAGGCAGTCATTGTTTGGTGGTTAGATTTCCAGAGGTCATCCTATATGAGTCAGACGGTGATCTTCGGTGATGTATTACACTTGACAACCCAGAAAGTTGCAGTACAAAGGCATTTTAATTTTCAGTGTCCTCTGAGAATTGTTCAGTATCCTTGATGGTATCTAGTGTCTGGTAGGCCATTGGGATGACATTTTTGGTGTCTTAACTAATCAGTCAAGGTTACTTGTCATTCATGTTAACTGTGTGTTTGTTTTTTTCTGAGTTTTTCTAACATCTATATTTACAGTTTTTTCTAAAAGGGTAAATTTTATAATAACACTATAATGAAATTACTTGATGCTTAACATGTCTACTTATTGATATGTGTTATTTAGAATTAAAACAATATTTTATCCAAACCAGAAATGTAGGCAGTGCTTCAAAACTGGTGCAAATAGGTACACGACAAACCCCAGAAAATGTTGCATGAAAGTCAGATATGTCTGGTGTCTTTAGCTTGTGCAGTGTTGCAGAAGCAAGTTCACAGAATCACGCAGAATTGCAGAATCATTAGGTTGGAAAAGACCCACAGGATCATTGAGTCCAACCATTCCAAGTTCATAGACATATATTTCTTTTTTGAACAGCTGCTCAGTTTGCCTGTGCCTGTCTTCCTTTTATTTACATATGTTGCACAGATTTGCAAGAGGCTATTCTTCATATAAATACTAACATTAGTATGCAAACTAGTATGCTGAAGTGTGAACAAATCTTAACTATTTGACAGAGACACTTGGTTTGTCTTCCAATGAGAAGCAGAAGCACTTACAGATCACAAACTAGGAATAATGAATAGAATGAACCAGCTGTTCCAGAACAGCCCATTTGACTAGGTTTCTCCTTTCATTAAAAGGATTGAGTTATAATTACGTAGATGGGTAGAAAAGTAGGTAGGTAGATATGAACCATTTTCCTTTTTGTAAAGATTTATGGTAACTTAATAAATTTTGGGTTTTTAATTTCATAAGAAAGCAGAAATATATGAGACTTGATATTTGACTGAAAAAGAGCTATCAACAGGATTGAGTTGTCCAAATTCAGCTTAGTTGAGGGAGAGAAGTTTCCAAAACTTGTGCTTACCAGAATTGTCTACAGCATCTTAAGGCATCTTCTGAACATTTTAAGCCAGGAAATCCTTAAACTATGAGTAACATATAGGGAAAAAAGAAAAAACAGAAATCAAGAATTCTCTTCTGTTTCCATTAATATACAAAATGAAACAGGGATCTAGATGTCGTCTCAACATCTCTCTTATGTCAATATCAAAAATAAGATTTTCGGGTACCAAAATGTCAGTAAATATCTACAAGCAGAGTGGCTCATTGTAAATAGTATTTCTCGAGTCTGAAAAAGGTGACACAGATTAATACAGAGACTGAGAGGTCTTGCAGTGATCAGAAAGCTGCCTGGGGGCAGTGTCAAGGTTTAGCCCCACACGGCCAAATTCAACAGCTAAAACCATGCAGCTGAGCCTCCAAAATCCCTTCCCCCCTACACCCTGCAGGGAAAGGAGGGAGGGAGATGACAGGAAGACGACTTGTGGGTTGGAAACCAAAACTACAGCTTTAATGAAATTATAATGCTAATAACAAAAATAAAAAGAAAGTAATAAAATATATAAAAACATTTGAGTTTCTACCCCTACCCCATGCTTTGATGACTATATCTCACCACAAATGCTGCAGAGAATGGGTCCAGAGCTAGGAGGTAGCCTGACTCAGGAACTGGATTCAGGAACACATGGATCCAGGATCAGAAGCAACCAGACAGATGAAGTCCTCACTGGATGTCAGCCATTGCAGAGGAGAGTGAGACCCTTGTGATCTCTCAATTTATACTGAGCATGACATATATGGGATGGGATACTCTGTTGGTCAGCTTAGGGTCACCTGTCTTATTCACCCCTCCTTGCAGGTGCAGCTCCTTTTCTATCAGTTTGAGCATGACCTTGGTTTAAATATGACCTTTGTCCTTTTTGCACACCAATGCCCTGTGTTATCATTTTAGACAAGAACACTGTGTTAAAAACATGCAGTTAGCTTTCAGAAAAATTAAGTTAGTTACAACAACCTAGTTAGTCGCTAAACTTACTCTAATTTACCTCGAACTATAACAGGCAAGCACAGAGAGGTAGGCAGATCTTAGGAACTCCTGATCAATTCTGCAGGTAAATGCTCTTCAGCAAAATTTCTTTCCTGTCTCCTTCAGCAGCCCAAGAGAGTTTCATTTCCAAGTCTTACAGAAGCTGAAGACCTTTCTTTGGGAATACTGTTCTGCTAAAGATCTGTCACTTAAAGTAATTTCCTACAGGGCTTTAAAACTGGTTTGAAGTAACACAAATCTTCTAAGCCTCAAGTTGGAATAATGAAACATTATAAAGGTGCTATAGAGCTTGATATCCCCCAAATATGTGCAGGTAAAAACACTATAGCATACGCAGCCTTGAAGTCAGAAGCCCATTGTGTGTATTTTTTTTTTAATAATTAATGATTTAAAACTCTTGCATTATCACTTTTCACCTATTTCCCCAATGGTTACCACTTGCCTCAACATTTACATTTGGTTTAATATTTGTATGTTTTGCATAATTTCTCACATTATATTTATTTGCACTCATGCTTTTTTAAATATAAAGCATTCCATGGGGATGATTTTAATAAAAGTTTCTTATTAAAAGTTCCATAACAGCATGATTCCCAAATGTGAAACCAAAGTCCTCATATTTAACAGTTTTCATGACTCAATAGATTAAGTGTGAAATAGGAAATATAATAACAATAACAGCGTAGCCATATCCTGCACAGTTGTTCCACTTAAAATTATTCTTGAAAAGTAACAAAATTCATAAATAAATCATTTTTTGTAGAGTGAAATGTACTTAAAAGACTCTGTGAAATATCCTTGTTATAGTCATAAAATGTGTGCACTGAAGGAAGGGCAAGAGGAAAATAAAAAATTGCCTGAAATTACTGTGTTGGAGAGGGAGGGGGGGAAACCTGAAAAACTCCAAGCGGCAAAACCATCAGCATCTGTTTTCAAAGTCAGGTGTCTCCAATCAGCTACCTCAGCAGAGCTTGTTTCAGAAAAACTTTGGCTCAGACTTAAATTCATATGAAGCTTCCTCTATGGTCAACGAAGAGAAATCGTGCCCTTGGGAACTGCAGTTCTGAGTTGGTCTGATTCATCGTTGAGAGAAACCTGTTGCTTTCTGCTGATTGTGACTAGAGCAGCAAATTTAGCCACTGTAGTTAGTGCCTCTATGTAGAGTGGATAAATCCAAACCTTGTGTCTGAAGGGTTTTTCTCTGAGTAAGAATTGTGGCTTTTCCTTTTGTTCTTACCAACACAGAGTAATACAGAGACCACAATAGTTGAAGGCCAGCAATTTTTGACACGGTTAAAAAGACATTGCCATTGGCCTAGAGGGTACACATTTTCATACTCCAGGCACTCTACTATGGCAGCCTTTTCAGGTTATTTTTCCTGGGGGTTTGTTGTGTTTTGGTTTTTGCTTCACTCCCTCCTTTAATCTGTTTATATTATAAAATACTTGATAGTAGAACAACAGAGTCTGTGAAAACAGCAAGGGAAATGTTAACATCAATAATGCTCACAGCTGTGGCAAACTCTACCTTTTTTTATTAAACAAAGGATGTGATAGTTCTTAAGGCTCTTGGCATCTTGGATGTTTCTGGACCATCCCACCTTATTGTTCAGCATCTTGTGGAGATGAGTGAGGCCTGGGAAAATGCCCTGGAGATGTGCTCCTTTCTGTTTATGGCTTAGGAGTTACAAGAATAAGGATATGAGTTCCTTCAGTGGCACTAGAACAGCTGCGGATCATCACTGCTGTCAAACCTTTTGATGTCTTCCATGCTTTATAATTTAAACCAGTAATACCTTCTTAGTAGCTGCACACAGTCCATCAACACAGACTCTTCAGATAAGTTGCTTCCACCACATTGGTTCATTATTGACCAGCAGTGTTTTTTCTGCGGTAGGCTCTGCAGTTCTGGGATGGCTTCTGTGTGAATTGTGAGAAAAGTTTGAAGAAAAAAATTACCCTGAAACTTGACAGTCACTGCTGTCTGTTCTGGTAGACTAGCTCTTCCCCACTAACCACATGTTTTCTGACAAGCCAGAAATAGTACTAGAGTGGGAAAGAAGTTATCATACTGGGTGTATGTGTGTATGTATATGTATATACACATTTGATGTATATATTTTTGTGTGTGAGTATAACATTAGATCGTATTGATACACTGGCTGACTGAAGCTATTCAATACCAAGATATGAAACGAGTCTTGTCAAATAGCAGTGTCTTGCCACTACTCAGTATCATGATATGGGCATTATTTCAGCCATATTTCAGCTGCTTGAAAGCGAATCTCTGGAGCATTGATATGGCAGAAAATCAAGCTAAAGAATGGGAATCACGATAACATTTATGGTCATTTTCATGACTGACCGGTAATTCTTTCTGGCTGTGTCTTGCTATCTCTCATGCTGTGTGCTACAGGAAAACATGTGTTTTAAGGGGCCAGAAGCATAATCTCCCACCACACAAGGCATTTATTAGATGAAACTATTAGTACTGTACCATAAGTCAGCAGTGATGTGAGTATAACCTCAGCTTCCAGTCAGTGGTTGTATCATGAGTTCATGGAATACCAAGACATAAACAATCTCTCATTTGTTGTAGTTTTATTATGGATTACAGAAAAGCATTAATGAGATATAAACCTAGAGTTTAATAACTCACTGTCAACTCAACAAAACAAGCTATAGCAAGGATTTTAGCTACTAGGACTCTTAAAGAGATTAGTAGTACATTATAACGTCCTTTTGGGCTGCTAATCCATTCCTTTTACATTTCTAGAGAATTTCCTCCAGCCTGACAAGCTTGTTTTGTCATGAATTCCTGTCTTTGATGATATAATAGCCCTCACAAAACTCTGCAACAGTGAGCATTTGGTGAATACGCTTTTCTTGCTGTTAATGACTAAGGTATTTGCTGATTCATTGCAGTACCATTCTTTGCATTCAGTTAACTGTAAAAACCATGATACATCAAAATTGTACACTGAACAGCTATTTTTTCTGAGAGCGAATAATGTTCGTTCTTTCCAGCTAAAAGCTCTTGGCGGTACTGTGCAAGAGAAGGTCACATTCACATAGTCCAAAGTTTGCCTTAACTTGCGGAGCCTTGGTCTTTTCTCTTTCCAAGCAGTTTGATTTTGGCCCTGGTCTTACCCAAGACTTGCCCTCTTTCTCTTTGCCACCTGCACACAGACTTTCAAGTGTAATTTAGGTGGGCAGGACTTATAACACCAGGAGAATAGCCTGAATTTCCAATCTGATGTGGAGGCTAATTCTTTAGAAAATTATGACGTATACCTTTTATTAAAAAATGAAATGATGAAATTTTACCATCAAATATTGACATTGACTCCTCATCTCATCTCTTGCAGTTATGGCATTTCAGGGCAGAATTTGGGTGCAAATCCATAGACTTACGAGTAATACAATCAAGTACTTATCATTAGTCATATTGCTTTCTAGGCTTTTAAAATGGGGATGAGAATGTGCATAGGAAAGAGTTTATTTCTTTGTTGCCTTTATTTATTGTTGGTTTGTAGGCAGAGGTAGTTTACCTTCAGCACCCAAAAAGGTATTTGGACAAATTGCCTAGTTGTGACAGGTTAGACTTCCTAAAGCATGTTTATCAAAAGTCCTTAGGGCCTCAGACTAACCATGATACATTTATTTGGGAATTAAAAGTGATTTATTTATTGTCATTATTCCTCACCCGTACATTTGGAAGGTGATGGCACATGTCTCTACATTGCATTTTAATTGAAATTAAAAAACACCGTAGGATTGATGCTTGTTATTTCTAATGTTTCATGCCACAAACACAAAAAGAAGGGTAGATCATGTCTGACTTAAGCTGAGCCAGTTTTCTACTTTTTCTTGCCTGCTATACACCGATATAAATAGGGTTACCGTAAAATAAACCAGAAGAATACAATAAAATATCAGCTCCTTCCTACACCAAATCACTTTCTACAACTGTTTCCTATTTATCTTATAATGACACTTGGGATTATCCTGGGAATATATTCTGCTTTAACTGTCATACCACTGACTTTATAGCCTTATCAAATACCCATTGGTGTGCCGGTTGAGCAATTATCATCTCCTAAGAAATCCCAAGAAAACATATTTTGATAATAACATTTTTAAATAACGGCTTGTAACATTAGTGCCATTTTCTATTATTGCAGTAGAGGACTAGCATTCTCTGTAATTTACTGCTTTTATTTATTTTGCAACATCTAGATATGGACCCTACAGCAGAATTTCAAAAACAGTTTTCTTTTTCATTATTTATGCTTTTTTGGTTAGAAGAATCAAAGTCATAAAATTGGATAGAATCAAGGAATGTGTCTGGGCTATTAAGAAATGGAAAGACAAAAAGAAAGAAAGAAATTTAATATTGTGCAAGATATTACAGATACAGGATGGTTATATAAACATAATCAGGCAGGCTACATTTACAAGAACATGCCTTAGGAGATTGAGCTTGGATTCTGAGACCAAACTTCATGACTTTATGTCCATACTTTTTAATCTTACAATGCCCCTCCAGACACACCATTCTGCTAACAATCCTTTTTCCTTTCACCTTTTTCTCCAGTAAATAGAGTGAAATGTGACGTCCTTCTGATGTTCCTTGGAAAATATGTAAAACATACACAGAGATATATATTTGCATGGTATAATTAAACAACTCTGTAACAAAAACTATAGCATCTGACCCTCTTACAGAAACATGGACTAATAACTTTAAAATAAATCCATTTGGAAGTATGTTTGGTCATTGGCCTGGCCCATGCTTGGATTCAATATGGATGAGCAAGGTAGGGAAGGCAGGGTGCCAGGGGGAGAGCTGCTTCCAAATAGTTGAATTTGCTGCTTATGAGAAAGAGATCAGCTATTTGCCTGAATTATCTTCACATTAAAAAAACATTACCAAAGCAATTGCTGAATAAAATTTGAGTTGTTCATATTTTTTTCATCCTCTACAGCATCGTGGAGTGCCAAATCTCCAGCACTGAGCACTGGAGCATTGCTCTTGAGGGTGTAAGGGTTGTGCACAATTTTGAGACATTTAATGCAAGCACAGGACAATGTAAGGCTCTGGAGTTTACATGCTAGTTAAGCTTTTATGAAGTTCTAGCCTGAGAATTAGTCTAGAGAAGTGAAGCTGAATAGGCAGCTTAGGAACAGCCAATAACTACTTGAAGGGTAGTTTCAATGGATGCTTTTGCCATCTGTTTACATCTTTGCCATCACTACAGATATAAGGACAAAAAGTGACAAGTTGTTCCTTGGAGGGTTCAGTTTAGGAAAAAAAAATCTTCACTATAAGAGCAATAGAAGTTCCTTAGAGAGGTTACAAAATTTACATTCCTAAATATTTTCATGACTGGGCAAGACAAAATCAAAACTGACCATACCCTGTGTTGACAACAGTCTTCCTTCAGGTCCTCCTGAGCTTAATGGTGTCTAACTAGACCTTCCAGCCAGTAGTCCTCTGATCCTGTGTTTGGAAAGGGATGGTGAGAATAAGAAAAGGGGGCTTGACACAGTGTGTGAAAGCAATAAGCACTTGAGAATCAAGGTAAAGAGCTGGTGTATTATGAAATAAATAGGGGGAAATAGTGTAACATCTTCTTGGTTGCTTTGTACTAACAACAAATATACTCTAGAAATATATTCTGATATTTATTTTTTGTTTATTTTCCAAAACCAGATGAGTGATCTCTGATCAGTTAGTCAAAAAAAAAAAAAAAGATTGTATCAAACTGTAGTTCCTATTACAGCCAAGTTACTTGGTCTTGCAAATATTGGTTAAAGGAAGTCCTTCAGCATCTACCTGACGAAAATTTTTGTATTTTTGGGTATAAGCAACTGAGAACTGGTTATAAAGGCCTAAGTAACCAGAGAAACTGTTGAGGGTAGGGGTTTTCCCAGCTTTGGGGATCCTTGTCTTAGTTAGTTGTCAATGCAAATGAACCACAGTTTAGGTGGGAAATGGAAATTTCATCTTGCAGTGTGACCTCTACAAGTTTTCTGTCAATGTAGACGTCTACTGTGCAAAAAGCAGCTATTCTTCTGGTTTTACCCAAAGTGCAAAATGTAAGATAAACACTCTATTTAAACTGATTGGCAGATTTGGTCCCCTGTTAAAATTAAAGTAATTAAATGTACTGAAAAGCCCATTGCTTTGGATTTACTGACCTTGATTTGGTTTAGTGTTGACTGAGGCCCTTTTTAATCTTGGTTTATATTCCCATATGTTTTGCCCTCAGCCAGTATATTTTTAAAATTTCATTGTATAGTACTGAAAAATTTAAAAAAACCTCTCCTGATGCAGTTAAAATTGAATTTAAGCATGCATGAAGCACTAAGTCGCTAAATACTCAACTTATGAAAAGCAGAATTTAGCATTGTAGTATATACTAACTTACTCAAAGAGAATTCAGAAAAGTGTAATCAATGAACTTTTTGCAGTTCCTCATGTAGTGTAATTTGACTTCTCTGAAGCCACAAAACCCAGTATGAATTAAAAACACTGCAGTCTACTTAGTTCAACTTATTATTGGTGTTCTTTCATCAAACAATGTTATTTTTTCTTTGTTTTTCCACCCCACAGGACAACATTTTTAGAATGGAAGACTCACATTTTGAAAATGGCCGAGGGAAAAGCCCTTATGATCCTAAACTGCTGACAGCTTCTCTTTTAGTAGGTAGGTGCCTTGATAAAAGTTCAATGAGACATGCATTCACCGTTAACAACTGCCAGTTTTCTGTTTTTTTTTTTTCTCCCATCAGTACCTACGATAGTGTTTTGTTTTATGAATTTTATTTCCAAGCTAAAGTCATTCTGGTTTCATTTATAAGTTGACCAAGATGTCTTGAGAAACGAAATGTGTGAGCTGCTTTATACCTGTGTAAGACCTTGATTTTGCAAAGTCTCTCCCCTCCCCAGAGCTGGGTGACTCCGAAGGCATTTTAATCACCCAGTTTACAGGCTGGCCTCACTGAGTCATACAAGCACAGCTGAGAGCAAAGTGAGAATGGGAATAAGTCATTCCTTATATTCATTTTGCTGCTGAGGAAGGTCTGTCACCCAATCATTCCTGTAAGTGAGCTGGAGATACACAAATATTCACCAGTCTAGGCCTTAAGATGATGCTTCAGTGGAAGAGATTTATCCAACAGTGAATACAATTAACCTCCTGGCCAGAATAGAGAGGTTTCCATAAATTAAGCATTTTCAAATTAGTAATACTTAATTGCATGCAATATGTAAGTGTACATATTTGTATGCATATACACAGTCCACACCTGGACTGCGTTAACCTAATTAAACTAATCAAATTGATTGAATTTGTCTAATTGATTTAATTTATCTAATTGAATTAATTGTATTCATTGTTCTTCCTGCTCCTTTACAAAAATGGCAAAAAGATGTTTTGTAAGAGATAAGGAGTGAAGCAAATTAGATTCTTCTTTCGGTAACAACCCTGCCCAGGTGTAGCCACTTTATCCTTAACATGTAACTTTCTGGCAATTTATTACACTGTCAAATGCAAGAGGTCAACAACAGTTTCAGAAGATTGTGGATTCACTCATCTCAGAAGCCTTTGGAAAATTTCAAATACACTGACTTCTCCAGGACCTTATCCATATTGCTAGTCTTGAGTCTTGCCTACCAGCCACCCTTATTAAGTGCACTTTACATTTAAAAATGAAACTGTTCAAAATAAACAGCAGCAAAAATTCAGTCTTGAGTGTGCCTCATTTCCTGATCTTCGAAGCGTCTAATGATCAGAGGTGATGAGCTACCCTGGGGACATGCACTTTTTAGCAGGAAAAACAAGAAAGACATCCACATCTTGCTCCAACTTGTACCTTGTACAAATAGAGAGGGAAAAAAAGGTGTGTGTAAAAGGCCAGTGTATAAATTAGTGCCTGAAGCAATTTGAATTTGTGGCACAGCTACCCTCAGGGGAATGACTTTACTATTTACTTTAATATACAATAAAAAAAGAGAATGATGACAAGCCAGTATTACATGGTATACCCGGTATGCAACTGCACAAAGTCAACAATGTCTAGCTTTTCACATTCCTTTTTTTTTTTTTTTCCCTTTCAGTTCGGCACAAATATGATTATCTTATTTCCCTTGGCTTAGATTTCATGTCTTTAAAACATCTTTGCCTTCTTGAGCCTACTCCTTATCAATATAATTTTCACTCTATGTATGTTTCCTCCTAATAAACAGTAGACTGATCATGATGTTTTGTTTTGAATAAGGCCTCAATTAGAGAGAGCCGTTGGTGTATAAGCACTGTAGAAAATGGTGCAGATTTGACATTCAGTGATGTATACAAAACTCAGAGTGAAGCTGAACTTAACATCCCTGTGTCTTGAACATGAGCATCCTTTCTCCACTTCCTCCTCATAGCTATCTCACAGTCATATTGTGCTACTGATTATAATTCCACATTTACTTCAATCCTTTACCACAGAGGTTGCCCTGATATTTCAGAGGGTGTACATCAGATTCACTAAAGGCTTGTGTTTACTTGCTCTTACCTTTAAAAAAAAAACAAACCCAAACATAAATTTTATGGTCAAATAATGACCCAAGCCAAAATAATTTCCTTCCACCACAATAGGTGAGGAACAGGGAATGGAGAATGGACGGGCCAAGGGATTGATTGCATGGAGGGGTTTGGTCCAGCTGCACTCTTCGGAGTACATAGCACTGGAGTGAAGAAGTGAATAGGTCTATGAAGGCCAAAGAAGCCTCTTGACCTCAAGCACTTCACACCAAGAAGAACATGGATGGACTTCTGCTTCCCTTCTCCTGAGCTGAATGATAGCTCAGCTACTCCTGGCCCTCATCTGCCAGAAACATTTGTCCTCACAAGAAACCTGGTTTAATTTATGTTGGAGAAGACAACTGTGTGAAACAATTACCCAGTACTCATCAGGATACAATGTTACAAGTAGTAACAGTGTAACTATTAGGACAATAAAAGAAGGCTGAGAAGGAAGAGTAATTTATATGGCAAATACAGGAAGGAAAAATGACCTCTGTTATTCATCAGAAACACTAAACAGATTTTTTGGAAAGCATGGAAGAGTTTGCTCTTGAATCTGTTACAAGAAGGTAAATCTTAGGTAAGTGAAATGTAATTACCCAAGCTGGAATTTGAACAAAACACCAAGGTTAATATGCAAAAAAAAAAAAAAACTTAAGATCTTTGATAGCCTTTAGTGCTATTAAAGGATTCTTATTTTACATTTCAACTGAAAGAAACATATATGAGTGTGAAAAGGGTCTTCAGTTTTCCCTCTCTCCTGAAAAAAAAATTAATAATATTCAAACGAAACACCCCCAAACCAAACAGTTCATCATTATTAAATTGTTCCAATATTTTTCCAGTATACATTCCTTGTTCCATCCACCTGCAAACATTTTCCATTATTTTTTTAAGAGTTATTCATTAAATTTAGTTATTGCTACTCTACTCTAAAGTAAACACCATCTGGGAACATGATATAACTAGTTCCTAGTAATGGAAGACATTATTCAGCCATTCCCATCTATGTGCTGCTAACTAAACAATCTCCATTTGAGTGGACTAATGCTTGAAACTGTAGAGGGCCTAAGAAGTCCCTGGGTACCACAAGTGTGTATCCTAAGTCAGGAATAAAATAAGAGGTAGTCTGATTTTCGAAGAATGTCATCAGAGGAGAAAATTATCATTGGATGTTTTAGTCTAAAGCAGCTGTATTGGGATAACTGAAAAAAACCTCAGAGAAGGAGAGAGTGTTGTCCCATTGTCAGTCTGAGGCCCTTTAGGAATAGACCCTTTAAGATTTCAAAAGCTCTGGTGCTCAAAGCTATTGATGTTCGTGTAAATCACTGGGATTTTTTTAAAAACTTAGAATTTTTTAAAAATATGATTGTATTTTAAATCAGATTCAACACCTTAATACTTCCAAGTCTGGATCAATGCGATCCGAAACACAGTTACTTCTTACCAAGGCAGAACTTTACTATTCTATTTCTTAGAAATTAGCAAGGTTCAGAATTTTAGAGTTTGTTCTGTTTTCTGGGAAGCTTTAGTTGTTGACTTTAAAATGTATTAAATAATCCATTACTATGTACATCTGAAAATCTTACCTGCTAACCAACGATAGCAGATTTAATTTGGCAACCTTTTTATCAGGGACAGCAATCAGCACATTCAAGGCTTGGTTTTGCCTACATTCCCCATCCTCGCAATTCTCTTATTTCTTTGAAGAAGGAAGCTTACCCTTCTGTACTTGCTAAAATTATTTTTTAACAATGTAATCTTTCTTAAAAGCTAGATAGAAACAATTCAGCAAATAAATGTACCACTTGGGTTTTAACTTCTTTGTATCCAGTGAACTTGGGGGGATGTTCAGTTTCATGCTGTTTATGTACAGTATGTGGGAAAATGGTTCCTTCTCCCTCCAAACAGTATTACTATGGGCATTAAATGTTGCCTTTTTAATATTTCTGTTTGCATTCACGTATCGATATGCTACCGAGTTTTGTCCAAAACATAAATTTCTTTCATTTGCAAATGACTGAGGGATATCAGCTTGTTCTGAACAGTCACTGATTTATATTGCTAGGCTGGAAAGACAAAGTGACAACTTTCTACTCGCCCCCCCATCCCCCCTCTCGCCCCCCCATTCCTTCTTTCCCCTATGAGAAATGTTTTCCAGTTTTTAAACTGTTCATTTCTACATTCTTCTTAACGTTAATGAAAACTGCTTTTACAACTGCTGACAGTGGAAATAGCACAGTGAAGACTATCCGTGACATAAAATAATCATTTTCTAGACCAGCAATGAGTAAATTTCAGTGCAAAAGAAAGTCTGCACAGAAAAATAAAGATGAATGTACTTCTATCTAGACAGGAGACAAAATCATCATATGGCCTTTAACTAGTACTAACTCAATGGTTGTGCACATCTGGAACATGACTTGAGGCTCACCATGAATTTAGCAAAAATTATCATCTAAAGCCTTACAAAAATAAATTATATTTCTTGGTATTTCTGTCTAGGAGAAGTCAGAATCTGCATGACTACAGCAAATCATTTCAAACTGCTGACACTGGTCTTGCTATATTGAAACTTGGAGGGGCTGCAGTAGAAAGCAAGGAAAGGTCATCTGGTCTCTTACAGACTCTCCTTTGGAACATGCTAAAGCCCATTATTGGCAAAAGTTGTACAGTATCACCACTGACAAAAAAAAGTACCAATCACAAGAGCCTAGCAGCGTGAAGGAGCCTTGGGCTGAATTAAGTTAAACCTGAAAGATATGTTACTTTCAGTCGTGTTTGTATATTGAGTTAAAGCTGAGGTGCCAAAATCCCTTACAGTTCTAAATACTGCAAAAATATGATTTCAATGAGGCATTGAGCTATGTTTGTTTTAACTTTAATAATGTAATATTAATTATAGACTTTTTTCTTTCTTTCTCAATTGACCTTTAGGTCTGTTGGTAAGTAGGATGCAAAGTAAAGCTTCTTGTTTTTTTTCTTTCCCCCTTTGATTTATATTGATTTATCAGAACTCACTAGGGATTGAAAGGCAAGAAAATGAAGATAAGGTTAAAGAAAGGTTAAGCACAGCATCAAAGCCTTTTCCACAAGCAAAAAGGTTTTATGTTCTTTAAAATCTCAGCTGCATACCCTATACATAATAATCACTATAATTAAGTGATTGTCTCCCCTTTAGAAAAAGTTGGAAGTGACATAGAGGAATGATAAATCGTTAATTAATGATATGCTGTTATGTTTCACTTCTGATTACACCTCCTGCTGGGCACGACTGGTCTGTTTGCTTCTAATCTCTGCTGTGAATTCATTCAATTCCACGCCTTTCTGCTATCATGTTTTCACCCTTCCTGACTTTCATGACTACCATATGGTGCAGAGCCACTGTAGGTTCAATTGATAATTTCATGGTGTCAGTGTTCTGCGGAAAAGATGCCAGTGATATCCAGTAGACATGCTTGGACATGGTTGTCCCACCATGGAAATATCTAAAATTGCCATGAAAATTATGAACTTGTTCCTAAAGGTTGTTTCCAAATGAGGATATGGTAGTTCATCGTGACCATGAAAAAAAACATTATCTTAGCTTAAAGAAATAGTTATTTTGTCCTCAAACTTGTCTTTTTCACAAAGGACTCTTCTAAGATATAGTTTGAAATTAGCAGTTGGAAGAAATAATACTTTTTAATTCCATACTAAAAATATAGGTGAGAGTATCTCGTTTTGCATATGGGTGTAAAAGGGCACAGTCTTAAACCATGCATTTTTGGCAATTTGAATTCAGAGTAATTTCATGGACAAGCTCTAAATTAATACCAGAAAGATATGTGTCGTTCTTTGACCCCTGATTGTTTTCTGTGAGTCTGATTGCTATGTACTGATTAATCTCTGTACCAGTTGGCAGGTATTTAACTTGACTTGATACTCTGGATTTAGTCTCTCCGCTTCCTCCATGATACTTCTAGCTGGCTGAGCAGGGGCTCACTGGGACTCTAATATTATGAGTTTCATCTCCAGCTAGGCTATGTATGTGCCATTTAATGGCTGAAGTATCACAGGTCAGTTTTTAATTCACTTGTTCACTGTGATAGGCATGAGGTCAAGGTAGCAGGGAATGATCTCATTTATTCTCTCCCTTAGCTGATGCCCTTTGCCAGTATCACAGTTACAAATGTGGCAGGAGGAGAAAGACATGCTCTATCTTTCCCCTAGAAGATACTGTTTTCAGAGGATTTCCTTGATTAAAAAAAAGGAAGAGAAAAAACAAAACCAAAGATCAACAAAAAGGCAGTTTATATATGAAAAGTTCAAAGGTTTTTATGACTTTCTGCACCAAGAGTGAAGGAGCCGGATTCTCGGATTCCTAACACAGAGTCACAAAACCCCAGTAGGTCTCCAGCACAAACTCCTGTTCAAAACAGGGTGACTTCACAGTTAGGTAAGTTTTTTTGGGGCTGCATACTAGTGCCTGACAGAGGTTGGTGTGCAGGCTTTCACTATTCCAGCCAAACGAATTTTTGAAAAGTAGCTGGGCTAGCAGGAAGTACAGCTCATTTGGAAGAGGTTACAGTTAAGCTGTGCAGTGAGAAAGTGGGTCTAATCATATATTTTCAATGACAATGCATTGCATATGGCTTATTGCTTTGTAATTTTCTCGTTATCCCTATTAGCGTAACATAAACATAGAACCAACAGCTTCCTCTGACTTACCATGACGGGAAAATTGAGAAATGTTACTTACAATTATGTCCTCCCACAGATGGAGAACTGTACTCTGGCACAGCAGCAGACTTCATGGGCCGGGACTTTGCCATTTTCCGAACTCTGGGGCATCATCATCCAATCAGAACAGAGCAGCATGACTCCCGGTGGCTAAATGGTATGTAAAACGTACATTTATCTGTTTATGTTCATTTAACCACTAAAAAATAGTACACAGCTTCATTCCAGCAACATCTGACATATACACCCGTCTTTTATTTGGAGCAGAATTTTGTCTTAAACCAGTTAAACTAACCAAAAGTGATTTATAAAGAAGCATTTTTGTTTTAATTACATTAAGATTTGTGTAGTGTGATTAAATTTAAAACATATACAGGCACTGTGGCTAACACGTTTATGTCACAGGAGCAGATTGCTGTAGGGTACAAGTTGGACAGAAGCTTAGGGCTTATGGAGGCATCAGCCACACGTCAACACAAAGTAGTTACAGAGACCTGGGCAGGACTGTGCCTTGAATAGGCTTTAATTTTTGGCTGAATTCAAGGGAATCTGATGCTGAGCACCAAAGTCTAGAAGAAGTAAATCAGCAGAGCTTCATGAGCAGGCCAAAGTTCTCAACACTTTGGAAAAACTGAAAGGGGTCCTGAGCATTCCAGACTCTTAGGTTTCAAAATATTCAATAGTTTAACAAGCCACAATAGCTCACATTGTTGTATGGGTTTTGCTAACCAAGGCTATAGCTGCTTGTTTGCGTGTATGAGGGGAGAGGGATAGTTTCTGAGGAAATTAGGAAATCGAGTTTTGGCTTCACATACCAGAATCCTAAAATGTATCTGAGTACTCCTTCCAAGTTCTCCTGAAGTCAAAATTCGAATAGCTGAAATAGAATTACACTTAGCTTTAGCTATACAAGGATAGGAGTGTTTTAGAAATGATAATTCATCATTAGAAAAGGCTAACATTTAAGAGAGCTATTGATGCTAATTGTAGTTTTCTGAGTTAATTTGTATTTTAATTTTTGAAGAGTTGACTAGCCACTTTTGCTGTAATGCTGCTTGTCTCTGCACTCCTGTTTTTGAATTCACAAAGTATTTTATTCTTAGGTATTTTTCACTCCTAATCACATTATTTATGTCTGTGCTGAGGTCCAAGTTTTCTTATGTGGTTTTGCAATTTAGTGCTAACTGTTCACACAGGTTTTTAATGTCTAAGAGCAGACTATATTTTAACAACACAGTTTTTTATTAGCTACAGTCGGGAACTTCTAGTATCATATTGGTTATCATATTAGCTGCATATGTAATCTGTAACACGAACCAATCCCTGAACTCATAATTAAAACCACAAAGTGTTATTGTAGGTTGGATAAACAATTCAATTTATGGCATATACATTGGAGACATGTAGCAGATAAGTGTGTTTGTGATGAGTCTTATGATTCTGTGTTTTAATATGACAAGTTGAAAGAACCTGATTTTTGTCCTGTTAAATTTAGTTTTGTCATAATTCCTGTGGACTACTGTGAAGACAGGCTCAGGTCTATCACATTTCAGTCCTACAGTCTGTGCTTGCCCAGTAACACAGAAATATTGATCATTAGTTTATTTTACTCTAACAATAGACAAGATTTTTGGACATCAGGAGACAGCAAAATATAAGGATAATATCCATCTATCTTGGTACATGGCAGAGTAAAAATATGTTTAAGGAAACAGAGCACTCACTTTTCTTAATGGTAGTCCAATCATGCAAGCAAAATCTGGTTTTATGCAGTAGATTTGCACAATGACAGCAGAGCCAGGAGGATTTATGCAGTGGGAAAGCATAGCCATTGTCCATAGCCTCTGTACTTCATTGCTGAAAATGTGTCATTCCTTTGTAGATTCAGGTATTGGTCTTTCTGCAGTAAATATGAGAACTGCTTTTCTGAAATTAGCACTAAGGTTACATCTGACATGATGCAGAACCCACAATTACTTTGTGCTTAAAATGAGGAGGAGAATACAGTTGCACGTAAAGAACTGATGAACCTCAAGCTCTCTCGTGTTCAAGTGTTGTCCAAAATGAGCACAAAGTAGAAAGGCAGCATTTATTGTGGCACAGGGTGAAGATGTTTTTCAACTCTAACTGTAGTTCTTACCTATATTCCTGTATAGAAAGTTTTGAGCTAATTTAAGAAAGAAGAATCAAACAGAGACCTTTAGAAATTATTCTCATAACTTTCTATAATTTAATAAAGAATGATCCTTAAGTATATTTCTGGAATCTATCTCTCCATTTCAACTTAATACGTTTATATTCTTAATATGGATAGGTTGGCTTAAAATCTGCACTAAAATGTTCCTTTAAAGGCTCTAAGACTTTACTGTTAGTTTCCCAGTGATAAGGTCCTGGCAGCCCTTCCACATAGTCCTAATTTCAGCATCTAACAGGGAAATCCAAAAAAGATAATTATTTGGGTTTGAAGCTCTGTAGGCATGCCAATCCTTTGATTATTTTTTTTTTCTTTTGTCAGTTCTCTCTTTCAAATGTAATTATAAAAGAAGCTTTATATTAGCATGTATTTAAAGTGGATATATTTTTAATAAAACCAGCTCTCATTGAAGGATGAGTATACTCTACTCTCTTAAAGATCTGTATAAACTAGTTTTGAACCCGAAGTTTGCAGACCTTTATACATTTTTGGTAAAGACACAGATTGCTGTATAGTCATGAGTTTGCTTTTCCAGTTGCTTTCTACAACATGCTTAGTCTCGAGTTAAAACCCACTGTTCTAATGGACATACACTGGAACTGAAATAAACCAGCAGTCCTGATCAAGCTTACAAAGAGAAATCCTCATCCCTTCATTGTGGACTTCAAAAGTGAGGTTGTGAGACATCCAGTTATAAGTCCTTGCTAATACTGACCTCATTCAGGGCAGGAACTTGAAGCTGATTTTCTCTTACTAAGGCTAAAGTTAGAGCTGATAGGGTGCAGGAAACACAAGAGTATGGAATCAAAAATGGAGAGATTGTTGAACATTAAGAGTTTGCAGACTTCTCCCAGAATTTAAATATCAACCTGAACTGGCATAAAAGTAGGACAATTACACAGAGCAGTTAATTTTTTTGGATTTAATTATGAACACAGAGTTTCTACAGAGATCACACAGTCACTTTTTGGAGATGCTCCACCTTTCATAAGAAGTTGCGTGTTACTGGGAGGAGAGGTTTGAACTATGTCCAGCCCAAGGAAAGTTGCTGACCAGAGGCGCTTAAAGACTTTTAAAGTCTTTTAAAGATATTAAATACTAACAGGCTTGTAAAGACCTTTCATTTTGTGTAAATAATTAAACAGCCACTAAGCAAAATAAAACAGGGGAGACCGATTCTGTAGCCATGTAGTCAGGGCATTCATCTAGAAGGTAGAAAACCATACATCAGTCACTGTAGCAGTGTATATTTAATTATTGAGTTGGCCAGATGTGACATGGAGGCATGTGCAAAAACACAGCAAAATATGTCAGTGCTCAGGGAAGTCATCTCAGATATGAAAAGCCACAGTTCAGTGCCCCAGACTGAATCATGCACTTTGTTATAAACCATGTGCAAACTCACCCTGGGCATTATTGGCTCCTCTGGTAAGCACATGTGGTTTCTCTGTGTGAAAAGCTTTGACAGTCCTTAGTTGGTCCTAGTGAGGGTCAAAAATATTTTTGAACTTTCAGAAAAAAGAATCTTGAGATTGTAAAAACGGCCCCTGTCCAGCTTTACTATAGGGAGCAATGGCTTTGGTGTTGCATATATAACATAGTCTTGCCTACAGGCAAAAAAAAAATAAAGTTTTCCTTTAAATGTGCCATTGGCTTTTATATTTCAGACCCACAAGAAGCTAGTGTTATTTCAAGAAACCAAAGTTCAGGTCCTGCTTCTATGAACTGCTTCAGCAATAAAAAAAGATGAGTAGGAGGCTTGAGTCAGGTCAGAGCAGCTTCCCTTGGTACCAGGGAGTTCCCCAGCGAGCTACACGCAGCGTTTGCTGTACGCCTTCCGCAGCAGCATTCATGCAAGGGCTGAGGGCATGGCTGGAGGCAAGAAGGCAGAAATGGCAGTGCAGTGTACCAAAGCAAATGGTAAGCAATGCAAAAGCAATTTACTGAAGGCAGTTTCCTGGCTGAAGATTAGGGAAGTCAAAGGAAAGCCTGAAGTCAGTCTCATCTTCCCTGAGTTGAGTGCAGAGAATCTGGCCTTAAATAGTAAACATTTTGTAAAATGAATAAGTATAAACAGTTATTTTAAAGTGAAACAGAGTTGGTCTGCAGAAGATTTGAAAGGAGATGAAATCACAAAACCTGCATTAAAATAATATTGCAAAACTGGTTTGCAACTCAGAAAAGTGAGAGAATACTGGCCTCGCTCACCCTCTTTACTAGACCTGGAGTCAAGAGAGACTGTTAGTCTAGATTTCCAGCCTTGGCTTGGAATTTCCATGATTTTTATGGGTTTAAACCAGCTTTATGATATTATTTTAGCATACTTCCCATGGCTTAATTTTTAAAGAGAAGTAGTAGCTGTGCTTAGTCCCCTGGGGTTATTGTCCTGGATAATCTTTACTTTATGGTTACATAAACAGCTGAGAATTATAGAAGCTGAGTGACTGTTCAATACAAAAGAAAATGCCCTTTTAAATTTCACAGGCTTCAAGGCAGGAACCATAGACTTGATACTCTCCTAGCATTCATACAGAACTTTAGCCACCATTTTATGTTGTTTCCACTTATGGCAGTTTGTAGGATGTCCCAGCACTGGCAACATACGCATGCAATTTTTAATATGTATGTATTGCACAGTAGGGGAATGTATGGCAAGAGAAAGACAAGATTGTGGCTAGTTTATAGGATTTTTGCCTCTCTAATAAAATATTTTACGTATGTCAAGATATTTAGAAATTAGTATTTGTTCTCTTGAATTACCTTTGCTAAGACTTGGATGTGTTCATTTCCTGCATCCTTGAATCTATAATTTGTCTTTGGTCGCCCACACCAATCCCTTTTCCCATCTATGTATACCCACTGACACCCTCTTCTGTGCTACTCTCTTGTCCTTAAATGCTTCCCTAGTTTCCCACTTTCCAGCTCACCTTCTACACATTTCCAGTTCAGATAAACAGAAAGCACTAAAATACCTGACACCAAAGGTGAGCAGGTTTGGAAAACAGCTGACCTGCCAGCATAGACAGGACCCAGCCATCCTGGTACCTGGGGGTTATTTCGTAAAGTGCATCTCAGTCATTCTTGGAGAACAGAAGTGATGAATGCCACAAGTAAAACAAATCTCCAGCAAGAAAAGAGCTATTTAAGTAAAGGACATTAAAAAACAGGGTATGAAGTTGCATGTGAGTATATTTAGTGTTCAAATCAGAAGTCTTAAACCATGAAGGGAATGACATTAGAAAAAACCTGCCCAGTAGAACAGGCAGTTGTGCGGCTTAGGTGATTTTAATAGAAAGTCAAATAACATTTTATGTGTTGTCATACAGCATGGTGCCTGACATCACAAGGGACTGCAGTGAGTAGACTAAGAAATCTTCCCCAGCTCTGTATTCCCATGAGTTTGCAAGGACATATTTAAACAGACTTAGAAGTAAAAGTGAGGGTATTCTTTTATATGTGTGTTGTTTTTTTTCTTGTATTGTGATTTTGGAGGGGAGTTCCCCTCAAGTATCTCTTGCATTTAAAATTTGCATTTCTGTATTTGAACCAAATTAGTCAGCGTAAATCTTCTGTCATGCAGACTGTAGTGTGGACCAAGTCCTACACTTTCCCAGCGCTGCTTATACAGACATGAACAACTCTGACCCTTGCAGGAACAAAGCATGTCCATACATGCAAGTCTCATTTCTCACTGAATATGCCCTCCCACCCCTATTCTCATTATCTTCATTGCTAAGAGTAATAAATAATTTCACAGTGATAATTTCACAGCGACAATTGCTAATGTCACCTAACACAGTGCTAGGAAGTACTCGGAAACTATGGTGGTGATGGCATAATAATGTGAACAGAATGGCTTACAAACTCAATTTACAGGATTTTTTTTTTCTCCCAAAAGTCTGTAGATCCAACTTTGAGAGGCTGAATATGAATTTTAAATTGTTCTGCTCATTCCAATCTAAACAAGTCTTTTCTCTATGCCTTTGTAGTACAACCCATTCATTTTCTCTTTGAAGAAATGTAGAAGTTCTAAAACGATAAAATAATCACTTGTTTCTTAATATTCTTACTTGACATTTATACTGTCACTAACCTGAAATGGTTACAACTCAGGAAAACATAGGTACAGCTGAATACTTGATCAGAAGACATTCATCTGTTTGAACAAGTTGACTCATCCTGTCTGATAACCACTCCCTATACCTTTATACAAAGCAAGAGAAACATTTGATTCAGAAATCAAAGAGCAAGTAGCGATTAGAGAATGGGCTTTACAGTTTCTCTGGATGTGAGGATGATTATAAAGATAGTGAGTAAAGACAACTAGAAAAATTACCATCTCCCATCAAGTGGCCTGAATGAAATTATTTTAAATCCTTCTAGGAAACAGATTTTATTATTTATCTCTCTCCCTCCTCCTTTCCCACCATGGTCTAGAATTTGGTCATTTTCTTTATTAATTCAGTGTTATAGATGAGATTTTGTTGTGTTTAGATATGAAAAATTGGTAAAAGTAGCCAAAGGATAACTTTTGAGGTAGGAGGGGAAAAAGCAAGGAAGAAAGATGAAGCAGAAGAGGGCACTCCCCTGGTCTGACTGTACATTTTGAGAACTTCCTTACGCTCTAGAGAATATGGCCTGGGGCAAGAAGACTTGCGTCAGTAAATGTATTGGTCTGAGCTATAGCCACAGTATGCTTAGGGATGTTAGTACACAAATTAGTCCAGAAATACCTGACTTAGGGTATATATATATTACATAGTTAACCGTGGGCTCATTTATGAGTTTCCGCTTGGTCAGCTTTATTATCCACATCAGAAAACGACAGCTGGAAGTGTAGATTAGAAGCCGTGCTTTGCTGCAATTCATACTGTGACTCACTTTATAGAGCATAGTTGATCAAAAATAATGGGAAGGCTCAGAGTGCTTTGTGCACTGTTCCCACTGGAGACCAGAGAACTTTGTCTGCCGCACGCAGTACAGTTTTAGGAAAGAAATTCATAGTTCTCAAAGCAAGTACGGTGGGATATGATCCCAGTCCCAAACAGGTCAGTGCATAGTCTCTCTCTAAAATACAGACTTGAAAGTGTTTGTCAGCTTGGGGACCTCCACTCATTCATCTATACTGACTTGATCAGTTTGTGATGTGCCTTAGATTTGTTACATTTTAGGGGGTTGTGTCAGTAGTGAATATGATATCAGGTCAACGATCAGGTGGACGTTAAGTCAGGGAAAGACATACAGAGTGTACCCTTCCCATCACTAATGCTTTGCCTCCTCTAGGGAAGGAATTGAATAAAAAAGCCAGAACAAGCTCTGACTAGCTAGATGTAGCTAAATAGATGCACCTAGCTGTACAGGGCAAATCAGGTGACCTCAGTTGAATATTCAGAATGAAATTTGATAATAAGCAGCTTTGTAAAGTGACTATCTGTTCACATAAAGAAGGTGACAAATTCATAAGCAGTGATAGCTGTGGCAATAATCCCTACTAGAAAGCTTTGTGTACCACTTTCAGTTAATAGATGATTAAAAGGGCAAGGTCTATCTACTTATATTATATAAATATAAATGCATTACCCACATGAATCAGTTTATAGGAAGCTTCTCTTCTTGCCCTGAAGGTGAATTTCAATAGTGAAAAAAGAGTAGTTTGTCCAGGACATGTGTAGTGTTCAGTTTCTAGGCCTGCACTCTGCTTTGCTTTTGCTGTAATGCACATTTGAATTACACCACATGGGTGTAATTTGTAATTATTATTTTTATAAAGATTCAAATTAGCTCAAGGAAAAGAAAAATTCAGATTAGGTAGATGTCAATGAAAAAGCCTGTGTGTTATAGGCCTTGCAATTTCAAGTAAGTTTCCCATGATCCCTCAGATCTCTATGAGCGCTCATCACAGCTCTGATGCTGGGCAACCAGTGACTTTTAGCTACCAAATTGTGCCTGCTTTCCTGTTCACAAAAGTAACTAACCAATTTTTCAAGAAACAGAAACCTGCTTGTAGGGAATCACACAGCAGAATACTAATGGATTTACACAAAGCAGGAGTGGGTCTGTTACAGCCCCCTTCGTTGGGATACAACATACATCTGAATCTTTTTTTTTATGTTTTTGTGCTGGGTTTTTTCCTCTTCTGCTCTAGCCATCAATTTAATGAGTGTTGACCCTGTCAATACCAATTTCCTATTCTCAGGCCACCACGTTCAGAGTTTGGTGAGCATTCAATAGAGATTTACTGTTGACTGGATAATTTGAGTTCATGTGTGTGGTGAAAAATTAGTGAGGAGAATTACCCAGAAAAGTGGATGCCATGACAATGCATGTCACCATGGTGTGACCAGCTCTGCTGACATAGGTTTCAAAAGCTCTCCCCCTGTGAAAATGGGGCCTGTTTGCAAATTAATTAGTTTCTGGCAGCAGCTTGATTGTTGACCCAAAGTTTGTAGAGTGGAAAAACAATCAGATTAGTGTGTTCAATATAAAGGCTCAGCGCGGTACTCAAGTGCAGTTTGCCAAACTGTTGAAGCCATGAATAGAGTGAAACAAATTCTTTTTTTGAGAAGCCAAGTCAAAGGTTAAGTGTGATGTGACTAGAGCACACTAGCCGTGGGGTGGTGGTGGGAGAATCAGAAGTTTCAGCCACACAAAAATCAAGCAAGTCGCATTGAATTTAATGAAATTCACAGCTTCAAACGCAAAAGTGTTTGGCAATGTTTAAGCCTGTGTTAAAGGGAGAAATAAGATGGCTTTGTTTTAAGAAGTTTTCTTTGTACAGTCATGTGGAACACCAGGGACTGAGCCTCTAAAGGGTATTAGAGACACTTCCTGAGCCTCCACGCTGTTTCTAAGCACCTGCAGACTTTGAGGTTTGTACTAGTTCCTCCCCCTCACAACCACACACTAACTCTCTTTATCTTTAGTGATTCAGTCCAAGCCTCCCATTCATCACCTCCAACATTTGGGCAGGTTTCCTTTTTTAAGTAGTGCTGGTGCCACAACTAATGGGCAAACGCATTAGAAATCAACCTTTGCAAATAGATAGACTAGCTAAAACTTGTTATCCAGGTAGTGAGACAGAAGTTAAATACTAAAACATACCATAGGCCAGATCTTTAGCTTATAATAATAGAGAATATCAGCCGAGAAAGATCTACTAATCGCTACTCACTGCAGTGCTCAACTCATTTCATTAATACGCTTTATTTTTTCAGTGTCTGTTTTTATATAAATCTTCGTTTCAACACCCATTTCTCGTGTTTATTGTTATTTATGGCCTTATGGTATTTCTCTTATATCAAATAACCTTTATGCATTTTAAAAAATATTATTTTCCTAGTATGACAAGTAAAACTTAGGAAAATGCCAACAAATGTGGATGAGACCATGTTTGTGGGCAGCTGATGTATGCTTCTCATGAACCAATGTCTTGGCCCTGTTGGTGTGGATCAGAATACCTGACAGAACCAGGGGAATGAGAGGACAGAGCTAGTGAGCTGAAAATATGAAGGGCTCCACCACCACATAGTCACCACTCCATCATTTAACTTAGATGCCCAGCACACCTAGCAGAGTTAATGATGTCAGGACACAGCCCCTTAGCCTGTTCCTACCTCTTTCCCCCATTCCATAAAATTACAACTGTTAGTCTGTAACCTGTGCAAACTCTGATTTGTTCTTGTTAATGGGGCTGAACCTAACCTCCTTTACACTAACATTCCTGAACCGTGAATTGCTTGTCCCAAAAGGCATTCGGTGTTGCTTGCAATTAACACAACTGATTGCTCAAAGCCAGCACCTGATGTGGCATGTAGCCAGCTGGAAACGTAATTGGCTCCTCAGATGGAGAAACATCCACTTCAGAGTACAGTTTGTGATGACGGAATTATTAGTTCAAAGTAAGCCAGGTATGTGAATACCTGCTCTATACATTAAAATCTCAGCCAGCTAGACACAGCTGAATTAAGTTGCAGACTCAAAGCCTCCCTTTCTCTCTGTCTCCATTACTTCCCCTTTCCTTTGTTCATGAAATCATGTAAATTCCAGTCTGAATACTTGTAAGGCTAAGTAATTGCTTTTGTTCTTTGGGTTATTTAATTACAAATCTCAGCAGATGACAGGTCCTCTGCACTAAAGGAAGACATCACATTTGCACAGCTTCAGAATCCCAACACAAATGTGTGTGGCAAATCAGTGACTGCAGATTTATTCATGCCCTCTGGGACCTGCACTGCCTTTTCAGCTTAGCATGCAATATGATTTAAATTACAGCTTGTGCAGAGCTGTGCCTTGGGATTACACTCCATGTTTCCAACTGTTTATAGTTCAGTGAGCTTTAACCTCTGTGTTTCTGAAAATTAAATAATGTCACGGCTGATATCAAACTGATGGCTGGTGCTAGATTGCTAAATACTGTCTTGTATTAAAAGTCTATTTTTACAGCAGAGTGGAAACATCAATGTACTTAAGACACTGATAACACATTCAGGTAGTTCAAGAACACAATTCAAAAGTCACTCTAGCAAAGAATTTCAAAGCTAATATTAAGCTCCGTTCACAAGGATATATTCTGACTTCTGTATTTAGCATAGTAGTGTCTGTTGCCTTTACTAGAGGAAGACTGGGCTTAACACAATACATTATGATTAGGAAGGCACAAAGAGCATGTAAGATCAAGAAATGTAGATAGAGCATCTGTTGTAGTTAGAATCAGATCTGCAAATTTATAGTTTCATTATTTCTGAAGTACTATGATATATCAAATCTTACATCTTAAAGGCACTTTTGTGCTGTAACTGTAGCATGTCTTAATATTTCTGTAGACTTTCAACAGAGAAGGAGAAGAAACAGCTAGTTACAAAACTATTTTTAATATGGCATGTTATTTGCCTACTGATCAGTTTTTGTCCTCTTCATGGTTTTAATTGATACAAAATCTTTTAGTCATTTTTCTTCATTTACTTATGCAAACTCAGTGTTTCTAGGATATATACTGCTCTGGTCCTGCTTGAGCCACTTCACTGGGTTCTTTCCTGCAAAACCAAAGGGTGAAACGGATGTCACCACCAGCCTCAGTTGGCCCGTAGAGCCTGATTCATGGCTGTGATGTAAGAAAAAGAGAAAAAGAAGAGGGCAAATGAGAGAGAAAAATGGATACTTACTTTTCACTTATTAAAGCAGCATGTTTGACTACACAACAAAGAAAATAAATAATCCCCAAATACCGTATTCACAGAATTGCAGAGCTCATCAAAAAAAAAGCTTGACAAATGTTTCCTCATTTGATGCCTTTAAGTTTTGACATTGCAGTAGATCCTGAACTTCCCGTTTTGCTGCAATGCCAAAGTGATACTTCTTTTTCTCCTTGATCTTTAAAACACCCTATATTACTTATTTGAGGCTTCAATGCATAGCTTTTAAGTTTCAAAGCAGTGTCTATAAAGTATTCCATCCCTTGCTATTCCATTGTATTCTATGGATTTCTATAAATCCATCCTTCTCGAATAGCTGGCTGTTAGATTTTACTTTCTAAAGATGTAGATAGATGCTTTAACACAGTATACGGTAAAAAAGACATAGTAAGTCTAACAGAAAGCGCTGAATGCCTCATATGATGTGATAGTGTACAGATAAATGACTGTTATTGAAACATGATAATGCCACTTTTAAGAATCTAAATCTCAAAAGCAGCAGTGCTGTCCCAAAGTTGTATCTAACTGACATCTTGTTGTATAATAACAGAAAATTACCTCTTGCAATGGCAAGGGTTAAACTCTAAATCTTTAAGACCACAATCCAGCAGAATTTAATATTCCTTGAGCACTTAGGGCTGCCACAAGCACACTATGTAAATGAAGACAAATAGTTCCATTTCTGATTTACTTTTTAAAGTGATAGGTTGGCCTGTGGTTTTGCTAGATTCCTGGATTATGGAAAAGAGTATTTTTAATATATGTTTATATAAATAAATTTAATTTCCTTTTGGTAGGTTTGTAAAGATTTCTATTCAGGTAGGTGCAGCAAGATTTGTAGGAAGATTTTATTAGATGAGTTGACAACAAGAAGAAACTAGATAACTTTTCAGGGACAAAAGATTTTTTATTGATGATCATTCAGGAAAACGGAAGAAAAGTTATTTCAAAGACTGGTTTACATAGTTTTCCCATTCACTCCACAGCTGTTATTTGAAATCATTCAGTGATAATACATTATCTGTGAATTTGGCCATATATCTGCGAATTAGTGTTTATTGATTCTTTTAGTGCTGTTTGAGCAAAATTCAATATTCTTATAAATAGTAAAAAGTGTTCCATTGATGTCAGTGAGATTAATCATATTTCCTGAGCTCTATGATAGCATTTGGCACACTGTAAAATCTGACAGTCACATAGAACAGCTCCCTTCACTTACCCACCCCCCCTCCCACCCCCACCCCCCTCCGCCTTCGATCTCTGTTCCCTATTCTCCTGTTTCTTTAAAGGAACTTCCACTAAAGGCAGGAAAAGCTCCACGAGAGGGGAAGGTACAAAACCTTCCTATGAGATATTTAACATGGACTAGTGAGTTGTCAGCTTTTTTCACTAGATTGTATAAATAGGTTGTCATTATCAATACTCAGTTCTGCTCCATATTTGACATACTTTCGGCTTTAATTTTTTTTACCAGACCTTTCGATAGAAAGAATTGTTTAAAAAAAGTTCCATGTTTTTTCCATTTTTTCTAGAACCTATATTTTTAGTGTATTTCATTTTTTAATTATTTTAAATACTTTTGCTAAACCCCTACACTGCTTTTTAAATGCTAAAATTTTTTGTCTGATGCAGTGTTAACTCATAAAGTTTTCATTCTTAAAAGCCACAGTAGTTACATCAAATATTCTGAAATTCTGTAAGTGAAACTAAAAAAGGAGAATTTGCTTGTACAGAATTAAAGTCCATACTAATTGAACAGTTTGAGGGGAACAACTTGACAGAGCAAAGACTTGTCTGTCTGAAGTAATTCCATGGTTTTCATCACACTTGTGCTATCAGATGTTTTCTCTTTCTTCTTTTTAATCAGCAGAACTAAGTTTCACACCGTCAATAAGCTAGTACATTATTTCAGCTGGGTAAAAATCCTGTTAATATGTTACGTTGACTGAAGCTAAATTAGAGTTGGAATCACATATTATGCTCACATGACTACTGAATGAGGTTGTCATAACTGATGCTATCACATTGAATACTTCAGGTTGTGCTGAGGAGTTTTGCTTCTGCTTACTGATGCCCTACTGCATTTTGTGCTGCTGTGACACACTGACAGATCAGAGTTAAAACCACTCATTCAGCTGTCCATTCTGTCAGTCTTTTCTACCATCCCTCATTTTTCTTTCTGTAATAGATTTTATGTCAAGTTTCTTTACGCTAGCTGTAAAAGTTAATTATAACTACAAAATCAACCTCAGTTTTTTGGCCAAATTTAAAAGGATTTAACAAAAAAAAATAAAATACAGGGCATTGGATATGTTAGGAAATTGCTACAAGAGTGTAGCTGGATCGCTTCAAAACTAGCTCAGGCTGATGATAATTTACCAATGATCATCCCTCACTGAGAAGTGAGAAGATGGCAGAGTCCTGCCCAGTTTTTTGACATGACATCTGGGAGGAGTTCATTTTTATAGCCATGCAACCTCTTCCACATACTTAAAATTGAAGCTGACAGTAAAAAAAATCTGAAATTTTTCTTTTTATTTTCAAAATGGATGATTTTTGACAGAAAGGTCATATCTGATCACATTGTATGCAGAAATAAAGTATTATATGTGTGGACAAATGGTTCTGCTGGAGACAGGTTTGTGCACTGCATGGGTCTGACGGGGAAATCTTAAGAGTTCAGATCTCAGGAGACATACAGAGGCTGAAGACATACTTGTCAAGCCACTGCTGTTCAGTTTGGAGTTTCATGCTTTTGTCAGTCATACTGCTGAAGGCTGTCCCACTTTCTCTTCAATGAAATCTGTTTTCCCTGTCAATCCCTGGCTATTTCTCACACTGAGCTAGGGACTTGTCTCCTACAACTTCCCATGTCAGGAGTTTGGCTGATGGTGTTGCTGCAGAATGGTCTCTGCCTTCAGGATACTTTCTGGGATCCTCTGCTTTCCAAGCTGCAAAGAGGAAGAATATTCCATCCATTCCATCACACATTTCTCAGCATTCTTGAAGGCCCAAGGAAATCACCTTAGCGGAGGGGAACAGGTTTGGTCGCTGAGTTTTGGGTCATCTACCATACAATGCTTGGGCATCTCCAGAGACTTGTGCTCTGCCTGTGAACCTTCAGAGCTTACAAAAATCAGGCCTGTAGCATGGCTCTGATTGTCCAGAGCCTGTAACACCCCAAATTAGAAGCATCTCTTGTCTTCAGTGCCTCCATGTCTTGCTTCCTCCCTTAATACATTACTTTTTTAACATAAAGACTGTGACGTTTAGTTTTTGTCAGTCATCCAGAACTCTAAAGATGTAGGTTACACAGTTAAAGCATAGGCTTTCCAGTGTTTGTATTTCCAAGCATCAATGTCAGAAACTTCAGGTAAATGACCGAGAGAGGAAGAAACAGGCTCTTAGCTGGAACTCTCATTAGCTTTTTCTGCAGAGAGATTAAGAAATATAGAAAATTGAGATTGAAGTGTTCCCAAATGAAGATGGTATGCTGCAGACCTACTTTCTGTTCTGTGAAAGGCACTAGTTTTCTTAGTTGTGGAAGTTTTCTGTGTGAGGGACAAGTAAATCAGTTTAAAATTAATTGTGTGGATAGATATACAACACCTTAAAACATAGTTAGCAATGGAAAAGAGGTGTTAATTTTTGTTGTTGTTCTGTAAAGAGATAATAATCACCTCTTTTAAATTAAATAGGGTGGATAGATTATAAGCATTGTTTTGTGAGAAATCTAATTTACGTGGAGAATTAAGCTATAATTTTACTAAACTTTTGTATTCGCTTTTCTTCACCATATAATTAGTCATTACAGGGAATCAGAACTATTGTTTTCTCTGTAGAATAAAGGCTTCAGAAACTGATAATTGCATCAGAGTTCAACGTTTTCTTCTTTCTCCTTCCTGTTGGAGCTAAAATATTGCACCCAAGAAATATTTATACCAAATTATGCCTCTAAGGCGGAGGAAGAGAAAGACATCTCTGACCATGGCACTGCCTGGAGATTTAAAACTTGGCTGAAATTCAGGGACTCATTTACAGTACTTTAGAGGTGTTAAGTAGTGCAAATTAAGGTATTTTGGTCCCTCCGCAGTGGAGAGGAGGCAGTGAAGAGGAGGCAGTGGAGAGGAGGCCGGTTCTGGCCTGTCCTTGGCTCTTCTGGAGGTGACCCAGTAACTCAGTCCCCTGACTGACCTTATGAAGTCCTTCACTTCTCTTTATATCTAGCCTGTCAGCATGGAGGTTATATGTCTTAGTATATTATTAATGCTACAAAATAACCCTTCTTTGCTTTTTCCCCAACTATAAATTAGTAATTCCCTAAAAACCCCTCCACTTAATTCAGATTTAACATCTCTTACATTGAGGATGACCCACTAGTGATGCTCAAGGTCAAAGCATTGAAAAGCCATGACGACTAGGTGACTAGGTTCCTGTTGCTGCATATATAGGAATAGAACTGGGATGTGGAGGAATTATATGTGTAAAAGCTTTGTCCATCTTGGTTTGATGTGTATCTTTTTGCTTGCTCTGTTGTTGTTGCATCCATGTATTGAAATGATGGAATAGTGATATGTTAATTTTATTTTTAATATTTTTTCATCCTTGAAAGTCTGTAAAGTCTTTACATCACAAAAAATTAATACAAGTCACCACTGAAACATAACAGCCTGATTCTGTATAGAGGGAGATTTTTTTCTTAATTCTTCAAAGAGTCTTGAATCAGGAAGAAAACTGAAGAGTATGTATGCAATAGAAATTATGAGAAGCATTAGCTAAACCTTGAACTTTATAGCCCATATTGTAAGCTGACTATGTCACTAAAGTAATGTTTACTAGTCTTGGAAAAATTGGAAGGAAAAAATGGATATATCTTCTAAGAAGGAGAAACTGTCATAGCTAACACACTCATTAAAGATCATCATTCCTCAGTATTAGCTGGGCTTGACTCAAAAGCAAATGGCTTGGTAAATGTCATCAATCTTTTAAACTCTTTGGGATGAGAAATTCCATTGCATCAGCAATGAGTGACCATAATGTCACTTACTCTGTGATAGCTGTTAACATCTTAGTAATACATGGTGTGTGTGCCACACATTAACTTTTGTCTATCCATGGCTTTGAAAACAGTGTCTTTAAATCACATCTCTGCTCTGTATTTTGTCCCTGGTACTACCTTTTATATCAGCGTCTGATGATAAGTTGCCACAAAACCCTCATATTTGGTCCTGAAGAGCCACAAGTTGTCCCTTGTGCACACATCATTCCCTCCTCGAAGATGTGGTCTGATGCCAACCGTGTTGCTGAGGAGCTTCACTCTAAGTAGTGAATTGATGAGAACTCTGCTGTGTTTGCTTGAGTCATCAGCAACAAGCGGGAGATGAAAATTGAAGAATTAAAATGAAGGTACTTTGGAAGTACACCACTTAAAAGATTTGGTGTTTTGTAAACTGCATTCGAGAGTGCAAAACCACAAAACAATTTAGCTCTCTCATCACCATATATTATAAGCTTTGTCCTCTGGTGACCTCGCCGAGCACGCTTGTGGCAGTCGGCTCAGCCGTGCGCAGTTGTGACTGGTGCTGCAAGTCCTCCTCTCTGTGCATAGCAGAGCTCACTGTGATTTCAAGTTCAGATTTTCTGAGGACAGTGCTTGCTTATCTGTCATGGGTCTCAGTGGACGGGTGCTGTATGTATTTATGAAGTTCTGAGTAGCTGTCTATTTTTGTTGTCATTAAATTTTTAATTTCAACTTCCCTAGTCTTGTTGGTCTCCTCAGGGCCCCACTCACTCTCTAGTGCTTTTCATTAAATTATAGCAATTGCAGTTTTACTGAGCATAAAATTTCCCTAGTTTCCTAGAATTTTCTTGCTGTGAACAGATGAATTAGTCATTTTGACCGTAAATATACAATAATAGGGACATCCAGTTCAAACTCTTTACAAAACATTTCCTGAGAGAACTGCCCTTTGGCTCCTGTCAGATGATGAAGAGATGACCCCCAGCTTCTGTTCCCTCAGTTTACTCAGTCTTGACAGCTAAAGGTAATTTCTGTGCCTTCAAGTTTATAGAAATTCATTAAAATGCTAATACAATTCAGTTAGAAATCCAGTTTCTGACTTTTATTGTTTCTTGCTATTGGAATGCGTGTGTGAGTACGCGCACAGGGTTCTTGCTGCTAAAGATTAGCATTTGTGAAAGAACAAACGCAGATCGATTTTCCTTAGCTTTTTCTCAACCTGAAGTGCTGAGACAAGCAAAACATGTTTCCATTACTTAACTAAGCAAACAATGGCATATAAATCTTCGAGGCAGCTGGACCAAGGTGTCATTTTCATAAAGAGCCAGATTTCTCATGAAGGACAGTTTAATGGGCTGCTGTCAATGAAATGTCTGCAGAGCTGGTAATTGCAGAAGGGCACGCAAAAAAGTGGTGCGAGGAAGGTGTCGCATGGGAGCTGACAAATAGCCCCATAGCCAAGGCAGCTGGAAAAAGGAGACTGAAAAAGGTGTGTGCTTTAATAATTTACTTCTTGATTGTTTTAAATAAAAATCTAAGTTTTTATTTTTGGCTTGTTCACATTGGCTGCAAGATCAGAGAAGTGTTTTAAGCTGTAATTTTATTTTGATCATGATTGTGTGGCTTTAGTTCTCCTTTGATCATGCTTAAACATGTTTCAGACGTGTTTGTTTGATGTATGCTGTTTTTTAAAACACTCTTCCACATTGTGTGCCTGTGTATTTTTAAAGCAATGAATCATTGCAAAATATATGCCATCAAATTATTTCTTCAAATTCATTTTCCCAAAACATGCTTTCTGGACTTTTAGCAAATACGAGACTGCTTTTAAATAAGAAAGTGTTGATCTGTTGTAGTAGCATTTCTGAGGACTTAATGGGTTGGAGACAGTTTTAGTGTCACAGAATATCCAGTAATTCATGCACAGGAATCAGAAGGCATCCTGTCTATCCCCAGCAGCCACAGTGCACTGACTTTTAACAATTGTCACCCTTGGGTTTGGATTAAAGTCTGACTTACCAATCAGTAAAAAAAAATGTTGAAGTTCATTCTGGCACATCTTCTGTGGCAGTGTTGAATGTATGAAATAGGTCAGTCCTGACTGAATTATTTTAAACTTCCCATGGGGACCCCTTGATACTGAACCTGTTTAATTTTGCACAGTAAGGTGGGGTTGTCTCAATACTTGGACATGTACATCCTTTCTTCTGCTGCATGGGTGAGCAATTAAGACTGTCAAAGAGAAGTCACTTGTCTGTGGACAACATCTCCCTTCGCTTCCTCAAAGAAGAGCAATAAAAAATTCTGTGTAGTCCATGGAGAGTGCTGTGTTGCGTGACTTATGGCCATCTGGCTGATTGATTCATCATGACCCTAAACACTTAGTTGTAAGCATGGTCTGCTGCCCTGGAGCTAAATGCAAGTGTGCATCAAGCCTTAGGCAAGTCAAATAGCTCCTCTGCTCCTGAAACAATAAAGAACATGCTATAGATCACTAGTTCACACCACTGACTTAGATTTATAACCTACAAAATTGTCAACCACAGTTCTCTCCCTCTCTCCACACATATAGTCGTGATGTTGCTTTTATGATCATTATGTTCATTCTGAACAGAAATGAATCTATTTCTATATGCACCAGAACACACATAGCCTGTTTTTCCTTTTTTTGCTACATTGCATAGACATAGATCTGTTATACAGAGAGGGGAAAACCCCCAAACACAACCAGGTTAACAAAAGTAAGGGCCATATAACATGAAGAACTACTGTTTTATTGACTAAAATCACCTTGATTTAACCAGATGGCAAAATAGCCTGAGGTTTGCTAAATAACACCATTGTCATTCAACAGAAATTGCTGCATGATGTACAGTCGATGTGTTCTAATATGAGCTGTGTGAGCATTTTATTTTCATGGATGTAGTTAGGATTGTTAATGACTAATTGGAAATCTGAATTCATCCCAGGTGAGCACTGGTAAAAAATGTATACAAAGCATATTCACATGTGCTCTGACTATGATGTTAGTTATATCTGCTTTGCTCACACCCCTCTTCTCTTCTACAGCTCTGACAGAATTATTTGAAATATACTTTTTTTTATTTCTTCAACAGTTCATCATTTTTGTATCAGTTCTGTTTTAACGCTAGACTCATACTGTTTCTAGATGCAGTTGCAAAATTATGAGATGGAGAAAAAAGAATAACGTGCTGAGGACAAGTTTATATAACCCATACTATATCAGAAATATTATTTGACTCAAATGGGACTCCCCACAGTATCTTCACAGGTTAATGTAAAGTTAGATTTTTGATGCCTGATTATATAGTGATTTATTTTAGGATTAGATATCATGATTTACAAAATCCATTGCACTAGAAATAAATCATTCGTCCATTTGGGAATGTGTTTAAGTTTTGGTTGATTTTTTTTTTACCTGCTTCATTAAGTTCCTAAGACTGTAAAAACTGGATCTCCAGATCCAGTAGCCCAGAAGATTGTCTGCTACTGAGTACCCCCTTTCTCTGATGTATCCTTCCACAAACGGCGATGCAGAAATTTTGAAGCTGTAGCCTTATGTTTCTTGTGATACAAGTTGCATTCAAAACCAGAGATTGTATTTAAAATAACAGATATTTGCCATGGTGCAATACAGTCTAGATATTATCTTGGGCCCTATATCACTATAACTTGAAGGCTATTAAATGCTTACTGGATGGAAAGGAAGTCAATTTAGTAGATTAAGTTTTGAGGTAGAAGGCTTAAGCAGCTTACAGATATTTGATGTCTTAACGTGTTTATAAAGGTTCATTTTATTAAACAATAGGTAATAGACACAGTTCCACAAAGATCTGTTCTGTTAACTGTGTTGTTCAACATGTTCGTAACTAACCTGAAAAAGAGGTTGAGTGGCAGAATGAGAAAATTTTTCACATGATACTAAGTTATTCAGCAAAGTGAGACAAAGGAATATTGTGAAGAATTACAAAAGGATCTTATGCAACTGGGTAGAGAAGCAATCAAATGACAAATTAAATGGTTCTTGATGAGTGATGTAGTCATAAACCATGGAGAAAACATGCTTGTCTTCACATATAAAATAATAGACTTTGGACTGAGCATTACCAATGAAGAATAAGGAACTGTGGTTGTGGCACATAAAAATTTCAGATTACTGCTTGGGAACAGTCAAATCATATTAAATGTTAGGAATTGATAGAAAATGAACAGACAATTCAATAAGAGCATTGCTATAGCCCTGTGGAAGATATATCCATATCTTGAACATTGTGGGTATTTCCTGTACAGGAGTTAAGGGGTATTAAATGATGTTAGTAAGATCAGTGCTCAAAGCATGGTATCAAAAGTAAATTTTAGTTCATTGATTTGTGTACATGAGGAATAAATTCCAAAATGACACTACAAATACCAGAAATTTACATGAGTTCAGGAAGAGTCTAGACAGATAACTAGGTGAAAAATTTGTTGAGAGTTATTAATCCCATAAAAAGAAACCAAACACAGGGTATCATCTACACTGAAAATAATTGGAAGAAGGGAGATTATTCCGGGAGAAAGTTATTTGTACTTACCATATCCTTTCTTTGTCCCAGATAATTACTTCTGGACAATGTTGAAGTCTGTATATTGGTCTAAGTAAACCTTGGTCTGGGCCAGTGTGGTTGTTCTTGTGTATTGTGTAACTATATATACACAGAAAGAGAGAGTACACAAGAATATTTATACACGTGCACACACACAATTATGCAGTATGTGCTCTTGTAAGAGAAAAATCTAAATGCATATATATAAACATCACATATATATATTCACATACATAAATATCTCAAAACATGTTGCTTACAAACACAGCCATCCATAATAAGGCCATGGGTTTCACAGGACAGCTAGTGCAAACTGGCAAAAAAGTAGACTTTGTTATTTCCATGACTATATACCAATAAACATATACTGAAGAGATGTTAACGCATGGCACTGAAATAGCTTATAATTGCACATAGAAACAGGACTCTGAGTAGTTAAATATAGTTCACAGCTAATTATCTCAGCAGGATGTAAAGTGGTTATAAAACAGATTGGTAAATCTGTTGGATATGCCTTCTATCTTCCAAATATAGTGGAAGATACCAGCTGAAGTATCTCTGTAAAGTATAGTGATGAGCCAGATTCGCCACTGGTATGAATTTACTATTATGATTTCAATAAACTTCTCTCTCAAAATGTCCTTCCATTTTTTTTTTTACATAACTGATCTGTATGTCTGTATTTTACATCTTTTCTTGTGTTGATGAATCTTCACCATGAAATAATGCTGTCATTCTAATTGCAAAGAAATAAATGTTTTCTGTGAAAAAAAACTCTTTAAAAAAAGACAAGACACAGTATTTCAACAGCTTGAAGAGAAATTCACAAATGCATCTCTCTTGAAAACAAGAAAAAAATGTTGATTGATATTGTAGGCAATATCAGTCAAAATTATATTTTTATCTCACCTTTTTGATAGTAACAGTAGATGTAAAATACTTTGTTGTTCTTCATTATTGCTAAAGTTAGGAACAGTATATTTATTGCTTTCAATAATTCTCTCATTTTGTGTGTGACACTGGAGAAATATTATTGTCTTAAAGTCAATGCACCCAAGAAAGCAAGAAAAATGTCAATAATAAATACATGGAATTCAGAAGCCATGCTGTAATGTTATACAACCATTTTTTAAAAAAAGTCATGAATATTTAATTGCTCCAATAATAAAGCTAAGGTCTATTTGGTAAATATCTGTACCGAACACCTCTATGTGTTAAAGAGAAAAGGAATGTAAATGGATGATGATGTACCTAACTTAGATATATATGCAATTTAATGCCAAGATCGATACTCCAGAAGCAAAATCACAGTTCATTTGTATAAAGAAGGCAAGTAATTCAGTTTATGAAGTATTAACATGCACAATGGTATTGTCTTCTCAGATCCTAGATTTATTAGTGCCCACCTGATACCAGAGAGTGACAATCCAGAAGATGACAAAATATATTTTTTCTTCCGTGAAAATGCAATTGATGGAGAGCACACTGGAAAAGCCACTCATGCCAGAATAGGGCAGATCTGTAAGGTAATTGATGATTTCTTTGTGTAGGACTGCATACACTTGCAGAATGCTTTTTGAGTGATTTTAGAAGCTATGTTTCTTGCCTGTAAACTATTAACTGTGGCATTGTGCTAAAGCAGAGGTCCTTGGAGTGAAAAATGTTTAGAGGATAACAGCCCCAAGGATATGCTATTCAATTCTGTGGGGAAACGTCACAGACTACAAAGTTTTGTTTAAAAAGTCATAAACGTCGTCTAAGACTTAGAATGTGTCTGCAAAAAAGCGCAACTTTTACAGGAAATGTGATACTTCCAGGTAGGCCAAAACCATTTTGGTTTTAAGGGAATGTTAATAGTTAGTGAAAAATCTCTAAAACAGAAGCAAAGGAAGGTTTTACAAAACAGTTGTTTATCTTAGGTGTAGAAATGGGCAACCGTTCCAAAGACTCTCTATAACCGCAGGTTGAATCATTCATCCACTCTGATAAATGTCCAAATATTCTTCTGACAAACTTTTAAAAAAGATTTCTTCAAATGAAATTATAACTATTGTAGCTTTGGAACTATGATGTTTATCTCAAAATTTCATGTAAATCCATAAACACAGTTTCAGTTTTTCTCCTCAGAAGAGGTAGCTGCTTGAAAACCAATTACCGCATAAGTATTGAGCCTTCAGTGCACTTCAAGTTTTGCAGCTATACAACTGATGTGGCATTTTTATCTACTTTGTTCACTTGCAACTTTCATTTCTACTTTGCTGCTACATGGTCGAGAATAATAAACCCCTTAAGCTTAACCAGGATGTGGCAGCTTGGGATCTGTGGAGCAAAATATTCTGCTTGTCTGCCTTTCTCCAGTGTTGTATGTATATTACAACAGATAAAGAGGTCTGGAGTTTTTCAGAGTTTTGTTTTTTAAATGAAGTGCTACTGTGTCACAATACAATGTAAATTAAAAGCAATTCAGAATTAGTGTCTTTGACAACATAGTGATCATTTTGTGTATAGAAGGTGAATTGTTTGTTTTCTGAAAGTGGTTATTTACTCTATTTTCTCTGTACTCTATTCATACTTCAAAGATTGTTACCAAATATTAATGCAAAATACTTTTGTTATTAGAATGACTTTGGTGGCCACAGAAGCCTTGTTAACAAATGGACAACTTTCCTCAAAGCACGTCTGATTTGTTCTGTGCCAGGACCTAATGGCATCGACACACATTTTGATGAACTACGTAAGTGGAAGAAATGGCTTTGAATACAGAAATGTTTTTAGGTATTATCCACATCCATTTGACTTAGTTTTCTTTTCCTGTTCTTGTTATTGTTATAGAGGATGTGTTCCTAATGAACTCAAAAGACCCTAAAAATCCAATAGTCTATGGAGTGTTTACAACTTCCAGGTACGTATCATTTTACTTACATGGAGACTTAGATGGCTGCATGTTTTAAAGAGGTCTCTTTGTTAAAAATGATTTTAAGAAACACAAAATTTTCTTAACCTTTGAACTGAGAAGTCAGTGTCAGTAAGAGGTAAAGAATTAGGTTTCTTTTCTTATGAGCAATGTACATCATCACTCTGAAGCAAATAATCACAAACACTATCAGTTTCTCGGGCTGTTCCTGCAGCTGAATTGTTTTTTAATAATGGGGATCAGAATTTGTAGCACTTTCCACACAAACCTGGAAGAGTAACACAAGCATAAACAGAAATAGAAAATCTATGGTGTGACAAATGGGCTAGTCAAGGAGATATTAATTAAAAATACTTCTGAAATCTGGAAAGTTTAACAGTCTTTCAAAAGTTCTGTTATTATCTCATACATAGCTGTGACTTGAATGTTTTGGTTTCGTTGTGCTTTCACTGAGACCAAAATTATACTTGTAGTTGTGGCTTGAGGAAGGTTTACAGTTTTGTTTGCATTGCCACATTTATTGGTGAAAAACAAGAGTTTTAGTTTTTAAACCGAACAAATATTTGTAGAAATAACCAGACACTGAAGAGGAAGATTTAAAAATACTTACTGTCTTCTATAAGAAATCACAAGGTAAGAAACAACACTGAAGTTTTCATGTGTGCTGCCCAAATGACGTAAGACTGTTGAAGAAAAAAATAGAAAAATGTAAAATGTAGGAAAGAATTGAATAGTCCTCTAGGGATAGCCCTGTTGAAGTTTACTCAAGCTGGAGCTTTGGCCTTCTGGGGACAATAAGTTTTAAATAGTGGAATAGCAGCCATCTGCTTAGGAATATGTCTTCGAGATTGTATCAGTTATGCTGAACTTTCACGGGAGGTGAGTTAGGATTGCTCTGAGAGCATGTCAGAGTTTTGATAATCAGCACATGCAATAAATTAGAGAGCAACAAGCTGCTATTCCCATAGCTATTCCACTCAATTAAGCCACCTGATAGTTTAAAGAATTTGATTTGATTTGATTTGATTTGATTTGATTTCTTCTTCCCTCATTTTTAGTAATATCTTCAAGGGGTCAGCAGTGTGTATGTACAGCATGACTGATGTGAGGAGGGTATTTCTTGGTCCCTATGCCCACCGAGATGGCCCAAACTACCAGTGGGTTCCTTACCAGGGACGAGTACCATATCCACGACCAGGAACTGTAAGTAGCTCAAGAAATATAGTAAAATGAAAAGGGAAAACTATGGAAAATATTTTCACACATTGCAGGGTCTTTGAGCTGAGGAAAGAAATTGAAAATGATAATTAAATGCATAGGGTGGCAGAAAAGAAAGCTAAGTTCTTCTAGGTCCAATGTGTACTGATTTTCTTGTGAAGAAGAGTTGCTATCGCAGCTTCATTTGGATTTAATTTTGGCATCCATATTAACAACTTCAGCAGAAGTTAGAGCAATGACTGGAGGAGTTTACTAAAAGTCCAGTGTTTAATAAATTACTCTGCATTAATCTTTCCTTGGAATTTGTCTTTGTTCCAAATGTTGGCTGAACCACTCTCGGTGAGAATGAACAGAAAACAGTGCACCTGCCTGGCTGTCAAGAGACGTTCAATTGTTCTCAACATTGAATCTAGTACAGTAAGACATATTTCTGCAGTGGATGGTAGAGTAACTATAATAATTTCTAACTTCCACTGGCATTTTTTAAAATCTATGCTTCTGCCTGTTTTTCTCTTTCTAGTTTATGAATGACTAAAATATCACTGTATATAAGATATCCTATTTGCAACTCTTAACTGATGTCATCACATTCTAGAAGTCTTTTATTGCTTCTGAAATTACTAGTAGTCTAAAAAGATAGCACATTTATGAAAAAAAACATTAATTATGTACAGTGGGGTAGCTCCTTAGATAGTACAAATGAGCTTGGCCTGTTTAAGTTCTTAAGTATCATTGCTGAAGATTAAATATATATATACATACATGAACATATAAACATATAACTGTAAATAACGTATCTGTCTGTAATGTTATTTTAAAAGTCTCCTTAAGTAGAAGGCACAAAACAAATGAGAAATAGCTTTGATCCTTTCTCTTAAATCATCAGATTTTCTGCTTTTTTCTGGTATGTTTTGAAATTGTTCTTTCAAACCTAATCTTTCAGCTGATCTCTAACAGTTAGACAATATATATATATATATGCTTAGCCTAATGAAAATTACTTCCTAGGGAAAAGAAAACAGTGGCTCCCTGACAGCCAGATTCCTCAGCATTCCATTCTCCCTCACTGCAGCCGCTAAAGGGATTCCACCTTTATTCCAGAGTCAAAATACAAGCTCTAGAGTGTAAAAGGGATTTCATATCTCATTTGATGATGAACCTTTTTTTTTAATTACTATAGTTAAGGCTGATATGTCGGAAGGGTTTTTTTAAGTTGTATTGTTTTACATTCCTGTGGAAAGTGGGATTCAGGAGATATTTTTGGTATTTCTTGTATAGGTAATATAATCTTCTGTTCAGCCTGATAGACTTAATAAGTTAGTGTGCATTATTGTGATTGTTTATATTCCTCTTTAGTTCCAGTGTTGATTAACCTTTCCAAACAAAAACAAATAATAGGTATTATATAAAATTACAGGCAAAGAAGTTTAAATGTTTTTATCACAGAAACAGACTGAGATTAAGAACCGATTGCTGTACAGTGGCTCTGTCGCATTCATTAGTGAGCAGAGATCGAGTGCAGTTCTATTGAGATTCTGAATGCACAACTCAAATATTTGCACTAGAGACTGGTAATCCAGTTCTGGCTGCTGCAGAGCCTATGAGTTACTCCAAGGCTAGTCTGAGGGTCTTGCACTGAGATCCGTATGGGAGAAGAATAACTTAATAAAATTCCCAAGAGCAAGCAGAAAAGAAGGGAGCGGAATCCAGCCTTTAAATGGCTAAGTGACCTAAGCCAATAGATCTTTTGAGAAAAGTAAGGAAATACAGTTAAATTACATTTAGGGTTTTTTTCTGGCTACCCTCTCAGAACGGATTGTACCCTTACAATTTCACTATAACACACTTACAGTAAGATTCACAAAGAAAGTGTGAGAATGATCAGATTTCATTGTAAATATTTTTCTTGCCTAAGGATGAATATGATCTCAAATTATACAATTCTACATAGCCCTGCTGTTGCATCATGTAGTGCAAGAGGCCACGCCACAGTAAGTGATGTTAATTAGAGTGGCTGAGGCCATCAGTTCCTCCTAGCTCACTGCCAGTGACCCTCATACTGGTGTCTACCACTTTGAAAAAGATGCTTTTTTCCCTCTCAGTTACTAAAATCACTATATTATGTTAGTAGGATAAACCTGAATTTTAAAATGAGAGACATTTTTGGCTAAAAAGCTTTTTGTTTCTTAAGTAATAAAATTTGTTGTATTTTTGGTGGCTTTGAAGACCTGTTGAGAATACAGGAGTTTTTGAAAGTTCCTTTAGATATAAGACTTGTGGCCTCCTTTTCCAAGAAATGGGGAAAGGGAAGGGAGAAACAAAACCTATACTTCTTACAGTGATTCAGTTCCAGGTCTCATTGTAGTTAAACAGTGCTGAGTTATCTGAGGAATTTAATAGGTGAGGTGCCAGTAAACTTTTCAAGCATTTGGTAACTTGCCCAGTAGGAGTAAAGAAAAAGGAAAGTTAATGGTTCTTCTAAAAAGGCAGAAAACTTTGTAAATAATTCTATATCAGCTTCGCATTTAACAACCAAGTTGCCAGGATTTTTCCGTTAAGATTTATAAAACTTCTTTTTTCTTTTCTTTTTTTTTTAACCTTTTAACAATATTTTGGAGAGGAGGGCACTGGAACAGGCTGCCCAGGGAGGTGATTGAATCACCTTCCCTGGAGGTGTTTAAAGGACAGGTAGGTGAGGTGCTGAGGGGCATGGTTTAGTGATTGATAGGAATGGTTGGTCTTGATGATCCTGTGGGTCTTTTTCAACCTACTGATTCTGTGATTTTTTTTATATATTCACATCTTGAATGAGGTAGCTTGTCCTGGATTTATATCTGACTTTCTGTGAATTCAGCTACAGAACTCAAGTTTTCTCTGCATCATGCACTACAGTTATGACCAAAACTCTTTTTGTTCTTATGAAAACGTAGCTATTTACTTATTCTGTTGTATTCCCTAATAGGCCTGTTAGAGTATAGCCTAGTTACCTCCTCATGACTGATTAAAACCTCCAACGTAGCCTGCTGGGGACCAGTGACTGGAAGCGGGTGCTGAATCCAAGATCAAGCTTAGTTTTTCAAACATTTTTCAGGACATTTGTATCCATACCTATCTTTTGGCACTTGAAAATTTTTTATTTCCTTGCTGTCAGTGGGATTGATTAGATATGTAGACATGAATTCTGGTGAAGAACCTTGCCTGTTAGCTTGACTTAGATCCACCCCTATCAAAAGCAGTACTTTTATTAACATCCAGACTAATGTATCCTGGTTTTGTTACCGTAATATAACTAAAAATGACAAGGCTTTTCTCCACAGGACAGCTCAGTCTTTAGGTGGGCTGAGATTCCTCTGCAAGAAATTTGGACTATGGATGGACTAAGTCTCACTTACTGATGGTGCCCAACTCAATCCATCTACAATGAAGGGACTTAGAGCCAAAAGAGTTTTATTACATCTCAGTCAATTTCCAAAAGTGGGGTGGGATGACTGTGAGCCACAGGCTTATCTAGGTAATGCACTTCAGACCTTAGATGTAGAAAGAAAAAGTTACTGTTATTTGTTTATTCTCAGAAAAGCAGGATATCGCCTCTGAGGATTGGGAGTCTCATTTGAACCCACAGAATTGCGACACTAATTGTAGTTTTATGATTTTTCTGCATAAAATCTATCTTGGGCAACATTGCTACAAGTAAAACCCTTTGTTAGAACATGAGCCAGAAAGTAAATTTTCAAGCAATTGAAACACAGCTGAAATTCATTTACTTAAAATTGAAATGAATATTCATTTACTTTTTTTCAGTGTTTGCCCAGCTGCAATTAACAATACTTAGTTATAGTGTAGTGATTTTTCTACTTAAAGAACTTTACATAAATTGTCTAATTAATCATTATTTAATTAAGCTGAGTAATTAGTATTGAACTGTAGTTAGAATATTATCAAGATGTAAAGCAAACTTAAAATTGAAGTGTAGAATTTTAAAATCAGGTTTTGAGACAGGCAGTGGTTTTGCCAATGACTATAAAAAGCCTATCTGATTTTATCTTTGTAATATATCTGGACAAGATTGCAAGAATGTATAATAGTAAAATAGCTGAAAAATGTTGGCACAATAATGTAAATAACTACTTTCTGCTTAGTCTGCTCCACATGTATTAATCAAATGTCCTTCCTCTCTCCTTTCCTCCCTTCCGTAGTGTATAATGGAACAAAATACAGGAATTTGATTACTAACAAATACGCCAAAAGGGCACAATTTACTCTTCATATGTCTATGCTTTAAGTGTCCCTTTGCTGAGTATAACAACTGCTTATTTTGGCAACATTGACTTTTTAATTTAATTTCTGATGAATTATTAATAATTTGGATCAAGGTGATAGCAAAGACAATTGATTTCTTCTGCTGAGCATCCTGCAAGGTCTGGATTCATGGTTAATAAGGTGTTGTCTTCCAGGGTTTTGATTTAACTGGAAGATATTCTATATGTGGATATAAAGGGCAAATTATCTAGGGCATTTTAACAACAACAGTTTGTATTTGAGGTTCAGATGCTGCAAGCTTAATTATTGTATGACTCTATAATCTATTGTCAACTGTGTTTCAGAGTATTATGTGTCTTAGATATCTGAACAGGTTAGGACGGGGGGACACTAAGATCTTTGCCAGCTATCTTTGGGCTGCTGATTTAATGTCATTGTGTTTCATTTCCTTCACCCTTCCAACATTACTAACACAATACTAACACTTAGTTTAAAGTAGCCTTTAACTGTTCATAAAATACTTACTAACTCTCCAGAAGAGACAAAGGCAAATAGTGGTGATTAGCTACAGTCCTTGAGTCTCCCCATGGGGACAGTGAAAGTGGAAGGATATTTTTCTGGATACCAAAGCTACAGTCTTACCTCTCCTTCCCTTCTCAGCCTCTATGTTTTCTCTTATATTGGGCAAATATGAGCAGATAATTCTCTGCTTTTCACAGATTAGAGGCAAAACTATCTTTCCCATCCATGTCCATATACTGTGCTACCACATGGGGACAAGTTTAATCTCAAGGGAACATCAACTTTTCCGTTACTGCACAGTATACAACAGTGAGGAATTATTTCAGTTCTTTAGCAAGTGTCATCTCATATAACTGTTCATATTGAGGTACAAGCAGCAACACTTACAGGAGGCTTTCTTAGAATCAATGGAGAGAGAAGAGATACATTTAGGACATGACTCATTTGGTTTGATTTAGTGTAACAGGATCCATCTTACAGAGACTGTGCTGGATGGCATAGCCTTGTTGAAACAAGCAAGAGTTTGAAAAGTCAGTATAACAGGGAATTGTCCCAGTGTTTAAGGGTTTGATTCCTCAGAGAGAAATGATTTTAGATAATTCAGGACTTCTTTCTTTTGCCAGTTAAACACTAATGCTAATCAGTAAATGATTGAAAATCCTTTTGCACTGCATCATAGTAAGAAAAATGATGTATGAGGATCATTTGCATTGTGTTAACCATATTGATTCAAATCCAAAATGCAAAAAATTAGAAACTTCTAGTGACAATTTACTTTTCCTGTCTGTCATGGGACACTTAGATCCACTGTCATATTTAATTATAGACTGCAGTAGCTGAGATGATTGTAATTAAATGGATTTCTAATATGTATTTAGTGGTCAATAATTAAATGTAAAACATTTTCTTTAATACTTCCAGTGTCCTAGTAAAACATTTGGAGGTTTTGATTCCACCAAGGACCTTCCTGACGAAGTTATAACTTTTGCAAGAAGTCATCCAGCAATGTACAACCCTGTATTCCCCATCAACAACCGTCCAATCATGATCAAAACAGATGTGGATTACCAGTTCACACAGATAGTAGTAGATCGAGTAGATGCAGAAGATGGCCAATATGATGTAATGTTCATTGGTACAGGTGAGAAGTCTTGATTTTACGCTATATGCTTCTCCAGGTCTCGTAGAGACATAGATCAGATAAAATTCCATATTCTGAAAGACAGAACATTGATTTATGTTCCAGTGTATCCTTGTGAAAGTTTGGGGCAAGACTCAAAACTGTGCACGTGGGGATGTTTCTGTAACATACGTTTGCTGTAACAGATTCAGGCTGTGTCCTACATAGCTTAATTCTTTATGAGATTTGCCAACTGGATTAAGATCAAACCACTCTCTTTGCAACTACTCTTATTAGGGAATTTTATTAGGAATATCTTGCCTTATTAATTATAATTTAGTATTAAAATGTGGGGTTTTAGGTATCCATTTGAAGTGCTGCATAATAAGGATTAACATGAATGAGGCAAGTATCCAGGTATGGGAAATGTCTTGCATGTCTTTCAAGTATTTAAAGCATTGCCTTAAGATGCCAGAACTTTAACTAGAAGAGTGCATGATTTTACTTGAGATGAAGCTGTCTGACACACACAAAGCGTTTTAAGAAGAACTGGTATTCAAGTAGAAATTTGTTATCCTTTCCAAAGCATGCGCAGAATCGTACAGCTCAGTCATTTTATCAAAAGTGGAAATATGCACTCAGGAAAGACATTTCTTTATGAAAGGGTCATAATGAGAAATAACAGCGGCCAGAAATAAGCTGATATGCATTTGGCTAAGTTCAGTAGCTTCTGAACTGTGATGATTAGCAGTTGGTGGAACTGCTTCTTCAACTTTGAAGATATTCCATTAGTTGGCTGGTGTTTCAGTTATGTTGAATAAAAGTATTTTAAACTTCTGTTGAACATAGTTCCTAGTAATTAGACATTGGCATCATGAAGTCAAAAGAAATCAAACCAAAAACTCCAGTGTTTCTTTTCAGCTTTGGATCAGAAAATATCTATCTGTCTGTCTGTCTTATAACGGTCCAATTTTTGACTTGCTTTAAGTACACTTCTGGTGCTTTAGACCTGGGGTCAGATTTCCAAAGCAATAAATCTCAAGATCTCTTTCATGTTGATACCTGAAATATATTATGAGTAAACTAAAAGCTAATGAACTTTACGTACCAAACACGGTACACGTGTAGCAATTCAGAACATTTACTGCAGGAAATGCAGCTCTGCAGAAAGTGTTCCAGCTCTTTCAAGCTGTGAACTGAGTTGTTAGACACCAGTGCTACAATATGTTCATGCATAAAACGTTGAAAAGTACTTTCATGTGATTTTACAGAGCACATATATGTTCCATCATGCATTAGAAACTTCAATGCCATCTACAATTGGCAGTGTTTGGTGTTTTTCAACAAATCTTCCATGACCTGATTCAGCCCAGAAAAAAAATTTAATGGTGATAACTCCTCTTGGCTATGATGTGAGGGAGCAGGCCCTTCAGCATCTGATGCATGATGCTGAACAAACATAAGAAGCTGATTTAGGTCTACATCTTGAGCACAAGAGGTGGCATTTATCTCACCAAAGTTTGGCATTCAGTCTAAGAAAGATGCCTTGGCTTCTGCAAGGGAGAACAATAACTACTTCCAGAAGTTCATTGCACTTTCTTCAAGTCCTCTGTTAGAGTTATGATGAATATTCATGCAGAAGTTCCTGTCTGCTTTCAGACAGTACAGAAAGACTTTCTTAAACCTGAGGTATAGCTTTAAATAGTTATCGTTTCATATAGTCTTTCTTATCTAAATTAGTCAGGCAAGGTCTCCCTCTGAAGGAGCCTCAATGATATCTAGCTCTTAATTTTGAGTTAGGAACTTAAGTACTCAATTCTTTAAACCACTAATACTCAGGTGTGTGGTACGTGTTCCCATCCACCATTGCTGATATTTGTGCTCAAGAACTGTAGGAAAAGTATGAAAAGATTAGTACTTGTACTTGCCAAAAGAGATTTCAGCACCCAAAACCCAGCTTTGTTAGTGCAGGGTGCTATTATTTCTTGAAATATTGCTTTTGTCAATGGAAAATATTCTTTCCCCAGTAGGAGTTTATACCCTTATGGGACAAGAACAGGCGTTACAACACCTGTGTTTGGAGCTGGGGCACAAAAGATGCTCCATGCTTCTCTGAGCTCACTATGTTTGTTGTGGGTCTCAGAATGAGAAAAGGACGCTTTCCATGCAAGGGGGGGGAAGGAAAAGAGGCAGAACTGAGCCCCTCCCTGCCTTCTGCCAGAAAACTGCACTGAGCTGGCTGTTCAGAATCAAAAGAAGCAGAAACAGTAACACAAACAGTGTGTACTACATCTTCCCTACGCAAAGAACAAACCAGGGAGCAAATTAGGGACTGTAGTCACAGTCCAGTTTCCCACTTGATGATCTGAATCCATGACAAAGCCAGAATTAAGCGCCCTAGGATATTAGTGGATTTTTCTGTGCAGGTTTGTCCCATCAGATTAGATGCATTTCTCTATATTTTCCCATTGCTTTTATAGCAATCTACATTCTTCCCATGCTGTTGAACTTCAGTATGTTGAAGAAATACTTTTTTTCCCCTTTTCATTGAATAGCTGATGATAATTGAACACAGCATAATTAATTGTCATCCAGTGTGGTCACATTTTCCTTTCCTGTGGGTGAAATCTTCAGCCGAGCAGTTTCTTTCCCACTGTGATTGTACCAGCGTGTTTCACAATGGAAATAAAATCATATCGGCATGCTTGAAATTACATCAGAAAAAAAACAGGATTTAAGATATGCTCTTAATGCATATCCTGAGTGTCTGATGTTTGGGATCATTTGGCACAGTCAAGGTACATCTGTCAGTAAAGCAAATTAATAACAGTAATCTTATCTTACTGAGCAGAGCCTATTTATCCTAAAGGAGAAGCCTGATTCCATTTGTGTGAAATTGCTTGAAATACTACTCTGTAAAACTTGATCTAGAACTCAGATAAAGCCCCGTTTTGGTACCTGTGGCCTGAACAGAGTCACTGTGGTGATTAACACAGTGTATCTTTGACCTCAGAGGCTTTTCCTAGCATCAAGCAACTGTAATTGTTGCAGGATCCACTTAAAAGTCAGAACTTTTTTTTTGAAACAACATAATATGGGGAACTCATGTCTGCTTAGTGCCCACTGAGGCTCCACAATTTCCCTGTTGCTGTCTTATCAAAAATCCCCCTTAATTTCTGGTATATGGCATTTGATGCTCTGTGACTGAGGATCGTACAACACAAAACAGTCATGACATATTGCTATACTATAGTATTTATTAAATATGATTTCTGTCTTTTTACCCACACAACATGCTTTCCTCAAAAACGCAGTCATCAAATTATCAGGATATCTAAGGAAATGAACTCTTCTATTAAACAACTAAAGTAACTAAATTATCTGTTGTTCTGAATGACTGTTTTTCTGAACTACTCTTTTGTAGAAATGTGCATTTTTTCCTTATTGTTTTAAAGTTTATATTGCATTTTTTCTGTATTGTTCTCAATATTTATTGAATTAAATATATTCAATTAGTAGCAGTAACTATAATGGAACCCATTTCCAAAACAACTTACCTAGTATATTTTACTAGCTTAGTTTTTGCATTTAGTTGCCTAAATAAAAAGAAGGCTGTGTTTTGCTTTATAGTTATTGTTGTTTTAAGAAATTATGGGTTTTTTCTTTATAAAAAAGAATCTATGAATTTGTGACTTACGAAAAAAAGTGATGTACATATTTTTTGGAAAAAAGAATCAGTTATTTCCAAACTGCAAAAAATATGTACTTAGAAATCAACATCTGCTTAAACGTGGGCAGATGGAAAAGTTAAAATCTTAGTTCTACAGGACATTCTAGGAATTCTAGAATATTTTAATCCAAATTCATTTAAAGAAGCTGAAGTACCAGAATTTTCTCATCAAATCAATGGCATTTAACTTAGCCAGCTTATAAAAAACATTTTCAACCCCCATAGTCTATTTTTTTCAATTTTTTAAATATTTTCAACATAGAAGTGGTTGTCATCTTTTTAATCAGAAGTTTCAGCTAACAGACAAATATATAAATATGCAAAATAAGTTTTCATTTTGTGTAATTGATGGGTAATGCTTATTTTGAGAATGTCAACCTTTATAGTTCTATTACTTTGAGTATTTTTTCCAGTTAAAGTACCTTGTATTTTCCTGAACTATGACTGTTAATGAACATGCAACACGTTAAAGTCCTCAGCGATGTAGTTATTATTTCCATGATATATTTAGATATATTGCTCTTGGCTGGTTAAAGAAAAGTCACATACAGAATGATTCTGCTTCAGAGAGTCTGCAGTGATGTGTACCAACCTAGAAATTACTCTCTTTTTTTATTGGTATCGTTCCCTGAAAATTGTGTGCATGGAAATAAACAAATATGTCACGGATGTGGAAGGCGTAAAACAGAGATGGTCTTAAGTCTTAACCAAAGGCTATAGTTCTGGAACTTCAAGCGCTGACCTTATTCATGTTAAAGCCAATTGCAAAAGCCTATGAATTCAAATGGAAATAGCATTAAAATGCTGGCACACACCTATTTCTAAAGAGAAGATACAAGTGGTATTTGGTTTTACCCCTTAGCAAAGACTAGTATCTAACATACAGAGAAATACAGATGCCTTAAGGGGCTTATACATCTTAGGTGCTTTGTTTGACAGAGGGAAGATTGCATGTACTTAAGAGATCTAACAGCATCATCTGTCTGACAACATTTGTCCAGATGTTTCTATATCCACACTGAGCCTTCTGACAGCATCTTCGTATGTGTTTTAGGAATGACAAACATCATAATTAAAATGGACAATAAAGTATGCCTGGGTAAATTTAGTGCATTTCTTTTCCTCAATTAAATGGCTGAAACATCTGTCATTTTATACTGTCACTTAATAGCATTTCAGTCCTTTTCATTCTTTAGTAACTACAGTAGCATTTATCTTCTATATTGCAGCTTGATAACTGAAAGACTTCTGTGAAGTGTCCTAATGAAATTCAGTATTTTTTCTAGGTTATTTTAAATAGCAGTTGGTATTTTGAACAAGTGCTCAGAGATATGTAGCTTCACAATCTTTATATGTGAAATAACTACATACTACAAGAAACTCTAGCTGCTCCAAAGCAGAAGTATGCATCTTAAGCACCTGAAAACTTTTTTTTTTCCCTTTTCAAGATGTTGGAACAGTTCTTAAAGTGGTTTCAATTCCTAAGGAGACTTGGCATGAATTAGAGGAAGTCTTGCTAGAGGAAATCACCGTCTTTAGGGTAAGTGCGGCTAAATTTCAAGTGTCAGGTTGTAGATTTCTCTGTGGACAGCTGCAAGCTAAACTTCTTTCAGTCTAGCCAAGGGATAGCCTGGCATACCCCTCTAATTAGCTTGTCATTTAGCGACCCAGACACTAGTCAAAATAAACCTTGGAACTTCCAGTGCTAGCTGGAGGTTAACAATACAAGAAATGACATTCTGGGCTCTCATTTTGTGGTTTAAAAAGTAAATTAGTATCTCCAAATCTTCAAGCTGTTACTTGCTGTAGTTAAATATATATCTGGGCAAGTCTGGGTATGATGCCTGACTGTTTTCTCCCATAAAGACATAAAACATGCAGAAATTTTATAGTTGCATCAACTCTTAACACTATACCAACTATTAGCATAATGTAACTATGATGACACTTGGGAAAGACAGTATTCTGGACTAATTCTTTTACCTAGTAATCTGAGAAACAATGGAAGTGGTTTGTTTTCAAAGGTGACCTTAGGGTCTCATTTTCATGGTTTGACGTGAGACACCATAACCCCACCCTAATTTTTAGTACAGAAAATCAACCTCTGTTTTTACTATCTGAGCCACCTGAAAAATAAAGCATCCTGTAGGCACTGCTGCAAGTCATGGCTGAGTAAACCTTTCAAACACTTCCCAGACAGAACCCAGGGATGTCTAACGTTTTGTACACAACAACAGATCATTTACATTCCCCATGTTATTCTTTTTTGTCAGTACTGTTTTATGACACCGTTGCACAGGCCCCGGTTATTCAGGGCGCTGATACCTAGCTGGGAGGGCAAGGTTAATCCGACAGTGTGAAGATGATGCTTCCATGGTCTCACTCCAGATGTGCTGACAAGGGCTCTGCTCTGAACCTGCCACAGAGCCCCAGCCACCATATCCTCATCATACTCAGCTGACATGCCCTTGTCTTTGGCTTCTGAACAGACACAACATGTCTAAATAGAGCTTGTATATCTTTTTTTCTTATGGGCGGTCTTCCCTTTTCTGGTAACAGTCTTGCACAGAAACCACTTTCTTGAGTGCAAGATACCACTGAAAAACAAGTATCTCTGTTGCTGAAATCCATGGAGTTTTGTTCAGGGCAGAAATATGGCTGGTTTTCATCCTATTTTTTAACAGAAAAATAAAGTAGAAACTACAAGGAGAAAATGAGACAAGTAATTTGTGGCTCCCAGCTTTTTTTTTTCTTTTTTTATACACGCAAAAGTCATTACATTAATGCAGGGTAATTTGGCAATTGTTGATAATGTATGAGTCTCTTCCCTAAATCAAGGAGAAGTGCCAAGCTAAAGGAGATCAGAGAAATATAAAATTGAAAGGAAGAAAATAAATGGAGTGGAAGTTTTATTTCAGAAAGGCTTTACAGAAGCAGAATGCTTAATGGCAAATTCAAATCTGGTATTTTACTCTACATGTGTATTTATTCATTACACAAAGGGATTTTGGTATTCTGATTTACTTGAAAGCTCATTTTTCTCCTTTTGTGTGTATTTAAGCCTTGAAGAGGGCTTTAGTGTACTTCAGTGGAATAAGCAGAATTTGTATGCATGAGATATGGATTTTTCAGTTGGGAATTTATGACAGATTTTACATGTACCTTAAGCAAATCTAAGTTTTCCGTACTTCCTAGAGAGTCTATGTGCATCTTAATGCTTTTCATTTATAATTCTATGAAACTGAAAGTCTTTCATATCTGTTACACTGATAACAAATGCCTCTTTTAACTCCATTTGGGCAGTATTTATCTAAAGAGCTGAGCAAACAAAATCATGAGTTTAATTTTCGTTCAGATGTTACACTTAATTGATAATTTCTGATGTAAGGTATGGTAACCCATTTGTAAAGACACACCCATATACGCAACATCCACTGACCAATATCAAATTTTCTCATGATAAGCATGTTGAAAGTTACACAAGTGTAAAAGATTAATAACAACTTTATTAATGTACATAGCCAAAAGTATGACGTGTGGGATCAATGGTAGATTTTTAGATGGAATAGAGTTCAGACAGAATTAACTTACATGATGTGTAACAAGATTATGTCACCTCAGGATTAAAGTCTATTCAAACAACTGGTCCAAAAAGGTGTAACTGTCTTTAATCAGATGTAAATATACTTATTTCATTAAATATTTCCTAGAGTGTACCTGCTTTGACATCTACTTGCTACAGATAACTAAAAGTAGAGTTAACTAAGAGAACAATAACTCTCCTAGTGATCCATTTGGTTGATTACTTATTGGATATTCCAGGATGCAAAAAACCTCTTTTAGCTCTGTGTTCTGTAAATACAAGTAACTTCTTTTTATGTGAATAGTGTAATGCAGTCAACAAGATTATGATTGGGATTAAAGCTTATTCTTAGGAATAAAATCTTGCAAGAGTGGTTATGATTAAAACATATTTCAGCATTATGACCTTTAATATGTAGTCCATATGTATTTTGATACAGACATTATAATTTTTATATTACCTGGGAGATTCTTTAAATAAAGTTTTAACATCAAGTGTAGAATTAATTTCATGATGTTAAACTAGTAACAAAGTAATCACACCAAAACTGTAATAATCATGGAAAATTATATGTCTACACTTAACACAGCAATCAAAGATGCACCTGGATGGGTACATGCATTCTAGTTCACTCACAGCTAGAAACTGTTCAACTGCATAAGACAACAAGAAGCACTTACTGAAGCACTAAGGAGTGTCTAGTTTAATTTCAGGGTTTCTAGGTTGGACAAAGAGCATTCCAACAGAATTTTTATGTTTATAGAGCTCATTTTATGTGTACCTCTTTTTCCCCCTAGGAACCCACTGTTATTTCAGCAATGAAGATTTCCACAAAACAGGTACTATATGCACAAACTTTAAATCACTTTTAAATATTTATTGGTGTCTGTCTTTTAGAGACAGTAACTTGGCAGTCGGTAAGGATATATTAATTACAGTGGCAGCATCCCATACCTTTACATAAACATTAGTAGTTTCTCAGGAAAATGTGGCTTGCTAAGGAGAAAGGAAAAGCCTAGTTTGTGTTACTTGGTGGTAAGGTGGAAACTAAGAACAAAATAACCAAATGTCTGGAGGTCCTCAAGAGAAAAAAACTCCTCATTATGGAATGTTCTCATGATAGAGAAGGTGTTCAAAAGATGTGGCCAAACTTGGTCCCTTGCTTTAATGGGGCTAGTTCTAGTTGCTGTAGGAATAATCTAATACAGAATGGGGGCAGCGGAATCAGAGACTGCAAATGAGACATCGTGTCCTTCTCTCTGAAGCCTGTTCCATTCCTGGATATAGAATCACAGAATAACCAGGTTGGAAGAGACCCACCGGATCACCGAGTCCAACCATTCCTATCAAACACTAAACCATGTCCCTCAGCACCTTGTCCACCCATCCCTTAAACACCTCCAGGGAAGGTGAGTCAACCACCTCCCTGGGCAGCCTGTTCCAGTGCCCAATGTTCCTTTCTGTGAAAAATTTTTTCCTAATGTCCAGCCTAAATCTCCCCTGGTGGAGCTTGAGGCCAGTCCCTCTTGTCCTGTCCCCTGTCACTTGGCAGAAGAGGCCAGCACCCTCCTCTCCACAACCTCCCCTCAGGTAGTTGTAGAGAGCAATGAGGTCTCCCTTCAGCCTCCTCTTCTCCAGGCCAAACACCCCCAGCTCTCTCAGCCGCTCCTCATAAGGCCTGTTCTCCTGCCCCTTCACCAGCTTCATTGCTCTTCTCTGGACTCACTCCAGAGAAGCACTGTTCAGATTTAACAAAGGGGCTAGATCTGATATGGTCCAAATTTTCCATGACCTTCTAGTTCAGTAACATAAGATATGTGTTGCAGACTTAGAATTTGTATTTCCTGCTTTCTGTTTAGTGCACGAATAACTAGCTTCTTAGAGCTAATATATCTACTGTAGCCTTCGTTGTAGACCACTAAAATGAACTGGACAGCTTGAAGGACAGAGGCAAACTTTTGTCTGGTTTACAGTAATGGTAATTGCTGCATTTCTGAGCAAATATGGACCATTACTATTAGGCTGCCTTGTGAAGCAACTGATGAAGTTGCGCACAGAAAGACAAGGAGTGGCATGGACATTAGGAGCCTACCTTCCAGTTCTGCCTGGAATGTGGTAGATGGACTCCATCCACTGTCATTTCCTGCCTCAAAAGTCTAAGACATGAAATTTATTGTCAAATATAACATAATAATTTTTTTTCTTTTTTCATATTTTTGTTAATTTGGAGACTAACTTGGTAAACACAAGCAACTTATCCACAGTCATTAATTTTTCCATTACCGTCATTGTCAGTAAAGATGAGATATAGTGTGTTATAAATAAGATTTAGTTAATTCACCTACCTCACTCTATACATTATTAAACAGAAGTTGAATGAATTCTGTAATGGACAGAGCTTGATATTATGTCTGAAACATTGCATATTTAACTTAGAATTGACTGTATTTAGAAAAGCTGTGTGAAAACATTCATGTATTTGACAGAAGACATTGTGTTTGGGACCACTCTTCTAACATAGTTTATCACCTAAAATAACAAAAATAGCAGGACAAAAAAAATGTATTATTGAATGCTGGGATATTTAAAAACAAACCTGTCAAGTTGTATAAATGTTCACATCATACCAAAATCCTTTGCTTTGGATTATTTTTATAAGTACATTCCCATAAAGCAGCCAATCAGATTTGATAATGGACCGTGCATTTTTGTCTAACTTCTTCCTCAAAGCATCTTTATTTATTCAGGAAAATTTACAGTTTTCCCTGCTAAAATTGTCTAAAGCTGAAAAAGAACATAAACCACAAATTATTCAGGCAGAATTAAGCTCATGAAAAATCAGCCAGCCTCAGGCTAGAAGTGACAGAGTCATGATACTGTATGACAACCTTTTGGCACTGTGTCTTTGTATCAAATAAGCGTATGGCAACATGTTTCTATTATGATTTTTTAAAAAAACCTGTATTTTTATATCTCAAACATTTTACTTATTCTGTTCTGATAAGCAAGCCATTTGTCACATAAACAGCATGATAATTCTATGCATTGTAGAAAGCAGAAGCATGAAATGTAAACAGTAAAACTAGCATGTCCTGTTGAATAACTTTAAAGCAGTCACTTCGCTTCTTTTTGTCACTAACAAATCTTTCAGGGAACTATAAAAAACGTGGTATGGGGAGTTTCCTTATTTTTTATTTTTCCTGATACTGGTTGTTCAAAGTTATATCTTTTGCCATCAAGGCAATATGGTATGTTAAAAGTTCTTCCTTTTCCTAAAGAGCAAAATCTGCAAATTCTTCAAGAGCAGAACTTAGCATAAGTTTTAAATGGTGTAAAACTCTGTAAGGTTCCCGTGAACTTGCCCCTTGAGCGAGAGTGACTTTGAGCAAGGAAATTTAGCCTTTAAGTGCAAGACTAAGCCTTAATACAATCTTCCTCAACTTTATTGACCTTAGCTCACAAGAATTGGATTAGTATTTTCTCACTGAAACTGTGTATTCTTCCTGATTGGGTTCAGAGCCTTAAGTTTGTGTAACCTTATTACCTGAACAACTTATGGATGATTAGTCATAGACACAGACCTTCAGAGGACAGCATACAAGAGACACTGCAACACGCTGTAGCCACTTAAATTCACAGATCTGTGAGAGCCAGATTTCCAGGGAGCCCTGGCTACCACTTGGCCCTGAGCGTGTCAGGTGCAAACCAATAATGTTTCCCTTGAATTGAAAATATAGAAGCAGGCCAAGAAGTCGGTCCTGGGTTTGAATCAAAAGTCACTTTTTGCAGAGGAAGCTCTCATCTTTTTCTCAAAGTCAAGTTTGTGATCCTCTGTTTCAAAAATCCTTTGGATTTCTTGTAAGATGGGAAAAAAAACCAAGAAAATCCTTGGCTAATACAGGCCATCTCTTTGTCTGGTAAACTACTACAAAGAGCTTTTGTTTCTCCTCCATAAGATTCTCAGTCCAAAGCAGAGACCTTCAGAAAGGCGCTAGTGACTACTTTTATAGTACTTTTCACAAAGTGCTGCATTTTATTTAGAGATCACCATTTGTGCCTATGGTGAGCATACAGAACATACTCCCTGAACTATTATGCATTAATTACTTCTCAAGATATAAAATTAAATTAAATGGGATTTGTACCTCATACTTCCTAAAGTTCCTTTTGAAATTCTTCCTAGGATCTTCTTTTTAAGCATCACATTTTTTTCTTTCTCTCTTTTTCTTTTTAATTGCAAATAGATAATTCTCAGTTATCTCTTTGTCTGACTTTGAGGGGAAAATTGCATTTTTTGTGGCACCATGGGGCAAACAGAACCCACTGAATTGCTTAAAACATTGGTCTCCTCAGCTTTTTTAGAATTTTGATACTTTGGCAAGAATTTTTAAGGGAGAAGTTGCTCTCTCACTTTCCCCAGTGCTTTGATCTGATAATCAACTGATTTATTAAATTAACAGCTTCTTGGGAGAGACTCTTGGCCCCAAAAGCAATTTGACTGTCTATGTCAAAGTAAGGTTAGGCCATTAATGGAAATCATTCTATTACTATTTTCTGAATTTCACACTGCCTGGATTTATATGTTAATAGTGTCCAGAATAATGATCAACAGCTGCAATCTAAAACCATGATCAGAAGAAGAACAAACAGGGCAGCAGCCTTCAGGCTGTGCAACACCTAAAATGTAGGCTGAAATTCACTGAATGAACTTTACAAATTTATCTACAAAGAATAGAGTATATACGTAACCCTATTTTGGCCTCACATTTTTTTTACTCCATATGTATTTCTGGTAATTCTTTAATTCTAAAGACATTTATTAGAAATCAGGGAAGGGTTTTTGACAAAATGAAATTGGTTACAGAAGTGTTTAGGAAACCATCACACTGCTCTTCTCTGTTTTCCCAGGTGCATTCTGTGGGTTGATTTTTATATTAGTTTCACCACACATTGCTACATGCTTATATAGATATTAATGCCCCAATTACATAGGACTCAGATCAATACCATCTGGACATTTAAGATACTTAACTGAAACTCTAATTTGACCTATGCCGCCTCCATAATCAGTAAAGAGAAGAGGCATCCCTTGAGAAATGTTTAGGTCATCTGAGATTTGAATTGCTGCTCTTTTTAGTACAGAACATACCCCTAAATTGGGTACTTCATTAAGTGACTTACATTATAAAGAATTAGCTTATCTTGTCTGCTGATCTGCTTCTCAAGGATACAGCACTAGCTGGGGACTGGTATGTACAGTTAAGACTTTGTGTAGAGTCCTGTGTGGTCACAGGATTTTGCCCAGAGAATATGGTTTTACAAGCCAGCTATGGCACTATAATAGATGGAAACAGCTGCTTAGAAAGGGCTTAGTTTTCAATTTGCCAGTGAATTTTCCTTTGGGTGCTTTCCTTGTCATATTTTCCTTGAGAAAACACTGATGTTTGTACAAACGTATGGGATGTTTCTGTTACAATTAATATGTCTGTATAAACTGCCAAGCTGCTGTCTCTGAAGAAGTTAATGCAAGATGTTTTGTAAGTGCTTTTGGTTTTGCTTTCTCCTGGTATCCACTACTCATCATTTCTAGTAGGCAGGTGACCTCAACGACCTTCCATCCCCAAATTCTCTGCAAAAAATATCTCTAGGATATCACAGTGTAGGAGCTGAAGAATTTTTATAACATTTCTTGAAATTCTATTTTTCTCACTAGCTTGTTTTCTAAGAAAGAAAAATTAATACAAACTTGTATTTCCTTGATGGGATGGGTTGGAGCGAAACTTTAAAAAGATACATGTTAATTCGCCACCATGGGTGCTGGGTGACAAAGTTGAACCTTTTGATAGCAAAGTGTCATAAGTTTACAAAACAGAATAATTATGCCATTTCATTTTTGTTCATCTGTTTTCTGCTCACCCCCTCTCTAGTTCTGCATCTCAGAGAAACTCTGTTTACTTGCTACACTCATACTTGTTTTCTTTGTGAATCAGTGCTAAGCTGAAATATCTCTGTTTGGACTTTCACGTGGGATCGGTAGTTCAGTTACTTTAGATCCCTCTGGGACCAACTTCCCTAATGGGCCCCATGAATTTGATATCAGAGGGGAAATTGAGAAAGACAAGATATTCTATTGTGATGCCATACGAAGCTGTAGTTCATTTTGTATGCATGTTTTTTTAATTACTTCATGGCTTCTTTCTGCATTTGAGCTACATCTTCCACTCAATACTGTTTTTTTATCCAAAATAAAGTAAGCCATCTTCCCTCATTATAGATATGTTTCAATTGAGTATGTGACCTATAAAAAAAAATATGAAACATCAGAATTATTAGACACAAAAAAGTGCATGTATGGCAGTACTTTCAAGCTGAAATAATTTGCTTTAGGTTTCCCCTCACATATATACAAATCAAAGTCATATATAGGAAATTTACATTAAAATTGGTTTTATTTTTCTTTAAATTCAAAAGTATATTCTCCATTGAGTTCTGTCATGGGTTGTAGTGCTTTCAAAATGCAGAGATCTGAATCCAAAGGAAAAAATGGAAGAGAATTTTAAAGTTTTCTTACTGTTTAGAGAAGCCACTGAGAGCTTCATAGAATAATTACACTTTTTACTAATTGTTTTTTTTTAATCCTGAAGACAATTCTCATTCCTTTAGTATACATCAAGATCATGATCCTTTATGTATTTGCAATGGTCATAACGTATTGTTATGTAACTTTTTTAATGCTTTCTTAGCAAAAACCTGGCAATTTGCTTTATTAATTATTTTTTTTAAAAACCTTTTACAACAGCAACAGCTCTACATTGGCTCAGCCACTGGAGTTTCACAGCTTCCTTTACACCGCTGTGATGTGTATGGAAAAGCATGTGCTGAATGTTGCCTTGCAAGAGACCCTTACTGTGCCTGGGATGGTTCATCTTGTTCACGTTACTTCCCCACTGCTAAGAGGTAGGGGCAGTTTCAGATGTCTGCATGGTTTGCTGTTTGTTTTAACTGATGGTCTCAATATGACCAGAGGGGTCTGGAGATTTTTCCTGGGGTGCTTAACTGGAGCCCTTTCTTTTCCAAAGAAAACATAATTGTGGGAGTTACAAGCTATATGTAGTCTAGGTTGATTTAAAGTGAACACTGCTACTTCTTGGAGAATCTTAAAAAAACTCTTGTAAGAAGAGTTCAGAAGAGAGTTGTCTCAAATGGATTCACAATTTCATAGTAACAAACAGCAAAAAAAAAGTTCAATTTCTCTAACAGGAGAAGGGGGCTTGATATTAAATTAAACAACTACTTGCTCTAGTAAATTATCCTGCATTTTCGTGAAGTCTAATTAAAATAAAATATTTATTAAGTTTTTAGACATCAATAGAAAGTTATTTTTCAGTGATATATAATTGTTACAGTTCAAAAGTATAACTTCTGTGAGTTGGCGCACGTCTGAGTGCTACTAGATCGGAACAACCATCTCCCTGGTCACTGTTCCAGTGCTTGATAACTCTTTTGGTGAAGAAGTTTTTCTAATGTCCAATCTGAACCTCCCCTGTTGCAGGATAAGGGCATATTCCCTTTTGTCCTATTACCTGTTGCTTGGGAGAAGAGACCAACACCCACCTTGCTATAATCTCCTTTCAGGTAGTTGTAGACAGTGATAAGGTCTCCCCTCAGCCTCTTCTTCTCCAGGCTAAACAACTCCAGTTCCCTCAGCTGCTCCTCGGAAGACTTGTTCTCCAGCCTCTTCACCAGCTTCATCACTTTTCTCTGGACATACTCCAGGACCTCAATCTCTTTCTTGTAGTGAGGGGCCCAAAACTGAACACAGTACTCAAGGTACAGCCTCACCAGTGCTGAGTATAGGGGCAGAATCACTTCCCTGGTCCTGCTGGCCACACCGTTTCTGATTCAAGACAAAATGCCTTCGGTCTTCTTGGCCATCTGGGCACACTGCTGGCTCATGTTCAGTCAGCTGTCAACCAACCCCAGGGCCCTGTATCACTGCACGGGGTTGTTGCATCCGAAGTGCAGGATTCTGCACTTGGCCTTGTTAAACCTCATCCCATTGGCCTCAGCCCATCGACCCAGCCAGTTCAGATCCCTTTGCAGAGCCATCCTAGCTCAAGCAGATCAACACTTCCTCACACCGTAGTGTCATCCATGAACTTACTAAGGGTACATTCAATCCTTTCATCCAGGTCATTGATAAAGAAATTGAACAGGACTGGACCCAGCACTGAACCCTGGGGAACATCACTTGTGACCAGCCTCCAAATGAATGTAGCTCCATTTACCACGACTCTTTGGGCCCGGCCATCTAGTGAGTTTTTTTACCCAGCAGAGGGTTCGCCTGTCCAGGCCTGTGGTTGACAATTTCTCCAGTAGAATACTGTGAGAAACTGTGTCAAAGGCTTTACTGAAGTCCAAGCACACTATATCCACAGTCTTTCCCTCATCCATTAAGTGGGTCACCTTGCTATAGAAAGAGATTAGTTTAGCAGTCTAGTTAGTTTGAGTCCACTATGAAATATGAAGTAAGCCCCTAGGGGGCTGGCATCCTGACAATGCATTCAGAAGAAGCTGCTGTCCTCCCATACATTTCCTCCCATTATTCCCTCAGCGACAGTCACACAGTAAAGGTCTGTGTTCCTCGGGGAGAGCATCCTCTATTTACCTAGTATCTGTGGTACTCACTGCCTCAAACCATCTTTGAATGTATGTGTGACAGAATCAACTTTTTCCTAAAAAGGAACCCATGTAGTTTTGTGCTCCAGAAATATCAGGAAAGTTGAGTCCTGAGGCAGTTGCACAGATGCTTATTAATATTTGGATTGGTTTTTTGTTTGGTTTGGGTTCTTTCCCTCTTCTAAAAAGAACCTTTTATGAACCATGATTTTAATTTACTCTTCTTTCTTCCATAAGTCTAAATGACAGTTAAGAGGTCCTGTAGTGTGACCACTTAACCTTATCTCAGGCAGATGTGTTCTGGTTTATGTTTCATGAATCATCGTGTTGATAAAATGGTGATATGTGCAACCTTTTTCTGAGATTCTAACTATAGGTTTCATCCAAACTCCATTGACAGTAACATGAGTTGTTCCACGGATTTTTTTCTATAAATCACGTCCTATAAATGTGCTGCATTTCAGTATTTAGGAAGGGGTAACAAAATTTTATGATTTTTATATTCTGGTGTATTTTTATTCATTGATAATGAGTAATACGAAGATGATATCCAAAATAAGGATTAGTACATTTTTTGGTTCATGTATGAGTCAACAAATGGTTCCTTCATATTAAAGCATGCTACATCACTGATTATTTTAAAGTTTTTATTCAGAAAGGTATAAAAATCACAGTCTGAATTGATTTTCTTAAAAAATATCAAACTTTTGCCATATTTCACACAATTAATTTCACGTTTTAACATTTTAGTAGTTTTCAGTGGAAAGAAAGATGGTTAAAATCTTTCATCCAAAAAGAGTCAGCCATACAGTTGACGGTTCCTCTGTGAGAACTCTTACTATGTGTTGATCCAGGGCTGTTAGTGAGAGTCTGCAAATAGGGCTAGAGAACAGAAGAGAGATGGTTTCTGTATTGCAGAACAATGGCTTTTTAAAAATGTGGACTGTTGCCACAAGGGAGTGACCAACAGTGCATTTTACAAGGCTACTTGACTTTTGTATATCTGTTGCTGGATACCATAATCTGAAATCACAGCATTGTTCAGCAGCCTAATCCTCTTTGTTCTCCTCTAGTTTTGCAAACCCTCAGGCTTTCTCTGATTCCTGAAGTGCTCACACTTGAAACACATCTTTGTTTTCCTTGTTTTTTTTTTTCTTTTTTTTTTTTGTTAATATGAAAGCTTTTCTCTTGCTCAGTTGCATTTTGTGTCACAGCTATTTAAATAAAAATAGGAGCAGACAAAGAGAGAACAACAAATGCAAAATAAAACTGTATTAAAAAGCTTTCCTCTGTGAAATAAAACATTTTATAGCACAGATCAGTACGTTTTCCTGAAGAGCTAATGGAAATCAAGCTGGGGAAAGAATCTACTATGTTAAGTGGACATGCAATAAAAAATAGAACCCAGACTCAAGCTGCAAAGGTTGGAATAAATGACATGTCAAAATTTACTCATCGAAGTGGTTCATTTTATTTACTCTAAAGATGAAACCATTTGCAACAGTTTTGGAAAAGGTTTCAGTAGAATTTTTTGGTGGTATCTCTTATGGCTGAAATGATCTATGTATTTTAATTTAGACTCTGTTATTCTTTCAAAAATACAGCACTTTGTTATTCTTTCAAAACCATCCATCTCCACATTCCATTTTGTCTAAAAGACACCATAATACTTGAAATATTCTGTAATTGTAAAAAAGCTGTTGTTTCTTCATTTTTTTTGATGTATATGCTCTATATACTTCGATCCCTCATCAGTTCCTGCATCTATGAATTAAGTAACAAATTTGTGATCAGCACGGCTGACAATGTTGAAAAAAACTTCATAGGCTCAGTGTAAGAAATATGCATTTACAAGTTTCTGAAGACTTTACCTGTAAGAGTAAAGGCTGATTATGCAAACTGTGTTAATGCATAGAACATACTACTAACAATACGATTTCCTCCTTAGTGTCGTTTAGGTGCACTTGTGACCCATGTAATTATATATATAGGTTCAACTCGTTGCTCTTCCGTCATCGCAAATGTGAATGACACTGAGAAGGTCACTAACTGTTTTCAAATATATTTGCAGACGTACTAGACGACAAGACATCCGAAACGGAGACCCACTGACTCACTGCTCAGACCTACAGCATCATGGTGAGTTATAGATATGACTGAAGTATGACTAGCTTGTGTGTTATTTGCAGACTGCATGAGTGGAATATGAAGGAAGCACGTGAATGGATTGTTGGCGAAATCATCTTGAACATGTGAAAGATTAATATAATACATCATTATCCAAATTTAGATTGCTTAAATGGATCAGACACTAAAGACTGTTATTTTTGTTTGTTTTCTCAGCTTAACAGTTCTAAGCCTTTCGATGGTTCTGCTTCACTTACCTGATAATATCGTACCATAGTCTAGGCCTATTGTGTTAGAAGAGAGTTGTATTTCTTGCAGAAAAGCAAGAAGTATGTACCTATTGCTTCATAAAATTAGCACAGGATGATAACCAAGCATTTAATTAACCACTGGCTAAATATGGAATGGTCTTTGTTGTAGGTGCCACAGTAGCAGCCCTTAAGATCTGAATGTTCCTTGAAATAGGCTTGTCCTGTATGCGTTCAGTGTGGGTTTTCCTTGACATCTCTGGGGTTTGTTTTTCAATTGGTTGCTTCATTTTCACAGTGTATTGACCAGATCTCCCATGATGAAATTGCTTGGCTGATAAACTTGTCGCAGTTACTAATTTGTTGCCAAATTCTTCACTCAGAAAATGTAAAATGTCCATTTTGCTCTAAGTGAAGAGAACACTTAGGCAATACTTCCCTCTGCTGGAAAAAATGATTACTCATATTTGTGGTACATCTATAGTAACAGTTAAACCGCTGGACAGATTTCTGGGGATAAATAAAGAAGAGACGACTGAAAATGGAGATTCCTCAAAACCCTCATGTCCTTCCAAACCTTTTAATAGCAAGAACGCTAAGAAGTTCAAAGTTGTACTTTTGTGTCAGCTGTAATTCACCACCACCATGTTTCAGTAATTGTTCTCTCTAACTTCCTTTTTAATAATTTGAAACTTGCTGCTAACATTACAATAATTTTTCTTATTGTATCTTGTTTATCAGACTACTTAGCAGGGAAAAGGGTTTGGAAAAGGGCAGGAAAAGACTATGATCAATATGCAGTTATCATGTTTTGAGAACTCATGAATGCACAACTATTACATTTGAACTAGTCAATGTGGACTAACACAAAGTTCACAAATTTCCAGTTACATCATATCTGGTAATGCTTGTACAGTGCAGATGAGACCATTCTTATATGAGGGCTGAAATGGCATTTTCAGTTCCCCAACAGGAAAATGTCACCGGACACTAAATGTGAATTTTATTACCAGCAGAAGAACATCTTAGCTTTACCTTTTTGCTGTCTGGACATTTTATTCATGAGCAAAATGATGATCCAGGCTACCACGTGTCTAGTTTATTTAACATTCTCTTTACCCTGCTTGCTGTACTTTGTGCAACTGTGGGTCTGTTCTATATCTTCATAGACAAAAAAGGATTTCAAAACACTTCATTTTTTTATATCTTCCCATGTGTGGTAAAAATATTTTTCTGAAAAGTTATCTTCTGTCCAAAGGGAAGAGAGTGACCCAGAGCAGTTTTTTCATTACAATAATCATAACAAGTCAAGGTCAGGAGAAAGCTGTTATATGGCACACCTGAACACAGGCATGAATAACTTTTTTTCAAAATAGGCAGAGCAAGTATGAGGCAAGATATCACTGAAAGTTTTGCTTAGTGGTGAAATGAAGACAGAATGATTAGTTGAATCAGTAACTTACTTACAAAAAAATACTGAGTTAATGGACTTCTTGGTCCTAGACTTTAAAGGTACACTGTCAAAATACTTTACTTAATGAATGTTTTACACTGTTCTTGAGTGAAGTTTTCTCTAAATTAATTCTGAGTTGTAAATCTACAAAACTTTCCTACATTTATTTGTCATTTACACATCAATATGCATTGTACAGAAAGCTGCGTGGCCCGTAAGCTTTCTATGACACCTTATGCTGATTTTTTTCTTGGTTGTGACTAGTAGCTTCCTGGACAACAGATGAAGAATTTTGTTTGTGTATAGCCAAAAGTAAGATCCAGCAATCATCTACTACTTTTCTACACATTCCTTTATGGTAATGCCAGCTGATTCTATATGTGAAACAACAGAAAAATGAAGAAGTGCAATGTCTTGGTGTATACCTTACTTTTAAAGATATTGTAGACAATTAGTTAGATATCAGTCTGAAGCAACAATGCTTTTAATAAAGTTTAGGTAGTTCTTTCAGTTGTCCCTTTGTGCAAAAATATGAGAAGTAGTATAAAATGATTACACAAGACCATTAGATGGAGCTGGGGGTCCTTAACTGTACACGTGCTCCGATATTAATGCTTAAATCTAAAAGTATGGTCAACTTTGTGTCACCTAAGGAACATGTGCATTTTTTAAGTGTATCGCACTAATGCTATCAATAAATTAATCATGTTTTGGTGAGGTTTTTTTGAGAATACTTAAATGAAGATGAACCTTTTTCTAGGTGTTTTATCCCAGGGAAAGCTCAAAGAATCACTCTGAATTTAACTGTCTAGTGAGGTGCATTCATCTGCAGAGAAACTTGGTATAAGTACTTATTTTTTCATACTTCTCCGATTATTTCAGAACTTATATATTCAAAGGATATTTATCAGGATGGTAAACTGATACTGCTGTTGGCTTCATTTTGGGAATTACAGCTCTCAGACAGGATTTTTGGATTGAATTTCGTAACCAGCTTCATGACTTCTGTAGTTTTCTAACTTCTCCAACTGCTCTTCTGAACTTCGCCAACTTTCATTCTTCCTTCTAGTCTCTTCAGCTTCTCCCTTAGTTCCAGGGCTGCACTCTAAGCCTGTGATTATTCCATCACTCTGCGTACTTCCTTGCACTCCATGTGCTCAATATTATATGAACTTTATAGGCATTTCTGGACCTGCTTTCTGCTCCCTTAAAGCATGGAACTGGGATTTGAAGGACCTCTTAAATCTTTCCTCTCTCATTGCATGACTGTCACCTGTACTTTATTTTCTGGAGTTGTGAGGAGATTTAAAGGGGCTTCTGCCACTTTCCATGGTGATAACTAGCATGGTAGAATGCCATGGACCAGACCTGTGAAAACATTCAGAAGCTTGAAATGCTGTCAGAGCACTCACCTTCAAGGTAGATTCCATGAAAACCTGTGACTAGCTTCTTAGATACTAAGGATATCCTAAGTCCCTGAGTTTTCCATCCGAAGCTTCTCTATACAATTAAAAATGTATTACTGTTATAGGCAGTAGAATCCTTGCCAAAGAAATATCTATTTTTGTCCTCTGTGTGTACACTCTCGGTTTAGAAGAATTTCTCCTTTGATCTAAAGTGACCAGTATTATATGCGCTCTGCTCCTGACTAATTCAATTGCACCTTGTGTTCAGGAAAATATAGTCAAGTGCTGCAAACCATCTAATTAGTAACCTACTGATTAAATCAGCTATTTAGGATGCAGGAGGAGAGAACTCAAAATCCACTTAGGCTTAGGAGACTGACTTGATACCTCTGCTTCCAATATAAGCACCCAAAGTGCTGGATTGCTCTTGTTGAAGTTGGGCCATTCTACATTCATAATTCTGAGTTCATCAGACTTTGGAGAGAGGAACTGAAATAAGGCATGCGACCTAGGGTAAAATCCCTACTTCTTTATAAAATTTCTACTCTTTATTCTGGAAGCCTGTAAATCTGTATCACAGAAACATATCATTGCAGCAGTAATGTATGTGTCCCAGGCTATAAAAGGGGACATTTCCTACTGACTTTCTTATACTTCAGCCCTATATATGCTATCTGTTGTGCATCCCAGTTCAGAGTTCAGGTATCAGACCACCTTTTCTTGACTGTGTGAGGACCTTTGGCCACTTGCTTAGCCATGTGAATTCTGTTCCTAAATGAGAGCACTTAACTTGAAGCAGAAGAGTCAGAACATCAGTCAGCCACGCACAATGTTGAAGTTGGACCTATGAGTTATCAGCCAGTCATTTTCATCTCCAGTCTTTATCTTCTAGTTATATTCAGTTAATCTCTTAGCAAAATTCGATTTCTTATGTTTCACTGACACAAATTTACCCATGCTCCTCCATCTCAGACCCGGTACCCTTGGCTACATTCTCTTCCAACTGTCCTACCCTTCTCTCTTGCTGCTTTGCTTGATAATTCATCCCTCCATTGCTCCCCATCTTCCTGGCCCAAAGCTGCACAGACATTCTTCATGGGGATGTGGTTTCTGAGAGATGTCATAAAACTTGTTTCATTTAGTTGTTTATATAACACCCCACTTACTTTCTGGAAAGGTTCACAATCCAGCAGAGGAAAGCAAGCTAATCCATTCCCTATTTGTTTAGTGTTAACAGGCCATTTGATGTTTCCTTACTGAGAACTGGGCAAGCACCAGCTCCTATCCTATCCCCCATCCCTTCTCCCAACCTCTCTCAGGACTGCAAGTCATTATGGAAAGACATATGATTTCTGTATCAACATAAATCAGGAACTTAATTTTATTTTTACCTTTGGCGAAGTAATCTAACAAACAGCCTGTGTTTGCTAAACAGCATGGCCAACATGATAAAGGCACAGTGAAAGCAAACAAAACTTGACAAAGAATTTCTCTGAGAGGATTTTAATAAGATATAATTTTCCAGATAAAAAATATCGAAAGAAGTTGATTAAACATTTCCAGTAGTAAAGATCAAAAGTGGAAAATGGAAAGAATGACAAATAATGGCAAAGAGACAGGAAACCCTATAAGATGAACACAGCGTTAAATAGCTTACCAACCCCTTCCTCCCCATCTACTATCCAGGATTATTGTACTGTTGCCATGTAAGTCCATAACAGCGTTTTAAAGAGCTAAAGTGGAGAGTTGAAATATGATGCCTTTCAGCCTCTGTGGTATTGGAGAAGAATCAAATGCCATATAAGTCCTATAGCTATGTGATATTTCTAGCAAGTTGATGAGTATCTTGAAGCATTGTTACAAAAGGAAATAATTTATTTAACTTTCTTTTTCTCATCTCGTAATGCCTGGTTTATTAACCTCATTAGACTTCCATAAATTATATCAGTATGAGAGGAAATGATTAATTGAAGATTGTTTCCTCAAAAACATTATTCCTGGTCATTAACAACTCCAGCAGGCTACAGTGCCATATAATCTAAACACATTATACAACTTTTAAATAGCCTCATGTTTTATTACTTTCCTCTAAAGTATTATGATCATAGAGCCCAGGAGGCATCATTACAGACATTCTGCAACTACACCGTGAGTTTTCTCACTGCATACACTTTGCTATTAAAAAATCTTGTTGTGTCCTAGATGCTTTCCTTGATGAATAATAATGAGGTTTACACAAAATTTCACAATAGAATTCATTAACTTCACATATTGAGATGTTAACAGCTGTTAGGATTTAAAATACAAAAATAATTTTAAAAAAGTGTTAGGTATCCTTACAAAGAGAGAGCTGTTGGAGTTTTTCCAAATAGCATACTGATATGGAGGATTTTTTCTTTTGAGGATTTTATCTTTAAACACCATAAGGGACACCAATTTCTAAAGAAACAAATTCATTTAGCAGTTAAGATTTTTATTTCCTCATAATTTTAATTCTTCCTTTTATCTTGCTTAACAGATAACCCAAGTGGCCAGACCCTGGAGGAAAAGATTATCTATGGAGTAGAGAATAGCAGCACTTTTCTTGAGTGCAGTCCAAAATCTCAGCGTGCTGTAGTCTACTGGCAATTCCAGAAGCAAAATGATGACCACAAGGAAGAGGTACAGTAGAAAGAATTAAGAGATGCAGGTAGTCTTCTCTATGAAGATAAGCTTGAAACTGAGTGCTCCCCAGAATAATGTCCAACTGTAGTTCAGCAGAACTTCTCTGGAATCTTATAATTTGTGTTGTTCTTCACCATTTTCTTACTCTAAACACCATAAAAATTCATAAGCTCTCCAGTAGGTTTCACAGGCTGTTACATTAGAATACATTCTTATGTGGAATTTCCCCAGTCAATCAGGACTGCTGGAAGATAATGGAAAGGAGCTTGGCAAGCACATCCGCCAGCTCCCTCAACACTCTTGGATGGATCCCATCCAGCCTCATAGACTTGTGGATGTCTAGCTGGGCAAGCAAGTCTCTAACCACCACCTTGTGGGTCATGGGAGCTTTGTTCTGCTCCTCTAACTCCTGGGTATGCACACACAGGGAACAACTTTCCTTACTATTAAAGACTGAGGCAAAGAAGGCATTGAGTACCTCAGACTTGTCCTCATCCATTGTCACAGTTGTTCCATTTGCGTCCAATTCTTATGTTATTACTCACCCTGGTTCTCAAATCATGTTACTACCAAGCTAGGTTACCCATGTCTTAAGAGATTAATGTACTCTGGTAGGTAGGAAGATGAAGCTAGGAAACAGAAAAACTTGTCACATTGAAGTATTTGTAAATATACCCAAACAACGCTAAGGCATTTCTGTTTTTAAAGCATGTACTAAATGTTTAGTTACATTAACAGCTTTAAATATTCTTGCTATATGTTTTATTTGCATAAGTAGCAAATTATTTAGGGTTTATTCTTGGTGGACAGGGCAGCAAACAGATTGTGCCCCTTCTGTCTGCAGTGACATGTGCATTCAAAGAATGAAAGTATATTGTAGATATTAATTGATTCAGAAAAATCCAGTGTTTGGACAGCTACTTTTTTAATATTAAAATTTTAAGGATTTAGTACTTACTTTTTCTTTATATATTCTCCACTTACGCCAAACCTACTTCTGTGCATAAGGGCTTTTGTAGTAAGGAATAACAGGAAGACAGACAACCTTCCGCAGAAATATGTCTGGGCTTGACTAGAATATAATGATAAATATAACCTCAATGATATAGCCAAATGCATCCCTGTTGATTCTGCTGATTACAGGCTTGTATCTTCTGTTATCTTACCAGCAAGTCCATCTGACAGAGTTGATACAGATCTCTGATCAGCAGCAATAAATTCTTAATCCCCCAAACTCTTTGCAGTACTTAGTAGCTTTTTTCAGGAGTGTCTGAGCCTTTCATTACTACAGATGATTGGCAGAGGTTTTTCCATCTTATGAGTTTGGAGATTTTTGGCCAAGTTTTACCAGCTGAAAGGTGCAATACTAAGAAAATAGTATGCTTAGAGGATAATGTTTCACATATATGAAAGCTAACTATTGAAATTACTGCTTTTTTGCAATACAGATAAAAGTGGATGATCATATGATCCGGACAGAACAGGGCTTATTGCTCCGAAGTCTTCAACGGAGAGACTCTGGTATTTATTTTTGTCATGCTGTGGAGCATGGCTTCATGCAAACTTTACTCAAAGTGACCCTGGAAGTAATTGATACTGACCACCTGGAAGAGCTGCTCCATAAAGAAGAAGATGGTGATGCCTCCAAGACCAAGGATGCTACCAATAGCATGACCCCCAGTCAAAAGATCTGGTACAGAGACTTCATGCAGTTAATCAATCACCCCAATCTCAACACAATGGATGAGTTCTGTGAGCAGGTTTGGAAAAGAGACCGCAAACAACGCCGGCAAAGGCCTGCCAATGCACAGGTGAATACAAATAAGTGGAAGCACCTACAAGAGAATAAAAAAGGTAGGAACAGGAGGACCCATGAATTTGAGAGGGCACCACGGAGTGTCTGAGCTACATTACCTCTAGGAACTTCATCCAAGTAGAAACTTGTATAGACAGATAACTGGAAAAAATGCAATATTCATGAACTTTTTCATGGCATTATGTGGATGTTTACAAGAGTGGAAAGTCCAAACAGTTTCCACCAGGTTTAAATAAAATCCATTTCTAATTTTCCTAGTAAGTCCTTCCTTTCTGCTCTGATTCTAAGATCAGAAAGACCAGAGATTCAAGGATGATAGCTCACCTGGACCTGGCTTACTGCTCAAAAAGTTCTGCAAGTGTTCCGCAGGCAAGTTTTGCTTTGTCTTTTGCCTGAGATATAAACAAAATGCCGTATTTCATGCCATCATCTTAAAGAAAAAACCCACCTTTCATCATCAGCACTACCATTTCTAGACTTATGTATAAAACTGCATGAACTCATTAAGCTGATAACGTCTAAACACGTGATTGGACACAAGGATTTTGTTCTTGTTTTGTCTACCAGTTCTCCTGTTTATATGTACTAGAAGAGGAAAAACAATACTGAATGCGATTGTTTATGGAAATTTGAACATAAGCCATCCATCATCTAGAAGAACAAAAGAAAAGTGGAGTACACTGGCCTACTACTGATGACTTCTTTCAGCTTTGATCTAAAGATGTATTTTATTAAAACTATAATTTAAATGTACTATGAAAAATATGCAGCAAACATTAGCTCTTTTCTAAAATAGATTAGACTTTTTGTCTTAGAAATATTGTACTTTCTAATTATTGGTTTTAGAGGAAAAATTACAATTTCCAATTATAAGCTGCTCTACTATTTTGTTTGGAAAATCTTCCAGGGGAGCTAGTCACACTGCAGTTAATCTCCACCCCTCTATACCAGTAATCTGTATGACATATAACTTCAAAACAGTTTTAAAACTAAGCTATTTTAACATGAAAGTCACTGTATAGCATGGAAGTCTTCTGCATTCTTTTTTTCTAAGTATGGTATTTGAAATGATCCAGCTTGTGTAGTACTTTGCTATAGATCGAACCAATGAAGAGGAGAGCATTGATTTCCAGTTGTATATTTTTTTTAATCAAAAAGTAAATAACATTAAAATACCCTTTGCTAATTACACCCTTGCTTTCTTGGTTCGTAAATTTTTGTGAATGCTAATATTTAAATACTGTGGCTCATAGACTGTCATATATCCATGAGCAAAGCTCACATTCAGTTTTAGGAGTTTTGTTCCCAGCTCAGTGGCAGAATTATGTCCGCACTACTGATTCTCAGCACTCCATTCTTTCTGTGGGCCACATCACCCAAATGCAAAGAACTAGCACTAGGCCATGTAAATGACAACCTCAAAGCCAGTTCTCTGTTTTAACATCTAAGGGACAGTTTTATCTGCAGGCAAAGTCCGCTGCAGTAGTAAATTGGTGAAGTTCAGCTTAGAAGTAGTTCACACTAACAGATAATTTGGTTCTGCACTTCTCTCTTATTCTGTATACAGGAGAGCAACAGGGTAAACAGAAAATGTACTTGCACCATAAGTGTCGGTTTAGGGTTATAAGTAGTGGATTTATTCACCTCAGCACAGATGTGCCTTTGGTCCCCAGTTCTATGGTGTCCAGTTCTTTTGAGGTCATCTTTCTCCAGCCTCCCATATTTTATCTTGGTAGAGTCCACAAATGACATAATTTCAAGTAATGTCACTGTGGGTAAATTTACTAGAACAAAGTCCTTAGTTTGCTAAAGGAGCTTTTGTATAAAAGTGTGTCTATATTGAGGAGTGATCTGTTTTGTTGTTACTCACTCTAGATTATTTAATTTATCAATCACTACACTATAAGCCTTATCAGATACAATGTAACACAACTGCTGTGACATCATTTCTCACGATACGTCCTCTTCTCCTTGCCACTCACTAATTCAAATAACCTTCTGATTGCCTTGGCTTCTTGACTCTGTAACAATTGGATTTTCACTGATGGCCCAGTCACTAGTCTCCTTTGAATCTTTTGCAGGGGATGAACTTGCAAGACTTTTGTCATGTAGTTCTTTAGTAAAAAAATCATTGAATAGACCAGGACAAGGCTGTAAGGCCATGATTTATGAGAACACTTGGGAATTCAGTTTTAAAACAATTTTAATTCTCTCTTATGTTTAACTTGATTCCTGTGAACTGTGATATGCCGTTAAGTTCCCATTCGTTCATCATGTGCTGAATAGAGATGAATTAAAACATAGGTTCAACTATGTACTTTCCTGTACAGAAGTATTAATTTTTAAGCTCAGTTTATGATTAATTTCTGAGCATTATTGTCAGCTGTATTATTTATTTGTAATCACAGAACCCTCTTTAGCCTTTTGTGTAGGACTGTTGTGTACCATCAAGTCATTAGACTCCTCTTTTTTACAAAAGGAAACATTTTTTAAATGAACCTCAGAGAATTCAGTGGGAAAACTCCAGGATGATTTCATCAGATCCCAAATGACTCTGTTTCCTTTTTCACATATTAGTGGCATTGCTATCGAACTTATTTTTCTCTACTGTGCTCATAGCAACTTGCTGCAAAAAATCAAACCAAAATCAAGCTCCTTCAGCACCCCTGAGCTAAAAAGAGATTAAATTAATTCGGGATTCTAAGGTATGTCTTTTTATACAGAGAAAGATAATCTGTGGGGAAAAAATTACAGAAGTTTCAATGTTTTTACCATAACCTGACAACCAAGTTGGACAGTGGGTTTGATCAGATCTTACGAACTTCAATTCAGTCCTCACTGACATGGGTAGTCTTGTTTATGCCTTTTTATTTGTTTATTTATATAAGAGCGCAAAGGATCAAGTTCCTAGTGAAAATTTTTGATTTTCAGATCCATATTATAGTCACATTAAACCAGTATTTAATACTGATGTGAAATGAAATTTTTTTAAAGATTATAGACCTTCGTGAATTCATGTATAGAAAGACACCCTGCAGCTTCAGTAAAACTTATTCCCCTGTTTGTGTCATTACTGTTTAAAACAACATAATGTTTGAAGATAAAGGTATAAGTGGTATTTCTGAAAATCGTCAATAAAACCGTCTAAACCTCTAGTTGCAGACTGTAGAAAAAGTAAGTAATAAGTTATATTTAAGCTCAAGAGAAATAAAGGATTTAATTTATATCCAGAAAGATCTACTTTCATTTGTTTTAAAATATCCATTTGCCAGGAACAAAAATGCATTGAATCTTATTCTTACTCATCTACACTTTGCATTTGTATAAATCACTGAAGATGGGAATTTGTTCAATGGCTCCTAAAAACTGTATGGTTATGTTAAACTCTAACATCAAACTGAGAAAAATGTGCATCTTTGCAGAGCAGAGTTAAATCTTCATGACCCAGTAAAATCACTATGTAAAAAAATAAAACTAAATTAAATGCATGTGAATGCGCATTTATTGATCCTTTTATGTATTATTTAGTGAATATCAATGATATGTGTTTAATAGTTCAGTTTTTGCTACCTACACATTAGCCAAAAGAGATGTAAATACTTTTGACTAGATAAGGAGGTACAGTGTAAAGTACTGTTATCTAGAGGTACTCCATTTCAGTGTGTTCAGCATAATACTAAAATGCAAGATTTTGCCACACAGGTGATGAGGTGGTTTATTTGCTGTATCAGTGACAAAGTTATGTGCTTACTATTTAAGCACATTGCTCACTGAGTAGTAAATAACTCTACTTCTGTATTTATCACTTCAATTCAGATGGGAACTAGAAAACTGGAGAGAAAAAAATGTAATGAAACTGCTGCTGTAAATTATTTCTTTTAGCATGTATTCAGTTGTTAAATAAACATTTCTTCCAAATATTTGAAGTTCACTGTCTTGGCTGTTTACATGAAATGTGTCCTGTAACCTTTGTGAACATACGGAGTGCACTGTTGACAATATAATGCTCTCCATGTATATGAGCTCTGTTTACTAGCACAGAAGAGTTGCTCTTTTTATTAAAGGTGCCTGTTGTTTTTTTCTGAAGACAAGCTAGTAATGCGTGAAATGAAAGCTGCAAACTTTCTTGGGGCTATCTTTTGGCACAACTGCATGGACTTGCACAGATAAAGCCACCCCCCTGCTACGCACCCCCAACTCTGCCCATGAACCAAGCTGTAAATCAGCCTGGATGCCATGCATATGCTAGCAAGTTGCTGTACTTGATGAAGTTCACTCTGTGTAATGCTAATGGCTTAGTACACCTAAGCAGCTGTTCTTTGGAAAATGTCTTGCATAGTCAGCAAATAAGAATAAATCAGGTTCTGTCTGTTGTTGACATATGCTTGTATCCTTGGGTAACCTTAGCGGCTGTTTGGAAGTGCCCAGGGGTTCTATCAAAAAGTAATGAGCCACAGCACTATGCATTGTGCAAACAGCTAAAGAGACAAATGCTGCCCTAGAAAGCATGAAGTTTAAATATATCCAACAAGAAGTGGAGAAAAGAAACATTATGTCCATTTGGCACACACAAAATTGAAGGAACAACCAGTACTGGTAATCATGACTATTCCATTCAGTTTTACCCACGTACCTTCCTGTAATGCAAGGATAAGAGATATCCAGTTCAAAAGGATATGGGAAGGATATTTTATGGTTACTACTGTCTTATGTTGATGAAAATAAGCCCTCAGTAGAAGGTAGGCAACTTGGTGGGATACAAAAGATATCTGCAAATAGAACAAGGGCAGAATGGATGCGGCAAGCCATAAATCCACTAACAGAAAGACCCAAGTGATTTTTTTCATTTTTTGGTTACCCAGTGCAGGGATTCTAAATACAAAGGATGATCCTTGTTTCTGGATGTAGCCATGTACTTTGCTAAAACTCCCTGCAGAGTACAGCTAAATTGATTGTCCTCTGTTACTACTTTGCTGCATTTCCAGGAACGTACAATGCCTAGGGACATTCTTCATTGACATTGAGAAGGAAGAAAGAAGAAATATTTGGGGTTTAAAGCTTGTTTGTTCATACTTATATATGCATAAATATATATACACGCGCACACATTTAAACAGTCAGCTTTCACTGAGGTGAAATCCCCTTTCCCCAAAAGTATTTGAGTCTGTACATGTAATTCTAGTGCATCTCTGAAGAACAGTTTTGGCAGCCTCAGCTATAAATTGTTATAAATGTTTCCTTTGTGAAGACTGAAACATTATTCTCTTTCCTTACAGGTCACATTCACTGAGCTCCTCATCAAACATGCATTTAATGGGAAGCAAAGTTATGATGGCTTTTTCCAAAGTCTAAAACAAAAGGACTATTCTCCCCAGAATGCTCAGTAACAGGATACAAGTAGATCAGAGTATTAGTGAAAGCCAGCTTCTTTGCTCCCCATAAATACTTGAGTGAAAGGTTGGAGGAGCTTCATAGAAAAAAATAGAAACTGTGGAGAACAGGCCTTGTTTTGGACTTTCTTGCCCTGGAATTTATCAAAGGTTGACATTTTGGAGAACTTCTGGTTGATCGGACCTAAATCCCAAAGCTCTAGTGAAGCAAATTTCATACTGAAGAGGTATCATTTAGGTTAAGAAAGCAACTTCCGCTTCTTTCATAGCAGTTTTTTACCCCTTTAGGAAATGGGGCTCCTCTTGTCTCAATATTAACCCAGAAAAGTAATTTTGTAGTTTCTACAGTTGTTGAAGGCTAATGTCTTCTTCAGCACACATGAGGAACCCCGTTTCTCGTGACCAGCCCTCCCTGATTTGCACTGTGTCCAAGCTCTCCAGTCAAACTAACATGCAGCCCTCTTGTCATATCTGTTAGTACCAGTCCGAAGAATGTTCTGTTCTCATCAAAGAGACAGGATCAATACTTGGTGAACTGGCACCTGGCTGGTACCAGATCTGGGGCCATGGGCAAGGTGGAGAGAGCCCTGGGGCTGAGGAGGGATATTAGGGCTTTTGAGTGACTCAAAAAAGCGAGGCTATGTTAGCCTGCCCCTTTGAGATAGCAGGCTTTAGCAAGCAATACAGACACTAATGTGACCATGAAGGCTAAAATGTAAGAACCCTCAACAAATTTAAAGTGCAAGGGAGGTTCAGCACCATACTGCTTTATACTCCTCCAAGCATTTCTGATTGTGAACTAGAGCCTGGTGTTTGAGGCTAACAATGTTCAAATAGTTCTTCCTAAATTGCTCTTGATCATCTGAGTTATTTGTCTTCTAGATTTAGAGATATTTCTCTGCCTTCTGAAAGCCTACAATAACCAACCAAAAGCCTACAACTGTCATACCCCAACAGTGCAGCTCTGATTTAGATTATTTGGCCCTGTTTAGCTGATGATGAAAAGCAAAGCTAAAATATACCTCTAAACAGTAAGTAAGAAATAATGTGTAGAGTATTATAACCCTGTTTCTCTGAGCAGAGATCTCACAAGAAAAAGAGCCTTTGCTCCATTTGTGAACCTGCTGTGTCTGCCAATGCACTAACACATACTACTGCTGATATGTGTGAGGTACAGCAGATTTTGAAGAATGAATCTTGTTCACACATGGGTCTAATACTTTTTCGGGGCATTCCATATTACAGCCTAGTGTAATTAAGTCTTGTGGTCTGCTCTGGGAGAAAAACTCCTCTTTATACCCCTCAGCGTGGACTACCCCTGCAGGCTGTATGACGTTTATGCTTCATACAAATATATTCTAGTAGGAGTTTCATAGTCATCTTTCTTGTAAGTGTATTAGTATGAATTATGATTGCTTATGCAGAAGCAAATGGAGAGGGACGTTTCTGCATGGAAAAGGGATAAAGAGGCTATGGTAATACTGCTAGATAAAGTATATCAAGGAGACATCAAATATGACTCAATTTGAACGTCTCATTTCTTGCTAGGCAGGAGAGGAAAAAAGCAGCCAAAAGAAATGCAGACATTTCAACTACGTTTTGCAATGACCAATCCCTTAGGCCTTTAAGTTTCATGTCACTTTTTTCTTCATTTGTGGCACTATGTAGAAAAAAAATGGATGCCTATAAACTCTGCTTTCACTGAACAATACTACACTAAATAGCTCAGTACACCAGAACAGTCAGACTGTGCAAGTTCCTCTGAAGAATGCTTCATTTTCCCCTTCTGTTTATGTTATTATTGTAGTAAGCCCAGTGGCACACATTTCATCATGCTTTTGTCAGCACTTCTAATATAAAGCCCTATTTTTAAGGCTTTATATTTTTGTCTAAGCTAATTCACTATAGGTTAAAGATTTTAAATATCAGCTTTTAATCAAGAAATAATCTTACAGTTCCTAAATAAAATTGCTAAATGATGATGATTTCAGTTTTGCAAACACAACTTTAGCCATGTCAGATAACTGCTTTATTGACTGTACTGCAAAAAAATTAAAGGCTGAGCAAAGCTCTGTGAGCATAATGAAAATGAGTTTTTTACCTCACTGGGCTTTGTGTTTGGTTTTGATACATGCTAAACAGACATCCTAAACGCTTAAGCAATTTCTTTCATCATTATTCATGACTCACTCAAATGTTGCTCTTCATATGGTATGTTTTGGAGTATAATGTTTTCCTTCTTCATGCCTGAATTTCTTTATGTAAGTTGATTTTTAATTGCCATTCTGTGTGAAGATAATGTAGACATATAATTTGCCCCAAGTTAATGGTTTTCCTGTGTCCAGTATAGAAGAAAAAGTTTGCTTGTGCTGGCTTTCATACTAGATAGCTAAGGAGAAGCGCTCATTGGTTTTTTTGTTTTGTGGTAACTGAAGTTTAGAGGATGCAGCTGATATAAATCTGTTAGAGCAGTATGGAATTCTTCATTGTATTTCCTTTTATTAATCAATGGAGTGCACACACCACTCCTATAAACACCCCATGGCTTCTGGAAATCAACAAGTTGTAATTTTTGTCTTTAATGCTAACCAGCATACTTAGCTAGATCCTCACCCAACTAAATAAAGCTGTGTGCTCCACCAGGTTTTTTATTGACTGGAATTTGTCAAACAGTCAGGATGCCGGAAGATATTAATTTCTGTCCTTGTGCTATTCACTAGGGTTTGAAATGTTACTTATGAAACCTAAACAGTTCAATGCCAGTGTAAAGCAATTGAATATAACAGAGCTTCAAACTATGATAAATATTTCACATATTATACATCTCTTTGTTTTTCACTAGCTCTGGAAGAGAAATGGTTGAATATAGAAGAATTAACCTATTCATAATTAAGCTTATTGTTGCAAGTCAAAATAGCAGAAATAATGCAGCTGAAGAAATCTTATTTGTACACTGAGTGAAGTACATGCATGCTCAACAAATAATGGTTCTTTGTCTCCTGTTTGTCATTCACTGTCCTTCAACAATATGTTGGCAGTTGTACATACTGTCATACATTTCCTTAAATATTTGGAATTATTGTTAACACTAAATCCTTTTTTATAGTTCTTGCATCTAGAGGAAGCTCAAACCTTTTATAAGGCTCTAGGGATACTCCCAGGTATGGTGCCCTCAGAAGTTGCAGTTTGCATGTAATCTCCCCATAAATCATGGTAAAACTTTATATGGCAAATACAAAGTTAGGAGTGAGCTGTGGATATAAATGAAGAATAACAGGACCAGAAAAATATCTGGATGCTTTTTATTGAGGGAAAAAAACAGTATTATTTTAATATTCATAAGAAATAGATCAAAAAATTTGGTGTCTATTCAACTCTCATTGTCTTCTATAATTTTCTTTTGTCTTTTTTTTCAAATCTAAAGAAAAACACACTATTTCATATTTTGACACTAGTATGAAAGTTGCCTCTATTACAGACATTGAGTTCCTTGTAAGCCAGTAGAAAATATGCACCACTGAGAAATGTTTATCAAGACCATAAAATGGACTGTATAATGGCCAAACCTGCTTGGGTCAGTTAGATTTATATTGGAGAACCGACATATATACCACAAGGAGGTATTGTGATCTATTGAGAAATACTCATTCTCCCAAGGCAAGGCAGTGTCCCCCCTTAGACTGCCTCCCCAATGTGGAACTTACTTAATTTACCATTGTCAAGGAACTACATTTTTAATGTGTTCTCTAGTATTCCAGTGAATCCTAGCTGGCAGATGATCCTGAATAAAGTCTGTCATATTTCATCTCTGCCACTCCTGTGGATTAGTATTTTATCCCAACACTAGACATCTCCAAAAGGATTTATTACAATATTATCAGAGCAACAATGCTAAAAGAATTAAAACAATATATATTTTCATTAAAAAACATAGGAAGTGGGTGCTATTATTGGTAACTTTTAAAGACCCAATTTTCTGTTTAAAGGATGAGTGGATACATGCACACATACCGGACTCTTCCAGTTCATTTGAGTGTTACAGACCTAATGAACTGCTAAAAATCAGCAAAACTACTTGGAAATTAATAAAATCTGCTTCCATCATAGATCTTGGAAATTCCATCATTATCTTTAATGGACCGGGACCAAGCCAGGATTTGCATTTCCTGCCATGAGTCACTAAAGCAATGGCTTGAGGCATTCAGGCAAGGTCAGATCCTGTATGGACACTTGTTTTGGTAGTGACCGACAACAAAGGGGTGTAAAAACAGTGTGTTGTTATGTTTAATACCATGAAGCTCTTATATATAGGACATGTTTTAGCTCTAATTTTGTATTTGACTTTAGGTATAACAGCAAGAAATGTTAAATTAATCTCATTATTTGTTTAACACAAAAGTTTACATTTCTTTTCTGCCTCTGGAATTACATGCCAGTCTGTTGTCACTCGGAAAGGTAAGTGACAACACTTTAAACACCAGACAATGATTCTCCAGATTTCTGCAGTAGATCTTGATGTTTGAAATAGACTTGCAGAAGAAACTAAATAGAACTGTCAGGTTTTCATATAAACACCTCTAGGGGCTATAAGCTTCTAGTATTACCAAGAAGGATGTTTTCACATCATAAAAAGAGCTCAGCCTGAATTTTAAGCTTTTTAAGTCTGGGTATTCTTTTTTTCAGCATCTTTCCAGAAATTATTCTTTATAGGAACGGATTAATACAGAAACCACAATACTGGGCTACAAAATTGATGTGTGTCATTCAATCCCATGTTTCAGAAGACAGGAAGTACTATTTGTCTCAGAGGAAGGTGTAAACAGTTCTTCAGTCAACAGTAATGGCATAATCTTCTTACAGGGGAACTTTGTTCATTATTTAAAAGATGTCTTATGCTTTAACTTTTCCAAGACCTGTCTTGACACAGTCCTGGGCAACTGCTTGAGAAGAGGGGTTGAAGCAAATGACATCAAGAGATGTCTTCCAACATCATCAATTCTATGACTTTCCTTTCTAGAGTCTGTATTCTACAAGTGTATGTACATGTCCAAACAATTCAGGTTCCTACACTTCACTTCTGAGTTCATAAACTTAAAGCCCATTAAGGGGGCAGCAGGGCAGCCATCATTGTCAGTCTCGAGTATCTAGGAGTAGGAAGTTCAGTTAGAATCTACTCCTGTGTTCCTTTATGTTCAGAACTCCAGTGCACGTGAAAAAGCATCTCTTGATTCAATTTTTGTTTCATAGAAGCATGCAATTGTTTAGGTTGGAAAAGACTTTAAGATCATTGTAAACTAAAATCTGCCAAGTCCACCACTAAACTATGTCCTTAAGCACCACATCCACATGTCTTTTAAATATCTCCAGAAACAGTGACTCAATGACTTCCCAGGGCAGCCTGTTACAATGTTTCACAGCCCTTTCACTGAAGAAAATTTTCCTAATATCTAGCATAAACGTTCCTTAGTGCAGCTTATCACCATTTCCCTTATCTTGTTTCTTGGGAGAAGAGACTGACAGTCACCTTGCTAAAACCTCCTTTCATGCAGTTATAAAGAGCATTACGGTCTTCCATGAGCCTCCTTTTCTCAGGCTAAACAACACCGGTTCCCTCAGATGCTCCTCATAGGACTTGTGCTCCAGACCCTTCACAAGTTTCACAACACTTCTTTCCACATGGTTCAACGTCTCAATGCGTTTCTTGTACAGGGGGACAATCGTGTCCTCCTGGCCACTGTAATTCTGATACAAGCCAGGATGGTATTGACTTTTTCAGCCACCTGGACACACTGCTGGCTCATATTCAGCTGGCTGTTTATGAACATACCCAGATCCTTTTCTTCCAGATAGCTTTCCAGCCACTCTTCCTCAAGTCTGTAACATTCCATGGGGTTTCTGTGACCCCAGTGCAGAACTGGACAATTAAACCTGTTGAGCCCCATACCACTGGCCTCAGCTCATCAATCCAAGCTGCCCAGATCCCCCTGTAGTTCCTTCCTTCCCTCAAGTGGATCAACAACATAACCTAACTTGTTGTTGTCTGCAAATTTACTGAGGGTGCACTTGGTCCCCTCATCCAGAGCATTGATAAAGATCTTAAACAGAGTCAGAACCAACACTGAGCCCCAGGGAACATCACTTGTGACTGGCCACCACCTGGACTGAACTCTATTCAACACAACTTTCTAGGCCCAGCCACCCAGTCAGTTTTTCACCCAATGAAGAGCATGTTTGTCCAAGACATGAGCAGCCAGTTTCTCCAAGATAACATTGTAGGAAATGGTATTAAAGGCAGCTAAAATCTAGGCAGACACAGCCTTTCCTTCATCCACTAAGCAGATCACATTCTCAAAGAAGGAGATCAAGTTAGTCAAACAGGGCCCCGCTTTCCTAAACCTCTGCTGACTGGGTCTGATCACCTGGTTATCCTATATGTGCTGCACGAAGGCACTAAAGATGATCTCTTCCATGATCTTCCATGGCACCTAAGTCAGGCTAATAGGCCTGTAATTTACCAGATGCTCCCTCTGACCCTTCTTGTAGGTAGGCTTCACATTTGCTATTGTCCAGTCAACTGGAACCTTCCTGATTACCCAGGACTGCTTATAAATAGTGGAAAGTGACTTGGTAAGCACTTCCATCAGCCCCTTCAGTACCATTGAGTGGATCCCATTTTTGAGTTGATACATAACATAATAGTTTTCAGGAAGAGACAAGCATCTTTACATTTCAGAAGAAATTGAACCATTGAGAGCCTCTCTGTTCATAAACTCTGGATAGACCCTACCCAAATCCTTTTCCATCAGTGCCTAAATTTTCTGATCCTTTTTTTTTTTAACTTGTTTTCCATAACTATTTTGTTCTCACAGAGTTTCTATTTTCAGATAAGAAGCAGGTTTTCCCAAATATGACATGAAATAATGCTTTTTCGCTATATGTAGCTGAGAATATCAGTAAATATATATTTGTTGTGAAACTCATTTTGCAGATACAGGACTTTGATTAACTTCTAATATTGTTAAGGGTAGGAGTTTCTGAGCTAAACTAAACTTGACAGTTCATGAGATTTTGTTGTTGACCTTCCAAGAACAAGCTTCATACTCCTTTAAGGAGATCTATACTTTTAAATGACTTAAGTACTTTAGCAATACTCTCTGAGTACATGCAACCGCAATTAATTCATCATGACATAAGAGCATATAGGAACAAATATGCCCAGTCAGACCAGAAGTCCATCTTGACCCACTACTTGTCTGCAACACTGGATAAAATCAATGATTTTCACATAAGGCAGTAACAAAGAAGCAATTATAGTAATAATTCCCCAAAATAATCTCCTAGCTTTCAGTGGTGTACAGCCCTGGAATCTCATGGTGCAGAGGTAGTTTCTATGCATCTCTGTTGAGGCAATCCTCTGTTCCATGAACTTGTGCAACCTCCTTTGAGTCCATGAAAAAATTACCATCTACAATAACTTTTCAGTAAGTAGTTTCACATCTTTAATTTACTGTGTAAAGGATGATAATGGTATTTCACGTTTTCTGAGCTTATGCTACCCTTTTAATGACACTCTTAACATTTGCACTGGAGTAGTCCTTGAGTTAACAGTCTATAGTCACCCTCTGTTTACCTCTTTTAAGAAATTACAGTAAGATTCACTCATGTTTTACCACACGTGGTAATTCCAAAATATAATTGCTTTTGAAATTTGCCAATTGCATTCTTTCTGTGTCCTATTTTATGTATATTTCTGGTTAGATTAAAAGATAATTTGGTTCTTCTTTTAACATTAATAACATTTGTTTGTAGTTCAATGACCGTTCTGCAAAGTGAATAACCTAATTATTGAATATAAGACCCTAAGGTATACTCTATGCCTCCACGCTGAGAAGTATTTTGCAGGTAAAGAGATCAGACTAATAAATACAAATATCTCTTGGCACAGGAAATTCCCGTTAGACAATAAGGACCCTTATTTGTAAATGACAAAATATTTTTATATATGTACCAGATATTAAAGCATCAGTGGTCTCTAAAGAGGTATTTAAGTCATATGTAGAATTCAGCATAAGTTTGTATTTACTAGTGTGTAGTCTAAGATTATAAAAAGACTTACAGAAGAAAAAGAATTACAAAGTTTAATTACAGAATACACAAATAAGATGACCTGTGCCAGAAATGTGATTGCAGCTTAAAGGAAGAAAGAGTGGTTGAATATGGCAATCAGCTGGGAAAAAGCACCAGACAATACAGAAACACTAGTGATTAGTCTAATAGGCAATTGCTTTAGCACAACAGCTACCCAACTATTGTCATAGAAATGAGAAAAATTCTAAAGATATTTTCACCAGACACTGTCAGAGAACCAATTGCACAGATGAACACTGTAGAACAATGCAAAAAAGTAGTATACATCTTCTATCATTATCCATTTTATTTTTATATGCTTCATGGGCAATTACAATGACAGCTGTGGTAAGTCTTGATGAAACATTGTAGCAATTATCACTTTTTTCATATTAATCATAGGAGGAATAGCTAGAAAGTAAAATAAACCTGATTCTATGAGCACAGTACAGTCTAGAGTCTTGTTAATTCCCTCTAACAGCTCTTTAAAAAAATTCAGCAGATAATCAAACAAAAACTGCATTGATAAGAATAAGCCTTCCTTCTAGAAATACAATAGAAATATCAGGTTCATTTTGTGTTGTCTGTTACATGCATTGAACTTCTCTCCTGTGTAACTCTCAAAGTGCCTTCATTGTTCAGTGTACAAACTTCTGTGTCTTCCATGGAGGAGGTGGAGGTTGCAGTGGGTGTCTGTGTATATATGTGAACTTCTAACACATTGTCCACAATCAGAACTCAGTATTGGAGTGTAATAACAGAGGACTGAAAGTGGAAAGACATCTGTATATATCTGAAACCAGAGTGTTTACTTATCTTGTCATTTGTTCATAACTATTAGATTAAAAGTGCCTCCTCCAGAAAAAGTAAACTAATTTTTTATACTAAATTGAAGAATTATTTATTAGATCCGTATTAAACATTAACCTTTTTAACATATTATAGAGACAGCCAAAATGCCTCCTATATTTAATTAAAAAAACACGTATGTTTTTCTTTATCATCTTTTATGAATGATCTTTCATTTAGTGGACTCTTCTGAATATGACAAGAAATTTCACACATTTTTGTAGGGAAAGGGTAATGAACTGAAAAATCACTTCTTAAACCACTTGGATTTCCCCTAGAATTCTTCTTAGAAAGTATGTCTTATTTTGACAAAATAGTTTGAGGTTTACAGTATCACATCTTGGCAGTGTTAAAAAAGCTGCATATTTATTAATTATACACAATGATAGCAAAATTTTCATGGTTGTTATCAGAATGTGACTTGATTTATAAAGGTACATAGATATCCTCTAATGTCATGTCTTCATTAATAAATTTCTTTCTTCCTTGTGATACATGTATGAAACAGTGCTCTTCCAGCTCTACAGTGGAGAGTTTAGGCCAAAGATAAACTGAGTGGCTGGGTAACATTACCTCAGTGCTTCAGTCAGAAAATGAACCTAGTTTTTCCAAGTCTAAAACCACAAGACTGTCCTCCTTTCCTAAATAAATTGTCTTGCAATATGTATTTCCACATGCTTTGTGTTTTTCTGACCCCAGAATAATTCACAAAATATGACATCTACAATATAACTCAACTTCCTTACCACAATTTCTGTCTGATATGAAAGTAACTGCTTTTTTTTTATGTATAATATAACCTTTCAAACTTTTTTTTAATATTCTCACTCATTTTAAAACATATCTTGTTCCATAGCAGCAATTTTATGTGATATGAGTTAAAGCCAGCTCTGTATAAACTACACAGTATCTTTCAAACATATGAAATATATTTGATCAGCTATCTGGGAAATATGATTTTTCCATATGGGTTAGTTTTCACAAAAGGGAGTTTAGTGTTTCTATGGAGAACATAATATGCTCGGACAAATATAATAGGTAAAGAGTTGCAAACCGCAGAGTGGGAAAAGCAGGTGTCCAGCTGGATTTTCGCATAGGAATGTCTTGAAGGTCACTGATGGTGATGAGGTCTCAGAGATTCCCAAATCCTCATAAAGCTATTCCTTCCTTTCCCAATACACTAATCTCCTACTGCTCTTGATAATCTACTGACTCAGGAAGTAAGGCTTGTTTTTTTTTCCATTTTGTTTGTCAAAGGCAGAATAAATGACAATAATTTTCTGAATTATCATTTATTAGAGCAGAACAGGAGTGTTCACAAAGGTCATCACCCAGAAGAATATTCAGTCATTGGTGTCTCAGTATTTGTCTTCCTGCCGTCAGAGTAGAATCTCCAGAGAATAAAAACATAACGGTAGTAAAATTTACGGCCAGGTATGGCTTTTCCCAGTGTCCTAAAAAGGGAACACAGATAATTTGATATCCTTGTCTGGCAGAGAGCTGAGTGATGTCAACCCATTGTAAGGGGCATACTTGATGGTCACTTCCTTCTGCTTTTCATTTCTGGCATAGTGATGGCTACCACTCAGATGAGTTGGTTGATCTTTGTCAATTATTTTTTATTCTCTCTTACCTTTCCTTCTGTTTATAAGATTCAGTTTTGAGTATGATTCCCAAGAGGGATTTTCTTGGTGTTTTCCTTCACTTGGAGTTCTCTTTGTAAAATATCCTTCATCTCCTGATGTCCCTGGTTCCCTTCCATTAAGGTTTGCTTCTACAAAAGAATTGTCTGAATGAGAAGGCCCTGGAAACATATAAAATCTTTTTTTTTGGATCATTTTACTATTGTTATGCCTCATTCTTACAGCAGCAGACTTGGAATGGCTTGTGAAGATTAATGAATACTAAAATGACTATGTTAATCAAGCATTGTAAATATTACTACGCTTTGGGTTTATAGATGTAATATATTAAGAACACTATACAGATGCACAATAGTTTTCAGATAGCCCACTCAGTTGGCAGTATAGCTATTTGGCAGGCTTTGATGTTTTCAGATTTATCCTTTGGTAAATCTGCATCTGGTTTTTCACAGTAAATTTGGATGAGGGGAGCAACAGTGAATGTATTTTCTCACATATAATCAGATAACCGACTTCCCTCCAGAGGTATTGCTCTTTGAAAGTAAGATGAGCAGAGAGCCCACATCTCAAATAAAATGGAATGTGAGAAATCACAGGCAGGAACATTGCTGGGGAAGAGGGAACAGGTCTGGGACATAAGAAAGAAAAAGATACTGCAGTAATTATATCATGCATTAGCTGAATTTGCGTGCATTTCACACTGTCTCTCTTCTTAAGAAGTTCTGTAGTTAGGCAACTTGAAGTGACTATGAATGAAAGCATAGCAGGTTAAAAAAAACACTTTGAACCTCAAACCAGAAGAGAGTTAAGTGGAAGAGATTGGTAACCATAACCCAGTAAGTAAGAAATATTGCCAATATCATATGAATTCAAGGATATTGTAATTACTTTTGTAAATATTTTGAAAGAAAAGTTGTCCTCTATAATTGCCAAAGCTTTTTCTCTTCTTTGACTCAATCTAGCTGATGTTTATAGCAATCTAGGATGTCAAAGGTGGAAGGACAGTTTTGTTGTTATTTCCTTAGAAGTATATCATCTATCCTATCTTGTTTATAAACAGGTTTGCTACAAGGCTATTGAGATTTTTTTAGCCTTAGGCAGGCTGTAGGGTGGATGGTAGATTTTCCTCTTCCAATACAGTGTTGATGATATCTGTCAACAAAGTCACTAAGAATATGAACATCTTTCACTAGGCATGATAGGCGTAAGTCTAAAACAGTGACAATGACTCAGATTTCCTTTAGCACTCCCTATACACCTTACTTTCTAGCACGCTTTATACTTGGTATGTGTTTTGGCCATATCTCAGTGGATGGTTGCTGCTGTCTGGGGATGTATTTCAGATGGGGTAATTGCGCTTTAAGAAGTGTATTTTTATACTTTGCTAATGTAGGGTTAGGCTCTGGGGTGGCTTGTGATCAGATTGCATTGATAAAGCAAGAAAAGGTTGTTTGCTTTCAGTTTCATCTGTGCAGGAGGGTTGAAGTAACTTGTGGAAGATTTTATCTTCATCTGATTGTGTTTTCTATTTATGCTCGTTCTGGAGCAACAGAAGTGATAAGCTGTGTATTCCACAAGCAAATCCAAAGGTCTTGAGAGGCAGCCACCTGGTAGAGCTTGAGTTTTTGAACATGTTACATCTGCAACACAGTGCAATACTCTACCATGTGCAAAACAAATGTACCGGAACAAGAAAATCAGTAAGTATCACAGAAATATGCAGTATGATTTGGATAGAAACATTCAGATCTTGACATCTTAAAAAAAATATGTGAAAAGGGAAATATTATTCACACTATGGCTTTAGGCATACAGTCTAGGTTACTCAAAGATACCCTAGGCACTCTTCACTCAGCAGAGCCGCCAGTCACCAGCTCACCACTTCAGGCACCTCATCTACACAGTTCAGGTGAAAAGATGTGAATCCTTTACATTGTCTCAGGCCCTCACCTTGTAGGAGAACTACAAGATATGGGATGAGGAACATGCTTTTAAAATTGCTATAGCTCTTTCCCAGTGGTAGACGTATTGTTTTTAGACCTGAGGGAGGAACATGCTTGTGTAGCACAGACACACTCTCTTGGGAAACAACTATTCTGCATTATGCTTCTGTAGCAGGGGGCTACTGTAAACTGGGACTGGTATGCATGCAGTAATTTCTTACCTAGACTGGGGCATGCACACCTGCATTACAGTCAATTCTTTCTTGCTGATTCTCCTTTACGTGCAATAACAGAGAACTATGCTTTTGGAGCAAGACTTTTCAGAGGTTCCTTTATGAGCAATGACAGTTTTGCTCGGAATTTTTCATGAGATTGCCTTTCTAAGTGGTATGTGCTGGCCTTGTTATGAGTGTATCAGCTCTGGAATTACCAGCAGTACAAAAACATCTAATGAATTTCCTTAACATGCCACAAGCAAACAAAGGTGGGTCAAGAGCTCATTCCCTAGCAGATTATTATTCCTTCAGTGAGAGATGGATGGGGAGACAGGGCAGCAGTCTCCTTATTAATCCTCAGTGATTAAGCAGGGTCTTTGTTCTGTTGTTAAAAACTTCTGTTAAGCTCTAAATAGCAATGTCAGGCCACACAGTGAGAAGCAGAAATCTTTACTGACCACGGATTTGCTCTAGTATTTCACAGAGATGAGAAGGGTTTGGAATAGGCTCTACTTTCTTAAGGCTGAGATGCCAACCAGCAAAAGATCAGCAGACAGCAGCATAGTAAATCATGAACAGTGCTGATATTGCTGCTTACAGGGTGACAGACACAACAAGAAATCTTCTATGCCAGCTGGCAGGGGAAGGTCACAGAGAAGAGATACCTTGGGCCTTGACAGGACCCTGGCAGGGGAAAGCAGCTAAGGAGTGGTAACTGAATCTGCCACGTGTTCAAGGCATTTGCAATGATATTTCTTCAGCTATAATCTTACTGACATGCTGAGAACTGTACTGAAATCACATTTGGTACTGGGGCATCAGAATCCTGTAAAAGATTTATGCTTGTAGTGTGCTAATCTGCCTACTTCAACCTACTGTTTGCTCTATTTATCCATCGGGATAAAAACATCTCAGAGGAACAAGAATAAACCTGTTGTAGAAGCATGGGTTTATTATTGTTTCACGACGTATTAATCAGGAGCAAAAGATTCAGCCTCAAGCTTGATAAGGTAAAATTCCACATTAATATCTGCAGGTTTAGGAGTGGGACTGCAACAAGACAGAAGGCATCTGGGCAAAACTCCCCAGCTGTCTGAAGAAGAAAGTGGAACTTTTGGTCAGCTTTTTCCAAGACTTCTGGAGAATTTATTCCCATCTGGGGGAACTTGGTCCAACCAACTAATTTGGAGAACAGGAAAAAGGAAATTGCACACTGGCGGGGTTTACATTAGACAATGGAGCAATCTCTTTATTGCTTAAACATGCAAGCTGCATACTTTTCACTCTACCTCTCTTTTGTTTTGGCACCTCCTCCCTTCCGAAAAAAGCTGAATAAACATGAAAGATCAGTAGACATATTATGTTTTACACAACAGAGCATGGCTTTATAGGGCTTTGCTACATCTTGAAAAGATTAAGTGCACCTGCAGCTGGAGAATCTCTACCCCTCTGAGTAATCAAGCAAAGGCACCTCTGTTACTAGGGCACAGGCTAAGGACCTCGAAGGACTGTAGGCTTGTAACAGAGCTGGTTTAAGCAGGAGTGGATCATCTAATTTCTGAGGAGCAAGGCTGCCATCCAGTGGATTTTTTTCAGTACAAATCTGAATTTAACAGCAGCAGGATTGAGAAAATGTCCGTGCCTTCTTGGCTTAAGGGAGATCTGTTAAAATGTTAATTTCTGCTTTTGTTTATTTTTTTTATTTTAACTTTTAATCTGGATAACTCACTAAGAGCAAACTACACTCCAAAAAGAAAGGCTATCAGTTTATTTTAAATCAGCACTACCTTTTGTTCTTGTTGACTTGGATTTTACATGTATAATCTGATACTAATTCTGTTTACATGGAGCTGAAGATAAGCATAAAAGATTTTTTTTAAAAATGCCTTATAGCTGAAATAATAGCTTTCTGTTAATGTACACATCACTTTTAAAAATGGAAGATATATTTCTAAGTCTAATTTAAAGCTTGTGAGAATCATTTCATCTTTCAACAGGCTTGGAATCGGGCCTTATTTGAATAAAAAGGAAATCTGAAGTTATGCAATCTAGAAGAAAATTATCATACATATTACATATATTCGTCTCTAGGGACAAACAGATCAATAGGCAGCATTAGAAGGAGATGCCCTGAAGTTTATCCCCTCTCGGATTCCATTCAGACATAAATGTATTTATCTACTGAAAAGATGAAGCTTAGACTGATGAATAAGGCAGAGGGGTAATCTGCTCCTGAGGCAAATCATATAAGTTCCTTTGCCTCTATTTCCCTCTGTCTAAAACAGGGATAATGCTCATATAGCTTGCAGGCAAGATGTGATATTCAATATACTGTGAATTACTAAGGATTTTGAGTTCCTTAATAACAAGAGAGTATTTGTGTACTTCTTGATACTGTTTATACAGGACATAAACCTATCAAGGGCCTGAAGGAGGATACATCGCTCAACTTCTTCCACTCTGGCTCTCCCCAGATAATACTTCTTGCAGTCCCCTTGGCTCCCAGGGCACTAGTGAAGATGAGAGACTGTTCTTTCTAAGTGTTATTATTAAATTCAAGTGCTTTTCTTTCAATAAGCTCTCTAACAAGGATGAATCAATCTGTTCAGCTTAACCAAAAGAAAGCAAAGAGGTACTTTCACCACAATCTGGTGGCTCGCTATTGGCAGACAGAACTCAGTTAATGAAGAGTTCTGGACTCCAGACTGCAAAGTTTTAGTAAGATTAAATTCTTGGTATGAAATGCAATAAATTCAGATGCAAATGATGGTGTGAATCAAACACTAAAAATGCTTAAAGAACAAGTTAACAGGAGTTGTGGTAGATTCAGAATCAAGGCAGACATTTAAAACAAACAGCTAGTTTTCTGTAAAACATTCATTTGGAACACGATTTTTCTGGTAGAAATCAGATAGTCTGTTTTACCCCACAGATCAGGATAGATTACCACAAGGTTTTCTCTGACCTTAGAATGTTTTAATATAGAGTCCTTTGTAACTATTGTTTCATTTTTGGAGACACTTGTTAATAGTAGAAATTTTTCCAGTTGGTGAAAGGGACGAAAAACATTTGAACTAAGTTTATAAAAGGGAATACTGTTTAGAGAAGAGCTGCTTACTTTTATTGGAAAATACTAGAATTAATATCAAAATTCAGTCCATTTTACTTGAGATGACAATCCTTCTAATGAACTTCTTTAAGGTCATTCAAAGTAGGAGCTTCCAAAATACTCTTATTGGTATGAAAAAATAAATCATACGAATGAAGCACTTATATTTTATATGTAATCTCTCACATCTGAAGTTTACTACTAAGAACTGATTGATTAGATATTAAGTACCCATGTAAATTATGAAATATCAGTGCTACTTTAATTCTGAAACATAAATTTCATCTTTGAACACAAAAACTTCTCATGCATATTTTCATTTATCATGCTACATTCATGCTACAATTCCCTAAAATTATCAAGTTTATTCAGCAAATATCTCCACAAAAACTGATAACAAAAATAAAAAGAAGAACTTGAAGATAGAAAAAAACAAACTAAAGCCAAAATCCATTCTAATCTCTTCGCTATAAGGAAGCTAAGGATATCCTTCTTTACATGAAGGCCAAGATGATAATGAAGTCAGTTTCCTTCTAACATTTTATGAAGTGTCAAGCATTGTTTTGTCTATTCCAGCTCTGGAAACAAGAATGTGCACCTGATTAAGGACCACTATCCTAAAGCAGACCCTGGTTTAACTCTCTGCAAAGTTTTAGCTGCCTCGTGGCAGCTTTTCAAGTCTATACAATGAGCTAAAGAGTTGAGAGATGCAGGCACACTTACATTTCTTTCTTTCCACTGATTTTTCCATATTGCCCCATGACTTCTGTGCCTCGTATTAGATAGTGTCAGCTGGAAATTATCAGAGTGAGCAAGGATACCCTCTAGTGGCTATTTGGAGTGCCAGATAGACATGTGCTTGTTTTTCACAGTCTTTTCCCATTAAGCTTTATTTCTCAAGCTGGCACCAGGGAATCCTTGCTTATTTACAGGGGCAGAGTACACATCTTATCTGTGTAAACTCACAGAGCAGCCTCTGTCCCTGATCTGCGACATCCCACACCTAGGACTATGCGTTATGCATGCAGCACACTCTGGCATCCACGATATATCATCTTCTCTGAGTACGCGTTCTAACTGGAGTCATGAAGCAAAGGCTGCTCCATGATATATCCTCCCACACCTGGGAAGCAAACTGTCTAGTAGCCCTCTGTGTTCAAAAGAAGCCCACTAAGAGATGCCTGTCCCTTTTGCAGTCTAGAAATATGCCTTTTTATCCACTCTATAAACCAATAATGCAGTTTCTTGCCCCAGACATGATCGACTGCATGAAAGTTAATACAGTAGAACACTGGATATTTAAAACATCTTAGAACATTGCTGGTCACAGACTCTGAAGAGCTGCAGGTGTTGAACCTGGCCAGGTCTGTAGGATTAGATCATTGAAGATGTCAAATCCAAAAGCCCATTTAATTTTGTTGTAAATCTCAATATATAACTGACGTTTCCCTCAGAGTCTAGCCATCAGGATGCTTCTTAGAAGAGACCTATGACCTGTTGGGGAAAGAGTATGAAAACCTGAGAGAGTGCTCCTTTCCTATTGATTTTGCAAGGGATTAGGTACTTAACAGATTGATGATTGTATAATCATCAGATGCCACGTCTCTCCAGGACTACAGGTACTCAAATAGCCCTTCACAGTGTAATGACCCAAATTCCCAGGTGACGTAGAAGGAAATTCCAGACATCAAAAAAAGTTCATAAGAAAACCACGTGTGGTGGCACATGTGAAATAATTCAAACGTGTTTGAAATGTAAAGCTATTCCAATACGTGTAAGTGACAATAAAAGAACTATTTATCTTTGAGTAGATGGAGCAGCTGTGAAAACATCGACTTTTCTCAACAGGGGCTTCTTCCAGGTGAGCTCAAATATTATCTATAAGCATATCAGAACTGAACATTTATTTTTTGAGATTTACCAAGTAATTCCTGTGGTTATTATTTATTATTTTTAGACTTACTTGACTTTTTTCTTTTCCTTTTTTTGGGGTAAATCTAAAAAGAAAAGCTCATGTTTGGGGATTGTCTGTAGCTGTAAAATGTTATGCAAAATATCTTAAGAAGAAATGTTATAAACCCATCATTGAACTATGTATCTGAGCCTTTTAAAAATCATCTTAAGCACAGCCAGTGTGTAAACGTAAGAAAAAGACACTTTATATAAATATGACAGTCCATTCGGGTACTTTCTCTCCAATACAAACTCATTTTCATGGAACAGGAGGTTTGAGCATTTTGCTTGATTTTAATATCTTCTTTTACAGTATCATTTAGATATCTTGGCTGAAAACTGAACTGTACAAAGTAATATATCAGTTTAAGGTAAATGATCATCCTTTTAAAAATCTCCCACCCCCCCAAAAAAAGAATCCCTGACAATCTGAATAGGCATGATATATAATAATAAAAGAGAAGAAGAAATGGTCCAGTCACTTATAGATAAGGCTTCATAGTACCTGAAGGGGGCCTACAAGAAAACTGGGGAGGGACTGTTCACAAAGGCTGTAGTGATAAGTCTAGGGGCAATGGGTATAAACTGGAGAGGGGCAGATTTAGACTACATGTAAAGAAGAATTTATTCACTATAAGAGTGGTAAGGCATTGGGACAGGTTGCCAAGGGAAGTTGCAGATACCCCATCCCCATCATGGAGGTGTTCAAGGCCAGGCTGGATGAGCCTTGGGCAGCCTGATCCAGCGGGACACGTCCCTGCCCATCACAGGGGTTTGGAACTAGGTGGTCTTTGAGGTCCTTTCCAACTCACACTGTTCTATGATTCTATGAAAAACTGTCCAGTCTGATTTTTTTCAGAATCTTTGAGCTCACACAATTCCTGCAAACATGAAATAGAAAAATTGATGTTCACACCTGAAAAATTAACACTTATGGGATTTACCTAGTACTTCGCAAAATATATGACTGAGTGGAAACTTAAGTCAGATATTCTGCATTCAGTCAAATATCTCAAAAAATGATCATTACTCTATAATGATAATGGTATAACTTACAGTTTGGCTTGATTCTGCTTTTTACACTAAGTAGCTGCTGATCCTTTGACTGGAGTGTATGAGTTTATCCTTTTTTTATTACCAGGTGGTGCCAAGTTAATTTTTCCTAACACTGTAGGCTACTTATTCTGTTCTTTTCAGAAATATCTTGTTGATGCTAGATTTTGTCTCAGTGGCCTGAAGAGTTTTACTTTTCTTTCCCCTTGTTTTCTAACCATATTTTGAGGAAGAGATGGAAACTAACTGAATGCCACCTGCCTTTTTAATGTCTCCAAAGCTTTTATCTGTTCATCCAGATGGCTCAATTTGCATTGACAGTTTTTGTGGCCACTTCAATTAACTTAAGCTGCTTCTTGATGCATCTAATTATTCTAGTATGCATTTTAAAAGAACCTTAAATTCATGAGCAGATTTTAAATAAAATGCTGGAAGAAAAAACCACAAAGAAATCCCACTCCAAAAAAAGTAAAAGCCCTGAATTTTTGCAACAATGCATGATGAATTTTGAATCCTGTCTCTTGGATAATGTTAGAAGACTGCAATTTTTTCCTTATTATATTAAGGTTTCTGTAGTACATCAAAGGAATAGAATAGAATAGAATAGAATAGAATAGAATAGAATAGAATAGAATAGAATAGAATAGAATAGAATAGAATAGAATAGAATAGAATAGAATAGAATAGAATAGAATAATGTAATTTTTAACTATTTTTGTTTTTCTTTAGTTGTTTTTTCTTTCTATTATACTGTAGCACATTCAGAAAATTAGTACTGCATACAGACCATTATTATGTAAACAACAACATGGAGCAAATTCCATTTTTGTTAAGGTCAATGTAAATAGATTAATTTTAGACTAATTTTTACTAATTTAAAGGAGGCATTTCACTGCAGTTATACATATTTGCTTCTTGAAGCTCAAGGAAAACAAACAGGAAATTTTCAATCACGTTGGGATGCCAAACATTTCTATTAAATAAACTTTTGATGGAGGGGTAAAACAGTCATCTTCTTTTTTTCTTGTCTTAGAGGATAAATAAAAATACATAAATTATTTGGATTAGATTGATCTGGAAAACAATATTCCATTTTTAATATGATCAAAAATATTTTTAGCGTGCCTTACATACTGAATTTGTTGTCAGCCCATTTGTACTTGCCAATTATTAAACTTTGTCAAACTTAAACCATGTCAAACCTACTGCATTTGCGCAATTGATCTTTATAATGAGTCCATCACATCCAAGACACTTTGGATTTGCCATACATGCTGATTAGCCAATTCTGTGATCTGTGCAGAGGTTTCTTCTGGGATCTGATTTTAGCTTACCATGCAAAAATAATCCCTTATGTTCATAAGAGTAAGGAGTGAATAGCATGACTGGTATTTTTCTCCTCCATGGTTCCAAAAGACATTTCATATGCTTTCAGTGAGAATGGGTCATGTTTTATTTCATGACGAATTTGGTGAAGGTCCTTGACCCCTGATTTGCACTAGGAGGTGTCCTCTCCTTAGTGATGTCTATATGACCATCGCATGTGTCATCAATGGAACTCACTAAGATACTATATTCCTCTAACTTCCAGTACAGAATCAGATAAACACATGGAAAGAACTATCATTTTTCATGAAAAGTCTAATGTGAAGGTAAGCTTAAGTAATACAGATCTGTGGTTTTACCAGAGGTCTGTTTTAATGATCACATTTCCTTTTAGGTCTCAGTTTTAAGAGCCCTTCCTGCCTTACTCTTTAAAGAGTGCATCATAATGTTTTTATTTGCTGTTCAGCCTAGAAAAGAGAAGGCTCCAGGGAAACCTTATAGCAGCCTTACAGTACTTAAAAGGGATCTGACACGAAAGATGGGGACAGGCTCTTTTTCAGGGAGTGCAGGGATAAGACAAAGGGTAACAATTTGAAGCTGAAAGGTAGATTAGATATCAGGAAGAAATATTTTTACTGCAAGGGTGGCAATACATGGGAACAGGTTGGATGAGGCTTTGGACAACCTGATATACTGAAAGGCATCCCTGCCCATGGCAGGGGATTGGAACTAGATGATCTAGTCCCTTCTGACCCATATCATTCTATAATTCCATGATTGCTTTTTCACTTTATTCTTTTTTCCTCTCTTCCAAGTGGCTAATTTTGTTAATATGTAACAAAATCAGAATTAAACACATGACAGCCTCTGAAAGAATATTAATCTGGATTGAACCACAAGTTCTGGATTCATTGACAAGCAGAAATTTCACATACAGAAATCAACTGCTGAGACAGCACAAATGCCCGTATTGCCAGTCACTGACAGGTTTTATAATGTTTGTGCTGTGCCAGTTCAGATTCATATGGAGTCAGTGGATGCTTGGAATAAAAATAAATAAATCTTAAAGCAGTATTCCACAGTTAATAAAAATAAGTCCCTACTTGGTTTTTGTTTTCTTATTTTTACTTTTATTTTAACTTCACTTTTACTTCTGCTTTGGTTTTACTTTTACTTTTTACAAGTCCTTACTTGTTTTATCAGAAAACAAGATATATTCCCATAGATTATAAGGCAAAAATGTGCCAGTTTTAACCCTCTTTTAATGTGCAAACATTTAGCACACGATAAAAGCAAAATAATGCAATTTGATCAAACTTGCAATGAAAATGAGTCAAGCAAAGTTACTCAACGTTTTGTTGCCATAGGCTAAGAACACAGACTATTACACTGGTTCAGTGCATGCTTAGAAACTTGTTGAGCATTGGTAATTTGAATATGTGTCTGAGCCTTCTTTATAATTATTTTATACATTCCATTGCTGATTGATTCTGACTAAGCAGTTTTGTTTTCTGTTTGTTTGTTGTGTGCAACAGTATATTTTCACTTTCCTATGTTTTGTGTGTTACATTTCTTACTCCTCAGTTTTCTTTTCTTCATTCAAGATCCACACTGCCCTTTTTTCAAAATTCCTGTATTTTTTAGCACAGTGTTAGCCACAGCAACAGACTATAGAAAGCCACCTCTCACATAGATAGCTGAATTGGAGAAGATCCCAGAATAAAGAAAATATTAAATAGAGCAGAAAAAAATCAGCATATGGATGCTATCCATGCAGAAGGAAAATATCCAACTTCACTGTAGAAATTCCCACTTGGAAGAGATACAAGAAAGCAATATTTTTTTAGCTCACACAGCTGCCAGTGTGAAGGGCCATCATGACCCATAAAGTAAACCCAGGAGGTGGGAGGATTGTCTCATAAAGAGAAGCAAAAATATTGTAAATTCAGTTTTCATTGTGACCAAATGTACATGAAGAATGTATTAAAATTTAGAGAAGGCTTTGCAATGCTACCATATGGGAGAGTATACAGTCAGCCTGAGATCCAGCTATTTCCCAAGGTTATGAGGCACCTTTAGTGACAGATATACTTGATCTAGTAAAAATTTCCATAGTCAGCTGCTGGTAGGAAGGCAAAATCATATCAATTTGGACTGTATCTCTACACTTAAAAAACAATTAACCACCATTAACTACCATTTGACTCACCATCATTAATCATATTTTAATAATACTAGTGCATTTTCATCTCAGTGGAGATGACATTGAGATCATAGAGGCTTTCACATTGAATTTACTAATGAGTTATGTAATGATCTCTGAAAAATCATGGTAAATTTAATCTTTGGGATATACCGTTATGTCTTTAAGATCAGACATTCCCGGACCCTGCCAGACTTGCATAGCAGAATAAATGAGGTACTAGACCATGAAGATCACAGACCGCACTGCAGTGAGCAAAGAGTCTGAAGTTTCTGTTAAAAAAAAATTGGGAAAGAAAATTGTTCAGAGAAAAGGAGAGAAATCATAACATCCTGTGAAGTGGATAGCTGAAGAAGGAAGACATAATCTTTGACTATACTTTACCTGGGTCTATTAATTTAAAGTAGATTTAACTCATTATATATTACTAAAAAAATCCAACCTTTGAATGATATATTCTATTGTATAAGAACATAGGCTGCTGGAAGATCATACAGGAGCTGCTTCATCATTATCATCAAACCCTGGAAATATGCATTTTGCTCTTAGACACTGGATTTTATTACTCAATGTCTTGTATGTTCTTCATTACACTCTTCTGTAATGTGTGTCTAGTGAATCACCATGCGTGCTATAGATCCCATTCCCTGTACTGAGTATAAGTTACTGAGAGGGTTGGTGGAAGATAAAATTTTGATCCTTTCCATATGCATTATCACTTTTAGCCCAAATACTCAATTTGAGGTTGTGTGCTTCTGTTGTAGTACTCTTGTTCTTGAACACAGGATATTTTGTTCCTCTGCTGAGAAAAAGAAAGGGCAACAAAAGAATATTTTGAATCTGACTACACGTGTTACATTAATAGACAGGGAACACAGATATGCAATCAGGCATCTTTTTTCATAACTTTGTAATTAGATTTGGATGTTAAGTAACATTTCAAAATCTGTTGCTGATTAAGACTTTAACAGTACCTTCAAAAAAAGTGTTATCATTTTTGTGATGAAGATCAAATAAAAACCTCACATTCTTTGTCACTGAAGAAGTGGAAATGGTTTGCACAACTGTAGAAATACTGTGGACCATAAAACAGTGCAAGAAAAATAAACCTCTTAATCTTTGGATGAACAAACTTAAATGCAATCTGGTAAAAATTCACCATATGACTTCTTGCCTTGGTGAGGGCTTTTTGTCTTTTCATTAGTTGGTGGACTACAAAGGTCATCAGTTGCACTTCCCTAGAGTGAAAAACAGTCACGGAGAGTTGTTAAATCCAAAATTATTCACAAGCATATGCACACTGCTGCATCCTGCCTCATGGTATCACGTAATCCACAACAGATTACTACCTAGCAAGGACAAGTCTGAAAAAACTTACGCGTTTGTCCCAAAGATCAGGTGCTAAACCGAGTACTTCAAACTCGGTTTGATTAAAGCATATAGATAATATATATTCAGCTTTTAGTACTAAGAGACTTCAGTGTTGAGGGATGATTCTATTAAAATTTGATCAGATATCATTTATATTTTTATAGTTGAACTAACAAATCCAAATGGCATATGGAATGACTGAGTTATCTTGCTTGCCAGGAATAAGTTACAAGTTACACAGACAGACTTAAAATCGCACAACAATTAATATGTTATTAATTCTGCCTGTTAAATGCATAATAGTTTCACACCTATCATATCATTAGTTAATATTTGTGCCGATACAACACAAGGTAGCAGTTAGGACAGCTCTATACTAGACTCTGTGCCTAAGAGAACCCTTATAATCCAAGCAGTCAAAGATTCAGGTAAATGATGAACTTAGGACATTTTAACAGACTACACAAAGAAGTGACTTCTATGCATCCTTTTTCAAGTGCTGTTACTGAACTGCACAAAATTGTAATGTGACTCTCTTTTCCTGAACTTTGTTACACTATTTAACTTCATCTTTGCCACAGTTTAAAATAAATCAAGTATAATGATATAAATCCTACACTAACTATGTAATAATGCAGTTTCTGAGATTCTTTTTAACCTGAAAATTAATTTCTGTTATTTTAGAAATAATCACTTCTTTTCCTGGAGATAATGCTTAAACCTATACTTGAGTAGTTCTAAGTCTTTCTGAAACTGCGTAGGGAAATTTGCTGTGGCTGGTTTGGCATCCTGATTCAAATAAATGGCAATCAGTATCTGAGGATGTTTATTTTACCCACTTCCTTTCTGTCAGCTGGAAGTCAAGAAAGCCAACAATTCTTTGGAAGATGAGATTTAGAAGCTGTTAAAGTTTAAATGGTTCTGTGGTTATATTCTTTTATTATTTCAGACAAGATTGTTAATCATTAAACACCCATATGAAAGCTGTAATAATCGTGGTATCTGAAATACAGTCAAAGATTCAATTGAAGGTGTTATATAATGTTATGTAGTGTCAAATGTATTGACTGAAAAAATATTTTCTTTTAATTTCATATATTTCTAAACACCACTATGGTCGTAGCATGAAGCATACTGCCCCAAATCTGTTTTTACCGAACTAGTTTGGAGGCTCAATTTGTTTGCCAAAACTGGAGTTCTGCCAAAGTTTCCCATTTTGATTGAAATAACTTCTCCCAAAATAACTCCTTAGGGAAAAAGCTGAAAAAAAGAAAACCTAATATTTTTAATAAGCTTCTTCCAGATTTTGAAACCCTTCCTGTCTTTCTGAAAATTTCTAACTTTCTTCTGTTTAATGACAATGCGGTGGCATTAAATCTCTCTCTAATGAGACTTAAACATGCATTCAAACATATTAAGATAAAATTTGGCATTTGTAATTGTAACTCAGTGCATCTGGATGGCTGATCAAAATATTACAAAGGTTTGTTTGTCTTTCTTAATTCCACCACTCACAGATCACCTTTGTTTTTTACACATTGTATAGTTGTTAACCTCTTCGCAATACCAAAGGAAAAGTTCCATTTTGTTTTATTTTAATTTGATAAAATTTTACTTTAGCATAAATATATGAAGATGACAGGATACAAGTGGACTCTGTTTTCGATGCTTTTAAATGAAAATCATATTCTCAAAGGCATTTGTCAATGAGCAAGGTTCATATGGGTTTCAAATATCCTAGGATGTGGCTCCAAAAGTATTAGTGTGCTATTAGGATGCAATCCTAACTCAACTGCTCTGTTGTGGATTTCTTCTTTTTTCCTTCTTGCAGTACTGTAATATTCTATGACCTAAAATACTTCCTCCTTTGTTTAAAGCCAGACATTAACCTATTCTTTGCAGAGGCAGGAAAATAGGGCTTGGGCTTTATATATTTTGTTTTATTTGGTGAGGTATTTTTAAGCTTCTTAGTAAAATTAAGCAGAGAATTTACTTAGATCAGTGAGTAACTTCTTAGAGTATGTCTTTTGTAGCTTACTACTAAGAAAGCAATATCTTTGTTACCTTGTGGTTCATAAATATGAGATGGGGGAAGTCTTAGTACTAATAGAAGCAAGGCAAACTTCAGACCAGGGCAGCCCATGACCCTCAGAACTCTGGCTTGAAGTTGTTAAATATATGTCTGACTTTTATTGTCCAACAAGTCTTTCAAATTAGTTGTCACCATTGATCAGACAGAAGTTTCTCTCATCAGGTGCTATTTTTGATACAAAAAGCAATAACGAGACCATCAAAGTGGCAGACAGATTTTCTGTTTGCCTGGGTTTTTTTATTGGCTTGTTTTCTTTCTTTTTTTTTTTGACATCTTGAAGCTCTAATTGTAAAAAGCAGCTAGTGAAACAGAAAAGGATTTGTCACTTGCCGATGGGAGTGTTAAACATGATGTGGCTGATTTGGGAATTCAGACTGGAAGCCAGAGTGTGGACTACTGTAGCTCCTGCTTGCACGCGTGTTTAAAAAAACTACTGCTTACAGTAATTCAGCCTGCAGCCACAATAATAATTGATAATGACAGCTTGCCAGAGGAAGTACTGACTGGGAAAGTTCCTCTAGATCTCAGCAAGGAAAGAAAGATGAACATCCTACCTTTAGTCTTTTTCATCAAGGGAAGGAAGCCTTTTAACTGGACTCAGCGTGCTCAGCATCAGGCACATCTCAGGAAGATGAACATGCTTAAATCACATGACCATTATCCAAATCAGATTGTGGCTTTCTGAGGGATGTTTTTGCCTTTTCTGCTAAAGCTTTCACAATACCTCACATGCAATATTTAGTGATGGTCATCCACCTTGCAAAAAATAGTGAGGATAATAAAACTGATGAAAGATCAAAGCAAGCTATATTTGGTACAACTCTGTCAGAGAAAGATGTTCAAGAGATTTGGACACAATTAAGTAACATGTTACTTAACAGTATTTGAACTCCCAAAGAAACATTGGACAAAAAAATCTGAAGCAAATACTCATGACTATAACTAGGGGAGTGATACTACTTTTAACATCCTTACAGCTGAAGTTCAGTGAATGAAAAATTCACTGTAATGTGTTGGTGTTATTTCTTGGAATCATGTTATAGTCTCACAGAGACACAGAAAACACTGATGGGGAATGAAAGTCGCAGTTTCATATCCAGCAGTGTAACTGAGAAATTAGCCAAGCAAACTGATATTAAATTGGCTCATATAATTTGAATCTAGGGCTCTGAGGACACAGATCAAAAAGATTTTAGGTACCATGAAGAATAGCAATATAACTCAAAGATTCCTCCAATGTGCTGAAGAAACAGAGACGAGGACAGTGTAAAGACTTCATACATTTTCAGAAATCATAATCTCTGGTACTATCAAAATGAGTTATTTGTGAAATTATGAGCCGTTAATAAATTTGGCATGAACAATATAAACAGTGGCCACCCTTTTCCAGTATGCAGTTTTAAGAATTCCAGGAATTCTTGGGGAATCTTCTGGGGATGTCAAAGGGCAAATCCAGTTACCATGAGTTTTCTTTCAGTAAGAATTCTCACACTCTTGTCCTTTATTTCTGCTTAACATCAATAAATATATAGACAAAAACATTTTCCTTGAATTTTGCAAAACATTAAAAATGAACATTTGCTTATAAGCAGCTGGATTACTCTGAAGTCATATCTATGGTGATGTCTATTACTTTTCAGTGTCCCAGAGATGCTAGTCCATAGCCCACACTCAAGCAGATCGTGATCCAGCAGTGAAGCCTAACAAATATCTATTTAGGGTAAGAAGTAACAGGAAATTAATCATTGTAATGCTTTCTCTAGTGCTTTGAAGTATCAGGAAAAAATATAGTGTGTTTACTGGTTTGGTTTGCTGTTGTGCTTTTTTATTCTTCTGTTTTTAAAAGTCATGTTCTAGTTTAAATAAAAAGTATCCTATGGTCTATGTTAGGAAGAAGGATGCACTATTACAATAAATCCTTCTGATTTGTTAATGTATGTTTGTAGGAATAAAGTACATCATTCAATGATGTACACATTCACCTCTCTCCTGACACAAATAAACCTTTGATCTTTTAGTTCATCCATTAATGAAACAGGAAGGAATTAATTTCTAAATAAGCGCAGCTTAACTTTCTCTTTTATTAGTCATTAAAATTTCATTTCCCTTCCACACGGGCAACCTCATTGATTTCTGCAGTGATGTAAAAACATTGACACGGAAAATATGTCATTGTGTGAGTACTATTTTGTAATCCATTGAAAGCTTTTTATATGAACTATGGTTTTCTACAGTTCAGCTCAAACTTCATTAGAAATTAAAGACAACAAAGGTATAAAACAGAAGAATGATAGAATATCTGCCTTCAGAATTTCTGCATTTAAGTTAGAGTTTTAGGTGGTTGTTCATAGGTTGTATTTATCTGCTACTGAAAAACAAAGAAATGTAACAAATTTTAATCTTGTTTGCCAAAGACTTTGAGATCTCTTTCTCCTGAACAACAGTAATAAGAAACATATGTAGGACAAAGGGCAATTTATGACCCAATGTTCAATAAAAAAAAGTAACTAAGAAAAACCAGCTTTCACGCTTCATCTCACTACATGTGCAAAAATCCCTTATACAGCTATCCTTAGTACAGAGTATCCTGAAAATACCATTTTTTATGAGAAGAGCAATAATCTGAATTTATTCATTCCCATCTTTCTTTTTGAAAAGTTTTAGATGAGCTAGGAGGAATGATTTTCTGGAGTAGGATGCAAAAGACTTCCTGCACAAATCAGATTTCCAGTGTTACTGTAACTCAATCACTTAAAGGATGAAGAGCAGGCAAGTATTAACTAAATTTTTTTGACAGTGAGTGCTTCTTTGTACTTTTCCAAATCAATCATATCTCTCTTGACTGCCAATAGTATAGATCACCAACATGTTACAAGTATCTTACACCAAGTATGTGAACTAAAATGAGAACCACTTCATTTGTCATTCTATTGTTTCTTTCTGCATCCTGCCTGTAATGCATTTTTGTTACAGAGTGGACTTTTCTAGGGATTCTCAAACAGACAGTGTGGTCATCATCTGATCTCCTGCAGTAGCTGGTTCCCTCATTCCTCTGTACTGCCAAGCTGCTCAGCCACAGACATTGAATTATTTCTTTGCATTCATGCTTGCCAGGATTTTCTCCTGGGATACAATGTCCTTTAGGAAAACTTATGGTTATTTCAAGCAGCCTCTAAACGTTCAGTTATAGCTTTGTTGGGATGGTAAACAGATAGAAATGTAAATTCTGCCTCCCATGATGACAGAGAATCAATAGTTGACAAAGGTCTAGATCAACCAGGGGTCCTGTTAATGAAGAAGAATCAGGAGGCTGACCAAAACAGCCTTGCAGGCCACTTTGTCAAGACTTGCTCAAACTACATTCGTTACTGGTGAGAGTCAGGATTGCGTGGCAATGTAGGAACAGATGACAAGTAGAGTGATGTAGTGAAGGTACAGAAAGGTTCAGGCTCTCCTGTAGTCCTGCAGAAACGGCTCCTTAAATCAAAATAGTGCAACATCACCGGTCATCTCAAATCCTTATGTGAACACATCTCATTGCCTGGAGATACTAACCTGAGCTCAAGAACTTCCTAGTATAGCGAGATGGTGCTCTATACATGGTCCCTGTGAGCATCCAGCATTACTGGAGGCAGACTTATTGTCCAGCTGATTATTTTTTGTAGATCTGCAAGGGCTCTTTTTACTTCCCAGTTTCAGCCTGTAAGTGATACTATTTCCCACTGAATGCCTGTGTTTGAATGTGTACAAAGCAAGAGTATGTTGCATTTACTGTGGTGGTGGTGGTGTGCTTTATTGTGCTTGATTGTGGAAATACATGGAAAGTGGCTGGATAACACAATGTGTACTGAAGGTATCAACCAGTTCAGCCAGATACTGCTTCAGAACATCAGGCAGCTATGCATGACATGTTGTGCACAGAATAATCTAAGTGACTGGCCCATTTAGAAAGTGATCTTTCTCTGACTGTTGGCAGACACATACCTTTTATATAGTCTATGAAGAAAGAAGAAAAACAGTCACATCTACCTGATATTGTTTGCCAAGTCTCTCTAAGCTACGTTCACAGCATTGTCTTAATTCTGGTAATAATATTTTTTATTCTGCTATCATTACACCTGTTCTATTATCATTACTCCTGAAAAGCCTTTTTTCAAGATTGTCTCTAAGCAACTGGTATTAAATTCATGAGAGGAACAAGTTTGTATCACCAAGTCAAAGCTCATAATCAAAGCCAGCTTTCTTTTGAAACCACAGTGCAAACCAGATCATCTTTAATACACTACTCTTTGCTTAGTACAGATCCTGTTTGTGTTGGAGAGATAGCTGTGATCTCATTGCGTAGTAAAACTAAGGTAACAACAAATGAGATCAAAGCAGACAGGTAGATATGTCCAAAAAGTCTTAGACATGGCCTGAGTGAGTCATGTGGAAGTATGTTCATGCTGTCCCTGCAGCTGCAACCCTGCTTTCTTTATGCACCATCTAGAAACAGAGAAATCCAAACCATGACAGATTACCAGAACATGTTTGCAGATGTTTTTCACAAGTGTACCAGTACATATCATGCATGTGTAAAATGTATAGCTATATCCATGCACCAGTACAATTTTTTTCTTATGTAATATATAACACTGAATATACATCTCCAGTGTTCATTAAAATGGTTTAACTAAAATTTGTGCAACAAGTTATGCCTTAGTCTATAATATTTTCAGTTTAGCTATAATAGAACCCACAAGCTTAGAAAAGATTCAAGGTTTCTTTAATAAGAAATAATTTGAGTGCTTTTGATGCAGCTAATATTCCTTTTCATTACCATTCTTTCCTAATTCCTGGTATTGATCTATTTCCTTAGTGGCCTTTATTTGGTACAAGTCAGCTATTTCTTGCTGCATCTGTGACTCTACTGGAACTATGCATTGCACATCACAGATATTGAATAACTTTTTGAAGTTATCTACACATTGCAATTTGATGTCATATCAGGCAGAGGAGGATACATGGGAAATAGACTTCAGTCCTCAAAAAAGTCTTCGTATTCCAGGCACTCCAGATAGAGGTCATGTTGATGTGCCTGATACATTATTTCAGATACAGTGAATTTTCTGCTTGCAAAATCTTTCTTCATAAGGTAGCTCAGCTTGATAACTCTGAAAACTCTGCACTAAAAAGGGTATAAGATGTTTTAACACATCTTAGAGTCACAGCAGGAAATAGCGAGCTTCAAAATTTTTAGCGTTTGGCTTTGATTTAGGTAAGAATCAAAATACTTGGATAGATAACCCAACCAGTCTGACATCTTGAGTTAGTTTTCTGAGGTTGGGAGTCTCCATTTTCAATGTTTCCTAAAATATTTTTACCCTTTCCTGTGTTCCTGGTGGAAAATTGTGAAAGAACAAGCTCTCTTCATGGAATTGACAAGGCATTTGTGAGGTTTTTTGCTACAAAATATTATTGAGGCCAAAATATTACATGATTTAAAACAAAACTATACATGTATATACAAAGCAGAAAAAATCGGAGTGATTCTTCTGGAAGTTAACTCTGGTGTTCTAGAACACATAAAAAATTTGTAAGTAAGATAAATCTTCACCATGAATGACATAAAACTTCCTTTTATAAAAGACAATTAGCAAGAACTGCCAGACGAAAAAGTAGGTAATACTACTAGGTTGTACTGTAATTGCTCTATTGTATTGTACTGTACTGGAATAGTTCAGTTTTAAGGGTTCTACAACAATCATCTATTCCACTTGCCTGACCAAAAAACACGTGAAATTTAAATTCTAAATTGCATCATTTATATGGCTTCTACTTTATGATAACAAAGTCCCAAAAAGCTGGATTAGCAATGAAAGTTTTGAAATTCACAGGTGACACAGAAATAGCAGGAGTAAACTAAAGAGCTGAGAATAGTCGGTTTTCTCCTTCTTCAGCCTGAATCAGCAAAGAAAACAGCTGGTGTAAGATGTTGCTATATTTTTTATGATAATTCAGAACCAGACCATCATTTAGACACTCTCCGATGCTGAGACAGATTTCACTGTGTGACTGGTTTTTACATCAATTTCCACCTGAAGCTGCTGGGAGCACAAGGCTTATTGTTCGGCTGACAATTTCCTGTACACAGGACTCCTGGAAAGCCACGAACAGAAAACCAGCTACTGAGTCTCCCTTCTCTTCATCTAGAGGCATCACAAAAGTATGCATATCTGTCTCTCATGGTGACATACAGAAACTTTACAATGCTTACCTAGGAGGAAACCACTAATTATGATAAACACAAACATTCTTTTTTCTAGAAAGTAGGCTTGAATTGAAAACTTCATAGATGCTGTAGAAATGAAGGTTGTAGACATGCCTGGGTGCAGAAATATGTCCGTGCACAGTATTCATTTTCCTGTTAGACATTTTCTTTCCATTTTCTTTCTCCTCCTTTTTTGATTGTCACATCCACAGTGAAAGTTCCAGCTGTTTTTAACAAGTAATTGGATTCATTTAAGGATATAAAGATCTCGGATGAATAACAGAAAAGCTCCTGAGAGCAAACCAAATGATCGGGAAATTCTCCCAAGGGAAGATGTAGAAACTCTGTTACTTGGGACTTTTAAATTAAAAGGTACTCTGGGGAGCAGTTTTGGGAGATAGTCTTGATAACTTACAAGGTCTTCCCTATCATTAATCCTGGAAAGGCAGTCATTATTACCAAGAGTAGCAACACGGTTCATTAAAGTTTGTAATGAACTTTGAAATACTTACCTATGTGACACTAATGCTGACGAAACAGAAAATAATGTAAACACCACCAGACACCGAGAAAGTCCCAATTGTCCTTTAAAGAGTGGGGAGAGAATGATGCAATATGAAGTTTTGTTCTTTTTACTAGCCTGCTTGATTCCTGTAAACCTCACGTACAGATTGACCCAAGGGTTTAAGCAGTTACATTCCATCCACCTTAGTGAGCACATGGGGCTGAATGTGCATATCATTATATTTCCATGCTCCTTAAAATGATAAACACATTTTTGTATCAGAGAATTATAGTCAGCTCAGCAGACAGTAAGACACACTGCAAAATTATGTAAAGGAAAATAGAGGAAAAAAACCAATTACAAAAGTAATTCTGCAAGTGAAAGTTACAGAGTGGTTGTTTATATTTTTAAATTTACAGGCCACACTTGTCTTCTCTGCCTTACCACCCCTCTTCAGATTTAGACTTTCTCATCCTGCAGAGATTAACAACATCCGATGCTGGCTGACAAAGAGTGGCTGGGTCCACTTCCAAGACAGAAGTTCCTTGTTTTGTCTACTTTAAAGCACTCTACAGTATGTTTGGGTTAAAATGAGTGGATTGGCTTAGCATTCAGGACAATGCAGCCAGTCACAACTTCTGTAAGAAACATCATAATTCATTAAAACTTTGGTCCATAAAGACATTTAAGAGCATCACTTCTATAATTTCAGATAGAAGTAACTGAGTAACACTCTGAAAGATCAAATATTACATTTTCATTGTGACTAATTCTATATGCAGAACAGGGATAGTAGTATTTCCTTCCTCATAAGGTATGAATATATCAAGATTAAGATATTTCAGAACTGTGTCAGTAGAACCATAAAGTCCCAAAGCTAGTTAGGTTGTATAGAACACTGACACCAACACACCAGAGACTCTAGCCCAGTGACTTTAATTCTGCATTGCAAATTGTGATAGTAGGCTCATTTAACTCAGGGAGTATTTTACTTAGACACTGTCATGTACTTAGCATAATACAGAAATATTAGGCAAGACTTAAAGAAGATTTAAAGAAGGAAATATTTTATTTTGCATGAATAATTTAAAACTAAAAGTGTGTAAAATATCTTAAAGTAAGTCAGCCCTGAATCCTGCACTAATCTATAATTATAACTACCTGCCACTACAAATTCTTCAGTGTCCAGGTGCTGTTTACAAAGTACATAAAATCTATTTTTGATTTGATTACAACTTCATTTTCCAGCTTAATTATATCAGGCAGGGTTAATCTGACAGTTAGAAAGCCCTATGTGCAGTAATTTTATGTAGGGGATTGAATTAAGCCTAGGGGAAGGTGTTGCAATTAGCTACATAGGATTTAGCTGAATTCGACGTTTGTAAATTGCCTGGTGCCAGAAGCTGCAAGGCATTTGTGTTGCTATCAGCAAAAAAGGTCATGGTACTTGTTTTGGAGAAAATCCTCACCGAAATCTAATCTGAAAATACATTCAGTGCTGGATCAATACCTGTGCCTAAAAAGATCCAGTTACAAAAGGCTTTCCTAACTGGTGGGACTCACTTCAATGAGAAGGCAAGCAAACAAGAGAAGGGAGATTTGGCATGTGAATATTTAATTATTACCATACCGAGTGGCACTCTCCAAGACAACGTTCAGACAGGATTCAGAATATAGCCCGCACTGGGGACTATTTACAATGAACATTATGGAAAAGCTGACATGCTGGTTTTGGCTGAAAGGAACTCATCTACAGTCACAGAGATTCATGAGCACAATTTGAGCCACACCACTAGTTCACAGAGCCAAAGAACAGCCTTTGGCCCATTTTCCTTACTGCCAGGAATGTATCCTTTAGCTCTGCTGTCTGCCTCCTGCTCCCCCTTCCTTGGGTCTGGAGAAAAGGCTGATGACAGTAAGAGCAAGTTGCTGAGTGAACCTGGCTCTTGCAAGGTCTCGACAAGAGAGGAAAGAAAACTGGCAGCAGCTGCAGCCTTGACTTCATTCCCTTCATCCTTTGAGGTAGACCAAGACTGTAACTCCTTTCTGTCAGCAGCACACGACAGACTTGCAGAAATCCCTCTCTGTCACAGGTCCTCAAAAAGTGCCTGCAGGACCTTGCTATACCAACTCAGTTAGTCACTCCGTGTTTTCCCAAGAGCTCACCAGTACTGGAGACCTGCTGAGCTGTTCCCAGAAGTGAAAGGAGCTTCATGCAAGTGCTCTCAGCCCCCAACACTCTTGGGGACTACTGACACCTACTCTGTTATACAGCCCTTCAACAAGGAACATGGCACCTGGAAGACATTAGTCAATCATTTTTAATATCTTTCTTTCCAGAGAGCTGGAAGGACTGGTAATTCAAGTTTATTGGCTACAGTAAAGGGATTCCTGCAGTTTTGCTAAAGGCTTTTTTTTTAAAAAAAAAAAATTTCTGCCTGAAGCTAAGGTGAAATACTCTGAGCTATTAAACTTCTCAGTGCACTTATCTGCTGTAACCAGGAGTGTTTTTTGAGTGAGGCTTAATAACAAAATGTTTGGAAACTACTTATTAAAGTCACACTGACAGCCTTGTCAAGACCACAAAAGCCACATTTTCTGCTCTGAATGTTGAATTTTATATCCAGCAATGCAAAAAGACATATTTTTGAACTTATTACCCAAGTATTCCCCTGCTTAGGAAACATCTTTCTGTGGATTGTACACGGTTGTTTGAAAACACATTATGCAATTGTAAAAATGAAATGTATCTGGAAGAACTTTGGAAACTCTGTACTGACAAAGAGACAAACTTTGCAGTCACATTAATTGAAATGCCCTCATGGTAGATTTCATAATCTAAGTCCAATATTTGGAGGAGTGATTTCTAAGATCCAAGAATCTAGGAAGGAAATTAAAGATTCAGTAGGTAACATTACTTTTTTTTTGCAGTAAGAAAACATTGTGTTTCTAGTATGTCATCTTTCAGAAAATATAGATCTTGACTGTAAAATAATCAGGAAACAGACCAGAGGATATGTTTGTAGAGTCTTTTCCTTGATGATCTAGTTAAATTCTTTTTGAGTGATTACATTTTTCCTATTTCCTACATTTTCTTTTTCAATGAATTACCCTGCAATTTCATTGGTTTGCATTACTCTTAGTTTCCTTTCCTAAGCAGGTTCTGTAATGCTGATGGCAGAGAGGAGATGTCACATTCGATATCCATGAGGACATGGATCTGTTAAAGTGAGGAGGGCCATGAAGATGATTGGAAGGCTGGAGCACCTCCCATATAAATACAGGCTGAGAGGGTTGGGCTTGCCTAGCCTAGCAAAGACAAGGCTCCAGAAAGACCTTATAGCAGCCTTCCTGTACATAAAGGGGGGCTACAGGAAAGATGGGAAGGGGCTTTTTATCGGGGAATGCAGGGACAGGATGAGGTTTTGAGGTTTTAAACCTCAAAAGGTAGATTTAGATTAGATATCACGAAGAAATCTTTTTCTATGAGAGTGGTGAAGCACCGGAACAAGTTGCTCAGAGAAGTCATGGAAGCCCCATCCCTGGAAGTATTTAAGGCCAGGTTGGATGAGACTTTCAGCAATGTGATCTAGTGGAAGGTATCCCTGCCCGTGGCAGAGAGGTTAGAACTGGATGGCCTCGAAGATCCACTTCAACACTAATCATGCTACTTTTCTATGATCCTTATACATATACAGAGGTACATAAACAAATTGCAAAGCATATTGTGGTTCTAAAGAATTAAGGTATGTAATAAAAATAAGGTATTATGTTTTGATGTGATTCTCACAAAATGTGACTTCCAGGAATGATGTCACTTTTTTAGCTGGAAGAACTTGGCTGACCTGTCAATACCATTTCTAGAAATTCAAAAGTAAGTAAAAAATGCAAGACTACAAATACTTCAACAGCATTTGATGATTTTTGATAAAGTAGATAAGTGCATAATTTCAGTCTGTTTCCTGCCAAATGTGAAGTCATGCTGATGTTAGGTTAGATACAACAATGGATTTTTAACTCATTGACTTACAGGATTATTTCAGCACTTTATCTTTGTGTAAGGTGTTTGTGTGTCTTTCTGATAGACTTTGTTCTTTGAGATGTTTTCAGTGATCACACCATACATTAACAGCAAATCCTACTACAGTTTTGAGTTGAGTATTCTGGTCTAAAACCAAGCAAAGACTTTAACGAACGTAATACTGTTACGTGTTTTTGTGTTCATATTGTATTTAGGATCTATATGCTGGAGTAGGACTCTGAAGTGTGCACCCAGTACGTATTATAAGTAATAATAATGTTGAAACAGCCAAGGTGTCCATGTTAGTCTCACTGACAGTGACCACCACTACCTGCTTTTGTTGGCACTATGAAAAAGGCTCCAGAGCAAATAATATTCAAAAATCTGGCAATGAAGAAAATTTCTTCCTGATATCTAGTAGTTTATGAAAGTTTTAAAGATAGTAACTGTCTTATTCATTTACTTGGGTTTTATATTATCTCTTCTAAGTAAATAAATATTTGTAAAATATGTTTTGACTTTATGAGTTGGATTTGTTCCATCATAACTTAGGAAGAATAATGCAAATGCTAAGATTTTGGAGAAGTATCTGAGAGGCATTCTTCTGTATCTCGAGGCCTTATTTTTATTAGAAAATATTTTATTTTCCTACTTGAAGAATGTTTTTTTGTTACTATTTTCTTTGGAATTTTCATATTGCTTTGTTATATGGAAAGGATAATGCTTTTCTTATTTTTATTGTTCTTCAAAATAACTTTATGAGAAATCCTCAGCACGAGAACAATCATATTTGCACTGTAATAAGGTTGCTACTGGTCTGGAATCCTGAGCTTTTTGCTCTTGCAAAAGGCCTGTTTATCCTAACAGGAATCTTCCTTGTGGAAATACCATCTGATCCATATCAAGCAAAGGACCCTGAAGTCATATTTCATTTTTCAGTAGTTAGCATCATTCTTACCAGCTGTAAGGATATCTGCCTAAAAAGCAGACCTCTGGGACGCTTAACATCCCCCCGCTCCTGTGTTTGTTGCAGAGCTGGCGTGACAGGTTAGTGTTATCAAATAATCCTTCCCAAAAGCAACGTCCCTCTGTACAGTTGACAGCACGGCTGGCCATACAGCTATTCCATTGGGTATAGATCCAGTCAGACTCTACGCTGATACTCCATGACGACATGACCAAAACTGTTTCTGTCCAAATATTATTTAATCTTATGTGTGCAATAAAAGATCTGTGCCTGCTGAAGAGGCAGAGTGACCTGCAACAATGTGAATCAGGGATTGTGTTGCTCTTGTCTTAGCACGGTCCTCGCACTCACCAAAGTGGGGTCACAAATGAGAGGAAGCAGTAACATTAAAATACATCACCACAAGCCAACCAGGAAAGGGTTCCTCTCTACCTGCCTGGTGCATGACTCATGTCCTGAGCTAAGGTTGGCCTCTTTCTGTGGGCAATTAAAAAAAAAAAAAAAAAAAGAGAATTACTCTCTGGAGAACAGTAGCATCATTTTGTCAGAGCAATAAATTGTTCTCTGAGCACAGGGGCTGAAACAGCACTGGGTGTCGTACTGTCATCTTCCCGAGTGTCCTTCCACTCAGCAGAGCCAGAAGTAAGATACGAGAATCACCCCAGTTTCATGGAAGGCAAACAGGAGTTGGACTGCAAAGAGAGGAGGGAAAAGGGTGTTTCTATGTAGAGGACAGATGAATACATGAAAATAACATAAATACCTCAATGATATCTGAACTCGGTCATAAACAAATTGAGAAGCCAGATCATGTATTTGTCCTCTGAATACTTCATATGCTTCAGTGACCAGGACAGTTAGTGTTTACATAGTGAAACTGTGCCCCTTCAGCATATTTATGCTTCTGAAGCCTTTGAAGATTTCAGTGGATGTGACCATGTCTGTTTTCAATAGGGGATCAGTCAAGAGAGCACGTGTGCAACAAACTACATTCAAGGGAATCAGTCTTGTACTTTAATTCTGTTAAACTAGGTAGTGTTAATATTATGGTTTGTATTTTCAGAAAGTGTTGAAAATAAGATTTCACTTCACAGTGAAAATTACCCAAAAATTCAGTGTCACTTTTAAAAATCTTTGATATGAAGAACATAAAGAAATAAATTCAAGGTATCACGATGGCTAGAAATGAAACTAAAGCAAGTCATGGCATTTGTCAGGTCAACAGAGAGAAGATCATAACAAACCTCCCGAGAGATTAGTCATTGGCAGTGGAGGCAGCCCCCTCTTGTGTAGATAAAATTAGCCTCTATGGTGCCAGGCAAATGGAGAGCCTTCTCATTAGAAAGACCCAACACAGATCTACATTTCTTTACTGGTAGAGTGGTAACTACACATGGATTTAATCTTGCCAACCAGGAAAGGGTTCCTCTCTACCTAATGTGCATCTGTATCACTTAATGTAATTTACCACATTGAGTCAGAGTTCAGTGGACCAAGTTTCCCATGAAAACTTAATCTTCATTCCTATTCTCTTTACATTTTATTTCCCCCTTTCCCCTTAAATGATTTTTATCTGTCTCAGATTTCAACACCCCTGTCAAGCTGCCTGCAATGTTTCAGGCTTTGTATCACTTTACCTTTCAAATATAACTACAGAGGAGTGATGTATTGGAATTAGCTCACTAGGCTTGTTTGGTCTGTATGATTGTAGCTTTCCAAGAATCCAGTTAACCAAGAGCAATATTAAATGGTAGCGAGTTTTTTATTGATCCAGACGGTTCAGCATTAAAAAAAGGGAAGCATATGCTTGCGTGTAGATATGTTCTAATATGGTTTTCTGTCACCTTCTAAACTCAAATTGGGGGACAGACAGTAGGCAGTGTGTGTGTGTGGGGTATTATTTATTTATTTAATTGACTTGAGGATGTATTGACTGATTTGGTTGAAGGAAAGAGCATGACTTGAGGATTTCCATAGAAAAGATTAAAATCCAAAAGCTTGTTATTAAAAAAAGGTTTGAAAGCTTTCAGTTAATTTTTATTGAATGAGTTATATTTATACTTTCTATATGCAGGAAGTCAAATCTCAGACTGCCAAAAACACAGGATAGGATCATATAGTTATTGGCTGGTCTACCCTTCAGCACAACAAAATAGTCATTGAAGCATGTAGTTTTGAAATGGTTCAGCGTATCCACATCAACTGATGCTGGTTAGTGTAAATGGATCAGTCTGCCCACTGACAAAATTCCAGATGCAGTTCCTCCCTTCTCGCCTGTGCTTGTCATTTTTCAGGATATTACATTTTTTAGTAACTTTTTTTTTAGGAAGAGTATTCAAAAGAGTCGTGGTCTGTCTATTATGTGTTACGTTTGTAAGGAAATTCTGGAGATTCTGAGCAAAAGTCTGAACAGTTTCAAAAGACATCCAGTGCAGAATAATGTATTCTTACTAATTTTTCCCTTCATTTGACCAGTGCTTAGGTTCATTCTCTCACTGCAATATTTTTGTGCTTTGTTGCAGATTTTTTTGTCTGACATCAGGCAAATCATTTAGCTATGGTGAAAAATGAATATACAACTATAAACATAAATGAAAATAGTATAAAGGCAATAAAATTAAATGAGACTAATTATAACTAATATTGTGATATACCTGTCACAAAAATATTGTGGTAGTTATCAATATGTGTCATACTGAAGACTATGTTTTAAGTGAAAGTAAAGATTGACACTCTGAAGCTGTTTAAGCTGATCTCTGAAAAATTACTGGTAATCAAATGAGCTGCATCTCTCAAGATCAAGTGCGTCCAAAACAACTCAGTTCTTAGGAAAGTTTCATTGTACTTTATAGTTTGAATCACTATCTTTGCTACCTGGGTAGCAAAGGGTAGTCATTGTGATACTGCACAGAGAAAACTGGTCGGTTTATCATTGTTGATATTTCTGTTTAATGATGTTTTTTCAAATGATCAAGAAGATTTACTGGGGCAGACTCAAGACACTGTTAAGGCTCATTCACTGAAATAATAATGCCTAAACTACTTAGCACTGACAGAGATTTCAAATGCACGTGAAAAATTGACATCTCCTGTATCTGGATACCAAGGGTAAGAATCATCTCTCCAGATGTTGACGTCTTCTTTTAGGTTAGATCTTCTTACTCCCTTTCTGGTTAATGGAAATGCACAGGCATTTCCATCTTATGCTACAATAATTTTCTACATTGTCTAGGCCTTTTTCTCTCTGCTGTCTTTAAGGGGTAATACCAAGCTCAGAGAAAAAGCCTACATTTTAGATATTTAAAGTGAAATTAATTAAATCCCATGCTCTTCTTGCCCACAGATCGGGAAAGGACAACTGAAGATAATCATCAATAACAATTTGCAATTTGCACAGAGTTAAAAAAAAAAAACATAGACTGTATGTACTTGCACTAACAAAGTCTCACATAAAAGTCTTTCAGATTCTTTAACTGATGCTGACAGGATATTTGAAGTGGAAGAAATGTTGCTAGAGTGCAGCAGCAAAAAGAGGCTCTAAAAACACTACTCGCTTCCTCCTGTGTATCTCATTTCAACATTGCGTGATATGTCAGTGTTGCAAATCTTGTAGAATCTGTTTTGTCTCAAGCTATTATAATATATTGTGACAATGGATTCTGTTCACTGGGACTGAGAATATATCTTCCTATTTTATCTGAAGTATCATGTATTTCAAATCGCTGTTGTACTAGAGAACAATCTACTAGCCAGCTGGAAAGGTCTCATGCAGCCTCTCCTTTATGTCTTTTTCCAACAGAATGTATCTGCAGGCTCCAGGTAAAGGACTGCCAAGGTAAGCAAACAAACCAACTCCATTCAATCTTACAACCATCACAAGAGATGCAGAGACTTCCTTTAACATGCCAGAAGGCTTCCTTCCAGGCTTTATTTGCATCTGTTGCCAACAGCAGCTGTCAGCTGATCTTTAAAGTGAAATTTCATTTTATCACCCTGAATATTTTTTACCACAATAGATTCAACAATTTAAATAGTAGATCTTTTCTAGTCTTCAAGGTCCTTATTTTGTCTGAAATAAGTTAGCTCAGTTTGCAGTTTTGTGGAATGGATAAAGGACTGAAGAGATAAGCAAGTGGGAACAGGCTAAGAGCAGTATCTTTTCAAGCAATGGGTGTGATATTCAAAGAGAAGGTAGGAGTAAGTCTTTACTAACTAGTAACTTCAGATAAGCATTCTGTGAGTATTTTCCACTGATTTTCAAGCAGATAGGGATATCAACAATGGTTCTGGCAACATAAACTCCCAGAGGGATATCTCAGCTTAATTCTCTTTTTACTTAAATCAGCGGCAGACTGCTGCAGGACTGCAGGGATGTGTTAGGATGGGTTTGCTGTGCAGATAGGTATTCCATTAACATGTTTAAAACATAACCTCTCCTTGTAAATGTATACCCTACTGAAACACATGGGGCAGGACCTTATGTAAGTTCCAAATAATTAAGGATTTTCTCCATCTGTCTCCAGTGACTCAATTCTATTTGCATTTTCAGTCCTTTCTAGAAGTGTAAAGACAGTAATTTTGTCTCATCTTAAACTTAGCTGGGATCATCCCTTAAGGCTTTGAAGAACTTTTCAAAACCTGTATCAAAGCAGAAACATGAGAAGAATTTAGAATCTTGAAACAAGCACAAACAAGGCAATCTTGATTTCTAATACGAACTTCTTCAGCAACATATTGATAAGAAACTAAGCTTTGGGGATTTCTGTTGCATTCCTTTTGGCTGCATTTGGTAAGTTTGGGGACTGCGTTTGTTTTTAAATGTGCTGAATGCTTGGTTAGTTCTGTAGGTGCTTAACGAATACAAATAATGAAGAAAAATGATAGTTACATGCCATCCCCTGGAAAGATTTATGAAGTTCATTTTGTTCAAAAGAGCTGCAAATATTTCTCTAGGAATATCAGTCAGCATCCAGAATGCCTGGGGACAGTGACATACGAATAATGCTTTCCACAAACTCTTTAGTGAGATTCTAAAAGCTGTTTTCTTTTTAACAGAACACAGCTCAACTGTCCTCAAAATTGATTCCATTTTGTCTAAGATTGAGACTTTGCTTTTCTTCATTTCTTGTCAGACTGAAAACGTACTTTATTTTCTACAGTATAAGGCATTGTTATTTAGAATCAGAGTTGGATCAGCATTTCCTTACTTGGTCCATTTCTAGAAAAAAATCCCAGTTATAAAGTTCTGTGTATGCACATAGCAGTGATGTTACTTCTTGATCCCATGGGTAAAAAGCTTACTGCAGAATCTCAACATAGCATGTAACTTAGAATCCATTTCTGAAAGACAAAAGTATTGCCTGTAGATACTGAAATAATCTTATTCCAGCCAGTAAGCCTACCAAGCACCTCTAGGTTGGCCTTGATCTGAATATCAGTCTCAACCACAACTCACTCCAATATGGTTGATGGGACTGATACTGTGTTTCAGTGCAAGGAATTTCTTTTCCCACCTTGGCATTGTAGAAACATTTGGTCACCCACAAACTGACCATTCACTGTTCTGAAGCTTGATTCTGCTCTTGTATTGTTCTAGCAGCTCCTAAGGTCCTGCAAAAGAGAATTATCCAGTTGGTCATATTTCACTTGGAAACATTGTACCAACATTTTGTAGAGGATGTTGCACGTTTTGGAGGAAAATGCCTTCCTATTCTGGAAATTGAACTATTTTAAACTACTCTAGGCAATGTTAGTCTCTAAAAATGTTACTGTCAACATACAAAAACCTAAGTAATTTGTTCTGTACATAAATTCACGGCAGAGTTTCAGAGAAATTTATAAGGGAATTAAACATCCTTCTCTGTGATGAACTATCTGTCAGCTATTTTTTTAATTCATGAAGAGTCCTTTCGAGTTTTCTACCACATAACCTCTGTCTTATCAACAATGATAAACCTCTGTCTTACAATGTCTCCTTTCTGTTATCTCATAATCCCATGAATAAATTCAATGAACAGAATAGCAATTTAATTTAATTTGTATTTAGACATTCATTTTGAATCCCAACAGGTATACAATTCTCTCTCATGAACTAATTATTCTTTTTCAGTTATTGGCACTAAATTTTACCTGTTCCTTCAAAGCAGCATAACCAAATGTTTTCTATCATCCTGGCTGGTACTCTGTGTGTCACTTGAAGAGTCTTTTCATGGCAATATCTATTAATTACAATCTACAAAAATCCCTGACAGAAACTTGTGGCACAAAAATGCATAAAGTGAGATCTAATTTCTTCCAGAATCTTCGGAATAATCACAGAGCTCTTAAACTTCATTCTTAATGATGCTCATTAAGTTTCCATCATATAATATAACCTCGATGAAATGTGAGCCACGATTAATATCACTGACACTCTGAAACACTTTTGGTGATTTAGTCAATGCTTCTGGCAGGAACTGAGCTCAGAACCTGCTTTGAGAAGGGGGGTTGGACTAGGTGATCTCTGGAAATTCCTTCCAACTCCTTGTAAACTTCTGTGAATCTGTGATTCTCTAAACAGTGACAAGACCCATCAAATTGTCTTGATTGTTATAGCTAGAAATATAAAGGGTAAAATTCATTTTTGCCCTCAATAGAAATAGGAGTGTGCTAAATCACTTGTTACCTAAGTTAACTGAAATCACCGATACATTCAGAAAGCACATTTATATGATGCAGTACAGCCTTAATTACACTTCTTACTGAAAAATAGAAGTCACTTAACCTTCATAGCACTACAGAATACAAAGTCAAGATTGTAGAGTGTTTTTTCTGTAGCTGCCCATGGTTTTTTTTCCAATTTTTCAGTAAATTAAATGATCATTATCTTTTTGACATTGCATTACCTAAATAAAAGAATGTTGTTAAAAAGTATTTCAACATAGCAATAAACTACTGCAAAGACTTGAGATTTGAAGCGAATACTTCTGAATGCTTCGGCTTTTTTGGGAAATGAGAAGTATATTAGTTGAGAAACAACACTAACTAACTTTCATTAGGCTGAAAGAATTTTGCTTTATGCATAACTTAGAAAGAGAAAAGGATTTGAAACTCAAAGTATGCCTTGGACATGAAGAAGAAATAAGAAAGTTTTAGCATATTGCCAGAGACCGCAGTATGAGAATTACTGACAAAGACATTAAATAAATGTTGAACATTTTCCTCCAGTCTCATAATCTACTTCTTTCTTGCAAATGAAGGCAAAAGCAAGTGGAACCAGAGGTTTAAGAAACATTTCAGATTTAGGTAAGCAGAAACTGATGTGTAAATGTTTTTACTATTATCCTGCCTGCTGTCCCTTCAGTGAACATACCTTAGGTCTGAAAAGACTTCTTTGAGTCTCTTACTGAGCTAATATGTTTAAAGGATAAACAAACTTGTATTAACTGAAGTGGGTAATAATGGCTGGTGCCCTGGGATCCACTCCAAGGATAGATAGCAAAACTGCAGAGGTATAATCGTGCTCTGAGAGAAATGAAGGAAACTTGTCGTGTTAGAGGGACCATCAGGAGGATTAAATGGGATCTCCAGAAAAGCTCATGAATGGTTCACTTGATTCTTCAGCTTCAAACTCAGAAAGGAAAATAAATCGGTTTGAGTTGGCCACTGCCCAAGATGTTGTCTTACATTTTTTAATCCAAATGGAAAATAAAACCAAATAAAATCCCCTGCATACTGGGGAACTAATTTTATATTTTCATTTTCTGAAGAGGTTTTTCACTGTTGAAGAGTTTCCCATGTTATCAAGTTATCAGGAGTCTATGTGGCCCTACTTGAGCAGGAGGGATTTAGACACTATACGACCTCCAGAGGTCCCTTCCAACCTGTTATGGTTTGAGCTAAAGCAGAAATGATCTTCTGACTTTTCAGCTAAGCCTCTTCTGAATAACTTGTTTTGTGAAATTTAAAATTGTGGATTTTAGACAGTGTCTGTCTCTGGTGGTGATAACACATAAAATTTACAGTTATCATGAAAGTAGCACGGTATTGGTATGAAGAAAGACCATTGCTTATACCTATCCCTATGGAAAACAAGACCATATTCAACTTGGTGGAATACTTTAAGTCAAAAGGGCAAAAAAGGGTCTCACCTGTGGGGAACAATGGACAGGACAGCCGACTCCAAACTCACCAACAAATTGTTTCATGTCATATATGTCATGGTCAGTACAAAACTGAGGAATCAAGAGGGCCGAGCCCACTTCTTTGATGGTCAATATTCAGTAAGGATCTTTCCTGTCAGTCTGCATCTGATTCTGATCCATGCATTCCTGAATCCAGTTCCTGAATCCAGTTGAATTTAGTTCCCATCTGTCACTGGTCCAGTCTAGGACTTTCCCTGTGCCTGCCTGCAGTGTCAGTGGAGAAATATAGACATCAGAGAATTCAATTTAGTATATTTGTACATATATTATTTTAGTATTTTCCTTATTGTTATTATTGTGTTCTTAAAGCTGCTTCAGTTTTAGTTTTGAAGCCAAGAGTGGAAGGGAAGGATGGTTTAAAGCTCCAAGTGGTCTTTCTCTGTACTTTGTGTAAGAACCCAACAGTTAACTACGTGAATTTTTCCTCTCCAGCAACTTTACTGTCTAAATTTCCAAGTCTTACTGCAAATTGGAAGTGTTCAAAGGTACTGAACAATCATGTCATTACCTGATTTTCAGACTTCTAGAGCAAGAGGATAGCTGATATTTAACTAAAGCCTTCTGACAAATGAAAATCTCTCTAGCATTTGCTGTTTTAGATTTTTTTAATTTTTTTTTTTTCTGGAGCTTGACCCTTAATAGGCTGCAAGAGGTTTTGCAGCCATAGTTAGATCTTGTTTATTGGGCATACTCTACAGCATATTAAAATTAGTAGAAGATTCATATTGACATCACAGGATTAAGTCTCAGTAAAGTCTAACTTTAGTTGTTATGTTAAAGATAATTGTACCTAATAACAACTTCATCATAAAAGTTATTACTTTGTCCAATACATTTTGCAGTATCTAAAAACATTTAACATACCATTTCCTTACACAGAAACTTAAACTACAATTTCTGTATTTATCTTTTTGGTATCTTTTTCATTCAATAATTAATTTTTTAAGAAAATAAATTATCACAGTTTATATTGAGCATAATCAGGCTATCATAAAAAAATAAATTTCTTGCTATAAAAGGTCTCTGATGTTGTTTTTTGCCAAATTCTTCTTGGGGCATTTCTAGCTTTCAACTTTCTTCTGCTTTTAACCTGTCAGGAACAGTTTCAGAGATGTATACAAGCATAATCCAAGGTGCTGTTACTATTACAGTATAAAATTAGTCTTTCTATATTACCAATGTACAGCAAAACTGAAAATTAGTCATGTCATGTATATATGCTCAAATTTCTATTTCCACCATTTAATTAATAGTTCCATAATAACAATAAACTAGTTCTGTATAGTAGCATAGTATTTTTTAGGTTAATCATGTGAAACCCTGTTTCAATAGACTTTCAAATAATATTAATCCATGCCAATCCTGCTCAGATACTGAAAAAAACTGTACTGTCAAACACTGTGTAAGTCAAGTGGTATTGGATTTATTAATTCAGATTATAATCACATTTACTCTTTAAAGCATAGTTACAGTATTAAATAAATTGTTACTGCTGCTTTCTTAGGTATAAGTAATTTCTGAACCACACAAATATGATGATGCATAATCAATTGTATAATGCAAGCACCATGTCAGAGCTTTTGTGTTACATCTTTATGGTTGAAGACTAGCCAGTAAAAACAGTACATCAAATATTCTATAAATTCAGCAGAAAGAGCTACCTAAGTTAGCTCTTATTTAAGACAAATTAATCTTCACCTCGCAGTCATACTCCTATAAATCCTTCACATCTAAAAGCTGGTATTTTTTGTGGTATTTTTCAATTCTAGTCCACTTGTCACTCACTTCTCAAAAAAAAAACCCCAAATGATTAAGAAATCATTCTTTATTTCCTTTACCTTCCTTTTCCTCAAAATGTTAAAAGCTCGGTACTTTGATAAAAAAGGAAACTCATTAACTCATGCATTTAAAAAAAAACCCACAAAACCTCTAAGAAAAAAGATCCAGACTTCTAGTAAGCTACTGCCAGAAATGAAAGAAATTGGATTTGCCTAAGGCTGAATTTGCTGCTTAAGGCTTTTCTTCCCTCATCAGTCCTTGCAAAGTGAAGATTATTTCACCATCAAAAGCAATGCATAGTGTGTGGTTTTTTGCTTTTGGCATCCTGGAATAGAAATTTTACTAGCTTCATGAAAACGCTCACATTTTCAATTGGCTGCTTCTTTTTCATTAAAGTTCTGGAAATTTTCTCAATGTTGTGGGGCTTCTCTCCTGGAATTTTTGTGCTTTATATATAGCAAAATAGTAATGTAAAGATGTGGGAACTTCCATTATTTATCAAGAACTTTTGATAATCAGTATTTTCTGGAGGTGTTCTAAAGGAAAATTATGGTCACAGTACAAGATTTATTTTTACTGTTCAACAAGTAAGTGTGTTTCGTCTTTTCTATATTTGAAATAATCCCCTTTTGAAATTATGCATCAAACGAACTGCTTGGTTTTAATATACTCCAGTGACCTGGTACCTAACCTAACAAATCATTGTGATTTATGGAATTAAGTGAGCCTAGGGAAGAATTAAGGTCTAGATCCAAAATCAGGTTAAAGGCAGAAGTATTCTGCATGCTACCAGAGTTTAATGCATAGACCACTCCAAGAACTCTTCAGCTGGTGACAAAATGCCTAACCATGGTGTTGCACTCACACAAATGCAAACATAGTATTTTTGGGATATGACTTAGATGAAGTTCTTGGACTACTTTCCATTGCAAAGCTATTGTAGGCTGCAGTGTGAAGTAATTAGAGGATCTGAGTATAACTCCTACTATTTAATAGGGCATAGAAGTAGCATAAGAAGAAATGAACGATTGTTGTAACTGAGAGCAACTAAAATTTTAATAAGAGTTATCTAATTAGACAACATTTAGAATGTACTCCTAGAATAACAGTGTGGTTCTTACTGTTTCTTGATTTTTAATTGTCAATACAAAACCTCCTGTAAAACTCCCATGAACAGTATGGTCAATACAGATCTCTACAAGGTCTGTAGATTTGGCCAAATTTGGCCTAACCTGCCCCAGAATGGGATACATTCTGCCATCTTAGAATTCCACACGTGGATATTATTACCCAAGGCTGATATCCCAGGATCTCCTCTTAGTTAAAGGAGAGAACTGGGAACTCCAGGGAGGATTCAACATTTTCTTAAAATAGACATGTATAATTAGCCAGATTTATTGCACTCTGGAGCTGCCTCTTTCTCTCTCTACCACCCCCTGGTCCTAAATTAAATTCTTGTCTACACAGATTCAGCTTGGAGACATGTTCTGGCAGCTGTGGGGTTCATTATATCTGATCTGACTTAGATGTCTTCTTCAGAGTGAGATGAACCATGCCCCACAAGCACCTACTCACTCCATTGACTATAAACAAGATCTAAATGACTTCTTCTGTAGACAACTACATTTGGCCAGATGATTCTCATACACTGCCTAATGTAGCGTACTTAGCTGCAGGCAGAGTTAGATCATTTCAGATTAATATCCACAGTGGTTTATATACCCTCCCTGGGGCTATATATAACTAAGCCTTTGTTGAAGCTATTTTGATATAATTTAGGAGCCAAACTGGCACAAAGATCAAGGCAGACCAGAGATACCCTGAACCACATTTCATATTTCTACTTGTGCCCTGAAAACAGGTCATATTCATTGAATTCATACTACATGACATATACATCTGAACTCAAGATAAGGCTTTATCCAAACCCACATTTTGTCACAGCATAAATTCAATGTTCTGTGCCAGACCTAAATTTGGTGTCATTCCAACCTGTAGAACACAAGGATGATTTTGTGCAAGTCAGGCCAAATTAGATATGAAAGCCTAGACAGTATAGATAAAATATATAAATTTGTGGAATTTTGTAAAGTGAAGGAAAATTGTAGGAGAAATCAGACTGCCTATTTGCAGAATTGTTTATGAAGACTATCAAAGATCAGTCTAGTCATTTGTTCTTCATTTTCTTAATTTGGTAACACTAAGCTATAAAGGAAGTTTGAGGGGCTAATTTAATGACTCTTACTAGTCTTCCTTTTTCTTTCTCAACTTCTCATCCCTTATTTATTTCATCCATAGATCTTAAAGTAGCATAAAAGAAAGCAGTAGCATCTTCATATTATGCAGATAATAAACAGAAGATATCAGAATGTTTCTCAAGGATAAACAAAGAGCCACTAGAAAATTCAGAATTACACAACCTGTGTTTTTAAAGATCTGGACTAGGCTTCTTTACATGAAACAACACCTCTTGCACTGGAACTAATAAATACTGTGTGCACATGCCTAAATCATTGGTATGTTGATGTGACAGCATTTAATTTTCCAAACTAAATTATATTCCATTTCCATTCCATGGTGCCTTAGATGCTGCTGAAGACTCCGTTCTCAGGCCATAAATTTACATTCAGTGACATGAAGACCGAATACGTCCCCAAAAAGTTCTATTAGTGACAAAGGCAAGAAGATCCCAATGCTGTTTGCTGGCGGAGTTGTTGCTGTATTGTTCTAATCAGTGCTCAATACATCGCATGGCAGAATTTGATGCTGCAGTCTACATCCTTTTTAATTTTTCCTCGGTATTGCATGTGTAGGCATAGATGCAAAATAATATAGTGTTGATATTTGATTTTTCATTTTATTTGGCAGTGTTCAAAAGCAGATATATAGTGAAAGCTCGGCTAGACTGAAGTGCTTAGAAATCAGCAGTTAATGAAGAAATAAACAGCAAGCCAGCTAAGAACATAAAAACCAGATAGAAATATGATTACACTCTGGAGAATGAAACTATTTGAGTAAGATATATAAGATATGGGTTATATGATGGCAATAAACTCAAAAGATCACCCAATAAAGGAACAGAACTTAAATTAACACTCTGTATTTACTTAGCTCCAAAGTTTTGGACTTAATAGCTCAAGAGCTTTGTATTTCAGCATTAGAGACAGTTGAATTAGTTGAAGGAAAGTTTGAAAAAAAATATTTAAAGAGTATTTAAAAATGAGAACTTGCATATGCCAAGCATTACTCCATGGAGACTTGGAAAGACCAAAAAATAGGTTCTGAAGAGAGGCCACCTTGCACTGAGGATATTTTGCACTACCCTCAGGCTCTGAACGCAGTCCAGGCACTGTTAAGTGCCAGCTTCACCAAGTCTGGTGCAAGAGTAATGTGAACTGCTTTTGGCTGGCACTGTAATACTTCATTGCTTCCACGGTTTTCTCTTGTCTGAGATACAGTAAAACAATAGGGAGATGTTAATTGTATTTCACTTGTCTGGATATCCTGAAGGAGTTGAAGAGGGATGAACAGAGGATCCCCCAGCTCCCATATGCTTTCCATGTTACAAGGCCGTCAATAGAAAGTCAGCCTAAGATAACTTAAGATGCAGTTAGACAGTCTTTAAATTAGATTTGCTTGCACTTGAGGTTAGATTTGAAATTTTATAGCCAAGTGGCTTAAATATGTTTAACCATGCAGTCTGTACAGCTAAGGTCTGACTCAGGATATTTTTTGCTTTCTCAGCCAAGAGTTAACATAAAAAACAATACATGGGCAAGGAAGTAATGAGAAATTTGCACCTGAATGTGAGCTGTAAAATAACATGATAGTGCAAATAAATTACCTCTTGTTTATTACATTTAGATTTATACATAATAGCACTGTGGAAGGAAAATTTCAAAATCATAAATCTGTAATGCAGAAGCTGCAGTTATGCTTTATATCAGAGTTAAGATGTGTTTATTCTAAGGAATGAAAAATATAAAATAAAATTATATATTTTACGGTTTTGTATTGCAGAAACAACCTCTAATGTCTAAACCATGAGACCTTCCATCTACGTCAGCCTTAGACATATCTGAAATAGATGAACTATTGTGTAGCCTCTCCTTTTCTCCTTCAGTGGTGTCATCCTCAATAGTTCATTTGTCTGTTCTCCACTTTTTTTTTAATTCTGCCTCTATATAGTGCACTCAGCCATTTCTACTGTCAAGTCTGATGTCTCCAATTACTTCACTTACTCGGCTATGACATTCACAAATATCTGTGGAAAGGGTACATAATGGTATCAGTAATTTTCCTACCAGTTTCTGCAACCTCTCCTTACCATTTCCTATCCTTCTTGATTTTTGTTAGTCATCTACATTGCTAGGTTAATTATAATGTCATTTACAATATTGCTGACCTCAGGCACTCAAAAGGAATGTGTTAGCCCCTGAATAATAAGCATTTCAAGGATGTTGACTCCATCACTTTCCTTGCCAGCCTGTACCAATGCTCCATTACTCTTTCAGTAAAGAAATTTTTCCTAATATCCAATCTAAACCTCCCCTAATTCAACTTGAGGCCATTCCCTCTAGTCCTATTGTTAGTCACATTGGAGAAAAGACCTGTCTCATTGAGTCCTCATTTCAGGTAGCTGTAGAGAGCAATAAGGTCACCCCTCAGCCTCCTTTTGTCCAGACTAAACAACCACAGTTCCCTCAGCGACTCCTTGTAAGACTTGTTCTCTAGTCTCTTCACTGGATTTGTTACCCTTTTTTGGATGCACTCGAGCAGCTCAATGTCCTTCTTGTATAGAGAGGTCCAAAACTTAACATGGTATTCAAGGTGCAGCTTCACTAGTGCTGAGTACAGAGAGGTATAATCACTTCTCTAGTCCTGCTGATCATAGTATTACTGATATAAACCAAGATGTTATTGGCCTTCTCGGCCTCCTCAGCACACTGCTGGCTCATGTTCAGCCAGTCATCAACCAACACCTTCAAGTTCTTTTCTGCTGGGCATCTTTCCAGCTACTCTTCCACAAGCATACAAATCACATTAAATACCTACATGACTATGTTATTGTTAGGTTATGGTTTTATTAGGTACAAATGAATAAATATGAGAGGCCAAATCCAAATGGGGATATTTAAGCTCTTGGTCAGAAAAAAATACAAAAAATATCAATGTATTAGCTTAGCATGATTGAAATTTTGTAAAATAGATTTAGGACCTAGTGTTTAAGGCCCTTGTTGCATTTGCTGCTGCATTATGCAGCACAGGTTTTGGGAATATCTGCTCGGTGCAAAGCTGTAGACTAAATGTTTCTGAGGAAATATCAAAATGTTCAGTTGATGAAAGTCCTTAAATTCACCCCAGATATCTAGTTGTGCAAAGAAAGCATCTGTCTGAACACTCTAGAGACAGCTCTAGCATGAGAAGATACATATTATCTTGCATGACGAATGGTGAAGACATTCACAGTAGTAGAAAGAACATCTTTATAAAGTTTTCAGAGAAAAATGGCTAGCTGATGTTTTAAATGACGATATGTCAAAATTATTAGACCGAGTGGAGGAAAGTTACTTCCAGTATCTGGTAGTGGAATGCAATTTCAATCCAACAACAGCAACACTCTTGTGAGATTGACCAAAAGGGAGTACTTGAAAAAGATAAAGATCATACAATGGTGGGCTAGGTTGTGGAAATCATGTACATAAAATTCCAAATCTAGATGAGCAGCATTGGTCACTCTCAGCCTTTTGGCCTCCTTTCATTCCATCCAAAATGCAGCTGCAAAGATTTTCTGTTTTGCTTATTCGTTATTTCCTTACCTATTAAGTTCAAGATTCTCTTCCACATTTTCAAAACACTTCACTAGTCCACTCCTCATTGCACAACTGCCCTCCTCACCTCTTCCTGCTCTCTGCAGCCTGCTGGATCTCCTTTTCTGCCTACTTTCTTGGTCTTCCAGATCCACTGAACATTTTGCACCTTTTTTTATCATGCCACCCTGTAGATCTGGAACAACTTTATGATTATTTCAGGCCAAGCTCAGTTCCTATGCTGCCCTCAAAACTCTTCTTTAAAAATTCCTCATGTTGCTGTTTTGGTAGGTCAAGAACAGACTTTCTTCCCTTGATTTGATATATAGATGGCTAACTTCCACATTTACTTTCTGGCAGCCCACATCCACACAGGAAAGGAAATAATGAGCCAGCTTTAATGAATAAAAGTAAGAAGGGTCTCAGTACTCAGTAAACTGCAACAGCTCAGGAATGGGGGCAGAAACATGATTTTAAACACGTTGAGTTAAAGCAGCTTGAAAAGGTGTAGGAACACAATCAGCTTCTTTTAGTTGTGGTTTTATTTAGTTTAAGTCTTAGCTTACTTTGCAGCCAGCACAAACCACTCTGAATAAGATAACATACAGCAGCTTGTACAAATTAATAAATAAATCTTTTATATAAGTTTTCATCACTGCATGTGAGAGCACTTTACAGGGAAGACAGTTAGGCTGTTCCCAGTTTGAAGAAGGGACACTGAATCACAGAGACTTGAGATCCATTTCCAAGGACACAATAGTCAGTAGCAAATGCAGAAATAAATCCAGGTCCTCCGAATTCTAGCTTTGAGGTCTATCTACTACAGTATGTGGCGAACTTCCTGTTGTATCTTATTTCCCAGCGAAGATTTATAACTGTAGTGTGTAATGAGAGAATAAAATTCAGTGGTCAGAACGTGAGGTCAGTTTTCCCATCAGGTTAGATGATGTTTATGAACTGAGACATAAGGTTCATAACAGCCTTCTGAAGTGCAGCACACAAAAACATTTGGTTTTTTTCTTTTTCCCCTGACTAAATTAACTCCCATTTTTGTTCCATATGGTCAAGTAAATCCCAAGTAAATAGATTCTTTCCTTTGAGAATGAAAAAGAAGTCAGAAACATTTCCTCATAAAACATTAAAAACCAAATATCATCTTCTTCAAGGATGAAGAATCCTTACTTCCAGCTAGTGCCTTCTAGTTCATCCAGCTGGGTTCGGTAGGAAAATAGTTTTGATTTGAACACTTTCAGCATCATTAGGAAAAAAATCTTTTCGGAAAATGAGAAAATCAGGTAGTGGTAAACTTGTGCACTCACTTTTCTTCATTTATGAATTCCAGTAATATGTGCAGAAGATTGGAAAAAAAAGTATCCATTTCAGACAGCTATAAATGAATTGGAAATGCAGTTCTGCTGACAGAAGGAGCTCATGGGGGTCTTTATTTTTGCTTTGCCACTGAAGAGAAGCTCTTGCTTTTCACATATGTTTTACAATGAAACTGTTCATGCTAGATAGTGCTGTAAGGTCAATATAAATATATTTGGAAAAGGAAACTTGCAGAAGACATATGAACAATTTCCTTTGTTTAGTACAGAGGGTTGTGTTGGGAACTCCTAAGAGAATATATTGGCTGTTTGATTCAGAAAATGAATGAAAACATGACCTTTTGAGATCCAGAGGTTAATCTAACATAACAGCATCCAGAGGAGATGTTATAACTACTCAGAAGCCTCACAGAATAGCCTAAGGCAATAACTCCCAAATAGCGGAGTGGCCCAAGTAGAATAAAAACTTTTTATTTTTAGAAAAAAAATATATTCCTGGCTGGAATATGGACTTTAAGTCAAGGTTACATATACTGTCAGCAAGTTGCATATAGGTTTTTTGCTTAGGTAGCCTGGGTTCTCCGTCACTCTGGGAGCAGAACCTATCCATTCTGTGACTTCCAGGGTTTTTATTGAATTTAAAAGAAACATAAATAATTCAGACTACCTTGTAGGTTTTATTTTTATGTCAAAGACATAGTTATTAACTTTTTGCTGTTGAATGTTAGTTGGTAGACTATGCATTTCAGTTTGTAATTCATGCAGAGCCATGTGCAAAGTCCTGTAAAAATTGAGGAAATCAGGGTGTAAGTACAACAGGTAAATACAGTGGATTATAGTTTAAACTAATGTTAATCAACTATATTTTAATTAATGTTTACCAGTATTAAAAGCTTGTGATTCTGAAACATAGTAATACTGGCTTTAGTAGTGCAATGATAACAGCTAACAATCTTGTCCTAAAAAATTCAAGGACAGATTATGACTGGGGATAGTGTACAATTTCCTCAGAAACTTCTTTAAAATGTGATAGCATTGTATGGAGTTTTTTTAGGGTGCTCAGAAGGTTTTCTTCGTAGCCATTTACGAGTGTTTTGCACAGATTTTCTGCAGAGATAAAATCTCTTACAGCAGAATCCTAAAATATTGATGATTCCTGAAGGACGATTTATACAGAGAAAACAGAAAGTATATACCATATTGAGCTAATTAGGTGTTTTTAAATTACTATGATATTATTTCCTGTAATGAAATTGTCTATGTCAAAACTTAAAACCCTAAAGATTTCATAAGTATTTGAGGGTAAAAAAAAAAATCAAAACCTACCTAAAGTTAAGCCTAGAATTTTCTGTGTAGCACAAGAAATTACATAGGTCCCATCTCTGCCCAGCAACCCTTTGCAAATTATGACATTCCTAAGAAAGCCAGTAGTTTTTAGTCAATAAGTTTTTCACAATGATGCATTTTATAGCTCTTATCCCTGCATCAGTTACTTCCAGCTAGAATAATGACACCTACACTCCTCACTCTTCTTGCCTTTCTTCAGCTCGACTGGATAGTTTTAAAAAGTGCCACCATAGTCAGTGATGTAAAATATGAGCATTGGCAAAATAATTACATATAAGTAGAGGAGCAGATGTTTGCTCTCTGGAAAAGCTTAGTCATCTGGGAATGGGTAAAACAATTCTTTTATTTTTCAGCTTTGGTTTGACTGCATTTCTTCATGAAACTCTGTGATTAGTCTTTCTATGCTATACTTCCATCAGTAAAATCTTTAATTCCTGAGAGTTGTTGACAGGAAGTATTGAAACATTAATACAGATTGAAAGCATCTTTTGTTATTTCTAGTGAATCTGTATCATACATCTGATTTCCCAACTACCTCCCTCTCCCTCTCCCTCTCCCTCTCCCTCTCCCTCTCCCTCTCCCTCTCCCTCTCCCTCTCCCTCTCCCTCTCCCTCTCCCTCTCCCTCTCCCTCTCCCTCTCCCTCTCCCTCTCCCTCTCCCTCTCCCTCTCCCTCTCCCTCTCCCTGCATTCTATTTCTCTCTTCACTCCTTCCTAGAGAGAAACAGATCATGCTGAAGGTCACCTCTTGTGTCTAAGCAATGTTTAGGATTATTAGCCTTCTCACTATATTTAACTGTCTCATCAATAGGAGTGAATTAATTAATTAGTCAAGTGAGATCGTGCCCATGAAGGAAAACCAGGCAGACAGCAGAACGAGGACCTCTGTTTGTTTGGTAAAAAAAGGCTTCATGCAGCTCCAGGAGCAATGCTGTGGAGTGATGTATCCACTCTTCCAACAACACAGTTAACAGGGATAAAAAGATCTGGTGGAAGTAGTAATAATTTGATTTATAGCTTTACCATATAACTGAAAACCTGAACCCTTTTTCTGAGTTTCATTTTTTAGGTTATACATCTCTATCACACTGTCTTTCCATATGAAGTGCATAGCACATCTTTAAAATATTTATTTGTCAGATTTGGTTGAAGATGGTCAATGTATTCCAGAGTTATTTAGCAGGCAGATGGGTAGTCAGACACACAGAAAGATTTCTATTTCCTAATAAATCAGTCTAAAAATCAGTCTAAAAATAGATAAAAATAATAAAAAGCTGAGTTCCTTATTTTCACCTTTGTTCCGAAACAAGTGATCTACTCTAGAAGATAGTAACCATCTCTAAAACAGAAATTAAGACAACATTTGGTGTCTTACCTTAAACCTTTTGTTCTTCCCTATAATGAAGATAGTGATAAAAGCATCATCCATAAATTTTATTGGAATTTATAGATAAAAGGTAATAAGAAAATAGTAATGTAAGATAGCTTAAAGTTCATAGAAAATCACGGATGGTGTTATGAATAGAAATTGATCCCTTCTTCTGCCAACAGTATCACTATTGGCATATCCAGACCCAGCAATCTGATTGGAAAAATAAAGTGTTAAATAGATGAAAGGTATTGTGTTACACAGTTCTGTAAAGATTAAAAAGTTTTGGTCCTTCTATCAAATAAGAGAGAGGTTTAGTAAGATATTATTCTTTAAGTGTGCATTCCATCAAAACTGTAAAGAATAACACAAGAAATCTGACTGGAGTAAGATTTGATTATTCATGCTGATAAACTGGAATAGATCTGAACTCTAAAATTAAGTTGTAAGGCTGATTTTTTTACCATACGGTTTGGAAAAACTGTTATCCTTACATTCTCAGATTTTGATCTCATTATGTTTGTGCAATATAGACTATTCCATGTGACTCATTAATTAGCTAAGAGGTTAGAAAGATAACTGAACTGCTATTAAAACAAACTATTTGAGAATTATCCAAGTAATAGGAAAAAGAGATACTGGAATGGAATAAGAGGTGCCTTCTGAAAGAATCAGTAATAGGATCTAACAACTTGAGAACCATTAGAAAGAGTCATGTGCTCTGTTAGGAAAACAAATGGGAATAATTTTCCAGGGTTGGCCAACAGTCATTAATTGTACTGAAGAGACAGGAAATATAGAACACTCTTTTAACTTTATATGGCTTATACTGTGGTAACTTAAGGACAAGTTGTTTAAATAATTTTAAGGCTTGGAACTTAATGAAATAGGGGAAAAATGGTTTGTGCCCACAGTACACTTGACAGAACAGAATATAGAACTGTAAAAGCAATTTGAAAAGGATTTTTGACATGTTAATTTCTTGACAGGTGACTGCTAGGTGATTTTTTATCTATATCATTAAGCACTCTCCATTCACTTGTCTTTCTACTATATGCAAATACAAAAGTGATTCCTGCAGCTCATAGACTGCTAGTCTTCAACAATGGACTGTGAACAGATATTTTTCAATAGTGGAATGTCAAATACTAGAGATATTTCTTATAGCCCAAAATTTGGTTTAGTTCAGTTCTGTTGTGGGAACGGAACTGAAAATCCATTCCAGGATGAAATTTACGTCATGATTGACTTAAAAATTTTTAGCTGAAATAATAAAGTCCACTAATAAAGGATAATAATGAATTATAAGAACAGTAATCTTTGCAACTGCCTTGGAAAGCAGTATTTAGTTTTAATGACACTTTAATATGTTTCCAAAGATGAAAAGGAAGCCTATTAAGTAAGAAACCTTGAGGTGTAGGATAAATTAATGCTTTTTTTACTGAGTTATTCTACATAGACCTTCTTGCAAGCTTGCAAAATAAAGGTATTCTACACTTCATTCTTATCTGTAAAAGTAAACATTTTCCTGAATACTTGTAGCATTGACATAATAGCTGCAAAAAGCCTTTCAAATACTCTAGAAAAACAAACCATAGAGCAGAAGAAAATCTGAAGTAGGAATTCTTAAAACACCCTCAACAAAACATTCCATACATTTCAAGGATTATTTGTGGAATTTATTTAGTACACATGCAAAATATGATACTGTTGAGTCACAAAAAATATGCTCTTCCCATTCAAAGTCAGAGGGGGGCATTTATTGGTAATCTTTCTTCAGATAATCAATGAATCATTACAGTCTTTCTTTTTATTTTTATGTCCAGTGACTGCAAATATCTTAATGATTATTTTATAATAATATCTATAATTACACCACTTTATACTATATACATATAATAATCCAGGATATAGTGACAGCACTGGCTAGCCTCCAAAATGTGCCATGAATACTACCATCTTCTTATATTTTAGCGAGAACAAGTTACCCTGCAGGGGGATTGGAACTAAATGTTCTTTTAGGTTCCTTCCAACCCAAACTATTCTATGATTCTATGATTTTGTTTCCGTTCAGATAACTCTGAGAAAGACAAAGTGATAGGAAGACTCTTGGAGTCTTCCATTAGCATCACTGATAATAGTGTGTTCAGATTTAATTCTGTGACATAGAAGAGCATTTGCAGTTGTACATCTTCCTTTCCTAACCAAATTAAGGATATGTTTGTCTCCATTTTTGTTCATGTTGAAATAGGAGAAATGTACACAAAGTTTTACTTTCTAACCAATGTGTCCAATTAAAACTGAGTTCTCATTGAATTAATCACTGTAGTGACAAATAATTTGAACAGATATTTCTTTAGAAAATGTTAAGTTATGTTTTTAAAAATATCTTGATAGCCAAATTTATTTTTCTGTATTTGAGAAAGTTGGAGATTTCCATTAGGTGCCCATTTACTTTATTATTTATATAAACAGCTTTTTCTAGTGCAGAGAAGCAGGAAGACAAAACAAGGAAAAACAGTCAAAAAGAGATGATGTAACTCTCACAAGTGTCAGTGAATGACTGAAATAAGAACTACAGAAAATGTTTTTCTCTCAAAACCCTGCCCTGTTATTTGTTTCATGGTCTTATTGCTAATGTGGCCCTCTCAGTAATCTCACAAAAGTTTGTGTGACTACATGTTTAACCCAATTTATACTTGTAAGCTGTATACTGGAATAAACATAATATACCACAAGATGGGTATCAGAAGTAGATAAAGTTATTATGTCCCACTCATGTACTAGATGTACAGTTATTTTTGCCATTAAGTTTATGCATCTCAGACATTTAAATTAGCAACCAAGTTTCACAAAGCTGTTTCTATAATCACTGGAGAGATGCAAGCACTTTCCATGACAAATTACAGTGAACCTCTGGCAGTTCTTTAAAACCACCTTTTAGTGGTATTGCTTTCCTGAGGTGACTGTTTCTGTTCCCCAGTCATGGATGAACCTAGTGTGAGTAGCCTGTTAAATTAACACCATACACCTGGAGGAATTAATCCATCCCTCAGTGTCCATAGCAGTTGTTGGCTGAGACTCTGAAGGAGGGACATGGAGAGGACAGGTAACTGAAATCGCTTACAGTGTTTGGGTGGAGGACTTTCTTACCATGTTTTCCTCATGGCTTAATAGGCCACTGAGGTAACTCTAGATAAAATGCCAAGAGAGTCTAACATGTGCATGATATATCTGAATCCAGAGGAGAAAATTCTTTCTATTTCATTGATTTCCAGAAAATTTTCCTATTATACTGACTTCTATTTTTCCAAAAGGAAAATTGTCCTTGCACTTAGCATTAGAGCTATGCTTTCCTATCTATTCAAGATATAGTTTGGAGAATAAATAAGAATTACCAGAGTGTATTTGCTTTTAATACTTTTGTAAGTATTTTAGAAACACAATAAATTCAAGGACATACTGTTCTTAAAGATATGCCTGCTGCTTCTTAGATCCTAAGTCAACTAGAACAGAATATTTAAGCATGTGTTTTTAGGCAATGCAGCTGCAAATACATCAAGTAACATGGAGCTGGGAGTAAATTTTTCACAAATTATTTTTATTTGATAAGAACAGTGACTATTAGAGGGTTTTGCAACCTGATTTTTCATTCTGTGAATGCTTGAATACTCTAACAGGAAGATCCTGTTTGGATTGATCAGCTTCCAGTCTGTAAGATTTAGGTAAATTTCTAGCTTTAAATATCAACAATTTGTAATGGCAATTAATACAACTCTTTGGAAGATGGAGGAAAATGATGAAATAACAGAAAATACCAAGTTTGTTTTGAAAGAACTAATAATAGAGTCAGCTAGATCTGATACTTTCTTCTACAAAGAACAGACACACTATTCTAATACTTTGAATACAGCAAGATTTGAACAGAGTCATTCCTGTGTTCGTGTCTCTATGTCTCTCTTCAAAAGGTCCCTGTTCCCCATTGTTTAGAAATTGGTACCTAAGCAATGGGTTTCTGTCAGGCTTGTAATACCAATTCAGGCTTTAGAACTTCACCTAAAGTGAAGAACCTTGCAAGAATATTCAGGCCAATATTTGGTGTAATGAGCCTAATACGTCACTGAAAAGAATTGGGAATTATTAGTCACTTAATTGTCACCATCTGACCTACAAATGTTTTATACTGTATTTTAAGACATGATTTTAATTGAAGCTGAGGTAAGAGACTACTTTGGTACATTTTGAGGGAAAACAAATTTTTGTACAAAACAAACTTTAGTAAACATAAATTTACAATTAACAATAGATTTTATTGTAAATATCTTAACTGTTAATAACTGGAAGGAGACATCTAATTACTTCAACTAAATTTAACAGTAAAATGAAGTGTAAATGAAGTATTTTAAATCATTGAATTATACTAACCATTACTTTGAACTATGTATAAACCAAATAATGAGTCTTGCAACACCACACAAGTGAATTTCTGCTGTCCCTCTTTATATAGAATGGAAAAAGACAAATGTAATTACTTAATTAATAATTATGTAAATACGTACGAACTTGATCCAAGTAGCAAACACATCCAATGTTTGCACAACAAATAAACATCTGGTCTCCAAACTAGCTGCAGTAAGTTGAAATAAATATCCCCCTTTAGCACTTTATTACTTTCACCAGAAGCCCTATAAATTTTGGTTCATTAATTTCACAAAACATTCAGTTGAACCAACACTCATAGAATCATGGAATCGTAGAATAACCAGGTTGGAAGAGACCCACCAGATCATCGAGTCCAACTATTCCTATCAAACACTAACCCATGCCCCTCAGCACCTCGTCCACCCGTCCCTTAAACACCTCCAGGGAAGGTGAATCAACCATCTCCCTGGGCAACCTCTGCCAGTGTCCAATGACCCTTCCTGTGAAAAATTTTTTCCTAATATCCAGCCTAAACCTCCCCTGGCAGAGCTTGTGGCCATTCCCTCTCATCCTGTCCTTCGTCACTTGGCAGAAGAGGCCAGCACCCTCCTCTCTACAACCTCCTTTCAGGTAGTTGTAGAGAGCAATGAGGTCTCCCCTCAACCTTCTCTTCTCCAGGCTAAACAACACCAGTTCTCTCAGTCACTCCTCATAAGGCCTGTTCTCCAGCCCCTTCACCAGCTTTGTTGCTCTTCTCTGGACTTGCTCCAGGGCCTCAACATCCTTCTTGTGGTGAGGGGCCCAGAACTGAACACAGGATTCAAGGAGCGGTCTCATCAGTGCCGAGTACAGAGGGAGAATAACCTCCCGGGACCTGCTGGTCACACTGTTTCTGATACAAGCCAGGATGCCATTGGCCTTCTTGGCCACCTGGGCACACTGCTGGCTCATGTTCAGTAGCTGTCAACCAACACCCCCAGGTCCCTCTCCTCCAGGCAGCTTTCCAGACAGGCTTCTCCTAGTCTGTAGCTGCACAGGGTTATTGTGCCCCAAGTGCAGAACCCGGCACTTGGCCGTGTTAAACCTCATGCCGTTGGTCTCAGCCCAGCAGTCCAGCCTGCTCAGATCCCTTTGCAGAGCCTTCCGACCCTCCAGCAGATCGACACTTCCACCCAGCTTAATGTCATGTGCAAACTTGCTAAGGGTGCACTTGATGCCTTCATCCACGTCATTGATAAAGACACTGAACAGGGCTGGACCCAGCACTGAGCCCTGGGGAACCCCACTTGTCACTGGCCTCCAGCTGGATTTAACTCCATTTCCCACCACTCTCTGGGCCCGACCATCCAGCCAGTTTTCCACCCAGGAGAGTGTTTACCTGTTCAGGCCAGAGGCTGACAGTTTCTGAAGCAGAATGCTGTGAGAAACTGTTTCAAAGGTTTTACTGAGGTCCAGGAAGATACATCCACAGCCTTTCCCTCACCCAGCAGCCGTGTCACTTTGTCATGGAAGGCAATCAGGTTAGTTTGGCAAGATCTGCCTTTTGTGAACCCGTGTTGACTGGGCTTGATCACCCGGTTCTCTTGCATGTGCTTCATGATAGCACTCAAGATCACCTGTTCCATGACTTTCCCTGGCACTGAGGTAAGACTGACAGGCCTGGAGTTCCCTGGATCCTCCCTGCAACCCTTCTTGTAGATGGGCACAACATCAGCCAGCCTCCAGTCCAGTGGAACTTCCCCAGTCTTCCAGGACTGTTGGAAGATGATGGAAAGGGGTTTGGCCAGCACATCTGCCAGCTCCTTCAATACCCTTGGGTGAATCCCGTCTGGCCCCATAGACTTGTGGGTGTCTAGTCAGGCAAGCAAGGCTCTGATCACCTCCTCTTGGATCATGGGAGCCTCATTTTACTTCTCTAGCTCCTGGGTTTGCACACAGAGGGAACAACTTTCTTTACAATTAAAGACGGAGGCAAAGAAGGCATTAAGTACCTCAGCCTTTTCCTCATCTCCTGTCACTGTTGTTCCTTCTGCATCCAACAGGGACTGTATGGTCTCCCTAGTCCTTTTATTATTTCACAGAATCACACAGAATCACAGAATAACCAGGTTGGGAGAGACCCACTGGATCGTCGAGTCCAATCATTCCCACCAATCCCTAAATCATGCTCCTAAGTACTTCATCCACCCTCACCTTAAACACCTCCAGGGAAGGTGAATCAACCACCTCCCTGGGCAGACCGTTCCAATGCCTAACCACCCTCTCTGTGAAGAATTTTTTCCTAATCTCAAGCCTAAATCTCCCCTGGCGGAGCTTGAGGCCATTCCCTCTCGTCCTGTCCCCTGTCACTTGGGAGAAGAGGCCAGCACCCTCCTCTCCACAACCTCCCTTCAGGTAGATGTAGAGAGTAATAAGGTCTCCCCTCAGCCTCCTCTTCTCCAGGCTAAACAACCCCAGCTCTCTCAGCCACTCCTCATAAGATTTGTTCTCTAGCCCCTTCACCAGCTTCGTTGCTCTTCTCTGGACTTGCTCCAGAGCCCCAACATCCTTCTTGTAGTGAGGGGCCCAGAACTGAACACTACTTGAGGTGCGGTCTCACCAGTGCCGACTACAGGGGGAGAATAACCTACCTGGACCTGCTGGTCACGCCGTTCCTGATACAAGCCAAGATGCCATTGTCCTTTTTGGCCACCTGGGCACACTGCTGGCTCATGTTCAGTCGGTTGTCAACCAGCACCCCCAGGTCCTTCTCCTCCTGGCAGCTTTCCAGCCAGGTTTCTCCTAGTCTGTACCTCTGCTTAGGGCTGTTTTGCCCCAAGTGCAGAACCCGGCACTTGGCCTTGTTAAACCTCATGCCGTTGGTCTCAGCCCAGCAGCGCAGCCTGTTCAGGTCCCTTTGGAGCCTCCCGACCCTCCAGCAGATCCACACTTCCACCCAGCTTGGTGTCATCTGCAAACTTGCTAAGGGAGGATTCAATGCCTTCATCCAGGTCGTTGATAAAGACATTAAACAGGACTGGACCCAGCACTGAGCCCTGGGGAACCCCACTTGTCACTGGCCTCCAGCTGGATTTAACTCCATTTCCCACCACCCTCTGGGCCCGGTCATTCAACCAGTTTTTCACCCAGGAGAGTGTGCACCCGTCCAGGCCCGAGGCCGACAGTTTCCGAAGCAGAATGCTGTGAGAAACTGTATCAAAGTCTTTACTAAAGTCCAGGAAGATACATCCACAGCCTTTCCCTCGTCCAAGAGTTTAGTCACTTGGTCATACAAGGTGATCAGGTTACTCTGGCAAGACCTGCCTTTCATGAACCAGTGTTGACTGGGCCTGATCACCCGGTTCTCTTGCAAGTGCTTCATGATCGCACTCAAGATCACCCGCTCCATGACTTTCTCTGGCACTGAGGTCAGACTGACAGGCCTGTAGTTCCCCGGATCCCCCCTGCCCCCCTTCTTATAGATGGGCACGACATCAGCCAGCCTTCAGTCCAGTGGAACCTCCCCAGTCATCCAGGACTGTTGGAAGATGATGGAAAGGGGTTTGGCCGGCACATCTGCCAGTTCCCTCAAAACTCTTGGGTGGATTCCATCCGGCCCCATAGACTTGTGGGCATCTAGCTGGGCAAGCAAGTCTCTAACCACCTCCTCTCGGACCTTGGGAATCTCATACTTCTCATCCAACCCTTGGGGTTGTGCACAGAGGGAACAATTTTCCTTACTGTTAAGGACTGAGGCAAAGTAGGCATTGAGCACTTCAGCCTTGTCTTCGTACCCTGTTACTCTTGCTCCCTCTGCATCTACTAGGGACTGGAGATTCTCCCTAGCCCTCCTTTTGCTGTTGATGTATTTGTAGAAAGACTTTTTGTTGTCTTTCACAGTCTTGGCCAGTCGCATTTCTAGTTGGGCCTTAGCCCTCCTGACTTTTTCCCTGCACGTTCTCACTTCCTCCCTATAGTCCACCCAGGATGCCTGCCCCTTCCTCCAGAGGTCGCAGACCCTCCTCTTCCTATTGATGTCTCTTAGGACCTCCCTACTCAACCACGCTGGTTTCTTACCCCGCCAGCTACTTTTCTTTTTTTTCTATAAATATTTATATATTTATAGAAAGATTTTTTGTTATCTTTCACCGACTTTGCCAATCTGATTTCTAATTGAGCCTTAGCCCTTCTGATTTTTTCTCTACACAATCTCACTTCCCTTCTGTAATCCACCCAGTCGCCACAAACTACAGTGTGCACACAATTTAAATGCAATTCAGTGCTGATGGTGCTAAACAGTATTTGTCCAGTGGCAAAAAGAATAGGGAGGACTGCAGCACTGGTGGGCAAGAAGGCCAAAGACCTTCAATCAGCAGAGGCGTATAAAGCCTCAGCTCTTTGAAGTCTGTGGCAAACTGTATAAACTTGGCATTGAGGGCTGAGTGTTGCAGACTTGGCATTAGATGTATGCTGTCAAATGTGAAAGGTACAGTCATATGGTAGGCACTCGAATATCTGAAACTTAAGGGTATGGGAAGCAACTATGCAGAACTGGTAGCAGATGCTCCTTCAGGATGTATTTAGGTCCTGTACAAAGACCCATAGCTTTAATGACAACTACTGACGGTTAAGCTATGCAAGTTTCTGTAAATTCTACCTCACCTGTAGAGCTTTCAGTATAATCCAGCCATTTCCTCAACTTCTCAAGATAGTCTTGTCCTTTCTGTCTAATTGGACAGAACAGTGACAAATAAGATCATGTAGCTGATCTGATTCTCTAACCTTTTAAAATTACATATTTCTTAATTAAAGGGATGTCTGATGTAATTAAAATTATTCATTTTTTATTCTTTTTTTTTTCCTCCAAAACTTCAAATTAGTGAGAAGTATCTATAGAAGGAGAATAGGAAGTTTATAGATTGTGGCTGGGTTTTAGCATATAATTCCTCCAGTCAGAAAAGTTTCCTATGAGAGACTAAAATTACTTCAAAAATCCAGTGTGATTGTTTTCACTGCTTCAGAAATGCAGACATAAACAATCCTGTTTCATTGTTTTTGGACTTCCTTTGCAAATACATGATCTCTTTAACCTACTTACTGGTGTAAGCAAATTGATTTTAATTTTTTTAAGAAAGTGGTCTATATATTCTACTCAGTTTTCTTGTCTCAGGTTCTTTATAGCCCTTTTTCACTGTTGTTTTTCCAGGAAGTTCTCTTATGAATAGAAGAACTTGTCTGAAAGGAAGCTAAGGATAATAGTGACAGAAACCCAGCAAGATGCCATCTATTTGTGGGTGGCTGGCAGGTCAATGACATTTTTCAGGATCTGACTCTGCAGTTTCTACTCAGATGACCTATCACAATGGACTCCTTGGCAATTTTGTCCAAAATAATGTCAGTAATATTTTTTTGTTTCTTTACATAATGTTCTGGATTATATTATGCAATTATTACTCTATATTATCAAAGGGAATGATACTAAATTGCGTCCGGACATGAGATGGCATAACACGAGAACAGGTTATGATGGGCGTGATAGACTTAAAATGACAAATCAAGGCAATTCAGAAACTATATCCTGATTCATGTAAAGTCTAGTACGCAGCAGCAGGTCATTTGTTGCAAAGTTTGGGGCAGATAGCATAAACATGTTTGTCAGACTCGAACAGTATACAGAAATACTTGCTACTAAAGTTATTAGCAATGCATAAAGTCAGGAAACTGTTAATCCTGAACCTTTTTTTACCACAGTCCAAAATGGATTGACCATGATGTAGTACCTGGTGTGGTTCCATGCCACCGTCTGATGTAAAATTCATTCAAATAAACAGAAAGAGTCACGGTGATTTCAGTGTCTTTGTTTTGAGAACATAACAACTTAACAACAGGGTAAATCTAAGCCACAAAAGTTAGCTCTTTACAAGTTAACCAATATCTAGATTTTTATTCAGGGGCCTGTTTTTCCTCTTTTTTCCCCCACACATACTCTCAAAGAATTGCCTGTTTTCCTCCAAGACTTTGGTGTCGTCCCCATCCCACTTTCCTGCCTTTGTAAACACCTTCTTTTCTCAACGTGGTCCACAACATAACATTTTTCTATTAGTTTTTCTTGAATCTTAATCACGCAATGAGTTAAGTCACATGTATGTCATGATCTGACCCCTTCAACATGTGTTGTGGTATAGTCTTCATTCTATTGCATGTGTGATGGTGAGCAAAACAAGCAGAGCAGGGGAAAACTAAAAGAGCAAAAGAGTTGATACCTATTTAAAGCGACAGACAAGTAAAAGGACAATGGTAATTTCTAGTGGTGTAAGAGGAACAATTATATAGTTTCTGGATAATGAAAAATCCATTGAAATAAGCAGAAATTGTCCCAATTTACAATAAAACATTACTTATAATATCAACATGAAGAAAATCTCTGTACATTTATAAAGGACAAAAATTATCTGTAATAACTGAATTATTTCGTAATACAACAGCTATGTTGAATATATATTTTTTTAATTTGGTTTTCTTTTTTACTTTCCATGAATATCCAAAAATCTTGTAATTGAGACTAAAATGAAAGTCAGCTATAATACCATTTTGTCTATTTAAAATTAATGAACTTGTGTATAAATGACTGGTTACTGATCATGACCATACGTAATCTTTTCTGGACTTTACAGTTATTATAAGTTGCCAGTATTTAGTGGAAATAAGATGACTTCTTTTGAATATATAAACATAATGTATGGTTTGAGAGGTTGCAAAGATTTGCAGCTGGAGGAAAAAAAAATCAAAGGCTTTAGCATTTCAGTGTATCTTTTTTTTACACTTTGATCAGAAAACTGTAGAAAATAATCACATGCGAAGTCTCTTACTTGGCAAAAATACATGCATTGATTTATTTTTTCCTTTTATTATTGTGAGTCAATTTCTGCTTTGTACAGCACATACATGTTTATCCCTTTTCTGAACATAATATTAATGAATTATTTTGTAATATTGAAGAAAGAGACAAAAAGCGACCCTTGTGCCAGTATTTCCTGAAAAAAGGTCCATAATTCAGCTTTCGGGTGATATAATGCATGCTGTAGCATATAGCATGTCCTAGGTAGCAGATGTTTACTTGTTTTATCTCCCTTTGCATTGTGGGAATCCACACACATTGTATCTGAAAAGGATCCTGATCCTCCAAGCACCAGAATTTCCTATCTTCTTTAAATTCAGAGAATCTAATAAGAGGAAAAAACCAACCAAACAAACAAACAAAAAAACCCCCTCAGAAAACTCAAAACACCAAAACTCAGGATTTGTTATGTAGATTTTTGGTACGTAGATTTTTTTCAGGTAAGTGCACATCAAGACTGAATCATTGCATTTGAGAGATTCTTAAGGAAATATATCTCCATGGACTTAATTGGCCATTGTGCAAAAGAAAAAATACTTAAGGCAAACAGTTATTTCTTCACTAAGATAAAATTTTTATTCTGTAGTCCTTCTGACTCTAAGAGAAAAACTTTTAAGTAGACGTAACAGCCTATAGAACTGTTACTGCTTTCCATTCCTTATCCTACATGTTAGTGTGCTGTAATCAGCTGGGAAATTTCAGCCATTGAAGAATTTGTTTTTAAAATGGGACTATGACAAAATCAAGAAGGAACAGTATGAAACTTCTAGTTTTGCAGAAATAAGATGCTATTTTAATGCATCTATTTAATTCCCAAGTAAAATTCTCTTGTGTTTTGTTTAGACATTCATCTCTAGAGTTTATTGGAAGCAATCTTTTGGGCTAAATACACTTTTCACCATAACATCTGTTATACAGTCTAACAATTTTATCAGTGACCAGAAAATACATTGGTAAATTCTTTGAAATGATGTATTTAAATAATAATAACTAAATCCTTTAGCAAATATTTTCCAATGAAATTTACATAGTGGGCTCACTTTCAGTCTGTAAAAGGTAAAAAAAAAATAAAATCTTAAAACAAATTATAATGAAAACCCAGAAAACTGTCCCACTATGGTCAATTTGCAAAAGCTATAATTTCACCTGAAATCATAACAAGACCTTGAAAATACAGAAATAAAACTTAAAGCACAGTGGAGAGATTGTTTTAGGAGAAAACTCTTCTCATCATTTCACAGATGTTTGTCTCTTTTACTACTTCATGCCTTGTGTGCTGTATCCTCCCATGTTAGTCTCTCCTTTGATGTTCTAAGTTAAAGAAACAAGCACAGAAGTTGGAGTCATGTGTTCCCATTTCAGTCACACCTTTGGTTTTCAATAATCCTCATTTCAATTTGTCCACAATTTGTTGTTAAGATCTGGGCTGAGATTCCTTTCGTTTTGCTCTGCAAAGCCCACTTTGTTGCTCCAATGTAAAGAGTTGTATAGTCTAAAAAGTGTGGTAGCAAATTCTGAGAAGTTATTAAAAGATATTTATTGTGTCTGACTAAGGGCTTCACAGTAATTTGCATTGTTTTGCCACTTTTCACTTTCCCCAGGAGAAGTTATTGTTTGTCGGTTTTTACTTAAAAAAATTAATCATGGAAATAAATTAACAGAATGAAACCTGGAACTAAAATGGTGTATTTTCATCATACATCACAATTACATTTCTTGCTTTTTCAAGTCATTTAGGATCAGGCAGAGCTAGGTATCTGAAGAGGACTAGTATTTCCTATTTGCATTGTTGAATTTGATTTGTATTTTCTGTCAGTGGTTACTGAAATTCATGGTTCCTTTCTTCCATTCAAACAGGCTGCTACCAGCGTCTCCCTGTGTTAGTGACATGGCACATTGCAGCCAGAGGGCTTTCTGTACATAAGTTAGGCAACAAGGATTTTTCTAATTCATCTTCCCTCTTCATTCCCCACCTACAAGCTGTATTACTGTGATTCTCCTCCATGGAAATGGAGTATATTATCTGCACACTCTAGCCTAGCACAGAATTTCCATAAGAACTAAATACGAACTTTCATCCGTGGAATCACAGCCTTTTATAAATTAGTTTTAAAATAAATAATAGCTAGGATTTTTCATCCCTGAATTTTCAGCAAAGGTGTAAGCATAAAAACCACTACACCACAAAGGTGCACTGAGTAGCAGGCTTGTCTTGTTAGTCTGGTATGAAGGAATTCAAATGATATATTTGTTGCCTCATGCCTCAGTCAGGTCTGTCTTTGTAGCAGCAGTAGGTTTTTTACCCTGGGGTGGACCACACAGGATTCACAACAAAATTTCCATATTTCATAACACTGTTCCACCTTTCAGTAGGAAGCCAGAGACAAAATGAAACTCTGTTTCAAATTAAATACTTCATAGTAAACTAAAACTTTGTGAATGACTTGCTTGTGGGCCATGACTTTGCATGCTTACAGTTTAGGATTAGCAGGAATGGAAACTGAACTGAGTACAGCGGTGTGAATTACATAATGAACAGTAGGAAAACGAAGGAAGTTCAGTAATTAGTGTGGCATAAGGTCTACACATATTAATGAGCTAGATACTTTCCTGTTTCTATTTCGGTCTTTGAATGTGTTAATTCCCCTGGCATCAGTTAGGCATCTATGGCACCCTACAAACGTTAATGAATGTACCCTTAAAAGAGAACTTGAAGTTTAGAAGTGGTACAAATGATAAGGCACAAAACAAAGGCAATTTCTACAGACTCAAGAAATCCATGGCAGAGTTGAAAACTAAATATAGTCTCTGAGATAATTAATCTTTTTTTTTCATTTTTTTTGACTATTTTGGAGCCCCACAGGATGAATTTTAATGAAAAGTTAAACAAAGCTGTTTAAACAGCTTATAAATCATTAATATTTTCACCAGAAAGTTTCATAAGGTAATGTTGAATGAAGGTCTAACTTAGTGTAGCCACCCACTATGCACCACATACTCTAACTGCTTGATATATCCCATATGTAGAACACCCTGTCACAGACCATGGTTCAAACTGCTGGAGATGTGGACAGCATCCTTCGTAGTACCAGAGCTCATCTCAGTAATATTGTCAGAGAAAGCCTGACCTGTATGAAGTTGTCTGTTCCACTCTCCAAAGCAAAGAAGGATGAAGTTGGAGGAGGATCTGGTTGGAGATCATATAGGCAAAGTAGACACCCACAAATCTATGGGCTCTAATGGGGTGCACCCATGAGTCCTGAGGGAGTTTGCAGATGTTATTGCTAAGCCCCTCACCATTATCCTTGAAAGATTGTGGAGAACAGGAAAGGTGCCTGAGGAGTAGAGAAAGGCCAGTATCACTCCAGTCTTCAAAAAAGGCAGGAAGGAGGACCTAGGAAATTACAAATCAGGTCAGCCTCACCTCCAGTCCTGGAAAGGTGATGGAAGAGGTCATTCTGGATGTCATCTCCAAGCATCTGCAGGAAAAGGTTTTCAGGAGCAGTTAACATGGATTCACCAAGGGGACATCATACTTGATCAGTCTGATAGCCTTCTATGGTGGCATAACTAACTGAGTAGATGAAGGGATAGTGGTGGATGTTATTTACTTCGACCTCAAGAAAGGCTTTTGACCTTGTCTCTCATAGCATCCTCATAACTAAGCTTAGGAAGTGTGGGTTAGATGAATGTACAATGAGGTGGGTTGATAACTGGATGGATGGCAGAGCTCAGAGGGTTGTTATCCACAGCATAAAGTCTAGTTGGAAGCCCATAGCTAGTGATGTTCCCCAGGGGTCAGTACTGGGCTCAGTCTTATTCTGTGTATTCATGAGTGACCTGGATGAGGGGACAGAGTGCAAGTTTGATGATGATACAAAACTGGGAGAAATGACTGATGCACCTGAAGCTTATGCTGCCATTTAGTGAGACCTGGACAGGCTACGGTTGGGTGGAGAGGAACATAATGAATTTTGTCAAAGGCAAGTACAGGATCCTGCACCTAGGGAGGAAAAACTCCCTATAGCAGTACAGGTTAGAGGCTGACCGGCTGGAAAGAAAGTCTGTGGAGACAGATCTGGAAGTCCTGGTGGAAAACAGGTTAACTATGGCCCACTAGCATGCTCCTGTGCCCAAGAAGAGCAATGGTATCCTGTGGTGCATCAAGAACAGTGTAGCAAGCAGGACAAGAGATGTTATTGCCCCACTCTACAATGTCCTAGTGAAACCATATCTGGAAGACTCTGTCCAGTTCTGGGCTTCTGAGCTCAAGAAAGGTCAGTGACTACTTGGGAGAGTCCAATGGAGGACCACAAAGATGATTAGGGGACAGGAGCATCTTTCTTATGAGGAGAGGCTGAGTGAGCTTGTTCTGTTTAACCTGGAGAAGAGAAGACTAAGAGGGGATCTTAGTGATTCTTATAAATAGCTAAAGGGTGGGTGTCAAGAGGATAGGGACAGGTTCTGTTCAGTGGTGTCCAGTGACAGGACAAGGGGCAATGGGCACAAACTGGAGCACAGGAAAGTACCACTTGAATATGAGAAAAAATTCTTTACTTTGAGGGTGACAAAACAGTCTGCTCGGAAAGGTTGTGTAATTTCCTTCTCTGGAGATATTCAAAATCTGCCTGGACATGATCCTGTACAACCTACTGTAGATGAACCTGTGTTAGCAAGGAGGGTAGACTTGATGATCTTCAGAGGTCCCTTCCAGCCCCTACTGTGCTGTGATTCTGTGAAAATGTGTCTTCAGGAGGACCTTGGGGAATCCTTCCGTGTGGTACAAAGTCACCATGGACAGATCTGTGTTTCGCTTTTCCCAGTGAAAGAGAAATGTCCAAATGAAGGAATAAGAAGAGATGGCTGAGCAGATCTTGGTAGTCTCCATGTTTTTCAAGTGAGAATCAGGTATACAGCCCCTTTCCATTCCGCCTCAATTCTCCCAATAAGGAGTATGATTTCCATGTCTTGACTTGTCATACAATACCTTCTAGGTATTGCAGTTACAATAATTTGCAGTGGTCAATACAAGAAGATAAACCACAAAATGCAACTATCTCAACACCTGTGCAATGTTCTTGAAGACCATTATCTTTATATCAGGGAAAGGAAAAATGCAATACAAAATTTCTTGTAAGAAAGATTTTGCTGTTGTAGTTGAAATAGTTCAGGAAGTACAAACTCAGCAAATACATTGCTGGCTTACTGAAATCCTCACGCTTCAGATACACAATTCACGTGTTATAAATAGCATCTTCATCACCATGTCCTTAGTATTTACTTTTTCTTAAAGTGGGTACAGCTGACATTTTTAGCTGATACATTTCTGGAAATAAGTTTTACTTTTTGCTTTGCTTCAATTCAAATGAAGGAGAACACATCTCCTTAGATTCCAGGTGCCCTTACACCTTGAACATTGTTTGGAAAGGTTGTTTGATTTAAGTAAAGGAAAATAATACAAACTTATTCTGGTTTGATATGATACGTTTTCAGTGTAAACATAAAAGACAAAACCAAAAAGAATTTCCAGTGTTCTGTGAGGCTGATGAAAGCTGATCTCTATGGATTTGTGTTCTTTAGAACACAAACCTTCCTGCAGCAGTAACCATGGCAGACCACAGGCAACTTTTGTGAAAGATTTAACACATGCTGCTGATAATCCAGAAGTACACATGCTCTTTGTTGCCATGTTGGCAAGCCAGCCATCTGTCTGAGTGCAAAATATAGTTCTGTCTGTCTGATCTCTGAGTCTTATCTCTCTGAATTTGATCTGTCTTTCCCACAACCGGACTGCTAATTCAAATATCTTTCCAACTAGCAGATGGTTATTTTCACAAATCTTGTACGAATTTAATAGTTTTTTACTTTCTCCTTCTTTCAAATTTTTCTGAAATGTCCAAAGGTGATTAGGAAGAGAACACAGGGAGACAAATTAACAGATGGACAGGGAGGCAGCAAATGCAAATACATATACCTTGTTTCCTGGGGAAATAGCAGCAGCTCAGCAACAGCAACAGAATCATCAGTCATTAGCAAGATTAAGAGAAATACCCAAACTTGTCCACTTCAGATTACACAGATGTAGGGCGTGTCACAGCATACAACTGGCAAGAGAAACACTTGAAGACACTCAGTAAACAATCACAGTTTACAGAATATAGAGTCAAAATATACATACAAAGCAATTGCCTTGTACTGCATAAATAAGAGTTCAAAATTCCTAAAGGTTAGGATCTTAATAGGAATGTCAACATCGTGACATCTTTGCCATGTACATGGGTTTCGAGAGGGAGGGAAATCAGCTCTGCATAGGGAAGAGATTTCCAAGGATAAAGATACAGGACTTGTTTAATCTGTGTTGAATGTAGCCTGGATGATGAAGTTCTGATCCATACAAACTCCTTAGGTAGAAAAATTAGCTGAAGGCAGTATTCTTCATCTTGCAGAGTCCTTGAGGAAAAGAACTATGTAAAAGAAGGTGGGCAGTGGGACACTGTATAAGTAGAAAACTTCCATATATTTTCATCTTTATGAGATGCCCTAAAGATCTTCCAGAGGTGGAATCATTTAGAAAGACAATATTTTTTTCTCATACAAGGTAACTTACTGCTCTTGCATACTAAAAATGAGATCTGTGCAGTCACTGTCTCCTGAGACAACTAGCTTTGAGTTCGTCACCTTGCACTTTATGCATAAACATTTAAGTGACCATTGGACAGAGGTTCCTAAGCCACATTGGTAACTTACCCATGTTATCATTAGGTGACTACTGCCTTTAGCCCCTTAAAATAACTTAAAAATATTCCTAGTACTACTCATTTAATTAAAACTTTATCATATACTTCTTGATCTGTGTAGGTGATGCACACAGCAGATTGCCTGTGAACCTAATTGTACAAAGTTACTCCGTTTTTATACTGCTGGGTTTTTTTGTTTATTTTTTACTTATACTTTAATGACTACTAAAAGATCTAGAATGCTGAGGTTAGCACATGATTATCCCAACTGATCCTCTTTCTTCTGTATGTGTTGATTCGTTTCTAGCTGTCAGTCATTTCTTAATTTCTTGGTGGATTCTGTATCTTATTAACTAAGCACTGTAGCATGTTATTGAAATAGTTTTTCACTTATTTGATGAAATAAGATAGTTGGCAAGCGTAATTAAAATAAGTTTCATCTCTGCTTATACTTAAAAGCTCCTGTCCCTTTAAAATACTAACTAAATCTGTGCTCCAGTAATGTAATATATCATCTTTCTAATAAAACACAGGCTGGAATGTATGTATCTGTTTGTTGTCTTCACAAGATCACATTTGTTGAGAAAGAGAATTTCTACTTTAGCTCCCAGTCATAGACTTCTGAAGAATATTTCCAAAACTATAAATTAATTGTTTTCTACTGTTCTTGCAGAGAACAAAAATAGCTGATTTTGAATATACCATTTCTCTTTTGATCCAAAGATTCAAACCAGAAAGTACTTTCAGATTCAAGGGTGAGGGAGCATAAGGTATTTCTCATTATTCCTTAAGTAGTTCAGGCTAGCTGGCCAAGCAATTGATTGTTTTTAAGAATAGCTTAGTAAAGTTCTACATCTGTGAAGATCAAGATTTAAATAGCATTATAGGATCTAAAGTAGTAAGGTATTAGCTTCCTGACATGAAATAAAGCTGCGAGAGAGGCTTTTTAATTAAAAATAAATATGCCTGAAGTTTAATAAGTCATATGAGTTGATGTGAACAACCAGATTTACTCTTCAGAGAGATGAAACATCTCTTTTACGAGGACAGGCTGAGATAGTTGAGTTTGTTCAGCCTGGAGAAGAGAAGGCTCCAAGGAGGTCGTATTCCAGCCTTTCAATACCTTGAGGGGGCTTATAAGAAAGATGAGGACAAACATTTTAGTAGGGACAGTGGCAATGGGATGAGTACTAATGTTTTTAAACTAAAAGAGGGTAAATCCAAACTAGATATAAGGAACTAATTTTTTATGATGGTAGTTATGAAATGCTGGAACAGGTTGCCCAGTGAGGTGGAAACATTCAAAGCCAGGTTAGATGGGGCTCTGAGCAACCTGGTCTAGTTGGAGATGTCCCTGCTCATTGCAGGGAGGCTGGATTAGATAACCTTTAAATGTCACTTCCAACTCAAACAATTATAAGATTCTCTATAATTGAAATTATTTGGAATATTACATCCCACTATGTACTCCTTCCTGGCATAAATTGACACAGTCCATTTATATTAAGGGAGCTATTGTGATTTATGCCATCTGAAAACTGGTAATAAATATTGATCCTAGACATACTAGTTCTGATGACTCATTAAGACAGCTGCTACTTCATAAGATTTCTAGAGACAGAATAAAAAGGAATTATTGAAAATCTGTAAAGTAAAAAAAAAACTTTTAAAATCATCACACTTGGCGAAAAATGTTCTGTATGGTCTTCATCATAACCCTAAAGACAAACCCATGCAATGAAAGGCAAAAATTCTGGTCCTCTGAAGTCAGCAGATTTCCCGTTGCCTCACACTGGGAATATGGTTATTCGGACATAGACCTTGAGAAATGTATTGTATGTGGATAAATCTGTTTTCCAAGGCCCTGTTTTCCCTGTCGTATGCTGGATTACATGTGATTGCTGAAATACAATAAAAATATGCAGGGGATCGACATCAGTTGTCATATATGATCGTTTGAAACACTGTTTGACCAGGGTTTAGCATCTTGTTACTAACAATAAGTATCTGAGTACCATGACAAGAAAGAGCTTTGCTGGGGTGATAGATTAGAAATATTCCTCCCTTGGATTTTCTCACCAAAGAAGAATAAAAGCAGATTGCATATCAGTTGCATTTCTATTTAATTCAAACTTAACTTATTTAAATATTATTAATTAGGCATCTTTTTCAAAAAGCCTGTCAAGTAGAGACCCAAAGAACACAGTGTCTCTGCATAATCATTATGAGTATCTGTTACCATAACTTAAAGGAATTAATCCAATGTAGTGTAGAATAAGTTTTAGAATTTTCTGGATTTTCTGTCCCACTATTTCCCAAATGCTGGGCTTCCACCCCAACAGATTGTATCATATTTGACACTCAAACACAAAGACACACAAATACCCACTTGTAATTGGTTAAAAATTGGTGAACTCATCATATAAAAAACATTTCTCCAGATGAATTCTGGCCCTCCTGATGCATGCTAATGGTGTTCTACTTTCAAATAATTGATTTAAATGAAAACTAGTGAAAATTACTTCAATCTCCTTCAACTGTGTTACATATGTGGTTGTTTTTATTTGTCTTTGACTCTATTAGTCATTTTGTAGTGCCCTTGTATTTTAATGTACCTGAATTGACATGAATCCTACTAGTTGCATGAGAGCAAAGTTAATAGGATAATAATACATATCGCCTATAGAAGTTATTTTATATGTTAATTAATATTTTCTCTTATAGGAAAGGGACAAATGTTGTCCTAAGGGACAACTGAGGCCCAGTTTTTCAGCAGTATAAATCAATTGCTATGGATCAACATATTGACCTTTTTTATTTTTCTGCATCCAGAATCTCACTCATAGACTTCATAGGGAATGTTATGTAAAACATTAATATCTTTTTCTTTAGTTAAAAGCTTTTGTAGTTGGCCATTCCAGGTTCTAGAGCTACCATTATCAGATGCATCTTTAAGATATTTAAGATATCTGTCTCAATAATTTATTCATTAGGATTTCAGAGACAATTTTGATGAAATAAAATTTCAGATAATTTTTTTTGTGAGCAATAACACTTCTCCTTATCAGTGTGTTTCTCAGTTCAAATGTGTTCCTCCTTTAAATTTTTTGAGTTTTTCTCAGTAATAATTTGTTTGGTTTGTGGGGGTTTTTTTCCAGTAGATTTCAGAAAACCCTAAAAATTGTTTCTTACAGTTGCTTGGAATAAAAGATTTTTGCAGATTTAAAGGAAGAAAGCAAGCCCAGAAACTCTTATTTAATTATCTTTAATTTCAGGAAATATTTTCTGCTGTATTTCTTCTATTTTATAGAAAAAAAAAATTGCACCTATCATTAGTGTCTTGTAGAAAGATGAACGAATCTACAACTGTTAAACCTTTTTAAAGAGATCAGCTCTCATCAGAGGTCAGTTGGAAGTCAAATTGGACATATTTTAAGCGAATTAATGGGACAATATTCCATTATAAATGTCAAGATGAGATGTGACTAATGTCACAAATGTTAAAAGTGAGAGGCTAATCCACTGATAAGTCATTCACGGATCATATTTAAATTGCTTCAGACACTTTTAAAAAACGCGTTCCCTCATATATCTCTGCTGCCTTACAGGAGGTGCAATTACATGATAAGCAGAATTTCCTTACTATCTCTGTTAGCATTCAACTTGCTGAACTAGACCTTTAAGGAAAAGTAGAAGAAAGACCATATTAATTAATTATAAACAATCTTTCCCAAAATATATTAGTTTAGTAAGACATATATTTTTTTAAAATTCTTTCCTCTTTCTAGAAGATCTTGTAAATTGAAAAAACAGCCCCATTAAAACATGTACCTGAGAGAGCATAATTCTGAGTGTTGATGTGGTATACACATTCTAGTATAAGAAAAGGATATTTGATTACTCACAGACATATGTAAAACTGATATGAATAATCTCTTTGGAGAGGAAATATTAAGGTAGTATATAGTCTTTTCTTCAAATGCAAGCTTCCAGGAGATGAAATTAAATAAACTGTTGACTAAAATGTAACAAATATAAGCTGTTCTTGGTTTAGGGGCAAGTGTTTGTTTGCAGAAGATACTAATGAAAAATAGTAGAATAGCAAACATTTCAGGACCAAGCCATGTATTTAGATATCCTTGCATTACTTACACAGAGGTTTTGGTATGAAAAACATTATTGTCCAAACAGGACTATGGCCAAGCTATGATTATTGTCAAAAGAGTAGTATTCAATGAATAAATGAGGATGTATTTTTTTTGTAGACGTATGATCTAGTCACTGTTCATAGAACAACCAGGTTGGAAGAGACCCACCGGATCATAGAGTCCAGCCATTCCTATCAAACACTAAACCGTGTCCCTCAGCACCTCTTCCACCCGTCCCTTAAACCCCTCCAGGGAAGGTGACTCAACTCCCTCCCTGGGCAGCCTCTGCCTGTGCCCAAAACTGTTGTTCTGTTTATAGACATTAGACATATGTAGACATATAATTTTCATCATAAAATATGAAATTATATGAATTAGATCCGAAGTATCTACACAAAGTAAAGGTAATCATTTTGGGTAGAGATGATGGAGTACTTCAGCTTCCTTTCTACAGTCTAATCACTCAGAGAAACAGAGGTTTCCTTTCCTCCTTCTATCTTTGCAATGTGAATTATTGAAATAAATTCAGACAAAAGACTTCATGAAGAAGTGGATGTAACTTCTAGTGGATAGCCTGTGTAACACAAAGACACTGGAAATTGTTGGGTTTGACCTGGGCAAAAAAAGAAAGTATGAATGTTAATTATTACAGTCATGTCCAGCCAGACAGATGTACAATGGTAGCTCATATTTGAAATGAATGTATGGAAGAATACCTTCAGAATTTCCACTTGAGAAAATAAAGAAAACATTTTGCTTATACTTTCTGTATCGCCCTAATCTTCTGGGGCTTTAAAAACTTTTCTGAATCTATCTGTAGAGACGAGTTTTGAAGTGAAATGTTAGAAAGATAAATAAATTGAACAAAATTCTTGTGCAATGACATCTCTGAGTATTTGATTTGCAAAGGAGAGGGAAGTGTCTATTTTCTCCCTGGGGATTTTTTTAACAGCTAACTTTCTCACTATGCTAATATTTGTGGCTGTTTGAAATCGTATAGCTGACTTTTTTTGTTGCCTTTGAACGTATTGTCAAACATAAGGTAAGGATTTTGTGGTACAGTGTTGGTAACTGTTCAGATTTTCATAGTATGATAATGATTTATACAAAGTTCATTAGGTATAATACCTTTCTGGTATTTTATTAATCCTTATTTATGACGATTTCCAGTTTCTGTTCCTACAATCATATAATCAAAGTTTGAAGAGGCCTCAGCCATGGGAGCTAATTTTAAACCACGTCCTCAAACAAATGCCATTCTCTGAGCTTCTGCTCACATATCACACACTCCAATCCTGTCATCAAATTGCTGGTCTTCTCCTAGACACACTCAAGTGAAAGCATGAAGAAAGTAAATAAAAGTTTAACTTACTGCTTTCGTTGTTTTTTAGATGAGAACTGATTGGGACAGATTTCTCCATTACACAGATTTTTAAATTGAATATCCTTGCTCCCTTTCTCTTATTGGAGATTTCAGTGCTTTCGTGAGATGGGAAGTGAGAAAAACAAGCAGTTCTGCATGAGATTTCTGTCTGCTATTCTGAATGAAAATGTGTTTTCTCACGTTTCTGTTTGTAATCCCATGTATTTCTTGTACTTTTTCGATAACTACCACTTTTTGGGGTTAGGACTGTTTCATTCTGCCTCAGCAGCCTCTAATACAATGAAGCCATGCTCTTGCAACACTGATCTTGATGCTGTGGCATTGCCTTTGCTCCCCGTAGTCCCTTGTTGCAGAGGTAGAATAAGTAATGACTCAGAAATGTGTCCTTTCAGCCAGAGTGTCTCCTGAAGCTCTCCTGGCTTCCATGCCACACATTCCAAGTGCCTTAACGAACTCCCCAGCCTCAGTATGCAATCAAAAAAAGTCTACAATTCCTGCTATGAGCAATTACTGAATCTCACTGCTCAAAATATGCTCTGTTCAGCTGGAGTACCCCACTCAGAGTTTATTAAGACTTGGCTCTGTTATCATCTGTTTCCCAGCCAGGAACTAGGAGAGTTGTGACACAGGAGGAAAACTGAAAAAACAGAACTGACATTGATTTCCATGTGTGCATGATCTTGCTCCAAAGCCTAGTAACTTAGCAACAAGCATTGGACTTCTTTTTCCTCTCCTTTTTTCCCCCTATTTGTATAGCAATATTCATCTTTTTTAAGACTCTGGTTTAAGCGGCATGCCTCCTTCAGGACATTGAGTTTATATTGAAAATATAGGACAAGTTCACAATACCATTTTCAGAGTACTCACTTCCAAATGTATCACACTTATGAGAGCTAAACACTGATATAACATCTGGTTTTGATGAAGTTTCTGCTTTTATGCATTAATGCTCTGGGTCTGAGCAGGTCATCATGTGTGACTTTATCTGATATCTAATAGCATGGTTTACTTGGTTTATTTTAAATAAGAACATCAACATTGCCATTTCACACTTTAGGGGAACTGTCTATAACTTTCTTCAGTAACACCAGTCAAGAGTAAGCTGATTTTTAGAGATGCATTTTATTTTCACTTGGCACTCTGTTTCCCTTTTCAGGTCAATACATTGTTATCCTTTCCTAACCTTAGCAGAGGAGCAGAGCCACCAAGTTATGTATGAGCATTAAGACATGTTAGGTTGAGTAATATGACAATAGAAAAGTCTCAGCCAAATTTTTGGATATCCCACTCCCTGGACACTCATGTATTCAGTGTAGATATAAGATCTAATTAGCCAGTGCCTGAGGTTATTGTGCATTACAAAGAGGAATTTTCAGGTAGCTCTGTGCTCAAGCTTAACATTCAGAAATGATAAAAAAGCATATGGTGGTTTAACATTTACCCTTCTAACAATTTTCTGGGTACCCGTTTCAGCTCAAAATTCAAAGCTATGAAACTTCGCAAAGCTTTCTTTTCTTTTTACAAGAGGACAAAAAAAGAAAATTAAATGATTAAATGATACAAATTTCTTCTTATACTGAGTATTTAGAAAAACTTCTGACAGCAAAGCTGGGGCTGTAATCCTTTATTAGAAGTGAAAATGCTTCCATGTATGTTATTTTTATCACCTAACTTCACTAACATCCCTAAGCAGCTTTTACTGTGAAAAAAGACAGGATGATTCAGAGGGAGAATTTAGTTACATATCGACCTAGTTATTTGTAGTGATTTTGGAATCTGCTTATAAGAAAAATCAAGCTCCTGAAATAAAAAAAGTAACCCAAAGTGCTCTATCAAACAGCAATGAAGTGGAATACTTCCTGGTACAAAATTTTAGTCTTTTTCCCTCAGACACAAACTATGACCTTTCAGAACAAAGTAATTCAACGGGAGCAAAGGTATCAATCATGCTCTTTCTGCCAACACAAACCCTCTTGCCAGAGCCTGCCTGCCTGTTTACTCCTCAACCAAGCTTCTAGCAGGCTTTTATGAGGACCAGCTGATCTTCAAGCTATTATTTGATCCCCCATCTCACATGTACAATTGTGATGCAGCTGATTAGTTGCAGATGGAACTGGTTTGAATTTTAAGAACTTTGAGAACTAACAGTGTTTATAGTTCCTAATACCAGATTTCAACTAAGTGCCAGGGTTCTGATCATTTGTTTGATCTCCACATGTGCACATATTAAGAAATGGTTAATTTCATAATTTCTATCCCATAAATCATACTTGAGTAAAGACCAAAAAGACATGTACCTTTCAGTTAGCTTAATTATGCCATGGTGACAGGAATCAGGAGGACAAAAAACATAATGGACACTAGATTTGAATATTACTGAATTTCAGGAATTTCAATTGCCAAACAATAAGAACTGAAGAAAGAGGAGATTTTATGTTGCTATTTTCAGAGAACCACTATGAAAAGGACAACTAAAGCTATTAAAATTTGCAGGTAGCAAATTTCTGTCTGTTCTCAAAGAGAGAGACTATGTTAGGACAGTTTTGGACCTGTCTATTTGTCAGGTGGCATATGTTATTTTGAAGAAATAAGTAAGTAGTAAATGGGATGAAACTTGAATACCTTTGGAGTTTTAAGAGGTTTTTTTCTTTGTCAGGAAATTGTGTTACTGCAGCCAGAGATTACAATGCCTGCTTTAAATTAGCAATTATATTTAAAAGATTCTCTTGCCTCATCAGTTCCTGGGAAACTAGAACAGAAATACCTATGAACAAGAATATACGGATAAATTCAAACAGACATTTCAAAGTTCTAAATAATTTATTAATACTCAGAAAAGAACAGATAAATACACAGGTGGCTAATTTTAATGTAAGTCTCTCAATGATTTACTAAGAACATCTGCCAGTTCATTCTTATGTGTTCTGTTCAGTACTCAGCCGCTCATAAAGAAGTTGTCCTGAAGGAATGAGAGAACAGCTTCAAAGCAGGTGTGAAGTATAGAATGTAATTCACATGCCATTGCTGACAGAGAGATTAAGTTTCTCTCAAGGATTATCAAGTATAAATGGATTTTTATTTTTTTTTTAATTTTAGTTATGCCAAAATTTAGTCAGAGTGTGAAAAGTACAGAGAAAAGACTTGGTGGAGATTTAGAACAGATACAAATTGGATAGCTATCCATGAACACATGGATGAAAAGATTTTTATAAGCTAGTAAAACTTTCTTCAAGAATCTGTTGCAATTTCAGCAAAGTCTCTTTAGCATAGGTTTTGCTTTGACTGTATACGTGGTTCCTGTAATTAACAAAACTGTTTAAGCTCCTGAACTTAAACAAAACTCATGAATTAATTTAGTCTATGATGGAAGTCAAATAAGTTTACAATGCTAAATAGTTGTGGCTGAAGTTAATTCTTATCAAAATATTTTGTATATACTAATATAAGTATAATAGAGGGGAACTGAGCCTTTGGTACATTTGTGTGTCACCAGAGTCAGTCTTCATCTTGCAGTGGATGATATTTATCATATGCAAGTATCTCCAAACAGGCTAAATTATTAAAGCAATCTATAGAGGCAAGTGGTCCCTGAAATACTGTTGCTTGATGGAAGAACTCAGGAATTAGTTTATTATTACTTAATGACTTCAACATTTCCCATTATTTTGTTCTGAGCAAAAGAGCTTCTCTTGTCATCACTTGGTTTGAATACAAAATGGAGATTTTTTTATCCCATTGTACCAATTATACCAATGCACCACTATTCTTTATTAAAACTATGCACTAAACAAAAGAGTGCTTTTTTATGACTTATAAGGCAGGACTGAATTCGTCTCACTCCACTGTTTCTTTTGCCAATATAAGATAGATTTATTTTTAACTTTACATCAAGTAGATTTTATTTATTACAGACTGAGAATCTGAAATCTTTGAAATTCAAAATGAAGAATTTATACTGTTTTCAGGATTCAGGCCATTGAGCTCATCTGTTTAACTGTCTTTTGTGTGATGCTTTAAAAGACTGAACTACCCCTGAATACCTTGAAAACAACAGAGAAGTCAAGTATATAGTAAATTAAACCACCCACCTGCAAGATTCTTCTCTCCTCCCTCAAAAAAAAAACCCTGCCCAAACCTCCCAAACAATAACAAGGAACTATGAAGGTGGAACACTGAAATAAAAATCTGGAATGGAAGATGTTTATGTTTAGTATATCTTTTTCCCATTAAGCCCGCAGCTATACATTTGATTAAAAGGAAGCAAAGCTATAAAGGTTTTCTTCCTGCCTTCTCATAAGTGTTATTCAAGAAGATATTCCAAGCGAAATAATTCACAACTAACTGGGGATGGTAGGATGATATAAATAGGACAGAGTGAGTGACATTTGCTGTGTAAGATTCTGTGTATTCTAATCTGTTTTAACTTGCTATCCACCTGGCCTATTGTCTGTAGTTCTTCCATGTTATTTTTTGACTGCTTTTAGTGTCATTCCCCCCCCCTAAAAAGGAAATATTATCAGGTATTATAGGATTGTGGAACAAAGGGGAAAATATAGTCTCAGAATTCAAATCAACTCTGACTAAAAATACTGCTATCTTGTATAAACAAATGAAAGCAAAAAGATGTTTACCTCCATATCAGCCCTGGGCAGGTGTCTGCAGCAGGTGTAACATTGATATATATTTTTTTAACATTCTTGGTAAGGAAACCTTTAATAAAGTAGGCTATTCCACCTTTCAAGCTGAAGCTAAATAAATAAAAACCATTTAATATTAACTTTTAATGCGTCTTGACATAGCAGGTAATGTCTGATTCAACATTAAGAAGCTAATGAAAATCAGTGTAAAGATGATGCATGATCTGGAAAACACACCTTTGGCTTTCTATTGTATAACTTCTTATCATGAAATCTTGAGAAGCTCTTAGATGTAAATAAATTAAAAGAAAAATTTAACGCGATTGTTTTGACTTTAACACTTTGTCATTTGTCTTTATTCTCTAGTTAGACTTCGGGTCATCAAAGCACTTAATCAAAGCCTTAACTTTATTCATAACAGTGTTAAGCATATAACAGTGTTAAGCATAAGTCATGGGAGCAAGTTCCTGCCAGACAAAGGAAACCTGCCCCCTCAACCAGCCAGCAAAACCCCAGATCCCCCTGATGAACAAGTACCATGTGCTGCAGGTGGAATCCAATCCTGAGGATGACGGCTCCCACAGCCTAGAATCTTTCCCTAGGCCGTACCAATCTCAGAAAAAAGATAAAAACATCCTCAATTAAGAAGAAGAGGGTGATTGTTGTAGGGGACTCCCTCCTAAAAGGAATGGAGGGACCCATTTGCAGACCGGACCCACTCCACAGAGAGGTCTGCTGCTTACCAGAGGCATCAGTGAAGGAGGTAGCTAGAAAACTTCCTTCCCTGGTCCATGAGACAGACTAGTATCCTCTGATAGTTGCCCAAACTGGTAATGATGATTTAGTAAGCAGAAAGACAAAAGCCATCAAGAAAGACTTCAGGGCCATTGGGAAAATGTTGGAGGGCTCTGGGGCACAAATAGGATTCTGCTCCATCCCAAGGCTAAATAGAGGGGAGCTGGAAGTCAGGAAGCATAGAATCATAGAATCACTAGGTTGGAAGAGACTCACCGGAACCATTCCCACCAATCTCTAAACCATGCCTCTAAGCACCTCATCCACCCTCACCTTAAACAACTCCAGGGAAGGCGAGTCAACCACCTCCCTTGGCAGACTGTTCCAATGCCTAACGACCCTCTATGTGAAGAATTTTTTCCTTATCTCAAGCCTAAATCTCCCCTGGCAGAGCTTAAGGCCATTCCCTCTCATCCTGTCCCCTGTCACTTGGGAAAACAGGCCAGCACCCTCCTCTCCACAACCTCCCTTCAGGTAGTTGTAGAGAGCAATGAGGTCTCCCCTCAGCCTCCTCTTCTCCAGGCTAAACAACCCCGGATCTCTCAGTCGCTCCTCATAAGGCCTGTTCTCCAGCCCCTTCACCAGCTTTGTTGCTCTTCTCTGGACTCGCTCCAGAGCCTCAACATCCTTCTTGTGGTGAGGGGCCCAGAAATGAATACAGGATTCTAGGTGCAGTCTCACCAGTGCTGAGTACAGAGGGAGAAGAACTTGATTAATGCCTGGCTCCAAGCCTGGTGTGAGGAAAGGGGCTTCGGCTTCTTTGATCATGTGGTGGCTCACGAATCCCAAACTTTGTTGCTAAGGATGGGACACATCTTCTAGGGGGGTTAAGCCCTTGCTAAAAACCTAGCTAAGCTCATAAACTGAGCTTTAAACTAGATATGAAGGGGGAGGGGACTGAGACCAGGCTAGACAGGAGTGAGCCTGGATGTGGGGCACTAGTGATTTGGAGGGGGTGTGCTGGAAAGGACCACCAGTACATCACCACACAGAAAGTGGGGGTGAACACACCTAGGGGTGGTAAAGGAGATACTGGCACTCTGGTACAAGCTACTCCAGTTATATGGCAATTGAGAATGAACTCTATTCCCTCTAAGAGGGCTGAAGGCTCGGCAGCTCAGCTGAAGTGCAGTTACACCAATGCATGCAGCATGGTAACAAGAAGGAAGAGCTGGAAGCTGTAGTAGGGCAAGGACCCTATGATGTCATTGCCATCACGTAAGGGAAGGAGAGAGGCGGGGTAGCCCTCTTTGTAAGGGAGGACTTGGACACTGTTGAAATGGATTGTGGTGATGAGGAGATTGAGTGCCTGTGGGTTAAAATCAGAGGAGCCCATAAGAAGGTTGATTTTGTGATGGGAGTCTGTTACAGGCCACCCAGCCAAGCAGAAGCAGCTGATGAGCTCTTCTATAAACAGCCGGGGTTAATCTCTAGATCAGTGCCTCTTGTTCCTGTGGGAGACTTCTATCTTCCTGATATCTGCTGGAAGTACAATAGAGCAGAAAGGAAGCAGTCTAGGAGGTTCCTGGAGTGCATGGAAGACAACTGCCTTGCACAGCTGGTGAATGAACCAACAAGGGAAGGTGCCCTCCTGGACCTGCTGTTTGTGAACAGAGAAGGCCTTGTGGGGGATGTGGCAGTAGGAGGACGCCTAGGACTAAGCGATCATGAGATGATGGGGTTTTCTGTTCTAGGTGAAGTGAAGAGGGTAGTTAGCAGGACAGTAGCATTAAATTTCCAGAGAGCAGACTTTGAACTCTTCAGAAGGCTGCTTGGCAAAGTCTCATGGGAGACAGTGCTTCAGGGCAAGGGAGCCCATGAGGGCTGGGAGCTGTTCAGAAAGGAGATCCTAGCGGCTCAGGAGAAAGCCATCCCCATGTTCTGGAAAAAAAGGCGTCAGGGGAAAAAACAAGCTTGGTTGAACAGGGAGATCTTGAGTGATATCAAGAAAAAATGTTTATAGGCTCTGGAAGAGGGGGACAGGCCTCTTGGGTGGACTACAGGAGGGAAGTGAGATTGCGTAGAGAAAAAATCAGAAGGGCTAAGGCTCAACTAGAAATCAGATTGGCAAAGTCGGTGAAAGATAACAAAAAATCTTTCTATAAACATATAAATAATAAAAGGAGGACTAGGGAGACCATACAGTCCCTGTTGGATGCAGAAGGAACAACAGTGACAGGAGATGAGGAAAAGGCTGAGGTGCTTAATGCCTTCTTTGCCTCCGTCTTTAATTGTAAAGAAAGTTATTCCCTTTCTGTACAAACCCAGGAGCTAGAGGAGCAAAATGAGGCTCCCATGATCCAAGAGGAGATGGTCAGAGCCTTGTTTGCCCAACTAGACACCCACAAGTCTATGGGGCCAGACGGGATTCACCCAAGGGTATTGAAGGAGCTGGCAGATGTGCTGGCCAAAACCCTTCCCATCATCTTCCAACAGTCCTGGAAGACTGAGCAAGTTCCACTGGACTGGAGGCTGATGTTGTGTCCATCTACAAGAAGGGTAGCAGGGAGGATCCAGGGAACTACAGACCTGTCAGTCTGACCTCAGTGCCAGGGAAAGTCATGGAACAGGTAATCTTGAGTGCTATCATGAGGCACATGCAAGAGAACCAGGTGATCAAGCCCAGTCAACACGGGTTCACAAAAGGCAGGTCTTGCCATACTAACCTGATTGCCTTCTATGACAAAGTGACACGGCTGCTGGGTGAGGGAAAGGCTGTGGATGTATCTTCCTGGACCTCATTAAAGCCTTTGACGCAGTTTCTCACAGCATTCTGCTATGAAAACTGTCAGCCTCTGGCCTGGACAGGTAAACACTCTCCTGGGTGGAAAACTGGTTGGATGGCCGGGCCCAGAGAGTGGTGGGAAATGGTGTTAAATCCAGCTGGAGGCCAGTGACAAGTGGGGTTCCCCAGGGCTCAGTGCTGGGTCCAGCTCTGTTCAATGTTTTTATCAATGACATGGATGAAGGCATCGAGTGCTCCCTTAGCAAGTTTGCAGATGACACTAAACTGAGTGGAAGTGTGGATCTGCTGGAGGGTCGGGAGGCTCCAAAGGGATCTGAACAGGCTGGACTGCTGGGCAGAGTCCAATGGCATGAGGTCTAACACGGCCAAATGCCGTGTCCTGCACTTGGGGCACAACAACCCTGTGCAGCTACAGACTAGGAGAAGCCTGTCTAGAAAGCTGCTAGGAGGAGAAGGACCTGGGGGTGCTGGTTGACAGCGACTGAACATGAGCCAGCAGTGTGCCCAGGTGGCCAAGAAGGCCAATGGCATCTTGGCTTGTATCAGAAACAGCGTGACCAGCAGGTCCAGGGAGGTTCTTCTCCCTCTGTACTTGGCACTGATGAGACTGCACCTTGAATCCTGTGTTCAGTTCTGGCCCCTCACCACAAGAAGGATGAGGAGGCTCTGGAGCGAGTCCAGAGAAGAGCAACAAAGCTGATGAAGGGGCTGGAGAACAGGCCTTATAAGTTGCAGCTGAGAGAGCTGGGGTTGTTTAGCCTGGAGAAGAGGAGGCTGAGGGGAGTCCTCATTGCTCTCTACAACTACCTGAGGGGAGGTTGTAGAGAGGAGGGTGCTGGCCTGTTCTCCCAAGTGACAGGCGACAGAACGAGAGGGAATGGCCACAAGCTCCACCAGGCGAGATTTAGGCTTGACATAAGGAAAAAATTTTTCACAGGAAGAGTCATTGGGCACTGGAACAGGCTGCCTAGGGAGGTGGTTGGTTCACCTTCCCTGGAGGTGTTTAAGACACGGGTGGACTAATGGGCATGGTTTAGTGTTTGATAGGAATGGTTGGACTCGATGATCCGGTGGGTCTCTTCCAATCTGGTTATTCTATGATTCTATGATATGTTTCAATGTAAGTCCGTTTGCCCTTGGGTTTTGTTAAATTGGAAACAAATGGTCAGGTAGGATGATGTAATTTATCACGATCCTTCAGTTAAGGTGCACAATATGACACACTCATATCTTTGCTGTAGTGGTAGTAAACAGTTGCCCAAAACATTTTTCGCACTAGATGTATCTCCTGGCAAAAATACCCATAGATGGGGAGACAGCTAACACTTTCTACCTTAGCCGAGTTCTTCCTGTCACCTCTCAACTGTTTCACCTAAGTGATATCTACTTACATACCACTAGGTTCAGCCAACTTTCAGCACTTTTCTTTTTTGTTTCTACCCTGCAGATAAAGGTGTAATTTCAGGATAACTAAGCATATTGAGACTGGTATAAACTGCCTGCCCTGTGTATTAATAGTCATGATCCTGCAGGTAGCACAAAATGACAAAAGCTTTGTGTGGCTGAAGAAATACTGCAAGTCCAAGGGCACAATATTTCACATCCTAGGTGTGTGGTAAAATCAATTAGAAGTAGTTTGACATATGTTTCAGTACACACCCAAGCCACAGAACAGACATACCCTAAGTATATAATATTGAAAAGGATTAGAGAAAAAACTACTCCCTAGAAAATGACAAACATGAGCTATAGTAATATAAATCATAGCTTAAATAAAACCAAGCTGTTGTGGGCCCAACCCAACATACTTTCTCTGCAAACAGCCTGTGCCAAAGTCAGTGGGAAAGCTTGCCTTTACAAATATGAAAAGATTGTGTCAATTCCTTTCAATAATAGTCATTACTCTTTAAAAATATGTATGGAGTAATAAAAAAGCAAACAGTGTTTGAAAGCTAGTGTTATATTTACCCGCAGTGTAGGAAATTTGTATGCTATCTGTTTCTTCAAATAATAAAAGTCATCATTTTTTCACTCTATAAAATAATTAAATCACTTGGTAAACTTTCATATTTGTTTTCTTATTCTTGTTTCTAACTCGAACATCTACAAGTCCTTTGTTTTAAAAGGCCCATAGCATTCTTTCACGTATTCTTCCATCACTGTGAATCCAGGCACAACAATTTTGTGTTATTTCAACACCCAGCAAGTCAGATATGTGTGTGTGACTGCCAGCATGTCAGGGTACTGGTCCTGCTCAGACTATCACAAATGAAGGTGGAAGCATAACATGTAGGGTAATGCCATTTCTCTGGGCCTAGTATCTCCCCCTTAGTTTCCACTCTTTAAAGAAGAAGGCTTTCTCCCTCCTTCATGCTTTTAATGGTCTCAGTTTTCTTTTGTTAATATATACCCCAAATCTACTAAGTACTTCAGACCTCTAAGGATTTCCTAAAAGTGTCAGTTTATTTAACTTCCCAATCTTTTCACATTCCTGTTCATAAAATTTTTAGACGTAAATTCTGGATCGTTTCAAGTCATTGCCAGAATTTGCGATGAGTACACCAGCAGCTAGAGTTTCAACCTGTTTGTACATTTGATAAATATTTCATAAAAGACACTGTATTTAGAAAAAAGTGAGATATTCTGACATGTTGGTACATATATTTGGTCATCTCTTTGATTTTCAACTTCTTTGTCTTCCAGATTTGCAAAGATGCTGTTTTGAGCATGGGTTATGACAGCTGAACTTCATGCTGTACAAATTTCTAGCACTAGCAGGTACATGTATGTCAGTTTCTTCTCATGTGAATCCTTTCAGTCATGTTACGCTTAGCAGCATAACTTCGAAGTATGATTTGAAATAAAAGATTTATGCTACTGAAGCCTTATTCAGATTTGATTTTCTCTGAAATGTAGGCCGTGAAAACAGATGTTTTCAAAATCTGTTAATATATGTGGACCTTGCATCACAATTTCTGTCCCACACTAATAGTCCCGATAGATAATTTATGTTATAAACCACAATTTAACCAATATCAGAATGGTTTCTCCAGAAATGTTTTTTGAACATGTATCTCTCAGATTGCATTTACCTTTTTTTACAGTAAAAGAATATATTTTACTGTTAACTTTTTTCAATTCCAAGAATGAGACAACACCAGATGAAGGCATACAATAAGAATAAAACTAACTTTAATCTGAGTATCATATGCTTGGAAGATTCTTTCCATAAAAAGTACTTAAAAAAGCCAAAGAAACTGTGCATGCAAAAATTTTATGCCCTCAGTATATTTCCATTTTTCTTGTAAACTGGCAATAGTTTATCCTTGAAATGAATGAGATTTGCTCTAGGTGTCTTCCACATTTTGCTTGATCCTGAGGATCTGAGCTGAAGCATTTAGCTTGAGAACTAGAAAACTGAGTATCACATGACCTTAGTATCCACTGCTTCCTTTTATTGTTGTCTGAACCAAACAATCTAAGGGAATGAAACTCTTCAGGACTAAGTTTTACTCTAGTATGGTTTTGCTTAGCCCACATAGTTACTCGACTAAACTACCTCACTCCTAGTGATTAATTTTCAGAAGAGCCAGTAAGTATGACTGTTATAACTTTTATGCTTTCACTTCTGCTGTTTTCCAGGTTTGCAGTTTGACCTGTTATAGTCTGAGGAGTTTCAATAAAGTATTTTGCCTTACTATCTTTACTGCTTTGATGTAGTATAATAATAAAATTAATAACAATATTTTAGATTCTATTATTGAACATAGTGACAACGGAGAGGTTAATATAAAGAGCACTTCATAAAGTTAAATAGAATATGAAGGAGAATAAAGCCTCACTATTGGCTGACAAGTTAAGTATCCTTATATATTTTATTGTGAATCAGTTTCCCAGTTTCTGCTTTCAGTCAGTCTTGAACTGTTACTATAAGAATAAAAAAAAAATGTTTCTGAACACAGACTATATATAATTCTTTGCCAATGCAGAATAGCTGTAGTGTGTTCTCATGTAGATTATTGTTTAATTTGGCAGTTTTTCCCTTTTTGACATTTTCCACTGCTTGTTAAATGTATCTTCTTTTTGACAACTACCATAACTTAGGTCCAAAGTGGAAACATGCTCCAGCTCTGAAACTCAGAAGAGAAGAAAAGACCTGGATTTTGTTATAATCCATTAACTTATTCCAAATATCTCAAATGTTAGTGCTAGGTAGATATACTTGTGTTCAGATCTTTTCTATTGCACTAAATTGACAAATGAGGCATAGTTTGCATGTAGCACTGTATTAATCATAATTTTGTAAGAAACTCTGGAGCTGCCTAGTGTCTGTGATTAGGGACTTTCTCCCTTTTCTCCTAAAAGTGTCCTAAGGCAGTAAATCATCTTCAGGTGTAACATTGCATTTCCTGTTTAAGTCTCAGTTATCTGATAAAAATAAGAAATCAGGGTTGTTCAGAGTTTATGTAGGAATTCTTTCTAAGGAAGCCAAAAAGCATACTTTAGGACATGAGAGGAGTAAAATATGACATCTTTTTTATCAGTTTGGTAGGAATGACAGTCAACGTGATATCCTAGTAGTATACAAAAAAATAAAACTAAAGAAAATGTTAAGATGTTTTTACATCTCTCACATCTAGCATTTTGAGGCACAATTTCTTTTTTCAACAATGTTTGTGGATCACCAGCAGCTAAAAATATCTCTGTCTTTCTTATGATAGAAACAGCTCCTCATTTCTCTCCAAAATTTCTGTTCTAGTGTTACAGTGTGCAAGCTTTACATCCTTTACAATAATGACGAAAGATAAAATTATCTTGTTCCATTGAAGATATGTCATATTATTGCTGCAAGGATTTCCAAGGGGTTCTGCTTATATTATATGGGTGGAGGGGTGGAGCGTGGCTCGTTGAAATAAAAGGGAGTACATGATTCTGAAAGTGGGTATCATTGTGTCAAGATGTAAGTATTTAGGAATGCTTTATTTTAAAATATTAGAGGCGGTTGAATCCAGTAGCTGAATGAACCTGAGGCTGTTGTGACTTGACATTCCAGGGTTCAGCAAGACCAAGCATGAATGAGTGTCCTTGGCTCTTGGTGGGTTTTTCACCAGGACAAATTCTCCTAGGACAGCCTCAAGGAATTGCTTCCAGGTTCTCCATTCATGTTAATTTACTGGATTTCCTCATCCTGAAATTGTTCCTCTTTATGCTGCTGGGCTTCTGTATTTATGGTGATTATCTTTCAATCATGTAATCTAAGATGCATTTTACAAGCACTTTTTTTCCTTGTATCATAGTTAATTGAATTTAAAAAGTAATATTTACACTTTATGGTCAAGAGGAGAATATAAATGTACATTTCATCACAGATATTTAGAAGGCTTGTTTTGTACAAACTATTCCAAGCATACCCGACTTTATATCTGACAGTACACTGTTCTTGTCTATTTGATCCTTTTCACTAATATGCTCAATTTAAGAAAAGCAGGGTTTATTTAATCTTATTTACATGTAGTCATGCTGCAATGACCATATGTTAAAGATAAAGAGATTTATTTTTATTTAGACTTGACAGGAGAGATAATGGGAATGATGGTGACTTTTGTTCTGTAGGGTTTACTCCATAATTTCTGGTTTGTCCTTTGATAAACGCTAGTGCTTGGAGGAGAAAAACCTTAATTTTGTGCTTGAGTAATGGAAGTTTTGCCAACACATTAATCATATGCCACTACAAGATCTTTTAGACTAATTTGACTGACAGTGTTGAATGACATAAAAATAATGACTGGGCACAAAAATATTATTTAACAGTCTATTAGGATGCCAGATTAAAAAGTGAACAAGCTTAATGTGCTCACGATAGTCTGCTACTTGGGAAATATACTTCAACTTTTAACACTGTTTTGAAGGTTTCACATCCTGCTGATTTTTGCTGTATCACTGTTACAAGAATGGTCCATTTCTGACCTGTGGAATGATGAATTATATCATGTCGGGACAGTTATCTTAAATATCTTTGTTAGGAGAAGCATGGGGGAGAATTATTTTTTATTGACCATATTTCAGAAGGTTAGTATCAGAAAGTGAACATTTTTACATTCTTAGTTCATTCAGATTTTTCTTTTTAAAGTATAATATTAATTCTGAATCTTGAGTTTTAGAAAAAAAAGGCAATGTTTGGCCTCATTTGAGTACTGCAGAACAGCTACCTGAACTGTTTTCTGAAGAAGGCTCCCTCTAATTCAAGATAAAATTTTGTAGCAAGACAAAGTCACAGGGGACTTACTGATCCTGGAGTCTTCTTACCACCTGCAGACAAATCTGCAAACCACAAACCATACAGTTTGCAGAAATGAGTTAAATTTCCACAGAGAAATATCTCTCTTTCATCCTCTATATTTAAGTTTTATAAGATGCTATGAAACCAGCGTGATTAATATATAAGGAAGAAGACTTGATTTTACTTTGTATAAGAATGAAAGATACAATCTAATCTTTTGAGGATGAGAGAACTTCTAAATTTTTTGTAGTTTGTTTTCTTTTTTTTCATGTGAAAATGACATTTTCTTGTGATAGAGATGTTTAATAGGACCATATTTGTCTTAAACCCTGGAAACAAACAAAAATTTATTAGATTGGTAATATGGGACTCCCACTCAAGCCTGAAAGTAAGTCCACTGTCCTGTGATGTAGGTAAAGTGGTAGAGCCATCAGCCTGTACAGTGTAATCCACTAACGTTGGCTCATTAGCTTTCTCTTTGTATTTCAACACCCACTATGCTGTTATTAAGCAGCAGACTTTCCAATTCAGGTTGTTTTGACATCGACTGTGGCATTAACATTTTTCATTACACAGTAATATATAGAAACAGTTCATCAGTATATGTTAATTTAAATATTTTACGAAGAATTTGTGTTTTGGGAACATAGTTTATTTTTCACTGAGTAGCTTTCAGTCTATCTGTTACAGTAAATCATACATGTGTTTCATTTAAAATGTGTATGGTTTCAGCGCACTTTGTGCCAGAACATGAATTATAAAACAAATATCTCCTCATGATTTTGAGAATGAAAATATTGCAGAAGCCAGATGCTTTCTGTTGAGTATATAGGAACTTCATTTCATAAATTCTCTTTTGCCATTAAAAATATTTATGAAGATGACACAGTGGTTCTCAAATGTAGTTGTATCCTTTTTTCCTTGCAATAAAGATGCCAAAGTGAGGAGATCTGGTAAGATCTACTAAAATGAGAATTCCCCTGTTCAAGGAGATTCTGTATTGATGTAATGGCTCCAGTGCGCTCTAATAAAGGCCTGCAAGAGAGACAGAAGAGAAACTAAAAATACTTTAGCACCTGTAAGTTCTTTGTCTAAATTATGAGCTGAAACACATCTGTATATAATTTCTGAGGAGGAACATGGATAATTAAGAATACAAACAAACTAGGAATGTCCTCAGAACAAAAGAGGAATATGTGATTTTTTGTGATGTTATGAGAAATGAGGGGATTCCTGAAGTAAATATGTTTTAAAAAGAGAAATGGCAAAACAAGTGCAATGGAAAGGACTTTGAAAGCTGCAGGTAATTTAGAAAATCAGGCGAATGTAGAAAAGAAAATTAAGTAAATGCAGAAATTAAACTATACCTAGACACAGCATCAGAGAACAGGTTAATTGATAAGCACAGAATAACCTTGGAGAGAAGACTGATTAAGCAGAGAAAATGTGAGTGCACTTGATTTTCTAAGGTACAACTGTATACGGACAGATTTGAAATGAACAAAAATATTTTGTTTGAGATAAAATACTTCTTGCTTTTGAGAAGTTTTAAATTATTTTTTTTTGCCTAAGTAGTGCAGAAATGCCCTTGCCTCCAGTTAACACTGAGTATTGTCAAAACCTTGACTTCAATGATCTGAAATTTGGAAAAAGATTAATTATAGTGCAGGTGCCTTTTGTGGGATTTTTTCACGTAGAGAAAATATTTACTGTTCTATTCTTGCTTAATTTCCTTAATATTTCCCCTGGAGAGCTGACAAAACCAGCATTCTTTATTACCTTTGTTGGCCAAACTGTTGAAAGAGACAGGCTTGCCTAGGCTTAGTTAAAGAGTAGCAGAGAGGTGTGTAGAAACACAGAATAAATTAAAAATACTGTTAGTCAAAGAGTTCCAGGAAAAATTGTAAAAATTGAATCAATGGCCAAAACTATGCAGAGTTTTAAAGAAAAAACAGTAGGTATCCACACAATACTAAGATTAATTATAAAGTTTTCTTTTCTATTTTCTCTGTAGAAAAGAACAGAGTTTGGGAGATAGGAGGTTTTTAATGTTTCTGTGTATTTTTTCCTATATTCAGTGATGAAGAATTTAACCTGGGAAATTATACATAAAACCCACTCATTTAGAGGAAAGTATTAACAATACCTGTGGTGGTATTTGGTAGCCAGCATTTCCTTATGGAAAAGAGACAGCAAAGAACAAATTTGGGAAAACAGAGATATGAGAATCACTATTACAGGGAAGTATTTTGGTTGAACAAGAAACAATTTAGGAATAAATTTTCAAAAGTACACAGTATCTGTTTTAGAAGATTTATAAGCCTTTAGTACTTTGACTGCATCATTGTATCAGACTGAATGGGATCTAAGCTCAGTCAAATATTCTAGTTTGATGAAGTATTGTCTATCACAAACTAGAGATACTGACCCTTCATGTGCTGTATGCTCATGGTGAATGTGAGGCTGTGTTAAAAATATTTAAGTTATAGTGCTTCACCTCATATTTGTAAAAGAATTTGTGTGTTTTTCATTAGTACCATATTTGTACCCTGTATCTGTAAAGCAGTGTAACACGGGGCTCATCTTGTTTAAGGTTAACCATTTCATTGGGATCTCTCATTGAGCCGTTCCAAGGCTGATTCATCCTCTCCTGAGACAGGATCCTGAGATGAGTGACACGAACCACCCATCTTCTGAGGTACCTTCTACCTCACCCTTCAGTGTGCGGGGATCCTAACCAATGGAGATAGAAGTTCTCCGCCCTCAAGGATATATTGAGTTCTTAGTATCATGTTTAGCATGGGGTTCTAGGAAAACTAACAAGATTACTTGTGGTTTCTGCACTCTGATAGGCATAAGGATAGCACAGTTCACAAGAAGAGCTGGTTGTAGCAGAGAGGACAGCTTACTAGTTTCTGTGCAAAGCACTGTCCGAAAAAACATGGCAATTCTTTTGCACTTATGAGGGGATCATATAGGCATTCTTTTCTAGCTATAGGTTTCCAGACTTTCCACCAAGCAGTATCAACCTGTGAAAACCAGCAAGTGCAAATAAATTCATAATAGTTCAAAGGATTAAGATAATGGTCATTTCAGCATTGTTTACTGAATACAGAAGTATATGTTAAAATAAGATTATTTAAACATCCTCTAAAAACTAAGAATATATAAAGGTTAAGCTTATTTGTGTAAATATATTATAAACAACCACCTTGTGCGTATATGTGTGCTGTGCTATACTGTTTAGCAGAAGCAAAATTAATCATATCTTTAAAGATTGCATCACATTTCAAATTAAAAAAGATTTTTCATGTTTCTCAGTTTTGAGAATTCATAATTTACAGAGATTTTTGGATGAGTAGTATCAATATTTCAGCAATAAGACTGCTTAAAATGACTTTATGACATTACCACTCTCTTTGCCGCTGACAGGTCTGAACTGTAGATTAATTGTTCAGACATATCTACCGCACAGGTAACCCTTATTAGCTGTCTGTAATCACAGGTTGTTATTTTTCATGTTGGTGAGATACAGTAACACTCATATATTTTGCCACTGGTTTTCACTGCAGAAGATGATGAAGCACAAATACAGAGATCAAAACATGTCCAGTGTCTCCTCTCTAACCTTCTTATCTTCTTCAAGAGATAAGTGCACCTTTCTGGTTCTACTGATTCTGCTTTATCTTCTTCCAGTTTTTCTACTTTCTGGAGTACCCCTTACCTCTTTCAGTGTCAGTCCAACTTCTTCTGTATGTTATGTGTGGTGGTTTTGTTCTCACAGCTGTGTCTGCACCAAATACAAAGGTTATATTCTGATTATTTTTCCTACTGTTTTTAACTCTTAAGGTAAGAAAGGGATGACATGTAACAGTCATGTAACCTTATTCTCAGACTTATAATCAGCCTGCTACAGCCTTTTTTTTTTCTTTCATTAATTTGAACAATTTAGCGTAACTGAAACCTTCAGATAAAAGGCAAAAGGTACAAGCTGCTGCAGACACCCTAAAATGCTAGTTTTGCCAAAAATATACTAGTTTGCCTTGCAAATAAATGTGAGGTCTCATGACTGACATTACTGAGTGCTCTAGATACTAAGCGGTGATATACCGCTCCTGAATGTGAAAGTATGTGAACTGCTTTTATGCTTTGGAAATACGCTTCCTGAAGTAGCTGTTAAACAAATCTGTTCTTAGGTCATCCAGCCCATCACTGATTTCTTTGATGGTGAAACTGCTCTGATGGGTTTCCAGCATCTGCGCTTCCCTTTCACCTGACTTCCCAAAACACACTAATCTTGCAGCCAGGACTCTCTGGCCACACACAAGCTGAGATTTACTGCTGTCAGATTTTGATTCCAAAGCCAGAAATGTATTTTTCCACCAAGAATAGCACACAGTATGTGGCATGCTTCCTGTCTGGTCTCACTGCTTTTACCATTTTGGACTGGCATAAGAGGCCACTGCGGAAAAGCTCTGCTTATGAGTTGTCTTTTGTCCTGCTGCCATTTTCCTTTGACTTCAATCTGAAAAACTTGTTCCATTCTAAATGTTTTATTACCAGTCAGGGCTTACAAAAATAGTAGGGACTATGTTATTCAAGGAAAATACAGTTATGCTTCCAGTGTGCTCTAGATATACTTCATAAGTCAATAAGCAAGTTGTGGAACTTTAATTTGTTATTATAAACTGTAACTGTAAAACCATTATGTTTTTAAAAGTATTCTGAGAACAAATATATTCAATTCACAAAAATTGTTATAGTTCTTTGTTTGCATATACCTAATAAATAACAGGGCAGCATTATCTGCTATGCAGAGAGCTGAGTCGAAACTTTTAAGTAGTTCATAATCTACTTTCAGGTTTCTAGATAACTTCAGGGAAGAAATTTTACATTTTTGTGTTTTAATTTCTCTTCAGGGTCACTCTGAAGAATTTAGATCTTTAAAGGAAATTCTATAATGCTGAATGGTCAGGCAGTGAGATTCAAGTGCCACAGATGACATATCCTATGTTCATTGTGTGATTTATCACATGATAATATTTGCAAATGGAAGCATCTTTAGCTGGCAACAATCCTGCATATTTATATGAGTCAGCCAAGAAAAGTACACATTATTTATTGAATTTCCTTTATTCATATAGGAGAAGTAATTTCCACAACATGTCACTTAGTATAAGACCCTCTTAGGCCTGATTAATTTACAGTCTAAGATGAAAAGGGAAGAGGAAGAAGCACTGCGATCTCATTTCAAGAGGTAGAGAGTTACAGGCTTAGATACAGGGAAATTCCCACGAGATAACAAGTTACTGAATAGCAACCAACATGTTATAACTGTCTTTTTGTATTCTCTTGGTTTGTGGCAAATGTGAAGTAATTAAAATAATCCTTATCCGCTTTCATCGCATATTCTGTTGAGGACCAAGGAAATGTAAATCACTTCTCACTTGTCACAGGCTAAGAGATTGAAGATAAACAACAATGTTGCAGATCAGCTATATTGGGTAACTTATTATGGCATCATGACTCTCCAAGTGTCTGTGTCTTGAAACCTAGATTGATTTTCAGTGCCAAACACTGATTCTACACTCTTGAGCTTTAATCCTACGTATAACCTAAGGAAAAGATTAATACCACTTTTATATTTTTTTCAGAATCAGCCACGACAGCAAGAGTTACTCAAGAAAGCCTAGCTCTAAGGTATAGTTGGCTCGACGGGGCCGAAAAAAAGATATCAAATGTATTGAAATAACTAGATTTCCAGATGTCACTTAAAGAATTAAAAAGCTTGGTTATTCAAACCAACAACTAGCATTCAGAAAATTTATTCAGTGAAAGAAAAGTTGAAATTTGTGTATGCTAGCTAGTAATTCTCTGTCACTATTCATTGTTATTGACATGGTATTATTCCAAACAACACTGTTTTATTCAACAAGATAATGGTCGTATCTAATAATGTATCTTGAGGACAAGAGAAAAATCCTAGTTACACATCTGCAGCAGCTGCTCAGTTTTATTATGGTCACATTTTAAAATCATTACTCCAATGTGCCTTAGGTTTCTTTTTTGATTTATGGAGAATAAAGGAGTTTGGTTTGTGGAGGTGTTCTTTTCATAAAATATCAGAATAGTTTGACACTGGGGAGAGAAAGTGTGAATATTAATGCTCAGTCAGAACACCAGCCTGATCATTTACAATTTTGCTTCTTCAAACACACTATCATTTTTTGAGTTCAGGAGAAACAGTTCATCTGCTATTAATCAGCTGTTAATTTCTGCACCATTTTGCTGATACTGTATTCATAGACTTGGTGCTTCAGAAATAGACTGTGGTTTGTTGTTTAAGTATAATTACCAAATTTTGATGAAAGTAAGTTCATAGTTTATTCTTTCCTTACAAGTGGCTCTGTGCCACTGGTGAAAATCTTGCAGTCTTGTTCTTCTCGTTCCTTAAATAATACAGGAGTGTTAAAATCCATAATGTCCATGACTCCTGGACCAATCTCTGGTCCATTTTATGCTAAAGTTATTTGTGGAAATATATGTAACAGCAGTAACATCTCCCCATCAGGAATAAAGCACAGTCAACACAGTTCACAGACTACAGAAGGTTTATTGTGCAGTCTATTCACCACATTATCTAATTTGAGTTGAATTCAGTGCCTGGAAATAACTCCATTTAACTGTCTTTGGAAAAAAAAAGTATCTGAAAGATTTGATTGTATGTAGAAAGAATATCATCTTCTTTTTTGATGATTTTGGATACAATGATTTATTTTAGTGCTTGCTTGGTTCTCTTTCAAAACTTTCTTGACTCATTTAAGGTCCCTTCCTTTCCTCAAACTCCATCCTCCAAACTACAGTCTCCTATACATTTTAGTTTTTTATTACAGGTGAGTTTTGTGTCACATTTGTTCTTGATCATATATTTTTCTCTTTTAAGAAGATTAGATGAGATGGAATCACTTGGTGACAAACAAAGAGTCAGAGGCTTGTTGGGGTGACAGGCAAAAGCCTATAAAGGTGGGACTGGGAAAATGTAATTGAGAAATTATGAAGATGCTGTGAAAACCAGGGACGGATCCACTGAGGTTTAGATGAAATGAAATGAGAAACTTCCCAGGGATTAGTGAGTATACAAAGTCTATTGCATTTCAAAGACCATTAATTACAAAATTGTATGGAAGCACAGTTCTACCTGCAAGGACACATGAGGAAAGGGAAAGCTAGTGCATAAATATTTCTTATGTCTTTTCTGTGCTCCTTGGATAAGAAGAGTTCAAAAAATATTCCTCTGTATAAAAAGAACTCACAAATTCTATTTTTCTTGCTTATAAAAATGTAACTTTTATTGATTTTAAAAACCTTGTGGTCTTCTTCAGGGAGCTCATTATAAAGGAAAGGTCTAGATGGGTCTGCTTCAAAGTAACAGTTAACTCAGAGTCCTATTAATATTTTCCAAAGGCAACTCTCTCATCTGAAGTCTGTACACCATTACTTTTTTCTTTCTCTTTCTTTTTGTCTCTCTGTAGGTGTCTGTATGCATACATATATATCTCCTAGAAGTGCAACTATATGTTTGTATGCATGCATATACGTATGGAGGGATCAGCAGAACCAGCACCTTGAAGTTCCAGAGTGCAGACTTTGGACTGTTGATAGATTTGCCTGTGAGGGAGTCCTTAAGGGTAAAGGAGCCCAAGAGAGCTGGACAATCTTTAAGAAGGAAATCCTGGCAGCACAAGAGCAGGCTATCCCTGTGTGCCAAAAAATGAGCTGGAAGGGAATAAAACCAGGTTGGCTTTGGGTGGATCTCAGAAAAAAGAGGAAAGTACATGACCTTTAGAAGAGGGGCACGCATCTTGGGAGGACTGCAAGGACGAAGTGAGATCATGCTGAGGGAAAATCAGAAGGGCTAAAGCCAACTTTGTGAAAGATAGTAAAAAATCTTTCTATAAATGCTAAGGGGCACGGTTTAGTGTTTGATAGGAATGGTTGGACTCGATTATCCGATGGATCTCTTCCAACCTGGTTATTCTATGATTCTATGATATATCAACAGCAAAAGGAGGGCCAAGGGGAATTTCCATCCTTATGACAATAGTCATAAAGGATGAGGATAAAGCTGAAGTACTTAATGCCTAGTTTGACCCAATCTTTAATAGGAAGGTGAAATGTTCCCTGGCTACTCAATCTCCTGAGCTAGAAGACAGGGAGAGAGAGTAGAATAAAGCTCCTTTGATCAAAGAGGAAATAGTCAGAGAGCTGTTCGGCCAATTAGACATTCACAAGTTTATGTGGCTGGACGGAAACCACTCTAATGTAGTAAGGGAGCTGGCAGAGGTGCTTGCCAAACCTCCTTCCATCATCTCTTAGCAGTCCTGGCTAACTGGGGTTCCAGTTGACTGCTGGCTGGCAGATTTGATACCCATTTACAAGAAGGGCTGGAGGGAGGATTCAGGAAACTATAGGCCTGCCAGTCTGACCTTGGTGTCAGGGAGGATCATGGAGCAGGTCATCATGAGTGTTATTGCACAACACATGCAAGATAACTGGGTGATCAGTCAATATGGGTTCATGAAAGGCAGGTCCTGCTAAACTAACCTGATTGCCTTCTATGACAATGTGACATGCGTAATGGATGAGGAAAAGGCTGTGGATGTAGACTCCTTGGACTTCAGTAAAGCCTTTGACCCAGTTTCTCACAGTATTCTGCTTGAGAAATTAGCTGCCACTGGCCTGGACAGGCGCACCCTCTGCTGGGTGAAATACTGGCTGGATGGCCAGGACTAAAGAGTTGTAGTAAACTGATTTAAACCCAGTCAGAGTCTGGTCACTAGTGGCTTTTCCCAGGGCTCAGTGCTGGGTCCAGTTCTGTTCAATCTTTATCAGTGATCTGGAGGTGGGGATTGAATGTAACCTTAGTAAGCTGGGAGGAAGTGCTGATCTGCTTGAGTATCTAGTGCCGCATCCTGCACTTGGGAATAAAAAAAAACAAAAAAAAACCCCAAAATCCACAAACCCATGTAGAGCTATAGGCTTGGGGTGGAAGAGTGGCTAGAAAAATGCCTGTCAGAGAAGGACCTGGGACTGTTGGTTGACAGCCAGCTGAATATGAGTCAGCAGTGTGCCCAGGTAGCCAAGAAGGCCAACAGCATTTTGGCTTGTATCAGAAACAGCATGGCCAGCAGGACCAGGGAAGGGATTGTGCCCTTGTATTTGGTATTGGTGAGGCCATGTATAGTTCAGTTCAGATTTGGGGTCCTCATTACAAGAAAAAAATTGAAGTCCGGGCACATGTCTAGAGAAGAGCAACAAAATTGGTGAAGGGGCTGTAGAACAAGTCGAATAAGGAGTGGCTGAGGAAACTGAGGTTGTTTAGCTAGATAAGAGGAGGCTAAGGGGAGACCTTATTACTGTCTACAGCTACCTGAAAGGAGGTTGTAGAGAGGAGGATGTTGGTCTCCTTTTCCAAGTGAAAAGTGACAGGACAAGAGAGGATGGCCTCAAGTTGTGCCAGAGGAGGTTCAGATTGGACATCAGGAAAAATTTCTTCACCAAAAAGATTATCAGGCACTGGAACAGGCTGCCCCAGGAGGGTGGTTAGTTACCATCCCTGTAGGTATTTAAAATATGAATAGATTGACTGTTTATAGATATTATTTAGTATTGGACAGGTATGGTCAGACTTGATGATCTCACAGGTCTTTTCCAACCTAGCCATTCTATGATTCTATGGTAAAAGCATATACACATGCATACACATATGTAAACATATATGAAGATAAATATTTAGTCCTAAGTACACCTACTGCCTTGTTCAACAGAAAATTTCTTTTAAAAGTCTCATTTTAATTTATTTGTAAAACATTAATGTAAAATACATTTCACATGTACATGCATATCATACTGATTTGGCAAGAACACAGATAGGTAAGTGATTCCAGTTGCAATGAATAGAAATTCTCTCCCACTATTTAAGTTCTACTTTTTAAGATACCTTCTGAAGTTGTAATCATGCATGTGGCATAAGCCTGTATTTCAGCAAATGAGCTCTGTTAGCATAGTCATTAAGGTTGAATTTATGTGAACAAGAGATCAGGAGCAGTCTACTAGTCCCAGTGGATTCCTTCAGTTTCAGTTTACAGTTGATGTAAGTTATGATAACAGTCTAATTAGTGCTTTGGACTTACAGTTTTCCATTTGGCAGATAGACTATAATAGTCCTTTCAGAAATACTGCTCATTATGTCTTATTAGTATCAGGCAAGACAATGTAAATCTCATTTCAGAAGAGATTTATAAGAAAACCTGTTGGGAAGTGGACTCTTTTCAAATGACCCCTAGTTTATTTTTCTGTGTCAGCTGGATATTTCTTGAATACAGTCTTTAATATAAAATATAGTACATAACAGTATCTAAAAATACAAGTGCCTGAGATATATGGCAGTATTTCTTCAAGCTAAATTTGTTTTGGCAAAAAAAAAAATATTAATATTAGTATTTTACTAAATGACTCTATCTAAATGAAAACATTTTAGTATATATTTTCTAATCAAACTCCTGAAAAATTTTAAATGACTTAACTGTAATTCATTTTCATTTATACATGAAGCTGAACATGTTGATTCTGGATAGGAATTTTGAGTTTAAGTCAAAAGAATGTTTTTTGTTCCATTCAAAAAAGCTTTCAGTTTTTTACATGTCTGATCTGGTTTTAGAGAAGGGGTTTTTGATTTTTAATTGTCTTAGTATTAACATGTATTCATTTTGATTGGTTTCTATAGGAATACAGCACATCTAATGAAATGTTGCAATAGTATTAGAATTTTTGAGACATGTATGTCTTGTACAGTGAAAAAAGAAAATAGAAAATATTATTAGTTCTGCTCCAGGCAGAATTCGAGTATGAATTGTTGTTATATCAGTGCAAGGTTCCCATCCTCCAAAGTTAATTGGCTCCCTTCAAACTGCAGCCAGAGGGCGACCCAGCATGTCGCTGATGTTCGATGTTGGGATTTTGAGCATGAACTCAGAGCCATGACTTGTTAGAAATCCCATAAGCAGATCTGGAGTACAAACAAATGGATCTGGGATGAGCTGTACAGAAAATAATTTCAGTGTAAGGTATGGTAATGGTTCATTTAATGAGTTTTTCTACACTGTAATTTTTTTGGCTGACATTGACAATCAAATATGAACAGCATTATACTGTATATGCTGTCATGCTATTTCAGCAGGGTTTATTGAATAAAACTGGGCCTTGGTGTTTCACAGTGCATTGTCAGGGAACTGCACATGATTTGGCAAGTCCAGTGTTCATGAGCATATTCTATATTCGGTGCGAATTGCACAAGAATCCAATGCAGTGACAAATCCTAGAGAAAGTATTAGATTTTTTTTTTTTTTTTTTTTAGGAACAAACATTGTTCCTATAGCACTGTAAGAGATTATGTATGTCTTGATTGCAGTTCACATTTTTAGTGTCAGCACAACAATATATTTCTCTGTATGGAAATAGAGATGCTAAGATGCCTTTGGCTACATCCACATGGGCCAATGACTCATGCTGTATTTTAGGAACAGGGCAATTTTCAATCTTTGATCACTGTCAGATGAATAATTATTTTCAAAGCCAAAAGAAGGGGAAAAAAAAGTGTGATTTCTTCATCTGACTTAAAACTAAGTGCAGTGTATTTAGTAACAATGAAAAGTAAATGCCAAATTCTTGTTACATTCAGCAAACTTTATTCATAATAATCCCTTAGAATTTACTTATTGTAATGTACATGTGAGCAGATACATTTCCCAGTTGCTCTGAATAAGGGATGAAGAAAAATCTGGAAAGTCAACAGGCTGTTCATTTTACTTTAACACAGGTGATTTAAATCAGAAGTCTCAATTGGCTTATGTCTTGGATCTCTTCTACCCTAAATTTGTTTTTAGATTCTTAGATTATTAATTATTTAATTTGGTAGCTTTTTACTTTTTGTTGCATATATGGAAATCGATATAGTAAGTTTGAGTACATTGTTTGTAGTAGCTTTTTTAAATATGTTGGTTTAGGTTACAAAATGTGTATTTCATATATGCTATGGAAAAAAGTAATAAAACAGTATTTAAGAAGAAATGAAGTAATCAAACCCTTAACTTGACTTAGAGATTTTTATTTCCTATCTAATTTACTCTTATAACCTGTGAATTAATAATTTTTGAACTTACTACATCTTTACGTGAGATAAATATGACTCATTAGTGATAATATTGCATGGTTATTGAGTAGGAAAATGCTTGTAATATATTTAAGTTTTTAGGTTTTGTAAGGGAGATTTTCATTCTTTCAATTAAAATAAAAAATAAAAACCAGCCAAAACCACAAGTAGCCTTTCTACAGATTTTTCTTTTCTTCTTCTTTTTGTTTTCCTTGTTGCTAAACAAATAAATTTGGTGTAAATATGAAAATGTCCTTTAATTTTCTTACTGTCAAAATTTGAGCTAGATATTTCAGGTTGCAGATGAAATATCACTGTGTAAACAGTTGTGTACCTGGATTTCACCAGGCACAATTTGGAAAGTCATAGACTCATAGAATGATTGAAAGATGGGTTGAAAGATCATAGTCCAGCCCTCCACCATGAGCAGAGATATCTTCCACTAGATGAGGTTGTTCAAGACACCATCCAACCTGTCCTTGAACACTTCCAGCGCTGGAGCCATCAAACTTCTCTGGGCAACTTGTTCCAGTGTTCCACCATCCTCATTGTAAAAATTTCTTCCTTATAACCAATATAACCTACCATCTTTCAGTTTAAAACCACTGCACTTTGTCTTGTCACCTTGGTAAAGGCCTCTCCATCATTCTTATAAGCTCTCTTTATTTACTGGAAGGTTACAATAATGTCTATTCAGACCATTCCCTTCTCCAGACTAAACAACCCTGACTCTCAGTTTTTCTTCACAGTAAAGGTGTTCCAGCCCTCTGACTATTTTTATATTCCCCAGACCTGACTAAAATCAATGCGTGCACTTACAAGACACATATAAGGTATTTTCCTTCCACAGATTTAGCTGAAAATAGACTTCCTTACCAAACCTAGTGGGACAAAGGAGCTCCAATTTATGGTAAAATAACATTTTTGATAGTATGCAGATTTGCGGTTTCAAAGCAAAACCCAGCTGAAAGTATGTCTTCAAAAAATGTCTCTTCATCTCAAAAATGGCTTATATTTGAAAGTTATCCCAACATACTTGCACTGATTGTCTGCAGAAAACACCACTATTCCACACTGTGGGGTTTTATCTAGCCAGTTTGGTGAGTAGTGAAACATAATTACAGTCACAGTAGTAGTAAAAAGTATAACAAAGCAGTCATCAGCTTGCAGAATGCATTGCACAGACTTTGAAAAGTTTGTCCCTGCAGTGACAATTGCTCAGCAGGAAGAGAAATTAAACGAATACTACTACCATTAGTAGTCTCTGAGCCAACATTGAAAGGTGGGAACAATCCACTCTTTGCTCCTAGGTCTCATCCTGAGTGCCCCTAGGTTGTTGTCTGGCTCGGTGCCCCTGCATTTCTGAATTTCTTTCCAAATGGAATGGAAGGATGACATTAACACTCATTACAGTGCATCCACTACTGGACAAAATTTGATGGCCCCATTGACAGTTAAACGTATTGTACAATGTGGCCTGAGGCTACTTGTAAGAAATAATAGAGATAGAAAATGGGCAATATTTTTGCAGTGCTCTTTAAATGGCTGTACAGAGCTCTGTTTAGTTTGAGGTTCTGTTTGAGTCCGGAATTCTGGCTTATATGCGAGCAAAGCCATATAGAGTTAGAAAGAAAAGATAAAAGAACTTTTCCCTTGTTTTACCAGCTGTCTGCAGTGCCTGCTGATTCCATGAAAACTGAACTCAAAATGTCACCTTCTTTTTAATTACAAAGCCAAGACTCAAACTATGCTTAGCAAAATACAAAAATAGAAATCTCCGCAGACAAGATATCATTACCCAATGTCGTTAGTAATTCATTTGTTTTAAAAGGAATTGCCAAGAAAAAGTGACTGTTAATTGTATAGCAGGTTATATTTATTTTTACCAGAATGTCAGATGGAACTGCATTTTCAAAACCCATTTTACGATTAAATCTAAAACTTTCCCGTTTAGTCTAAAAAGGAAAGTTAGTGTTCAGTAAGGTAGGATGTGATTTTATGGAACACTAGTTATTCCACATTAACTCCCAATGTGAATAGTCCAGTGCTAGAAGTATGTCATGTGCCAGAAATTTCTATATTAGTTTTAGTCAAAAAAGCTTTCCTGTGATGACAAGACCTCAGGCAGATTTTCTTTGACAAACTTTCCACTTTTTTCAGCAAATCTGGAATTTTTTTACTGCAACATTTCTATCTCTATGTTGTGGTACACACTCAATTTGCTGGAGTAACTGCAAAAGAAGACTTAATTAATAGGGCAGCATCTTAACCTTCAATCCTAAAGAACAGGTACTGGGAATACAAGATTCCCCTACCGCCTAACAGATCTGAGAACATGGTTTTCAAAATGGTGCAGAGACAGGCACAGCAAAGAAAACAATCCTCAGGGATTTATATGTGTCATTGTGACATCATATCTATATCAACTATGGCAGCCTAGTTAATATGCAGAGAACTTCTGTCTTTCCAGGAATGACCAGCTACTTTGATCAAGAAACTAAAGTAGTTACATGGATGAGAGGATACTGCCAGGAAAAAATGTTGCACTTACATAATATTCATCACATTTCAAATGAAAAAAATCTTGCTTTTTCTCAGTAAATTCACCATAGTTAAGAATATCCTTCATCCTATTTGTCTTTTTTTTAATATCCTTAGGTGCTATAAACCTGCATTCATATACTGTTCATAACAATTCTTTATTCCTTGAAGAAAAGACTAGCAAAACTCAGATGCTGGGTTGCCCACATTGTACATATGCTGAGCAAGAAAATCAGAATGTAAATTTGGCTAAAACAATACCCAAAGCCCTTTGAATTTCAAGGTTATATTTACATATTAATGTAACCAGTATTACAGCTATAATGAATCTCTCCCCCCAAGGCTCAAACAACTGTAAGAATTTGAGAAGAATCTATGAAGCTTATGGTGACATCCCAGGCTTTATGTACCGAAGATCTCAAAGAGCTTTTTGATTTAATCAGTGTCATTATGTCCTCTTTAGCGAGGGGAACAGACACTCTGTATTTGGTTTGGTTTTTTATTTTTTATTTTTTATCTGTAAATTGTCTGGCATCAGAAGTAGAAACTGCACTAGCCTATGTGATAAGCTAGGAAACCGTACCTACCTCAGAAACTGAGTTTTGTGATTAAAAACTGCCCATTCAGTCACATCAGTTGTGGTGAAACTTAGTGGCCCCATGTAGTCCCCTCTAGTAACAACTTCATAATTTCAAAGCCTTCAGCATTCACTGATTTTTAGCTTTTGTGACCCAGGCAGATATTATTTTTTTCTTTTTTTCTTTTTCTTACAGAAGGAAGAAAATTCAGTAAAAAAATTAAGGATTTTTCTCCAAGCTAAAAAAAAAAAATCTGGGACAGACACAATTACACTTGAAGAGTCTTGATTTCCTGGACTGTGTTCAGGCCACTTTCTTGCTTCCATTCTTTCAAATAATACAATTGTAAGTGCTCATCTCTCTGCTTAGTATATATTTTCTAGGTTTAAAGTCTGTGGTGCTAGCATCACAGCATTGCTTACCTTTTTTCCCTTTTTTTACTTCAGCACGAAACTACAACTCTTTACAATAATGCTTCAGGACAGAAGGAGGCCATAAGTCCACTGCAGTCATTCTCAGCAATACATTGCTAGTGGTTTTATTGCTTCAAAGTGCTTGTCCAACACTTTCTCGATGATCACAGCTGTGGTTTGTGGTGCCATCTCGGATGGTCCACTCTCCATGTTAAATACCTCTATGTATTCTGCCACTTGTCATAATGCCTGATCTTCTCCTGTTAGACTTTGTGAATGTCAGCTTTAAAACTTAAAAAATTCTATGCACTTTCATCATTTTTAGGTTATTTATTTTCTCTTGAGCATCTACAGGACACAGAGAAGCATGAAAAGCAGTTACGCCCCTGAACCCTGTATATTAAAGCCTGAAACCTGACTCCCTGCACATGAACTTATGATGAACGGAGACTTATCCAGCTTTCAGAATCTATGTCTTGAGTTACTTGATGATGCCTAGTAAGGATTGCTGTTCTACATTTCTCTGTTTAGGTAAGGGGATGTGCTTGTATTTTCCTTGGGTACAAGAAGTGACATATTAAATTTCAGAAGCTAAATTCATACTATAATTTTCTTCCATAGACTTTGAAATAAATTTCTTCTGAGTGCGGCAAGGTGATGGACAGAGCATTTCTTCCCTGCCAGTTGCACCTCTGTAGTGATCCTACTACTGTGATTTTAATAATACTCTAAGTTTAAGGCTCACATCTGTACTTCATGTTTCACTTCTAGTTCAGCAGAAAATAGGGATTACAATCAACCACATGTATATTGTGACTTCATAGAATCATAGAATAACCATGTTGGAAGAGACCCACCGGATCATTGACTCCAACCATTCCTATCAATCACTAAACCATGCCCCTCAGCACCTCGTCCACCCGTGCCTTAAACACCTCCAGGGAAGGTGACTCAACCACCTACCTGGGTAGCCTGTGTCCAATGACAAAACAATCTACTGCAGCAGCCCATCAGGACAACATTGGAGTAATTGGGAGACCAATGTTTAACAATTCAAGGAAATTTCTCACTGAAATTTGAAGTACCAGAGATCCTGAGAACAACAGAACACAGAGAAATGATTTGAAGAAATGAGCGCATCATATAATCTATCTACAGCAGTTTTGTGCAGATGTAATTAAGCGATTTGTATTAATGGGTTTAGAATTTTTCTTTCATTCTGTTGGTCTGGGAGAAATCTGGAAACTTCAGGAATTCAGCAGAGCCCTATGTGAAAGCAAATAACAGCCAATTACCTGCCCCTCATGAGACATCTGCTCTTGTTTCCATGGTGTTCATATAAAACTACTGAGAAAGCTAGCTGGGAATCTTTGTCCCTCACACAAGCAAAACACCAGCGACCATGTTCTCAGCTGCATGGCTCCTAGACCTTGGGTCTCTAGACTCTGGCTCTCAAATGCTCTCAACCCTGAGGCAGAAGACTCTATCTCTGGTAGAGGCTGTATCTCTGTGAGATGCAGCAGACATAAATCACAATTGCTTATATAATGAAAAGTATCTTCTGCATTCACTTTCTTTTATTTTTTTCCTAAACTCTTAATATTTACTCTTCACTAAATATTAATAACAAAGCTATCAAACAAACTTGTGTTTTCTGTGGTTTTAGAAGACATATTTTGTGTTGCTCCTACATGTACAATCTCTTCTTTTTTTTTTCAAGACTTCTTGAATCCTTTCTCCCTAATTCTTAATATCTTTCTTATCTGTTCTGGTATTTAAAAATATTGATTACTCATGAGTATCCCCTTTATTTCAGTAGCCTTTCACTGTCCTTTTCATCACTTGCATCTCTAGACACTTTGTGTGGTTCAGAAATAAACTTCAAACATAATAGACTATCTTTCACTTTGGATACTTGCTTTGGCAAAATTTGGGAAAATTAATTAAGTTCAAGGAAAAATAAAATTTACTCAGATTTGTATTTCTTGTTGTCAGTCTTGATTTTGCTCCCCACTCAACTCCTGCTAACTGTGATCTGAAAAGACAACATACTGAGCTGAAAAAGAAGTACAGAACAGTTAGACTAGTATTATGAGGCTGGTTTACAACTTTCAGTATTACCCTACTGAGTTTCATAACTATGTTTTCTTGTTCCCTGGTTCATAATCTGCAAACTGCAGAATTCTCTCCTAGTTGTGATTTAATTGTGTGATGGTTTTGCCAACTTCTGTTTCTTTTCCTGTTTGATAGATTCTTCATGTCCCAGAGATGTGTTTGTTTGCAGATGCTTCAGAACAGTTTTCAGCCATTTTTTTGATCATGTAGTTTTCAAAAATGTTCTCCTTTTGTGACTGAATTCAGCTTTGCTTATAATATATCTCGCAAGTGCCTTCAAAGCCCATAATGAGTATGTTTAGACGGTATTTATTGTATATGTTTAGATAGCATTTACTTCTAAAAGACAGAGGTAAACAAGCTCAGCCTGTGGAGCTGTTGAAAATTAGTGGCTTGATATGTCTCCATATTCTGTGCTCTATCGTAGTCATTTGTCAGTAGGTGAGCCTTAGTGTTACACATTTCAGTGAAAAGGAAAATGCCCTCTTCCTCTCAACAGTAGCTGTGGATGGAGAACTGCATTCTTTCTTTGCATTTTTTTTAACTGATTCAGAGGTTTCAGATGGGTTTGACTTGGCCTGAAACCTCCACAAGAGCTGTTATTCCCTGTTCTTCTCAGAGAAGCCACTTTGCACTACAACTGTAGAGCGCACAGTGTGCATTCATGCTTTTATTTTAAAAACTGTATAAATTTAACATGGTTCTCATTGCTGGTCTTTTATGTTGAGCTTGTTACCACAGCATGCCTCTCAGTTGTTGCATAATGTACATTTTCCCATTAACTTGTAAGCAGCCGAGGAGTCAGGGTGGAATACATCTATGATGTAACTAGATGTGAACTGGCAATTTAATAATGCCCTTTCATTTTTCCATACTGTACAGGACTGTGAAAGCCAAATCTGGCAGAAAATATGCAGTGTTCACAACTAACAAGCAAGCCTTGAGTTTAAGCTTGGTATTTGTTGTGGGTGCAAATAAATGCCTGTGAGTGAGATGAAATGATTTAGTCTAATGCCAGCACAGTCTTTGATTTAGATAATTTTAAAACTCAGGTTTGCAACCTCTGAAATGCAAGGCAACATATGCTTCATCAATGGGTTAATAATCTAAATAAGACTTAGCCAAAGTTCTGTCTGAAGTACCATCAATATTCATATAGATAGTCTCTGTTTTACTTATTATTAGAATGTTAAACTGAAGCCACTGGTGAAAAATTAAAATGAGACCTGTGTGGTTTTAAACTACTCTTAAAATATAACATCCTGTTACTAGATGGTTTACAGACAAATTATTGGACTCAATAGAGGGGAAATTCTTTTCCCTCTGTTATACAGGAGGTCAGATTTGATGATCAAATAGTCCCGTCTGGCCTTAAAGCTATGAATTTACTTCTTTTCTGCAATGTACACATAAAAGGTCAAATTTCCAAGACTGGAATATTTCACCAAAGGACCAGAAGCTTTCTGTGATGTCTTTAAAATAATACAGGAGGTGAGAAAGACATAAAATAAGGACAAGAGAAGGAGTACAAAAGAGACTAAATTAAGGAATTTCTATCTTTCATCCAACAAGTGGGAATAAAATATTAAATATGTATCAGTGCATGCTTTGTAATTCTAGAAGTACTCATGTGGCAGTGCTTAAAAATAACTCCAGCTCATAGCATAAGCTAGTCTGTTTTGCAAGGGATGTTTATGCATGAACTCTCACCTAACAAGAACCTGAAATTTTTTACTTAGGGGGGAAATACTTTGTGAACTGAATAAGTGCATGCCACCCCATGTAAGTACATAAATATAATTAAGGAGTTGCAGTGAGAAATACCAGGATTAAAATAGCTGCTAACTACTTTATGACTTACCACAGTCATGGTATTAGCATCCACCCTTCCATACCATCCTGAGGGTGAAATATCTGCAGAACAACATTTTCATTTTTGGAGTTTATGCTCTAATCTCAGTAGGGATTTCAACATTAGAGGAAGCCTCAATAAGGATCACTCTTGGGAAAAAAAATATATGCCATTAAGGCAACTTTTAGATTTGTTTCTAGCTATGCTTTCTTTATAAAGATACTATACACTGAAAACTATGCTCTACTATTTTAACTCTAAGTAGTTATTTGGTAGCACATCAAAAAAAACCAAGCAAACAAATGTTCAACTGCAAAGAGTACAAGTCTATACCCTCTTAATAATCAGTGCTTAACTTAGGTTTCTCCAAATATTTGCATTTCTCATAGATGATTTATCAAACACAAACAGTAATGAACATTCCTTCTCTCTCTTGATGAGCTCAGCTTCTTTGCAACATTGACTCCATTATAATAAGAGGTTTCTAAGCTGTAATATAAAAGAGATAGATGAAAATAATACACATGCGACATATTCATCCTCTCCATCTATATGATGTTTATCTTGTGCCCCATTAACCTCCACCAGCTGACAAGGGTTTAATTTCTAATCCATACAACTATATTGCGACAAACTCTCTGTAAATGTACATCAGGTAAAAGTGGAAAGATGATGTTTGGAAGAAAAAGTGTTGAGCTGGAGAGCACAATTAAAGATGTTTTATTCAAATATCAGTCTCTTATAGAGCAACTCTTATCCAAAGGTCCAAAAGCACTTGAATTTTATAGCCTATGTGTTACATCACTGTATCCATTATTGAAATCCAGTTATGACTGGTAAAAGAATGATGTTTTGAACACACATCAAAATGATACAGAAGGTAGGCCATTAGTAAGGAATCTTCGCAGCAGTGTAAGAAATATAGATATAGGAGCAATTAGTTAAGTGCAGTTTAGTCAAGGTCCAAGAGTTATGGCTATGTCACTTAAGCCTAGTTTTATTATACTTACATTTTGCTAAAAGGGTAATATCTCTCAGAATTTCTTTAATATTACTATATTTTACTACTATTTAGTAAAATATACTTTATGTTCCCATATTTAATTATTATTAATAGCATCTAATTATTGCAGATAAGTTCATTGATGTCAGTAGGTCAGAGTTTCACCTGCAGTGCAATGATTCATGAAGTTTTTTACAGAATTAATAGTTTCACAGAATCACAGAATCACTAGGTTGGAAAAGACCCACAGGATCATCGAGTCCAACCATTCCTATCAAACACTAAACCATGCCCCTCAGCGTCTCGTCCACCTGTCTATTACACACCCCCAAGGAAGGTGAATCAACCACCTCCCTGGGCAGCCTGTTCCAGTGACCAATGACCCTTTCTGTAATTTTTTTTTTCCTGATGTCAAGCCTGAACCTCCCCTGGTGGAGCTTGAGGCTATTCCCCATTGTCCCATCCCCTGTCACTTCAGAGAAGAGGCCAGCACCCTCCTCTCTACAACCTCCTTTCAGGTAGTTGCAGAGAGCAATGAGGTCTCCCCTCAGCCTCCTCTTCTCCAGGCTAAACACCTCCAGCTCTCTCAGCCGCTCCTTATAAGACCTATTCTCCAGCCCCTTCACCAGCTTCGTTGCTCTTCTCTGGACTCGCTCCAGAGCCTCAACATCCTTCTTGTGGTGAGGGGCCCAGAACTGAACACAGGATTCGAGGTGCGGTCTCACCAGTGCCGAGTACAGGGGGAGAATAACCTCCCTGGACCTGCTGGTCACGCCGTTCCTGATACAAGCCAAGATGCCATTGGCCTTCTTGGCCACCTGGGCCCCTGCTGGCTCATGTTCAGTCATTGTCAACCAACACCCCCAGGTCCCTCTCCTCCTGGCAGCTTTCCAGCCAGGCTTCTCCTAGTCTGTACCTCTGCTTAGGGTTGTTGTGCCCCAAGTGCAGGACCCGGCATTTGGCCTTCTTAAACCTCATGCCTTTGGACTCTGCCCAGCGATCCAGCCTGTTCAGGTCCCTTTGGAGCCTCCCGACCCTCCAGCAGATCCACACTTCCACCCAGCTTAGTGTCATCTGCAAACTTGCTAAGGGTGCACTCGATGCCTTCATCCAGGTCATTGATAAAGACACTGAACAAGGCTGGATCCAGCACTGAGCCCTGGGGAACCCCACTTGTCACTGGCCTCCAGTTGGATTTAACACCATTTCCCATCACTCTCTGGGCCCGGCCATCCAGCCAGTTTTCCACCCAGGAGAGTGTGCACCCGTCCAGGCCAGAGGCCGACAGTTTCTGAAGCAGAATGCTGTGAGAAACTATGTCAAAGTTTCATTTCTCAACTAAAAACCTGACTTTTTTTGTGAATTGCTTATACTCAGAAAGCAGGCATTTGTTTTCCAAGGTACTTAAGCTCAATGCATTTGGGCTCATATCATGCAAAGCTTCAAAAATAAGGTGAAGAAAGGAACCCTTATTCTTTTTAAATAGAATTCTTATTTTAGAATTAGCTGTGATAACATCACAAACTTTCTTGCGGGGTCCTTCCTGTAAAAACACAAAGCAGGTTTTATACCACTTCTCTTCCCTGCATGCCAACCCCCCCAGCCCCTACTTAGGAAAGGGAAATTCTTGACAGAAAGCCCTCACTGGCAATGACCATCTGTCTTTGTGTTCACCTGCAGGTGCTAATTGGCATGGGGAAAAGGAGGTGGTAATAAACACTTAGCCCAGGGTAGCCAGCCTTGTTTGACTGAAAAAGGAAAATATTTGAACTTTACTGGATTTTCAACAAATAGAGCTTTTCAGGGTAACAAGGGCTGAGATTTTACTGATGTTAAGAACACAGTAGTTGTGTCTATAGGGATATGGAAAAATGTACAGGCCTGAATCTGTGATTGGTTTTATGGCAAAGGAAAAAAATTAGGTATTGGTACAGTTTCAACTACTAACATAGCTTTTGTTCTAACACTTGCCACCCCAAAGGAGCAGTTTTGGAACTTCCAGCCTACAAGCAGAATTATGTTTTAGAGAACAGGGGCTTCAGTGTATTCTATACCTTTGTATGATGTCCTGATTTCATTGGAAGTTTCTGAAATGTCATAAGGTTCAAGAATAAGGTTGAAACATCAAAAAGGAGAGTGAAAATCACAATGTTACACTTCACATGTACATTGTATATGAATGGCACATGGCAGTCATAATTAAAATATATTCTCCATAGCACATTTGTTGCCCCAGATCTGAAATCAGTACCACTGGATTCAATAAGCTATCTCAGGGCAGAGAGCAACTGGCAGAATCAGATCCATCTGCTATATTTAAATATATCTTCAAATATTTCTTTTTTGTCTAACTTGAAAGCTAATCTGATCATTTTTCCTTATGAGTTCCACAAAATAAATTTTAAAATCCTCCAAACAATTCCCTACACTAAGAATAGCAGGATGTGCTGAAAAATAGGTATATGACCTTTTGAATCTGTTAGATAACAGACCTATGCTGCAGCAATATTTAGTACTGCTAAATACTAAAGCAAATAAAAATGTTTCAGAACTTTACAGAAAAAGACTGACTCATATAGAGTGCTGATTGTCTCTGATGTTCACGTTATCCTTGTTGAACTTAACAACTTTTAACAGACACATAGGAATTTCACCTTAGAAGTCTAACTTTTACAAATAAAAGTATAAATGAGACAAAATTAATCTCTAGTTTCTGTTTACAGCAATGCTGCTACTCTTCTACACTGATAAATGCATTTCTGCCTTATACATATCTTTCTTCATCAAGTTCAAGCCATAAATATATTAACATATATAAATTAAAAATTTGTGATATTTTCCCTATTTCAGTTCTGCAAATTTCAGTCATTACAGGGCAGTATTCCAGTAAATATCTGTCGAGCACATACCGTGAGAAGGACAACATATAAGCTGGTAATTCCAGTTGCTACCAATATCAGGAAAAGACCCTATATAATCCATTTTTTCTGCCATTATTCTGATCCAAAACACCCAGAATTCTCAACCGTATCTTGGTTCTAGAAGATCGGAGAAACAAAATCAATTTCTAAATTTATATATTTACAAAGTCCCACTTGCAAGGTTGTCAGTATCTTAATATGTTTCTTCAGTTAGAAGGTTTATAAAAGCTGCTTCATCAATATTAAATTCTAAAGTGAAATAGATTTATGTGGGAGAGAACTCATCTCAGTTTTACATAGTGCAGTACCCCTAAGGATTGCAGTTCATGTCTAATTGAGCTTTTGCAGCACAGTCACAATCACCTACATGAAGAGATAAAAAAGATACCATAACTCTAAAAGAGAAACTACTGTTCTACTTACTTCTTCCCTCTTGCTTTTCTCTCCTTCTACACCCTTTGGAGAAATAACACACTGCATTTGAAACATTCCCACACCAGATAACCATAGATATGTTTTCTTAGTGATGACCTCGTTTTTCAGTACTTGGAAAACATAAAATTTTGTCCCGTCTTAGCTCATAAAAATGAGCATGTTTTTTACAATTCCTGTTGAACTTTTCCTGTGAAAAAGATTCAGTTCTGGTAGCTGGGAAGAGTGCTAGAACATTGATTACTTATATAGTTATCATCATGACTGTCACTTAAAATTTAAAGAAATCTGTATATGAATGTACAGACTTCTCTAATTAAAGTATGAAAATCAGCCTCCACTCCTGAGTCTACAATACCCTCTTGTCTTCTGTGGAATGGGCAAAAAATTAAGATCTCTACCATCCAGTTTCTGGTCACCTGCTTTAGATTGTCCTGTTACCAGAAATGCTCCAATACAAGTGTCTTTAGCAATATTAACTTACCAAGAATAAACAGGGTTATTTGAGGAGCCATAGAGTGTTTTCTTTCCCTTTTGCACAGATCAATAAGAATATCTTACAGTAATGTGAGATATATATTGCACACTATCAAAATATGGTATGTCTTCCCATTGAATTAATGGAAACAGGACCCAGAAACTGTCTCTGTCAAAACTGTTTCTATCAGTCTCAACCTTCTTACCTGTTCCAAATTCCCTGCAGAAATGTGATCATATCTAAAGCTCTCAAATGGAAATGATAGCTGTGCATTTCAGGTAGGAAATGTTTTGCAAGTCCACCAGTGTAGAGAAGTTGATGTTATATGTTTTGCCCAAAAGGGCTTGCATTGAATGTCTGCAATTACTTGCTCTGTCTTTCTGAAATAGAAGAAAACCCCCCATATTTGTTATTTCTCCTCTTTGAATGAATGCATTGAATCAGTCCAGTTGTAAGAAGAAGTCCAATCAGACAGCTTTTAAGGTAGGAACAATTGGGGATTAACACCGACAAGCAGGATTCAGTGCCCAAAATCAAGAAGAGAGTCCAAATTAAGTGAAAACAAAGGGCATGGGGTTTTTTTGTCTGATAAAATGTAGCATTTCCTTCCCCGATCCGGAGCCTGATTTTTTGGTAGTAGATTTACGAACAACAAATGAACAGGCTTCTTTATGTACTATTCATGGATCATGGCTGTCTACTTACTTCATTTCTTTCATTGAAATACTACACTGGGACACAGTTAATAAATTCATGTACCAAGAACTTTAGCTAGTTGCTAGTTTATTTTATCAGTGAAGAACAATTTGAACTAACTCAGTCAGTAAATCACAGCATTAATGTTAAGCTGGTAATCTTAGACCAAATATTTACCTTCTTAAATACTGAGTTACATGTTTTCAGTTTTCTAATAGCACAAGTAACATTGACTATGATCATCACACCCATATGTCAACACTTTACTAACTAATTTAACTAATTTGACCTTAATTTATGAGCTAACAGTAGCATATAAATTTTTCACTTAATGTTTTTGCAGAGAACTTACATGGGACAAACCAAGTCATCTAAATAAAAGAAGATGGCAGCTATGCAGTGCTCCATAGAGTGTTGCTGTAGTGCTCTCCTACTGAAATATTTTTTCATGTTGAAAGTAATCTAACTGATGCTGAATGGGGTCATTGGGGAGCTTTCCATGGAGAATGGTTTTACACTAGTTTGATGAGTCTTAGAGCAAATTGCAGGTATTACAAAACAGTTTTATTTATGGATTTAGAGGGTGCTTTTAGAGAAACAAATGAAAACTACTATTGCTATTTGAAAAAGGAAATAAGAAAAATCTGAACTACCAATGTATGTACAAGAGAAAAAAATCTGGCTTTCAACTGCCACAACACTGGTAACTTTGTGATTGATATTCAGTATGCATAGTCCTAAAAATAAATGAATGCACATTTTGAATGCTGCCTTTTTGGATACACATCATTGTACATTTTTATATTTTTAGGTCATGATCACGAATCTTCTGTTCTGATTTTACATTTATAATGTGATTCACAGTTTTAAAGTCTTTAGGATTAATGTCAATAAAACTACTTAGGATCTTTATCCTGAATAAAATAAAAACCAAAAAAAAAAGGAGATTTTTTCTGGAGTAGAACTATGCCTTGACTATGTAATAATTTTTTTCTATTTTCCATCTGACTTACAGTCTATTATTATAAGTTGCTGGTAGCAACCTTAAAGCCAAAGAATGGCTTTGTATTCCACAATCCCTTTGGAAGTTAAGCTTCTCAGAAGGATGGCTGGCTGTTACAAAATCAAATTTTACTTAGATCATTCTAAATAAAAGCATCATTATAACTGTACTCTGTTTGGGGGTGTGTGATCTATTAAGCAACAAACAAATTTTCCGGCAACATGTAAGGAAGTGCCAGCATGTCCTAAGTTCCTACACAACTGTTTCTAGGAGATCTGATAGTTATAATGCATGATGCTTGCCAAGTGCATCTAAGTCTCTGGAAAGTAGCTATAGCAATGAAAGAATATGTCAGATAAGCCAAAGTCAACTGTCACTACAAACATCAGGAATGTTGCAATGGGTAATGGTCACTGTTAAATGCAGCAGAGCCTTAGCTGGAATCCTGTGTGGTGATTAAGGAAAAAAGAATAGAAATAGGCTTAAGAATTGATTTATATTTCATGGGCATAATCAAAAATATTTAACATCTTAGAAAATATCTGGAGAACACAAAGCTTGAGATCAGCCTCTATGCATAAAGGTCTGCCTCCAGCTTGGTAAGTATTGACATGTTCCTAGAACAGAACAAACATGTTATAGCAGACCCAGTTGTAAGTCTCTGATGAGAATTTAATTTATAAACACCTTAAGTGTCATTCACTGACATAGTTTGACCTTCCATACAGTTCAGGCTATATATAATTCAGGTGTAATTCAATTTAAAAATTAATCTAGTTTTTCCTGTATGGAAGGTAAGAACTCCATCTGACTGAAGAACAGTTTCCAAAACACATTTTGTTTTGTTTTGACAACTTAGAAGTGGGGAACCCACTATGTCTTCCTAATCTGTAACATGACTTTTAAGAAAGAATAGGGACTTTATTTTATTTAATTTTTTTCTGTCAGATTTGTTGTCATGGGTTCTTACCGTGCCTTTCATCACAAAATTAGAGTATCCTTGACATTTTCACTTTTATTTTGCAAAGGCCTAATAATAGGACCAGAAATCCTACTGATAAATAATCATAGTTTATGTGAATCTGTCTTTTTGTCTTGTTTTTGCTCATTACTTATGATGATATTAAATAGATGTACAATCCCCACAGACAACTTATCTTTGGAAGTATTAGAGTAAATATTTTAACTCTCTCTCTCTCTTTACATTAGTGGCACTTGTTTCCACTTTCATAGTGTAAGCTGAAGAAATGAAGGAGTCATGCAGCCAATAGGACTTTTTTCAGGATCTATGTTTTCTAATATATAATGTGTGAAATCATTAAAACCATTTCAGTCTCTCTTTATTTGTATTTTCTTAAAAGCAGATGAATTGCTTTAATTAGAATGAGTATCACCTGTATCCAGGAATAATCTCAGGGAAATAAATGGGACTACTTGTGAATTAAGGACCTAATTTAGGTTAGGGTGAAGTGACATACCTTGGTACTTACTTTGCCAGTTTTAGCAAGCAATATATTTCTGTGCTGTTTTCTGGAAAGTTTCAATATTTCTCTCCATCTTCACCCAGAGATTGTGCAGTCTTTTTAAAGACTGATCAACTGACCAAAACTGCCTAAGAATGTAAAGTCATAGTCAAATAATAATATTAATATGACCAAAATAAATGTAAAGTTCTTTCTTGTTAACAGTTAAGTAATCTTTTCTCTTCTTTGTTCCCTGAAACACCTCCTTCCATATTTTGACACAATAAGAAAATACCAATGCATTTGGATGACAATACACTATAAACCAAAAGCAATTTAATCTTTTGGATATAAGTATCATACACAGGACTATCAGTTTTTCACTGACTTTTCCTCCTTGATGTGAAAATATAGCTTTCAAATATCTTTTTTTTTGTCTGGTAATTCTCATCAAACAAGGAGCTGGGAACATAGTCCTGTGAAAAGTTATTCCGTGTTCCCATTAGTTTTCTTGCATCTTTCTCTGAGTTATCTGGTTCCCACCATTGTAGAGGAAAAAAGATCTAGACAAATGTGATTCACTTTAATAGTTGCCGTATTTTAGGAAGCATATTAGTCACTGACAGAAAATAAAAATGTTCATGATCATGCACAGTCATGCTCTCACATTCTCTAGAATGTATTCTTATGTAAGTTGAAGATCATACTCAGTCATTTTATCAGAAGCTTTCTATAACTAGATGGATCAGAATCACACTATTGTATCCTCAAGGGGCATTAATTTGATTCTGTCTTTGACTCTTTCCTTAAAAGTTCATTTTTTTCTTCTGCACCTTTACAAACGATCAGGCTGTCCTGGAGACTCAAGTAAGTGAGATATATTCTGAGCATATTTTATTTTACTATGAGTAATTTAAAAAACTGGATTTCTATTTTCTAAAAGTCTAACTTGTCATTATAGAGTATATAAGTGCTATTACTTAACAGTTTCATCTACTATAATATATGCTATGCTAAGTCGGCACAAACTTTTTGGATTGTTTTTCTGAGCAATGACCGATAACATCTATCCACAGAAATTATACCAGTGGTTTAGGCTGCTGCTTCTAAGTCAAGAAGTGTTTATTCATTAAGGTAGGGAGAAAGGTCTTCACAAACCAAAACCCATTGCCTTGAAATGCCCAGCAGTTACCAGTGGCAAAGAAACATTCTTCCTGCCGCTGCCTTCCTTTGCTTCTTTATCAACTCTAAAGTTCCTGGGAGGGCTGGTTGAGAAGCTGGGGGGAGGAATCAACATTTCAGAGGAAATGCCCCCTCTGTTGGAAAGAACTTGTGAAAATACTCTTCTTTTGTGTAGGTGGTTAAATTGCCAGCCCAAGCAGAGAGACAGAAGACAACAGGGCATTGCTGTTAGTACTTTATACAGCATAAAAAGCAAAGAAACAGTCACAGCAATATGAAATGATGCTGATAAAGCAGAACTGAGAAACAGAAAATGTTATGTTCCTGAATAAACAGCACTGTGTCAGTTATGTATAAACAAGGATAAAATATTCCATATTGCTCTAAATAATTTTTTTAAAATTATTTCCAAAAGCATAATACAATACTGGACTATAATTTCACATAAATGTCAAGAGTTAACACATGTAGACCAGAAATCTGGAGTTCATCTGAGCCAAAGCTATGGTTCAGACTGATAGAAGTGAAAATAAGCCTCTGCTTTTAAGGGTCTTCAACACTAAAGTTGAGAAATCTTGAATGATCATGTGGAAATTTTCCGCCTGCTTGGAAACTTGCACTTGCAACTTTTTAATTATAGAAATTATCGGAAATGAAAGAAACCTATATATATTTTACTGCAAGCAGCACTGGTCCATAACTAAGAAAAATCTATTTCTGAACTTCAGTTGTAGTTTCTTTTTCAGACTTTTCTTCTCATTAACTTTGTGTTTTGTTTCAAGCTGGAAGGGTATCTAATTTGGTATGGTATAAGAAAAGAAAATGTACAGGACTATTACTGAATCACATTCACCACACCTCCAGCTGGGCATTACAGATTGTGTGAAAAGGAGAATGCAACTTTGCCAAGCAGAGCTCTTGCTGGCTGAAGCTCCACAAGGCATGGTGATATCCCATTATCCCTACAGCAAAGGGGCTCTCAAAAGCCCCATCAAATCAGCCGCTGGGTTTAGTAAGTGGGTGACTGCCCTTAGAAAGCAGCCTGTCATGAGATAATTTGAAGAAATTAGTCCCTAACTGATTCATTAAATAAAAGATCTCTTTATATAAAAGGTGTTCTTCCCATGTTACAGTTTCCTGTATAAAGAATTTTAAATATAATGGTATTTCAGATACATATATTTTTATTTGTTTCTTATTCTTCTTTATTATAAAGAGATTTAGAGAACATTATGGAACCAGGAAAAAAAAAGGTTTCACATCTACAAAGGTAAAAAGAGATACCGAAAACAATTTTTATTATTTTTTAAGATTACAAGCAAGGCACTGGAAGCCAGTGAAATTTCAGCTGTAAGTCTGTAAAATTGAAGGGATTATTGCGTAATAGTTCTGTATTTTGTCTCCTCACTATTTAAATGCTTTCCAATTACCATTGAAGTCTAACTTCAGTTGAACAGCTGTTTTATGAAATCAGATTTTTTTAATTAAATAATTAATCTACAGTGATCATTAGTTCCTTGCCTACCTACAAAATGACAAGCAGAATTAATATTCCATGCAGTTTACAACTAGAAGGCTTGTGTAAAGCCTAGACACAAGTTATTACACAAGTAAAGTTTCATATGAGCAATGTTAAAATATGTGTTGAATATTAAAAGTTAATGAATGTAGTAATCTATCTTATAATTTCTTATGTAATAATTTTAGATTTGAATGTTCAATATCAAATGCTGAAGATTAACTTTGAACTAATTGGTCTTGCAGAAAAAATTTAAACAGCAATATAAGGGAATAAATAAGAAAAAATAAAATTTATGGTGATATAATTTATTTCAAATATGAGGAACTCTCAGCTAAAGTGTGGCAGTTTCCAATTTTGGAAAGTGAATTCTGTGACAAACCAAAAGCAATGTCAGCAGTAAAAAAAGTTGTATTAGCTTGGCTCTAGTATTTAGGTGCGCTCATTTCTTCTTTGCATTTAGCAGAAAACAGTGTGTTTTTCTATACAAATTAATAAAAGAAGCCTATACAAGTCTTATTCTGGGTTAAATAGGCTATTATTGTTCTGGTTTGCCTACAGAATGTTAAAACTTGTAGTATCCCTGTACTTGGGGTGAAAATTTAATAGGAAATAAGATTTGTGTCAAGCCAAATTTGTCACATAATATGTAAAGGACTGTAAGTGAGTAAAGGAGTGCAGGTTGGTCTCAGAAAAGTATCTTCTTTGGTTTATAGCATATTCTGGGAGAAGAAGGAGAAACACAGTTTGATTTCAATACACTTGATATCTTGAGCATTCTAGAGATAACTGAGTGCAAAAGAATGTAAGAATAAAAGTGCTTTTATCTATCTATATGCTGATATTTGAGATTGGAGCCTACAGAACTAGGCCACGCTCAGGTTTGTAATAAAAAATATTCTGTCAAACAGCTGAAAAAAAGAGAAGAAAAGGGAGAAAATATTACCTTGCAAAAACCACATAGGAAGCCAGTCAAGCAGAACCACATTACACTCACTTGTTGGACTGTGCCACAACTTTTCACCCCATTTTAGTGCAAACTTCATCAATTTTTCAACTTTGTAAAAGCAGAAAGTGTTGCAAAAAAGAAGTCAGATTAAGAGTACTGACAGACGTTATATAGAAATTTCTCCTGTATAATGTTCTTTTAAAGGAACAGCACTATTCCTTCTTAGTAAATGTGATGCTAGTTTTACCTCCTCTAGTAAAACTAACACATTGTAATTGTATGGTTCACTTGCAGTGCTACTACGCTTTTAATGCCTTTGTGCAGTATAAGCACGATTTCTGTATAGATAATTAATAACATCTGCCTCTCTCACATGACATATGGGGCTTCTTAAATATTTTTTTCCCCACAAGTTTTGCAGGGAACTCATAGGAAAAGTTTTAAAATATTTAGATTTGTGTGACTTCCTAAAGGTCTTCAAGCTCCTAAGAAAGCAGATAACTTAACTTTTGCATTTGAAAGTACACAGTTTAAAATTCAGCTTGTTCCTGTTTTTTAAGTAAGGAATATATTAATAAGAAGAATTAATCTTAGAGTGTAATGTATGAAATATTTTGAAGTTAAATATGTATGCACTTTCATAAAATGGTTGTCTACCCAAAAGGTGTTCATATTCCAGACCTGATATCTTTAGACTCTATAAATACTCGAAGAAATATTGTGTTTGTATGCTTTTGACACAAAAAGGAATACCTCTGTTTTCAATTATGGGGAATATTAGACATGGAGAAGTGAAATGACCTGAACAAATATCACAAAAGAAGAATCAGGAATTGAATCTGGATCTCCTGAATGTTAATTTTGTGGATTTATTTACTGAAGTAGTCCTTTACGAAAGAAATTATGTGTTACTGTTCTGCATCTTTCATATGACTTTGCTGCACTTGTTCTTTTGGCTCCTGATAAGGTAGTCATGTGGTTTAGAAAAGAGCAAAAAGCTGCATATTCATTTCAGCAATTGTGAAAGGAAGCAGGTGGCTAGTTGTTATTCAAGTAAATTCTGTTTTTCTGGACCTTGGAACTAACTTTTATAGCCAGCTGATGAAATAAGTAAAAAGAGTTGCATGATTCACGGTGCTATCTAATGACTGCTAATTGGAAGATATGAGGTTGTTATGAGGAATTACATTTTCTGGTAAAAAATGTGATATATGTTGTCAGCATTTCTGGAAGACTGATTGCATTCTTGATAAATCTGAGCAATTCAGGTAGAATTTAGCTCAGCTAAATTTAACTACTTAAATATATATATACATCTGAACTATGCTATTGACCATAGACATCTGAACTTCTTGTACAGTCAATAAAGAAATGTACCATCAAGAGAGCTTAAGTTAGTTTCTGAGGCCCAACACTAGTAGGCTAGTAGGTGACTAATATTAAGGTGAAAAGAACTCTGCATTAAGTGAGAGCTCCAGAGGGGAGAAGAAGTCACGTGAAGAAGAGATGTCTTGTCACTGGGTGAAGCAAATAGTTAAAAAATAAAAATGAGAAATAGAGATGTCTAAGAAAGACATACCTGGTATTGTATGTGTTACATATAAGAGGCAGTTATTTTAAATATGATTGTACAACTGGAAAAAAACCCAAAACCAAAACCAAAAACCAAACACGGTTAGGCAGGTATATTTATCTTCTAGAAATTATGTTGCAATTGCTTTGTTTATCTATCTGTTTAAATATTCTCTTTTCTTCCTTAAATTAAAAAATTTTGGTAAACAAAGTAGGTTAAACTTTATTTTGTAGGGTTAGAAAATTGGGTCACTGAGCAGCAGAAGTGTTTGTATCATTTTCCCAAGTTTCTGTCTGGAATCTTTTTTTTTGTAGTGGCCTCTATAAAGTTTAAACTCAGCTCTTGTTGGTGCTAGTCAAATTTTGGCAGAAGGAAATACTGTACCAACATCTTACCATCCTCACATCAAAGTTTCAAAATCATAAGACTGTCCTCCAGAACAGAAAGAAGCTTTACAAAAAAAAATCCTTTTTCCATTTTTTTAATCCAAGTATTATTTAACTCTAGAAATTATCTTTCTGAAGAAACTTCATAGAAAAGAAAGAAATTCAGGAGAGAGACCAAAATACATGCCCAAAAGCAAGTTATCTTTAATAATAGGGAAATAATTATTAATAAGTCTGAACACTTCACATTTTATTTTTATTATGTTTTTATTCAGAGGGAATTTAATCCAAAATATCTTGTGAGGGTTAGAACCACACTTCAGTCTCTGGTGTTAATAAAAATATTATCTTTAATAGAAGGAACTCAGACAAAAATATTCTCAGACAAATTTATAAGGTGGAAATTTGTGACGAGTTCACATTCAGCCTGAAGAGGGTTGCATTTTGGGACATTTTGTTCAATGCAGCATCACAAATGCTTCTATGAATCTTTACAGTAGACTAAAGCCCAGGAAATTTAAAGGAACTTTTTGCTACAAAGGGGTTAATTGAGTGTGGACAGATAAAGAAATCACACAGGGATGAAGGGCAGCCTGAGTTAATGAGAAGATGCAAATAAAAACTAATTCTCGGAACAATTACTGATTATTACTTTTTAATTCTTCTTAAATTCTTTGTATTCGCTATGTTCAGGCTAATACAGAGTAAAAGGACAAATTTAGGAAGAATGCAATTTCAAAACTGATACAGTCTACAGAATGAGACTTTTGATTCAGATTCACTGCTTTCAGACTACAAAATATTTTAGGATATACTTCAGGCCAAATCCAGTCCAGAACATTAGCAGCAACAACAAGGTAATTTCTAGTTTCATTGTCCTGTGGTCAGTGTGATATATTTGGACAGAGTCCCCTTTTCAGCTAGGCTTAATACTCTAAAATGACATGTAACATCTCATGGTAGCCTCAGCAAAGGAGGACAAATATAGGTTTGAATGTATAAAATTATGTGGTTCTTCTGAATAAATAATGTCGTTCTCCTTTACCTAAAAGAATGTAGATTCATTTCTGGTTAATTTGACTTTCTTGTTTCTTTCAAACAGGGCAGCACTCTTCATAAGTATTAATTTCCCACACAAATTAGTGAGAAAGACAATGCTGGTGAAAAATTTTCCAGTCAAAGATTAAAATTACTGAATGCAGAAAACATAGTTGGTTAATATATTTCTCAGGTTATGGATTTTGGAAGTCGAAGTTGTGAAACTTCTATAAAAATTTTAAGAGAATAATCATAAGATCCTGAGAGCATTAAAGTCTGGAAGAAAGTATTCAAATAAATCTTTATTCCAAGATAAATTCCTGAGAATAGCTGCAGGAGGAACATGTTCAATGACATAAGCTTAGAATTAAGTCTTTCCGAAAATTAAGTGTCAGTATATGATTTTATTTTTAGGGAGATCATTTAAAGATATTTAAAAAACAGGATATTAGCTGTGGAAAATTACTGGTCCTTAAACTGAAATAAATAAAATATGACCTTCAGTACAAAATAACTCCTCCCTTCTTACAGTTATTCAAACAGTGAAGTCAATTGGTCATTTGTTGGGTGTTCAGCCCACAGAGAAATAAGATCCCAGCTATGGCTGATCACGATTTATGTATTTATAAATACTTTTACTTGACAGGCTTTCTCAATCAAGCACACTCCTCTTTTAGAAGAAAATGGCAAATGTCCATTGAAGTGGCAAGTAATAGTACTATTTCTCAGACAGGCTTCTATTATACTGAGTGTTTTAGTCTGAAGATCTTAACATGGGAGCTGAGTGCCAGATCTGCTGAGGTCCTGTGAAAAGTGCTATATAAATAACTGCATTTTAGTAATTTAACTATGTAAATGAAGTTTCAAGCTGAATAGAAAGTGAAATTCTATTTCACTTTCTCAAAAAAAACCCAAAAGAGTTCCCATTTAATGAAAGATTATATTTACAGTGAACTTCAGAGGAAAGGTCCGAGTAATCTATGCCAGACAATCTTCTTGTCTGAGATGGGCATGCAAAAATACTGGGCCATGGTTCAACCTCATGCACTGTCTCATTTAAAGAAAAATAAATAGGGCTTTATATTAACTGTTTTAAAGCAAATTCTGATGTAGTTTAAAATATCTGGACATCTTATCACCAGTCTATTCGATCAACATAGGTAAGATTCACAGTTATGCTTTAACATTTTTAGGAAGTCTAGTAACTTCTTTGTGATTTCCACGAAAAATAGTTGTATCTGAAATTATTAGTCAAGCCAACGTGACTTTTGTGGCAGCCAGAAGACAACAGTTACTTTGATCAGTTTGTATACCATTAACAAGAACTGACATCTATGATATATGAGTTCCAAGAGTTTAATTTTGGATTAGTTCTGATTCCTTGGACTGGTGCCCAGTAACAGTAGGAGTGCGTTGGGTGCAATCCTGGAATCTAAATTCCAGTTTAGTTGCATCAGAAAGGAATCCAGTTTGCATCTTCTCCCACTGCTTTGCAATGTGAACTGAGCCATGATGTGTGAATCAGAGGATTCACTCCATAGTCGTAGTCCTGACCAGAAAAAAAGTCTTCATGTAAAGAGATACAACCTTAGTCTACTATTCTATTTCTTCTGAGGTAAAATGTTAGTGCAGTCAAAACAGAGTTTAAATTCTACAGATGATGCTGTTTACTTCCTTTACTTCTATAACAAATAATTCATGATTGAACTCGTAGCAACCACTTTAATCTAAGCTTCAGGTGAACCTTCTCAAACTCAAGCATCCTTTGACCTTGAGACTAGAAATGACTGCTGATTGTGGCACTAGGTATCAAATAAAAAGGGGGCCAAATGAAGTCCCAAACATTTCAGAGAAGAATGCAGCAATATCAATTACAAATAGGTTGTTTTGTTCTTATTGAAACAGTTAAAAAAGGAAAGAAATGTCCCTTAAATATAGTCAAGAAATATAAGTGGTACAAAGAAATTGCAGGGTACAAAGATTTGGTCAGAAACTGAGGAATGGGTAGAGCTCTGCAATGGCAAAAGTGACTAACCTAGTCTTGTAACTAATACATGTTTCCAGAAAAGTGAAATAAGTGGTAGTCACTGATTAGAATTTCTTCTCACAAAATAGTATGACTGCTAAAAGTGCAAAGAGAGATAGGCAATTGCCTACAAGTGTGTCCTGTAAAAGGTAATAGACCTGCAGCTGTGATGGAAAGGAGTCTTTGAGCCTGAATGTTTCATATCTGTTCATGCACAGGCTTGAAGAGACAGGAACCCTTTTTCTGCTGCATAAGTTTCTGGATCCCATGCTGATACTGACCTTATGAAGAGGAGGAGGCTGATCTGCCCTCATTCCATGTAGAAGCAGCTCAGCCTTCATGTCTGCCTAAGATAGATGGGAAGATGTATAGGTCAGGGGCAAGGAAAAAGGGAGAGTGGCTACTCTGCTGTGAAAGCACTGAATGTAACAAAAGTCTACCTTAGCATGGAAGGCAGAGGGGTATGCAAGTATGGGGAGGAGGGAATGGCTCCTGTCCACAGATTAAAAAGTCCTTGCTCTCATTCCTGTCCTTCTAAAATCTGTTGGAGTATGTCTCAGTCTATTTTCATTGAGACAGCTTATGAGACATTAATGTTTTGCTTACTCCCTTACCCTTTTTCTGTCTGTTACAATGAACCCTCAACAATCAATAGACAATTCACCCCAGGGATTCACGTCCTAGGAGGTGACACAAAATGCTGCACCCGTCTTCATCCTACACAGTCCTTCAACACTATTTCTGTAATGCTCTATAATGCATTGACCCTTGAGCAGTATGGGCACAGATTAGTTTGTGCGGCTTGCTCTTGTAACCACAAAGCATCCCCCAATATCTTTAGCACTGGAGAGTTACCTTCTAATCCTACTTCCACCTCAGCCCACTTTGTCTGCCCTCACTTCTCTGGAACTGACACTGCCCAATTTTCATAGAATCATAGAATCACCAGGTTGGAAGAGACCCACCGGATCATCGAGTCCAACCATTCCCACCAATCTCTAAACCATGCCCCTCAGTACCTCATCCACCCGCACCTTAAACACCTCCAGGGAAGATGAATCGACCACCTCCCTGGGCAGACCGTTCCAGTGCCTAATGACCCTTTCAGTGAAGAATATTTTCCTTATGTCGAGCCTGAACCTCCCCTGGTGGAGCTTGAGGCCATTCCCTCTCATCCTGTCCCCTGTCACTTGGGAGAAGAGGCCAGCACCCTCCTCTCCACAACCTCCCTTCAGGTATTTGTAGAGAGCAATAAGGTCTCCCCTCAGCCTCCTCTTCTCCAGGCTAAGCAACCCCAGCTCTCTCAGTTGCTCCTCGTAAGACTTGTTCTCCAGCCCCTTCACCAAAATTCAGTTTTCTACCACGTCAAAACAATTTTTCTTCCTGTACAGATGCAAAAAAGGTGTTTTCTATCAGGATACAGTTTCACAGAATTTTTCCCCCTTTTAGGGGTAATTCCTGAAATGTAGACAATCAAGTCTAAACCTAAGGAACTGTTTCTTCTTTTCTAACAGTGTTACTGGGAAATTGGAGGTTTTGTTTATTTCTTATTTTTCTATTACTAAAAAATTCAGGATTTTGAACCCACACCCAGCATATTGCCATGTGCCACGTACTTTACTTAAAGCACACGAATGACACTATTGAAATCAGTGCGGGTGTTTGCACTGTGAAGGATGTCTGAAATATTGCCTTGCATTACTGGAACAGAAGTAGTATGTTTTATTGGTTAATATATTCAGTTCTTACAAACTGTGCTGCAATTAACTTTGTGTAATACCCAAAAAATCAGTTTGGGGAATTTTAATGTGTCCAAAAAGGCAAGAAGGGTGTGGGGTTGTTGAATGAATGTTTTTAGCATATTCACATTTCTCACAGAGTTATAATTTTAGGGTATTTGGTGTTCCTAGCTGTCCCTATTGATAGAAATTGAATCAAGTCATTTTATGCAACCAGAAAATTAAGTCATCTTGTTTCTGGCATTTTTGGTGATGCAATAATTTGGCTCTAAATCCTTAGGAAAATATAACTGAAGAAATAAGAGTTACACAAGCTGAAGAAGTGATACTCAGGAACACAGGATTTTTTGCATTTTACAGATCACATTTGTATTCCAGATGATTTAACAACTACTAATATTTTAATTAAGCATACAATCATAGAATCATAGAATAGTTAGGGTTGGAAGATCATCTAGTTCCAACCCCCCTGCCATGGGCATGGACACATCCCACTAGGTCAGGCTGCCCAAGACCCCATCTAACTTGGCCTTGAACATCTCCAGGGATGGGGCAGCCACAACTTCCCTGGACAACATGTTCCAGTGTCTCACCACTCCCAGGGTGAAGAAGTTCTTTCTTATATCAAGCCTAAATCTGCCCCTTTCCAGTTTATACGCATTCCCCCTCGTCCTGTCACCACAAGCCTTTATGAACAGTCCCTCTTCAGCTTTCTTGTAGGCCCCAAATTTTGTTTGTTATTTTTTAAATTTATCTCAGTAACTGTTATAGTAATCATCCTGAGCAGCAACTAGCACAGCAACATCACACTGTATAACTTGCTATATTGTAAATTAGGGCTTCCCCCAGGCAGCTATAATTTGTATGTCCTTCTGGTTTTGCCTGCTTTAACTTTTCTATTTTAGGGAATACACATGTGCTTTGTGTTAGAGCAGAGAAGTCATAGCAGACTAAACTACAGTCTATGGTGACTTTCCCTTTTGGGTCATGCCCTCCTTTGGTGTTGGAGGAACATGGTCACTTAAAAAAACAAATTATGATTCAGAGAATCCCTACGCAGACATCATCCAGGGAAGAGTGGTTTTCACTGTGCCCTCACCAAGTATACAAAGTCTCTATATAAATAGAGACTGGTCATGCACTGGTCTAATTAATCAGATCTCTAATTCTTGCCTTGCCTATTACATACAAAGTGGGTTTGTAAATTCAAAATAGACATGGTCTAGAGCCACAACATTTATAAGATCATAGTATGTAGGGATGGAAAACAACTGATACATCATCCGGTACACCTCCCCAGCAGGGCAGGGTGGCATAGTTAAAAATGACCCAAATAACATGGCTTTGACCACATCTCAAGCCAGTCAGTCCGCTGCCTAAATCATCCTGCTGCCAAGATGCTATCCTTGATTTTTTTTGATACCCTGTTTCATCGGTCCAGGCTCTCACTTTGAATTCAGCTCAGCAACAGTGAGGGAGTGAAACTCCCTTGCTTTCCATATTTGAGACAATTGTTCTCCTCTAGTTTATGCACTTATCTTGTTGCTGTTCTTTTGAATTTGAGAAAACTGTGTATATGAAGTTTCTGCATCAGCCAACATAGCCTTGGAATTCTATTTTTATTTTTTTTCTCACACTTGGTAATGTGGCTGCACTTCTGCTACGTAGCTGCAAAACTGGATTTCTGGGTAGTTATTCTAATGACTATAACTATTGATTTTGTTACTGGAATACTGTTAAGTGACTACAAAGATGGCATTATCTTAGCAGATGAGGGTAGTGCTTGTCTATCCTTAATAACAATATAAATTATCTGAACAGTTTTCTTTGAGATAAAATACCCACTTATCTAGTTGTAAAATAGACTGACACTCCTCTCTCATTTAGTCAAGTTTGTAACTTAAAGGATTAACTTAATGCTGCTTGATAACCTGTCCAGAGGCTTCAAGAAAGCTGAAGTTGTTGGCTTTTGAATAAAGAGAATGTTTCAAAGTCTCTTGTTCCTTTTTCCTACTTCTTTTTTCCTTTAAGTAAATGTGTTAGTGGTTCAAATAAATATCTGTCTAGACAGATGTCAAAAACTAACTCCAATGACAATGACTTTCTTCATGCGAATACTAAAGTAGATGGCAAAAAAATAAAAGAAGTATTTACAGTGTAAAGAACACTAGAGTTCTAAATGCAAAGCCAGTTCATTTTGTGTCAACTAGCATACAGTAAAGGGCAATAAGTCAACTAAGCAAGAAGTTCTCATACACAGAGATATTAATGGCTATGAGTACATACATGTATGTGTGTGTGTGATAAAGCAGTTAGAAATGTAGTAATGGATTTTTTTTCTCCTATGAAAGTGATAAACGGTTTAATGCTGGGATTTCTAAAGACCCTAAAGGGAACAGATTATTCAGTTCTCACCACAGTGGATTCCTCATTCCTTTGACATGTTTTTTACAGAATTTGAAAGGTTTGACATCACCTGCACTTCCCAAAGCTATCTATGGCTATGGTGATATCAAATTCTGCTCGAAAGAAATTGCTGCAAAATACTGGGGATTTGTGCACTTCAGTGCTCAGTGTCACAGTACCTAAATGTTAGCTGCCTGAAAACTGTAAAGGGATTCAAAGCAGGATATACACCTATGAATGTCTTTAAACTACAGAGAGAATTAATGCTTTAACCACTGTGACACAGAATCATATCAGCTAAGCTTCTTTCTGTGTTCCAGTTGAATACAGACAGCTTGCATCCAAACATGGCCATATTAAATGCCCAAAAATATGTCTTCGGATTTCCTTCTTCTTTCCTTCAGTTTTTGGACCTATGTTGCTGTTGTACGAAATCTAATTAATTTCTAAAAGCAGATTATGTCACACTGATGCAAATCTCTGCATATACCAATACTTTCTGTCTGCTTTTGGGATTTGTCATGGTGAATGTCTTCCACTAAAAGGGGTAAGTGAAAATACAAACTAAGTGTAAGACAGGACTTTTGTCCAGACTGACGATGTCATCACCTTGTTCAAGTAGGAATGCAGAATCCATTAGCAGACAATAAAACTGGAACTGATTTTCAAATATTTTGCATTAAAATGCATTTGCAGCTTCAAAACCTGCAACTGATTTGTGGTCAAAATGGTTTGTTTTTAACAAATGCTTTCCATTTCACCTTTAAGATCATAATTACATTAAAAAATTGGCTGTAGGCTGCAGACAGAAAATTTGTAGGTTACATCTGTATGTGTCTGATCAAGGAAAGTAAGCTTTTGTTTACAACTGTCTCTGATGATGGTCAAACCACTTCCTTCTTGCATAGAGATGTTAATAACTAGAACTGAAGCAACTAAACAACACCTTTAAGGCAAAAAATTCTCTCTATTATATACACAGTATTATGTTTTGTGTCTTTTTTAAATAGTGAAGAGTCATGAAACAATCAACTGGAAGCAAAATAATTTAAAGGCAGTTATACACAGTATTCACATTGTTTGTTTGGGATAACAAAGAACATCATTAAGTTCTGAAAAAATATATTCCTTATTCTGAGTTAACAGCAAATATCTGATAGCCGTAATTACTTAATATTTGAATTTTGTCCATAACATTTTTATTTACAGCTCAGTGATCTGTTGAAAACAGGCCATGCTATATTCATCTCGATCATCAACAACAAGTAATTGTTTCATTTATTTTTTCTTTTGAGAGACTTCAACAAATATTTAGTAGCTAAAATATAACAAAAAAATACATTCCCCCTAGAAAAATCAGTAATCTGATTTTCGCCCATAACTAACCATAAAGATTTCTGTGACCCATATACTAATTTTAAGTCAGGCACCTGGAGCTGATTTCAATAATAAGAAATATCAATATGTCATTTTTTGAGAAAATCCTCAAGAGGGCTCCATTTTAAGAAAGAAACATTTATTCCATCTGTTTTTTAAAGGTTAAGCAAAAGTATGCAATCTAGATCCCAGGTAGTATTGACATTCACTTGTAATTAGTCAGAGAAATGATGCTATGGCAAACAATGTTCCAAGGACAGTATGTTTCAATATTTACCTGTCAAACCCCAGTCTTTCTGGAATTAAGAGGAATGTGATTTAATAGAGTATCCTTATGCTTCCTTCAGAGCACTAATTACCATGTTATTTTGTGGCTAGTTTGAAGTATAGGTTCATGATCAGTCAAACTCTCTTGCTTAATAAATATTGTCTACATTTGATCTTGGATCAAATAAAGCATGCACTGTATAAAACAAGGGAAATAACATTTCCCTGTCCTGGAGACATGACTTATAAACACATCTACATTCATGCAGTGTTAAGATCCAACATTTGCAGACAAAAACAAAAGACTAAAATATTTCTAATCTGAAAATTCCATATGAGGCCTAGGTTTTATTATTATTTCCTGTTATTTTCTTGTATCAAACAGGATCTGGCAACATTCTTCTGCTATCATTAGCATATCCTCCCAAGGGTCAGTAGGGTCATCCAAGCTGTGTTTTTGCTCTTTTCATTGAGATCCCAGAAGACATTATTGAGTAATTACTCACCTGTTGGATCAGCTTTCTCTTGTTCTTGTGGTGTCTTGTCAGAGCTATTACTTAATGTGTCCACAGAATTTTTTATGGGTTGATTAGGAGTTACGACGCTTCAGTAACAGCACTGTGCCAATGAAAAGCAGTTTTGTGTTACAGTTTCTTCCTGTATCGCTGATGCAAGAAAGCCAGTTACCAGTTCGTGATGGAGACTGGAGCAGACATGAATTCCCACCTCTAAGGAAGAGATAAGATAGAGATAATAATTTCATGACATGCAGATCTTCCCATCATCTCCTACATCTTTTGTAAGGATTTCTGTACAATAGAATTTGAAAGCTGATGTGTCAGTAAGGACTGCAATGCCCAGAGGAAAAGTAGTGACATAAAAAATTGTATAGATGGAGAACTGTGAAAGGACTTCTTTAAGTGTTTTTTAAAGTTTTGTCTACCAAATAAATGAAGATATGAATACCTGTGCAATACAGCTGCCACAGATTATAGTACTAATGAGGCTACAAGCATCATTAACACCAGTGAAGATCACACGACTCCTTTTGGGATTGCACACCTTTTAATCTGCAATTCTCTTTCTATAAAGAAAGAGAATTCCTGCCATGGCACACTGTATCATCATCAGAAGAAGGCAGAAGTCTTATAACTTTTAAATCTGGTTTTAAGTTACGGTTATGTCTATTATTTGACCACCCCAGCTTTAAAATTTCTAAACACTTCATTTTGCTTTATTGTTATGATATTTAGAATTTGTTACTGGTCCTAGTTGCTGCAGATCTACTTATTTATATCACTCTCCTGCGCTTACATTTCACTCTATCAGCTAAGCTTAAACCAGTTCACACAGTATGTCATCAGTATTTTGTGTTAGAGTGTTTAGATTTACAGGCTCAATGACTTCATCACAGTTGCTCAGGATCTGCAGCGGCTGCAGCAAATCAAACTATACATAGCAATTCACAATTAAGTTCTTTGAATGGCCTTCTTTACTGTGCAACAACCTTATCTTTATCTTTCCTACTAAGAAAATATGTCATCTTCCTCTTTAGGTCAGTGTAATTGTATTAATTTTAAACCAGCAATCAAATACAGGTCTTGCATTTGAATTTTCAAATACTCTTCTTTAAAGATTTCTATGCAAATTCTTATATTTATCTGTCAGCTTTTACTTAACTAGAGATTTTACTACTGAAACAAACTCAGGTTTTACAGAGATCTGTTATATTTGCCTTATTAACAGAAAAGAAGCAGAAAACCCACCTTGTTTACTCTTCAGAGACACAGCACTGTACTACATGCAGGCTCTACAGCCTTAGGGCATCTGTGTTTGTACTCATCTAAGATTAAATCCTAATATTTGAACATCTTTGTTGCCATCATTCTATTACTGTTTAAAATCCTTTAAGAACAAGTCTTTCAAAATATCCCTTGAGGCGAGAACATATGCCTATTTAATTGAAAAGATGCTGGGGCAAAGAGCTTGACTGCCTTGCCTGAGGCCAGAGGTTTCTCTTGACTTGAAATTTTGTGTACCTTTCCACTACTTGCTTTACATCAAAATTTGTTGCGTAAGGACGTAAGACTTGCAATCCTTATGCAGCAATTTGAAGAGAATAAAAGAAAAGTGAGGTTTCACCCTGTAAGAACATTCAGTTTTCTCAAAAAAAAATCAGCATACTCTGATGCATGAATTTTCCTTTTCTCTTCTATCCTGTTAGGTCTCTTTCCAGTGCAGACATCTTTCTTTGTACTCAGCAGCCATTCCCAGCTTGCCCATGCCAGTACCTCTCGCTGACAGACAGAGCCTTAACTTCAAGTGGCAGCTCAAGCTTCTGCTTCTACACCTTTTCTCTGTGGCCCTTCTCTCTGCAGGCTGGGGAAGAAGCCTGAGGCACCTGCATGGCCCACCCTGCTTGAGAATCAGATTTCAGACAAGAAAACTTTGCTCTTGGGCACAAATATGAAAATCAGGTTTTTGGGGTATTTCTGATTCTACTGGAGCTTCAGTCCTGGATCATGTTGTGTTCGTAGGGAGCCAAGGAGCTCTGTAATGCTTGAGGATGTGTGGGGTTATAAATGCATGTGAGTGCATGTAAGTTCATGTTGGTGGGGAATTGCCCTTATTTGTGTGTATGTCTGTTTGAATAGACCTGCTGCACCCTATGTTTTATATAAATACCAAAGAAGGCCCATAGTTTCCAGCAGCTCCCAGTTCCTTCTCCGCAAGTGGAAAAAGAAACCAGAATTTTAAAGTTGGGTAAATTGTTGCTCTAAGATTTTGTTACCACCCCAGGGTAGCTAAAGTCTAACTATTCAGCTTATTGAGCATCTATAGTATTAGCTGCAGCCTGGCAAAATTAAGAAAACAATACCCTATTACAGCTTGGAGAGGAGTTCACGAGAGAGGAAGGATTTGGAGGTTTACACTAATGTTTGCTTTATTGACTAAATAAGGTTTTAGTTTTCATGCAGTGATCTCACTTCTGGATTTGTGTGTCCTTTCTGAAAATACATACATTAAATATAAGGAATGTTGTGTTTTCTATATTAGGTTCATTCAAAAAGAAAAAAAACTCCATAGGCTGTCTCAGAATTAGAAATGTTTAAACTTTGGACACTGATGTTGAGAAAGAATGAGTCTTTGAGATTTCTATTAATTGAATCTCTGGGGTTTTTTTTTTATTTTGTGGAAAAACATAAATATTTCACTAAGAACTCACAGAATCACATCCAAAGACAAATGAGAATTTTCAGGGGGTCTTCACTAAACTCAATCGTCACCAGATCATGCTCATTTACAGTAGATTTTAGTGGTCAAATGCAAAACATTTGTATGCCTCAGTACTACATAATGGTGCCAATAAACTCATCTATGCTGAGGTGAGCGCTCGGAGGCAGAACCTACATTGCCTTCTCCACTGACAAGGTCTCAAGTGCACATGCTGAGCTACTGTCAGACAACTGGCACATCAGCATAAAATACAGTGCAACCTGCAGTTGTGTGCAAGAAATGGAGCAAATAGTTGTGTGATTTAGCTCTTGCTCCTGCGGCTTAACTGCTGTTGGCACAGTTTCCAGCTGATTTAAAGCAAGCTCAGATATGTGTATATGACCTGCTGTTGGAGAACTAACAGGTAGGCATGACCTGCTCCTGATTATGCGGCCTCCAGGAGTCCTTGAGCATTCTCATGATTTACTTCTGTCTTTTCACCAAAGCAGCATTTTATTTTCTGTCTTAGTATTTCATAGTTTTTATTCTTCTTGGAAGAGATCTGTCTTCTCACACCCATGTATACAACTATTACAATTGTTAGCTTTTCACTATATTATTGTACCAGATTCTATTTGGTTTGTTGGCACACAGAAATTCCTTACTAAATCTTTCTTCCCAGATATCATCATCTTTTGTTGACTACAGATTTTAGTGCATTATTGTCAAATGCATATACTAGTTTTCATCTTCCTTTCTTTGTGATTCTTTTTCTGTATAAACCCATGAGAAGTAAAAAGACTTAGCATGACTTTAATGTTCCATTCCATTAAAATTAGTGCAATTGTTAATGTCTAAAATGCACCTTGCAAAATTCTAAATTTTTTGAGATCTTCATTACAAAAAAACTTTAGTTCTTAATAAATGTATTCCAGATAGAGAGCTATAGGCTTGATTTATAAAAATGTAGATCTTGCCATAAATATATGTTTAAGTTAAGTTACAAATTACATGAAAAAGATATAACTCTCTGGTATTTGATAGCTGCGACAGAAGAGGTGTCTGCCTGACACTTGTAAACCTGATGCTGTTTATTATGCTATTACAGCTCTCTGCTCAGGCTTTCTATTGATTTTTTTAAAATACTCCCCAATTCTATAAGCATTTAGTCAGATAAGTAATTCTACTGACACGTATAGATGACCTGAGATTTCATACTCGCAGACATTTAAAATGCAATGGGGAGAAAACGCTGTGTCCAACCACATTTTAGGTGAAAAATAAATCTTGAAAGATACACCTTTTCCTTTAAAGTTAAAAAGGATATACAACTGGAATCTTTTGATTCTGATCCACTTACTAGTGTGCTGTATAATGACTGTAAGTGATAATATATTTAAATAGTTAATTCAAGGGTTAATCCTCCTCTAAAACTGAGCTAGGAGTGAAAGCTGAAATGACTTTTCAGAAGGGAGGGACAGGAGAAATTCTGACCCATCTTCCAGTGCTTTACAACATGAAACCACGAAGCAATTGAGGAATCAGTGCACGGCATGTGGATTAAAATGCTTCCTAGAAGCAGCTGGTACTGTATATTGCCTCAACCCTCCCTGAACTTTCTCAGTAAATACAGCAGCCTGACAGCCCGGCTTCCCTGCTGGGTGGATCCTGCAACTCCAGGAGGGAATGGCACTTCTTGTTTTTAATTACCAAAGGTGAAAGGTGAATTAAAACTAGCTGTTTGGCAAGTCAGAGCAAGGGGCTGAGTCCTGAAGAGCACCGAGGAGGAGGGTGCTTTCTTTTTTTTTTCTTTTTTTTTTTTTTTTCTCCCTCTCTCCCTCCCTCCCTCCCTCCTTCCCTGAATGAATTGCCTTGCAGGAGGGACTGAAAATACAGCTTCTTCCTGAATCCACTGGCAGAGTTACTAAAGAGAGCTCAAGACACAACACTGCAGAGTAACGCCTTGGAATGTCCTCGCACTTTATAAACAATTGTCCTAGGGAGGGAATATTTTTACATGACATCTGCACAGCTTGACAAATGGCCAGCCGAGGCTGTGTGCTTCTCTGATGAACACTGAATTTCCCATAGAGATACCCCACAAACTGACCAAAGAGAGAAATCTAACTGCACTGGGAAAGTAGAAGTGGAACTTGGAGCCTAAAAAATACCCCACCACCACAACAAACAAACAGGAGCAGTAAAGTGAAGAACACAAGAATTTGATCTTGGGGCAGGATGGCATCTGCCCAGGACCTTTTAATCCTGGCACTATATGGCTTGATTCTAGAGGTACCGACTGGATGCCATGCAACAGATACACAGCAGCCAAGGTTACGTCTGTCACATAAAGGTAGGTCAGTGTGTCAGGTTTTTAAAGACTTTATGCTACTGTGAGTTCATTGACTTCACTGAAAGTACTGCTGTGGGGTTAAATTATGGTCCTTTGACAGAGTAAAATAATACTATTCAGAAATCTTGTAAATTGTTTCCTTGTATTGAACTGCTTCCATAATTAAGTTTACTGAATTCAGGAAGATTTAAGGAACTTACACTTATGATTTTAGGCTACTGAAATATTCTTCTGCTTGAAAGTGTGTTATATTTGCTTGTGATTCTGTCTTAGCCTTCATGCTATAAGGAGGATTACTGGTCTGTAATAAGAGAAATGGAGAAGATAACCTGAAATTATCTCTGAATAAATATACTCTTATGCATCAACTAACCCTTAAGTAATTAAATGTCTGTTTCGCTTTTAGAATTTTATCTATCTACAAATATAGCTAAGGCAAAAAGGCTGAATTCCTGTGCAACCATATGATTCATTTTCTAAACTAGCAAGTGTCATCACACTATAATTAAAATGACTGTCAATGTAAGTCTGTTTGCAGTTTAACTAAGTTAGTTACCCAAAGAAAAAGTTATTTATTCTTATATATGTGTGTAGATTGCTTACAACTTCTTTTTTTTAAATTATTTTACATTATTTGACTTTCAGTTTATATAAAGCCTGAATTATTCTTCCTTAGCTCCTTCAGAATATCTCCTTGTTCAGTTCAGGATTGCATGTGATTTAAACTCTTCCCTGTGATTTAGTTTTAACCCTGTATATATTTTAAAATACTTGTGCACAACCATAATGCTTCAGTTCTCTGCAGCAGTACATTTGCAGTATGTACATTTGTAGATTGTGTACTTAAAAGTATGTGACAGGCAGTTATTGCAGTGAAAGTGAAAAATTGTTAAGTGCAACATAAGTTGATGACTGGCCAATCAGAAATGTTTTGATATTACCTCTTCTGCAAAGATGAAAAGAAAATGTCTTTTTGCTGACATAGTAGGGAATGATCAAATGCTAATGTACTCAAGAACATTTCTGTGGTTATGAAAGTGATAACTAAGCTGCACCAGTATGAAGCACATTAGAAGACCTTTTAATTATGGATAAGATTTAAGAATTAGCATCAGCTACAGCTTCACATGTAGACAGCTTTAGCCTAAACAAGGTTTAATTGTGTTTTATATGGCAAGCTAAATTACCAATTATAAAGAAAAGAGAAGCTGAATAGGTTAATTGGTTTGGATGTCTTGCTAGGAAGCTATAAGAAATGGGGCTTGCTTTTATGGGGCAGTGAAACACATTGTAAAGAGAGAAAGATTTGTCATGGAAAGCCGTCTTGTAAGTAAACAATTGCTCTCAACGAAATCAATTATATGATGCCTTTTAATATACAAACCATTTCTTTTCTTAGCTTCTGTTTTCAGAGTACAGTACGAATGAATGATAAATGCTGATTATCACATCTCTTATTGTTGAAAGTGTATACCTGGACATGGATTTATTTCTAGGTATAATTACTAAGGCTATCATTATTATTGATATTTGCTTGCACATGATAAGATGAAGGAGATGAGGAAAGCAAAGCAGATGAGGCAAATAGACCTACTGTTATGTTGGTTCAGGACTCTGGCTTAGCTGCCAGTTTTAGCAAGCTCCACTCTGGTGCTGCAACTATTAACTGCTTCTATGCTTGTTTGTAGAAGTAATTGGTTTTCCGCTGACTGGATCAGTGTACATTTCAGTGAATACTACTTCCATTTTTAGCAGGGAGCTAGTAATTTGGTCATAGCACATCATCATAACTGTGATATTTTCAAGGAGATTTTAAAACATTTCTTTTTCACAGAGGGCCAAACCTCCTCTGCCTGATGCCAATTCACTCAGATCCAATGATATAGAAAGATCTATCCCAACTAAATACTCTACCATGAACACACACATCACCATCTTATATTTCACCTTGCACAACACCCTATTACATTTTTCACACTTAGGAAATGTGGTTGGTTTTACAAGCTGTGTTGCGGTCAGTGAGTGCATGACCACATATCCCGTGTCAAAGGTTAGAAATTACATACCTGCCTGCACCCTGGGAACAGCTATTGTAATCCTCCCAGCCAAAAGAATGTAGCAACCAAGCATGAAGACAATGAGTAAATGTCATTGCTATATTCACTAATCAAACAGGAACAGCAGGAGGGTCCGTCATCGTAATTGCATTTACTCTAAAGAAAGGCTGCTGTGGGTACCAGCAAGGCACGGGCTGCTTTTGAAGAGGCGGTCGTGCACCCTCTTTCCAAAGCTGCTCTAGCCTGTCCTATGAGTTGCCATGTGGCACAGTCGATGAAGCCCATATGTGCAAATTTTCAGTGCAGAGTAGCTGTAAATTTTGACATTTCACTGCAAAGACCCTGAAAAATGAAAGTAAGTATGCCTCCTCACAGCCTCTCTTTGTAACTCTATGGATGCTGGTGGTTAGTTGGGAATCAGGCCATTGTAAGATAGGCTAGTGCTGACTGGTAAGTTAAAAGCTTGTATGATGAGGTCTACGGGCATAACATTTTTTTGTTATAGGATGAGTATTTACAACTAGTTATTCTTATTTTAAAGAACCAAGACAAGGGTTCCACAAATTAGAAAGGAAGATTCTCTGATTTTTATAAATTAAAAAAAAAATTGTTGGTTTTTTGTTGTTTTTTTTTTTTTTAAGTGGCACTCAGTGAAAGTGTAGCGAACTGACAGTGAATGTGAACTTTTTGCTCTCACAGCAAACCAGGGTCCACCTGCAGTGCACACATGCTTCCAAACCCACTGCAACAAGATCCTAACCCTTGCACAGGGAGGTCACCTGATGGATAGGAATACCGCAATCCCCTTGCCAATTAAAGGATATATTATGCAACCCCTGTTTGACTCTATGGCCATTTACTCAGCTCCAGTGGGAGTTAATGGAAGTCCTGCATTCCTGAACTACTGTTAAACCTGTCAAGTTAATATAAGCTGTAATGGTGAATTTTGGTAAGATACAGAATGTTCTTCCTTCATAGTAAACTCAACGTAAGAATTTTACCATTCCTTTATATGGGATTAGAATTAATACTACAACCACCCAATAGTCATTTTATGGTTCTAGCATCAGTTTTAGTAAGCTGAACTATAAGTATACCCAGGACTTGAAAGTGTTTTCCTCAAACCATCAGCTTGCGTCTCTGAGGAAATTTAGAAGATAATTAGTACAATTTGTAGCACTAGTACTATGGTTGTGCTAAACATTAGTGTTTGACGATGACCAATGAAGATCTTGTTAGAGGTAATAATGTACTCCAATAGCTTCATGTTGGTTTGTAGAGATAAAACTGTGTTATCACTTATCCAGTATTACAAGGAAATAAGGTTTCTATATTATTAAGTTATAGGTTGACAACTACATTTTAAAATCATTAGCTCATTTTACATACAGTACAGGCTCTGCCTAATGAGGTGTTAATGGAAGCCAAGCTTCAGCCCCTATTCTTTATAGGCTGCTGATTAAATTCTTTCTCAGTATCCCACAGTTCAAGTTCTCGCAATGGGAAATATATAATTAAGGTGAAATCAGCACACACTGCATGTTAAAAAGAAACTATTTACATTACGGATTGAAATAGATTGTGTTTCCAGAAGACAGGAGGGATATATTTATATAAGCCTAACAGAGCTACACTAGAAGTATGTAGGCCTTAAGAGCCCATGAAAGATGTAATTGTATAATTCAACCGTGACACATGGTTTGTAGCGTATTTCTAACAGTCCTTTTTTAACATTAGCTTGTGAATATGGCAAACAGCAAGGGTTACACTGTATGAAAGTGAGACGTTGAGCCCTTACACTGGCCTGTACCATTTTTTTTCGCCGCAACGGGATCTGGTATAGTTGGTTACATGAGGTTTGCAGCTCTTGAGGCATCTGGGTTCTGGTTTTCCCATTTACATTGCTCTTGAGTAACTTCAAGTATTTTGGCATCACTTAATCTCAGGTTGTGTTGCTATATACTGGACACAGTTATTGTCTAGAAAAGGTATGGTTAAATAGCAGTTGTGCCTGCCTTACCCATCCAAATATCTCCCTTTCATCTACTGTGGGAACTGTTTGCTACTTGCTGTAGTAGAGTGAAGCCACAGCAGCCAAAGGGAGCAGACTGAATTTAGAAAGAAAGAATCTGGACTATAAATTTATTCTCCAAGCATAAATATTTCAAACAGCAGCAGCACTTGGAGGCAGAGCTTAGATTTGCAGAGGAAAAGGGATACTCTCCACGTTCATACACAGCTTTTAATATATAGAATGTGCAATGTTAAAAAAAAATAGATAAGAATTTTGTTAGGGCTCTCTAATTATCTTTGAGGGCTGTAGAGGTTTAATACAGCAGAATAAGTTTTTCATTGCCATTTGCAGGAGCCAGACTTCCAGCGTACCTACTTTAAATTTCATGATAATTGTGAAAAAGAATTATTTTTAATTAACACTAAGAGTTTTATCATGCTTATCCATGTAGAACAATAAAGTAAGACAGGTCTGAAAATTTTCTTGATTAAAATTTAGTTTCTCTACTGAGAAATTTTCTTGCAAAAAGAAATTTTATTTCAGAGAATGGTCTTGAAATTTTTGTTGCAATGTTTTACTGTCCTTTATTCTGATCATGTAACTGGTTACCTTCATGATATCTTACTGTGCCTGTTCTCTAGCTAGGTGGCGGCAAATTTACCCCAAGGCTAAATAAAATACTAGAAATATAGGATTTTTTTTAGATAAGTATTTATAAATTATGAAGCAGGTAAATACATTTAGTGCAAGTATCGTATTTTCAATTAGTAATCACCTGGCCACATAAATCATGGCCATGTAACGACTAGCCACTTAACCCATAACAGAATCATGACTGATACAGTTTCATGAATGAAATGTTTTCTATTTTCTACAGCTTTCACTGTAATAGATTTTGATTTAGAATGCCTGAGAAAGACTGGTTTTCCTAGTGAGGCAAGTTAAAATTCTAGAAAGAAGTTCATTTATATTAGGTATAAATCACCTTGAATTTATACCAAAATAAGGGCTTGGATTATGATTGCTGGTTATATATAGAGCAGAGAAGTCTGCATATTAAAAAAGAAAAGAGAGATGATTACGTGTATGTGGCAAGTAATCTCTTGTTCTTACCTAAATTCTCCAGGCCAGAGAGAACTCAACACCAACTAAGAAATGTCTTAGGGAAGGATACATCAATATTTCTGGCCCACCTGTGGATTAGAGAGGAGAATTTTTCCATCACTTCTCCCACTGGACAGACAACAGATTCTTCATCAACAATCAGGATGAGCTTTAGGTTTATTTTTCATCCATATCATAAGAGGTGACTGACAGGATTATTATTGGCAAAGTATCCATGTTAGTTCCTTTCATAACTGCATTTTTGTTGACAAAGGCTTCTTTCTGTAAGTATTGCTGTAGCAGAACTCTGAAGTGATAAGCACCACCAACAGGGATGCAAGAAGCAGACTGTTTGGTGTGTAACATCACTTTCCTGCTTTTACTTTATAGAGCTAAGTACCATCTGAAGGTGCAAGACCAGAGTGTCTTACCTGCTGCCTTCCATGCAGCTACCTCTTGGCTTTTAAAGTGATAATATCGTCTGCTATTTTAAACTCTTCATCAGATATCGTACTCATTATTTCACTGAAAGCATTTTATTTTACTTACATGGAAACAGGACTAATGCTGTTTGTATGATTTACAGTATGCTGTGCAAGGGTGAGCATCTGCTTCAGGCCTTTTGAGAAACCCTTGGTCAATAAATATTCTAAAAGTGTGCAATGGGAGTACTAAATATTAGTGAAATTGCTGCTGTGGTTTTATTCATGTAGCTAGGTAAAAATGATGAAGTTATAGCATGCAGCCAGTGTTAATTAGAAAAATTTTCATTTCTTAAAGAAATTCATAGCCTGCAGGGGTAAAGATGTCAATCTTTGTTTTACTGAAAAAAAAAAAGCTCCCTTAGCCTGAGTATACTATTTTAAATGTTTTGTGTTGGTTAGTTAATTTAAGTAATCAGTTACAGATTCATGATTAAACATGAAAGAAAATGTTAAACGAGAAAAAGAATTGAAATATTGCATTGTAAAAAACATATAGTGCTTAGCTATAAGTCCAAACTCCTGTAAAGAAAGAACATAAATAACTTTGAAGAAACAATATTTGAAAAGATTTTAAAATAAAATCTGCCTTAAATTAATGAAAAATGTAAATTATCATCACCAAGTGTCAGTTTGTGGAACTGAATGAGTTTACTATGTACATTAAAAAAACTAAAAATATCATGATTCTCTCAGAGCATAATTTCAAAACAAAATATTTCCAGTCTATTGTTTCCCCACGTCTGTCATCTCATACTGACAAATTCCTTTTTTGCTTGATCTTAGTTCTTTTAATCTTCCTCAAGGCTACAAATTCTTATTTTTGGAATAAAGAGTTCATTTTGTTAATGAATTCAATTGAAGGCTGACTTCACCATTTATCCTTTAAGCAACTTCTGTTAGTTTTTTATAAAGCTATATATTAATATGTTTTCAGTCATGCTGCATCCCTTTGGCAAACTTTTATGGTAAACACTAAACACTTCCCTCCTTCCCTCTGCTTTCAAAACCATTTCAAACAAGAATGTATCATTATCTATTCAGTTGTTTCTTACCCTGTGATGGTTTTCATGTCTATAAAAATCACCTAGCCAAAAGTATTTTGAGATACTGATGTTTTAAAGAAACAACATTACAAACAGAAGAAAAGGTTTCTCTGCTTTTTTATCAGGGTTTCCATGTGACATTTCTAGATGCTAGACCTTTTCAGAGTATTTGTGAATCACAGTGCATTATGATCAGGGGCCTGGAACTACTGTTTAGCCATGCTGCTCTAGGTGAATATATCATAGTGATGAATCTTTGTTTCTCTTCTAGCCTCCTCTCATTCTTATTTTACCTGTAATTTTGAGGACCTCTAGAATACAATGGCATGTCAAATGTTCCTTTTACAGTTTCTGTGCAAGTATCTACAGGAGATCTGTGACCACAAATATGTCAACAAAGTGATGCTTGCCAAACATCTTGGCCCTGGCATGATGCACAGACTGTGTGTGTAGCTGCAAAATTTGGATCAGGCATGTAACTGAAAAATAATTTTTGATGGAATAGAAATTGACTCTCATCCTTAAATTACTTTTTATTAGTCTTAGGTGAAAGCAGATAATGACAATTATGTCTTGCTATCCTGTCTCAATATAGTACTTGGTATGCTTTAGTACCTCTTCAGTCACTCAGAATCTGCTCAACTTTTACTAAAAGTCAATGAGAGTCTTACAATTACATATAATGACCTGAGATTTGTCCTTGAATACGATGTAATGTTTAAGACTGAAACATCATTTGCCTGATGGAAGTCTTTTGCATTTACCTCAAATTTTTCACAGTATAAAAAAAAAAATAACATTAACCAGGAGACAGCAATACCCTTTGCCATGTTGTCTCTTTGCTTTCAATGGAGAAATTTGGCAACATAAAACTTTCTGTAAATCACATACCTGTTGACTTCTGGTACTTAGATCTCTGGTATCAAGGAACAGATTAAAATCTTATTTTTTCAATGCTTCTGCACGTTAACATGAAGACAAGTTAACATGAAGTTAATCTGTAACAGTCTAATGGCAAAGACTAATTTGCCATATATGTGCAATATCTAGCTTCTAAAATTGTATTACAGCCCTTAGTTGAATTTTCTCACTATTAGCTCTCATATTAGAAACCTAGTTGTGAAGGATAGCTTTCCAGTCAAGGAAGGCTGTATGACAGATGTGAGGGGTTTTGTGCTTTGTGTGATCTTACCATACGGTTGAAAAGATCCCTATGATTATTAAATGTCAAAATACAGAAGAACTAGAAGGCCAAAAATTTCATTCATGGAAATAAAACCACTGAAAATCAAATCAAATCAAACAAAGTCTGTTAGCCAAAACTAAGAGAAAGAAAATAATATCACTGACGCTTCCTCATATCCCTTTGGCCTGAACAGATGATCTTTATTATTTATAAGAATTTGATGACAGGCAATATATAGTCCTCTTTAGACTGTGATTTGGCAGCAACAGCTAAGAAAAACAAGATGTTTATGATCCTTGTGAAATCATGTTGCTAACATTTCTACTTCATCAGTACTGAAGAATTTCTGGTTTCAGGCAAGTTGCTCTTTTAGAGTAGCATGTGAAGTTTGTCCTCTGATTCTATTTCTTTAAATCCTCAAAAATATTTTTAGATACAAATTTAAAATGTTCTAAACTAGATCCCTCTAGTATGATGATGGGAATATTTTTGCAAACTCTCTGCAAAATAATTTTCTAAATTAAGGAAGCAGTGTTTGGAAGACAGGCATTCTGTGAAAGAAGACTTCACTCCTCTTATGTCTTTAGTGTATCTATTCTTTCCTTCTTCTGTGTTTATTTTTATCTAAAGGATTCCTGACTTCATACTGTGAAGCAATTGGAGCTTCTGTGGGGAGTCAAACAATGGGCTTTTTACTGTTTCTAAGTTTGCTTTGTAGGCTTTTTCTTACAACACATTTGTTTAATAGGCCTAGTAAAATGTTGAATGCAGCTGTAAATATATCTATTATCTGTTGATGCGCCATAAACATCACAGGGATTCTGGTCTTTTCTTATTTTCTTATCTTCCTGACACTTATGAAAGGAAATTGTACAAAATGAATGATAAGTGCCTGAAACTGATTGCAGAAAACAACAGTTCCCAAGTATCTAAGGGTCAGTACCTTGTTTCTCTTTTAACAGATGGTTTCTCCCAGCAGTGTTACTAAAACTTAATAATAGTAAAATAATAGGTTGCTTGATGTGAGGGAATTACTCTAGATAGCACTATTCACTGGGATCATCACTGAAGGTCGTTTTTCAGCCAGAAAGCTAAAGGTTAGCAAGTGTTGCTCAATTTCATGAGCTCCTAGAACTATTTATGATTAAGCTAAGTGCTTTCCCGTGGGTGGGTGGTAAAAGCCAAGAGTAAAGGAAAATGAACCCATTGCTTTATGCATTACAAATTTCATCTCAGTTGATTGAGAATGTTATGATGCAGAGCTTGAAAATGTATGTTGTCTAGGAGCCCAGAAAGACATAAGCTGTCTTAGAGATATAATTCTTATTAATGTTGCTGAAAAAATGTCTTGTCTTTATGTGCCTGTGTTTACATGCAGTAAGCCATTGTTTTCTCTGCTTATCTTAGGCATGTTCACCTCCTTCTGCATATTTTCAGGTTACACAAGCGTCTGGGATAGTAGCCATTTCTAAACACAATATTGAGGAAGTGTTAAAGTATTCAGCAGGCTGAGTAATTATTATAGCTCAGAAACAGATTGCAAATAGTCTCAAGATTTTTATTGATTCCATACTATTCCTTATTGAGGACTGCAGCTTCTGTGGGTCAACACTCAAACACTGCAATGGGTTTTTTAATTTCTAACATCTTTAAATTCTTGTAAATAAAATGTTTTGCACTTAGAAGGTAAAATAATTCTCCAACAGCTTTGAATGCAACACACTGTCCTTAAATTCCACTGCTAAATATATGAAACCATTCATACAGAAACAGAACAAAGACCTTATTTCACTGTTACTAAGGACAATAGCAAATCTCCAATAAACTTTTATGACTAAAGAGCTGACAGCATATTCCTTGTTCCTGACTTTACTTTCTGAAAGGGACACTACATCTGGTTTATGCACTTAGGCTGGGTGTGAATTTCCATCTCTCCTGAGTACAGGAGGAGAATAGCATTCAGCTCATACCAGAGGCCTAGGTTAAATTCAGATAAAAGTAGATGACATGGATTTAGGATGAAAGTTTGATGATGGGTCTAGGATGTTACACATCCAGGGATAAAACCCTTTAACTGAGAATGACTTACTACAGAGCTTAGAAGCTGCAGCACTGCTGCCTTGATGAAGTATAAGTGAAGGTGTTACTACTAAGTAGTGAGTCTTTGATGTAATAATGATTTGGAACATGAGGAGGAAAGTACGATCGCTTGAGCTGTGACTTGAGCAGTGTATGTGGCCACCATAGCTGCTGGACACAGATACCTCCAGATCACAGTAATGGCTCGGATGTGTTCTGTATGTGCTTCAGTTCACAATATGATGACTTTGTTTAAGCACAATATGCTGATTTAGGTTAAGCATGATATGCTGACTTTGATTAAGGAGCTTTCAGAACAGATTAGTTTAAACGGACGCTCTATCGTATTGAAATAGGTGAGCCTCTCACAGCTTCCTACCAGAGCTCAACTACTCCCTGGCCAAAACCCAGTAAAAACAGAGGTTATGTGCAAGCTGTTTAACTTATTTCCACTGAGAACAAAGCAGGCTTATAGACCATATCCTAAAACTTTGATTCTACAAATACTTGATCACGTGTGCATCCTTAATCAGACAAATGACTCCATTGATTAAAAGTTAAGTTAGGCTTTGTTTGCAAGATCAAAGTCTGAGGCACAGATTCTTTGTGGTCATCCTTGTAGTGTGATTGATTAAAACCAATCATAACAAAAGTTGTTCTATTTTGCCCGTAATCCATGCATTACGAAGCAACGTGAAAAGCTGACAGTTTTGATTTATGTGTATAATTTCAATTTCCTTTTTAATTTTAACACACTTAAGAAAAGGCTTGAGACTTGAAACTTTCTATGTTCCTTTTTTTTTTTACAAGGAAAATGATATTTTCAGAAAATGTTTCTTTGACGATTTTATAACACACTATAATATGTATTGATATTTGTTATTTACAATTGTGAAATAGATATTACAAGTGCTATATGTGGTCTGTGTAATTTTCTTGACACAGAACAACTTATTACTTTGTTAGAAAAGGAAACAAAATACTTCATAATATCAGTTTAATGGATTGTAATTTTTATCATGTGGTTTCACATTTACTGCTTTAATGTGTAAAAACACTAAAATCCTTGAGCTGTAAAATTAGATCCCTGGGCTACTGAAAGCTCCTTGTTCTCTTAATTTAAAAGTAAAACAAAACAGAAAATTTACAGCATGGAGCTTTGAAAATAATAATAACCGATGTTTATACATTCTTATGAAACAGCTCCTGAAGCGTGCTGTGAATTTGATAGAAATTGTCTCCCATGGGATTGTTGAAAGGTAACAGACATATTGAGACATATTGATATCTGATACTTTCTCCTGGGAGCATTGCAGTCCCATGGGGAATATCTGAGAGTTAGAACTGAAATGTTTTATCATGTTTTAGATTTTAAATGCTATAAAATATAAATTAACATGAAGAAAATAAATTTATAAGCTATGATGAAAAGGTGCTCCAGAGCTTTCCTGAATTAGTCATACATTACATCCATGACTGCAGTCCTACTATAACCTTCTTGGAGTGTTTTGGCTTATGAGTTTAGCTGTTCGCAACATGATGGTAAGTTTCTACAGATGTGTATTTCTGTGTAAAGTCTGTCCCTGTGGTTTTGCTTTATAAGTATTTGGTTCCTCCATCAGTATAATCTGCTCTTGCCAGACATTGTAATTTTGAAGGCAGAGGTTAGCTCTAACAGCATCCACCTGAGTCCCATGCCTGTATGTACATAACAGTAGTACAGGGTAATAACATGTTTCTTTTGGCATCTTGGAGTTCCGCAGTTGCTTTCACAGGGATTATTATAATGCTGATAATACTTAGTCATTACAGGATTGTTTTCAGACTTTTAAAAATGCTTCTGAGAGCACTAAATAGTGGAGATAGATCCGGAGAGAAGTTTACATAATTGGATTAGAAAGCCTTAAGGCTGACCTTAGTGTTGTTGATTAGACAAGATTTATTTTTAACTGATCCGTACCTAACCTAAGCAGCTACTGATTTTTACACTTGTGAAGACCTCACATCTGCTGAAAATGTAGATGGTGACTCTCAATAAAGATCTCACAATTGATGGTAGCTGTCTTACATAGTGAACTCCAGAGATCTGATGTGATGCTTATAGAAGTTATAGTATCTATAAAACATGTTGGTGTGCAGTTTTAAACCAAACCCTTTTATAATTAAAATATTTATTTCAGGAAAGAAGAGTTACAGTGCTTTTATTTCATTGAAAGTTCTCCTGTCAGGCTGATTGTACCACAAGTAAAGTTTCAATAATCTATTAGATCTGAGAAACCTGGATTCACTTTGAAGTTCTATGAAAAACTTTTGATGAGGCTCTGGGATCCTCAAATATTGAAGTCTCATATTTTTATTTTACCCAGTAGAGTTATCTAACCTAAACTTAGGAATAAAATTTCCTTTCAATTGCCTATTATTTTGCCTAGTTAGACTGAATTATTTTGAGCAGCGTGACACCAGCAATAAGAAATATTAACAAAGACACACCTCAATCAGAGGTAATAATTAAAGCAGAAAATAAACTGAAAAGAGAAAGGAATGTATACTGGTCTCCCATACCCTCATAGCTCTTAGGCTTTTTGCTTTCCTATAATGAAACAATCTGAGATCTTCTCTTTATCACTAGTTTTTTTAGTACCTCTAAATCTTAACAAATTGCTTAATCCTTCCAAAGTCATACTTACCTTTCCTCATCCCTAATGTTTTCTTACTGCAGCACATATAAAGCTATCCTGGGTCCTAAAGTCTCCCTTATAGCAACTGTCTCCCTTTCATGTAATCTTTAACAGTATTTCTGGAACTCTTTATATTCACTAACCAGGTTTTTTGGCTCCCTAGGTAGACAAAACTAACAGAACTGTGATTGTTTCTACATGTATTTGTTTACCATTCAGTTTGCATGTACTAATCGACCAGTTGCCTGATAATTGAATTAACTGGGTAATGACTTTGTTCTTCCTTTTGGTTCAGGAACTAATGGAGTATTTTCATTTCTTAGCTATTGATTTTCATGAAACTTGGGAAAGGTTGATGTTTTTTAGACTTCCCTTGCTCCTCACCATTTTCCCAAGAAATCTGAAATTGGTCAGAGTGATCTCAAATGTCACAGGGAACAAACTGCTAAATGGATTGTGTCACCAATGAGCAGAGTGATCAGAAAAGCCTAATTTTCTTAGGAAATTGGATTATTGTTTTCATCATAAGAGAATCAAATAATCTTTACTATAATAGATCATCATCATCTCTTTTACTCCTTCCAAACTGACTTTTCTGTAGTGAAGGCAGATAACCTCCTGTCAATTTAGTGGCAATGCAATTATCTTTTCCAGTAGATCTATGGAATTCTCAATCTCTTCTCATGCTGCAGGTAGCTTTTCCGAGGAAGTCCAGCTGATCACCAAGCACAATTTAGGCTCATGATACCTTCTTATCACATGAGTTAAAGGCACTACATCTGCTTTCTTAAGGCTTAAAAATATTATAAGCAATATATATGTGGGATTTTTTTTGTTCTATACTGATATTGGGGACAGTGCAATGAATGATTATTTGGAAAAGATGTTTTGTGGCATTCTCTGCTTTCAGATTGGTTAGGATTATAATCACAGCTTTTCTCTGTAGAAGGAGTCCAAGGGGAGTCTTGGAGACATACACGTATGTGGAGCTTTCTGAGAGGGAGAATATTACAGCAAGAGGCCAAGGAATCAAGAAGGCTGCCCAGGTCTATATAGTATTAAAGGAAAAGAGCATCTGGGGGAGAAAAAAAAAAAAAAAAAGACTTGTAAGGTCTATATGACTGTGGAAGATGAAAGAATCCTTACTATTAGTACTACTTACTAGTCTAGTGACTCAAGCCTTTCTCTAATTTAAATCAATTCCACTATGTCAGTATCAGTTTGTTTTCATCAAACGACTTGGTAATATGAACACTTAAAAAAAATATCAGGCTAGCTGTAGTCGCGTGTGGACAAGAAATCTGAAAATAAAATCTATGGGTATCTGAGCATATTTTAATTCAGGAGTAATAAAAAATATCTCTGTTTATTTTTATGTTATCTTAGATTGTGTCACTCTCAGCTCTGAGCGACAAACTAGTAATAAATTGTTTCATATTGTGGTAACAAGGAGTTTTACATACCAGTAAATTCCAAAGTACTTAAGCACAGCAGCATTTTATTTAAAGTGCTTTGAGAGACTGTCAGATAAATTAACATTTTTAATGTTATTGATTGTGCTGTAAATACATTCCAAAAATACTAATGTGCTGATAAAACTACATTTCTTACTAAGCTGCTGCCATTTACTCTTTTATGGTGCTTATCTAGACACTGTTAATTAATTTAAATTTTGCAGATAATTTAGGAATGGAAAAATAAGTCTTGTTTCTCTCAATAACCAAAAACAATAGCAACACTTTTAAAGAGAAAAAAGCAGGCAGTGTCTTTCAATTCTAGTCTTTACATGAATGCTTATTTTTCCTAGCAGTTATATATTTAATTCAAAACTTCTATAGGAAATCCTAGCAATGCTGAGACTTCCATATTAATAAATTGAGATACAATATTATCCTTTGAAATCGTAGGCACAGAAACCTAAATACTTTTAAGAATTTAAACATTAGTTTTTTAAAAATACAGTATTCGTCACTGCAGAGAATTCTTGGAAACAGAAACCACAAATATTGGAAAAAATCAACAGCAAATTAAACAAACTTTGTATTTATTTACTGAAATATTACACGCTTATGTGAAAAGTCTGATCTTCCATTTTGTCTGCCTTTTTGATAAAAGTCAATAAGTGATAACAGCTCCTTAATACATTATCAGTAAGTTTAAGTGGTACTTTTTCTCCAGGACAGAGGCTTATCAATGTCATTTGAAACAAATACTTCTTGAACAGGTTTTTGCTTAAATTGTTGTGGTGAAGGACAATTTCAAGAAAATGTTCAGTTGCTCATTTATTGCAAAGTGGTTCAGGTGACATGTGTCCTTTTGCATGCTATTTCTCTGTTTTGAGCTGAGTTCTTCAGATTTCACTGTAGCTTTGCAAATCACAAATGTAGGACTCAGGAATACAGTCAGTTTGCAATGAATTAGCAAGTATTGTGGCATCTGAGTGCACATTCATGGCCTGCAGCAAATATAAATTAAGGCAACTTCACAGAATCGTTGTAATTTGGGACCAAAATTACTTTGATTCTGAGGCATCCAGTTATCACAAGTCTGCTGATGCATTTTAACTTGTCATCGCATCATAACTTGGTCACGCATCAAATCCTCATCAGTTCATGTACTGCTTCAGTGCTGTGCTTCAGTCATGATGTTGTCAACATCCCATGTCTTCCAATACAAAAACCAGGATAGTTTAGGTTGTGTACGAGGGAAAAAACGTCTTCACCAAAAGATTTATGAAACACTGGAACAATCTCCCCAGGGAAGTGTTCGTTCCCCTGTTCCTGTAAGTATTTAAAGTGTTTGTTCCACTGTTCCTGGAAGTATTTAAAAGATGTGAAGACGTGGCACTTAAGAACATTGTTTAGCGGTGGTCTTGGTAATATCAGGTTATGGGTTGGACTAGATGCTTTCAATTCTAAATAAATTTCTAGGTAAAATTTATATTGCTAAATTAAAAGATTATATTTCTGAGGTACTGTTCAGATTACCCACATTTTATAGCAGACAAAAGCTTTTTTCTGTCCTTGGATATTCTGGAAACAGAGTGACATAATCAAATGGAACAATATATCATTCATGACTACTGAATAAGTATCATGCTTTTATTTTCCCAAGCTGAGCATTTCTAAATTGAATACCCCTTTTGTGCCTGCTTCTGTGTTAAAAGCATACATTTATAATGATGATTGATGATATGCGGGATTTGTTCTGAATTATAAAAATTTGTACATAATGAATCCAGAAATACCTGAAGACTAATGCATTGAATTCTGTGTAATTTTAAGATTGACTTGTCTTTAGGCTGATAACCACATATTTCTAGAAAAATATTACACAGAAAAAGAGAAAGGGAAAGACATCCCTACTGACATATTTGTAGTAATTTTTGTTATTTGTTGAGGTCAGTTGAACAAAATTTGAGCTATATATCACATGCTAAAGCTCAAGTTCAGCATATTCTCTGAACATTTGTTTGGGACTTCTGTGAGCATATCCTCTGACTTTTTAGTGCTTCAGTTGGCTGAGACTCTTCTGATCTTTTCCAATTTTAAAGGGAACTTGTGTTTTTGGAAGCTTAATTAGTTTTGTTTTCACTGCATTCTCACTGCAAAATCAGAGCAGAACTAGTTCACATATCACAGCCCAAGCTGGGCTTTTCATTTTATTTGAAGTACTTCTAAAGGTGGCTTTGGTTTTCTTCTATGAATGAGGATCAAGTAAAAGGCCAGATTAAGAGTGTAGTTAAGAAGCGCAATCCTTTCAAACATTACTTCTTTCTGTTCGTGACTATTAAATCTCCTCAAGCTATTATAAGTATGCTGATGAATTTATACTGCCTGGAAATAAAGCTGAGTTTAAGCCCTGGTGGTTACTAATCATATTCAGGCAGAGTATTCCCTTCTGAGTCATTAAATAGTATGACTAAGTAATTTTTCTTGGGTTTTGTGCATCCACAGTTGTTTATGATTCTATAGCGTTTTCCATATTACCTATCCCTATATCCGTATAGTGACATGCACTTCAGATCTGTGGTTGCACCCAAACTAGAAAAGAAATAGTCTGTGAGCTTCCTCTGAAATAAAGTCAGGAGGGCAGGAGGAAAGGGAGAAAGTCATGCCTTGCCCAGACCCAACCCCTCAAGGGAAAAAAGAAAGCAACAAAATCAAACAAACTGAAAGAAACCAAAAAAAACCCAAACCCAAACCCAACACCAAAACTAACCACATCTGAAAAACCACAGGAGATTGATTCATGATTGTACAGATTAAGGTATCAAAATCGGGTAACGTTGTGCCACCGTGATGCATTTCCTCTGGCATGGTTTCCTAAAATTTTCTCAAAAGGCTTTGTGCTTACAAATACCTCCATCATCTGCATGCTACAGAATTATGAGAGATGTATTATTCACGAACTGTTGTGAGAATCCACAGTCAAGGCCATCACAGCAGAAAATCAGAGAGCTGCAACTGAAGATTTTCATTCAGACTGATAGATCAATATTAGTCACATCTTGATGTATGTTAGAGGTATATTTACATGCAGTCCCATGTTACAGAGTTAGACACACATATCCACTGAAGAAACTGGAGGTCTTTCTAATCTTTCAGAACTGTAACCAGTGGGGCAGATGAGTTATCTTTGTCAGTAGGTCACTTTTAATCTAACTAAAATGCTAATTGTCATTCTGTGAGATCACAATCCTATATTTGAGGTGGAAATAAACATCTGAGAGACTTGTGGAAAAGATCTTGTTGCTTTTTCCAGCTGTTTTGGCATTAGAAACTGCAGCCTCTTAGTTTTCCTCATCTATGTTCTAGGAAAGTCATAAACACACTCTAGAACTAAAATATAGGGTGACTGACATTTTAAAACTAAGTATTAGCAAAGAGAATAGAACAGTCCAAAACAATTACTTAGTTGAAATGAAAACCAAAACAAAGAACAGCAATGTTGTGGGACATTAAATATTTAGATAATTTGTGTAAATATCTCTGCCATTTCCCTTGTGTCTGGTTTTTACCCTTGTTGTTAAAACTAGGATCAGAAATAGAAGTGTGTCAATATTCTAGAGGAAGATCCAAAGTAACAAAAAAATCCCTCAGATATGATTTACTTTGTATATTCATCCCATCTTAAATCAAGCCAATAAGTCCTTATGTTGATAGTTCTGCACTTGGGAATACAGTTTAAAGTAAGCAATTTTAGGAATAATTGGCTATTTGAAACTGTTGGAATGGAAACTAATGTTGCCTTTCTGCATCTAGCCTTGGTCATCTCAGGCTGGCATGCATAAGCACATTGAATACAGATTTGAACTGAAGAACTATGCTGCATTACATTTCTTTATGCTTTGATAGAATCTGACACAACCTTAAATGTCAACTTCTTACTTGGCATGATAAATACAACTTCTCGAAATAGCTTATTTTTTATACTGCCTCACATTTGATAAGGAGATATAGGTTTCCCTTTACTTGAAGTATTTTGCTATTATTGTTCTGATTATTATTATTAATTCAAATAATATCAGTACCTGCAGAAAATACTCAGTCTCACCTCAGACAGGTTCAATGCAGATAAATCAGATCATGCATATGCTTATGTATCTTTGCTTTTTTATTTTTTCCTTAGTAATACACAGCTTGACCTATGGGAAATAACACTGAACAACAGTGAAAGAGACCTTGAAAATTTTTTACACATAATATTGCTAAAGCTATATCTTCAATTAAATGTAGACATAAATGATGGTATACATTAATACTGCAACTTTTTAAAAGATGTAACAATAATAAATATATATATAAAATAACCTTATATAAACTATTCTCACTTTTCAGATTATGTGAAAGATCTTTAGAGGCAAAGTCCATTTACTGCATAGGTCTGATGTGAATATCTTGTCATTTATTATCTATTTCTAACAGTAGTTTGAATTTCATAATTAAGTAAATATAATATTTTATGTTTATTTAATATTTTATTTTACAGTGTGTTATTTTGATACTTGTATAACATGATAGCTGTTTCCATGCTCTTGCAAGTAAGTAGTTTTAAAATTTAATTTTTTGGTCTTTGACTAAATTGAGATGTAACAATTTACAATCTATAATCTCTGTATTGGTAAACATTATATTTTTAATACCAAATATTAATGTTTAAAGAAGGCTTCCTTATCATTTTAATACTGCTTGAAGTTCTAAAACCAGGTTCCTTAATCCTATGGGTCTGTCTGGAAAATAGATGAACTGTTATAATATGAAGGTCAGCATATCTTAGCTGAGTAACCTTTGGAGTTCACTCTGACAGGAAGAGCTATTAACCACTTTATCCGTCTATTGTCAGTAAATACAGACTTCCAAAAGATGCTGCAGACCACTCTATGACTTAAGCAACAAATCTCATGTTTTTAATTTTCTCTTCAATTTTGAGTAGCCTGCAGGACATTGAAATCCTGGACAGTGTGTAACGATTGCTGTTCAGTACATGCAATTGAGAAGCAGAGATCCCTGGTGTTTCTGCTTTCTAGGGAGCAGACCCATGGAATATAGCCAGCTTCCTGAACTATTAATTAAATCTAGGATATAGTTTTCTACTTCACTATACATCAGTTAGACAGTTTATCATTCCTTTGGATACAACCCCCCCACATCTGTCCACGTGTCATGGAGCAATATTTTTGTCACCCTATATATTGAACTAACATATGTCTTTCACCAGCAGGAAGTCCTGTTGTTCGCCTGCAGTGATAAGTAGCTACACTTATTCAGAGAGAACGTGATGTTCACAGTTTAAAAAAGCTGATAATTTTTCTTTTTCCCCTACTCAGTGTATTCAGTTGATCAGAGGAATTCTGTTTTAACAAAAGAAATGGTAATGCCTGCAATCTCCAACACAATTACCCAAAAGTGGTGCCTGCAGAGCAAAACATCAATATCGGTATTAGAAGAGTTTGTTTAGGAGATTGCACAACGTGGTTTGCAGCAGCAAATGTTTCAATAAGAGTAGGTCTTGTCTCAACCTGTACATCTTGATTGATTGTGAAAAGATGTTTTGGCAAGTGTGTAATAATAACCCCTGAGCAAATTTTGTCCACACCTGGCTGTTTCTATAATTTTTCTACATAAGAGAAATCTGAAGAATCTGAGAGAAATTGTGTGATCTGTCTTAATTCTTTAAATATTGGTATAAACATGGTTTCACAACTTCTATCTGATAAATCAATATATAGTTTGTAGCCATACAGTAGGAATCAGGGCTGATGATGACATTGATGATCATTTTATTCTTTAATGAATGCTGTTATGTAAAATAGGTCTAATATACACCTGGCATTTCAATCATCATACTTCAAACACCTTTTCTCCTGGAGGGACCACACATTTATTCACACAGCAAATATTTCAATAACGTCATACTTTTCTTCCTTCTGAAAGAACAGTTTTCCAATTTGAGATACTGAGCAACCCAGGAATTAAAATGTTTCTTGCTACAGTACATGTGCATAAGTTTCTATTTAAAATTTCTCTGCTTATACCAGGTACTAGGTTTTCCCATTACTCAGTTTTAGTATAATCAGGCCAATTACTGTTGTTACTCAGTGTAAATTAGATTGTATTGAAACTGCAAATCCATTGTGATTTACAGTACTATTCTACATAAACTGATGTATCATCCACTTTGATTTCACCATTTTACTTCAATGCAGGTTCAGCATACCTACTGCTTCCTTAGACTTGCAGAAATTAACTACAGTATTTTGTTTTAAAAAGTTACTAAAGACCTATTTAACTGAACTGGAGTGCACCAAATATTTTTTTCTATATCAAAGAGAACACAGTCCTTACAAAAAATATGCATCATTCTGGCAAAGATAAAACTCTTACAAGACCAGCAGGAAGAAAAATCAATTTGAAGCATGTTTCCAGTCACATTAAATTTTCTTCACATTCAATTCCTAAAGAAATTTCTAGTCATTCTCTCTTTAACCACAAAAGAGTTGTAAAAAGTAAAAACTGTAACAAAGTCATCCTGCATGTGCTGATATGGATTAATATTTTTTTTATGCCAGCAAAGTGTATATTTAGCCAGAAAGTTGAAACGAAAGAGAATGGTGGGAATAATTACTGTAGCTCTGGATTAGCTTAATAGAGTCAAATGAGGTTTTGTGCAAGAGCCAGTGGAAGCCTTTGCTCTGTCTGTGACCTGATACATCAACCAGGAACAACCTTTCCTAAAAGCTGGTATCCACTTGAAATTTTCTTGTATTGAGGGAATCATCAGTTGCTAGCAAGTGCAGTGCTGTGCTTATCCTTCCCACTCAATCTTATGCACCTGTCTTAAATCCAACAGGGAATGATTATTAAGTTTACTGATAACATGAGTCAGTAAATTAAAGATAAACTCTCCATTGTGTTAGATATTGCACAAATATGTATTAGAAGAAAAAAAAAAGGTGGGAAAACAAAGGGTTGTAAACTCATCTGTCTCCCACTTTAGATGGAAGTGCCTAAACAGCAATTAGGAAATCCTGCTGCTTATCTGGAAGGTTGATTTCACAGCTACTGGAGCCAAATTAGAGCCTATGAGGCTTTTGAATGTCAAGCCTAAACTTACCCCTTGTCTCAATGGATATTGATGCATAATTTTGCACGCTTATCTATATCTAGATAAATGTTGAAAACTGACCTCATTAATTGATATATGCAGAAATACTATATGTCTACTCAGCTGCATAATTTTTTTTAGTCTTTTGGATTCTCGTTATACACTTTGGTTATACGATGTTATATATTATATATTTTGGTTAAATAACGTTAAAGGTTTCTCAATAAATATAAATGTCTAAAAACAAATATTTATCTAGTGGTTCTTATATATGGCATTTCCTACGAGATATATCTGGTAGAAGAAAGCGTCTTTGCATATCTCTATTGAAACAGTACAGCCTGCACTGTGCTCAGGATAGAGACAGATCGTTACAATGTTTTCTTATATCCTTCAAATTTCTGGGACATTTCTTGCTTGACATAATTTAGTCCAGCTCTGATGAATGCACAGGCATGTACAGGCTTAGTGCAATTTCACTGCCAATAGACTTCTAATTTATAAAGGCAGTTCTGACACCCTTTCATCATTAATGTTCAGTTTTCATCTAATGCACTTTTTTGGTTGGACTTTGAGCAAACATATGAAATATATCATTTTAGCTGCTACTGCATGCCTGAATTTTAAAAGACAGAAAAATATGTAGGAAGTTTTATCCTGTTTAACCACAACATATTTTTTTACCTCCTCAGGGGAAAAAAAATAATTCTGGTTGAAAAGTATACTCTGTTATGTATAGCATAATATTTGCTCTGCCTTTAATGGATTTCACTGTCTTAGAAAGCACTGGAAATGGAAAACTTCAGACACTAACAACTAAAATCACATCATATTGTTTTTATTAAAAGCAAAAGAAATTTTGAGAAAAGAGAGCAGAGATAAGCATAGATTCAGCAGTGTTCATTTCTTTGAAAAGAGACTTCCAGGATATATTTTCTTTAGACACCTATGTTAAGTATGCTTAATTAACATACTGACAGATATTTAATAAGAAAAAATTAGTTTTAAATTGAGAGAAGCAACTGTCACTTTAATAGTTTGAGCAAATCTAGGGACTCTGCATGCATTCAGTTTTTATAAAGCATTAATGTGATTTGATATCTGATATAACAACTGAAGAACTTTCTGGGATCCATATAGGTATACTTTAGCATTTTTAGCATCGTTCCCAATTACATTTTATATTCAGGTCTTCCAAATATAGATTCATAACTGCAAGTACATTTACGATGCTGTCAGGAATATCAGAATTTTAATAAGAGATTCCATTCAGTCCATATGGACTTCTAATAACTGTTAACAGAGTTATCCCTACTGATTTACTGCTTTGTAAATGTAAATACTAATATGAATTGATTTTGAAATTATTTGTGAAAAGAAACTTTTGATAGAAGTATCCCAGAAATGGAATTCTTGATAGAAATTTTTCAATTCACAAAAATTTTAATATATATTTTCCACAAGGAAATTGAATCAGCACGTTTCTTTTCAGGCAAATGCAACCAAAACCACCCATATACCGTTCTTTAACTTAGCTATTTCCTTAAGTGTTAAACACTAGCCTACTCTTCCTGTTGGTGATGTGCATTTTTAAAGAAGTGTCTGCTCAAAAGCCTTGTTTGGCTTGAGTAGCTTATAACTAAATACAATATAACCATAAATCAGTGACTGTACATGTGTGACTTCATTACTGAAGCATTCATGTAAATGTTTTCAGTGAAACCTGTGTCATTTCAATGACCAAGTCTTTATCTAAGACTTAAATACCTTTGAAAATCCTACCAATAACTGTTGAACTTTTCTAGAGAATATTTTCTGAAAGTACCCACGTACTTCTCACGTTATATATAATGTAGCCCTTTGAAATACACTTGTCTTTGAGAAGGAGAGAACAGGCTGTTTTCAAGTGATATTCCATAACTATTCAAATAAACTAGTTGAATTTTTTATTATTTTAAGTACATATCTTTTTGTTACACATGTAGCAGTTTAACAACATTATTTATTATCTTCTTGTGAGAAAATTATTAATAAATTCTTGTAAGAAAAGTATGAATTATTAAAAGGCAGCTATAAAAATTACTATATTTATATCTGCCAACACATTCTAGCACAGCTTCTATTTATTATTCTCCCAAAAATGCTTTATATATATATTTTAAATTATATTATCAACCATATCTCAGTGTTGTATCGAATGCTGATAAACATGCAAATTTAAAACACAACCAAATGCTTTTCTAAGATTAGTTGAATTATAATAGTCTGGCACATCTATATTTCTTCCGTTATTAATACGTTTAATGCTATTATGGCCTTTATCTACAATAGATGTAAGATTAGGGTGACATTTGTGCAAATCTGTAGCAAGATTCTTCTGTTCCTAGGGAGCAAAACTAGCTTTTGTCTGAAAATATCAGTTTTGGTTGTATATCCATATACTGCCTGCTCTTGTTGGAAAAAGGAAGTATTAGAGTGTTTTACTACTATTTTAGCAGCATCCATAGGATTTAATGAGATGACTCTCATCCTTGTAATCTAGGAAAACCTAACTTTAAAATGTTATTCTTCTGAGCATTTAATTCAGTTTTTATATGCATAGGTCAGATTCCTTATTATATTGGTTTAATCATGCTGAAAAAATGGACTTGTCTGTGTCTTATATTGCTGGACAGACATGAATGACACTATGTGATTTACATAGGCAAAATACAGTTCAAAACCTAGCTTCTGAATTTATAATCACGCAGTACAGAAGGCCAAACACAATCACATGTATGGCTATCTGCAGTTTCTTGGAGACAGCCATTTGGCATCACTCGCATTTACTTTTGAGCCATTCATTTTTAACAAGATATATCCTGTTTTCTCTTTACATTAGTAATCAGATCTGTAAAACTGCTTTGGGGACCCCACATCCAGTCAGGAACTAATTGACTCTTAAAACTTTTCCTGCTACCAAGAAATACAATCTAATTTTGGAAGTAGGTCATAATCTGATCTTAGAAACCCCTAATTGTGGTTTTATAGTTGGGTGGTCAAAGCCTTACTTCCTTTGTTACTATTTAACTGAACTGAGTTTAATTTCTATGGAAGCCAGAATGATAATGAAACAAAGCTAGCAGGTTATTCACTCAGCATCAACATAGGTAATTATAACATTTCTAAGATATGTTGGCATATTCTTGTTTGGTTCTCAAATATAACACTCCTTTTTGTAAATAAAAAAACCTCATGTTTTTATTTTATTTCACTGTTTGCAACAGAATTGGGTAATGGCACGGGCACTAGAAAATTAAGTTTTTAACATCAGTCTATATATTGATCTGATAATTTTGTATTCTTAAATTTTACTTTTCAGTACCCTTCATATTTGTGTGGTGTCTTTTAAAGCAGTAAAGCAAAAGATATAGGTGTTTGCAAATTCAAAAAAGAAAGTAAAACATTCTACAGACGTGAGAAAAATGTGTTAAAAATTCATCTTACCTGCAATCTAAACTTAGACATGGATTTGGTTTTGCGTTGCCAGAAAACAGTGAAGGAATTCCTGGCAACATTTATATATATCTTTTTAATATGCTAACTTTATGCCTGTGGTAACTGCTGTTTTCAATGACATCCCTGAATAATGACATTTAGGCTTGGTCCTGGAGTAAAATGGTTCCATGGATGGTCATTGACTTAGGAGTTCTCCTTGTAATCAACACTTTCAAAATATTAATTTAAAGAACTACTTGTCTAATCATAGAATCAATCATAGAATTGTTTGGATTGGCAGGGACCTTAAAGATAATCTAGACACAACCCCCCTGCCATGGAGAGGGACAGCTTTCATGGGATCAGATTACTCAAATCCCCATCCAACCTGACCTGGAACATCGTCCACAACTACTCTGAGTATCCTGCCTCACCACCCTCACTGTAAAACATTTATTCCTAATATCTAATCTAAATCGTCCCTCTTTCAGCTTAGAACTTTTACCCTTCATCCTATCACTACACTCCATAATAAAGACTCCTCCCTGTCTTTCCTGTGAGTCCCCTCTAAGGATTGGAAGGCTGCTATAAGGTTTCTGTGGAACCTTTTCTTCTCTAGGCTAAACAAGCCTAACTCTCTCAGCCTGAACAATGACTACTTTGGAAAAGATTGCCAACATTCAACATTGGAAAGGTCATCAATGTTTCATTTCCCTTTCATTGATCTTCTCTCTACTTTTTGTAGGTTTTAAGCTATAAACTCCATTTAGTTTTGGAGATCTTGGAGTTCCTTACTTAGACCTAGAAAGTTCCATTTAGGGAGCAGCCACAATAAAATTTTTCATATTCTCACTTACTGATAAAGGTACCCGCTCTTGAAAATATTACCATTATTAAATAACTAGGAGTACAATTCTTTTTACACATTTCATACTGTTTGATACTCTCCTAATAAAACAGGTGCTCTATTCAGTCCATTGTACATACACACTGGTGAAGTTTTTTAATTTTACATATACAGACAGATCAGTGCCATTACTTTTTCCTAATATTTCTATATAGCAGTGAACGCTGATTTATGTCTTTATTTGCCTTTGAATCTTTCTTTAACTTTACTTTATGTCTTTAGCTTCAGTACCTGGTCATCAACAACTGGGAACTACTTCACCAGGTGACCATCATCGATAAATATTCACACAGCTCTAGTGGGCAAAGCTAACATCAAGATGAATTTAAGAAGCCAGGTTAAACATATACAATGACCAAAAAAGATGAAACAAAACCAGTCAAAACACAAGAAGCAAGAAGAATACAGACATTAAGATTTTACCTGGATACCTACTGTATAATCTGCTGAACACTATCCTCTGTGAAACAGGTGTACTAATTCACTGCAGTCAGGTGGTATCTTGAATCTCTTGTATATTGATTCATTTTAAATATATAAAGCTTTTCAAAGCCTAAACAGGCTATTTTTTAATTTATTTTGGAAATGTATTTTTAAAATATCAGTTTTATGAGGCAGTGTAACAGTATTTAGGAACACTGGAAACAGAGAAGGAAATTAAGGCTTTACTAGTAATTGGAAAATATGTCACATTCCATTGCTCATTTCTAAAAGAAACAGAGCTTATTAAAAAGCAAGATGAGAGTACAATTTAAAAAGACCAACCAAACAAGAGATTTAGTCCTCATTATCTGCTGTGGTTAAAAGCTAAATGGAATGGAAATACAGTCAGTATGAAAAGTGAAGATATAAAAGTTTAAAATTATACATAAGTAGCCTTATTCAAGCTAGAGAATAATTCAAAAATTTGATATTGTCAGAATGACAGAGGTGCTTACAGTTGGAAGTAAAATCTAATATATCATAGCATTATACTCTGAATGTTTTTTGAGTGGTAGTAAAGATGAAATTATTTTAAATTATACTTAACTATTATAGCCATTAATTTCTGTACCACAAATATATATATTTTGACTTTATTTTTCCTTTGGAGACCTCAGTACATTTTAGAATATGTGCAAATCTCATTAAATATATAGTGTGCATTTATGAGCCATCTGCATGGTTTACTCCTTTGGAAAGCCAACATGTGTCTTCTGCATTTATATAATTTTTGGTGTCCTCTTGAAGACAGAGGTCAAAACAACAACTTGCTTGTGCATAGCAACTATGAAAAGCCAGTGTAAGCTACCCATGTTAGTGCCACACCTGAAAAATTATTAGCCACTTGTCCAATTTATTGAGGCAAGTAAGAAGTAGTTGAGAATCTCATATCCCACTCCCCTTCCCTTCTTAGCTAAAGCACTTTTGCAGTCTAACACATTCTCCTCCCATGTTTTTCCAACCCCTTGGAGCTCTGCAAGCTGCAGTAACTCTCTTAGTCAAGCTTGTATGTTTCTTATTATAGAAATATTTTCTAGTAGAGGATATAACTTTCTTGAAACAGTGCCATTTCCAGTTTGCAAAGTGTACAGGCTTTGCCAGTGAAGGCATCTTTAAGAAAAATATTTAAAAAAATCGAAGAGAGACATCTTATGGTATCTCTGACTAGCCCCAGAGCTATAATTTAAAATCTATTCATCTGATGGCCCTCAGATTTAATTTGGGATTTTTTTAGTCACAAAGTGACTATTCTTTGCAAGTTATTTCATCAGTAATTTAATGTAAAAATGGTTATAGAAAATATTTGAAAGTTACATTCCATTTGTTGATTTTTTTTTTTGTTTGTCTTAGGTCTTTATCAATTTTGCATGATAATCAGAAAGAATTTACAGTTGATGAGAGCTTAATTGTGGAAAGTTTTATCATAATGGATGTAATCTTGGAAAGTAACTGTCCAGAAAGGAATAAAGTAGAAATATTCTACAGTAAGGAGCACTAACATTAAATAACTATAGGACATATTTTCTTTTCTTCTATATCTCCTCTTTTTCATAAACAAATGACTCATTAGGGCCAGTGATTATTAGAAGCTTGATTTTAGAAGATATTTAGACAAATATGAGACAATATAAGAACAACACAAAAGATAAATCCTGCTTCTCTCCTGTAAGTTAAATTGAATAAGACTGGAATAAATAATGTGTACTGCTACTGGATATTAGGAAAAAAAAATCATTGAAAGGGTTGTCAAGCGTCAGAACAGGCTGCCCAGGGCAGTGATTGAGTCACTGTCTCTGGAGGTATTTTAAAGATGTGTAAATGTGGTGCCTGGGGATAAGGTTTAGTCATGAACTAGCAGTTTTAGGTTAAAGATTGGACTCAATGATCTTAAAGGTCTTTTCTTACCTAAATAATTCTACGATTCTATGAAATTTGGGTGCTCCACTACCTGAGACTCTCATTCTCTGCAATGAAGACTAAGGCCCTGTACTAATTCACAATCACCATTTACAAGTGTAAGTTATGTATCTCAATAAGCTGTGAACAGCTATCGTTCTGCCAAATATACTAGTTAAAGTCAGAAACTATGTAAGGAATTGTACTATTCTAGTCAGTAGGAAAAAACCCACAACATCATATTCCCAGGCATCAGGTAACTGACAGGTTCAGAGAACTGCAAGACAGGACTATGAACCTTTGCATTATTTAAAGGTAATCATCCACTTTTGAAATATGAGAAGAGGTCTCAATTTTCCTCTGTTGACATAGCCTCATTACCACCTAACTTGATTGGCAGATCATTTTATTTGAGTTACAAGAGGTCTGAACTCAGCTTCCTTCCTTGGCTGATAATAATTCAAACTTTTATCCTACACCGGCAATGGATACTTTCCATATTTTGTTGGGGACCCTTGCCTTTTGTCCTACTGCAGCTATCACATTATAAAAACATTTGATTTGTTAAAGAGTGGATACACATAAGAGTAAAGCCCTAGTATGGTAACCTAAAAGCTATAGCAATGCCTTGGCTAAGGAAATTCTGGGCATCAAGAATCTGAAGTCTTCCACATATTTAAGCAGGTGTCTGCATGCTGACTTTGAGTACTTCAAGTTAAATTTCTAACTATTGCTTTAGCGTTTATCTTCTTTATGGAATTTTATTACACAGCTAGTAAATACTGCATGTATCTTCTGTACTGCAGCACTGAATTTACCTTTCTCTGAGGCTGCTGTAACCCTGCCTTGCTTTTCACATAAATTCCTATTTTAAATTCTGAACAGGAGCCTAGTCATTTAACATGGTGCAAGAATGTTGATGAATTGTTAAATTGTTCTAGGAGGTTCTTCTAAGAGTCCTAAAAATCAGCTTTTTCAGTAGAACCTACTTATCTGCTAACTAATGCAGACTGGGGACTCAGAAGTTCAGTTTTAATTGGTTTGAAGAGTTTTCAGATTTCACAGGCCTGTTCAGGAAAAGAACATTTACTTTTGCTAAAAAAATGAGAAAAAAAATGGATAATTGTATTAAATAAAACAATGTCTGGACACAAAATTTTATTTCGGACTGGATCCGTATTAGCCAGTGTCAGTCCCTGGGAGACTTGCTACCAGTAGCTAGTTATATTTGTTTATTTATATATCAGTAATGTTTTTACTTTTTGAATCACTGAAACCCATGTATAATTTAGTTTCTTTTGAGCTCTCTATCTTGGGCCTTATTGAGAATGGTTATTTTAAAAGACAAATGCCTACACAAAGGGGTAAAATCAGGACAACTAACAACTGTTTTGTATTCCTTCATGGGCTTCCCAGACTGTTAGGACTGCCTGGAGCATTCAGCTCGATCTGCTGCCCGCCCAGCCCAGGGAGCAACATGCAGACAGGGAATTAACACTCTCTTTGGCTCAGTTCCTTCACTTGTCTGCCAATGTGGCTGAGTTGGCATGGTGGTGGGGCAAAAATTTATTTCTGGAAAAGGCCAGAAGTAGATGGAAAGGTTGTGGCATCAAGGAGGAAGCAAGGGAGGAACTCTGACTCAGAGAGATGTCTGTGAGTCAGTGTTTCCCTGGGCTACCCTGGAGTTCACAAACAGCCTCCTACTTGCTGTGAATGTGAAGGCATAATCTAGTTTAGAAATATGGGTTTACAAAGAGTGACTTGTTAACGTTGTTTGTGTTTTGATGTGCTTTCAACTTGAGTTGAGGGCATCTGAGGAACTCTGAGGAAGTTGATAGCAAAATATAAGATCATGATTCTGCTTCATTCCTTGCATTGTATTCATTATGAATCTTGCAGTGAGAGGTACAACTGCAACTGTACACATCACGTGATATAAAGACATAATTGCTCATCCCAGAAAGTTTATATGGACACATGCCAGCTGAAACTGAGTTTTAAATACCTAGTTAGTGATAGTGTAGCTTTTTCCCCACAGCTTCATTCTACTCTTGTGGAGATATTAATGTGTTTCAGTTCTTCAGGGTGTGTTGAAAAGCATTAATGTTCAAACGTCTTAATAGAGCTTGAATGTTAACACTTATATGAATATATCTGTATGGGAAATACACTTTGCTCCCACAGATATCCATGCGAAATCCATTCAGCTCAATATTAATCCATTCTTCTTTAGGATGACAATTATGCTTAACTCATATTCTGAATAAGGATGCCCATATTAATCAGAGCATATGCTTACAAAAGACCAGTGGTAACCCTTCTTTTTCTCTTACTGAACGTCTGACTTGGTAAAAGTAGCAAAAGGTGGAACAGCTTGCACCTCCTGTTTCCAGCATCTTATTATAATCTGAAAAACAGTTTATTCTTTTTGTACACCTGAATTGCTGCTTTTACATCCACATAGGAGCAAGATAGTTTACCTTTTGCTGTCTCCCTTGCTGTAATCACAGTCTAAACACAATTAAGAACTGGGCCTAGCAGAATTGTAAGCATTAGTACTGCAGTTATTTTCTGAAAGACCATTTGTGAAAGCCCCTAAAGTTTCAGATCAAGTGTTTCTATTAAGATAGGAAGAAAGTACATCCTTGAACTGATACAGTCTAGAATTAGGTAATAATTTGGTACTCTTTACGTTCAGTGAGAACTTTGCCAGCCCCAAGAGAGTCACTGGGCTCCAGGTGCACATTTGAAAAAAACAAAACCCTTGGCATTAGATAAAAGTGAGGAAGTTGGAAGATTCATTTTCTTGTGCTCTTATATTCTTCTGATACAGTAAGATAAAGATAACAGTGTTAAGATAATGTTAACAGTGTGTACATTTGTCTTTATGTATGTATATTAATGTAGTGTGTATATGAGTGTATGTATACATACACTAATGTGTGTCTTTATACACATAAGCAGAAACATGTCTATATTCATACAGACGTATCAACACACTTCTGGTTCATGAAGTTTCATTCTTGTTTAAATATACATCTTTTATGAAAGCCTTTGCAGTAATTGTTTCTGTGCTGTGGGTTAGCACTGTACTGTATTTGCTCAGAGTTATAATCCTGTGCATAAACTGTATAGAGTTTTTAATTGACTAGTACACAACAGTTATTCAGTATTTAATTAGCATTTCTGCCTAGTATTTTATAAATTTATATTTTTATCATTCACTTTTTTGTACTTAGCTGAAAAAAGAAGCAACTAATATGAGAAAATTCTTTTTCACATATAGAATATAAACAAAGTATCAGTCATTTCCTTATGCACACTATTTGAAGTATATACATTTTCCATATATTTTAATGTCAGAACTCCATAGCAAGAAATTTACACTTCTAGAAGGTAGTTTTCCATTAAAACACGGTTCTGTTCCGAAGCACTGAGGTTTCAGTCAGCTTTGTTGCTTGAGTGGCCATACTCCTCCAAGGGAGAAAATTTCTTTTTCAGGGAAACAGGAAAGATAATGCATGCATTCATAGTTTAAAGCCTGGGCAATATGCTTCAAGTTTAACATTCAGCATCCTTAAGAAAGTAGAAAGACACTTCTGTTTGTTGTATAAATACACGTGAAAATGTTTCCAAAAAAGAAGGCTTTCCACCTTCCTGAATCTATAACAGATGTAATCACATTTATTTAGAGTTTCTAAAACTCCTTTGTATTATGATCTACTAGGACAAAATTACCAATTTTTCATTTACATTAATATAAAGATCAATTTTCATCAACCTTCAAGGCATAAAAGAGACAAAAACGATAATTACGCTATTTTTTTTCTTTTGGTGTAAGAAATAAGCTGTCTTACACTGACACTAATGGGAGAAAAGCATCAAAAGCCATTCCTTGGTATATCTTGACATAATCTTTCCATCTCATCTCCATTATTTTCTGTAGCCAGATATCAGCTGCAGTCAGTTTGCATGAGTCGGAATGTCCTAGTAGCATGGGCAATATATGCCAGTACTGCAAGCTTGTAAGACTTCTGAAAAACCTTTTTTTCAAGGAATTTTAATTATGGCTCACAAGGTCATTTATGTTGAGACTTTATATCATGGTCTAAACTTCAGATCTTCATGAATGAGGTAAGAGGTTAGTATATGTAACTTTATTCCCACTATAGAGTTCATATGCTGCTGATTATAAGCTTGTAAACAAATCCTTTATATCTCTGCTGTCTGAAATAGCTTTATAAGGAGCTTATTTTTTAGAAAAGTAAGAACAAGTGACAAGGACAAATTTTTCTGAAGTATGTGCAAACCCCCAATTTCTGATGAAAAAGAGATTATGATCAGAAATATCAGATCTCTTTAGACTATGCTGAGTGTGCCTGGGTCATATCACAGTTTTGCTGTCAGGGAACAATAGAACGGGGCTTAAGTAAGACACAGGGTGACTTCTCTTTTCATTTTTCTCAGCATCTGTTTTCCTCTCTTTTCTCTCTTTCTCCATGCTGGCATACTTTTTATAGACAACATGAGCTGAATTGAATCACTGATTTATAAAATCCTTAACTTATTTGGCAATTTGAATGAGCAAAACGTTTACAAATGCTGCCGTCTCTCAAGGGACTTAGATAAGGTGTATACAATTTTAATCCAGGTCCTTCTTTGGATATTATTAATTCCTTGCGGTAGAAATCATAGTGAAGTTTCTGCTACATATTCAGCCTTTTAAATTTTATAGACATCCCTGTGTAAAGTCTGTTTGTTCAATGCAGTCATATTATATATATGTTGTATAGTGCTTTTTTACTTGAAAAGGCATAGTTCTTTTTCCTTTCTTTTCTTGAAAGAATCACCTGGGTTCATCTCCTTTTCTCACTTTATTTGACATATACGACTTATCTTATGCTTTAAGAATTAATTTGGCCCACTTGTGCAATTTGCTCTTTTAGCCTGCTTTTATCATCTTTGCTTCAGAGAACATTTATGTCTTCAACTGAGACTAAATTGTGTTAATTAGGAAAATATCTAATGGCATCTTGCCCATCATCATGCCTGAATGACATGTAAAGTTAAAAAAAAAGGCAGATTTTCTCTTGAATTCTTATGAAGTCCTTCCAAAAATGCCAGCATTGAGTAATTTATCTTTTTTAGACACCTGCAATATAGTAGGCAAAGACATAATAAGACAGATTTGGGTGGAAAATTATATAGACAGGTTTTAATTTTTTTTTTTTAATAATGAGTATAATTAACTGTTGGGAGAATTTTCTAGCCAAAGTGATGGAGCAGCTATAGCTACATGTCTTTCTAAATCATGTACTTGAACTCATCAGGAAGTTATTAGGCTTGATGCAGAAATTGCTTAATTAAATTTTATGCCCTGTGTAATTAAAGAGGTCAAAATAAATAGACATAATAGACCTTTTTGGACCTCACTTGCAGGTGAAATTGTGGCCAAGTTAATCCAGGGCTTAACGCCTACTGATTTCAGTAAGAAAATTTTTTAATCCAACAAATTTATGAACAAAACTTTCACTTATGTTTGCTGAAGAAAAAAACAGAAAATATCTTAGATAATATATTTTTAATCAATTGTGTTATGTAATCAAGTTTTATGAAGGAGAATAAGATACGGATACAGAGATATGTCCCTATTTATGTTTCTGCTATAGCAATAAGAAACTTTATTCTTAATTCTACTTTGTACCAGAGAATTCAGAAATGCTTTGTAAACTGATAAACTGAGCTAACAATTTCATTCAGTAATGAAACAAAGCTGTCCTTTTGGTAAAAATACTTTGTTTGGGAGTTTTAATAGTTTTGTGCAGTGTTGGTTTTGTTATAGTAACAGGGTGATGATATAATAATAACTGGAAAGCTGATTGCCACCTGATAGTTAAAAAAAAAGGAAAACCTCTACTTCTGAGAGTTATAGACATGTTTTAAAAAATCATATGAATTTGACACAAAATGGAAACTCTTCTGTGTAAAATGTGAAGCACGACATCAGTAGTTATGAAACAGCTCAGAAAAGCCTGAAAATTTATTTGTGTCTCTTCTGCTTACCTGTTACTTTCAGCAGCAGTTAGGGATCTAAGGCAGTTCTGCACCTACACAGAAGGAACTTGAAAATAAAACAAAGAGATTTCGAATGGGAACCATGGTAACTTTAATACTGAGACAACAAGTCAAACAGTTTTTATGTAATTGCAACGAGGTGTCTCCAGAAGCTTCAGATAAACAATGTTCTCCTGCTGACAGTAACAGCGTCTATTTCAGCTTATTCCAATTAGGCCCTAGTTTTCCCACTTTATGGAGCTGTTTTTCTTGGTATTAACATTCTGCTTTCAACTGTGATTATTGATTTCAGATGATTTATTTTAGACCCAGAGTAGCTTTGCAGAACTGGAAGAATATCTGTTATGCTAAGAGTTTCATAGAGTCTTAAATTGGTAGTAATAACTGTATGCTAAGAGTTTCATAGAGTCTTAAATTCGTAGTAATTTTTTTTAAAAGTCCTGTTTGAACTCTACTAGACTAGACTGGTCTAAACTAAAGTAGAACAGGTGGCCTTGGGCAGTCTGACCTAGTGTGATAGTGATGAGTGGGATGATGGTGAGGAACTAGATGATCTTTAAGGTCCCTTCCAACCCAAACTATTCTATGATTCTAAGATTACAGTATTCAGTTGGAAGGGACCTACAACAATCACCTAGTTCAACTGCCTGACCACTTCGTAATATCTTCATAATTAAATATTTTGTAATTTTTTTGTTCATCAGTTTCATTCTCACTGAATTCATTACAGAAGCCCTTAGGTATGTTGCTTAAAGTGTTTGCTATGTACTGAGTTAATCTACAATTCTGAGGAGATGGACTCAACAATGTAAAAAATTTATTACTATCTTGTGTGCCATTACCTCTGTGAATACAGGCCTTGTGGGAGATGTGGTGGTTGGACAGTGCCTGGGGCATAGCAATCACAAAATGATAGAATTCTCAGTTCTAGGAGAAGTAAGTAGGGGGTCATTAGAACAGCCACTTTGGACTTCCAGAGGACAGACATTGGACTGTTCAGAAGGCTGGTTGATTAAGTTCTATAGCAGGCAGTCAAGAGGACTGGATGCTCTTTAAGAAGGAAATCCTGGTGGTTCAAGAGTGGGCCATCCCCGTGGGCTGAAAAATGAGCTAGTGAGGAAGAAAACCAGCTTGGCTGAACAGTGAGCTTTGAGTGGATCTCAGAAAACAGAGGAAAGTATAAGAGCTTTGGAAGAAGGGGTAGGCTTCTTGAGAGGGCTACAAGGATGAAATCAGATCATGCAGAGGGAAAATCAGAAGAGCTAAAGCCCATCTAGAACTTAGACTGGCAAATCCTGTGGAAGGTAATAAAAAATCTTTCTACAAATATATCTACACAAATGGAGGGCCAAGAAGAATCACCATCCATCACAGAGCAGGTCATCCTAAGTTCTATCACACAACACACACAAGACAACTGGCTGATCAGGCCTAGTCAGCATGGGTTTATTCATTTATGTTTCATTTATGCCAAACTAACCTGATCACCTTCTATGACAAACTTAATAGATGAGGAAAAGGCTGTGGATATAGTGTACTTGGACTCCAGTAAAGACTTTGACATAGTTTCTCACACTTTTCAGCTTGAGGAACTGGCTGCCACTGGCCTAGACAGGCAAACCCTCTGCTGGGTAAAAATCTGTCTGGATGGCCAGGCCCAAAGAGTTCTGGTAAATGGATTTAAATCCAGTTGGAGGCTGGTCACAAGTGGTTTTCCCCAAGGCTCAATGCTGGGTCCAGTTCTGTTCAGTGTCATCGTCGTTGACCAGGATGAAGGGATTGAATGATTTCACTGAGCTGGGAGGAAGAGTTGATCTGCTTGGGGGTAGAGAGGTTCTACAAAGGGATCTGAACAGGCTGGACCGATGGGCTGAGAACAAAGGGATGAGGTTTAACAAGGCCAAGTGCAAAGTCCTGCTCTTGGGACACAAGAACCGCATGCAGCGCTACAGACCTGGTGAAGAGTGGCTTGAAAGCTGCCTGGCAGAGAAGAACCTGGGATGTTGTTTGACAGCCGACTGAGCCATCAGTGTGACAGGTAATAGGATGAGAGGGAATCTCCTTAAACTGCATCACGGGAGGTTCAGATTAGACGTCAGAAAAACTTCTTCACCAAAAGGGTTATCAAGCACTGGAACAGGTTGCCCAGGGAGGTGGTTGAGTCACCATCCCTGGAGGAATTTAAAAGACGGGTAGATGAAGTGCTTGTATTTAAAAGATAATCTTAATCATATTAGGGATATGATTTAGTAGGAGACAGGTACAATTTGGCTTGATATCAAAGGTCTTTTCCAAACTAGTAATTCTATAATTCTATGATATCAAGGGACAAAACCAATAGAAGTACCTCGTCTATCACATTGAGAAAACAGTTGAATGTCCCTATGGAAATTTAGTATTTTTTATCTGTCTTTTCATAGCTCATTACAACTAACACAACTTCCAATGAACCTGCTAAGATTTTACTTAATATTGGGCTACTATATTTACTATATAAATTATTATTATAGTGTATACACACACACACATCGTATACCTTATGTGCTGAGGAGCAGATCTAAATTGTCTGTCAGTCAATTGCAGAACTTTTTGACTTCCCCAAGACACAGATTTGGGTCTCACTTCTTTTTCTTTCTTGCAAGTTAATGTCCATATTTTTAGCCTATTCATATAATGTATTAGGAAGACCCCTGCAATTTAGAATCTAAATGGGGTCAGTCTGTTGTTGTGACCCCTAATTGCTTCTGTCTTAAAACATTTCAGTATTTCCAAGATGTGTAATTTTTTTTTCCTTTTCAGTGCATATGAAAAAGGATAATGTTAGCATTTTGCAGTTAATTCAATTACTTTCCACTTGTGAAAATGCTGACAGGATTTCCGACCGCTGGAAGAAGTGCCCTGACGGTTAGACGTGATTGGCAGCCCAGACATAACTTCTAAATTGCAGCCAAAATGAAAGCATTTTGTCTTTACACATATATGCCCTTCATGACAAGTGGTTCAGCAATACTTTTAAGCCATTATTTCAGTGAATTGATTTTCAACAGTAATTAATGACCAATTTGTTAGATAATGTTCTCAGTCAAATCACAGATGAGTCAGGATCTTCTTCAGCAATTGACAAGACTTTAATGCACTTGTAATCATAAGTCAGGGCTGTTGGTTTTTAAATACAATAGATATTATTTTTTTATTATTACACCATCTGCAATACCACTGTTATCACAAGACTGATCTGTGCACTTCATATAAAATAAAAATATGAAAAATATTAGAAAAAAAGAAAAGTGCCATTGTCTGCATGCTGGAGAAAGTAACTTCTTATATTAAAAACATTATTTTTTAAGGTGTTATTTTGAAATAATAGAAAAAATTGCCAATAACATAAAAAGAAAGTAAACTGGAAAACAAAGTATGCCAAAAGTAGTTATGAAACACACAAGAAAAAAGAACTACCTTAAAATATAATGAACTATGACTTATTATTATCACATCTTACTATACTTAAAGAGCCCAGTTATAACAGATTTTCTCTATGGAAAGAAATAAGTGCTTCCAAAGGTAATTCAAGAGATAGGTGGGCTGAATTTCCATCTCCAAGAAAGGGACTGACTTTTGTGGTTAAGTATACAGAGATCCAAGATCCTTCCATACCTGTTCAGACTGGACATCTAATTTTTAGACAGCTAAAGTTAAAGGAGATGAGCCTTTATTAACTCACCATCTAATAATATTAGCATGAGGTTATTACTAAAAAATGTAAAAGAACAGAGGAGAAACTAAGAAGGGTGACAATGCCGCAATGGCAAATCAATGCCTTAATCACATTATGGATTTTGCAGACATATGCATGAACTCTATATTAAAACTTAGCAGAACAGATAATAGCCAGGTATTGGAGTCATATTTAAAATTCTTAGAAAGACATAAAAAGGATGAAATGTAAGGGATAATAGATAAATCTGAAAAATATGAAGACAAGTAGCAGCCTAAAGTAGTGAAAAATATGCTTTACTATTACTGGAAGGAATATTGATTTTTTTTGGTACTTCACAATTTTAGTTTGGTGTGTCTATTCTAGGTACCTTGAATAGCAATATTTCATCTTCTGTATATCAACTAATAATGAGGGCTTTCTTATTTGAAGATGTGTCTGAGCCAGCTGGTGCAGACAGCTGTGGGAACAGAAGATCTGACTGGAACCATCCTGAACTCTTCAGTTTCAGAAGCAACACAGTTTGCAGAAGCAGATTTCTCTATCTGTTCATTCTCCATCTCTCTGCAGGGCAGAAAAGAACAGTTTCTTCTCAAGGCAGCTGAAGTTTCCTTGTTGTCTTCTTGTCCCTTCTCAAAGAATAATGGGAGACCTTAGATATGCAAAAGATGGGTTTATATTTTCAGAAGTGAACATCCAAAATAACATTACAGCTGATTTTGTACTGAAAAATAGTGGCAGAAATATGTGAAAAAAATACTAAATCACGTTAAATCTATATACAGTTAAGCATAGTCAGTGCACATACTCCTTAAATCTGTTTTTTTTTTTTTTTTTACTATGGAACCTCAGTTATCTTCAAATACAAGCTATAAGAGATATGAGGATTAAATGTTATTAAGAACAATTCAGGTAAAGAACTATGCTCACATGTAATTTAAATGTTCCTCTGCATCATGAAAACTGATAAAACATTTTTGTACAGTTTTAATCAAATACTCTTTCTCATTCTGTTAATTTTTCATATTTTTTCAGTTTCGTTGCTTTCAAGATGATGATTAAACATACACAGTGGTTCATCTTTTCTAGAAAAGAGTCAAAACATTTAATTCCTTTGAAAAAAATCTTGGCTATTAAAGATACATTTGCAGTCCAATAGGTAGCTTCTTCTTAAGAGATGAAGCATTTGTCACCTGTCTTACAGAATTATTTTACAATGTCTACTTTAAATAGCAAACAGTATTCAGGCACATAACAGAATTGCTTTTGTCATTTTAAGGCCTGCAAGCGAAGAAAAGTAAATATTTTTATAAATGTTTCTTTGTTAAATCTGTACTTAATTACATAAGGATATAATTTTCCCCATTATCATGTGCTTCTGATTACAGTGATACCTGCATTAGCCTGTATTTTGGAGGATTTAAGTCTTAAATATTCACCATCTGTTAATAAAATATATTATCTCACTGCATTTTGGACAAGGTATAGACTAATTAGAACCAATTGGTTGTTGGTTTGGATTTTTTTTTTTTTTCCTCATAAAGGGGCTGTTCAACATGGCAGTTCCACAGTGAAAACTGTCTCGTCTGGCTGAGTGCAGTTTTATTGGATCATTGCTTAATCCATCAAAGATGTTGATTATATCTTTTAATAAATGGAATAATTGAGACCAAGAAAAAAGAGATTGATTTACTGATAAGGCAGTTTTAGCACAAAGCAGACATTTGAAATCTAAAATATTTTCTGAAAGGGGAGAAATTGCCTGAAGGCTATGGGGAAAGTATGGTATTTCGGTGACATATTTCCTATGCTACTTCAGCTGGTTGCTTCTGTTTGTGCTTGTAGACTCTTCTAAGGATTGTAAGATTATATTTGTTGATTAAAATAAAATAAAGTGAAACTTAAGATTGCTTAACAAAATCTGTATTGTTAATTTATATATAAGTATTGTTAATTTATATATAAGTATCTCTATACCAGTAACGAGTAGGACTCCACTGCCTCAGTGATACAAGTTTTGAGATGAAGATAACGATATAAAAAAAATGTGTGATGCAGACCCAAACCAAACCTTATCTCTGAAACAAATGCATTCTGACAGAAAGAACAAGAAAATATAAATTTAAATTTTTATGAGGAACTTATGGAGACAATGTGTAATTACTATTATCTTGGTCAGACCTACAACATTTACAAAGAATGAAGTCCATTCAAAAAATCCCTCTCAAATCTTTCTAGATGACCAGATATATTTTATGATGTATCAAAATAATAACTCTGATGACTTTAAACTAATGAGGTGCTACGTGCAAAATGGTTAGTACAAAGAAGTGAAGACTTGTAGAGTAAAATGACGTTGGCCATAAATGCACCAAGAATTACCATGATACTCAAAATATAGATTTACTTTGGTTGAAAAAGAAATTGAATCACTTTATCTAAGGGAGAATCCATTTGATAAAATGAATAATTGGAACTGATATTCTAAATTTTCTTGTGTAATAATTGTAAACATTTTACATTAAAAAGAACATTTTGTTGGGTTTTTGCTTGCTGATTTCCTAAGATCCTATGTATTTTTTCTGAGGTAGTTTCATTATTTTAAAACATGCACAGGCATACAAGCTGCATCAGTACAGGATATACAGTTTCATCTGAACTTTTCTCATCAGGCAAGGTGAAATAAAAGTCTTGTGAAATCCTTCAGTTGATTCAGAAATTATGGTTCTCATTTTGAGTTTTGTGAGGACATTTTTATCTCTGAAGCCTAGGTAAACGATAATCCAAGATCATAAGGAGTCGTCCAAGATCTAGGATGAGAGGGCCTTAAGCTGCACCATGGAAGGTTCAGATTTGACATTATTACTTCACGAAAAGCATTATCAAGCACTCGAACAGGCTGCCCAGGAAGGTGGTTGAGTCGCCATCCCTGGAAGTGTTTAAAAGATGGGTAGATTAAGTCTTTAGGGATATAATTTAGTAGTGGACAGGTACAGTTTGACTTCGTGACCTCAAAGAATTTTTTTCTAACCTAGTTATTCTATGATTCTATGATAACGGCTGCATGAATGTGTATGGTATGTTCATCACTGATATTAGATTTGCCATAGGTGTTGGGATGCCATTTTAGCCAATTCTTTTAAGTAATCAGCCAAACTTCTGTCAGTTTTAATAACATCCCCTTTGCTGTCATAGACCAGCTATGGAAAGATGTCAAGACACTAAGTGATTTCAGGAGGAACTGTGGCTGTCAGATGAATTTCACTATTCAGTGTGATGGGCTCAGCTTTAGCCTCAGTGATTTCTTTTACTCCTAGTAACTGCTGAACCAGGAGAGTGTTATTTTAGTTACTGTGATGAGGCTTGAGATGCTACAGATGATCTTAAGATCCAGCAACAACTGGACTTTTAAGATTACAGCAAAAATTCATCAGACATGTTCACTAATGTATTGTTAGTCTGAATATTGTGTCATGGGAATTGTAAAACACTCTCTATAAAAGATGGTTTGTAATAGCCTTTCAAATTCTTCCTTGGAAAACTATACTATAATCAGAGTAGGAGGTAAGAAATACCGAACAAAAGACTTTCAGCCCAGCTTTAACTAGAAGGCTACCACTCTTCATACTTTTTCTTTCTTAAAATTCTTTAAACAAGACTGAAGAACAAAGCATGAAAGTTAAATTTTGCCTCCTAGAGCTCTGGGTCTATTTCCAGCACGTTGATTATTACCTATTTGCCATTATGGAAATTCAGTGGGACAAATCATGTGGCTGGAATGCAGCTGTTGATGGCTACAGGCCATTTAGGAGGGACAGGTGAGGAAGGAATGGTAGAGGTGTTGCATTTCTACGTAAAGAAATGAATAGAATCTGAAGGGCTGTTTCTGAATAATGACCATGAGCAGCTTGAAATCTTATGGGTAAGAATCAGAGACAAAGGCAAAAAAGGGAACCTTGTGCTTGGTGTCTGCTACATGCCACCTGCTCAAGAGGAGCCTATTGAAGAAACTTTCTTATTCCAGCTTCAGGAGGTATCACACTCACAGGTTCTCATCCTGCTGGGGACTTCAACCAGAACACCTGCTGGAAAAGTAGCACAGTGAGCTATAGGAAGTCCAGAGCACCAGAGGACTCCTGGAATGCATAGAGGATAAATTTTTAAGAAGAGAGAAAAAAGTGTGCTAAACATTGTTAGAAATAAAAATACCAAAAGCAGTCTGTGTATCAAGATGACAGTACTTTTGTGAATGAGTTATAAGCAGATTCTGAAATCTAAAGATATTAAAGGCAGGTAGATCAACAGTGTTATATTTAAAGAGTCTTTAAAGTTTTTTTAAGAGTTTTTAAGATTGGAACTGCAAATTACTGGGATGGATGGGGGTAACAAAATCTGTCAGATTAGTTATATGCTAATAAATGAGACTAACAAATTCTTGTGCCAACAGCTATACCTGAGCTTGTTGGACGGTCATCCAATGAAGAGAAATAAGCACCTTTAGAGTGCAATTAATCTCAGTAATGCTGGACTTATACTACAATGAGTTGAACAGCTATCTTCCTAGAATGACTCACCAGCTACCTTCCTAGAATGACTTACCTCTCTGTTGCAGAGTGATTAAAATCATAGAATCATAGAATAACTAGGTTGGAAGAGACCCACTGGATCATCGAGTCCAACCATTCCTATCAAACACTAAACCATGCCCCTTAGCATCTTGTCCACCTGTGTCTTAAACACCTCCAGGGAAGGTGACTCAACCACCTCCCTGGGCAGCCTGTTCCAGTGCCCAATGACCCTTTCTGTGAAAATTTTTTCCTGATGTCCAGCCCAAATCTCCCCTGGTGGAGCTTGTGGCCACTCCCTCTCGTCCTGTCCCCTGTTATGTTAGAACACACCTACATACCAGACTTCTGAAGCTGGATGTCCTACCTTAACCATCAGGTTTTCTAAGGTGTTAGGCATACATCTGCATCTTTAGGAAAAAAATTATGCTTCTAAGCTTAAATGTTTCTAGGCTGTGATTCAAGGACAATGTCATTAATCTGCCCTTTAAATATGATCCTGAGGTCTTATTTGACAAGTGTTATGAATGAAAGCATTATAAATACAAAAGTGAAAGCAGGACCCAGTCTTCCGACTTCTTGGCAGAGCACGTATTGCCAAATTCCTGCTGCCCTGGAAGCCTTAACAGGTAGCCCAGCTGTTTTCAATGTTCTTGACTGAAAATAATTTGAATTGCAAAGTGAATTGTAATTAATACAAAAGCTTGAGTTACCATTGTGATTTCTGATGGCAATTTCTGATGGCAATGTCTGTGTACTTTGAAAAGTACTTCAGCTGAGATTAATAGAAATAATGCTGTAGCCATAATTTCCTTTGGCCTAAAACAAAAATAGTCTTAACTCTAATTGATATATATTCTAAGAACATTCCAATGAATGTTAAGTACTACTTTTTATTTTCTTTTTTTTTTAAATGAAATAAATAGGGTTGAATGTCTTTATTAGTATAAGATATGAAACGTGTAATTATTTGGGCAGCAGCTAAATAGTAAGTGGCAAGCTGCACTGACAATCTGGGTCTCAGACATTTGGAACTTCCTGGTGGTCCCAGAGTCTGCAGTGAAGGCTGGATGGCATAGGGACTGAACTATTCTTGCATCTGAGTGGGTGGTTCTCTACAGTTCAGAGCTAAGACAAATAACTAGCAAAGGCAGGAAAATATTTACCGCCACTACCCACTACACATACTGCCTCCATACATAATGTACTCGCATTGTGACTGCAAATAACTTTCCTGGCTCAAAACCTATTAAAGTAGCACATTCGCCACCAATAATACAAGATATTTGTAGACCAAACAGCATGGAAACAACATCTCATGTAATATCATAACCACATCTGTGCCACTACATTCATTATAGGCGACAAAGCATACATTCATCTTATCTAAATTCAGGCATCTTTAATGCTGAGATTAATATTATGGTCTTACTAAGCTGGTCATACAGTCAGTGGAAAAGGATGGACCTTTCCAGAGGACAATGCTGATTGTAAGTAGGCTAAATTACTCTTTGGAGGAACATATTTCTCTCCATTAACTATTAGGAAACTTATTTACTGTATTTGTAGCTTGGATGCCTCTGAGAAGTTCTTACTTGGGTTGGAATGACTCTGAATCTACATGACTTAAAAAATGTTGAGAAGAGTGCAAGCAAAATGATAAAGTATCCAGATGTGAAGGACTGACTTTGTCTCCTACACTCAGGCTGTTGAACAGGAGCAGTCAGAAAAATAATTTTTCTTTTTTTTTTTTCACTTGAGATTCCTCAGAAACTCAATCCAATATTAGTGCTGATTATGACAATGTTCAGCCTGTTAAGCATGGCATGTTTAACCTAAAACACTTGATTTGTCCTAGTAACAAAATCGTTGAGTTTTACCAGTAAACAACCAGGCTTCTGCTGTAAGTCATATGCAAAATAGAGCATAGTTGCTCATCTATAGAAACAAGACAGTTCAATCAATATTTAACGTATCTTAATTGTCTTCTCTTCTGATTAAAAAGAAATCACAGTGGACATAGCAAGTCAAATAATTACGTTGAGTTATTCCAGTTGTTTCTTCTCACCAGTTGGAATGAGATCCAGTCTGACTTAACCACACATACATTGGTCTTTAGTAGCCTTTAGCTCATCTGTATTCCAAACTATAAGCCAGTGATTGGTGTATTCAATTCATCAAGAAATGTCATCAAATCCTATACCTCAGACTTTGAAAGGTATGTGCAGTCTTCGGATAAAATGTAAAATTTACCTTGGAAGCAAGAACCAGAACCTTAGAGTTTTCCCTCCAAAATATTGAAGGGTTATGGATAAAGTCAAATGCACACTTGTTTATTTGGCTGCCCAAGCCCTCTCCGTCTTCACTGACATATCTTTTTAAGGTAACTGAATTGCACTCTACTTCGTAAAAGAATTTCACACTGATTTCACTTACATTTTGTAATGAATAGTTAATAATAGATGAAGATGTCTTGTTCAAAAGCAGGAAAATAAAGTGCTGAATTTTAAGTAAGCATCTTCATATTATATACCTATAAAAATAATACATTTCTAAAATTATTGAGCAGTTTTGATGAAGTCTACTGCTAAATGTTCCTAATCTCATAAGCTGCAGCTTCTGAGTAGCTGTTACAGTTACTGACATTTAAGTACTTTGCAGCCTTCGTTTTAAAGCACAAGTATATATTTATGTATTTACACCCTCAAGCTACACCATCAAAGGCATCTTTGTAAGCTACAACTTTTAGTAAAAATAAATTAAAATTGTTCTGAATGCTATTGAAAAAACAAAGCAAGGCAATCCATCTGGAATTCATTTTACTTCATATTACGGGCTTTGTGTCACTGCTGTCCAATTTGACATTGAAAAGCACAAAAAATAACATTGACATAAGGATATAGTTATGTTTATACGTACAGAAACAGATTTTTTTTCTGTTATTTTCAGAGTAGTATCCTCAGAATTGGCACTCTCAACTGAAAAAAATATCTGTAGCATGCATGTTAAAATGCAGCAGAAAAAGCCTATGAAATAAAAAAGCTTGTCAGTTCAGCTACTGTTCTTAGTCAAGTACTTCCGTTGTACCTAATGGGAGGTTGGGAGGCTGGAACTGGGAGACAGGCTTTTTGCTCAGACATGGTCTGAGCAAAAAAAGTAGAATATATGTCTGTTGGCTGCATCAATGCTTTTTTTTCTTATAGTTCATTACGTCAACTCCATTAAATCCAGTAGGGACTTTTTATCTTTAATATACCTACTCTGTCTCTATCAAAGCAAAGTAAAATCTGTTTGCTTTTTTTTATTTCCCTATGCCACATTTGATACACTTTTGTAATACACTTTTTATAACATCTAGGATATTTAGCATTCACAGTGGTTGCAGCAGTAAGATCTTTAGGTGTCTGAAACAAAGAACATAAATCACATGTCAGTTAGTTCACCAGCATGGATTGGACAGAACATAGGATCTAAGTATAACTGGAAGTTAAATGAATATTTGCTTTCAATAAGGGTAGTAATATCTTACATGGGAATAAAATTATTAATAACAATAGGTATATACTAGGAAAGTGTCTCTGATTTAGAAATAAAAGAAAAGAAAGAGATTTTGATAACCTTATGTCAGAGGACATGGTCTTCTTAAATTATAGGCTTATCCAGTTATCTAAAAATAGGGCTCCCAGTTCATTCAAGAGAGTAAATAGGTATCTCATTTAATTCCAAATGTCTGTATGCATATATATAGGTACATACGGATTAAGTGTTTACTTTTTGCATATGCTTATGTCTTCCTACTTATTTTCTAGAACCTAGAAGGCCACTTTACACTAGATGTTTACATTCTTTTCAACTTAAAGGAGAAAAAAACAGTCCTTAAAACATGGAATTAAGCTGACAGCAAGATGACACTGAAGACAACTTTATCAAATATAAATGCTCTTACTTGTACTAATTTATTGTTATTTGATATATGATTAATTTCTGCAGAGAGATGAAATGTAGTAAAGCAGCTATTTCTCGACTTGAGTAAAATATTTTATATAGTGTTACGAGATGCTATTAGTCAGCTAAAAGGTTAGGGTTGGACACGTATTAGCACACACCTAATAAAATAAATAAAGAGAAGAGAGTAACTAGGCTTGAAGAAGGGCCTTTTTTTTAATTCCAGAAGGGCTATTCATGGAATGTATTTTATTTAATAGACTCATTTATGGGCTTGGCAGAAAAACAAGCAGTGTAGCAGTGTGCTAATGAAATGAGCAGATAATGCACAAAATAGATGACCTTAAGGAAAAAGTGTTAGGCTGAAATAAATTGAATGAAATTTTAATGCTCTCAGATGATGGTTGGTGAACATAAAGGTCCATAACAAACGAATGTTAAAAGCTGTAGCCAAGATTTCTAGGACTCACAGAGAAGTGGAAAACAGAAGTCTAAGGGCTCGTCACAGAGACTATTAGCTACACAATGGGATTGGCTATGGAAAGAAGACACATCTAAAATCTATTACATAAAGTATTTCCAATAGAATTGGAAAATACTATTACACAAGGCATGGTAAAATTGCTAATAGATGCAAGACCAACATCAGTGAGGGTGTTGTGCACAGTTTCTCCTATTAAGTCTTAAGACAAGATTAATTGTTACCTACCAAGTCCATAGACTGTGACTCAAAGTGAGAAAGTAGAAATTTTATGCAGCTCTGTCAAATTTCTCCAGCTTCCAACTTCTGACACCAGAACCCACCACAAAACTGTGAATGCACACTGTCCCTGCTGTGGCCTGGGAGCCAGAGTTACTGACTTTTACTTAGGAAGAAAGCTAAAGTAGAATTGTCTGAAAGAAGTCTCAGGTTGGTAGTGCACATGGTTCATGGAGCACAGCACAAGTGTATAGCACAGTGGCCTCTCCTTTCCTTCCATGAAGCCTCTCATCACAGCTCCTACTACAGAAAACTCCTGTTTGAGTTGCGCAGTAGGAAGGTAGTACTAAACAACCACAAACCTGCAAATTTAGAAACATAACATCAGCTAAAAATCATAAGTTGTAACAGAAAATGAAATTTGAGGGACATAGAAACTATTTTTGTACAAATGTATCCAGGAATAAGACAAGAAGTGGAGAGCAATTATATTCTATTACAGTAGTGTTTTCCCTAAGTAGACTTCGTTTTCCATGTGACACCAGCAGGTCTTATAAATGAAACAGAATGAACGTGCCATTAAAGTGTGACCAGAATTGAATATAGCCATATTTATGATGATATTTCCATGCAAACAATGGTTAGGTATAAACAGCAGGGAGTCCATTTATATGTTTAACTAGTCTGTGAGTTACTGTGCAGTAATGAGCAGCAAATGAGACAGATTCTTTGTATAATTTCTTCCCCTCCTTTCCTATTATTTGTTCTCTATGGCTTTGTATTTATTGTCTTTGGCCTCTAGAGAGACTTCTTTTGTATAATTTACCTGGATTTAAGTATAATAATTTTTAAAGATGATGATATACACCTTCCTAAATATCTATAATTTCTATTCTGTTTTATAGAATTGCATCATTGCATTTTCAAGGGGAAATGTTAGTGTAAAGTAATATGTACAGGAACAATTTTTCCCCTTAATTCCTTAGTTTGTGCTTCAAATGAGGTTACAAAATTTGCTAAACTAAAGAGCAGGTAAGGATGATAAAAGGTAAACAACAGACTTCTATATAATACTACATTGTTCCCATTCTTAATATTGTATTTTTTAATGAATCCCTAGATGTGTGTAAAAGATGGGTAGACGAGGTGCTCAGAGACATGGTTTAGGGGCGGATAGGAATGGTTGGACTCGATGATCCTGTAGGTCTTTTCCAACCTGGTGGTTCTATGATTCTCAATTTAAGTGCCTGAAAATAGATCACATTGATTTTCCAACCTAGCTAGACTGGAAATAGTTAGGCTTTGTTGCCTAATGTTAACTGTTAAAAACTTCAGTAGATTCTCAATTTCTAAACAATACTGAAAAACCTTTTACCTTGCTCTGTGTTTTTCAACAAAAACTGTGTTATCTAAAATTGAATATAAATATGATACTTTATTGATTTAAATGGCTTCATAGGTTCATTGTTTAGACTTTCATACTGTTGATGCTTGAATCATTTTATATTTTATTCTTCGATATTGCCAATGAAAATTCTGTTCTGGTGGCAAATTTTTCACAACACTGAGAAAAAGGCAAATATTTTATTGAAGAGGAATATTCAAACTTTAACTGTTGGGAGTATGCAGTGGGAATATTTGAAATGTATCAATAGTTAAAAACATTGAAAATAATAATAGTTTGGAGTTAATATTTAGTAGATTAATAATATTATATTCCTCTTACTCTACCTTTTCATTTGTCCTAATCTTGTCTGAATGTATTTAAATGTGAGCTACTTATTAAAGACCTAATGAAACATAGCACTTAACAGAGAATTGAGAAAGATATCATATTCTCAAATAGTATAGGTAAGTGAGTGCGAAGACAAATACACAAGATTGTTTAAAACTATATTCACATCTTAAGGGGGAAGCACATTAAAAGGATTATGTGCTTTTGGCAGCCTACACTGTTTACTTATACAACTGGGTGTAACAATAGAATTAGCTAAGAGCTATTAATGCTATTGACATTAGTATTTATTGATCAATGGTTAACAGCAATCCATTTTCATGCTTCTAGATTGTGTTATATACCAGAAGACTCTGGGGCAACATATTTACTATGGTACCCAGTCAGTATTAGAATTAATCAGTTCTTTAAATGTCAGATTTTTGCGAAGACCAGCAGAAAAATGGCAGTTATGATAAGCAAATGATTTAACTTAAAACTAATACTATCGTATTCTCTTTTTTGTATCAGAAAAATATTTCAGAACAATTACCTAAGTGGACTTAAGGCAGTGGAAAACATATCTGTAATCTTCTTGTGGGGCTAATTAAATCCTTTGTTTTACTTTTTGATGTGGTTTTGTAGTCTAGATTCTTTAAATTTGGATTGTGTAATTCATCACGTCTACATTGTAGAGTGGAAAATGTAGAACTCTGCCTAAAGCAGAAAGTGAGTGAGGATATATTGACACAGCAAAGATGATCCCATAGCAAACTCAAGCTTGTTATTAATTTCTTAAATATGAAAAGTTGTTTTTTGCTAACAAGGTGATGATTTATCACATAGCTGAATTGAGAAGGCAAAAGTTAGCAGAGGCATAATGAAAATTGAACTCCTGCTTTAGCTGAGTAAGAGGTTGTAAGAGTTACACTATGGTTTATAATACAGATTATATTAATATACATAACAAATGAAAAGCTTTAAATCTATTGTATCCATAATAAGAGCAATCATTTATGGATTACTCCTTAATGAGACATAATATACAGTCCCCTACCTTCCCTAAACTGTACATCCTTTCAACATGCTCAGCAGTATATCCGAAGCTCTGCTTTAAGCAGGCATCCCCATATCAGTACATAACTCTTAACAGTCCTGAACATGGGGAGCATGTATAATAGAAGGAAAAAACATTGAAGAAAAATTCTGACTACAATCTTTAGATTCTGTTCTTGGCTGTAGAACAAGTCACAGTTGCTAAGTTATTTATAAACGTAACATTTTTCATGCAACAGCACAGTTTCCCCTAGGGACCACAGTTTGTTCCTATGTACAACATCATATGAATATATGATATGAATATATACCTACTGTAGAGCTTATATTTATCTGATGAGACCATGCTGGATAAAAGTGACCTGTATTATTTCACTGCTGCCAAGATATTTATAGATTACAGTTTCCATTATTTGAAACATTTATTTCATATATCGCCACTGTGAAATAGCCTCATCTGTTAGATCCTAAACCTTTCCCATGGACAAATTCTGTGATAGAGGTTTCTTGGCGGCTGGACCTACCCTTAGAATGAGGTTTAGATTAATTCAAATAAAAGAAGCTTCTTAATTTTGTGTTCCATTCTCAAGTGTTTCCTGGATTCACAAGATTATTATAATTGAGCTACGTGTTCTTCCTAAATATGTGAAAGCAGATTTTAACCAGCTATTAACAGATTACAGATATGCTTTTCTTAAGTTGTTGATGGGAACTGAAGTTACCACTGCTCATTATCATTACTGCAGTAACATTACTTGTGTTCATTATTGCCCCTTGGCTATGATGCAGTAATTGAATGTTTCCCTACTAGTTCTTTAAACACAAAGGCAAAGAACTGGGCCCTTTATTGCACATGTGAGATGCTTGGGACAGCAGAAACTCTTCTAACTTAGTTCTCTCACCTCTGCTGTAATATATCAGTAAAATAATAATCATTTACTGATATATATATAGGGTCTGAACAGGCTGGACTTCTGGGATGTGACCAGTGGTATGAGGTTTAACAAGGCCAAGTGGTGGCTCCTGAACTTGGGACACAACAACCCTATGCAGTGCTACAGACTAGGGAAAGAGAGGCTAGAAAGCTGCCTAGAGGAGAAGGACCTGGGGGTGTTGATTGACAGACATCTAAATATGAGCCAGAAGTGTGCCGAGGTGGCCAAGAAGGCCAATGACATGACCAGCAGGTCCAAGGAGGTTATTCTCCCTCTGTACTCGGCACTGGTGAGACCGCACCTTGAATACTATGTTCAGTTCTGGACCACTCACCACAAGAAGGGTGTTGAGGCTCTGGAGTGAGTCCAGAGAAAAGCAACGAAGCTGGTGAAGAGGCTGGAGAAATCTTATCAAAGAGCAGCTGAGGAAACTGGAGTTGTTTAGCCTGGAGAAGAGGAGGCTGAGGGGAGACCTCATTGCTCTCTACAGCTACCTAAAAGGAGGTTGTACAGAAGAGAGTGTTGGCCTCTTTTCCCAAGTGACAGGACAAGGGGCAATGGCCTCAAGCTCCGCCAGGTCAGGTTCAGGCTGGAAATAAAAAAAAAATTTAAAAAAAATCATGGAAAGGGTCATTGGGCACTGGAACAGGCTGCCCTGGGAGGTGGTTGAGTCACTGTCCCTGGAGGTGTTTAAAAGACCAGTGGATGAGGTGCTGAGGGGCATGGTTTAGTGGTTAGTAGGAATGGTTGGACTCAATGGTCCTGGGGGTCTTTTCCAACCTAGTGATTCTGTGATTCTGTTTCATAATTGAATGGAATGCAGAATAGGGAAAACATGATTTACAATGACCTTCCTCCATGTATTTTTGTTAAAAATCATAATTTTTTTTCCAAAACAAAGTCATCCTTGATTCCAGACATTGCAATTTATTATGCTGTAGGTTTCTGCACTCACTAGCATGCAAAAGAAATACCACTATCTTGATCCTTTTGATCATGTGAAAGCATTTTGTCAAACATTTTGACTACTTCACAAAAATGTGTAGAGTCCATCAATAGTGCATAAAAAGTATAAAAAGTATAAAGCAAAACTTTTTGTGCCATTTTGAGACACATGATTAATGAAATATAGCCTGATTTGATTAATCTGCGTGCATAGTATCTCATATTTGACATTTGTAGCTAGTTGCTTCTTACATGAGAATTTTTCTTATAGAATTTATATGCAAAAGGAGATTAATCATCCACTCAGTTACTCAGCTTTTTGTCAGTTACAAACCAAAACTCTTGGCTTTCCAGGCAGTGTTTCCACCAAACGCTCTTGCTGCCATTATATTTAATTTCTCTGCCATACAGTAAGTTTTCATCTCTCTTGGCAAGAATATATTTTGTTCTACAGCTTCTATGGAGTGTAAAGTTAACAAAATATTTGAACAGAAAAAGCAATTGCTAGTCTCTTCCATTTCACATAAAATGGAGACAGTTGAATTTGAGTTGACACACATGCATTAATAGTGTTTGTGCAAGGGAAAAATATAAATAAAAAAAGCAGTAGCAGTACTGGCATCCTATACTTGAGTTTGACAAACAGCTTCAGTGTTCAGAGACAGATTATGTTGCTTGAGCATATGCCTGGAAGCAACAAAGAGTGAAAAGAAGTGAGTTAAGCTACAATAAGTGTGAGTATCCATTTAGCAGGAGCCAAACAGTCACTTTTAAAACATTATTTTACTTCTACATTCCAGTTGTGGAAAATGCTCAAAGAGAAGTGCAGAAGAGGCAAAAGAATGAGTAAAGGTCTGAAACCACCTCTGAAGCACTTACTGATGTTTCTTCAGCCTTTGACTTCATTTTTGTTCTAGGTGCATCAGCATTGCAAGTTATGCTCCTTACACATGTACAGCTATCTCTGGTCTTCACACACACCAAAGAAGAAAGAGAAGCTGTTGCATGGTTTACAGTGGGATAAGAATTTTTCAAAATCCATTTTGAAACTGAACTAAGGAAATGCATGTGTGGCTCACAAACTAGTTCAGAGGAAAAGAAGAGATCTTTACAGAAACAGTAAGTGAATTACCTGTTAGTTTTAAGTTTCATGAGGAAAGACATTAAACACTTCCGTGTTGTGGGGCAGCAACAAGTATTTGTAACTATGAAGTGAGCTCATTAAAAATCTGCCACTGAATGTGTCTCTTAAACATGTGCCATCATACCTATAAGTGAGGATGCTTGTTAGTAATAGTAATTATTGCTCACAGCACTAATAATTGATGTTTTCCCAGTAGTCAGTGCATGTTCTTTTCAAGACATAAAAAGTTTCATTCTCAGTCATCTTCTTCTTGCCTTATTCCTCTTGCTTTTTCAAAGGCAACTCTCTCTTTCACTGCCTTGAAGCCCATATCTTTTGAACTTTTACATGAATAAAATACCTGGCAAGTAACCTGCCAACTACATATAGCTTTCATTTTCAAGGCAGACTTTTAAATAAGCTAGAATATTTCTTGGAGTTTGTTAGCTCACCAAGTCTAAATAGCAGATTCTTATGTGCTGAGCACTGTGCGTGCCTGTGAAATTATCTAGGACAGCAACATTATGGTTACCATATAACTCATTGATTTTTCTGGGCAGTGCTGCTGGTGCTCATTTAATATATTTCTACTACTTAACATGCATTAAATAAATATTACTAAATAACTCCCCTTTTTCAAGATTTTCTCTAAGTAAGTCAGTAGAAAAATAAAGATTAATAGCAGCTCTGAAAGTGAACATCAGTTTTAAAATGCTGGGCTTTTTTTCCTACTCTGAAACACAGGTAAGGTGCCACTGTCCACACCATTAGCAGCTGTATCTTTCCCCGTGCACACGTAATTAAACAAACCCTAAGAAGCTGCTATTAACAGTAACAGACAGCAGACCTTACTGAAGCTACAGCAGTGCATATTTTAGTGCCATTATTGCATTTTTAAATGAAATTCAACTCCTCTTAACACGCCACACTTAACCTCTAGGTACAAGAGTTTTGAGACAGTTGTACATTAAAGGTGTATAGCTAGGCAGAAATCCAAAGCTAAGTGCTTTTAACTCCTGTGGGGAAGAATGCCATTCTAGGAATGCAAATATTTATATTCAGAAGGAATTTTTAGTAGCAAGTGATTCAGCATTCAACAATCTCCAATTCTTTAGAAGTAGGAAGTAGATTAATTTATAATATTAATGAATGATTAGTTATCCCTGGTGACTGGAAGAAGGGTAACATTGTCTCCATTTTTGAAAAGGGTAGAAATGATGACCCTGAGAACTACTGACTCCTCACCTCTGTGCCTGGGAAGATCATGGAACAGATCCTCCTAGAAGCTATGTCAAAACACGTGGAGGGCAGGAAGGTGATTACAGGCAGCCAGCATAGCTTCTCCAAATACATGTCCTGCCTGACCAGTCCAGTGGCTTTCTATGATGGAGTGACCGCATCACTGGATATGGGAAGAGCAGTGGCTGTAATCTATGTGGACTTCCATAAAGCCTTTTATTTGGTCCCTCATGACATCCTTCTCTTTAAACTGGAGAGATATTGATTTGATGAGTGGACTGTTTAGTGGATAAGGAATTGATTGGATGGTTGCAATCAGAGTGTAGTGTTCAATGTCGTGATGTCCAGATGGAGATCTATGACAAGTGGTGTCCTTCATGGATCCATATTAGGACCAGTGCTGTTTTAATATCTTCATCGATGATACAGACAGCAAGATTGAGTGCAACCTCAGCAAGTTTGCAGATGACGCCAAGCTGAGTGGTGCAGTCATCACACCAGAAGGACAGGATTTCATCCAGAAGGACCTGAACAAGATGGAAAAGTGGGCGTGTGTGAACCTCATGAGGTTCAACAAGGCCAAGTGCAAGACCCTACACTGGGTTAGGGCAATCTGCAGTTTCAACACAGGATTTGGGATGATGTGGTTGAAAGCAGTCCTGCTGAGAATGACTTGTGGGTGCTAATTGACAAGAAGCCTGACATGAGTCAACAATGTGTCCTCAAAGCCCAGAAAGCCAACTGTATCCTGGGCTGCATCAAAAGAAGCATGGCCAGCTGGTTGAGGGAGGTTATCCTCTCCCTCTACTCCATTCTTGTGAGACTCCACCTGGAGTATAGTGTTCAGTGCTGGAATTCTCAACATAAGAAGGATATGGAATAGCTGGAACAGGTCCAGGGGAGGGTCACAAAGATGATCAGAGGGTTGGAGCCTCTCTGTCATGAGAACAGGCTGTGAGAATTGGGGTTGTTCAGCCTGGAGGAGAGAAGGCCCTGGGGAGAACTTATAGCAACTTTCCAGTACCTGAAGGGGCCCTACATGAAAGCTGGGGAGGGACTTTTTACAAGTGCATTTAGTGATAGGATGAGAGTGGATGGCTTTAAATTGAGAGAGGGGAGATTTAGATTAAACATAAGGAAGAAATTATTGTTGGCGAGGGTTGTGAGCCACTAGAACAGGTTGCGCCAGGAAGTTGTGGATGTCCCATCCCTGGAAGTGTTCAAGGCCAGGTTGGATGGGGCCTTGAGCAGCCCAGTCTAGTGGGAGGTGTCGCTGCTCATGACAGGAGGCTTAGAACTGGATGATCTTTAAGGTCCCTTCCAACCCAATTCATTCTATGATCTATTTCTATTGATTCATATGTAGAAGTAGATAAAGAAGCATTATAGTATCCTTTTTTATTATACATTAAATAGCTTTAAACTAAGTATTACTCAAAAGTAAGTTTGACATTTATTTCATAATGGCCAGTTTGTATTAAAAAAATGTGATGTATCTAGGTCTGTTGTTCACTATCTACCATTTTATAAAGTGACAAAACAAAAAAGAAAATCCCAGTTTTCACACTTACCTCCAGTGGTGAAAAGGAGCAAAAAAATGTACTTTCTTTTAACAGTTCAAAACTTTTGGTAGATTGAGGTTTCCTGGTCAACAACAGGCTTTCAGATGTCTACAGTCTCTTCTGTGTGAGTTTTGCTTCTGTCAGAAACAAGCTGCACAAAAGTAGCTATAAATTTGGGTCTGTTCCTCATGTCAAAATTAATTTATGAAAGGAAGAGAAGCTAATATATCTTGTAACTAAGCACTGCCTAACCTAAATAGTCAATGGTATGTGCCAAATCATGGCCTCAGCTTAAAAATCAGAAGCACTGACTTAAAAATATTTTGCAAACAGAATTAAATTAAACTGGATTATTTATCTCTTATATTTTTCTGGCTGTGAGGTCTTTATGGCCCTGATACACTTTAAGCATCTTCTCCACAATTGCAAGAGAAACTTGCCATTTAAAAACATTAGCTTCTCAAATGCACTCAACACTCCAGTCGTAAAGAGTTTCATAAATGTCAGTGCTGCAACAGTCACATTAAAATGATAGAAGCTGACAAGGTTGTAAAAGAGGTTATAAATTGAGTATAAGCAATATATTGCACCTGGGTTGGCAATTTTACTCTATGAGAATACAACAACCCATCACTCTCTTAACATTTTGTAAAACTAGGAAGGTCTAGATTTAGAGGAAAAAAAAAAGAGCCTTCAGGTCACTTAACAGATTGTCACTAGGCTCTAATTACAGGAAACTTGGAGATATAACCATTTTTTTTTTAACAAAAGCTAAATACATACTTTGTTTAATTGAGGGTTTATAAATATACCATCAGTCTTTTCTAAAAGAGAAAATATAGATAACCTATATTCTATCTGAGCTGGTTGTCTCAGGAACAGTTGCAAACAATAGAAATATTCTGATTTGAAAAAAAATCAAAATATATTATTTTTCTAATCTGAACGTACTATAAATGTATCATAGAATCATAGAATCACTAGGTTGGAAAGGACCCACTGGATCATCGAGTCCAACCATTCCCATCAATCACTAAACCATACCCCTCAGCACCTCATCCACTTGTCTTTTAAACACCTCCAGGGAAGGTGACTCAACCACCTCCCTGGGCAGCCTGTTCCAGTGCCCAGTGACCCTTTCTGTGAAATATTTTTTCCTGATGTCATGGAATCATAGAATAACCAAGTTGGAAGAGACCCACCAGATCATTGAGTCCAACCATTCTATCAAACAATAATCCATGCCCCTCAGCACCTCGTCCACCCGTGCCTTAAACACCTCCAGGGAAGGTGAATCAACCACCTCCCTGGGTAGGCTGATCCCGTGCAAAATAACATGGAGTAAAACATTAATATTCTTTTACACCATGAGTCATAATGTAGTGCTATGCATTAATACAAACATTTAGGTTAAGCCTCTGATTTCATTTAAAAGCGGTAAGTATTTCTGAGTAATATTGCATTCTTTTATATCTTACTTGTTCTTCAAGGAATTAGAACTATGTAACAAGAGTAAGGGTAAGGACAGGCAAAACATAATTCTGTCATTGCAGAAAAAGAATTTTACAGTACTTTTGACAGTGCTACTCAACCAATGCTTCTATAGGAACATTATTTAAATTTTCATGATATTGTTCACAATTAACAACACAAACAAAAATCCCACGCATCTGCAACAGAAAAGCCTTCCAGATAATAAGAAAAGATATAAAGAAAGCATTATCTTTCTCTAACTTCTTTGTGCCATTTCTAATAAAAACTGAGTAATAGAAATTCATGCTAAAACTAGTCTTTTCTTTAACATGAGAAGGCTCTATAGTGCAGGGAAAATTATAAACTTCTTTGGTCTGGCTGATTCCTGTTTCTCAGTCAAAGGATATATCAGTTACTGTATATTACTGCAACATTCCAAGCATTAAATTAAATTACAGACAATAGAATCAATACAGTTTACATCTGTGGGACATTAAAAAGTGAGACACGTTCAGCAGGTTTTTTTTATTCCCAATAGAAATAACCCTGCTGAAACAGCGCTCTTAAAACATTCTTTCCTACCAGACTTTGTTGTTTCAAATGCATTCCTCAGGCGATGTACATATTTAGTTTTTAAATCTGACATGTAGAAATCAACCTTGATTTTCTTGGAGGGCTTGACTTTCTTTGGTTGTGCTATGGTTTAGGTAACCTTATCACTCCCAAATTCTAACCCTGCTACTGGGCCTATACAAACAGCCTGAAGCTTGCTTATTCAACAGGGCTGCAAATAGACACCAAAGGTCCACCTGAGTTGACACATTTTGAAAGCTTCTGCCACTTATTACACGATTAAGGTGTACAGAAAGGCCAAATAGTACTCAATCTTTATTCTAAACACATGCATTTATGTCATTCAAAATGAAATTACTGTTAGTTCAATAATCATTAGAGATCACTGCAGTCATCAAAGAAAGAGGTACAAACATTAGTGATAGATTTGGTTGTGTACCTTTTAATTTATCTTAAAATTGTTTGGTAAATCAGAAATATTTTGGGGCTTAATAGTAGGCATTTTATCTTCTTCCTAATACTGGAAAATTTTCTGTCATTTAGATGAACAGACTGTATAAATACATCGGAAACAGAGTAGTGTATTCTACAGATTCTACACAGGTATAAATAAGTGAAACTTCACTTATGCCAATGGAAATCAGCTAACTTAAATGAGCTTTACTCCTACATGATTAGCCCTCAGAGCAAAAATTCTTGCAATTTATAATGCTAACATCTGCACAATGACCATGCCATTTTCTCTGGCTGCTCTTGTCTTACAATTGTCTTGCAATTAGAGATACTAAAGTTGAATTGCACATTTGAAGATGAATCCCTATCTGTGTTGAATCCATTCATTTAGGATTTGTTACACTATGGTCTAAACACATATTTTTCTATTCATTTTTTCCTCTGGTAAGACCTATTGGATCTCACTAAAAAATGCCAGTACCAGCATAGAGTTTGTAGCTTGATGTGAAAATTAATGTTTCTATCTGTGCCTTGAGTTCAGTAACTAAAAGCCTAAACTGGGTGGTACTGGAAGACAAATCAAAGTGATTAAGCATAAAGTAGTCCAAAGTTCCTTGCACTTTTGTGTAAAGAAACTTCTGAATGTTTACCCTAAGATTCTGGAGACTCGCTTTACTTGTTTTTTCCTTATGTTAGAGTGCTTTAAATGTATGTAAAAGGGAGGTAGAGTAAATATTTAACATGAAAGGATTCCTTAGATGTCTTTAATACAACTTACCTGAAGCAAAGGAGGGTATTGCAAGATGTATAATTTGTATTAAATGTGTATATTTTTGGTATAAAAGCAAGAAGTTGGGCAGCTGGACTGAGTGTAAGCCACAGATGCCTTGACACAGTCAAGGCACTGATGCAGACACTGTGGCTTCTAGATTTCAGCACAGACAGCATCTATATACCTGCTTTGCTATAACAGCACATGTAAATCCTTATCACAGTAAACCACCAATAGACACACAATGAAAAAAAATCCTTCCAAAGGACTTGCCTTCTGATCTTTATAACCCTTCTAAAATGAGAAAGAAAGCAAGCAGTGGAAACCACTGATCAACTGAGCTAGGAATTACCAAAATGCTAAATTCTACAGGGAAGAAAAAGCAACCGTTTTCAATAATTATTTAGTATTTTTTAAAGATACAAGCTGCAATAGGAAAAAAACATACACCCAGATTAGATGGACTGCTGCTTGCTTTGATCAAATTTACATTTGTCCCATAATCTTTTGACAATATAGATCCTCATTATAGCTATCATGTTTGTACCATTATTATTGACTTGTTGATGCCACTTTTACTAGCATAGTTTGAGATGGGAAGCAGTCTTCCTTATAAAATGAGATTTCTGTGGGAAATAACACTTTATATATGCATATAAACATACAAATACACATGCACACAAATACACATTCTGTGGGTAACAGAATATTTTCCTCAGATGCCTGTACTCCCAAGGAGATGGATGAAAATATTCTTTTTAATCTTACTGTTACATAGAAATATTTCATTTGTTAACGTAATATACTCAACTAATGATCTGGTATCAATCTCTTGTGCAAATAGGTAACTTTCCTCTTTAAAGTAAATTGCATCATGGAAAAATGAAGATGGGAAAATAACCTGGAAGACTGCTAACCTTTTTCTGACTAGTTCACAGCAATTAACTAGAATAGATTATCAAATGCTTCCTCTTGTCTTTTTTTTTATTGACACACCTAATAATAATTCTGCTGCTTGTCTTTGCATATTATTCTGAAGCTAATAGATCTGACACATTTGGAACCTTATTGTTAAATGATGCAACACAATTCCTTGTCTTGTCCTTGCAGTATTTGCTGTTTTCTTTCTTTCCTGATCATTATTTTTATTTTTTTCCTTTCAAATGGAAGTATATATTATATAATTTTGCTGTTTTAACATCTTTATTTTCCATTGCTTCCAACAGTGGAAAATGGGGAGACAACGTTTTATACTTATCTTACACTCAACTTGAACATATGCTTGAGATTACAAAAAACTCAATGAAGACTGTTTTCATCTGGCTTTCTTGTAATACAAATATAACAGACATCATGACCCATATGGTCCAGCCATCCACTGGTACATAGAGTTGTTTATGAAATCCTTAGATTGAGAAATATATCCTCTGTAAGAGAGTCTGTTGAAATAAGAAACTTTAAATAGATGATATCTATTTATGTGAATAAAGCTTACATAAATAAACTAGATACATTGCAATTACCTCTTCACAAATGAGCATTTTCTAATGCTTTTCCTGCTTTTTATTTTTCTTTGTAAAGAAAATTTGTCACTGCCTTCAGACCAGACACTTTTGCATAAAAACCAGGATAGAATAAAATATTCCCAATTCTTTAATTCTTAAAAAGAGAAAATTCCCTTGAACTTCATTTAAGCTTATGTAGTAAGTGGCATAACTACTTAAGTTTAACATTTTCCTCTGAAGTATTAATGAAATATAATATAAACAATTAAATAGACTTCAGTTAAATAATGTATGTTTAGGACCTATTCATTCCTAAGTGTACTTACTTGTGATAGTTTGATAATTATGTTGTTCTGTGATAAGTTATTTCATTTAGTTCATTATGCTCTTTTTATATAATTACCATAGTATCAGGAACAGAGAACTGTATCCTGATGGATAAATACTGGTACAATGTGCAGGATGTATTACAAAATTGACTTGTCCTCAGATAGTCCCATGCTCATAAATGATGTGCAGAATATAAATTTCTGTTTCTATTGTATTCTGGCCAAAACCATTACTGTCAGGTTCAGCAATGTAGTACTTGTGAAATATAGTTCTAGTATAATATCTTCAAATTTTCCATGTTTATATTGAAGATCATTTTGGAAGTAACCTTCGCATCTTAAAAGTAAAAATTAAGAAACTGTCTTGTAATCCTGTGAAGTTTTTGAATGTTATCTTCTACATGTTTTTTTTTTCTCTCTGCATCTTTCCATCTCTACAAACTATTATGAAAATTCCATAGCAGTGAAAAGAAACACTCTTTTAAGAAATGTTCCTTTGGATTTAGAGGTAATTAATTCTTATTAAAGACCAACATTTGTAGAAGAAGTAACAGTAGGTGCTTTAATAGTATGCAGAAGTTCTTTGCTGGCTACATGAATCATGATTTTGACCTTTGGCTTTGTGTTGTTTTTTTTCTTTCCTCTATGAAACATTATGAAATCGGGAAAGTTGAATGTTTTCATTGAATAACATTCTGGAAAGAAAAAGGATATTCACATATTTTAACCTAAAACTCTTTTTTTTTAAAAGGACATTTCATTTTGAAATATTAGTTAAATTACAATAAAAAAAAGATCCTGCTTTAATCAAAAAGTGGGGCCACTCAGGTAACCCCAAAACATCTGCAGTTAAACATCAATGCTAAACCATGGCATCAAGATGAAGGCAAATTACTAAAGGTACAGCGAAGAAAGAACTAATGGGTAGCACCATATAATTGCACAGAGTATATACATACTATGCAGAATTAATCAGGACAGAGTCATACTGAGATGATGTCCCGTATTGAGGAGGGAAATGTTTTGGGGCTCTTTTATAGTTTCTGTCAGGTCAAATGAGGATATAGAGATGTTACTTGTAATTTAGTGAGATTGTTTCTTTCCTCTACATGTAGATTTCTCTGGAGTCTGACACAGCTTTTACTGCCACTGGCTATTTTTCTAAAAGCATTTGCAGGGCTTATGAGTACCAATTAGAACTGAAATGCAGTAAGGTCTATTGTCTGACTTTGTTAGCTGCTCAAATTTACTATGAGAAAAGATAATTTGTGTTAAATACACAATAACCTTCTGAACCAAGAGGCCAATGGCATCTTGGCCTGTATCAGAAACTGCATGACCAGCAGGTCCAGGGAGGTTATTCTCCCTCTGTACTCGGCACTGGTAAGACTGCAACTTGGATACTGTGTTGAGTTCTGGACCCCTCACCACAAGAAGGATGTTGTGGCTCTGGAGCGAGTCCAGAGAAGAGCAACGAAGCTGGTGAAGGGGCTGGAGAACAGGCCTTATGAGGAGCGGCTGAGAGAGCTGGGGTTGTTCAGCCTGGAGAAGAGGAGGCTGAGGGGAGACCTCATTGCTCTCTACAACTACCTGAGGGGAGGTTGTGGAGAGGAGGGTGCTGGCCTCTTCTCCCAAGTGACAGGGGACAGGACAAGGGGGAATGGCCTCAAGCTCCACCAGGGGAGGTTCAGGCTGGATATTAGGAAAAAAATTTTCATGGAAAGGGTCATTGGGCACTGGCAGAGGCTGCCCAGGGAGGTGGTTGAGTCACCTTCCCTGGAGGTGTTTAAGGCATGGGTGGACAAAGTGCTGAGGGGGATGGTTTAGTAATTGATAGGAATGGTTGGACTCGATGATCCGGTGGGTCTCTTCCAACTTGGTGGTTCTATGATTCTGTGAACAAGAACTAGGATTTCCCCTCTTTATTGCAAAATCTGCCAAAAACAAGTGACTATTGTTAGGAAAAAAGTCTGAAGAGGAGGATGAGTGGACATATGTGTGAAGGTTTAAGGATAATATGCAAGAGTTTGTAATACAATTCATAACAGTTATGTAACCATTAAGAGATGCCTAATTTGACTTTTATTCTATGATTACACTACTTAAAATCAATTCTGTTGAGTTCTACTAGCTCAATGTCTCCTGGCAGAAAAAAATCTCTGTCAATCTAATATTGACAAAGCATTATTGATATTGAAAGTTTTCAAGTGTCCTAAGTTATTCAAATAAAGCTTTTCTCTGTCTCTTTCTTTGAAGGCTTTAAACCTAATGGCATTTTACCAATTATTAGGCATCGTGGGAAGGGGATGAAACAGAACAATAACCCTTAAAGACAGTTATGTCTATGTATTGCCCTTCATTGCAGTGCTTAAAACTGCAAACATGACAAAGCATGATCTTAGCTTATGTATAGAATGCATTTTGGTGTGGAATCCATCTACATTTAACCATGTATCTAAAACTTAGTAGACTTGCTTAAAAGATTATGTGTGTTTAGATTATTTTATAAAGGAATTTAAAGATGCCATTTGTGAATACCTTTTTTCTATTGTTCTGATAAAAAAAGACAGCTGGATAAATACCTTGAACTAAGCACATTACTCTGAGCAAAACAAAAGTTGATTGTGACATATCCCACCTACTATATAAAGGCTTGAATTCTTTCATAAAAATTTGTCTCATAATGAAAAGATAACATAATTTTAAAAAAGCCAACAAGCAAACCTTTATTGTATTCCATTTTCATTAATATTTAAAAGTATTTGGGACATAGCAAGAAAAGCAATATCAAAATATGGATACACTAGTGCTAGATAACTCAGATTATGTAGGTCTTCTGAAGATAGTGATATATAGGGGCTGAATACTCATCACCTTTCTGTGAATTAAATCTTTCCAAAGAAGCTATTCAGTTCAATTAAAGAGAACAGTTGGAGATAACAATTTCTGTGTAAATCCATTCATTGCTGTTTAGGGTTGCTGTACTCAGTTAAACTTGGGTTTATTTCAATGTATGCAGCTTTGCAAAACTTTCTAAACTCACCTATGGAACATAATCTCAAACTCTGCAGCTACTGTGCGTAATTGATTTGGCAGAAAAAAAATAACTTGGAAGTTTTCTTTCATCTTTTTAGTTATTTCACTCTCAATTTTCTCTCTGCCTTTTGCTTTCCTTACAATGCCTCCTTTCTCCTCCATTCTGTTTTTTATCATGTTGATGATTCCAGATAGCCTTAAGTATACTGTCAATCACATGCCATCCTGCCCAAGAGCATATGCCTCTGAAAGTCACATGGGATAGCTCATTTTTATCCATCTTTTTCAAAGGAAATTCAATTTAACAGTCATTTTGAGTAGCATAAACCCCTGACTTTTGGCATCTTCATTTTAAATGAAAGCACCAGGTTCTCTGTCTGTCAAAACACTGGATCTCTCTGTAAAAGAATTCTACCCTTCCCAGATTGGTGTGGTAATAAGCATGTAGTAAGTGGTACACCTTAATAAATCAAGACCTCAGGAGACTGGGCTGTCTGTGTTTCATCAAAAGAAGGCTATGATTATTTGAACCATACGTATATTCTAAAACTCAAGTGTTATAAATCAATTCTTTCACTTGTTAACAGCATTTAGGTATTAAAAATTATGTATTAAGGTATTAAACATAAGAAGTCTTCTGTGAATATAACTTAAAGAGGACATTTATTTACATGTTTACTTCCTTAGAAATACATTGGATAAAGTGGAAAAAGTGTCCAAAGATTATTTCATGGATGCTTGCATCATCCTTAGATTGCAGTAATTTCATATTAAGGATTTTCCATTTATATTTTTGCTGGAATGTTTCTATAGACAAACAGTTCTGAAAGTTTTTATCATGCATTTTACACTTAGAAAAAAATCCAACATTAGTATTTTCACAAGCTTATTATCACTGACTAAAAATGCTTCATTAAAGATAAAAGGTTCATTAGGGTTTAAAGATACTAGAGAATTTTAGTGACATTATACTGGTTTAATATTGGTCACATGAATAAACATCTACTGTACCTCAGACTAAGACCTGGGGACTTGTAACAGTGATGGCATTATGTAATTTTGCCAAAGCAATGAATATGGTTTAATATTTTCTGTCACAAGCACATTTTTGAACTGTGTTGTCTGAGAGCAGTTTGGGGATGCGTGCACTCTTTCTGAGAAAAACACACTGGAAAGCTAAACAATGTTAGTGATAATAGAATCCCTGGTATAAGGACTGTGTCAACTTGACCATAGAAGATTGTTTGAATGCATTCCAAAATTTGCTGTCACCAAAATGAATAAAAAGGAAAAAAATTCATCTCTTTGCAAGCAATATCTAGCTAACTGGAAAGAGATATGAAACCAATATAGTAAGCTTAAATTAAAATATTTGAAAATACATGCCGACTGCATTATTATTATTAAGTATTAAGTGTTACAACTAAAAGCATGTTGTGAATGGAAGAAATATAAGCTTAATATCGGAATTATGAAGATTTCCTCTCATTTGGAATTGATTCACTATCTGTTGTTTCTCAAGTTCAGATAAAATACAGAAGGAAAACTATTATTTGTATACTGTTTCACGTCTATTTTGTCTGTAGTGGTGGGATTACCTAGCTTAAAGTTAATTAAGTTAATTGGGAGAAACAGCAGATGAGCTCTGAATTAGGCTTTCTATCAGAAACCACAGTTTACTACAACTGCAATGAAAAACAACAATAAGGTCTAGGACTTGGTAGGGTCACATATGTCACTGTCAGACAATAAATAGCGTTTCAACATACATTGCTATTAAGCAGCTACTGTAGATTTAAATCATTTGATGTATAAAGAAGTATTCTTCTAAGACAGTCTGCAAATTCACTATCGTTACTAGGTGGGTTTGATTAAATACCAAATATTACCAAGATTTTATTACCCTGCACTGAATTTATTTTTAAGCATTGGTACCACTAAACTGAATATCAGATAATTTTTATTGAACTGGCATGCAGTTCTAGAAACGCAGTTTAAAATTGCAGTAAGCTAAATTTATGAAGAGTAGATGTGATTATTTTTAATTTGATGTATACTGTAGAAGTTTCCAACCAGAAATAGAAGCATTGTGAAATACTGTGTAAGCACATACTCTGTTTTTTTTATACTAGTATGTAGCATATTGATAACTATGAACTCCAGTAGATTTGTAACAGTTATATTCCTGTTGTTTAGTAACTAAAACCAGATCAGTTATGGTGGGACTAACTGAATATGTTATTTTGCCAGCAGGGAATTAAAACTAAATATTTGCTAGATTTGACAGAGTGTATATACGTTTCACAGTATATATGTGACATATAATGATTTGAAATGGAAATATCAAGGATTAAGAAAAGCTGACATGATTAGCAGTGTTAAAGACTTTCAAATTGCACTGAAATTTTTCTGCCATAATCTGAGTAGAATTAGAAGAAGTAAAAATGCTCCCTAAGATTTATTACATGTTCCAGTCATAGATATTTTTCAATATTCTTAGAAAAAAAGAAAGAAGAGAGTTTTGTATGGCACACAGATTGAAAGTATTCTTGTCTCCTGAAACCATATCTTATAATTTCAGAAACTTTTGCCTCTGTAATTTGAAGAAGCTCACAGGAAAAGTCCTTTGTTTGAAGTTTTCACTGTAATTTAAACTTCATTACTAGATCCACGCACTTGGAGGAAGAACACCAAACAAACAAAATTGCTCTTGGCTTTGCTGCACCAGCTCCCTTCATGAAGCCAATTATATTCTCCAAATATGGCTAGATAACCAAACTCACCTGCTGTTAAGAGCAGAGGTTGAATCATTTGAGAGTAGTTATGGACTAATGGGTTTTTGCTTGTCGTTACTAGACTTTGCTTTCTGTCTTCTATCCTGCCAAGTTTCTGAGGCATCTGCCTGGCAGCCACACAGATAAAACCTCAAGCAGTGAAAGTGCATACTTCAGTCTCCCTCACAGGCTTTTAAGTTTGTTCCCTACTGATTCATGTTTCTCAAATAAGATACTAAAAATATCCTAAGAAGTGTGTTTAAAAAGTATAGTGGCAACTTCTGGCATTACTACTTCCAAGTTAGTTTGCTATTTGCAATAAATTCTGCCTTGAAAGTTTTTGCCTCAGGTTTTGCTAGCGAATCTCACATGGCAGCATTGACTTCAGTCATCTCTAGCTAGATTACACTCTTTTCTCCTGTTGATCAACCAGTTCAGTTGCTCACTGGTACACCTGATGTACTGCAGCCTTCCACAACCTGGAATCAATCACTATCATTACTCTACAATTATTTTTGCAACAATATGGATAACTGATGACTATGAGCATAGGACAATAAAAATTGCTGATACTGTCTCATTTTCAGCAGAACAGAGGGTTGGGGGTGAGTTTTGGTATCTATTCTTTTCCCAGGGAAGAAAACCTCTGCCTCCTGTTACCAATTTTATATGGAATATTGCCAGTTAGAGGTCTTAACCTTGTCAGAAAGATCCAACCATATGTAAGATTATATTTTTTTACTTGTGATGAATGATTCTTCAGAGTACCCTTGAATAGTAAACTGCCTTAATGTACTGCCGGTTTAAAATTGAAGGATACTTGCATTGCTTGATATTATTGTTAACCTCTAGTTCAAAACCTGTCACATATATTTCAGGCTCTGCCCTTTGTCTCTTTTTGTGGTTTTCCTCCTTTTTATTTCTGTCCCTTTCTTGTCACATGTGAGCAGAATTTGGTTATCATTTGTCAGCTATGTAGAAAAAAGGTAAATTAGTAGATTAATTAATTTTAATTAAATATAAAAATTATATAAGACTTAGCAAATCTGTATAAAATCCAGACCTATGCTGATAATTCAAAACATAAAATGTCATTCAGATGTTCACATTACCTAGGCTTCATATCTGTGGCCTTTTACATTATTGATGAGGACATAAGGCAACCAGAGTCACTACCTCTTCATGTAAAGCAGCACTGAGACGTCCACTACACATACTAACATATTCAAAGTGCCAGAATCATTTGTCACGTCCCTGCATCTGGAAATCATCTTCACCAGAACAACATTCTGCAGAATGTAGTGTGGGAGGTGAGACTATGTTTCTGTAGAATTCAAAAGGGGAATGAAAAATTTTTATGAGGGAAAAAAAGGGCAAAAGCTAGAGACTTGTGCAGTTGTGATGATGTAATGCTATAAGAAACAGAGCAGAACAGCAGCAATTTTTCACTTTAAGAAAAAAATAATTCTGTAGTGATATTTTTCTATATTCAAAGCTCAAAGTTATATCTTCCTCACTATGCACCTAATTTTTGAGAAACTATTATAAATGAGATCTCACTATCCTCTGGCTGCTGTGGGCAGCAATGAGTTTTTGCCTTTAATATCCTAAGCATATTTTAGTTATCCAACATTTGTATTTTAAAAATATCCAAATAATATTAGAAATAAAGTGAGATAATTTTTTTGTAATAGAAAAATGACTGTTTTAACAGAAGACTAAAATTTTCAAAGAACTACATACTGGTCATTTAAACACTCAAAAATCAACACTGACAAATATAACTAGCATTACCTGACAAATGGCTAACAGAAACCATCTTGTCAAAGAGGATATAATATGAATATGTTCACAAATGTAGGTTTACTCTAAAGAATAAGAGAAAATGTGATAAGCAAGATCAGTCTGAATGTTTGTCAATAACCCTGGCAAACAGATAACAAAAATTCAAGTTTGTTCTTGGCCTTTAAAGCAGCAAGATATGAAAATTGTTCTCTTAGGAAATGTAATCTAGCAGGTCAGACTTGCTTTAAGGCTTTCACAGGTAAGTGAAGTCCCATGTAAGAATATGTAAATATTGAAGAGTTGAGTAAAATATTGTTTGTTCTTCAGTGGTGTGGTTTTAGTTATGGTATTGAGTATTTCAATTAAAATGGCAAAACACTGTAGTACAAAAGCTAAATAACATTTTCTCAAATTTGGGGATCAGTACCCTGAGGCCACTCAAAACCCTGTGTTTACCAAAAGATAGGAGCAGATTGGCCTTTTCTCTTTCATCATGTGTGTTGAGCACTAGCAATATATTCCCCCTGAACAACTGATCACCCTTTTTATTGCTTTTTATTTCTTTTCACAAGATATTCATGAAGGAAGGTTTTTTTTGTTACAGAAATCTATAGAAATTCAATAAAAGAAAGTTTACTCAACTGAAATATTTAGCCATTCCCACATGTGAGGGGAACCAAGAGTTCCTAGTCCATGTGCTAGAACAGTTTATATACCTTCTCTATTTTTTTAATATAAAATGCACAGCCTATTTTGAGTACTACATCCAGAACTTCTTTCCCAGAAAAGCAGTCATGCTACCACTTGTTCACTCTTCCTGAAGATGATTTTGTTGCACAGCTTCAAGAGGAAATGGAAACAGCATCCATCCTTTCCTACCAATCTAGCAGCTAATAGCTTGTGGTTAGATCTCCTTGTGGAGATAGAAAGATCTGGGTTTGAATCTATCTGGAAAAGGAAATTAAACTTATGTCCACTATTTCTCAGGTGACCAATTTAACCACTAGAATATTTTAAAAACTTCAGGCAGTACTATAGGCTGCCTTTAGGCAGATTTTTGAAGGAAATTGCTGTTGCACCTTGTTAGGTGTGCTAGATGTGCGGAACATAAATGTAGCAATGAAATCCTAGGATTAGGTAGAATAGCAGCCCCTTCTTGGGTTATGCTTAAGTTTAGGCATAAGCTTCTTCTAGGTAACTGAGGGTAGGTTTGGTTGCTAGTTGCTTTAAGCTTTGAATTTAGGGGTCATGCTCCTAATTGTGCCGTGATTTCTGTGACTCAAAGTATTTCAACACTGCAAAGTTCAACAACTTGTCAACTAAATTCACTTTATTTTTTAAGTCTGTAGGCTGTGCAACCTGTGGCTGCAGCAGCTAAAGTCTGAAAGCAGTACAGCTGCATTCCTGCAGTGCTACATCAAAGCCAACCAGCTTTAGCTGAAGGGGCATAGCACTACATGAATGACATTCTGCTGCTTCAAAACCTAGGTCGTTTACATCAAGTGAGATTATGGACTTCACTTTCCTAGAAATGACAGGCATCTAGTGCCATTTTAGATTCCCAGATATCCCCCTCATTCCCCTGGCATTCAGAAAATGCTCTATCTTATTTGTCTACATTATTCTAATATCTCAGATATTCTACAATGTCCAGAGATTCTAGTACCTTTCATAAGAACTACATAGTACTAGTACATTTGTGTTTCAGTAACAAAATTACTCCCCTGGTCCCACTGCTTGGTGTTTTCCAGTCTTTCCAGATTCAGATTCAGTTTTGTGCTTGTCTCCACAACCACGACAAAAGCACGCCTGTATAGCTTTGCTGGATATAGTCCTAGAAATATCTCTATTTACAAGTTTGATCTTGCAAGGTGTTTAATATTCTCAGCTTCCATTTGAGACTCTGATGCGCTTGGCAGGACCGAGTCTTACATGAGCAGCTAGCTACCAGTGTACATGATCAGGTAGAAGAATATGCATTGTGCCTTGTGTTCTTGTTGGGAACAAGAGTGATATCTCTGATCTATTTAAAGAAATATTGTCTCATTTATGAAAAATTTGCCTTCAGGACAACATGAAAATAAATCAGGGGAAGCTACCGCAGTGTCCTTTTGTGACTTGTATATAACTAGAACTTAAAATACAATTCTTCTAACTCCAAGACTGATTAAAAAATAAAATAAAATATATAGGATGTTTTATGTTCTTGCAAATAAAAATTAGTATTATTTGTTACTCAAAGAATATTTCTAATATTGCTTTCAGTCCGTTTTTAATCTTATCACAAACAGGCAGTGTTCTGAAACTGCAGTCTACTGAATATGCTTGGCAAGAGAAGCTTACTTTGAAAATGCTATTTCCACATTGCTATGCAGTTCTGTGCTGAGTGCATCACTGTGAAAAAATGTGTATATGTCCGCCGGCCAGTATGCAAAGCTTAGACAAACCCGGCTCTTGTTCTGCTCATCATGATGCTCCTCTCTGTGACTTAGTTTTTCCATTTGTTAAATGAGGCCAGTCACACCCAAATACAAAGTGGTTTGACCTCTACTGTGAAAAAAATGTTGTGGAAAGCCTAGATATTAACATTATTTCCCACAGCTATTTAATCAATAGATTCTTTCTGAAGATATCTCAGGGCAGAAATCAGTTGTGAGGCTAAATTTCTAGTAGGACTCCTGTGACAGGACTCCTGTGATGGGTCCTGCACTTGGGGCACAACAACCCTAAGCAGAGCTACAGACTCGAAGAAGCCTGGCTAGAGAGCTGCCAGGAGGAGAAGGACCTGGGAGTGTTGGTCAATAGCCGACTGAACATGAGCCAGCAGTGTGCCCAGGTGGCCAAGAAGGCCAGTGGCATCTTGGCTTGTATCAGAAACGGTGTGACCAGCAGGTCCAGGGAGGTTATTCTCCCACTATACTTGGCACTGGTGAGACCGCTCCTTGAATCCTGTGTTCAGTTCTGGGCCCCTCACCACAAGAAGGATGTTGTGGCTCTGGAGCGAGTCCAGAGAAGAGCAACAAAGCTGGTGAAGGGGCTGGAGAACAGGCCTTATGAGGAGCAGCTGAGAGAGCTGGGGTTGTTTAGCCTGGAGAAGCGGAGGCTGAGGGGAGACCTTATTACTCTCTACAACTACGTGAAAGGAGGTTGTGGAGAGGAGGGTGCTGGCCTCTTCTCCCAAGTGACAGGAGACAGGACAAGAAGGAATGGCCACAAGCTCCGCCAGGGGAGGTTCAGGCTCGACATAAGGAAAAAATTCTTCACTGAAAGGGTCATTAGGCATTGGAACGGTCTGCCCAGGGAGGTGGTTGACTCGCCTTCCCTAGAGGTGTTTAAGGTGCAGGTGGATGAGATACTGAGGGGCATGGTTTAGAGATTGGTGGGAATGGTTGTACTCAGTGATTCAGTGGGTCTCTTCCAACCTGGTGATTCTATGATTCTATGACAGAAAATTTATCGTCTAGGGAATCAGCTTTTAGAAACAAATTACTTTCAGCTTCTGTTGACTTCAACCAAACCTGGTAAAAAATGGAACAAAATAGGTTATCTTATTATTAAATTCCCTTTTCATCATGCTCACAATATAAAAAATATTTTCAAAGAAAAATATGTTGGATTAACTTAATATCCTAATTAAATGCTAATTTTGTTTGCCTTGTCCCAAAATATTTGTTTTCTGTAATTTAGGATGTGAGTACCTTATGAGGAAAATTGGTCATGTTAGATTGTTTTTGGGGTAAGGTAAATTTGAGTTCAAATCCAGAATTCAAATCTCATTGGCTTGGAACACCCTTTCTTTTCTCATGGAACAAAGGACAATTTTTAAATAATGATTATGAATTTTGGTGGCTAAATATTTGTGTACCTTATGAGGCAGCATTTTCAGGTTGAAGATATACGTCAGTTTCTGAAAATCATAGAAAATATGCATGGCATAAATGGCATCCCAAGTGGATGCAGCAGTGGTACACCTGTGTGAGGACTTTCTCTTACATGCAGGACCAGTTTATTTGCAGAAGGGCAGCTGTGTTGTCTATGTGTCTGTCAAGATGCTGCATGGATAAATTAACATAGTGTCTGGTGTGGCACAAAAGCAGTGGCCTCCATCCCACGCTGGATAAGGTCCCATTTATTGTCTTTGCTAGTTCTGGGACAATCCCACTTAGAATCATAGAATCATAGAATAACCAGGTTGGAAGAGACCCACCGGATCATCGAGTCCAACCATTCCTATGAAACACTAATCCATGCCCCTTAACACCTTGTCCACCCGTGCCTTAAACACCTCCAGGGAAGGTGACTCAACCACCTCCCTGGGCAGCCTCTGCCAGTGCCCAATGACCCTTTCCGTGAAAAATTTTTTCCTAATGTCCAGCCTAAACCTCCCCTGGAGGAGCTTGAGGCCATTCCCTCTTGTCCTGTCCCCTGTCACTTGGGAGAAGAGGCCAGCACCCTCTTCTCTACAACCTCCTTTCAGGTAGTTATAGAGAGCAATGAGGTCTCCCCTCAGCCTCCTCTTCTCCAGGCTAAACAACCCCAGCTCTCTCAGACATCCCTCGTAAGGCCTGTCCTCCAGAATTCTCCCAACATCAGCTGCTGGTCCACATCCAAGCAATTGGAAAAGTTATGCTTAGGAATAGCTGTGAGGAAGCTAAAAGGAATTTACTGGATTTTTACAAAGAGTGATTTTGCCACAATCTAGACATAGGAACACGATTCCTTTCCCTCAGTTCCAGCTCCATTGTTTTGGAGACAGGTACTGTTTTTAATGATTTATTCTGAGGCTTCCTGACAGTAAATGGTTTTCAGCCTCTCTGGCCTGCTGCAAACAGAGCTGTGCTCGGAACCATCTGCTTGAGAGTACAGAAAGACCCCAAAGCTTGTTTCTTCCTTCCTGAAGCCTGATTCCAAGTTTCTGCAACATTACACAGGATGAATTTCTGTGGAAGTGACTTCAGCATAGATCATGTGCAGCTAAGGCCCACCTCCACTGGATTGGTCAGTGTATTTCTTGAAAAAAATAGTAATCTCCTGGAAAATTATGAATATACATTTTATAGATTTCATGCTGTTCTCAATGAATTTAGAGCCAACATTTTTAGTGAAGTGAGTGGAGACAGTGCTGGTCTTAAAAGAAGCAATCTCATCCTCACCAGAAAAGCAAAACTAGAGAAATGTGCATACACTAAAGCCTAAAGTTTGACATACCTAGGGGAAAGATAAGGAGATAATTTCCAATTTTTTTTCAATCCCTATGAGTTTATTAATTTTTTTTCCATTTATGGTTAATGTCCTAAGTAGTTTTTTTTTCCTGTTCAGAAAATGTTAAGAATAAAAAATGTTTGCTCCATTCCTCCTTCTTGACATATTGAGCACAAAGGTTACAATGTAAAGATTCACGCACGAATCTCCTGGAGAGCTGGGTCATTTTGAAAATTGTTCCCAGGTGTTTTGTGTCTCTTTGTTGAGCAAAGATTATACGATTAACATTTTAATGTCCCACAACTTCTTGTCTAGTTCCCTAAGAGGATATGAAAATGAAGCCATGAAAGCTGAGCTATTTGGTATTTATTATGTACACTCTGATTGTATTTCAGAGCTCTGGGATTTAAACAGGACATCAGTCTTTCACAGCCCATTTGGATACCTTGGTCTTCATATAATGCTGCTGGATGAGTATCAAGACCGACTGTTTGTGGGAGGAAGAGACCTCTTGTATTCCCTCAGTTTGGATCGAATCAGTGACAACTACCGAGAGGTGGAGTAAAAAAAAAATATATATATAAATCATTTTGTGTTATAATGTGTAGCACATAATATCATATCAGAGATTGCATGACTGAAACTGAGATAATGGAGTTTTTGTGGATGTTTTGTACACAAACTTTAAGGTCATGTTTATATTTAAGAAAAATACATTAATTATCATCTTTTTCCCCACTAACAACCCGCAAGGATCATGTTAGATGAAGAGTGCATATGGCTATTTGTCACTGGTTTTCAGCATGTTTACAGATGTTTAGAGCATTTCACACTATGCACACTTGATTTCTTTATCTCCACTCTATTCTCAAGGAATACTTTCTCCCTGATATTTATGGGGAACTTTTCTACAGCAACAGAGAAAACATTAATAAAAAATAATAAAAAATAGCATGTAAATGCTAAAAGGTATTCATAGCAGCATAAATCATGCAGCTAGTTTTTAGCCTTCTTTAGGAACTGAATTTTGCATTGGCTTTGAGCTAGAGGTGTTACTAAGTAGTGGCATTTATAGTCTACTCAGTGGTCTGTGGGAGAAAGATGGTTTAAGACATAATTATTGCAGAGAGCTTGGTGCTGACCCCAACTTGGTTCTTATCACAACAGAATGGTAAACTAGTAATTGAAGTGGGGAGGGTGGAGTTTGAGCTGATGTGAATCTTGGCTTCCTTACTCGTTTCTGCCCTTGGTGACTAAGACTGGAAGCATGTGGTGACAAAGGCTGGTAGGAGCATTGCTCCTGTCTCAACCATCTTGACAGGGTATAAATGATATCTTGAAATATTTCACTGTTTTCCTTATCTACTTTTTAAATTTTCCCAATGTGTTTTGATATACTTTCACTCGTTCACAAATTAATAAATTAATGAAAAAGTAAGTAATAAAATAAAACACCTCCAGAGAAATACAATTTTTTGTTGATGTTCATACTGTGCTGATCACTGATGTTTCAAATTCTGTCCTTTCTGCCCCCTTGTTGCAATTGAATATCATGGTTCTCATATCAACACTCTGGTCAACTTTACTGCAAGCAGCCTTTTTTATCTCCAAGTGTAATTATAATGTTCCACTACTGTGAACAGATACAATATACTTCATCCTTTTTATAAACAGTTTGGGAAAGGCAATCCTAGATATAAGGAAACAGATATACTCAGGGAGGCCATTTGAGAATTTATCTGCATTTAAAAAAATCCAAAGCTGCACTCCTCAGAGAACAGTGCTATGTACTGAGCTTTGTTCCTCCACAGTGAGATATGAGTTAACTCCTTTTCTATTTGATAAAAATTATTAATATCCTGTGACAAGATATTAGAGCTCAGGGGTATGAAAAGATATAGGAAGCAATTGCTTTTACAAAATGAGCTTTTTTACCCCCTCTCTTCTTTCCCATTTGGCATTAAATCCATATGAGGAAAGATGACAGGATAGAATATTTTATGCTTCTGTCCAACCACCTTTGTCCCATCTGGACACATTCTTGAAGTTTGTTGCTCTCCTTGTTGTTTTTAATAGGAAGATCAGCCATTTACTTTGAAACCATACTCTCTGTCATGAGACTTGTATGAAGAGAATGACAAATTAATGGAAGCTCTTTTTACTTGCTTGCCTGTTTTTATGATGTGCAAAACCTGAGAAACTGAAATAAATGGATCTTGACCTGGTATTTAGAAACACGACTTCACTGGGACTTAGCTCCCTTGAATACAAATGTCATCATCCATTTCTCTTTTCCCGGTGTTCACTCAGTGCAGATCTCGTTCACATATAGTTAGGGAAAAAGTAATTGTTCCACAGCATTATCAGAAAAAGAGTGGAATGAGATGTTTCTGTTATATGAGAGGTAAATTAATGAGATACATTGGAAGAAGTTCTTGTAATCAAGAGTCTAATTGATCCATTATTGCCAAAGTTCTTCATTAATCTTCCTTTAACTGTGTGTTATTTAGCCTTTAACCTTTTCTTTCAGATGGAAGACTTTTGCTTAATTCACCTTAAACACCAGTTATATTCTGGTGATAGTAGAGACAAGTTCCTGGGTTTTATTATCCCTCTGTTAACTGAGTTGAATCACTAGCTTCCAAAGACATGTTTCATAAAACTGGTAGCTTTGGAGCAATTTTGTAAAGATATTTTCATCTTCTATGTTCTAGAAAATAGTTTCTGTGATTTGATCCATTGACATCTCTTTCTCCAAAATTTGGAATATGAATATGCTTTCTAAAAAACAAACTAAACCCCATTCACAGAGATATATCCCTACTGCAAAACTACACAGAAATTCAGTTCTAGCAGGCAGCTTAGTCTCTCAAAGAAAAAGCAACAAAACGTTGAATGGACACAAAACGCTTTTGGATTAAGACTTATTGATTGCCAAAGGAATCCAGTACTTCCAAAATACTCTAATTGTGATCCATATGAGGTGAGCAGCCTCTACATCTGTATTTAATAGACTATGCTTTTCCTTGAAGTTCAGTTCTCCTCAGCTTTCAAATACCAAGCAGCTCTCCAATGTGTACATTACAGCTTTTTAACATATTCTACTGACCCATCAGCCTCACCTCTGTGCCTGGGAAGATCATGGAACAGATCTTCCTAGGAGCTCTGCTCTTGTGAGACCCCACCTGGAGAATTATGCCTACGCAAGCCTCATGAAGTTCAACAAGGCCAAGCACAAGATCCTGCACCTAGATCAAGTCAATACCCAGTATCAGTACAGACCATTCTCTGTGATTCACACTATAATGCCACACTAAGAACCAAATTCTTATTGCTGCTTTTCAACTTTCCAGCCAAAAGCAAGGACATTGGGTTACTACTTTGTTTTTTTCTCTTAATTCTGTGTATGCTTATAATTCAGTATATTTTAAGTGGAAAATACGCATATAAAATATTTTCAATAACACTGGCATTAAGCATCCAAACACAAAAATAATTACCTGCACACTGTATATTTAACATTAGTTTACACAGTCAAGTGTTTTACTCCCTCTGTGGTTTCTCTATTCCTAACAGCCACCTATACCTGATATGGGCAAAAGTGCCATTTTAAGCTGCTAGTTAGAACATTTCTTTGGGAAAATGTGACTTCAAACATCTAGGCTCAGGAGATTCTAGAATTCATGTCTCCTAACTTCTTGGCTTTTGGTTTAAGGAGATGTTGTTACTTATTCAATCCTTGACCAGTCACTCACTGTAGACCTTGAGTTTTGCACTGAACAAACCAGGAATGGTCTGACCAGGATGAGTGTCCTCATGGGACTTCAGCAAAGTTCAAGTACACAAGTCCCCAAGACACACAGTGGCAGTACAGAGACTTGATGAGCATTACCTCTGATCATTCATAGATTACTATGCAACCATATGACTGGAAAAAAAAATGTTCTAATTGATTTCATGTTTCTTGGAAGGTTTAGAAAATGTCTGAACATAGGTGGTCTGATTTGGGCACTGATATGTAAACACTGACAGGCTGCTAAAGTTGACACGAGTAATATATGACTGACCTCTTATTTTAAGCATTAGGACTCTAGGATTTATAATTTATCCTCACTTTTCTTGCAATTTACTTTTCTTTTAATTTATCCTCAGGTTTTCTTGGTTTAGAGTTATTTCAAGAAAATAGGTTAATTACAAAACAAGGAAGAAAGAAAAGGTTAGCAGAAGAATTTAATTTTAAAATGTTTTCCAGATAAATAGCAATTTGTGATTGGATTATTGAAAAAAAAAAAGTCTTAATGATGACATCCTTTTTTTGATACTTATTTGGTTTCAGCCAAGATTGATATCACTGAAATGAACATGGGCCTTTTTTCACTTTTAAAAGTTTTAAGAAGTGAAGTAATCATTACTAACTACTTAGTCACTGTTTAACATTGTTTTCATCCAAATAAAACATGCGTCTGGAATGAAACATGAATTTTATACAGTCGGTGGCTAAAAAAAAATCTCGCTTGTGTAATTTGGCTTCACTTTCAGTAATTGACTGTGAAGATCTGATCCTTCTCCCATGGGGTTAATTGCTGACCCTCATTAACTTCGCAGTAAACCATTTGCATCCCTAAGTGTCACTTAAAGCAGGAAATCAGTAGTTCAAAATTAATACTGTGTTGAAAGTCACTGACAATTTAGTACAGATATTTCTACTTATATAAAATGTTCCAAAATGCTCCGCCAGGGGAGATTTAGGCTTGAGATTAGGAAAAAGTTCTTCACGGAGAGGGTGGTTAGGCATTGGAACGGTCTGCCAAGGGAGGTGGTTGAGTCACCGTCCCTGGAGGTGTTTAAGGTTAGGGTAGACGAGGTGCTTAGGAGCATGATTTAGGGATTGGTGGGAATGGTTGGACTCGACAATCCGGTGGGTCTCTTCCAACCTGGTTATTCTGTGATTCTGAGATTCATAAGATTCCTTCAAATTCTGTTGACTAGTATTATGTTTGCTCAGTTACCCTAAGAAAAGTAGCCGTGTTTCAACAAAAATATTTCTTACTTTATTATAAAACTGTATAAACATTTAAAATAAAACTGGAATATTTTACCTGAAAAAATGTTAAAATGGTAAAAGAAACTTGATTAAACTTGATAACCTACCATAAAAAAGTATATTTATAATACAGCGAGTCATGTACAAAGACAAGTGCAAGCTCCTGCATTTGGGAATACATAATCAAAGAGCTCAGCACAGATGAGGACTTGTGTGGCTGGAGAACTGCCTAGCTGAAAGTGACCTGGGATTCCTGGTGGACTGCAAGCTGAACAGGAGTCATCTGTGAGCTGCTGCAGCAAGGAAGGCAAACTGGACCCTGGGCTGCACACACTCAGGCATTAGCATTACTAGCAGAGATAGAGGAGTCATCATCTCCCTCTACTCAGGGACTGTGGGGCCTCACTGTGTTCAGTTCTGGACTCCAAGGTTCAAGAAATCTATGTCCAGACTGGAGGGGTTCCAAAGGAGGGTCACAAAGATGATCAAAAGGCTGAAGAACATACCCTTTGAGGAAAGACTGAAATAGTTAGATCTTTTCTCCCAGGAGAAGAGAAGGCTCAGGGGGAACTCATCACACTTCTCCTTCAGTATGTAATGGGAAGCTACAATGAGGACAGAGGGTCTTTTTTCACAAGGAGCCACACAGAGAAGACAACAGAAAACAGGTACAAGTTGCACAACGAGATAATACAGATATTGTTAATAGTGAGAAAAATCAATCACTGAAACAATCTCCCTAGGAGAATGGTAGAGTCCCCATCACTGGAGACTTTAAAGATGTGTTAGGACAAGATGCTAGATAATATCATCTAGGCTCCCTTTCCCACAAAAGGTTGTACCAGATAATCTTCCAAGGTCCCTTCCAACTAAGGTCTTCCATCATGCTATAACTCTGTTCTGTGAGTCTTTCACATGAAAAGTAGTGGAAAACCTGGATTGACTTAATCAGACTGCCATTGGAATGATCTTCTATGTTTGCTTTTTTTTTTTCCCTCAGATCCATTGGCCTAGCACACCTCTGCAGGCAGAAGAATGCATAATTAAAGGAAGAGATGCTGTGAGTATCATTAATTGCAAATCAAATATACTTTAATTACACCAGCGACTGGTCCAAAAGAAGCATTCAGGCATCCCTAAACTTCAGAGAGATCAAAGCACAAATATAATTCCAAATGATGCATTTAACATTTAACTACTGTGAACACTCTAAATTATTAGTTTAATTGCTTTTCAAACAGCTCATAAACAGGCAATGAACACTTGATCACCTGAAATTTCTCCCAGTTCTTTTTCTGATGATATCATAGAAAGTACCTTAATAATTCTCCTTTCCTATTTCTAATTCCATTTATTTTCATACACATAGGATACCTTCTCTGTTCAAACTTCTAATCCTTCTAATTTATCTTTAAAATTCACATTTTCTAGAATGCTTTGAAAAAGCAGTTAAATAATTAGAAATTATAAAATATACTTTAAATTGTTTTGCCTTACTGGATTTTTGTACGTTAATAAAAATTATTCTTCTTTAATGAGCCCCCAAACTGTCCTTTTCTTGTGATCCAGTGCTTTGACTGTAATCATTTTCTGAGGAAAGACCTGAAAGCTGACTGCGTAGAGCAGTTAATATCATTGGCACCACAAGATGAAAGTTCTTCTGGATGGGAGCTCTCTTTAGTCTTGCAGCACACCAAGCTCATTATCTGCACCTCATAAACACACAGCAAGTACAATACCTAATAAATCCCACAGCTGAGAAAGCTCACACTGTACTATAGGCTTTGAAAATGATGACAGTTTTACAGCAACAGCCATAGGAACATAGGATATGCAGTTTTCCCATAAACACAGAGAACAAGCAGCCTTGATCATAATCACAATATATTCCGAGCGGTAGTGGGAAGCTGTAAAGTTTCCTGTTGAAGTACCAGAGTGAAAGTATAAGCATCATCAGTATCAGTGAACAAAATTGGAAAATATGAATAAGAATTAAAAAATCCAATGTGATACCTTGCTTCTTGCACATAACTGGCCTAGAACTAATCCTTTTTGATATATCTTGCAAAGTCATTGCACTTTTTGGAATGTTTTTGTACTCTTGAGAATTTCAGGTGGATTTGTATGAAAACAGTGGTTTTCAACATTAACCAAACTTCGTGATCATATTAAATAAATACAAACACTAAATTATTAGAGCTGTATTTAATACAGTATCCCATCATAGGCTGTTATTACAGCCTGTGGAGCTAAAGATCTATCATCCTGCCTTCCCCACTACATGATGAGATTTATTTTCTGACACTTTCACAATATTCCTTGAATTAAATAAATACAGAAATAGGTAGTGTTATTCTAATGTAATGATAACCTCCTCAGATTTATAAAATGCCCCGAATTCATTTTTTTTACAATCCAGTCTGTAATTATATGTCTTCAAATTTACACTGTAATGAACATGATCATTTAAAAAACTTCATGTGTCTCCCACTTCTCTCTGTACTGTGAAAATAAAATATCTTTACTTTTTAAAAGAAAAATCAGAGAATTTTTAAATAATCACAAGACTCCAAAACTGGATTGTTTAAGAAAATAATATGTTAAAAATTTAAAAGCAGGAAATATTGTAATATTGAACAATATCAAACAACACTCTAATGCTCACACAAGACCTAATTATGTGTAGGATTATGTGAATGAAAAAGACTAATTAATTCCAGAGAAACCTTAGTAATTTTCATTAGCATGGTCGGTATTCAGTAGGCTAAACTGCTTAACCTGAAAGGAATCTAAATTAGAACCAAACCATTTCCTATTACTTTCATTTCCATCTTCATTTTTTTGTAGCAATAAATCAATAATGACTTAATGATGCAATGTCTTAAAATCAACCCTTTGCCATTTCTAGATTTTGGATGCTATATTTCACACTGCAAAGTCTCAGAAACACAAAAAAAAAATGCATCAATGCTTTTTCAGAATATTTTTGTTTCTTCCCAGGCTGCTTATTTCTTTATTTTCCTTTGCAAAGCATTTGCTACTCAGTACATAACTAATATTTAGTAGAACTGAAATGCTGCAATAAGCATCTATGTTGAGGTACTTTGTGTTCTCTGCTATCTCTTTCTGTATAACAGAACAAACCAATTTTACTAGCTCTTATAACCTTTAAAAGTTATCACTTCATCTTGTAGCAGTAAAACTGCAAGTATTTTAGTCATAAGCACGGATCCAGAGAGCTTGTAATAGACTTAGTAGGACAGTTAGAGCAACACATGCATCACCTTAAACTCAGACTCCCCTTTGCTGATCTGGATCAACCCAAGGAAAAAATCTTTCTGCTATCATCCATCGTGCCAGGAAACACACCTGCTGACCTCAGAATTGGAAAACATTCAGATATAGAAATCAAATCCTGTGGTGAAGACTAGCTCCTTCACACTGAGAATTTTCAGATAAATAAAATTCCACAGTTTTATTGCTACATCTACAGAGCTTCTTGACGCAACCCCTACATTTAATTAATTAATGTAAGAAGAAGAAAACTAATTTCATGTTCCCTTGGCTGACACATATCTTCCTTGTTATGTGTATGAGGTATTACTAGTGAGGCCAGCAGCAATGCCTAGTTGCCTGACACTTCCCAGAATAGCATCTTTTTATTTCATTTGTTTATAAATTATAAAGTCTAGCCATTCGGAACGACGTTTTTTTTTTTATTCAGTATCTGTCTCATCCTGTTTTTTTCTGCATAAAATTTCAGGCATTACTATAAAGGTACACAGAAGAAAAAATATGTAACTTTTGCCCATTTCAAAAACATCCTAAGATCTCTCTTCCTCCACAGTATTTTAGAGACAAAGATCAAGAGCTGCAAATATATGTGGATAAAAAAGGCAACCATGGAGTAAAGACCAGTCTACCACTGAGAGAGAACAGAGGGGATAAGTCAGAAAGGTCATACTTGGAGGAGAGGGAAAATGAGGAACAGCACTGTTGTCTTGTAAAACAAGGAAACTGCCTTGGAAACTGCAAAATATTATAGAATTGCTGTATTATCATTTTGTTACTAAAAGTCAGCAAATATTTGTAAGATCTGTATACAAAGTGGGTACCTCTGTCCTTTAGTGCTGATCCATGTATAGATCATCACATCCTACTAATCTTAACTGTTGTCTGACAATTCAAGTAGCAGGTTTTTTCCGATAATCTAAAAATTTTTGTCCAGGTGAGAGACCATGTGGATGCCACATGAAGCAAACCATTTTTCTTTTAAATTTTCTATTTTAAAAAAGGAATAAATTAGCCAAGAATTAAGAAATTCCAGTAAGATATTGCAGGGTTGGTATGTCCTTTGCATATATGTAATATTTAATTGCACAATAGATTACCTGTCAGTGTAGGTTAGCCATTTCTTTCAATTACCTTGGTGTATCTTCAAGGCGAACAATTATGGAGTATCATGTAGCAAAGTGGAATTATTCCTTAAGATCCTTATATATTTGTTGAAGCAGTTGAAAGACTTGCACTTGAATGACAGAATAATTGAAAAAAGAAGAAAGATGCATCCTTAGCTTTTGAACCCAGTGTGGATTTGCAACAACTGAGTGCTGACTGTAGCCCTACTACAGACTCATCCTCTCTGACATCAAATTCTTGCAGGTGGTCAATAAGACCCAGGATTGTTGTCATCAGTGAAAGACAGGAAATTTTCAAAAAGGAAATTCCTCCTCTCTATTTAGCACATTCATTTTAGGAAAGAATTAATTGGCTTCTGGAGATGTCTGACCTTCTTTGTTGATTGTTTAAAGAGCCAAGGAGACCAGCATTAATTACATGTCTAAATTTAGAATAGCTACAGTTAACTAAGATTAATCCTAGTATAATTGTAATCTTAATCTTGGTGTTGAGCAATGAATGGAGATGAACAGAAATTTTGCTCCAAACATAGAAATCATTGCAAAATGTTAAATACTCTGTAAAATCCAGTCCCAGGAGCCCCAAAATCAATGGATACTTTTATCTTGCTGTCTCTACTTCTAGTAGAGATAATTACCCAAGATCTCAAAGGGACGTTTGAAAGTTTTTTAATTGTGATATTTATGAAGCTGAAAATACACTAATGAGTCCCAGAGTATTGCCCTGGGGAAAATGAATTATTTCTTCTTCAAAGGACAGTTTGAATAGTGGGAGCAGATAAAGCATGACACTATACAATATAAAAAAAAAATTGATTAGCAGTTAAGTACAGAAGAAATTGATGGTGCAGTGGTCTTATGGAAAAAAATGTAAGGTAAAAAGTGTTATTTTTATGGAGGGAAAGTTTATTAAACTTGACAAAGAAGACATTTTCTAGCTATGTACATCTCATGCTCTGAGTCTAATGTCTAGGTCATCTAATAACATTCAGTAAAACATATTTAGATTTGAAAAGTATCTCTGAGATTAAAGAAGCACAAAAATACATTTTATAATTTAATAAATCCTAGCTGATTTAACACCTAAAATAAATTGTGATGAATCAATGCTTTAAACTTGCTTTTTCATGTCAAAATTGTCCATCTGTGACTATGGTGGCACTGAGGCACTAACATAAATTGGTAGAACTAAGTTATATTTCACAGAATAGAGAGTTTCAATATGCAGAGAGCACCTGACATATTTTTAAAACTCCCACAAAACTATTTATTTAAATAGCTAATATATTCCTGTGTGTGTTTTTTATGTAAACTAGGATGAATGTGCAAATTACGTCCGTGTCCTTCACCGATACAACAGAACACATCTTCTGGCTTGTGGAACAGGAGCTTTTGATCCGATCTGTACATTTATCAGAGCTGGACACTCATCAGAGGTAAAAATTTAGTTTTACAGTACTGGCAATTTTAGTCTGGATTCCAGCAAAGCCCCTATGATTAAAAAAAAATATTTAAATTCAGGTGCTCAGAGTTCTCATAGAAACCATATAAGAGATATTTTCCTTGTTAAAATGTAATGTTGATCTCAAATTCAGTTTGTGACTAGAGGAACTTATTTATTATTGAAAGTACATTACGGAGAATTATGCAAAAACTGAAAGTCATTTTCAACTTAGAATTTTATTACAAGATAAGCTGATATAGCATTTCTTACTAAAAACATTAAATATTTGGGGGATTTTAGGTAAATTTGTTTGGGTTTTTTTAAATGAAATAATGTAATAATATATATATTAGTTTGACGGGTAATGGAATACCTTAATAATTCAGCTCATTAGTGTTGATCATATGCAGCAAGGGTGTGTTAATTTCTTAATGAAACTTGTATCTGAAGGAGACAGAACAACAGAGAAGATCCTTAAGTAAAGCACATAATCAATATTTTCAACACATTTCTTATGCAAAAATAGACTTGTCTGGATTTTTCAGAAATCTGGATCCCTTCTTGAGTCAATTATATTAGATTAGAATTAAAGAAACAGGAAAAGTACCAATCTCTCATTTTAAATTACTGTATAAGCCTCCTTAAACATTCAACCTAATCCTGAGTACATGTAACCTAAGTGTTGTTACCTGGAGGTCAAAATGCTGACTTGTTGATCCTGTTTCCATCCTGCTTCCTTGCATCCTTGTTTCATGACACTCCCCTTACCGGTTAGAAAAAAAAGTGTGGAATTTATGAATGTATTTTTAAATTCTTAACATAAAAATGCCTTCCTGAAGAGATGAATTTCTACAACAGTTATCAGATTGAATTTGCAGACGAGTTATAAATTACATTACAATGTCTGGACTTGCATGGCCCAGACCCAGTAAAAATGGAATCTCACATTTATCTCTTATCATACACTGAGCGATGCTGAACAAATAATTTATTCAGTTATAAGGTAAAACAACTGGAAAGAGATTCCAGTATTTAGCTGAGCTGCCCTGCTGTCAGACGAGGATTTTGCAAGGCTGCTCAAGACACACATAATGATTACTTTAGGAACCTTATTAGGGATTCTTGGTGTTACACTTCGTGAGATGAGACTTAATAGACAGAGATCACCTGTAGCCCAGAGCTAGGAATGGCTTTTACTGTCAAATGTCAGAGGGAAGTTCTGGAAGACGTAGACTTAAGGGATCTGAACAGGCTGGACCACTGGGCCGAGACCAATGGCATGAGGTTTAACAAGGCCAAATGCCGGGTCCTGCACTTGGGGCACAACAACCCTAAGCAGAGGTACAAACTAGGAGAAACCTGGCTGGAAAGCTGCCAGGAGGAGAAGGACCTGGGGGTGTTGGTTGACAGCGACTGAACATGAGCCAGCAGTGTGCCCAGGTGGCCAAGAAGGCCAATGGCATCTTGGCTTGTATCAGGAACGGCGTGACCAGCAGGTCCAGGGAGGTTCTTCTCCCCCTCTGTACTCGGCACTGGTGAGACCGCACCTCGAGTACTGTGTTCAGTTCTGGGCCCCTCACCACAAGAAGGATGTTGAGGCTCTGGAGCGAGTCCAGAGAAGAGCATCAAAGCTGGTGAAGGGGCTGGAGAACAGGCCTTATGCAGAGCGACTGAGAGAGCTGGGGGTGTTTAGCCCTGAGAAGAGAAGGATGAGGAGAGACCTTATTGCTCTCAACAACTACCTGAAAGGAGGTTGTAGAGAGGAGGGTGCTGGCCTCTTCTCCCAAGTGACAGGGGACAGGACAAGAGGAAATGGCCTCAAGCTCCACCAGGGGAGGTTTAGGCTGGACATTAGGAAAAAAAATTCACGGAAAGGGTCATTGGACACTGGAACAGGCTGCCCAGGGAGGGAGTTGAGTCCCCATCCCTGGAGGTGTTTTAAAGACAGGTGGATGAGGTGCTGAGAGGCATGGTATAATGGTTGATAGGTAAGGAGTGCTTGGATTTGATGATCCTGGGGTCTTTTCCAACCTAGTGATTCTGTGATCCTGTCTTGCTTAGTTGGTTCATATTTAGTGATATTTCTCGGTAGAGCTGAGCACTTCTTATGGACCTGATTCTAAATCACCATCCAACAGAGATTTTGCTTCCCCTTATAGACAGGAATGGGATTTTCAAGCTGATTGCAATTACATAAGTCCACATTAGAGGCAGTTTCAATTTTGTGGGTATTATAAAATAATAGAGAGTAAACCATAAAAAACAACCTTAATTATGGCCATGAGGAAAAGCAAAGCTTCAAAATAGATGGTCACAAGTGTTTTCTTTTCTGTTTCCAGATATTTCAGAATATTTACCCAAAAAAAATTAAGCTACATTAAGAAATACTCGGTTAATGTGTGTGTACATATATATACAAAAGAAAACCAAAAGCTTTGTGTTTAATGTCTTACGTAGCTAAACTTGGGTAAATTCAAAAAACTCTCCTATATCCTATAAAATTAAAGTTCACTTTTGAATTACTTTTGAATTACTTTTGAATTATATAGTGTTTATTCAGTTATTCAACATCAGAACAGCTCAGTTTATCAGCTTATAAACAATGTGCTTTCCTTGGATTTTTTGCTCATGAATTTCAGCCTAAGCTCTCTCCAACCAAACTGATTTTATTCCGTCTCTTACATCACTTTTGATTGTTGCACATCACATTGAATTGACAGTTTTACACCTAGTGAGGTAAAGTAGCTACAATTCAGACTTGTCCCATACATAGAGTATTGTTTAATAGTCTATTGATAAGAACAATAGGAAAACAGAGGACAGTTGTCCCAGCTGACTTGAAATACAGACTTGGCCCAAATAAATATTAATTGGAGAAACAAAAATGTTTAAAGTGTTCTCATGCATACTAATTAAGCTATTTACTTCAGTGAAACTTTTTTGAACAAGCTTTTCTTAGATGCACCCCTTTGACAAACCAAACTGGAACCACATCACCAGAAACAATCTACAAGAATCAAATTCATACTGTGCACCTCCATCTGCTGTTGAAATCAGAAGCATGTGAGAAGTTAAGACCCCAGCATAGCACTTACATTTGAAGTTATTTGACTTGCAGAAATACACTATTGTCTAAAATTGAGGAAGGAACTAAATAATAAGCAGTTTTAAAATAAGCCAACTTTGCACGTCATCTTTGCTCCTTTTATGAACCTCCTGTCAGGCTCTCTTGGACAGTTTAAAGGAAGTCTGTGTATTTAGGAACACTAAGAAATCATAAGCAACATGCTAATAAAAATAGAGACTTAACAAACAAATAAAAAGATCAACAAGACTTGTGTGTGAGAATTTGTGGCCCATAATCCTCACTGTATGCATCACTGTCATTCCCTCCCTTCAATTTTTTTCTCGTTTTCCCTTGTCAAGCTGAAGTTCTAAAATTTTACCCACACAGAAGTCATGGGAAAACTACTTCTGTTTGTGTAGAGCAACAGGAAATATATTTGCAGCACTAATAAGTAGCTATATTAGTTTCCACTATCTGAAAAGCTGACCATCAATATTAAAAAGAGAGGTGCCATGTTTATGGTACGTTAAAAATAACACATAGTATGTGCTTGAGTGGGCAAATCGTAATCTTCCTTTCTTTGACTGATAAGGGCATCATGCAGCTGCTGGAAGCAAAGGAACAAGACTCTTTCTCAGAAAACTGCAGTTCAGCCTCTATTTGCTGATCTCTCAATTTGAACAGAGTATCCTGGTCCTGTGACTTCCAATTATTGTCTCCCGTTTCTTCCATTTCAGCTCTCTGGCCTCTTTCTCACTATCTGACTGAGAAAGACAAATGAAATGGTCCTAAAAATATAATTATACTATTCTATTTCTAAACAGGGCCCAACAACAGTAATAAGATCTAGTAAAACTGAAATTTTTAATTTGAAAGGTAAATTCTGGTTTAGAATATGCAGTTATATGCAGTTCATAATATGTAGCTGGCTGAAAGTCTATTATATTAGATTTTAAATATTTAAATACTCGAATATTTAAATGCTATATAAATTAATTTAAATATTATTTAAATATTTAAATATTATATTTTTATTAAATATCTTGAACTTCAACGTAAGTAAAGCTAACTTTGATCTGCAAACAAACTTGTTTCTGAACAGACTTTTTAAGAAGCAAAAGGTGTATTTGAGGTTTATATACTTTTGAACAATGAACTTTGCAGACATGTTGATGTGTAAAGGACAGGGTATAGTAAAGAAGCTCTTCTATAAGACATCTGTGTATCCAAATACCTAGATAATGGAGCATATGAAACAAGATTCACTCTTCCATATGGAACAATGAATCAGTATCAACACAGGGAAATACTCACTCTGTGATCAGGGAGCTTAACCATGAGTTTCAGTAGTGATTCTTGAGCTGATAATGAAGGGAAGATATGATCCTCTCAGTAAAAACTGCAAGGTTCTTATACTACAAACTGTATATAAACATAAATTTGAGCTATATGCATTTAAGAATGTGATAGAATAGCAGGACTATACTTTTTACAATCTTATTTCTCAGAGGTTACTGCATAGCAGCTGAGGGAACTGGGGTTGTTTAGCCTTGAGGAGGCTGAGTGGAGACCTTATTGCTTTCTATGACTGCCTGAAAGGAGGTTGTAGAGAGGAGGGAGCAGCGCTCTTCTCCCAAGTGACAGGGGACAGGACAAGGAGGAATGGCCACAAGCTCTGCCAGGGGAGGTTTAGGCTGGACACTAGGAAAAGAATTTTCATGGGAAGGGTCATTAGACACTGGAACAGGCTGCCCAGGGAGGTGGTTGGGTCACCAACCCTGGAGATATTTAAAAGATAGGTGGATGATGTGCTGAGGGGCATGGTTTAGGGGTTGACAGGAATGATTGGACTCGATGATCCTGGGGTCTTTTCCAACCTAGTGATTCTGTGATTCTGTGAGCAGGCCAAAAAGAAAAAAATCTCTTGAACTAAAACATCTAGCTGAAGACCTTGTTCTTGGTGCTTACTAATCCCATGCTGCAGGAAAAAGTATTTTGTTGTTGGCTTGCAACAAAAGTTCACATGAAGCCAGTCATTCCTGAATAGTCATTTTGGTGAGAAATAAAAGCATTACCATTTTTCCTTTGAGAGTGAGAATATCCCCAAACTGTGATCATAATCACACTGCATGGCAACCTGATCTAATTAGCACGTTTTTGTGAGGTGCAATCCAGTTTATGAAAAGGAGCATTCTGCCTCCTGTATAAAGTCTTACATAGTTCTGAAACTACAAATTCATACTTTCTGTCATTCTGTTGTAGTATCAGTTGCAGGCTGTTCATTTTAGTAAAGGTGTTGCCAGATATTACCTTTGTAAAAATATACAGGTATACCCAGTTACAGCAAGATGTAGTCTTTTATCTTTTTCTTTTTCTCTAATTACTTTGATGAATGTTGCTTTCCCAAATTTAAACACTGCAGCAGATTACTCAATGTTTTTCTGCCATTTAGAAATAAATCACAAATGGGGAAAAACAAGAATGCTGACTTTCCAGACTGAGCAACTATTTGTTTTTGCAAAAGAACACATTACGAAATCTTTTCCAAAAACACATAAGCAATTTAATTGCCAGCCAGTAGCTGAGTTCATTATCACTGACCTCACAAAATGCTTCAAAATGCCAAAAATCCATGCAAGTTAGAAAAGCCTGAGTTCCTCCAGTTTCTATTTCTCTGTCATCCAGAAATGAAGGAGAATTCATTTAGCAAAATCAACATTATTTTTTCTGATAAAAGCAAGAGTCAGAGACTCTCCATCTCAAATTTCCCACAATTAACTTAATGTGCATCCAGATTTTATGTCACACACTGTGACATAAAATCTGAGATAAGTCTTCCTACCAAACACAGGAGATCCATAAAAGTGCAGGAATAAACTGTTCACTCTGCTTTATATTTGTCACTCCTGTTGTCTTTCATGCCAACAAAAGGTGGTGAGGGTGAAGCACCTGCATCCTGTCTTTTCCTTTTGCATTTATATAAACTTCTCAGTGTTGGTACCAGAAGATGAGTACTGGAAGAAGTAATTTCTGCCTCAGTCCGTTTCTTCACATATAGCTGGAGTGAATAATGATCAACGTTAGATAAATCAGATGAACTATCTCTAGTCAGGCAATTATTTTATCTTTATGAGTTATGTATTCAGTAGAGCAACATGTTTTAGGGGTGCTGCAGAAGCCTTCTGTGATCCAAACTGCCTGTTAACTAAACTTACAAAGCACCTTTAACAAGGCCAGATGGGAGTTCCACCTAATATGGTTAAAGAGATTACACTGCCTCCATAAGACCTGCTAAATGAGTGGAAATTCGAAAAGAAGACAATATATGGAAAAAACACTCAAAGATTTTGCAAACTATATGGTGACAAGGTAGAGCTGATTCCTGGAGAGCAAGGTATCTTTGCATGACAAAATCTGTTGAGGGAATGAAAGTTGTGGGAAAGAACAATGCATGAAGAATTTTTCTTCCAGAAGACACAGTAAATTTTTAATATGCACATTGAGCTGGCAGAGTACCATTTTCCATGCCTCATTGAACTCAGTAAACTGCCTACAGCTGTATTTCTCCATCTCAGAAGGCTGATAGTCTAAGTCACCCTTTCCACAAAATGCACTGGTGTTTTCCAGGAGACTTTCCTAGGTGTTCCTAGTCTAATATATTTGTTATTATGCTATTCCTTCTCAATCAGCCAGATGAGATCCTGCTTATCAGGGAAAAGTAGCTCTAAATTCTAAGTCTTGAAGTTCTGTTAGAAATAGCATTTAGTGAGGCATCAGGTGTATTTTTTTGCTTGGAACACAGTTCAATCAAGTTAGTGTGTCTTCTTTGTGATCTGTGTTTTCCTTCATATTTTATTGGATGTGAGGAGTGGCACTTTTTTCTACATATTCTGTGATAATGTTCAAAAACATGGTAAGGTTCAACTGTGCACTAAGGTAACTATTTGCCTCTCTGCCCTAAAAAAATGTAAGCAACATGAATTCCTCAGGTCTTGCTTTAACAAAATGAAGTGAACTGACATGAAAGTTAAGGGAGAACATTTCAGTCATAATGCAGTTTAACTTTTACATGACCAGCATTTGGTAATGTCACCATACTTTCAGCTTTGTTAAGAAACAAAATTGTATGCATATTTATATATATTATTTTAAGATATTGTTTCTTACATATTTTATAATCAAAACAATGATCTTCCCAGTTACTACCTCTCCATGATTTTTCCTATTACCTCATCTCCGCTCTCTGTTTGCAGAGGATTAAAGAGGAGGAACATCTGGTTTCACTGAGCAAACAGAATTTTGTGTTGATCAGTCCTTTGTAAGATGGAAACTGTGACAAATTCTTGCCCTGAAAATATTTGTTTAAAGACATAGTGTCCCTCTGCATGGATAAAAAGCCACTGGTTAGAATGTCATCCACTAAATCTTAGCATCTTTTTTAACCTATGGAATCAAATCTGCAATCCTCAGTATTACAAAATTGCCTATTTATTGCAATCCTCTACATCTATAGTTCATGTGAAGCTAGTCATTAAGCTTGGTGAGGTTCAAACCAATCTCAAGTATTCATACATACGAAGTGCCGCTAAGTAAGCAACACAATGTTATTGAGTTTTTTGCCAGAGGGTTCATTGCATCATCCAGTTTGAACACCCACATCACAGTGTCTCAAATTGCAGCAAACCATCCAAAAGCCCTAAATATGAGTTAGATTAAAGCATTTAAGGTTTTGCAAGACAAATGTGCATCTATTTCAAGAGAGATTAAAACACTACCTAAACTAATAATAGGCAGGATTTTAATTAGGCGAGCATTAACCCTATGCCCGCAGCATGAAACAAAGGTTGCAAAAGGGAGAAAAAAAAATTAAGGCCTATATCAACCTTAACCTGAAGAAGTATTTCTTACTGAACCCATGGCATATTGATGTACCTCTAAGAAAATGAGAAAATACTAGCCAAGCAATATGTGAGAAAGATTTTTTGCAATAACAATCCAACCTCCAAAACTAGCTAATCTCAAATCCTTACAAAAAAATGAAAACAAATATCTTCTTCACACATAGGGTGGAAAAAAAGGTTCCTTCCAAACCACTGTGTATGGTTGTGAAAAATTAAAGTTCATGAGATTTGATTATAATATCTACCTGAATAAACAGCTATGTCTGTAATCCCTAGTAAGAATAATGAAGAAAGGGCAATTCTGTTCCTCCTGTGCTTTGGCAGGAATGGGATAATGGGTATAGCGCAAATAGAAACAAGGGCCAGAAGAAACCATTAGAACATTTTATGCAATCAGTCACATACTTCATAGATAATTTCTCCCAGATATTAAATTAAAATATATTCAGGAAAATATGTGTTGTCATTTCAAATTTCAGTTACTTGTAACTCCATTACTTCTCCGGTAATCTGTCCTAAAATTTAATTACTTTAAATGTTAGGAAATAGCCACTTACTGAAGGTTAAATTTATCTAACTTAAACTTCCTGCCATTTAACCTTGATATGCCTTTGATAGTAAAGTTGAAAAGTCTCCCACTATCTTTTACATGTCTTCTGCACGTGTAAGTACCTATGCACAAAGATCAAGCCACCTCTTTACTTTTTTTGATAAGCTGAATAAATATAGCTCCTTAAATCTGCTGTCACAAGGATTCTACAGTCATACTTGTGCCCTTCCTGTGAACTCTGCAGTTTTTTCATGTGTTCTGGAAGTGCCGACACTAGAATCAGATATGCTATTCGATGATGTGTATACAGGCAAGGTCACTTCCCTATCTCTATTTGAGATTTCTCTTTTCATAGACTCAAGTGTTGAGTTCTTGGCACAGCTTCACAATGAGAACTCTCTTTTTAACATTATTCACTCGATGCAAAGTTCTTCTCTGGAGCACAAAGTTATTCCAGTTTACACACTTAGTTTAGACACACAATTAGCAATCTCATATGACAAAATCAATTAAGAGATTTCTAGAGGTGCTAGTCACTACTAGCTGTTACAAGGCACTTAGGATGGTCAAGGCTCTAAATAAGACACCTCAGTCTTATGCATGAAAGTAGTCTGACTGAACAAGAATCTGAACCTCCACCTTCTAGGGCATATTTGATGTACTTAAGACATAAAATATATTCCGTATTCCAAGATAGGCCATTTTGGATTATTTACTCCAAATTGTATTAAAACCTGATTTGTTATCTTCTGACCTTTAAGTTGGTATTGAGAGCATTCCATAACCAAGCTCTCATCAATCTTTTCGTTATTTGTGCCTCACCAGTCTTTTTGTAAAAAAATCTAGGAAAGAAATCATATGTTATTTAGCTCATTGCTAAATTAAAAAATCACAAAACTTAGGAAAACCTTCAGTAAAGGAGGATTCATTGATGCATAACTGCTAACAACTATATTTTGATATTTGTCAGGAGATTATATTTCTTAATGCTTCTACAGTGCACATTATTTCACCAAATAGCTATGCAGTAAGTCAAATGCCCTAGAGAACACCAAGTATTCTGTATCAGCACAGTTGTTTTTATCAGTCAGTCTTACACGTTGTAACAGAAAACAAGTTTGTTTGACAGTAATTTCCATCCATAAAATTAGGTGAACAGTATTAATTACTTTTGAAAAATGTCTAAATATGACCATTGAAGTTTAAGTTTAATTTGTTAGATTAGTACAGAATGTGAATTGATCAGCCATATGAAATGAATTTTCCATCGTATTAAACCAGCTCTTTGTGAGATTAAAGACATATGGTTAGGATAGAATGAATCAATACAGAGGAATAATACTATTATCCCAAAGAGAAAGAAAAACTCCACCTGTGTGGTAATTTGAGGGTAAGGAAAATATTCTGGCTCTCAACATAATGATTTTTTGATTCTGCCATCTTTATTTCTAAGATAAAGGATTTTTCTAAGTAAAGGCACCTGGTGAAGCCTATGGCAGTGTTTGAGGAGTACAGGCACTACTCAATAAGACGTTAGTCATTGTAATTAAAACCAGCAAAAATTGAAAATGGCAGGGTTTAGTTAATATTTAGTTGCTATGTGTCATCAAGTGTCTGTGCATCCACTCCTCTGCCCTTTCTTCCAAGAATGGCACACTTTGGCATGCCCTGTTGAAGCTCTCCAAAAGGACTGTTGGCTTATCTGAGGCTCCACACTACAGAGATAGAACTTCCCCAGGGCATCTGCTTTCCTTCTGAAATCCATTCTCAGTTGAATGTAGCTGTTGGCCTCTCCATACCCAATGCATCTGTTGTTCTATCAATCACAAAAACTTAGACTGTAAGCTCAAACCATAACACTGAATTCTTCCTTTTAATTTTTTTCATGACCTTTGTCCCCAGTTGTTATCATAGTAATCATTAGATGAGAGGACTTTTATTTAGTATTTGCTCTGATGTGACCCTCAAAATCTCAACACAAGTTTAGATTGTCAAAATCAAGGAAAAGGGAAAGCCTTAGCTAAAGACGTTCTGTGTAAAGACTGTGCATTTCTGCATAAAAATCCCTTCTCTATTGTATAACAATTTTGTGCCATCTTTAGCTCCTCTTTAACCTGGTCATAAGACTATACATCCATATACGGCTATTCAAATGTTTAAATCTAGACATTCTTTATGTAGTCCCTGCAATTTCCATGTATATTATTACACTAGTGCAAAACAATAATTTATTTTGCTAATGGTCCTATTCTATGCCATAGAACCCTAACAAGTTTGTGTGTCTGGTTTAAGGTCATGCAAAGGTGTGTCTCCTATAATTCTGACCAATTCAATGACTTAAATGCTTAAATATTCTGAATTGCTAAGGATAAATGTCTGTGATTTCCAGATGCACATTGATTGTATTTTTTATCCCTATTGCAAGATTATTTCACAAGCAGAGAAATAAATTATTTCTGTCACTTTAAGCTAGATATTTTGACACAAGTCACAAATTACTGATCCTTTTTCAAACTCAGTCTGACACAGCTCCAGATTTTAAACATGTTTTCAGATTGGAGCCCAATGTGCTTTAATCATTTAACTGCGGAATAAAATGTGTAGACCTGAAAAACTTATCTGAATTTTTAGGGAGGATTTAATGTCTGTAATATTTTATGCACTCTCATCTCATAGGATGATTGATCTTTTCAGTATATCACTGGATAGTAAAGAGGATTGAAAACAGATCCTCTGAAAGCATACTACCTCCCAAATAGACTTAATTATGTCAAATAGTGGAGACCTGACTATTTCAGAGAGTTTTTTGAGGACTCTATTCCTAATGTTGTACTCCCAGCTGGCTTTGAATAAAACTTGAATGAATGTGGAAGGTGTGATTTTAAACGTCAGTAATCTTCTGACAACAAAGAATATATTTTTGCCAGTGTTTAGATCCTTTTGTAAATTAGTGTTTGCATATTTTAGAAAAGATATTACATTGTGAAATTAAAAGTTCTTTCCCTATTGGAGTATCTTTGTATTATTCACTTATATACGTGCATGTCTGTTATGTTGAACTAAATAGGCTAGTAGGGTGCAAAACAAATGTATAAGTATTATTTTAAGTATTTGGACAACAGTTTCCTTTCTATAATATCCATAATACTGAGTCATTTTTTATTGCTTTCAGATATTTAATTTATTGAATAAGTGATTTGGATTGGAACCAATTAGGCACCCACCTATTATTTGAGACTATAGTTATCAGATACTGTAAATGCACATTTTTCTTAGCACCAAAATTTAGTCTGCTTAAAAAAAAAAGGCTATGTGATATGATTTATCAAGCCTAACCTAGTATGTTATTTTCTGTTGGTAGATAAAGACAAAATATTTTACTGTATTTCTATTTTACAGTATGCCTCCTAGGAAATCAAGTGTACAGATTAAGATATGACATGGAGTTGAGAGTTCATTTTTGAGACTTATATTTGAATTATATTTTCAGATGATTTACAGACATGTTCTGTGAATTTTCAGGGTTTTTTTTTAATGGGGAAGTCAAGGTTCATCGTTCCTAAAAGAAGTCTTCACCTAGTGTATTCAGAGTGTCTTTCTATGTCAAAGTAAAAGTGTAAGGACAAAGTGAGGTTACAAGAAAGAAAAAGAAGTGAAAATATTCCTTGTAGAATATACAGAACAAAAGAATATTTGAAAAAAATTGTCACATGTATTTATGCTAAAGACATTATAGTGCAAAAATAGAAATCAATATGAGGTTTATTCTGTGCATTGTCCTTTGCTTTCTATTGTGGTCATAAAATTTCTCTTGTTGCAGAAGTGACATGTTCTACAAATCTTATTTTTTTCTCATTTTGAGTAAGTTCTTTCATTCTTCATGTTAATCTGTATGAGTACATGTGTATATATAGATGTGCAAAATGTCAGACTTTACAAGTGTAATGTTAAGATTAAACCAGACTTAAAAAATTTGAATGGGTAAGTACATATGGGCAACAACAGTTTTCTTTGTTTAGAAGTAGCACACCTGCTATGTTAAATATTTTTAAACTTTATTTTCTACAGAATAAAGACTGTTATTGTCTTGGAGATTTCCTAAGTTGTGGTCATTTCCATAGTGCTGAAGATTGATGATAAAGTGTCAATTGTGTTCCATTATGTGTCTAATTGGTGAAACGTATAAATCACAGTTTTTCCCGTGCATTACTTAATTATTTTTTTTACTTTGGTTTTAAGATAGCATTAGAATTAAAAATCTGGAGTACATGGAACCAATGAATCCAAGAACCATAACCCCTACCTTGGGACAAGTGTCATTTGCATATAGAAAAATGGCAAAAATGCAATGGACTTCAACAGAAGAGAGGATGTAACTCTGCAAATGAATATTAACTTCACAACAGGAAAGTTTCTGAACATGCTATTCTTCAGAGCAGTGATGTGAACGACCCATTGGCAGTCATATCCTCCCCCAATCCTCTCCATTTGCAGCTCTCCCTCTTGCTCTGAGCTTCAGTCTCTAACTCTGATGACCCTCGTCTGAAGCCCATTTTACCAGGTCACTCAGTCAGGGTCCCATTACCTGTGGAGTCAACATATCCCAGTGTGTCCCGTCCCTTGTCAACACTCTTCTTCCTCAAATATGGCACTATGACCAAATAAAGTGAATCTTTGATGTTTACACTCCCTTTTTTGATGTTTTAGGAATTGCTTGAACTGAAGAAAAAGCATGTCACATGACATTAGCACTGCACGGCTTTACAAAGATTTTAAAATGAATGTTTCTCAGTTTCACACAAGCAATGGATGTCTGTTTTACACTCCCATTCAATGCACTTTGCATAAGAATCTTCTTGTTCATAGTTCTCTTTAAAAAAGTCTCAAATATATGACTCCTAGTAAGTAAAACATACAGGTCTTGCATGTAATGTCATTCTTACGCTAAGATCATTAATGCTAAGAATTATATTTTTCCAGTGAGTTACAGTAACAGTGAGTAAGGTAGCCAATATCAGAAACTATATTAATGAAATTCTGAACACTTACCTCACAATACTCTAAATATGATTTACTATCCCACAATATGGACTTCTTAAAAAAACCCCAACCTAACAAGACCAAAGACACACACAATTCAAACCCACAAAACTCAAAACCCCCCACCAAACATATAAAGGTACATTTCTCCTGGAGAACAGACTTTCAATATACTATTGGAACATATGAATACAGAGTTAAGTATCTAATTAAGGGATCTGACATGGTTTACATTTCCTTTTTTAAAATGCCAGTATGATGTTTTACTTTTTTATTACCTGGAACATAATAAAAATTTAAAGTGAAAAAAAGATCCCTTTACAAAGAATCAAATTTTTTTTTCTCATAAAAATAAAATTGCAGGAAAACCCAGCCAAAGCCTCTATATTTTTAAGTCCCTGATTTAAGGAAAAGATAAAGCCATTGTATTAATGCTGAGAATAGACTTAGGTACTTTGCTGAACAGGAACGGAATTAAGCATATGTTTTAAATTAATCACATGCACAAATGCTCTCTTGAATCAGAGCAAAACAGCACTTGCATCAGAGAAAGTGATTTTCTGCAACAAAAATTAAAGGCAGTCTTTAAAATTTAATGGCTATGATTGACCTCTTCTTGATATTTATTTGTAGCCTACATTATTCTTCATTGTCTAAAATTATCAGTTCATATCAAGTTGGTGGCAAAATGCTTGATGTCAATTCAAAATACCTGCTATTTCTTTTTAAAGAATGTTATTATTTTAATGATTGTTGAAAGTGTATGTTTCCTGACTTATTGGTACCATAATTCAAATACAGAACCCCATTTCTTTTCCCAGACTACATGCAGATATTTGTAATTCCACTCCCACCCCTCCATATAGGGTTTTGCATAATTTTTACACTAAACAGTGAAAAGTGCCTGTAAAATAAATTGCAATGTTGAATTGCTGTGTTGGATAATCTGTGAGGAAATGGTGAGTTTTCTTCTGACATTTCTCAAAGAATTCCAATGTCACAAACGGCAAGAAGGGTTAGAATTATGGTATTAGCCTTCAAAGCTGATTATTAATGTGTAGCTCTTATTTCATTTAAACTGGCATCTCATGGAAGCTGACACGTCTAACACCTGATCTTCAGTTACTTGCCCCAGTGACTGGAATAACTTATTGAAGCCATGGAATATTTGGTATGCTCTCCTAAAAGGTGAAGGTGGAAAATGTCTCTTGAAGGAGTCATTGCTTTCATTTTCTCAGGCGGTTACATGCATCTGCAAGCATTTATGAAATACTTATCCTGCTTTATATCAAACCCACTAAGATCCACTGCAAAAACTTCTCTAAGTTATACAGAATTCCAAATTTTTATCTACTTTCAGTGTTAGCATTAGCTTACATATTTAAGCTACAATCCTTACTTAGTAATTCCATCTGTTAAAATGTAGATAACAAAAGGATACTATACATATTGCTTTACATTTTCATTCCATGGTCATATAGTTGGCTGTTTTAAACACATTCAAGTCCTGAACAATAAAAGAGGTGGGTTTATCTTTACCATTGATAAAATTTTGTTTCCAAGTTCAATGATTAACTATATTAGTAGCTTTTTCACTGTAACACTATAATTTGGCGCATGGTGATATGAAATCCTTCTACATCATCTGGAAGACCCACACCAGCCAAGACTCCCTGGTCTGAGTGTCAGCAGCATTTTGAGGAAGACCTGAATGCAGTTTATGATGACCTGGTGGGATCATGTCTTATCCAACAGCATAAAAAGTTTTGCTTTCTATTCCCTACTTAGGATAACATATGAGCTATACACTACAAACCACAAAGTATGGATAATACAACTTCCTCAAATACTGTTTCATATTAATTTTTTTCCACACTCAATCATGTTACCTGAGTACACTTTTTTTGTAATCACTTTTGGTTAATTTTTCCACTTATAGACTAGTTATTTTTATTTTATTGTGGAGAGAAGTGAACAGAAGGCATTAAGAATAAAAAGAACTATTACATTTTATCTCTCACTTTATCTCCCCACTTCTACGTCTTTCTCTCTTAAAATGTTTGCATTTTTTCTGATTCATTGACAAATATTTTATTTAAGATCTCAGAAGTGAAACTTTTTCATGTGTAACTTTATTTTCGATACACAATTGGAGAATAAATAGTATCAGTCAGATTGTTTCTAAAAATATTTCCTTTCCTTCATACTTTATAAAAATTATGACTCCCTAGTTCTTTGGCATGATTTCAGAAGGTTTTTCTTTCCCTTCATGAGTTGACTTTATTCTTTTATTTCTACTGTTGACCCATAATATTCTGGTATTTAGTTTTGAAAGATACCTGGTATGTGATATTTGAAAAGTATGGAATGGGGCTGAGATTTCCACAGAGAAATATATCTTCATTGTTTGACATTTATCCAACAGCAGAGGGGGGAAAAGTTACTACTGATGTGCAATTGAAGCTGATGCAGCAGAAAATAATATTTGTGCACCACCAGTCTCTACCCAGGATGATTATTTTCTGCTGCATCAGCTTTAATATTAGGTACTAACATGCCACAGTTAGGTCAGCACAGGAGCTTCTGGAGACATGAGATTCTGAATAGCTTATTACCGTGTGAGTTCTAGGACCGTATTTTAAACGTTGAAAGGTTTTTGCCTGATATTTTTATTTTGAAATGGCTTTTTCACTTCAAGTAGACATGAAACAGATGTCTTATTTTTCCAGAACTGCATTCTGAGTTACACCCCATTTTTATGGAAAATCCCTACTAAGGGAAGTCTTACTTTTTGATGAGAAGCTGCAACAAAATGGGATGTATTATTTAGACAGATAAGAATTGAAGAAAGGTACATTCGTTTGGCTAAGCTAGGGATTTAGGAGTGAATAATACTTTGAAGAGGTGGGGCTTATAAGAAATTTAAGATTAACTGTTTTAAATGAAATACATCAAAATAATTATTCATCAATGAGTGAAAACCAGCAGCTCTATAGGTTTCTCACTTCTATCTCTTTTCTTTCTGTCCTTTTGAAAATCTATTGTCATGTCATTGTCATTACTATTTTACCAGTTTTCCATCCCATGCAATAGTCCTTACCTCTTCTATTCCTTTGATCCTTGTACATATTTTATGGCTTTTTTAGGACAGAACAGTTATCATGAGTTGAGCTACATGAAGAAAAGGGAACATTAGTTTTGCTTTGGAAGGCAATTGCACTTGCTTGGTTGGGAAGGGGAAGTTTTGTAGGTTGTAGAGTGGTATGAGTGGACACAGGCGAGTGATCTGAAGGAGACTGGAGAATACAGTATTTGAACGAGGAGGTATTATCAGGTTTCTGCATCTCACAAAAGGAAAACTTTCTAGTGACCAAGATCCATATGCTACAACACCTTAAAATTAAATGAACTGTAACAAACAGTAGAAAAAAGAACTTGTTATAATGACACAAGGAATAAAAAAACTACATCTAACTAAACAAAGACAGGACACAGTGAGAAGGGAAATAATTACTTATTAGCTTTTCCTTATTTCTATTTTGTCCAGTCTAGATATATTGATCTTTTTTTCTTTTTTTTGTCAAATATTGATTAACCGTAGTTTATAGTTTAATAACACCAGACTTTTATGGTTTTATGGTTCTCTTGCACCTGTTTGGGCATAATTTCTGTAAGGGAGCAATCCAGTCAGATCTTCCTCAAAATTCTGAGGAATTCAGGGTACTGTCGCATGCGATTTTATGCCTCAGAAAGCATTTGCCTGAGTATATTAGCCTTGTGAACCTGAGATTAGTCTGTTGAACAGGTAAGTTGCATTTATCCAATATGTTGATATATTCCACCTTTCAGTGACCTTTTAGGTAATAGTGTTTCACTGAACTGGAACGGGACTGTTGTAATGTTTACTAGACACATGCCACTTGGTGTCTGGTTGGTGTATTTTTAATGATACTTTCACGTCTTTCTTTCTATTTGACCTAGTATTCTCCCCCATCCCTGTGTTTTGTGGTATGCTTTCTTGTTAATCTTTAAAAATAATACTGTTCTCTCAATGTATATTTTAATCAGACAATAATATTTGCTGGGCTGTTTTGAGAAAAATGGGACAAAACCAGAATTGCAAATGAAAATTTAAATTTTAATTATTTTTTCAGACTTATGCAGACAAATTAAACTGAGTTACCAATATTCTTTTTATATTGATATTCATTTAAATCCACTGCAGAAATCACATCTGCTTTGAAAACCATAATTGAGCATTCGTTCCTAAAACTACTTTCATGAAGGAGAGATGTAAGCATCTCAAAGCTACCAAGAGAAGATAACACAGCATGATATATTTAACAACTACTGGAAAAAAGATGTCTAAAGAGAGGAAACACATTCCATGGCTAGATATCTTTTTAACGTTTAGATAATTTGGAGAAAAGATAGAGGAACATTTACTCCCCACTCCTGTAGAAAGTCAAAAAAAGGGCAATTGTAGTGCATATTTTACTAACTCTCTTGGGGCAATGCACACACAAAGTGATTTGTTAAAACCCAGAGAATTTTTACATCAGTGAGCAACCATAATTGTGTTTTCTCCCTAATGAAGTCAATCCATTACAAAGGTATAACAAAGTTGAAGCTCATCTCTAAGGGTTTTTCTTTCTTTGCCTGTAGGGTTTACGCTGTTTTATGTGATTTTTTTTTTAAGGATCATCTGTTTCAACTGGAATCGAACAAATTTGAGAGAGGACGAGGCAGGTGCCCTTTTGACCCCAGTTCTTCCTTCACCACCATCTTAATTGGTAATGATCTTTCTGTCACAAGCTTCACGGTTCTGTCAATCTGTCTTTCTGAGACTCTTCCTTCAGCACATTGAGCTGTTGTCACTCTTCCACATGTCAGACTTAATCCTCATGGTGCTGCTCACATTAATATTACATCCCAAGCATCATTAACTCCAGCAAGGGTGTCTCACTAAAGTGAGTAAATGTTATATGACACGTGCCATCCTGCAGAGGTAATTGATTGTTTTGTAATTTTTGGAAATAATAATTTCCTTCAGAGCAAAACAACATGTCTAGCTTAATCTTTTATACCGCTAAGACAAATACAGAAAATTTACTGGATTTCATCTATGGAGATATAAAATGGGTAACAAGCATCTTGTAAAATCTGTTTTTATATCAAGTATTTATCATTTATATAAATTTTAGGGTTTGAGATCAAATTAGAATTTTTTTCAAAAACCGATCAAACCTGGTAATTGTCTCTATCAGAGTTGATCTTATACTTGACAGTTGTAAAAAATAGAATTTAGTCTAAGTTCTTCAGTGCCAGAAATCTGTGCTGAGATAGTGCTTTTCTGTTACTTGCTGGTAAGTATATCACTGTAGGGCTGGGACCTTTGAAATAGTAATATAAAACCATATGGTTTTTTTCATCTGTAATGTTTTCCTGAAAACATTTTGTGAGATCACATAAACAGAATCTTGGCAGTATATAATGTAATGGCTAAAAGTAGACTGGAACAGCAGGTAAATGGTGAAAGCTAAATGCACTTAGGGAGTAATAGAGCAATTTCTGGTTTTAGAAAACATAAATAAGAAGAAAATTGAGCTTTCAAGAGGAACAGTCACTAAAAAAAAGAGCTAGAAAAATGAGGCTAAAGATCAAATAAATTTTCAACTTTTCAAGGATAAAAAAGAGGATGTTAGGACTTTATATCTTAAAGTTGGATCTTAGACATTTAAAATCTCTGATTTTTAACAGCAGTGGTGGTGAGGAAGTGTTGGTGATGAGTGACATGTTTTTACATTTTAAGTTTATTTCTTCCTTTACATCAACAAATTACATAGAAGTATCTTCACCAGCAATGCCGAATCTTTCAAATTTCAGCAATTAATTAAAATGCTGTTCGCTCTCATTATAAAACATTGCTGCTCAAATTCTTAAGAATTAGTGGGTTAAGAAGTCATGAAACAATAACCAAAAATTACTGTATCTTGACTGACCTTCCAGAATCCATGAAGTACAGATTGTTACACTTTTCTTCCAACCTTATTTTTAAACTGTTTCTATAGTGTTTGACAGATTCCAGTCTTAGCTCAGTCTGGAAATAAAGAGTCATCCCATGGATTTTGCTGTAGGCTTGAAACCTCATGGTCTAATCTTGAAGATCTCTTCAACTCTTCCTCAGACAGAACCAAGTAAATAAATTAGCCTGATCATGTTCCTCCTGAGAGATCAATGTGAATTTTATTTGCTTAAATGGAAACCAGATTATCCCACTGAGCATTTCAAGACTAAAGGTTAGCCCTAGTGTTTCTGGCCAATTCATTTGTTTGCCTGGATTATGGGAAGACCTATGGATTCACACAGTTGTATTTGAAAGATAAATCCACTAAACAAGCCCTTCCCTCATAAATGTTTAACAGAGTCTTTGGCATTCACTGGCAAAGACTTACAAAATCAATCTCACAAAGCTAACAATTCTGTAATGTGGCAAGGTTAACAGGAGAACATAATGCATTTCTATCAGATCACTGATAAAATATCAAGAAACAGTTAAACTTTCATCCCTTCATCAAAACTACTATGACTTGATTTCTCTACTTACAAGCTGTTTTGCCATGCCTCAAATGATTACAGAATGATATTTTAAAAGCATAGCAAAATTCTTCAAACAGTTCTTATTCTATTTATGCTTTTATATGTTTAGCACTGCAATTAAACACTTCCAACACTTAAGTAAAATATCCTAGAGAACTTTGAATTTCTAAGTATTCTACCATGTTCTACTAATTTCTACACACAACTTGCAGAATAAGCAGAACTAACTCTGCTCCTTAGGCTCCAGAATGTATATCCTTTATCTCTGTATGAAGGATGTGTAGGTATCTGTTTGAAAAGCAACAGAAAGACATAGACAGAAACACAGTGAGTATTAAAGAAACTTTTAGTTAACATTTGAAAATAAGCCTGAGACCTCTAATGCCCGCAGCACTCTGAAGGAAGGGATGCTCCTTCATTCAACTCAGCCCTGATTCCAGATTCTGGTGGTCATGATCCCATGCCAGGAGATGACAATGGTACCATACAGCCTCCAGGGATGATCTTCCAGACTTTCCTCCACCACTTTCCTGCTCTTTTTTTTCAGAAAGTGAAATCCACTCCTGATATGGAGTCAGTGAGCCCTTGGAAGCTGCACCTCAGAGCTGCCTCCACTGACCCATGTAGGTTCAGCCAGTGTGCATGTCCTTGAACAGGTTTTATGCAAATCTGTGAGCAGAGACCTTCACATCCCAGCATCCTCTTCTTCATAACTACGCAATTCAAAACCTGCTTCCATCTCTGCAACTCTCAATAGCCTATATCAGTGTGGCTATTGACTAACCGTGAGGATTAGACTAACAAGGAAACTATATACACCTCTGATAAAAGTTTAAAAGCTTTTAAAATCTTGATCCTGAAAGATCATTTTCACCATCGCTAATTAGAAATGGATTTTGCTAGATTGATTACAAAGAAAGAGAATCTCTTGTTCTGTATCTCTTCATGTATTTCAACACATCATTTAGAACACCCACTTCTAGTAAAAATTGTACGTGACTTGGCTTTAAAAATTAGATATCCAAGCTGTTATAAGTTTTATTACAGGCTATCTGACCCAGTGGTAAAGCTACTTGTGATGAATTCCTCAATTTATGAACAATTACATTTTAGTAATTTATTGTCAGCATCAGGAAACAAAATAGTAGTTGAATGGCAAACAGGCTGAATAAAATACATATGTTTACATAAACTTATATAAAACTTCCAGCCTTTACTTTCTAATGAACTCTCCCATCTGCTTTCAATAGCCAAAACTATTTTTGATATCAAATCAAGTGCACTAATTAACTTAGACCATACTAGCTCTTGAAAGTTGAGAAATTACTATATACTTATGTCTTGTTACCTGCAATATATCACGAGCAAGATTGTATATCACCTAATATACAACTGAACTTTTTTTTCTATCCAGGGAAACTATTCCAATAATATTTTATGGTTTTACAGTTTTAAAACAGTTTCATGTATTTGTTTATTTTCTTTTATTCTACAATAAACTAAAATAAATACATATTCATTCAAAAGAGAAGACAGAACATTTGAGTGACAGACATAAAATGCAAATATACTGAGAAAGTTTACCAGTTAAACAATAGCAAATGTATTTTGAAATTTTTTTTCTTCTGTGGTATGTACCACTTATTGAAATTGTGAATTGGCATTCTGATTTTAGTTGTCACATGAGTAATAACGGGTCAAAGAAATGCAGGAAAGGTGCTGCTTATGTTCTGCGTATTATATTCTTCACTTTTATTCATAGAAAAGTTATTCCAATTTGTAGAAAGTGATGTAATGGGGATATCATACAAAAATGACTAATAGTGAATAATAGCTTGTGTTTGCATTACATTCCTATTTGAAGCAGGTACAAAAAACATGCAATAACAAATGAAGGAAACACACTTCTAAGGTAGAAGCAACCAATTTATAGAAATCTTTTCTATATATTACTCCCTTGTATATATATACTGTATATATATATTTTTTTGAAAGTAAATCACATACTTCAATCTGGTTTGCTTTAGGACTTGTCATATAGGAGTTCTTTGTTTTAGAAGAAAAAAGTTGTACTAGATTTTGTTAATATTTTACTCAGAAAAAGGCAAAAACCAAAAAGATATCTTTTAAGAAGTAGCAATTGAACTTAGGTATCCTTTTTTGCTTGGAAAGAATATTAGCTAAAATATATGCATGTATCGCTTGAGCTAAAATTGTTTTTTGAAATCCATGGGATTTTGTGTTGTTCTTTAAATGTGGAAAAAATAAAGTTTCTATTCTTGCTTTAGCAAGATTAACCAGACTATGTTAAAACTTAAATTTTAGCAATGAAATTGTCAAGTGTATATGAAGCTGGGGTTAGACTAGAAAAAGGGAAGCATGGTGAAGGTCTGTGAAATTCATTGATTTGGAGCTGATTTCCACTGGAAAATTCTGGTTTATCAGTGTGATGTGCAGCAGCATAAAACCCTGCAACCAAGATGGGAGTGAGTTGATATGTCATTGTAGCTCTTCAATGGAGGAAAAAGGAGTAGAAATCTTGCCAGGATTTTTCAAACCTCAGCTTCAGGTTGTCTTCAACCTGAAGTTGACTAACTCAGAGGTGTTGAGTTAGTCAGCCCCTCTAAAAACTGAGCAGTCTTCAAAATCTGTAATATGGATTAAAAGGATGTACAAAAGGGTACTGACAGGGAAAAAAGAAGGTCCTTTTAATGCTGAAAGGATAAAAGATCTCAAAATTACCTTGATTGAAAACAATAACAGTCCAAGGATGGAACTTTCATTTTCTCCTGCCAGGATCTCATGGATAAAATCAGTGATAATTTCCCTGGTATTTGTTTAAATGCTGTGTCATCTGGCTGGATACATATACTGACATTTTATGTCTATGTCAAACAGAAGGAATAAGCTGCATATCCAAACTTCTAAATGTCTGGGTTTAAAAATGCCAATCCTGATCACTAGCAATATGTGACAAATCACTTACCCTGCACTGGTACATTTTGCAAGATTCGCTTTGGTGCTGAGGGGAGAAAAGCATCATGGTTTGTATTACACATCATTGTAGTTTAAAAAGAGTCCCGATATTTTTCCAACAAAATTCTTAAAAGAGGATTTACAACTAATGTAACTTGTTAATTAGGGTTGTGGGGATTGATTTCAAAATTATTCAGACATTGGGAAATTCTGTTATTTAAGCAGCTCTGTGTTGTTTAAAAAATAAAGCTCTGTGTTTGTTCTGTGTAACTTTAACTTCAACTGATGCTATAATTTATACTTATTTTTCATTTCACTTGCTAATGTTTTACACTAAATCACTAACATGCATTTTATGAGGCAGTATCCATTCTTCATATGGTGAAGAGTATGGCAAAACTACACTCAGCTCTGAATCGGCAGAAGTCGCTGAACCAGCCCCAGCTTCCAGACTACAAACTTTTCAAAATTTTCATTCAGACTCATGGTACCATTCAGTTAACACTTATCTCTTAAGATAAACAAAACTTACAATGTGAGGGAGACTAACAAGCAGTAGTCTTGGTTTTGCTCCAGTCTTTTATACATGCCATCAAAAGTTATTTGAATGGATCATTCATGTTTATTTTGATTAGAGGGTAGGAAGCCGTGACACTGAAACCTCCTCTCAGATTAGCCACGGCCTGGAAAGTATTTATTTCCCCCTTCTTGTGCAATTCAATTCCTGCTGTACTATTTTCTAACATAAGGATGCCACCTAGTGACAACTGTCTGCTTCTAACACTGGGTCTAAAAAATTTCCATTCTAAGTCTAACGATGTTATGAAACATTCTTAATTCTTGGTGTGTTAAGGGGAATTGTGCTCACACATAACTAAAAGATAGAATTATTGGTGATATTACACTAAAGTAAATTATATCTATTTTTTAACATATATATGATCCATACAGTGGTACTTGACCACAAATAGATTTTCAACTACTATTGGTAGTTAACTTATTATTTCTAATATTGCTTAATTTGTGAATGGCACCTAAACCCTTTAAAAACGGGACCCAGTTTCTGTTCACATATATTTTCCAGGAAATATTAATCACCATTTCTAAAGGATGAAGAAGATCTCAGGTCCTGACCCTAGTAAGGTGAATATTTTAAGGATATGAAAGGAACTTATTGCTGGACCAGAGAAAAATAGGCTCTTCATCTACTGAACACCTAAGCTCCTCAGCCAGCAAGTTATACCCAAACTGTAGTTATTTCAGATAAAGTGGAACAGCTCCTGTTCCTCTGGAAAATCCCCTCAGCTTAATAAAACATGTACTTGTTTATAGAAATCCCTTCTTCAGGTAGCAGGTACTGTTTCTTTTCTCTCCAGCTGTGGATAACAGCATCCAGCCCTCCAGGATTTTCGATATGTGCTCCACTAATGGATTGTTTTTCCAGCCATGTTTTTTACAAAGCCAAATCAGCTAACAATGCTCAGGAAACTCTCTCCTGTTCAAGGTCTAATGCGTGGATTCATGTATGGTTTAGCTTTGAACTATATCCACACAACATAGCCCAAATTAGTGGATTGGTGCAGCTATTAGTATTTCATTAGCACTGTACCTTCCAAAACCTGCTGCTGCATTCTCATGCCATTTTCTGGCTCCTGTTATTTATGACTCCTCATAAACCCAAAATGCACCTTCTATTTCTGGGACCAAGCAATTAGTTGCTTCTCATTAGCAAGGCTCGAGCACATCTGAAAGTTCACAGAAGCAAACCACTGGTTAGATGCCTTGCACTGGAGAAAATTTAGGTGCCAACCAAAGGTAAGTGTTTCTAGGGCCAGACACTAACTGAATGGCAGTGAGACCTTAGAATGTAGGTGCCTAATGTGGCAAACGTTGTTGTGGCAGATGTGGTCAGGTGGTACTTTAACGTCTTCTTGTTTTGTGTGTGAATCTATCCTGAAGTCATTAAATCAGTTTTAAAATGAGAAGCCCACAAATTATAGTTAAAACTCTTGTTCTCATGCTGTTCCAACTGTAAATGTTGCACTGTTGGTAGGAACAAGGTACTTGTGCTCTTTATACTATATGTAACTTACTGACTCACCTTCTTACCTGAATTTGAGCAAATGCTAATGAACCATGTCTACAATGCAGTTCTTACCATATACAGTGACATTAATAGGTAAAGCATTACCAAATTGTTTTGTTTCGGTTTTGTTTTTTAATCTATGGCCTGCAGGTGGTGAACTTTTTACTGGTCTCTACAGTGACTACTGGGGAAGAGATGCTGCTCTGTTTCGCACCATGAATCGCATGGCTCATCTGCGAACTGAACCTGATAACGAGCGCCTGCTGAAAGGTATGGGAAGGAGGAGATGGGAAATCATGGAACTAGAGGTGTTTTGGACGCCTAGACAATTTCTGTTTAACCAGAAATTAAAATGATTTTGCTCATGTATAGGTATATCCATATGGAGGTGAATTTGTTTGAACTATATTGTTTCCATGACATTTTTCATTGACCTCCTGCCCGGACGAATATACTGAAATCTTTACTTTGATTATATATTGGATTTGGCAAGTGAAAATTATTTTAAATTCTTTGGTTTTAACTTTTAAAGTTGCTTTTAATTTATACTCTGGATATTTTGCATCGTTTCATAATATACCAGATATAATTAAAATAATATTTTATAATTTTCCATTTAAGTAATGTGAGCTTCTAATTAGAACACAGTACTCTTTTTTTCTAGAGATCATTTTGTCTTTATGTTGCAATAAAGCAACTCAGTTTTTGCCAAGTTAGATAGTAAAGAGATGTGAACCAATAATGCAAACTAATAAAGACATAATGAACATATGGTTAAATGAAATAAAAAGTTAAAGCAGGTAATTTTAACAAAGAAAATTAAAATATTTCATGAGAAAATGCTGAGAAAAATTAAGTGATAGGAAATTTAGAGATTGTTTCATTCTCTTCAGTGTGAAATGAAATTGAATTTCAAAGTGTTAACATTTCTGTGAAATGGAAAGTCAGAACCTTGTTTTGTTTTTTTCTGAAACCATTGCAATATTTCACCATAACTGTGAAAAATATATTCTTCATGTTTAGCAAGAAGAGTCAATGATTACCTTCTAGATTTATGTGTATGGTGAGCATCATCTTTTCAGTGAAAAGACAGAAGATTTTTCTCTCAAATTTCAAAGCAATTTTCTCCCAAATCAGAAGATATAAAATAGTTCAGCTGTATACTTCTTTCTACATGAATCTCACCTCAGATTTAAATTAAATTCTTTTTGGGTTTTGGTGTTTTGTTTTAATATACTTAGAACATGCCTAAATATACTTAAGTCAAATACCTAGAGCTTAGCTGAACTGAATATGTAGACTGGTCACATAAGGGTAGCAGCAATCTGGTCGATGATTTCAATATGGAAGTGAAGTTGTTCTTTTGTCTTTGTCTTTAATCTTAGAATTCTCTAAAGGTAATGACTGTTTTCATAGAGAACAGATAGAAAATATTTACATTACCCATTGTTTCATAAGAAATCATATGAATGACATTCTCATTTAAAGAACTTGTAAAAACTTAGCCACAATTCAGTGAGATGAAATAATTCACAGCTCTGCTTGGTGTGGGGTTAAAAGGTATAGAGGCATAGATTGAATTCAGAATTTAGGTTTCGGCTTTGCAACAAAATGTAAGATCAGGAAAAATGTAGAAGATTTTTATTTCATGTTAAAGACTTATAATGCATCTTCTATCTATGAAGATATGTATTCATATAATATGTATTACCTGAACTGTCAGAGCTTTTACTTTCTCTAAAAGGCTGTTTGTCTGAAGTTGATATTCCTACACATAGTTTGTATGGGATCAGAAATTGTTATGTGAATATTAGTGCCAGATTTTAGCTTAATTCAAGTGAAAATACATAAGCCTCAGAGAACAGTACTGGATATAGGTCTTTTTCTTGCACTCATACAAAGGAATATTGATTTGTGAACTGGAGCTATAAAAATAGTTTGACATTAATGTATTCCACATGTTATATAGACAGCTAGCGACAAATAATTAGATTTTTTTTTTCTATTACTATCACACCATTCTCCTTAGGTAGCTCTCTGACTGACAGATCCTTGATTCTTTAATTTTTTTCTTTGCTACCAGCTGATTTTAAGGATTGAAAAAGAAAAGAGTATTTCAAGAAAATTTAATTTAATTCATCTTTTCTTTCTTTTTAAGAACCAAAATTTGTTGGCTCTTACATGATTCCTGACAATGAAGACCATGATGATAACAAAGTATATTTCTTCTTTACCGAAAAAGCATTAGAGGCTGAGACAAGCAGTCATGCCATATATACTAGAGTGGGACGTGTATGTGCGGTAAGATCCTTTTTCTGATTCCTCTTCTAAATGAAAAAAAAAAAAAAAGCAAATATGCTTCTGCCTTTTGTCTTTTTTTCCCCTCAGCCAAATATGGTATCTGTTAATGTAAAAGAGACTAAGTTATAGGTCTGAATGAAAACCCTATACCTTGCAGCCTCAAGCATTAGAAAATTCAAAAGCGATCCAAAATCTAGGCTTGAAGATGACTTTTGCTGAAAGGAGGGTAAAGTTGAGAGAACTTGTTATTTAACTCCATCTCTCTTCATCCAGATATGTGGTAACAGACACAGCAGTTGCCCACAGGACCCTCTTACCATCTGTATTCTGAATTCAGATCAAGGCTCCATCACCCTTAGTACTGGCTGCAGGTCCAGGGCCTCTTGCAGCTCTCACAGCTGACAGGAATAGATGATCCTTCTTATTCTCAGTGACAGGACCAGCTCAGCCACCAGTCATTTCTGAAGTTCCCTCACATTTTCCTATCTTGTCAGCAAGGAGCAGACCTTACTTACCTGCCTTTGTACAGGGTCAATGCCTACCCTATCACACATGCTTTTGCAGCCAGCTGAACACAACTAGAGGCAATGGGAAAAGATAGAAACAACTGAAATTTCATCTGAATGTAATGCTGCTGGGATTGTTGAACACTGGTGCAGGTTGCCCAGAGTCTCCATCCTTAGAGATATGCAAAGTATGACTGGACACAGCCTAGGCAACTTGTTCAAAGCAACTTACTTTGATCAGAGTAGTTGGACTAGATGATCTCCCTGCCAGATTCAACTGTTCTGTGCTTCTGTAAAGTCTGAAAACCTCTTTGCAGTGCATGAATGATAGGAGGGGCACAATGCCAGCCATTTATAAAGTGCCTTATAAATAGTAATTAATTAATGTTTTCATTTCATTTCTCATTCTTCTTCTCAGCAGCAGCTAAGGAAAATTGTGTATATAAGAATCTACAAGAAAGGATTGTAATGCCCAGAAAATTATTATTGCAGCCAGGCATGAGGTTTACCAGAAAGAGCAGAAAAGTCACAGGGAAAAAACTTGGTTCCTTCCATTGCCCTGCATGATTATTCATTTCCCACTCAGGCCACACTCATGATAGGTTGATCCCAAATCTTTTTGCCTCTGTGGCTCCCACACAGCAAGGAGATCTTGAACAGTTGCTGGGGAGGAGCACTTAATATATTATCTACGAGATTAAGCTGCTGTTAATGGTACTCTCTGAACAACTGATGAAGTGTGGGTGCATTCGTTTTCTATTAATTGACCCACAGCAAGGCTGATGAGAAGACCTCTCCCATTTCTTAACATCTGATTTAATTGCTGAAAAATATTGCATTCGTCCCTCCTAACTGTGAAGGATACATTCCTAAAACTGTTGGCTGAAGAGGAAGACACAAGTTTAAAATCTTCTGTCGCCTCAATGTATATTATATGTCGTGTATGCTCACCAAAATACTACTTATTAAAATTTCTTAAGGCATAGTCATGTAAAAGTTTAAACCTCTGAAGTATGCAAAGTACCAAATTGCAGCACAAGACATTAATCTTCCCAAAGCCAGCTGGCTTTCTGAATTCAGGCCTCCATCAATAATTCTTTGACCTATGTTCTGGTAGATGTCTGAATAGATTATTTTAAAATATATCTCTAGCCACGAGTTAAACCAAAATCTCACAGACCTCTCTCTTCCACTTGTCCAAAACTCCGAATGCTTTATCATCTAGATGTTAACTTCATAGCCATATGCTGTAACCAAATTTGATTTAATGAATACAAAAAAATAGTTAGCTAGTGGCTCAAGAACTGAGGTTTTTTTTTCCCAAGTTTTTACATTTTCACCTGAGTTTTAACAAGTTTTGCAACACAAAGGAACCTATTCTGTATATCCCTACTTTTCTGAGGAAAATGAAACTCTGCTTTTGTAAGCTGAGGAAATCAATTTCAGTAGTTTAGAAAGAAGTTGTGAGAGGAGTTTTGCAAGCCTAATGCAGAGCCTTCAACAGCTACTTTCACAGCCTTCCTGAATATAAGGCCATAGCTTTGAGTATGCTACCCAAATGTTACAGAATCTGATCACTAAGTAGTATACGGTACTACATAGCTCTTTTTCTAGACAGTCTGACAGTCACAACAGCAAGAAAAAGATAAGGTAGCTATAACAAAGCAGGAATTATTCAAAGTTGTTGAGAAATTGTTAGAATACAGTGTAGACACTTGCCTCAGACTTGCCACAGCTGTACCAGCTCTATAGATAAGAGTCAAGACTTCAGTTTCCAAATGTTTTGATCTAACCCTGCACTGAGCTCTTGAAGCAAAGCTAAGCTTTGTTAATGAGCTCAGTACATCCAGTTAACAAAAATGAGAAATAATTTTTCAGCAGATGTATAATTAGAAGTATCCACGGATGCGGTACAGAACTGAAAAATTCTTATAAACCCACGGCTGTAAATGAGACCTGGACTTGATCAGTGCAATCCTACTTGGAAACTGACTCCAGCCAAATAATACTAGTAATAGACATGTGGTTGAAATTGCATGCTTTTGACATCAAAAGATACAATGAATGGCTAATTCAGCAGAGTTGTTTGTCCTTCTAGACTTATTCATTCAAATTACCATCAGCATTTGTTTCTTTCTATGCAGAATGATATGGGAGGCCAGCGAATGCTTGTGCATAAATGGAGCACTTTCCTCAAAACCAGGCTAGTTTGCTCTGTGCCCGGGAGAAATGGAATTGATACTCATTTTGATGAATTAGGTAAACATTCGAGACTGTAACAAACTTAAAACTATCAAACAAAACATACACTTTCAGGATAACAAGTCTTCCTGTCAAATAATGTACTTGTATTCACTAAGAGGGGATAGTTGTTATTGTTTTGTTTGCAATGTCTATGAAGTTCTACTTATATGGAGTTGACTATCATGAAGAATGTCTTCGTGTATGGAATGGCTTTTTAAAAAATTGCTGTTAAAATCTGCAGGAAATTAAATAGCATGAAAGAATAAAATAAGATTACACATTTAACAAGCAATGATGTTTCTCTTTTGGTGATGAGAAAAAATAGGTTGCTGCCAATAACATTACATTTAAATTTTACAGAGGATGTGTTTTTGCTGCAAACTCGTGATAACAAAAATCCTGTGATATTTGGCCTCTTCAACACTACAAGGTAAACAACTGGAAGAAATTAAAACAGAAATAGAGGAATGTTTCAACAGCTTATTGAAGAGATAGAAACTGCATTATAAATATCCCTTAGCAAATATATAATAAAAAGTTTAATCCCTGTTCTATCCACAGTGATCTTCCTTGTTAATATAAAAATGGCTCTATGACACTCAGAGGCTTGAAGTCTCATTCAATGATCCACTCTATCTGGATCATTAATTAATTGTTTCTTTGGCTGACAATTTCCTAGTGTCAAAGTCGATGCAGTCCTGCATGCTTAGAAGAGCAGCTTATCAGAGACACCCGTCTTCCTTTAAAAGCTCCACTGTAATTCAGGTTTAAGTAAACAACACCTTAAGTTCCTACTAACCTCTTATTGAAGCCTTAAAATCTAGCTGCAATGTTGCTCGTGACCTCCTTTTCTGTTACGGCCTAATACAAGTGCAAGCACACAGTACCTGTTTCTTGGAGTTCCAACTGTTAAACCGTTAGTTTAGGATGTAACAGGTAGAGAATAGTAGCTGTGCTTTTGACACTATTTCTCTCTCCTGATTTTGGGGCATTTTTCTTCTTTTAAGAAAGCAAGGCAGATATAGTCCTCTAGAAACATAGGGATTTAGAATGTTCTACTGGCTCCCTATGCCAGTAGAGAGAAGTGGGCACCTAATTGAAATTATCAGGATCGCTTTTTGCAGTCTTCAAAGATAATTACTTTGTAGTGAGTATTTATGTTTCTTTAAATAATAATGAATTGCAGAACTAAGTGCATAAAATTTAAAATTGAAAAAGATACTTTCATGTGGACTGATGTACATAGAGTCATCGCGATTATCTAATAATCTCAACCAATATTTTCACTCTGTATAAAAGGAGTCCTCCTCATCTCAGTCAGTATTGAATGATTCCCATCTTTCCAATAGAGAAGAAAAATGGTTAACTGTTTAAGTCACTAATCAGAGTCATCTAAGATCAGAGTTCAGTTTATTGTGCTGTGTTTTCTAAAAAATAATTTAGAATCTATGTTCATCATCTTCAGATTTGGGGATAACACAGCATTTCCTTAGAGAAATGTTACAAATATAAACACATTAAAATTGCAAAGAACATTAGCTACAGTAATTATATAAAATGATAAGTAATTTTTTTCTCCTTGTATTCTGCTGAAATGTGACTTCCTTCTACTCACACAATAATACCAGTGTTATGTGTACAGAACGTGCCATGTTGCTTTAATGATGTCTTTGAATTTTACTTCATAGCAATATATTTAGAGGATATGCTGTATGTGTTTACCACATGGCAAGTGTCCGAGCAGCTTTCAATGGACCATATGCTCATAAAGAAGGACCTGAATACCACTGGGCTCTATATGAAGGAAAGGTACCTTATCCTAGGCCTGGTTCAGTAAGTACAATCTATTTTCCATTGCTTTACTCTGTAAATAAATTCAGGAAGAGTGTGCAGACAGCTGTTAATGTACAAATATTTCTGACTTCATAATCCAGCATATATTTATTTGAATAAATACATACTCTAGCATTTTGGGAAAGGTGTGGAATAGCAGTAGGCTTAATAAAGTACTAGAACCATACATTTCCCAAAGGAAAAAGAGGAAATAAGTATACAGATTTTTTCTAAATCCTGTTTGGGCTTGAAATCAGCAGCCTCATGTGAAGGTCCTAAGGTCCCAATGTTAGAATTGCAGGAAACAGGGGCAGAAAGAAGTTTCTTTAGAAAGTGGGTCAGATTGTGCATTCAGAAGCAAGAAGTACATTACCTGAGAAGAAACCTCCTTTCCTTTTGAGTCAAGAATAACTGTTCCTCAAAATTTGGCTGCTGACATTATTTTTGCATCTGGTCCTTGATAACTTTAATCTAATTGCCAAAGAAATAAATGAAAAATCAAAACAATTTAAGCGCATTGAGTGAACCATGAGGATCTTTTCTAAACAGAACCTTATTGTGAATGTATTGTTCCCACTGACTTGGCTTGAAAAATAAAGCTAGGTTGAACTAAAAATATGTTCTTATAGTTACAAAAAATTATATAGTTAAAGATGGATGCAATGTGTTCCAATGTAAATAAGTTTCTTACAGGAAAAAAAGCAAGCAAGCTTGCACAGGACAATTCACTTCCCTTCAATTGTTTGCTGAAACCAGGGCATTTAACAAGTGTTAAAGGAAGAAAAAAAGAATGATTCAATATTGCAGGATCTGATGGCTCTGGTTCCTTTATTTTTATGTCTTTTTTCAAAAAGTATCAAATTTCAATACTTCAGTAATTTAGACCATTGCACAGGTTAGAAACTATACATAGATTTTAACAAAAATAACTAAGCAGAATAAACGCTTTCGGAGACAAGGAGTAAATCTTGACCGCTTTGTGCAGATTTTTGACTCTGTGAGATACAAAGACATTTCTAACAGCTGTTTGGCTAACACCCCCCACTTGTCCATGTAGTTTTTACACTTCATCTTTTCATCTTTCAGGCTAGGATCTTGCTTTCTTGAGTTCAGCTGTGGAATACACCTTTGCAGAGCATGACTTTCAGTGTTGTTTTTGCTTTGCTAACTGAATTTTTATTATATTTCATAATAAATCATTTGCACAAACAAACATTGCATTCAATTAATTTATCACTGAATCACAGGAATGAGAAGTGAAAAGGCCTATTAACTTATCTAGTCCATGCCAGTAGCCTTTCTACCTCTACTATGTTTTCAAATGTATGTCCTCTGTCATTTTAAATTAATGCTGTCATCTGCTTCTCCTGGGGTCAGAGACAGAAGTTAAAATGCAGAAGTGAATGGATCTCCAAAAAAGGGATTACTTGGAATTTACACATTATGAAAATGGTTTGACCATCTTCACCAATAAGCTACCAATGCAGAAGCACTGACATCAGTACTAAATGGAGTTTTGTTTGATGTTTGTTTGCCAAAGTCAGTGGTATGGAGTCAGGGTAGAAAATCACATAATTGTCACTTTTTGAGAAAGTGGTTAAATTAAAAGGCATAATTGGTTTCCTATTTGATATTTTATGTGGCAAAACTATAGGTTTTGCAGTCTTAATAAATAATGAAACAGTACTATGCATGAAGAATGCAAAGTGAAGAATGACTTTACATTTTACAAAGGTTATTATGGTTCAAATGGTATTCATTTCTTTTCCAGGCAGAAGAACACCACACATATGTTATGTGCACTAATGTTTAAACACAGGCAGGAATTCAGTATTAATGACTACAGTCATTGCATCGATATCACCTAGTACTGATGATTAAATGGTGCATTTTTGGCAAGAAGGAGGGAACACTGAGCCAGCACCTCAGCAACATTGACAGTGATTTACAGAAACGTTGGTCTAAGTTCTACTTATTTTCAATGCGTCTGTGTCTTGGCTCTGAATGGCCACGTTTGGGTCAGACTGGATTGTAGCCTCCCCAACAGGCAAGACATAGGGTCTGAAACAAATGTAAAAGAAAAGACCAAGTAATTTTTTTTCCAACATCATAGAACAAGTTAGTTGAGGAACTGGGTCTTTCCTGCATATTAATAGATTTAATCACGTTTGTCTCTGCAAGTTGCAGAGCACATCAGAGGCAGGTGTGTCTGTCTCTGCTAGCTAACAGAAGCATAATTAATTCATTTTTGGCTGCTCATTTATGGCACAGCTTAGAGGTCTTTTCAACACTTTTCCATTAGCAAGAAGAGAAAGCATGTTTTGGGTTGTTGGCCACAGTGATAGATTTCACACTCCAAAGAAAAGCTCAGCATGTTAATAAACTCAATACCACTATATTTCCCATTACAGGACTGACAGTGACAAGAGCCAAAAATAACCTAGTATTAGCCACCTCTGAGAGTCAGCACTCTTTGAATCTTAGTTATTGAATGAGAGAAGATGGAGTCTATAAGGAATGAGAGTAGACCTTAAAACTAAATAAACAGAAAACCAATGTTAAAAGTCTCATGGAATCTTACAGACTCTGCAATCTACTTCTCTCTGATGTCTGCCTGCAGCACTGGTTCTGCCGTAATCTCAGCTCCTGTTTTGCTGATTCATTTAGTGCATTTAGACTGTGATGGTTCTGGGAATGACATCAGTTACCACAAATATGTTGTTCATAGACTTCAGAGATGGCTGCATCTACTGTTTCCTTTCTAGACTACTTGATTTTATTTAATTAAAAATGAAAAGCCTGTGAACGATTATTTTTTTAAAACCTCTCCAGGGCTAGAACTTTGCAAAGGCAACCTGGCAATGCCTATTCACTTGCTAGGCTGTGCAGTACATGGAAAGCAGAGCTGTCTTCATACCCCTGCTCTGTCTCTTTATTGTAAACATTAAGTGAAATTCCATCGCCAGGTTGATTAGACAGTTACATTAACAAATATTTTCCTGTCCTAAACCCAAAGAATGGAAACACACATTGCCTCAAGTGACAAGTGCAGGAGTTTACTACTGTCAATTACAGTTGACCACAAGTTTAAAATTACTGTTTCCAGTAAACATAAGAAGTATTCTATTTCATTTTACTAATTGAAAAATCTAATTTAAATAGGGAAAGGCTGCTACTGTGGCTTTGCTTCAAATGCTTCTTAAAACCACCCTGTCTTATGTATGTTTGGAGAAAGCAAATGGTTACTGAGATATTTCCAGCTTGTTCCTAAATGGTTTTAATTAGACATCGTGAAGCAAACTGGAAATGTAGAATCTATGTGCAGTTAGGAAGCACTATATCCTTAGCAAAGTATCCTAAAATTAACTTCTCCATTTTAATTCATTAAATTATCCCTAATTGCACATTTGACCAAAGGAGTAAACTTCTTTAAATCAATCATTGACATAAAGTGTGTTTGCTTTGCAAAACAGTAGATTGATCAATGCAAACATTGGTATTTCAAGATAAATTGTGATATATCATACTGTCATCATGAGTTAGGGATCAGAATCAATATAATGCTGTTAGAATGCCTGAGATGAAGAATAACTATTGCTGCTGGTGTTGGTTTTACATGTGCTTACTTTCTTATGGTAGTACATTTTGGAATCAAAAGTATTCAGAATAGAGACTGATTTTAAATATTATCATTCTGCTGACTTTGCATGGCTGTCTCTCTTCTGGGACAGGAAATTCCTTTCTCCTAGCGCTGTCATTTTGATTATACCTTCATATGAATTTGGGGAAGAAACTAGCATTATGGTTTTTGTCATCATCTAAAACTATCACTATTTATTCTGCTTTTAGCATGCCAGACAAGAAAGAGCTCTCTCTTTCTAGACATGATAACACCAAGGCTCTGTTCAGCATTCCTTTTCTTGGCATTTCACAATTAATAATCTACACATGCATAAAGCATAGGGTTCACTATCCCAGTTCCTGTTTTGATCTTCTGTGCCTGTTTTCATGCTAGGTTTTCTGTAGCTCTGTCATTGTTTTAAAAACAGGACCTGTCTCTGACAGTTTATTTGGCAAACATTCAGAATAATCTACGCTTTATGTTCTTGCAGTGTGCCAGCAAGGTGAATGGTGGTCTCTACACCACCACCAAAGACTATCCGGATGAAGCCATCCATTTTGCCAGGAGTCATCCACTGATGTATCAGCCCATCCGACCTGTTCATAAGAGACCAATACTAGTTAAAACAGATGGGAAGTACAATCTTAAACAGATAGCAGTGGACAGAGTGGAAGCTGAGGATGGGCAATATGACGTCTTGTTCATTGGCACAGGTAAATTAAAGAAAGCTAGAAAGTGAACTGAAAATTGGTGGTTTACCTCCAGGATGAATGAAATTAGGTTGCATATAGTCCAAAAATAAAAAATAAATTCAACATTCCTTTTTAACAATCATTCTTTGCATGACTGTTCCAGTCTTCACCTTACAGAGGAATTTATTCACTGTAGACATATACTTCACTGTGCTGATAAATTATATAGAAAAATAATGGTAGGGAAACATTTAAAGCCTAGGCAGAGAAACTTAAGTATAGGATTCCATTATACTATTTTTGTCTTTCCAAAGAAGAACCTAAAATTAAATTCCTGAACAGCTGGCCTTATTTTTAAAATTTCAGAATACAATCATGTATCTGAGAATAGTTCTAATGTGAGATCTGGAGATTTGAGAGAAACAAAGGTGATACAATTTTCAAAAATATCAATTCAAGTTGCTGGCCTTATTCCACTGTTTATTTTCCCCACTTCTGGAGATGACAAGTCTTGCTGATATCATTTAAAAGAAACTACCAGAATCAATTTTTGGGTTACAACAAAGCTCAAGGAACAAAGGAAGAAATACCCAAGCTTCTTATAAAGGAACTGCTAGAAGTTTTCTTGTCTTTCTTTTATGCCATTTTCATAAGATATAAATTTTACCAAAAGAATATAATTAAGGTAAAATACATCATAGACCTACTCTAAGATTAAAACCCACATTTTAATGGTAGTTGAAAAGTAATGAAACTTAAGAAAATAAGAGGAAAACGTGGAACTACACAAGACTTCAATCACATCTAATCTGTTTGGAAAAAGTCCAAGTACATTCACATTTTATCAATTTAACAATAGGAGTGGTATCACAAGTCATTTTGACTATTTTGTCTAGGAAAGCAGCTACAGTGAATTACCTTTTACTGATGAAATTCCTCTGATAAGCACATTTCAGTGTTGAGAACATTCAAAAGCATATTTGTAAAATATTACTTATTTATATTAGTGCTGTTTTCTAAGCATGTAAATGGCCTCAGTATGGTCTTAGTATTGAACTTCATGTGGTCTATAAGACATTGTGCCATGTGTCATATATTTCTGTTCAACAGATTTTATGATAGTGCCTAGATTTTTTGTGATTTCTACTTACATTTGTGATTGAGATATTTTGTCAAATACTTTCGTACACAAGTCCTCTGTTCAGCAGAGTTGAATTCAAGTGGACGTAAGTGTGTGTCTTAGAACTGTGCTGGACTGTCATCCAACAGCTGCTTAGTCTTCTTGAGATGTTTAATCTTAGATGACAAGAAATTCCAGCATAGGAATTAGGGCTTTAGAAACACTAAAAAAACCCTGCAATCTCTGCTCTAGCAAAGCTCCCATCAAGAACTCGCTTCTTCTCTTGGCAATTTAATATCGTAAAGAGTTAATCTTTTTTTGTCTAAGTCTAACACCTGCTGTATAACATTGGTAAGCATGGTTTTACAGCTGAGCAGAAGTTTCCTTAGGGCAGCAGTACAGGTTTAGAAGGTTCATCAAAGGCAAAGTTTGATCATCAGGACTAATTTTCACTTGTCTGTCTGCAGGATTTGAAGACAGACTTATTTATGAAAATCAGAGCTCAGACTGCAATTTCTTTTTACTGTTCACTCACAAAATGAATTCCTTTGATTACATATTCTCTTTGAGAAGTAGCGTATGACCCCGGTTTAATGGTTGCTTTTTATGTTTGCCCTTTTGATCTTTTGCTGAACATTTCTCCTAGTGTTTGTCTACTTAATATTTCCCCTGTAAATCAAAAGTGACTGAAAGTAACTGAAGAAAGGAAGTGATATTTGCCATTGTTGATGACAGATTTTCAGATTAAGGAAAGCAAAACTATTCTAATAACAGTCAGCAAGACAAAGCTGAAGTGTTGGAGTACCAGATCTTCCTCATGTGTTTTAATTTCCTGCAGGAGCTGTATTGACAGAGATGCTGATAGATCTAAACTACAACATGCCTTAGCCTTTCTGAATGGGCAGGATTTTTGGTTCATCTTCTTTTGATTAGCAGCTTCAGCTCAACATCAGCTCAGTGTTTTGCTAGAGGAGAGTGAGAACTTTGAACAATAAACCCCTGAAGGTGTTTCTACTTTTGCCTGGAGGAACGGAGCTGCCACCAGGCTGCCAGCAATTACTAATAGTTAGTAATTCTGAACTAGTGTGAACACTCAGATCTTATAATTAAAGCCACTTTATACTCCCTTGTTTTAAAGGACTAGGCTCCTTCATTTATTTGTTATGAAATATGGTGACTCTCTTGATCTTTTTGCAGTTCACAAAGGGGTTATGACCTAGAGTGTGACAAATATAAGTCAATTAATCATATAGCTTAGGGATGTCTCAAATGTCTCTTATTCGCCAAGGGCAAATTGTCATATATGAATATTTTCTAAGAGTAACAATCATCATTGGCAATATGGAGTTAAAGTATTTGAAGGTCATATAAAAGTTTGCACCAATTATCACCTTAGGTTTTGTTTGGGTTTTTTTGGTTGTGATTTTTTTTTTTTCATTTATTCCCAGATAATGGAATTGTGCTGAAAGTCATTACAATTTACAATCAAGAGACAGAATCAATGGAAGAAGTCATTCTTGAAGAGCTGCAAATATTCAAGGTGAATCATGTTGTTTATGGAGCAAGTGTCTTGGATTTTCTGCAGAAATAAAATGTTAAAAAAAATGTGAGGATAGTCAAATATATGTTAGTTATGTACAAGACCTTTTCTAATGGTTAATTATTTTATGACATGAAATCTTCATTTTTAACTAAAGTTTTTCTGAGGTGGAATTATAATCCAATTACTGAGGCATATGCCAGCAAATGAGGACTACTTCCTTTCTGTTTACATGCTGGAGGTTGTAGTGAAATTTTTGATTAGAATTATTAAATTTTATGTCATTTTTCCTCATAGCCAAATCTGTCTGCTAGGTTTCAGCGAGGTCCAGATAAAAAAATTCCAAACCTAAAAGTGAACCAGTAAAGCTGTCTTTATAGCGGCAAAACTGAGTCCTAGCGGGGAAAAACTCTGTTCTTTCTAAGAATAATCCATGATTAAAGTTCAGTATTTGGCAAAGCTAATATAATGGAATTCTCTTAATGAGTAATCATATCACATCATGTTCAGCCCATAAAGTAGGAAGCTAACCTACTTGGAACCATAGGAAAAATCTAACATCTAAACTTAGATATTTAAACCTGGTACCTACATTTATAGAGGGCAAATATGTACTTGTCGCCTGGGGGAAAAGTCACATGAATTGCCTCTCTTGATGAAGCTGGCTTTCAATAGACCTCTTGGAGATTATGTCTTGCCACTGCTCCAGGAAATTTGAGCAGAGGGCAGAGAGGAAAATGGTTATAGAAGGAATTCCTGCTATTTTTATCTTATCTTCAATGGATGTTTTGTTATGAAGAATACTCCACTTATCACTCTTGAGTAGGACAAAAGGGATTGGGTAGTGGCAAGAGCTAATGCCATGTTTGACAGGGAAATTGTAGTGTTCCTGTGGCTCTGATAATCCTGAATTAAGTGTTGGCTGGTTGTTTTTAAATAAACTCTTTTAAAGAAAAACTTCTGCAACCCATAATCATCTTACATCTTTCTGTAGCATCAGAACTTAGAGAAAATCACAGCTGGTAGCAAAGTTGAATATAATAATTAAACATCAACACTATTTTAACTAATTTATTGTCATATCAATATGATACTATTTTTTTCTAAGGAAGGAAATATTTACTATTTTCTAGGTACCACTTCCCATTATTTCTATGGAGATCTCTTCAAAAAGGGTAAGTATTTGACAAGTTTGAAATGTGAAGATTGTGACCCAGTTGTATGTTATGTTAACTTTTGCAAGATGTCCCAGAAAAAACAGAGAAGACAATAGCCAGATATAAAATTTTACCCCACAAATGGACTCTTTAGTGTATATGAACGCTGACAGCAAAGTAATATCAGGATCAAATAACCAAGTTTATCTTGTTGAATGCAGATAAACTTAATTGTTAAATAAGATGCCGGTTTCTGGTACTGAGGGCAGTTAAATGTTGGACAGTTAAATGTCAGGGACAGGCTTGGCACCAAACCATTCTGTCTTTAAAGTCAGAGCTGCAAGCAGAAGTGTCACTTAGTTGAGTTTATGTGAAAAAGGTTATGTGGCTTCTTTGCTCAACCAATTTGACAGATCTCTTTTGACCTTGGAGTTTGTAAGCCCTTGGGGATCTCCTTGGTAGCTTTTTTCTAGGTCCTTATAACACTAACCAGTTGTCACTAAATCAGTGATACAATAAAATATCATGTTTCAGGGCTGAGAGGTTTTCTGCAGAGGCTGGGAAAGAATGTTTTTCTTTGATGTTCAGTTGGCTAGCTATCAGATGCATTTTGCCCTCCTCTGATGATCCAAGACTAAGTCTTTACCCTTGCTAAGTGATGAAAAAGAAAATCCCATATCATATGTCATATTGAAAGCATTGTTCATGTCTTCTGGGACAACCACACTTTGTAGACAAGAAAGAAATCCCTTCAGACAAGGATCATAGGCTGCTTCTTCATTCCAGTTAGCAGGTTAAGTTCCTGCTACTATCATCTGGTTTATCTCAGAAAAAGTCTTCAAGCATTGCTGTTACTTTTCTCTCCTAGTCTTTTCTCCTGGAATTTCTAAGAGTAAAACTTTTGTCATCTAAACAGATAGAGGAGGTCTAATTAGAAAATTAACCATCTGAGTTAAATTTCTTGTTTTGTGGTAGGCAAGCCAAACTAAATCAGTTGCCTTTATTTTCCAGCTTTAAGAATTTTAAAATATTAGATTTTGAAGTTTGTTATAAGAGTGAAAATTACAAACTAATTTTGGTCGTTAGGGTGAGTACAGCAAGTGAGTCATGTATAAGATGCTTCTATTTCAGTGCAGTGTGTTCACTTCACTTACATTCACCAGCAACAAGATTACCTGTCAAATCGCTGTAAATTCAAGCTATTTTCTTTTGAATTTGTTATGCCAGCAACTCATGAATCAGATTCATCTTTCATTTGAATTTTAAAGAACATTTATGTGAACCCAGAAGATTCAAAATCTTAGCCCTAATGCTGAAAAAAGACACCAGACTCTAGTAATAAATACTAAAGAATTAATATGTGAGCAGATAGTTTGTAAGGAATGAGCACACAGCACAAGAAGAAAAGAAATATTTATCTCCTGTGCACTGAGGGATTATGCAAATGATAATACTACTGTGCATGTGTATATGTGATTGTATTGTACGTAGCCACATGAAGAGTTAAATTTACTTGGTAACTCCCATTCTAACATTGAAGTCGTTTATAACTTTTGCAAATTTGAACTTCTTTGTTTAAAGTCTTACATGTCAAGTTTTTTTTTGATTTCAATTAGGTGACAAAGAAGTGTAAAGGAGGCATTGGAAACTATCTTAAGGAAAAAAAGAAACCTAAACCTCTGCCTATTCAAACACAAAGCTTGCAAAGCTGAAACTTCAGAAGAGAGGAAAGGCTAAAATAAACCTTTCTAATCCTCTGTCTTCATGCAGGAGAGTTTAGTCTGTAATCAGATATTTTTCTACAGAGTAACTCTGCCTCCCTCAGGGCACGGGCTGGATGTGCAAATGGCAAGCAAAGCTAAAGCTGACATTTTTAGTAACTTTGTTGGTAACAGAGGTTTCACTGGAAGTTCTAGGAATTTAATCATACAAGGTGTATTTTTTCTAGCAACAGCTTTACGTTGGTTCCGAGTCAGTCATAGCACAAGTGAAATTCCATCAGTGTGACATGTACGGCACTGCCTGTGCGGACTGCTGCCTTGCTCGAGATCCTTACTGTGCTTGGGATGGAATCTCCTGTTCCCGATATTATCCCACAGGAATGCAGGCAAAAAGGTGAGAACTGCTGCTCTCCTTGATATCTATTTTGCAAAACAGCTTCTACTAGAGAGTTTTTACTGCAATACAAGGTACTTTATGTCTCCCTCTCATAAAAATAACCAAGCAGTGAGAAGATATTTTAGCTGTTAATTTAATAGCATAACCTTAGGCAATTGCAAAGGAGCCAAATTAACAGGATGGCATAAACTACAGTACCAGGAATATTTTTATGAATGAAGCAAGGACACTTAGTAATTATTTGCATTAATTTTTAAACAAACTTTAATGTCCTTATACCTCCTTTGGTATTCAGAGGAAAGAGACCTGCCTTGGTAGTTTTAAACAGCAAATATCCCACATTACAATAACATATGCAACAGAATATTTTTTTAAAAAAAAACCCAAAGAATCTGTGTTCATAGTCAAATACCATCACCAGTCAAAATAAAACTAGAGCATCTGCAAAAGCTACAGTAAGTCTTATGCTTTCTCCAGTGAATTCCTAAAGACAAGCTACTCTACAGGCCAGTTCAAACTTAATTTGGTTATTTTAATACTTCCCTTGAGGAGCCTTCTCTCCATCACTATTCAATTGTTCATGGCTCTTGTCCTTCACTTCTTTGTGCAGTAGCTTCCCATATGTCTGTCCTTTTCCCTTACCCTTCAAAACCAAGTCCTCCAATTCAACTACACACTTAATCAAGCATCTAGAACATGTATATTTTAATTCAGATCTTTTCATGAGACTTTAAGTCCGTTTTGCCACTAGAGAGAGCAATTTCTACCCTCTTCAGCAAAACTTTGGTAATGTACCATTCAAATCTTTTCTGTGGCTTTCTTAAAATTACTGTTTCTGTAAATATATGCTTATATATATGACCTATATGACCTACATGAACTGCAAGGATTAGAATGAACTGAGTGATGCACAGGAAACAGTAAAAATGAGAAATGCAGTAAATGACTCAGCATAATTAAGATTCTCTTGCACTTACTACACTAAAGCATAGGTTAAACCAAGTAGGAAGTCTACAACACTTTTACAAGTAGATTTGCATAGTCTTCTCATGCTTTTTGCAAGAAGACCTAAGGGAGAGAATGGACTCTGGTTGTTTGCTCAGTGTGAGAAGACTCTGGCCAAAATTTTCAGGCCCCAGATTAAGAAAGATGAGCAGCAGTACAAGTGGGTCAAGAAGATTAATTTCCTACAGTATAAGTAGAAATTGGATTATTGTAATTATAAAGCATATGGGTTACTCATCTAATGATGTAAATATCATTTGGAGAATGAGCAGGGAGAGAAAAAAATTTCCTATGAGCCTCATAGGACTGCATTTATGTTGTTCTGCAGGCTATTTATTGTCTAAGAAAAGATAAGAGAAACTCAACCAGTCCTGAACTATGTTGTACATTTTTAGCATATTTCTCACTTAAGACAATTTCCAGAGTAGCAGCCCTTAAGGCCCATGACACACAATTTATCCAGGATTCAATTATATGGGCAGCAGCCCAGGCACCTATCTGTGCCTCACCTCCCCAACATTCAGCATGTCAGTCTCTAAAAGAAGAAAATACTATTATCACCCTCCTTCTCTTAAGATAAGCACTGCAGCAGTGGGGAAGGGACTAGCACTCAACTGAACATTCTTGAAGTCTGCAAAAGTTGGTTTACATATGAGGGTTTGGGAAAGAGCCAGCTAGAACTAATAATAATATTGAAAGGGACAGATGGCATTTGCTTTTTTTCACTTTAGGTCCTATCTGAAGATCAGAGAAAATTAAATTTGTGAGCTTATACTATCTGTGTGATACATTGAGAAGGAGGGAGAGTGGGTGTAGGCCAACTCTCTGAGGCCTATCTCCACACTCAGCTCTCTGTGGAAGAACTTTTTGTGGAGACGACTTTCTGCAGGGACAACTCTATGCAAGGACAACTCTAACCCTAGCCCTAAGACTATGTCTAACCTTAAGTGTAACCCTAACTTTAATGCCCTGTGTCTAACCCTAAGTGTAACCCTAACTTTAATGCCCTATGTCTAACCCTAAGTGTAACTCTAACTTTAATGCCCTATGTCTAACCCTAAGTGTAACCCTAACTTTAATGCCCTATGTCTAACCCTAAGTGTAACCCTAACTTTAATGCCCTATGTCTTACCCTAAGTGTAACCCTCACTTTAATGCCCTATGTCTAACCCTAAGTGTAACCCTCACTTTAATGCCCTATGTCTTACCCTAAGTGTAACCCTAACTTTAATGCCTCTCTGCAGACTGTTGTCCTTGTGGAGAGTTGGGTGTGGAGAGTTGTCCTGCGAAGAGCTGTCCCCATAGACAGTTGTCCTGTGGAGAGTTGGCAGAAGTGGATTGTCCCACCCTAGGAATAGCTACACAGGACATTTGCATAGAAATTGTTTTAAGCTGCCTCCTGCTGGGTTCCACGTGGAGACCACTGCTGGAAAAGTCATATCTCAGTAGACAAGGAGGAGTTTTCTGATACTAAGTGACGCTGAGCAGGCAATAACCCTGTCATGTCATGTCTGCCTTGCACTCCAGACACAATTAATGCCACATCTCAGAGCATATACATCTTAATTTGACCTTGTCTCAGCACTCCAGATTTCTGCCTAAGCTGTATAGGGTAGTGTAAGTAATGTGAATACAAGGGGCATTGGAGAGTGCATGTTCCCCCTATTCCTGGCAGCCTTTGCTTCATCAGGACTTAACGGACACGTGCCTTAAGTTACAGCATGCTTGAGCTGGTTTTAATATCATCTATATCTACACAAATGTGTCCCTCATACAGTACAATTTGGGAGCAGGGAGACGGTTAGCTTGTAAAAGCAGCCCTGCTACTGCATGAAGAGCAATTCTAAGAGATCTCATTCTTATTCCAGTCCTACCAGTGAAGCATTGAACCAAAGCAGGGATGTACAATGTGTCCTTCTCACTTTGACTCAAATGCTCTCTGCTTTAGATCTTAATGCCTCCAAGGTATGACAACTGTTTATAGAAACATGAAATAGAGAAACTGTAAACTAAGGCATGTACAGTACATAAAGCAAACTGCAGCATAAATACAAAAAAAAAGGTGCTTGACAGCTGGCATTAATTTCTTGAATTTTGAAAACCTGTATTATAATCCCTTGGAAACACATAGCCTGGATAGTTAATTAGATAGTGGATTTAATTATGGACAAATAAAAACTGAGCCTAAAATCTCACCTCTTGATGCTGACAGTGTAGCACACTGCTATGACATGGTAGTTATAGGTATATTGCTCCTGCATACTTCAGATGCCAGTAGGAAATTATTTTTCATTCAACTTCCATAAGTGTACTTGAGAATGCAGAGAGGTCCAGTCCAGGAAATAAAGAAATGCTTTAGTTTACTATTACCTCTGCAATTTGATTTAGGCAGGTTAATTTTTTATCTAAGCAATAAATTCTTTGAGTGAGATTCTTCTCTGTGCTGGCTTACTGTCTAGGGTGAAAAAGGGCTGAAGTATTTTAAAATGCCTTTCAGCTTGGGTAGGTCTGGTAACCTGCAATTTCTTAACTAATTCTAAGAAACTAACAGTCTCCCTCCTGCCTTCTCTCCCTCTTGTTCTCTCTCTCAGTCACCCACTCCACAAGCAAATGTGCAATGTTCTTCATCTCACATGGTTAGCAAGAGAACTCTGAACAGAAGGTTTTTTTCCTAAATTCATGCTCTTTCCTTCCTCCCTACAATGTGCTCGTGATCGAGTACCCAGGCTGGAGGCGAGTGGCAAAGCTGCACTGACAGCAGTGTCCTGCCAGGCAGCGCCATAGAGAACCGCCCTGGGGAGGGGCAGTGTGGGAGGGATGGTTAAGGGACTGCCTTCATAGTGCAGCTAAATCCCAGTCCTCACCCAAATGTCACTGTTGTAACATTTAGTTGGGCAAACCCATGCTCAGTGTACTGATTTACTTATGCAAACTGCCTATTCTTCCTAAGCCCTTTTGACTTTGCCTCATTTGTCCTCTGGAAATAATGAGGAAAAGTGAGGATGATGGCGATAAGATGTTGATGCCTGTATTACTTTTCTTGCAGATAGTTATACTAAGTTCCTGGAAGCAAAGAGTTACAGGCTGAAATCTAAATTCATGAAGTTATTGATTGCAAAAGACACTTCCATATATTCACTACATTTGCTAGTGACAGAAAATTGTTGCTTATAGTAGTTTATCTCAGGAATTGTCTGGTACTCTATTATTTATGGAATTCTGTATGAAATGATTACTAAGAAAAAAGCAAATAACAGGCTTATGCCATTTTTTTTTTTGTGAAATGTGTTTATCTCTCAGAGTTTCCCTCTCTTTTAGCACCTCTACTCATTTTTCCTTCTCATCAAAAAAGTATCAAGTGAAGGCACTGGTAAATTTATCTTCCCCAGTCTTCAATCACACAACAGCAGAATTCTATCAAACAAACATTTCTTTTTCTTGAATGATTCTAATAACTGGAGAAATATCCTGTCTTAAAGGACTAGGATTTTTTTAGCTTTACAATGATCTTCAGGAACTGGAGAGTTCATGCACATGCCTGCTAATTGTACTGTTCTTGTTAGATAAGGCTGCTGGCCCTAACAGCAGTGGGGTTTTCTTGTTTTTTTTTATTTTTTAAAGGCTAATGTATATAGTAGTTATGCATATTTGTGCAATAAAGTTTGTCTTCTGAATAATCTGTATTCACAGATATGCATAGCTGGTGGCAGCATTATTCAGCACTGACACTTTGCAGGCTGCGACATCTATGCATTAAAATGAGAGCTTCCAGGGCATTGTAAAGCCCTGTTCCTACCTCAGAATCTCAGTTTTCATCCGATAATATGCATGTATTTCTAGCATTTCTACCTAAAAGGCCCAGTGTAATCCCCACTGAATTTGCAGTTTTCCCTGGAATAACAGCAAATCATTGGTTCTGCTACTCTGAATATCAGTAAAAGTTAGAGTTGTTCTGTTGGTCCACAAGCACCAATGGATCAGCAGCAGTGGATCAGAGGTCCATGAAGGACACAAAACAGAAAACGATTACTCTCTAGAGCCCATTTAGAAAAACAAAGAGTAACAACCATGCGCAAGATCTTTAACTAGGATAAATCTACATAGTTTAAGTAAATTCAGTTTGTGCCAAATAAAAAAATCTACCTTTTGTGTTTACGGTCACTGGAGTAAAGCATTATTTAAGTGGTCATGGTAAAGTCAATACAAAACTACTTGGCTTTTTTTGTTTATATCACACATGATTTATTCTGTACACATACCTTCTGTGTAAGATTTGCTGCACTGCAGATTTCTGTTAATTGGTTATGTATAGCATTGGTAATATGCAGAATTGGTCTTTATGCAAATATAGGAAAAGTTTTCTAAGTATAACAAAATTTTACATTGTTGGAAATACTGCATCTGTCAAGATATGACATTCCAATAGTCTCCTTTTGTTTCCCTAGCAAGCAATTCTAATTTTATTAATCAGAGCACTCAGATTAAATAATTGCCGAATAAAAGCACAATTCTCCTGGGAATGCATTGTACAATTATGTTTCTTGTTACTTTTCTGTAAAAAAACCCAAAGCTCAAAACTCACAACAATTTTTCTCCCAAAAGTAATTTCATTATTTTCAGGCCATGGCCCAGTCCCCCAGGTTCTGACCACAACTCTACCACTAGCTCATTTTCTAAGCATGGGCAAGTTATGTCTGTGTCTATATCCCTACTGAGAAAAAATAAGCTTAAAAACTGTTTCCTACAAAGATGTAATAAAATAAGTACTTGCTTTGCACTTAGAGATTCCCAAGTGAAAAAAAAAAAAACATGAAAGTGAACTATAACATGAGAATTACCGTTCACATACTTGACAAACTGTTCTGAACTGAAAAAAGGAAAACTTCCTTGGATTCCAGAGAGAGAAAACCTGAAGACAGGCTAAAAGTTGCTTTGATTCTTCCTAGCACTGAACATTGATCAGTTGTTTCAGATGATTTTGTTTCAGTATTTATAATGTCAGTGTAATTATGTATAAACTGGACATGTATTTGTGCCTCTTCACAGAAAGGTGTCCTTCTTTCTTTCAGGTTGAGTGAAGTGCTGCTGCATAAATGAGAACTTCTCACAAAAATGCTAATTTTTTTTTGCTATGTTTTTCATGAATGCCACTTCAGCATAAACACAATAATCTTTAAACTACACATTAACTTGAACGATTCCTTTTTTTCCCCTCCAGACGTTTCCGCAGACAGGATGTTCGACACGGAAATGCAGCTCAGCAGTGCTTTGGCCAGCAGTTCATTGGTAATCTACACACACAGTTTCAAATTGCCAGAAAATGCCTGAAGAAGAGAGACAGATTATGAGCCAGACTATGATCTCGCCTGAGTTTTTTTACTGGCATATTCCTATTATAGATTATAAGAGTCATGGGGATGAGCCCATCCAGGTCTAAGAACGCCTTTATTTCATTGGCAGGTCAGGTGCATCCCATATCATCAACGTAGTTCTGCAACCCTGTCATTCAGACTAGAGATGTGGCTAATGCATCTCATGGGCTTCCAAGAGAAACTCATGTGGGAACATTGGGCAGGGATATGAAATGACAGTGCCGTATCCTGAAATAAATATAATATGCTGGCAGGACACTCAGCCAGAGGAGGGAATTGCAGGAGCTCCATAACACAGCCACGGGCAAAAATGTATCAGAACACAAATCACAAGAATCACAGAATCATAGAATAGTTAGGGTTGGAAGGGACCTAATAGTCTAATGCTATTGTCCAAACCTTGGGAATTGGTGATTTCAAACACTAGGATTGGGAATGATAAAACAGAAAGAAACAGTTGTCTGGACATCCTTAGTATTTTGCAGAATAATACCCAAAACATTTATATAACAAAAAGATGAATAAATGGTACTTTTAAGCAGATTGCTAGAAAAAAAAATAGATTTAGACAGAATTCTAGAAAAAAAAGTTAGATATTTCACCAAAGAAATAGTTATTGAAACTGAAGTCCATTGGAGGGTACAGTAGATTTTTAATATTCCAATATGAAATATCAATTATACAGTAAATTTGAACTGCAAATTAGAAATCACAATAATATAAACCCCGGTCTTTTCAGGGCATAAAACTGATTGGTCTTAATAATAATATAATTACTGTGGAATAAGATTTCATTAATGAATCAACTGATCTTCTCTAGTGTAACATCTAGCTTCTCTTCCTCTAGATGTTTTGTTGGATGGAAAAACAGAACCAAGTTTTGATAAATTTAATTCACCTTGTTTTTATTAGCCCCTTGGGCCAAAGCTATACATTAATTTTATATGTATATAACATAGATACGTATAGTATTGGCTAAGATATTTATATTCTGAAGTGCCTCTTTCTGCAAAAGGCTATGTGCTTTCATAAAAATACTTATTTATTATATTTGTCATGGACTGAATACTCCTATTTCACTGACTGAAAATGAAATATATTAACTATTCCTAAGAACCAGGCACAAGCAGTTAACAGTGTGTAAGGCTAGAATCTATTTCTATGTGTATAATTATAGCTGAATCATGGCAAAATTTGATTCATTTATCTTATGACCACATCCTGTGAGACTCTAAGACAGTGAGAAAATTCATTTAGCAGGTCAGACCTTCACCAGGCAGTACTTTTCAACAATTACCTGTTTGGATCTGGATTAAACTGCATTCTTAAATGTAAATATAACCCAGAGTGTGTTAAGTACTGACAGTAATTTTAAAATATTTTTTAAAATGTTTTTAAAACATTTCTTTTCCTTCTAGGTGAAGTTCTGGAGAAAACTGAGGAGCGACTAGTTTATGGAATAGAGTACAATAGCACCCTTCTGGAGTGTACCCCTCGGACCTTACAAGCAAAAGTAATCTGGTTTGTCCAGCGAGCGCATGAAACTAATAAGGAAGAGGTAAAAATTCTTACAGATTAAACTTTTAACTAAAAGAAGCCATAGTTAGAAATATTACATCTTCACTGATAGGCCTGTCATCAGTTGCGGAATTGTACATAAGTGTAAGGGAAAATCATGATATTCACGTGCTCTTTTGAATTAATAGATATGTTTGTATTGAGCATCTTAAATCCAGATGACAGAAGTGTAGCAAAACTTGACTTCAGATCTCAAACCAAAAAGGAATCCACCACTTCTCTTGACATGTCATTGCAGAGGTGAAATGTGTACATATTACTCGAGATGTTAGTCTAATTCAACTTCTATTGATTCTTGCTGCCTGACCTATTGCATTACAGAACCTTCAAAAAACGTGTGTTGGTGGATTCTCTACCTCCTTTATATATATTTCCCTGTTATGAAAGTGCTCAATACCTGTGTGAAACACATTGATGTAGATAGCCCCACTTGATATGTGGAAAGAGGTACAACGTAAATCCTCAGACCACCAAAATATAAGGGTGGTAGTCTTAATGACAGCAGCTAAGCTCTGCCCTGAATGTGAGACCTCACCTTACCCAGAGACATCAGCAGATATCTGGAGTGGGACTTATCTGATAGTAAGTGTGTCTTTTATTTGTAAGAAAGAGATCTACTCAGGAACTAGTTGATGTAGTCTGCCTTTGAAGTCAGAGTAGGTGGTGTTGCAGTTACAGCCAGTGGTATCCCCTCATGCTAAGGCAAATAGCTTCATTTAGTCAGGGACAAAATGACTAGTAAACCACTGAATAAAAAAAAATAACCAAGGACACTCAGCTTTAAATATATATTTTTTATATATTAAATATATAAAATTAAGCAAGGCGGATGCCATCCCCACTTGAGGCACATTTTTGCCTGAAGTTTTATCCAAGTCCCAAGTCTCAGCATGGCTTTTCACTCTTGGTATTTCCTCTTCCTTATCTGGAAGAACCTTAGCGTTGCAAAATCATTCTTACTACAGAACTATTAATCATGTCTTTAACAGAAGGTTAAAGATGGGGTGGAGGATGTCCTGTTACGTACACATACTATTCAGCTCAACAGCTCAGTCACTGGACACTAGAAGTGTAATTTGAACAGGCTCTAACATTCTACTATGTCTTTATACTACCAGGATGAATTTGTATTAATGTTTTCCTTTGAAAATTATTACATTTTTAATTAATAATGATACAGGAAAAAAAAGGCAAAAAAGAAAAAGAAGAGGAGCAGAATCTTACAGTCATAGAACCATAGAATTGTCTGGGTTGGAAGGGACCTTTACAGATTATCTAGTCCAACTCCCCTACAATAAGCAGGGATGTCTTCAACTAGATCATGTTGCTCAGAGCCCCATCAAATGTGACCTTGAATGTTTCCAGGAATGGGGCCTCTATCTATCTCTCTGGGCAACCTGTTTCAGTGCTTCACCACCCCCACTATAAAAAAAATCTTCCTTTTATCTAGTCTAAATCTACCCTTTTTTAGTTTAAAAGCATTATCTCTTCTCCCATCACTACAGCCCTGCTAAAAAGTTTATCTGTATCTTTCTTATAAGCCCCTTTTAAGCACTGAAAGGCCACAATAAGGTCTTCTTGGAGCCCCCTCTTCTCCAGGCTGAACAACTCCAACTCTCCCAGCCTTTCTTCACAGGTGAAGTGTTCCAGCCCCCTGATCAGTTTTGTGGCTCTCTCCTGGACTTGCTCTAACAGGTCTATGTCTTTCTTGTAGAGCAGACAGTGGAGCTGGGTGCAGTACCTGAGGCGGGGTTTCTCAAGAGCAGAGTAGTGTGTGAGATTCACGTCCCTTGATGTGCTGGTCACACTTCATGTGATGTACCCAGGATAAAATTGGCTTTCCAGGCTGCGAGCACACACTGCCAGCTCATGCCTAATTTTTCATCCAACAATATCTCCAAGTCCTTCTTTGCTAGGCTGCTTTCACCCATCATTCAGTACACCTCTCCTGCTCAACATTCAGAACCATACTGTTAAATACAAATACGGGGATTTTATTCTCCTTACTTATGCTGGCTGGATTAGACAGCTCAGTGCTCCCTGTTTGCTGGCATCTGCAAACACCTCATATTTAATAAAATAGCTCTTGGGAGCTGTAGGGGGAACTCAGACATCAAATTCAGAATTGAGGCTTTAAGATCACAATGGTCCTGCAGATAAATATCTATGAGTGTTGTCTCAAAAACACTTGTCAATGTATAAGAACATTCACAGGGACAGCTATTGCAGGTCAGCTGGCAGATGCTCATTTGTTTTCCACCCAGAAGTTTGTTTGCATATTTCAGCCTTCTTTCTCCTTGTTATTTAGCCACAAGTAACTAACCTGTATTGAGAAAACAGGGAACTATCTGCTCCACTACCTGTTCTTCCATACTTACCAGATTGTCTAGATTGCTCTCATTTCACAGCTCAGCCTCTTTTTTACTCAAGTAAATATTTTTATTTCTTAAAAAACATTAATTGAAGGATCTTCCTCTCAAAATGTAATAAGATTATGAAAGTACATTTCTGAAGTAATTGTACCTGTTTAATGTAACAATGAAGGCCTGTGCTCTGTAACTACATTAATTTGTTTTTCAGGTGAAGACAGATGATAGAATAATTAAAATGGACCTTGGCCTCTTATTCCTGAAGCTGCATCGACTGGATGCAGGGACCTATTTCTGTCAGACAGTGGAACACAGTATTGTTCACACTGTCAGGAAAATCACCCTTGAAATTGTGGAGGAAGAACGTGTAGATGAAATGTTCAATAAAGACTATGAGGAGGAGATACCTCACAAAATGCCATGTCCAATGCAAAGCAGTATACCTCAGGCATCAAAGCCATGGTACAAGGAATTTCTTCAACTAATAGGTTACAGCAACTTCCAGAGGGTGGAAGAATACTGTGAAAAAGTGTGGTGTACAGATAAGAAGAGAAAAAAGCTGAAAATGTCTCCATCCAAGTGGAAATATGCTAACCCTCAGGAGAAGAAGGCAAGGATCAGACCAGAGCATTATCGATTGCCCAGGAATATAGCTGACTCTTGATGGACATAATCCATCTACTGTTTCTGGGTGAAATTTTATTTGGACTTAAAGTAACAAGGAGAAATCAGTCTAGGCTTTGGTAAATGACACAGGTTTATATATATAAAATGTTGGGACTGAGAACAAAAATGCTATAGTAAGTTATACTGTATGATCATGATGACTGTCTAGAAGCATTTTAAACAAAATCTTCTTAACTATCTGATTCTATGTAGGCCAACACCATCAGAGCTTTGCATTAGGGAGGATGTGACAATCTTCAGACTTTGAGTGCTTGAATCAGTTTCCTGTGTGGACCATGCTTGCGCTGTATATTGTTGCATATGATGGCATATTTAAGCAAATTCAAATAGCTAAGCATTCACAAGTGGATGAAAAACATAACACATCTTTTCTTCATTTCACGGATTTCTCATACTTCTGAGGGTGGCACATCGTAAGATCCTTCCTTTTGATCATAACCTGTCTGAGTTTATCACAATGAGTTGTGTTAATACAATGTACTGCTATTTCTAAAGATAATGAAGGGAAATCCTATTTACTTCCTATCAGTTTTTGTCTTATCAGTCATTTATGAAGCGCAGTGTGCTCTCACAGCTAAATAATATTGCCTAGTAACTTGGTGTAAGTCAAATGCATGCTGAGAACACAAACAGAATGACATTCTTCAACTTATCTATATGAGAAGTTGGAATACTGACTTAGAGAGAAAATGAGTCTATCTTGTCTCTAACAATGGGCCTTGTCCTAGCAATGACATGAATTAAGGGAGTGCCCTCTTGTGGCAAAACAGAGCAAACCCCTATATTATCATCTTTTCTGAAGAAATGTGTAAAGCAAAGAAGTATTATCCAGATCCACAGCTATTTCCTTTTCAGCACACACTCCTAGTTTCCATATGCTAAATCTACAGAATTAGAAGACAGTGATTGAAGCTACCTATGCTGAAAAGACAGCATTTAAAGGAAATAATGCTTTATGTTATTAAGAGGCTTTTGGGGTAAAATACAGTCATAAAAATTAGGATATAAATTGAAAACAAGAACAGAACTATGTAACTGTGTTTCTATAGTTTCACAATCTGATCCAATGAAATCTTTTTCTGATATTTCAAAAGAGCTGCTTTGCTGCTCTTGTGAGTTAAGTGATACCAGGAGAGATCAAAGAACCAAGTCACTTACAAGTCACTTATAATTCAGGTCTTTTAAGACTTATTAAAAAAAAAAAAAAAATCTTAATTAAAGTACCAGATAAATGAAATGAAGAAAAAATAGCATTTCGCTACCTGAGAAATTTTATATTACAATATGAATAATATTCCTTTTAAAAATTGAAAATTAAACAAGGAATTCATAAACAAAAATTAGTTAGCTCCTCAAATAAGACAATTATGCCAGTAGGGGAAATAGCCAAGCTGATACAGATTTTAATGTCACCAAGAGATTATACAATGTATTCACAAGCCACAAATATGTTTGTGCCGAGCTTGAACTTCTGATCTGGAAGCAGAATTTATACTTAATGGGAATTAACTGCCTGGATAACAGACATTTGCTAGGTTTGCTGTATTAACCAATGCAGCAATCAGTGCTGACACAGTGTTTTCCAAACGGGCTGTGTATGAGAGGATCTTGCAGTTGCTGGCAGGACCAGCAAGCTTTGTTGTGCTCCTCTGGGAATAGAGACTGTCCCGGTGTTTCAAGTATGAGGAAAACAGGGTTTGATCTTGTGTCAGCACAACAGTACACAACCTTTTCAGTCAGCCAGTTGTGTTAAGGAAACCCATTTATTTGAGGGTTTGCTCTTAGTTTAGCTAGAATGCCTGTCCAAGAGATGGGAATGGACACTGTGCACCGCCTTGCATGAATTCACTCCATTGCCAACTTTGATCTGATACAGAAGACTGAATAAATTCACTTTCCCATGACAGTTTAATAGAACTTAGTTGCAGTTAGAAACCTCTGTTTGTTTACAGTTATATGGAAAAAGGTAGCACTAAAGGCTACGGCAGACAGAACATATACAGAACAAGCATCCCTGATTTATACTTAATCTTTATGCTGGCATCCTTGAAGGAAAGCTGTTGAAACACCACTGAAATCCTTTTCCAATAAATTACAGAGTCCACTTCTTTTCAACAGTAATGGGAATTATATTTTATTTTTATTGATTCATTTCCCAGTACCTAGTGCCAAATGTATCATTATTGGACTATTAAAAAGGAATAAATGCATCTCAGCATGACAGAACAAACATAACGCTGACTTTTATCCTCTGAGATTTCAGACGGAAATCATGTGATATGTAAACCAAGATTCCTGATTTAATACAAGAGTGGGTATTTTTAGATTCCCATCCCTTCAGTGATTACATGTGGAGAACTGTTCATTTTTTTAAAAATTAAATTTCTAGCTCACACCTTGCTACTTTTGTGGTTGCAATGCATGTGACAATTCAGAACTACAGGGTCTTGTTCAAAGGGTGCTATGAAATCTGTGGAAGATGAGAAATAGTGACAATGTATTTCGGAAGATATGCATAAAGGTGCTTGTACACAGACAATGCTATTTAAAATGCTTCTTTGTATATTTGGGGGGCATTGTCTGCTTCTTTTCATTATGAGTTCAATGTATTTTGTATGTGCATGAAATGGTCAAATTATAAATATAATTAAGAAACATATTTGGCTGAATTATTCTGCATTTATTCTCATACTTTATTTTCACCCAACGTAAGTTTATATGCAGATCACTAGTAACACATTGATATTTTCAGATGTCCTTTGTCATGCAATTTATGAGCAGATCTCAGATCAGGACAGAGGCAAGTTAGTATATAATTGCCAGATGGGAAACAGTGGCACAGGACAGTGAGTAGACTTAATTTGTTAACGCCAGGTAGATTTGTGAAAGTTATGATTAGAGCAGCATTTGCTCCATGACTGTATTTTAAGAGTGGAACATGATCACTTAAACCCAGAAGATTCTAATTGATGAAAATTCACTGAGAAACAATTCGGATAGAGCTTTGAAATGTGCCCTGCTTCCTGATGAGGGACAAGTCAGACCACTTGGACTAAAGACTTAACTTTGCTTTTCTCTTGCTCTTTTGTTGTCAGTGAGATTACTGTCACCTTGTACAAACTACTGTACTCTCAGACTCTGTCGGGACATCAAGGCAGGACAGTGCTAGCCTGCTGTGACATTCCAGGCTTATATACCTCCAAGTAGGCTTTTGGGGTCTACACAACTTTTCTGTAGCATAAATCAGATCTATTTATGTAGGCATGAGATAAAAATAACTGTTCTACATCCAAGTGCCTGAATAGGAAAATTAACAGTCATATTTGAAGAAACACTTGAAGTAACATAACTAATATAATCATATGAGTTTCTCTTGCTCTTTTATTTTCTTTTTAATCTGTGTAGGGGATCAATTTTCTTTCACCCTAAAAAGCAGTCAGTCAGTTTCCCTTTTTAAAAGGTCCATTAATCTCTCTAGTTTTCCTTGGAGCAGTGAAGCTGGATTTACTTATGTAACTTTATGTGTCTAGGCCCAGAAAATACAAATACCTCTGAAAACTGTACTCTCCAGATAAGAGGCACTGAAAGTGAGCTTTTCTACATCTACAGTCTAGCAGGATGTCTGCAATACCTATCAGCCCTGGTATCCCGTTCAGTTCACCAAATTGCAGTTTCTGACAGAGAATTCATGTCCATTTAACATGAATATTTGTCACAAATTGAGACACCATTGACAAGACTTGCCTTTGGGTGATGTTTACTTCCTCCTCTAGTAATAGGTGATTTTTTTTACATTTAAGTTTGGAAGGAAATAAGTTTTCTGACCAGCACTATAAATCAAAAAATGTCAGAGCTAGCAATGTAAAGTTAAGCTAGTAGTTGCTATGAGTTAATCATCATTTTATAGTGATGCACACACACATTTCTGAATGTATTTACCAAACATCAACTTAATCCATAGCCATAACCACATTTCATGAAACAGCTTTGCCTCTTTGAGATGTGACTCTTATACAAAATTGCACCAGGAAATATACTGTTAAGTCTTTGTGCACATGTGCTCATAATTTGCTGAAGTGAGAGGAGCAAGACTGAGCATGGCTGAACATGGTTGGAGCATGGGAGCCCAAGCTGCTCAGTTCCTAGATTTCCTGAGATTCTTATGCATATCTACAAAGAGCAGATTTAATTACAGGAGCAGAAGCCTGGATCCATGAGTACTTTGGTGAGTCACAGATCTTGCTTCAGAACAACTGTGGGCTAAAGAGCCATTGTGACTATCTTGTTTCAATAGATTTTCCCAACTGCAACACTCATCAAATAAATAAATAATCTAATCCTAATAAGCAAAGCATCTCTTTACTTGTGATGTCAGTTAATTCAGCTGCAGAATTTGGTGCCTTTGAGAGTGGTTTTGCACATCTTTGAAAAGTTGCACTTGAAGAAGTGCAGTCTAGGGTTAAATTTAGCATGGGTATATTTGTATACAAACTATGAATTCTCATAATATCTCTAGTTAGTTTGAAATTCAGTGTATGCAGTAAAATCGTGCATAAAGCCCTGATGACTTTTTCCTGTTCTGAATAACTACATGCAGCCAGTACCCTCAACGTGGATTTCAACCATGTCTGTGAAGGAACATTATAATGACAACCATCAAGAGCAACAGCCACAGTAGCTGTAACTCACTGTCTTCTCCTCTTCTCAAAAGTAAGAAATGAAATTTCCAGACCAATGGGCAAAATTAGTGCACCATGATCATACTCTACACTTTAATTTTCTAGACATATTAAAAGGTGCTATTAATAATCAGAATTTGAAGAATGCACTGTGGACCCTGTCAAAATCAAGGTAATGGAAATATTCTACCTGTAGCTTTGAATCAGGCATACAGACCATTAGTATTTAATTTACTGCATTTTCTTCCTCTTAAGTGTACTACTACATTATAATTTTACAATCATTAAAAGTAATGAATATTTGATAGTGCTTTGTTTGTTTTCACAGCAGTCACCAGAGGCCTGAAAACACATTTTAGCATTCCTTACTCTGTTGTTTACAGGAGCAGAAAAGGCCTGTGGCCAGACAAAGCTCCCCAATGACACAATACAGTGTCGTGCTGCAGTGCTGTAGAGCAGTGCCAGGTGAGTGGGCAAGTTAAATCAACACGGTGCAATACCACGCAGACACCCCAGCTAGAACTCCAAAAGCAGCGTGTGAGTGCACGTTTGTACTAGTCACAACATTTTTCAGGCACCTCTGTTTATGGCAGTATAGGCTAACACATCCTGCTCGGTTATTTCTGCTATAGGGCAGAAACCTTTGGAAGAGGGTTAAAGTGGAAAATCAGAAGCTAGTAAGTCTATTAAGGAACGTAAAGCCACTTTACAGTCATGTTCATTCACACCTCATCAGACTGAATCCAGGACATAGTCCATTTTAATATTTAAAGCACAAGAGCCTGTGGTTGTTCAGGCTTCTCTGGCTGGTTACTTTATTGTGGGATTGTAGGGTAGAGAGAGGGGGTGTTAGGTTTTGTTTGTTTGGGTGGGGTGGGTTTTTTTTCTTTTTTTTTCTTTCCTTGTAGTTGTTAGAGAAAAAGTAGAAATTTTTAGATTGCATCTATGAGGTCCTTTTAAGATGTTTTTATTAGGATTAGATTATTTATCACATTAATAAATTAATTCCACCATGATGCTGTAATGTAATCAGAAAGATGACTTCAAGTTAAGTTTTTTCTCAAAGTAAACATTCTTAAACATTAAAATTATCAATATAGCTGAAAATAATATAACTGATTCTGAAAGTTTTGTCTTAGAGAGCTAGAAAATAAAGGCAATGGGGAGGATGGAGCTAATGGCATTCAACAATAAAATATATACTAAGGAATGGCTTCAGGTGGAGGGATTGGTTTTGTTCTTTTCTTTAAACAGTCAAAATCATTAAGTGATGATAAACTCATTTATTCAAGATCATGTTTCATCAGAGATTAATTTTAATAAGAAATCATCATTATTTAGATTTGTTTGGAAAATAGGGGAATTAGAACTTACTTTCATAGCACATTTCAGTGAAAAAAGATATTCATAAGCATGAAGTGTAACTTCCAAAGAATCCTTGTCTTTCTTCCTGCCTTTTCATCATCTTGAAAAAGAGCAAAGATGCCTTTTAACTTTCAAAAAGTATAGTATTCTATTTTATGTGCACTGACCTTTTAGGAGTGTGAATATGGTAAAAATTCATTTAACCTCTAGAATATAAAATATTATCTGAAAACAATGAATATTCCAGCCTAGAACATTACCATTTTTGTTCTGCACTCTGGCTTTTTGATTCTTTATCACACTTCAATGGCATTGCTTTGTGACTTTCATTAAATGTTACACCAGGCACACCGAATTGTGAGCTGGCAGATGAATATTTAGTTGTGAGTTATTTACATTGGTATGGGGTTAGTGTCTATGATGATTTGAGATCTGCTTGACAACAGAAGCTTTTAGAAAAGACCTTGAATTGTGATTTTTTATCACAGTTCCTGTTCTTGGATAGATTAGAAATTGTGGGGATATTTTTCATTGCATAGACAGTTGTGGGAAGGAAAAAAAAGAAAGAAAGGAAAAAAATTAGAAATATTTCAAAACATTTTCCATCCCACCTATCTCTTTCAAGGCATTTAAAATATTCAAATTAGGAAAACACAGAAAAGAAGAAACAGTTGCAAGGATGACCTTTCTGGGGCTTCTTCAGTGCTTGCTTACTGGTTGATGTGGTCACCTGTTGTGTCTCTGGTGGTGAATGTAGCAATGATATGAGCAAAAGCCCTTCCCATCTTCCTCTGTAGCTGCCAGTGGGGCCAAAGCTGCCAAGAGGACTGCCACATCCACGGATAGTGCCGGGGAACAAGCCCTGCTAGAGACAATTCTATCATTGCAAAAGCTATATAGTAAGATCAAAGGGTGCTGGATTACAGGATGCATTGGTGGGAGGGGGTTCAGTGTAGGATAATTGGTAGGATGATTCTGTGTACCACAGAAGAACTGCAGGAACAGAAACAAACATCTTATTTTCATGTGCTTTGTGTGACGAATATGAGACTTTAACATAAGATATACAATGCACACATCAAAAAAAAAAAAGGAATATTTCAAGAAAATATTTCAGGCAACTGAGGTAGGTCTTTGTGGGAAAGCCTTCAAGTTATTCCACAGTATATGCAAACTAGCAACTAATTTCCAGCCTTCTCTTTAATGACAGGAACAGATAGCTACCACAAAGACTTCCGTGCTAAGAAATTTTTCCATATTTTGATTTACGTTGCTTCAAGGATCAGATTTCTGTTCAAAAGAAAATTCTTTTAAATCAGAGGTAGGATCTGATAGAGACTGAACATTTTCACCCCTACAAAGGAACTCTTTTCATTCCGTTCTACCGGGAATTCTTTGGGACTTTCTACCACAAGCAAATAAAATAATCTCCTCTAAGCTCCTTTTCCCGTGAAAGTCTGGGGCAGATGCTTTTTCCAGGTTCCCTCCATCCTGAGCTGGTCTGTGATTTTGTCATTGCATGAACACCACAGTTCAGTCAGTTGCCCCACACTTACGATGTTGAACACAAAGTAAAGGTACTTATGTCTTTATCTGGCTTCATACTTCCCTGCCAGTTAATTATAAAATCTTTCTGTTACTTGGTCCTCAAAGAAAGATGCTTTAAGAAAGAAAACCAACTTTAAGAGAAAGTATCAGGTGACAACGCAATGTTCTTTGGTGGCTCTTAATATTCATGTTGAGCTGCTGAGAGATCCACATAATCCAGCTAGGCTTCAGCCATGTATCCCTTTCCCATCCTCTATGGGATTTAATTGGAGAGACTCTTCTGACTTTTTAGCTTCACTGCTAATTCTTTTGAGTTCAGAAGATGTCCAGAATAGAAAAAAACCTCACCTCCTGGTATGCTGGTACTGCTGGTAGCCCTGACATATGTACATGCTACAAGACTTGAAAGGAAGCTCTGTGTTTTATCAGAGTTTCCTGGGTATCAAACATTTAATCGCTTTGCCACAGTATAACATGAACAAGGTAGACTTGCATCATTAAAGAAGAACACTACTCTGAGTTAGGAATGCCTGCTGTTTAACATGTAATGCAATTAAGTGAAGTTCACTAACCATACAAGCTGGAAACCTGATGAACTGATGAACTGATGCCCATGCAGTATGCCGAAGGTTCATCACTTTCCACAGGAATGCTCAGAAAGAAAGTTCTTCCCATGCAACTTGGATCCAGACTTAGGCCTGACTTTCTTTTCTTCGCTAGATTCCTCCCTCCCCACCCCATGCCCTCCCCCAAAAAGGGATTATTTCTGCTTTCCATCATCACATTATCTGAAATTAAAACTAAAAGCTTTATGGACTTCATAAAGTCCATAATTGCGTGAGTAATCTAGTGGCCTATGATGCAGTAACTCTGGTGGTGGATAAGGGAAGAACAACTGATGTCATCTATCTTGACTTCTCCCAGGCCTTTTACAAGATTGCATACAACATTCTTATTGCTAAATTTTAAAGATCTGTGTTTGATGGATGGATTATTTGATGGACAGAGAACTGGCTGGATGGCCACTTTGAAAGAGTTGCAGTCAATGGCTCAGTGAGGTAGTGGAGAGAGGGACAACATTAAAAAATACCCCTTGGGGTAATTTTCATTATCTTTATCAACGACAGACTGTAGGATTGAGTGAACCCTCAGCATGTGGGCGACACAAACCTGAGTGGTGCAGTTGATTCAGTAAAGGGAAGGGATGTCATCAAAAGGGACCTTGACAGGCTGCAGGAGTGGGTCCATGTGAACCTCATGGAGCTCAGCAAGACTAAGTTCAAGATCCTGCACCACAGCTGGAGTAATCACAAGTATCAATACAGACTGGAGTATGAAGAGATTGAGAGCAGCCATGCAGAGAAGGACTTGGGTACTTGTGGGTGAAAAACTTGCGTATAATTGCAGTCCAGAAAGCCAACAATATGCTGAGTGCAACACAGGGAGCATGGCCAGCAGGTCAAGGGAGCTGATTCTGTACCTCTACTCTGCATTTGTGAGACCCCACTTGGAGTACTATATCCTGCTCTGATGTCCCGAGTACAAGGAAAACATGGACTTGTTAGAGTGGGGCCAAAAGAGGGCCTTGAAAATGACCAGAAGGCTGGAGCACCTCTGATAGACTGAGAGATTTGGGGTTGTTCAGCTTGAAGAAGAGACGGATCAAAGGAGACCTTTTTGTGGCTTTTCAGTCTATAAAATGGGCTTATAAGAAAGATATAGAAAGACTTTTTACCAGGGCCTATAGTGTCATGAAACAAGCAATTATTTTAAACTGAAAGAAAGTAGACTCAGATTGGCCACAAGGAAGAAATTATTTTATTTTATTTTATTTTATTTTATTTTATTTTATTTTATTTTATTTTATTTTATTAGACAGTGGAACAGGTTGCTAAGAGAAATTGTGGCTGTTTCATCATTGGAAGTGTTCAAGGTCAAGTTGGATGGGGCATTGAGTAACCTCATCTAGTGAAAGCTGCGTTTCATATAGTATACGCTGAAGCTTTTAGAGTTAGAGTGTGCCTATCCTGTTCTAACAAAGATATGGTCAAAAGTTGAAATTCTATATATATGGACTCCCAGGGGACTGCTGAATTAAGTGATGATTACTATGCACAGTACAATAACCTTGCCTGAAGGCATCTTCTACTATTTCTATTAGTACTTTGACATTTTCTTACTCTTGCCATTTCTGTTTATATTATCAGTTTTAAACACCTTAAAGCTATCTGGAAAACTATTCTATAATTCGGGATTTTTAAGTGAAAGCCTTCATTCTGTTCCCAGAAAACGAGGATTTTACACCAGGGGCTTTCTGCTCAGAATACTGCATCTATGCTATGACTGTATTCTCAAGTCCCTTATTATCTCCATGAAGGTTCAGCACTCCCTTGTGTTCCCCTTATTTCTCTACAGAAGGTGCTTTATATGTTTGGGTTTTTTTAAATTTATTGTTCATACCATAATTTTACCAGAATTTCATGTGCTAGGCAAAGAAGCATCTTTTGCCTTACAGTACAATACTCCAAGGGAGTTGGGAAGATGATATAATCAAAATGAAGTCTGTACTCTTAGATTTTTACCTAAATTGGGAGATTTGAAACTAATTAGTAAGCTTAATGTAAAGGAATAAGCTCTTGAGTTAGTAGCACTGAAGCATCCAGAACTATGAAAGAAGGGGACAGACTTACTTTCACACAGCAATTATCACCTTAACAATTTCTCAGAAGTTATGTGAAGAACAAATGCCATAAAAGACTTTTCCTCATTCAACATGGCTTGATGAAAATCTCAGAGCTCGAAGGAAAAAAAATGTATACCATGGACAGAGTAGGTAATTGTTTGAAGAAGATTATTCAAAAAGACCCATTATATAGAGATTTCTATTTGCTTATACAGAAATGTAGAAATAAACATATAAATATAATTTTATAAATATTTATTTATGATATATATGGGTATATATAGATATTTGTAAGAAAGAGTCCTAATAAATCTCCACAATTTATCTGAGAAAAGATATGGATAGTTCCAGAATATGTATTACTCTTATCAGCCATTAAACATTTTACTTAGAATTAAGAGGCACAGATGCATGGAGTCATTAGTAACGAATGGAAATGTTAAGATCCATATGCAAGGATGTGATTAGATATGAAGATATGTGTTCAGTTATGAAGATATTAGATATGTGTTCAGTTCTGGGCCCCTCACCACAAGAAGGATGTTGAGGCTCTGGAGCGAGTCCAGAGAAGAGCAACAAAGCTGGTAAAGGGGCTGGAGAACAAATCTTATGAGGAGCGACTGAGAGAGCTGGGGTTGTTTAGCCTGGAGAAGAGGAGGTTGAGGGGAGACCTTATTACTCTCTACAACTACCTGAAGGGAGGTTGTGGAGAGGAGGGTGCTGGCCTCTTCTGCCAAGTGACAGGGGACAGGACGAGAGGGAATGGCCTCAAGCTCCACCAGGGGAGATTTAGGCTTGAATTAGGAAAAAGTTCTTCACGGAGAGGGTGTTTAGGCATTGGAACAGTCTGCCAAGGGAGGTGGTTGAGTCACCGTCCCTGGAGGTGTTTAAGGTTAGGGTAGATGAGGTGCTTAGGAGCATGATTTAGGGATTGGTGGGAACGGTTGGACTCGACGATCCAGTGGGTCTCTTCCAACCTGGTTATTCTGTGATTCTGTGATTCTGTGTGAAGACTACAGTTCCCCCAAATGAATGAAAAACTCTTCCACTCCACACTGGAGTCCCTGCTGCGTGGATGAGGCAGCATGCATGTTCTGCAGATCATCTAGTCTCCCTTTGATCATCTTTTTACAAGGACTTTTTACAAGGGAATATAGTGATAGGACAAGGGGGAAGGGCTTTAAATTGGAAGGGGGAAGATTTAGACTAGATATTGGGAATAAATTCCTCATGATAAGGGTGGTATCGAACAGGTGGAACAGCTTGCCCAGGGAAGTTGTAAATGCATCCTCCCTGTAATGGTTCAAGGCCAGGTGGAAGGAGCCTTGAGCAGCCTGGTCTAATGGGGGGCATCTCCTTGCCCATCACACGGGGGGTGGAGCTAGATGATCCTTAAGGTCCCTTCCAACTCAAACCTGATTCTATGATCTCTTAAAGAACCCTTGTATCATGGAATGATGTTGCCTTTCACATCCTTCAACTCTGCTTTGCCTTTTGAATGTACTTTTCATAGGGATGAGTATCTGAACTTCAGGCCTGGAAGTGGTCCAAATTCAAGTATCCAAATGCAGATTCTCTTATTGAAGACAAAAGCTACACACATCCATTTCAGACAGGGGAAAAAAATACCAAAAGAAAACAACAACAAAGAAAGAGTTGATAGAAGGTATAGTCTGCCTGAGGCACACAGGTACACATTTTTGCTGTATAATGCTGTGTTCAGGGCTCATGTCCTAGCAGATCTTTCAATAAAAGAATTGACATCAGCTCCTTTTCAAACCCACCAGTCATATTGCAAAAAAAATGCATAAATATTTGTTGCCATCTCTCTCTACAATTAGAAAGAAAACCATCTTAGCCTGAGTTCCTGAAAGCACCAAACCTCTTGTCAGACAGACAGACATCACAAAAAATGCAGGGAGGAATACTTAATCCTCAAATTGGAAATCACTGCACCACTGATCATAGTAATAAACTTATTTTTCAGTTCACTTACTTCTGTGCCTGCCTGAGCTCAACTGGGCTGGAGGATTTTTGTCAAACAATTTTTTGAAGCTTCTCCATCTAGATCAGGAGAAAAAACATAAATCACAATTTTTAAAAATGGCACACGTGAAGAAGCTGTTTTGACATTCTTTATATATTAATGAGCACTTAAATCTCTTTTGGTATGAGTTAGTCATTTCCCTAGGTGAGTGATGGAGCACAAGAGCAGTCTGTCATCCCAGGTAAAGAGTAAAATAGGTGAAGATATTCTATGCTTTGCAGATGCCCCTTCAACAGTTATCGTATCTCCACTGTTGTGGACATTCCCTTATAATCATAAAAATTGAATAAATGATGGTTCTTGATCAGTTTAAGAGTGCATTTCTCTTTGGGGGCAGGCCTTAGGCTACTTTCTTCTCCATTTCTTAGTTGCTGCTTAAGGTGTACTTATGTTCAGCTGGTCTCTCGCTCCTTTATTCTAACCCTCTGTGCATGTGATTTACTGAGCCTGTCCATCTCAATGAAAGCTGTGACAGGGCCCTTGTGGGATTTAGCCAAGGAGACTAGGACTTATTTAACACAGTGTAATGCATGACCTGCAGTTCTGAAACTGAACATTCACAATTCTCACCTAGGACCCATACACACTTCTACATGAATGGCATAGGACTTGTGTGGGCCCCCATCATACAGACACATGCAAGCCTGTGAACTAAAATGTGTAGTCAGTTCCAGTGTGGTATAGTCTTTTCATCACAAACCTTTTTGTAAAGTAACATTTTTTAAAAGAAATATAAATATATGTCTGTACTTTGTCTCTTTTACGGTTTGCAAAATAGGGTGAAATGACTCATTTAACATTCATTATGCATTCAGAGGCCAGAATGCCAAAGAAATGAAAGATTATCCTGTTGGAGGTGTGTTTAAATAGTACAGAATTCAAGACACCAGGAACAATCTGTACAAGCATAAAGCAAAATATTGAATAGCTTCCTATTGTTCATTTGGTGCCCTGAATATAATAATAATCTGATTGGAAGAGGTGTGATTTTCTTTTGTTAGAGTTTTTAAGAAGTGTATATACATGAGAGGATCAAATTAAAACTACAAATCTAAAGGAGAGACCTGATCACTGTCTACAACTACCTGAAAGGAGGTTGTAGTGAGGTGGGTATTGGTCTCTTCTCCCAAGTGATAGGTGATAGGACAAGAGTGAATGACTTCAGTTTGCACAGGGGGTGGTTCACATTAGACATCAGGAAAAAATTCTTCACCAAAAGGGTTATCAGGCAATGGAACAGGCTGCCCAGGGAGGTGGTTGAGTCACTGTCATTGGAGGTATTTAAAAGATGGATAGATGAAGTGCTTAAGGATAGGATTTAGTAGTGGATAGGTACAGTTGGACTCAATGATCTCAAAAGTCTTTGCCAACTAAGTGATTCAATGAGCCTACGACTCAATGTGATCTAGTGCAACTGTCTATCACTGCTAGAAGTGCCTTTCAGAACAAATTCTAAACCATCGGTTTTTCAGATTTGTGTGTCTGAATTTTTTTCACTGTGAATTGTATTTGATTGCTTGTAATGATAATAATAATAATAAAGATAACAACAACAGAATATGAATGCTAACACATGAGCTGTGAAACTATTTCAAGTATTTGTGGAGAATCTAGATGAACCTAAAACAATACATAACAATCTGACAGTCAAAGATTTTGTTTCCTTAGTTTTCTTCTATAGTCAGCGTAGAGAAGAAGTCTTCTCTTTGGTCTTAGTAAAAAGGCTTCTCATCCTCAGAATCAAGTTCATAGTGGCATAAATAGTTATTACAAAATCAGTTACACAAGTGCTAACCTTTATATACAACTGTTAACTTTGATATTAAAAAGTAACATAAATGAATATATAAAACATATTATCATTCCTTAATGAGGAAAAGTTTGCATCTGCATATGTGTACACTCATATTGCTCATCATAATCTTCTTTTTAATTTTTTGTGGGGGCAAAAGTCATATTTTGTTGGATCAGATTTGGAACATAAATTCTGCTTTCATTTTCTAAATTGATGTTGATTTTGATTCTGGAAATGTTTCAAAATATTTAAAATGATAAAGCTTTTTCCTATTATTCTTTATTTTCTTTTCTTTCTTTTCTTTTTCCTTTTTTTTTTTCTTGCAGCTTTGAACGGCATGTGGAAAGGGTAAGTCTGTCAGAGAACAGCAATGGATGGAGACCTTTGCTGTCAGGGCGGTGGCCTCATCGACCAAGGCCAGACATGCTGCCCCTGAGTGAGGCAAGTGAGACAGCCTGGGAATGGCAACTGTGCTCAGCCCAGATTTCAGATAATCTAAGAAGTCCATAATAATAAGGTAAGTCCAAGATATAGTTGGGAAGTCAGTCCTGTGGACTCAGCAGGGCCAAGACAAGTTTGCAGTTTACCTCAGACGAGGAGCAGGCAAGGGTCTAAATGCAGCTCCCAGGCAGACAGACACTTTCTTAAACAAATCAGCAGGGTTACACTACTGCGTCATGTCAGAGCTAACCTCCAGCATCAGCACCCAAACTACTGATGAGGCAGAGGGTGCAGAAACAGTCTCTGCAGTCAGATCCCCGATACCAACTTCATCATGACCCATTATGCTTGGCACAGACAGTCCACATCATGTCAACACAGAACAGGAGTGGAGCTGGGCAGGGTGAAAACCTGATTTTTGTCCCACTGACTGTAACTGGTTTTCACACTTCAGCTGTATTCGAGTGGTGAGTCATCCTTCGTGATGAAGGCGTACGAAGCACACACAGGAACATAAGGAACAGACATTACACAGCTGAATTGTCGAAACTTCCGTGAGTATCTGGGATTTTTGTGAACTAAGATTCACAAGGCTCATGTTTAATGCATGAAGTTAAATAGTTTTGAATTTCTTCTACAGAAAAGCCTTGGAGTAAATGTGTTATGTGCTAAGGATTGTGCTTCTACAGTGAGGACCTACAAAAAGTTCCTAGATCTATATAATATGTGTGGCAATGATAGGGCTATGAGGTAAGTTTAAAAGGAAAATACAGCAACTCTCTGCATTAGTAAAGAGCCCTTGGAGCACCTAATTCTGTATCTGATGCACTTGGCAGTGGCAACAGTGTCCTGACAACATACACTTGAGACTCACTGGAAGAGAAAAATCTTAGCCTAATTAACTTTTGATATTTCTGAGACAGTAAGAGATAATCAAATACTTCTTCTGGAAACAAAACCAAAAACACCCTAAACCACAAACTTCCCACATGATTCCCAATGAATTCAGTTTTCAATATTTATGACTAAGTTCTCTTTTTCTCTGGTATCTGAAAAGTTTAAGGAGAGTATTTGTTTGAAAGAATAGTTACATGCTCCTGATACCACGATGTAACTGGGGATTAAACCAAAACAAGTGCCCAGAACACCCAGCATTGCTTGGTGTTTCTGGAATACTAATGAGTATCTTCTGTTTACACCATTGCAGAGGCCCATATGCAATGACAAGTCTAACAGAAAAAAAAGTGCTCTTCTGTTAAAATTTTAAAAAGCCTAAGCAATTTAACAGTAATGTTTCCTTTCAAAAGAGGCCTTGGTTCTCAATCCAGTCTTGAAGAAAATCAATGAGTGCATTTTTTTGTGTGACAGGAAATCATTTCCAGTATTGGAACATCCATGTTCTGTGCATAGTATTTTAAGTAGTAGTATTTACCTATTGAAAGGATTAAAAAGTCTAAAGAATTATGATCTTTCTTACTTTACCAACAGCCACAAAAAGACTAAGTTGTTGAAAAATAACTTGAAAGGTGTGATGTAACACTTTGTCACAGTCAATAACCCTACGGGAAGAGCTTGATTATGCATATTGGTTTTGCTGCAAACTTTTACCCTTCCATGGTTGCTGCCTTCTGGCCCAAAAGCCTGATAAGCTCTTAAGAAATCAACCTCTTTTCATGCACTCATACTTCTTATACTGCAGCTTGTTAAATATTTTTAAACAGTTTTAATCATGCTATGACAGAGTATTTTTGTGCCTGAGTTGTTGGGACGATGAGACGTGTGTGAGCATGCATTGCTGCATTTTTGATTCTAGGAAAAGTGAACATTTTTAATGGGTGACATGTTCCAGCCCACTTTGTTCCTACATATATCTGGAAACATATTTTTTTTGTGAAATCTTCCAGTATTGAGAAAATAATAAAATTATGTGGCATTCTTGTAGTCTGCTGGTGGTGGTTCTCTTTGCAGTCTCTGATTTTGTGAGAGAGGAGTAAAACAAAGAGGAGAAATCTGGGTTGTGCAGGCCTGGGTTATTCAATGCTTCCAGCTTCTAGCACCTTGTGAGGTCAAGTAAAATTTGAACAGAAACAGAACTGCTCAGATGTATTTTAGGAGCTGGTCTCATCTGAGGACACACACAAGACAGAAATAATAATTTCTTTTAAAAGGTTAGAGGATCTGCTTGGTTTTCAGCTAAGTAACCACTAGTAAGTATCTATTTCAGTCTAGCACTGAAAACTCTCTCCTTTGTAGCAGAAGCATTCTCTAATTTCAAGAGGCAATACCAGATCATTGTAATACTACAAATAAGAGTATAGGAGGAGAGTGCTATAAGCTATTTCTTCTATTCTTTGTTATTACACTGCGTTCATCATCATGTCATCTGAGGTTTTGTTTGCTTTCCATTGCAGGTTTTGTGAGCCACTCGCGTTATTTTACTCCTCTGATTCACTATTGATTTCTGCCATTCTGTTTTCCATAGTAGCCAGTTAATCATTAACTCTGTGTAGAGAAGTATTAACAATTATAAATGCAACCAAAAAAAAATAAGGAAAATTCTATCACATGGCTACTGTGAAAAATAAGCAGATGATAGTTTTAATACTATTCAGAAAACAAGGCATCAGGGAACCCCAAACAAAGAAGTAGTGGTGGTAAAAAATTTGAAGTCCTTCAGAAAATTTAACAGAAGCACAGCTACACCACAAGTATATTTTTCTGGACTGGAAAAAAAAAAAGAAAATGTTAAAATTAAAATTATTTATCAGTCTATAGAATGTTAGAGCATAATTTAATTGGTTACATAGAGTATATATCCAATAAGACATCAGACTTTCACAGCTGCATTAAGGAATGAAACAATGTGGCCCAAGTTATGGTCTCCTGGTTTGAAAATACCCTCAGATATGCCAGATAACTTCTTCTCCTACTATACTTTTGCACAATTCCCCTCTGTGTAGGTTTCATGGGTGGAAACCTCATCCAGGAATTACAGAATAAAGGGTATAACTGAAAAAATAAGTTACTGGGATCATATAGATTTACTTATTGAGTAATTAGAATGGCAGTAAGCTCCTCGGTAGACACACCTGTATGGCTGTTTCACTGACTGTAAAAGATAAAACTAAGATAGATGTCGATATTAGCTTTGACTTTGCTGACAGCCGAGCAAGGGAACTCCTAATGATTGAAGTTGCCCCTTATGAGCTGAAATGCCACAGTTGACTCGGTGCTAGCTCCTGATTCCTTCTGGTCGTGGGGCAAACCAAGTTAATTTATGTAGCTGTCAGAAAGTCTAAACACATCCTGCTTCAAAATTGAGAAAGCTAAAAGCACATACAAAATACCAGAAAGGCAGCACATTCGTGAAAAAATAAATTGCTAAGCTGCTATAAGTCACACTCAGTTACATAACCATAGCCTAAGAGCAAATGGTTGGTATGTCACCTCTTCACAACACTGCCATTGCTGGATTTCAAGAGCAGAAGGAACCATAATTTCTTGTTGCTTATTCTGTTCATAAGGTTTTCATGGGACATTTCAGGCTATTTTTGGCCTCCTTATACCCATCACATAGTCAAGCAATGGAAGACAATGTGCTTTTCTGTTCTTGTTCCCAGTGTTATAATGCAAAAGAATTTATATTGTGCCATTCTCCATTCTCATTAGTACCCTTCTTACAGAAAGAGTATAAAAGGAAAACATACCGGTCAGCAAAACCTTCTGTGACAACTCAGCATTGTGATAAAATGTGCTACAGCACAAGTAACACGCGAGTGCTCATTTTGAGGAAATGGAAGATGGCAAGAGGAGGCTGGAGGACAAATTAACCCCTTCTGATAACTGAATTTAGACACCCTCTGGAAGCTTCTCTGCTTCTCTTAGTCATAAGGCATGTGACAATACAGGACACAATCTGTATTGATCCCTAGGGGATATTTTTTCCCCTTTGTAGCAAAACAACCCATTAGGTAAACAGAGCTTTGTTACCCATAGCAACAGAAATTCCATTCTAGCAGGATAACAATGTATTTTAGTTTTGCTTATTTCTTTCAAAGTTAAAAATAAGGATCAGCAAGAAAAGATAAGTACAATTACAGTTATTCATTTCTTAATAAAAACTGGATAACTGCAATGAGAAAGAACAAGATTCATCAAGAGAATGCTGAAAAATAAAGCATAATTTTGTAGCATTTACTTGCTGCCTATTTTACTTACAGCTATGATAGCCTGGCATTCAACTATTCCTACCACTGCCAGACAGCTTGCCACAAAGAAGCTGATGTTGTTCATCATTATGTTTTCAGACATTGTCTGACTTAGCTTACATGAAAGCCTATTCCAAAATATAATTTGTAGCTCTTTGCTGGCTACAGCGTAGGATGTGTACTTTCCAGTCAGTGCTGTCCCAAAGAAATGAAGTTACAATTATAATTAATGTGTGACATTTTAGCCCTGGTGCAGTCTGAATGGCAGTTAAAAGACAAGCACTTGGTCCCAACTCCCTCCTCTACGCCCCAGGCAAAGAGGAAAGGGAAATGAGGGGAAAAAGGCTTGTGGGCTGGAAACTAAAACTAAAACAGCTTAAAAGAAATATTATTAATAAAATACTATCGATAAGAAAATAATAAAAGATATGTAAATATAAAAAATTGTCCCCTCCCCTTGATGACTATGTCACCACAGATATTGCAGAGTAGACATGGGGAAAGGTCTTAGGCTGGACTCAGTGCCAGGAGGGAGCTAGACCCAGGATTCAGGCACACATAGGTCTGGGATCAGGGGAAAAAAAGACAGATGACTACGTCGACCATCAAAGGAGAGTGTCCTTTGTGATCCCTAAGTTTTATAGCAGGTATGATATATATGGGATGGAATACTCTTTTGGTCAGTTTGGGATCACCTGTCCTGTCCACTCCTCCCTGCAGGGGCAACCCTTTTCTTCTCCTTTCACTTACAGCATTTCACTAGCTCAAAAGGCCTTGAATTCTATAGGAATAAGTAATGGCCTTTCTGTATAGCAAAGGCCCCCTCAGTGGTCTCTGCTATGACTTGTGCTGTTCAACAAAATCATAAGAACAATTGGAAAAAGGAATGGGATAAAGAAGTCTACCAGTATTAGTTAGCTATTCAGGTTAGTAAGAACAAAGAGAGACTGAAAATAATATGAAAATAATATGAGCTGATGAACAGGGGAAAAAGAAATTGAATCTTATGTATCCAATGATAGAGTCTGGGCATTTTGCCACTATACAAATACATGTTTTATCCTTAAAATTGTTTTCAAATCTAGTGCCTTTTTTAAGATGAACGGTCCAGAAATGTGTAACCTCAAACAGAAAGATGAATGATACGAAATGGCTTCCATAGTAGGAGGAAGAAATCAGTAAATAAGGTGTCTTCAGCCAGGAAAAAAGCTGAGTGAGGTGAGTATAATGAAGAACTACAGAACAGTGAGTGGCATGGAGATGGTGGGTAGTGAATGACTTGTCACTGTCTCTACCAACACAGAATCTGTGCTCAAGCAAACCAAGCTAGTAGAAGACTTCAAAACAAACCAAAGGAAATGGATTCATCATGCAAAGGGTAAATAACCATGAAAATATACACAGACTTGAGCAAAGTGTACAGGTTCAGGGAAGACAGATTTGTTGCGTTCTGTGAAATGCAAATCTGCCTCAGGAAGTTCCCAGAGATGAAAAATGCTGGAGGATGGGATAATATGAGGGGAAATATCATCATCCCATATTGCTATGTCCCGTGACTCGAGTATGGAATCCATGTCACAAAACTACCCGTGACTGTTTTAATTACTGAAGTTATGGTTAGATTCAAACATGCACTGTTTATGAGATTTCAGATGATAGTGTGTCTGCAAAATTTTGCACCAGAAAAGGTTTGTATCTGAAACCTGTCTTCCAAATTAGTTGGAAGCACACCTCGTGCATTTAGGAAAGGGTAGATGTAGAATTTTTGTACCTGGTAGATGTAATGAAGTGCAAGAAAAGAGAGGGGCGGGGTGAGGCTCTAAATTTTCTAACTTTGCTTTTACTTCCTTTAGAAAAGAGTTTGGAAAAATTTTCAAGCCCTTTTCTTTCTAACTGTCTTTATTCCTTGGTTGTCAGACTTTTTTTTTTTCCCTTTTCAAGAAAAGATATGGGTAGCATTGTTTGAAATACAACTACAAAGAAAATACTGAACTGAAAGAGAAATAATACAAGATTTTATCTAAAATATTGAACTGGTGATACTTTTTAGTCATCTGAGTTCTTTAGTTATTATTGCTGAGTTACAAGGATTTACTCTACAGTGGGGAATATCTTGTATCTTTAAAAAAAGCCACAGATGTACTTACATGGATGATAGGTAGTCACACAAATTGAGATGCATTAATGCTGCAGTGGAGAGAAAGTCTCCAATAATTCATAAGTCACAAGGGAATTAGAGGCAGTTTCGCATACTTGGTTTAGCAGTAAGAACAAGCCTGAGAACCTTTTGGTTCATTTAGAAAAATACATACAAATAAATTATATCCTATTAGTTACAGAATAACTCATGATCAGTTTTGTTTGTGAGAAGCTCAGAGGCCCTCCAGCACTATACGAAGAGATCTGATAGGTGTTGCAAAGACTGTTATTATTTGCCATTTTTAAAATGTAAGCTCATGGAATGAAATTCTTTTTTTAGACTAAAAATTTTTAATATTCTTTTATAAATGCATATTTATAGCTCTTATGACTCTAAAGTGGAATGAAAATGTAGGAATCAAAGACTTTTTTGGAAAGTACAAGGTAAATTTAAGTAACCAATATTTAAATATTTATATATTTCAAACAATTCCTTATTTCAAGGATAAGCTCATTATTTCCTGGTACTTTACAGTATTTGAATGCCTGGTTTTATTTTCCTTGATTGCATATTATAGTTTAACTTCAAGAACCACGTTTCTAAAATAAATCCTAGTGCTTATTAATTCAAAATATGCTTTCCATGAATATTCTGCAATAGTAGCTTAAGTATTGATATTTTTTTTGAGTATTTGCCAACTAGAAACCGTATCAGTGTGAATGGTGCAGGAGAAATGGAGAGTAAAATTAACAGGAACCTGATGAGACTGTATTCACTAAAGAAATGCAAAAATCACTTTTGGTTGAAAAGTAAACCCCCGCCAGCCTGAAGTTGCCTCTAAAATGACTTTTGGGCAATTTTGTTCATGATTGAATATACATTATCCAAAGCATCTGAGTAGGGGGTTTTATCACATAAGTTCTAAAAAAGCTGTTCTGAAATAAAATGAACTGTAGGCCTATAATCTCTCAAATAATTTATTGGTTTGTGATGGTGTCTAATTAATGCAGTGTCTTTCACACAGTTTCTTTTATTTCCTAACATTTCCTTGACTGTTCATATCACCATTTTTTTTTCTCTCAGAACTCCATCTTGCAACTGCCAAATTAAAGAAATTTCTTTTTTAAGATTTTCAAGGATTTTCATCTTTTAGACACTAAATGTTTGGTTACATATTGACTCTGTTTATTCAAATCTGCTTGTTATTCCTTTCATATTAAACAATATCATCACTTACAGTATATTTTTGCAGTTAAAGCACTCTTCATGTACATGCCTCCCATCTCTTAACAGATTTGCCCCAGGGAAATGAAGAAATAGCTCTTTTGAACTTGTGGCCATTAATTCAATCACAGGTTGACTTTCTGGTTGCTGGCCCGCACACAGACTTTGAGATCACAAGTGTCTCAACTGCTGATCGAAATTCTGTGAGTGCTCATGTTAAAAAATGCTTAGCTAAATTAAAACTGATAGAATTATTTTATCCCAGACTTCTCCACATCCACAAAGATTCCAGTGATATTTTTATTAATGAATTAGGCAGTACAATTCAGCTATATTATTTCCTATTTTCTTAAATAGAGCATTTCACTTAGTTGTGACTTACGTGTGAAAGACTGCATTTGATTATGATTACAATTCAGAAAATACCTCTGGCAGATGAAAATATTTTCCCTAAATAAAATCTAGATCTATTTAGAATGTGTTGCTTTCATATTAATTTTCTAAATAATTCTGTTCAGAGGAAAGAAATTTTTATCCATGCAAACAGCAGTGCCAGGTCAAAGCCACTCACATGACAGAAGCAGGGACCAGTTTAGAGTCACTATGAACAAATTATAAAAGGACTTAACCAGCGCTTGGGAAACAGCAATCCTTGCCTTTCATTAAAAACAACTGGTATAGGTCAGCAAGAAAAACCCAAACAAACTATGTAATAAAAAAATATCCCTTTCTTTTCCAGCCCGAAAGATGGAAAAAAAACCATGAAGGTTGAAGTGTGTTTGAATGGGAGGAAGAGATTGGGAAAAAAGAATAAGGATCAGTGCCCAAATGATTAAATTGGATATAAAGAAAGATCATTAAAGTTTGATTAACTTTAACTTACAATCTCTGAGATGGGTCTCTGTAATAATCTTAATTTGTTGCTGTAGTTATCAGTATGATTTTGACCTAAGAAGTTGATAGCCAGTATGATTAATAATGACACAGTACAGCTAATAGTCAGGAATTACCAGGCTTACAAAACAGAGGCCAGATGCAGAGCTGGAAGTGATTGATTGCAATGTCTGGAAAATGCAAAGGACCAATGATTTAGTACATAGAGGCAGTCACACAAAAATCTGGTGAGGCGTAAGTGTACACATTAACCTTGGTGGTATGCTAGGATGCTGTATTTCAAACATTGTTTTGTGTCTCTCAGGTTACTGTGAATGAAGATAAGCATTGCTTGTTGTACTCAAATGTATTTTTAGATAATTTTGGTATTTTGTATTTTACAATGTTTTATTGCGCTCAGGTTAACTGGATTTTTTAGCGCAAGGTACAGATGCTCTTGAATTTTAAAGTGAAAAATGTCACTGAATGAACAGATTAGCCTTGATCACTGCAGTAACGATTGTAAGACTGATCTTACAAACATTAAATATCACATGATGATGATTTATGATTTCAGCTAGTCAGTCCAATCTGATCTTTGAACCTAGTCACTTGAAACCAAGTCTCAAGAAGCTAGTGGAGCTTCTTTCATTAATTTCAGCAAACCCTGAAGCAGGCCCAAGGATATTACTGTGACCACCAGCTCCTGCTTTGGTACATGAGTTGTGGTTGACACTTTCTAACATAGGTGAGATATTAGGTTCCAGTATATGTATGCTGTTTAGTCTAGTGTACAGGATTACAGTAGATTTTCCTGAAAGCAGCTGTACAAGCAGTTAGTAAGGTGCTCACTTAAACCCACTGCATGCACATTCTGTTCTATACAACTTTGTAAAGTATCTACCTTTCTTCTGACAGTAGGAGGTCAATCCTAAGTTTCTAGCTATTAAATATTTCACATTAATTTTACTGTCTGCTTATCTAAAATTTGAAGCAGAGTCTCCTGCTTAATCCTGTAGGTACCACGATTACACAGAACTATTCAATATTTATTAGCTAAAATGTAAAAGAGCAATATGAACAACACAAATAAATCTCAAAGAAAACACTGTGAGCTCCCTATTTGAAATAGCCCTTTCCAGGTTCTCCTAGTAGTTATCAATTAACTTACTTTTATTTCTTTACACTAGAGGTAGATATGAGATATTTTTTCCTTTAATGGTTTTTTGGACTTTCAACTTTGTATATCTACACATGACAGCCATGTAAGAAGAAACATGGTTTTATGTCCTCAATATATGTAAATAACGTTTTAATAAAAGGGAACAAGTTCTTCTGGAAGCTTAGCTTCCAGAAACAGTTCTAAGTCTTTAAAATGAAAACATATCATTTTTGTTAAATACAGTAAGTTAATATTTTCCCTTGATATATTTCAACCACTGCATGTTCTGCTAACAACTTTTCTTTATTAAGATAGGTCAAGTTTTACATTAAAATCTAATAAACTTCTCCTAATATTCTAATTTTATCACACTCTTGTTTGACATCTCTCAGGAGTTCAGTTTAACTGAAGGCCCTCAGTTTTCTCCAAAACTATATCTTACTGGCAAACCTAGGATTTACACTGTTCCCTGCACAGGAAAAAAAGAATCATCTAAATGTTTCTTACTCCTGCAGAACAAATAGGACTAATTACAAATCAGAGTAAGGTGTTCCTCTTTCACAGAATCACACAGAATGACCAGGTTGGAAGAGACCCACTGGATCGTTGAGTCCAACCATTCCCACCATTCCCTAAATCATGCTCCTAAGCACCTCATCCACCCTAACCTTAAACACCTCCAGGGACGGTGACTCAACCACCTGCCTTGGCAGACCGTTCCAATGCCTAACCACCCTCTCCATGAAGAATTTTTTCCTAATCTCAAGCCTAAATCTCCCCTGGCGGAGCTTGAGGCCATTCCCTCTCGTCCTGTCCCCTGTCACTTGGGAGAAGAGGCCAGCTCCCTCCTCTCCACAACCTCCCTTCAGGTAGTTGTAGAGAGTAATAAGGTCTCCCCTCAGCCTCCTCTTCTCCAGGCTAAACAACCCCAGCTCTCTCAGCCGCTCCTCGTAAGATTTGTTCTCCAGCCCCTTCACCAGCTTTGTTGCCCTTCTCTGGACTCGCTCCAGAGCCACAACATCCTTCTTGTGGTGAGGGGCCCAGAACTGAACACAGTACTCGAGGTGCGGTCTCACCAGTGCCGAGTACAGAGGGAGAATAACATCCCTGGACCTCCTGGTCACGCCGTTCCTGATACAAGCCAAGATGCCATTGGCCTTTTTGGCCACCTGGGCACACTGCTGGCTCATGTTCAGTCGGTTGTCAACCAACACTCCCAGGTCCTTCTCCTCCTGGCAGCTTTCCAGCCAGGCTTCTCCTAGTCTGTAGCTCTGCTTAGGGTTGTTGTGCCCCAAGTGCAGGACCCGGCACTTGGCCGTGTTAAACCTCATGCCGTTGGTTTCTGCCCAGCAGTCCAGCCTGTTCAGATCCCTTTGCAGAGCCTCCTGACCCTCCAGCAGATCCACACTTCCTCCCTTTGCTTAATAATGAGCTGAAATGGTTTTAATTGGGTCAAAACGGCTGCTAATTTGGCAGCCAGCAGACTTGCAGTCAAGCTCAGAGCATGTTTTACACCCCCTTTAATTGACAGTTAAACATTCTCCTCTCCCTCAACATCTAAGCTTGATATGTTAAACTATGTGAAAAGAGGACAATGACACATGACATGGTAGAGACTAGGGCACGCATCTTGCAGTTGGCAAGGATCTCAAAAAGCCACACTTATGCCTCAGAGTTCCTGACAAGGTTCCTCCCCAGAAACAATGTCATCTGGCAGACAGAGCTGCTTAGCAGAGTATAGAATGGGTTGAACTGCAGTGTGGGCTCTCAGTCTAAGTGGAAAGCCAGTGTTGCAGAGCTTATCAAGCGATACACAAACCTAGCATTTGAGTCCCTCTCCCCAAGCCCAGGACTTCAAATGTCTGCTTGCAAGGACATTTGGAGAAGAGTTCAGGGAAGGCAGCTGTCAGAAAGGCAAAGCACAAAAAATCAGTTTACTGTGACAATTCCATTGGATGTAAGTACCCGATCAGCAGATCCCAAACTAAGGTGGAAGTATTGGATCTTGCAACTAGACAGACTTGTGGCTGTCTTCAAAAAGAACTTCAAAAGAAAATGTCAGGTTTGTAACACCTATAGGTAGGGTTGGGACACTTGTCATCTCTGGTTGGAAGTGCTGTGGATGTTAATTTATAATGCTCTGTGGTGCGCCTACCTTGTAACGTCCTTTTGTCAGTCCCTGTCTGGCTATACCAGCAGCCTACTAGGAGTCTGAGCTTCCCAACATCTGTTGTCTGAAAAGAGAATGAGCCTAGACCTCCAGAGTAGATAACAGCTCTGAAGCATCATTCTACCCAGGTTTGTGTAAAATTCGCATTTGTAAATGGTTCTCCTTTGCTGCCTTTTAAATTAAAGGCATTTAAGAGTGACAGTGTTAATTTTTTTTTTAAAAAGTTAGATTTGTAAAAATAAGCTGAGAGTGTAAGATTCATACTACAAAAGGAGAGGGCAATACAGACATAGGACTATTTCCAAGCTATGAATTTAGGATAACTAGGCACGGTGAAGAGGAATGTTTGTTGATTGTTTAAACGCAGCAAGACACTGTCCACAAGTCCTAGGGAACTGTTGATGCATTAGCATCAATACAAGACAAAATATGGGGTATGAATATTGGTTAAGTAAACAGGTATGTTTAAAAGCAAAATTGTTTACCTTCCCTCATCTCATCAGTACTTTTTCTAGGCAAGCTCTATAAAACACAGGTTAACTACCTTAACATGTCAACTCTACATTCCATCTGGCTGCTGTTTCTTATCTAGCATACCATCTGATTGGTATAGCATCCAGACTATAGTCTCATTTACTATTTTGTTTTCTTAAAAAATCTGTACTGCAAACAACTAAAGCCATGAAGTTTATGTTCAGCAGTAAAAATGTCCTTGTTGTGAATGTCATTCTACCAACTCAGGTCTGTCAGAGGGAAATATATGAGCTATTTTAGCATTTTCATACATTATACCTGTAATAGCAAATAGTTTGCTTCACAAAAAAACCCATACATCTACATTTTCTGACATTTTATTTACTACCGCTAAGCATTTCCCAATTTACATATTAATGTAGCTTAGCCAATAAAGTTTGCATGACCCACCTGGGAAAAATTCCACCAGATAGGTGGTCACTACAGCATTGTAAAGAGACAGCTCAGATGAGTGTTTTTCTCATTCCTGTTTTAAATAATTGTAAAATGACTGTGCTAATGTCAAATACAGGACAGAGCTGTGAATGAGACCAGAATCCAGGTTTGCCTTAGTAAGATCCCAGCAGAACAGAGTCATACTTCCACAATTTTCTTTTGGCCCAAACAAATACTGCAAAGTGGCCCTGTTTGAGTGCTGAACTATTGAGTATCCAGTCATCTGAAGAGAATGATGTTATGAGACTTTAACATTAATATACTTTCCACTTCAAGGTTTTCATGTTTTTTGGGTAGATTGAGTTCGAGGTTTCTTTCAAGAAACTTCTACTATTTCACTCTCCATGTTTAGAATTAACGAAAGTTATTGAATATCATCAATTTGTGGGAAACTTATGAAAACTGGCCAGATGATTTTTAAAACACATTGTTATTCTCAGGGAGAACAGCAAAAACAGAATATGCAGATAATTTTTCCATTAAAATCTTCTTTGATCTTTTCTTCTGCATTTCAATGCTATAACACAGCTTAAATGTTGCACAGAAAAAAAAAAAAAGTCTCTTTTTTTGCAGGACAAACCAAATAAGCCATAATGTGTGATAATGGTAGGATATTCTTACCCCAGAAGCCAATGCAAACCCTCTCAGACAGGTCTTATACCAGCTGACAGAAACAGCCAGTTTACTGCAATGTACCCAGCATATTTGGATGGCAAGTCGGTCATCCAAGCATGGCCTTTCCCTGCTCCTTCACAGACGCCTATATATTCTCCAACAACATCTAATTCAGCAGAATGGGTTTGATGTGCTGCCTTGTCTCCCCTCTTGCTCCTTTCCTTTTCCATGCTGCAAAAGACAAGTGTGACCAGTGGTTTGATTAAGAAGTAGTAATTTGCTTGTGCATTTCTGTCCACATCTTTTCTCACACAACTAGATGGATGACTTCTTTCTGGTCTGATAAACTATTCTTTCTTAGGAATGTCAGAGTTAAAGTCTTCACTTCAAGAATATGCCTGGGACCATTATTTCCAAACATGCACTGCAAGTTAACCCTGGTGCATTTTGCTTTCCCACTAGCACTGCCATCAATCCATATTCTTGTGATTCATTAAATATATAGGTAAATGTTACCCTGATAGTGACTCAGCAGCAACAGAGAGATTATTCACTTTTTTGCATGTCTACAAGGTAGGTGTCTGTGGGATAACAGCAGAAAAAAAGACACATTTTTTGTGACACTATGTAAGAGTTGATCAAAGGATCGATTTCTGTCTCAACATTTTCTCATTTTCAGCCTCAGAACTTGACTGTATAAATCAGAAATGCAGGCCTCAGAAAACGGCCAGAGCTGGTATGGAACGAATGCTTTGTACCTAACTACCTTTACCTGCCTCCTTATCTCAAAAGTGTTTTGTACCTGTCTTCAAGCCTCCTTACTCCCTACCACTGTGAAAGGTCCATGAAGCAAGGAGGAAAAGACAGGAAGATTAACGATGGGACTAACCACAGACCCATAGCCAACAGAGCATGTGCGCAAGGTGATGATGACTACTGGCCTTCATTGGGAGACCACAGGTCGACCACCGCAGCCAGAAGGAGCGCATGCGCAAGGGGAGGAGACCTGCAGACACTCCTCTCCTGGCATGTGTGTCCCGCCAGGTGGAGATTGGCACATCTCCACAGGCAAAGGCGGGTCACAGGTGTATTGACTAGCATAAAAGACAGCTCCAGAGCAGCTGAATTAGAGCAGGGTAACAGAAGATGAAGATAGAAGACGACCCCTCCATCATGGGATCACCTCCAGCAAAGACCAAAACAATGGACTCCCAGAGATGCTGGACATCTGTGGACCTGTGGTGGTAGCTATGAACCCCTTTTCCTTCCCTCTTCTCCCCATCTTTTCCCTCGTCCTCTGTCTTTTTCTATCATAAGTTGCTTTATGGGTATAATTAATAAAGTGCCAGTTTAGATCGAAATTTGACTCCCTTGACTCTCTTTGAATTATTTGCACTCTGAAATCATAAATGAAATGAACCATCATGCACCACCCACTTACGAGTGGACTGTGACACACTAGGCTGATGGGAGCTGGAACTCCAGTTTAGAGTAAAGTGTTTCTATACACAGCTGCATTCACTTTTTATGTATTTATGTGATAAATAAGCTGTATGATGACGTTGCCACTATCTGTGTGTGTGTATACCTGTGTGTTTTTTAAGTGTTTTGTCAAGAAAGTGGGGAAATTTGACAGGGTCTCCATTTCCATCATATAAAGCACAAACACTGCCAGTGACAAAGTCAGGTCACTGAGGTCACTTTTATGACACCAGAAAAAAAACTGGCAGGGAAAACAAGAAAAATGATCTTCTAATCTGTCAGTCTACCACCTATTTTCCACATGGCTTTGGATACTTCTCACAATCTCCTTTCATAATTGGTTTTATTATCTCTTCGGGGAAGCACTTTCCCTTTCTTATTGTTTGTATTGTGGATGGTCTAAACGGTGCCCTGCCCTCAGTTTCATCCTTTAAACTCTGCCATGGAACAAACACCTATGAAAAACACATTTACTGGCCTCTCCATTAAGATGACTTTTCTGAAATCCATGTGATGGAATTGTTTCACAATTCTTCACCATAAAAAAACCCCATGGCTCCTAGAGAAGGAAACAATGTGATAAATAAATGTGTTCATCTGTATTTATTTTAAAAATAAAGATGCTTTGACTGCCTTCACACATTTTCCTACAGTGTTCTCACTAATTAATGCTTTCAGTACAGATAACAGCTACAATTAAAAGTTGTTTTAGTATCTAAAATCAAAACATCAATCCAGGATTGAAACGAGAACTCCTAAAAGAAATGTGAAAAAAAACCCAAACCCAGACTCAAATGTAAAATCTTTTTATTTTATTGGCTTTGGCGGAGGTTTTGGGGGAGGGAAAAGCAGGGTTTTTTGTTTCTTTTCTTGAGTAAGAATCAGACTCTAATGTTAGCTACAGTGAAGGCACTGGTACATAATTCATCATTCCACTAATGCATTCTGACAGATGATTATGTCACATGTATGGCAGGATTTGTCAGACTCTCTGATTTAGAGCCCTCTCTAGCAGACTCCATTTCCAAAGGAGTGCATGAAGATTTTGATTCCTCACCCATAACTGCTATTGAATCCACACTGAGAAATCTGACTTACATTATATTTGAACTTCCTGATAAGTGAAAGCAATCTGATTCAGAAAAAGCGTGTAAATTCATGCTTGTATCCTCCTGAAGTTGGCAGAATTTGGGATGAAAAACATTACCACCTGCCAAATGGTGGATCAGGACTCAAAGTGCTTTTGTTGGGGACTTCTGTATCAAGTGATGGCCTGGGACAGATGAAAAGTTGCCTGGTCATCTCTGTATGTGGCATGGAAAAAATGTAACAAGACAGCAAAAGCAACTAAATGTTAAGGTTCATCTTCTAACTGACATGGATGTACTTGAACAATTTCCTAAATATGCAATGTTAGTTTGGCCTTCTGATCTCCTCCCTTACTTCACAATTAACTTCACAATTTATTTTAAAAAAAATTTACATCTTTATCATGCCTGTATTTCTGATGACGTGAGGTTTCTGAAATGTAATTAGGCCTTTAGTAATAGTAAAAATTAACAATATATATGGAAAAGGTAATGTTCTCTCAAGGAATTCATTACAACAGCTATTCTTTATATTTTGGATTCTTTGAGAGGCTGCAGTGTCAGCAGTGATAGAAACTGGTTCATGTTGGGCCTCCAGCGATGTTCTAAATGATTGACTACACCCAAGGGATATTGTGAGGTGCAGAACAAGGAGACCCTATATAACAAATATAAATTAACTGAGTTCTCTGAACCAAAAAAATACATTCCAGAAAATCTGGCAAACCTTCTTCTTAATATTCTTGTTGAAAAATTCTAGTGTGGATCTTTCTATTTAGAAATTGTAGTTTACTATTTCTTATTCTCTTCTTGAAAGTTGAGCTAAGTACCAGTTTTTGTTAAAAGGAATAAAATTCCCTGTAAGTAAGCCTCTCTAACAGAGAAAACATTTGGATTGGCACTGAATGTGATTTACATTCGTAGTGTCTTCTGAATTGCAGTATTCAATCTAACTCTGAAGGATTTTCATTGCTTTCATGACATTTATGACTTGAGCTGAGCATGCAGCTTTCCTGGTCCCTGTAGATTCACTACCTTGACCAAGAATTAAATTCCGGGAGCCAAAGTTGTCTAAATAAATAAATAAGCAGTAATTCTAGATTCTCTGATTTTTTCATTTTCATAGTTAATCCACATCAGGGAAATTGGAAAAATAAAATAGACTTGGCAAAGTCTGCCCATTGGTAGTTAATCTAATTGTTATTAGATGGTTAATGATTGGGTTAGTTATAAAAGATGCTGTCAATTAGAAGGCCTTCATTCACCCCCTGCCTGACTAAGCTGAACACTTCATTTCCCTGAGCTCCAGTATAGTTACTGATAAAGTATTTTCTCTCTAGAGGTTACACAGAAGATGTAAGATGACAAAGCTTCCAATCTAAAGTCTACAGTTTCTTCTTAACTAAAAGGGTAAAAATAGCTTGCTTTCTCTCCCCTGATGCAGAAAATATTCATAAATACAATATGTTTTCTTCAAATATACAATACTTTAACACTATTTTTAAAGCATACTGGTTTAAAGCCTGTGTAGGAACAAGTCTACTTAAAAGTTTATGACCTTCCCCAGGGGTGGGGAGTAAAGCAGTATGATTTAATGTTCTTCTCTAATCTTGAAATCTGTTTGTATCAAACGTTTTGAGGAATGAGAAGCTATACTTTGCATTTTGATTGAATTTCCAGACCTGAGTACAATTTGCTTTCCTTAAAGATTCTGAAAATTTTCTTACTTTTATTTGTATCTCCTTGTGCTCTTTTGGAAATGCTAGCAAAAATTATCGGATTTACTTGGATCCTTTCAGTTTTCAAAATTCACTCCCTTTGCATCTGTCTTTAAGATCTCCTGTATCTCGTATTTCCTGTTTTCACTTTTCATTGACAAGCATCTGGAGGCTTTTGCAAGCCAAGTGCACATTATGAATCCTATAACATTAGAAGATGAGATTCTCCATCTTGCTCTAGTTTCTAATTCCCACTCCCACTTTCCTCTTTTCACATTTCATAACCAATTACAATAATCATAATTATGAAAGCCTATCTTACATAACAACCATTTACATTTTGTGTAAGAGACCATACAAAAGATGTAAATGTCCTGAAAACAGATCAAAGCTCATTCTTCCATCAGAATGTTTAAAATTAACCAGGAAAAATGACTTACAAATTTTAATGTTACCAAACTTGTAAAAAGAAAGAAAATTTGTATTGAGGCTGGACAGCCATCTGTTCTTAAATCACTGGAAAAAAATGCCAGGTGACGTAAGAACAGGATTTTCAGTCTAAATTGATTTCCTTGGGCTCTTTCAGCTCTAAGACTGTAAGCTAAGGTACACAAATACTGTGACTATTTCATAGTACTTCTCTCCCATTATTGTCTTTATTTTCCCAAAACTGTCAATATATTTGCTGGTACTCAGTAGTTAAAAGTGAGTATTAGCCCCAGAGATATTCGGCGCGAAAAACATGAATTGACAGCCATTCACAGGGATGTTTTCATGATTTTCTTAGGGTTATTTTTAATTGTTAAAAGCACTCAGGAGTGGATGTATTTGATGAAGATGGGAAATCACTGCAACCAATTGGGCTTCCTTAATTTCAGTTAATGCAGTTAGAACATCGTGGATATGAAAGGGCAAATTTTATTGTGTAAGCCTAAAGAAATATGAAGAAAAGTAATTGTAAGAATTAAGAGACGGGTAATGCATAGTTCATATTAATTTTAGCTCCCTTGCAACTGTCCAAAGCTACAGGTCAGTATCTAAGAAACTGTCTCCTATCCTGAATCAAATGTGTAGGGAAACTTTTGTCAGGTGCACTGTGCAAGCTCATGAATACTGATGTAAAAGTCTACTGTGGACGTGAATGCATACACACTTGAATTTTGTCTCTTAGTTTCTGATATATAAAAGCGTGTTCCCTTGCACTCAGATTTCTTATATTCAATGTCTTGATGTTAAGCTAGTGAAGTTTTTAGAATAAGTGTTTAATAATTTTTTCATAACAATGATCATTCTGGTATCCTATTTACTTTAGTGGCCACAAGTAGAAGTCCAAGAAAGAGTGTAAGAACACAACAAGCATATGTGATTCCCTCCCCTTAACAATCTGGGAAGCTACATTCATTTTCAGCTCTTAGGCTGCCCAAGATATGTGTGGCTTTCTTCCATTTTGCAAACCTTAGTGGAGGAGATCATCCAGTCTCAACTTGAATCCATGTCAACTTTTAACGTTCATAACATCCTTTGGTAACAAGTCCTACAAATACACTACCTGTTTTGTAAAAAAAAACATCTATTTTTCTTATTTTAAGCCTGTCTACCACTAACTTCAAATTATTGTCTTTGGTTTCTTGTTCTGGAAGTAACAGGAAATGTCCACCTAACTTTACTGTGCCACTCATGACTCTATATTTGTCTATAATATACCCCTCATTCATAGGCTTTCCAAGCTCAAGAATCCTAGCAAAACTATCCACTCCTGTCTGGTAAAGATTTATGTCTGTTGTCCAGGAAAAATAAGAGAGGAATAAAAAAAAATATGTGGCAGTAACAGTAAAATAAATTAACGGTTGTAATTGTCTGCTGTTTAAGACTTAACTGCTGCATTATCTCTCTCACTGAATTCCATCCATGTATTAGGAATATACTTGTGTGGTCCTAGGGTTTCACTTGGATTGGTAAGAAAAAATGAAGTTTTCAGTCTTATCTGGTTTTTGCGTACTTCCCAAACCTAGAATAGCTTAAAGTTGTCAGGGACCTCTGAAGATCGTCTGGTCCAATGGCCCTGCACAGAGAATATTCACTAGAGCAAGCTGCTCAGAGTTCTGTCCAGCCAAGGAATGTTGTCTCTGTCTCCAAGGATGAAGATTCAACAGCCTGTCTAGGCAAGCATGTAATGTAATTCTTGCACCAAAACTGTAGAACTGAGTGCCAGTACAGTGGAGGACATTAAAAATCCAAAATCCACTTTGCAGGAGAGTCTTTTTGCAGTTTTTGAACACCCTAGTTTTCTACATTTTAGCTTAAATGCTGCATACTACTCTTATCCAACATTTTTTTATTAAACCTGTTACAATTTCATATTTTCCTTACTATCTTCTAAACATGTGCATAGAAAATTAGGTCACTTCATACTGTTAAACATTTTAAGCCCAATTTCAAAAACTTATTTTTGAAGGTCTCTCTGAATTTTCTGGTGGAGTTTAGGACTAAAACATTTTGTTTGAATTTCTTCAAGGCATTTTCTTTTTTGTGTTTCTGGATTCTCTTCAAAATAAATACAGTTCAAGTTCATGCTGAACTAAGTCCAAGCTGTGACTATTTATTAGAGCACTCCTAATGAATAAGCTATTGAGTTACCTGTTCTTGCCAGATATTTGCCTCATTAATTGTATTAGATACTGAGGGTACAGGAGCATGCACAAACCAAAAAAGAGCTTACCAATGTAGAAATGGAGAGGCAAAGTAGGATGACTAGGGCAAACAATATTTCATTGCTACATTTAAATTATTCCCTTAGATTCATTCTCCTCCTCAATGTATTTGCATTCTGATTTTGCTAGCAGGTAAGTTTGTACAATTATCCTACTTTCACTGTGTGTTAGTGGATGTGTGAAAAGTGTACTCCATATCTACAAATAGTCACACTCCATTTGGCAGCTAAATGGGCAAAAGAAAGATGTGCTTTGTGGTCTATGTCCAATTGACACAGCTTGAAAATTGAAACGTATTATATATGAGCAACTACTTGTAACAATTCCAGTTACAGGATGAGAATTATTGCCATGGTCTGGCCAGAGTCCTGCAAATGCTAATTCAGATGCATATGGGCAGATTAGTTGTTTTGAGTTCATTTGAGCAGTTTACTGATGTAAGTGAAGGAAGCTCTTCAGAGCTCTGCAGCCTTGGAGTACATTTACGTGAGCTGCAAATATCAGTCACCAAATGCTATCTCTGTAAAGCTCTGCTAAAGGAGTTCACCTCAGCTGTGAAGCACTGCCAGGAAGGCTCTAACAGATGTTTCAAACAGTTGGGAATCTCACTGTCTTCTTTTTCCCTTGTTCCTATCCCTTTCACGACCTGTGACAAAAATACCAGTATAGAGATTATAAAGAAGGGTTACTAACGAAAAAGAGAGGGTCAGTGATATGGGGCTAGCATTCTGCAGGTCATCAGGGTCCTCACAGCATGCCCCCTCCCAGACCCTGGGCTGCAGGAGCTCACAACCAGATCACAGCTTCTGCTGCTTGGCCTTCACTAGAGCTCCAGTTCCTGCAGAGCCATAGCCAAGCAAGTGGCAGGCCCTGCATCTCCTGGGTTTGGATTCTGTCCACAACCCACTCTCTGATGTTCCGGGCCAACCCTATCCCCAGGGAGCTGGTGCCTGAGGCTTGGGCTGCCCCAGTTGCTCCCCAGAACATCCTGCCACCCCTGGGAACCCTTGGTAACTCCAGCTCAGGGAGCTGCTGGCTCTCCCAGCACCCTGCGAGATTCATTGGAAATATTGGGTTTGCCTCTAATGCATTATACTATTTTTTAAATTCAAGAAGGTAGGAAACAACTCACTGAGAAGTTCAAATGCTCATTCCTTAAACATTGCCTTACTATAAATACTGCTAGAAATTTGTAGAAATTCATACACAGAACCCATCTGTTTAATAGAATCATAGAAACATAGAATAGTTTGGATTGGTAAGGGCCTTAAAGAACATCTAGATTCACTTCCCCTGCCATGGGCAGGGACATCTTCCAACTAGATTAGGTACTCAAAGTCTCATCCAGCCTGGCTTTTACCACAACTTTTCTGGGCAACCTCTTCCAGTTTCTCACCACCCTCATAACAAAAAAATCTCTTCCTAATATCTAATATAAATCTACTCTTTTTCAGCTTAAAACCATTACCCCTCATCCTATCACTACACTTCCTGATGAAGTCCCTCCCTTGCTTTCCTATAGGCTCCCTTCAAGTACTGGGAGGGTGCTATAAGGTCTCCCCTGAGCCTTCTCTTCTCTAGGCTGAATAACACTAACTCTTTCAGTCTGTCATTGTATGGGAGATGTTCCAGCCCTCTGCTCATCTTTGTGGCCCTCCTCTGGACCTGTTCTTCCAGTTTTAATATTTTATTCATTAGTCAGGATGAGTATACTGATCAGGAAATAGAAATATATGAACATATCCATCTTCCTGCCCGATGAAAAGGATATAATGCAATATATACAGCCTTGTCTGTACCAACTTACTATATCATCTAAGACAGATGCAGAGTGACCTGAGCTATCTTTAGGCTTTCATACATGGTAGGAGAATTTGGCTTGGTCCTAAAATGAATGGAACTTATATTCTTGTTCACATCTGAGCAAGTATATCTGCTTCCGTCCTTTTGATTAGAAATTCCTCATAAAGAGCTAAATGTTAAAATCTGAAAGCATTTTCAGTTTGCAGAAAGCAGTTATGTATGTTTTTATTATATTTCGGTCTTGTATATTTTTTGTTTACACTCAATCTGCTGGAGGGTCGGGACGCTCTGCAAAGGAACCTGAACAGGCTGGACTGCTGGGCTGAGACCAATGGCATGAGGCTTAACATGGCCAAATGCCGGGTCCTGCACTTGGGGCACAACAACCCTAAGCAGAGGTACAAACTAGGAGAAGCCTGGCTAGAAAGCTGCCAGGAGGAGAAGGACCTGGGGGTGTTGGTTGACAGCCAACTGAACATGAGCCAGCAGTGTGCCCAGGTGGCCAAAAAGGCCAATGGCATCTTGGCTTGTATCAGGACCGGCGTGACCAGCAGGTCCAGGGAGGTTATTCTCCCTCTGTACTCGGCACTGGTGAGACCGCACCTCGAGTACTGTGTTCAGTTCTGGGCCCCTCACCACAAGAAGGATGTTGTGGCTCTGGAGCGAGTCCAGAGAAGAGCAACAAAGCTGGTGAAGGGGCTGGAGAACAAATCTTATGAGGAGTGACTGGGAGAGCTGGGGTTGTTTAGCCTGGAGAAGAAGAGGCTGAGGGGAGATCTTATTACTCTCTACAACTACTTGAAGGGAGGTTGTGGAGAGGAAGGAGCTGGCCTCTTCTCCCAAGTGACAGGGGACAGGATGAGAGGGAATGGCCTCAAGCTCCACCAGGGGAGATTTAGGCTTGAGATAAGGAAAATATTCTTCACGGAGAGGGTGGTTAGGCATTGGAACGGTCTGCCCAGGGAGGTGGTTGAGTCGCCGTCCCTGGAGGTGTTTAAGGTGAGGGTGGATGAGGTACTTAGGGGCATGATTTAGGGATTGGTGGGAATGGTTGGACTCGATGATCCAGTGGGTCTCTTCCAACCTGGTTATTCTGTGATTCTGTGATTCTATGAATATCCACATTACTTTTTTTTTGCATGTCCAGTTTTTTAAACACAGTATCCTGTGTTTATTGGCTGCAAATAAAACACTGATTCAGTCTGGCATAGATGTGTTTATTGAGCAAGAGGGACTATATTCTCAACTTGGAGACTGTAAAACACGTGAAACTGCTAATCAGACACTTTATGTCTATGAGTAAACAAAATGCTGATTGTAAAAAATGTTAGAACATACAAACCAGTAAACAAGAATGTTGTGTAGCCCAGGAGATAAATTTTTGCCATATCCAATAATAGGCTTGGAGTGACCTGAAATTGTCAGGTGTGAGAAAAATTCTGGGTTTGTCTTGGCACAGTTGCAGCTGATTTTAACTTTCAGCAGGTGGCAAAGTGACTATTGCTTCATACTTGCATGAGCTGAAGCCTTGTGAACATCCAGAATAGTAAAGGTCTGGAGGAGGCATTGCCTGACAAGAAAAAGCCTGTGATATCCCCTAAGGCTAGGGAAAGCAACTTCCAGACTTCAGCAGGGAAGAAGTGATAAAGAGGCAAAATGCAATAAGAAAACATAAACATAACTCCAAGTGGACTACAAGAAAGAAGAGGAAGAAACTCCCACCCACTATGAACATCATCCTGAGAAAGCGAGGAGACATTCAGACATGACATTAGGAAGTGTTTCTTTACCAAGTGGGTAAATGAACGCTGGAACACCCTTAGACAGGTGGTTGATGTCCCAAGTCTGTCAGTGTTCATGAGTCAATTAGACAATGATCTTAATAACATGTTTTAACTTCTGGTCGGTCATGAAGTGATCAGATCATTAGACTAGCTGATCGTTGTATCTCCCTGTCATCTACAATATTCTACTCCTATCCTATCCTATCCTATCCTATCCTATCCTATCCTATCCTATCCTATCCTATCCTATCCTATCCTATCCTATCCTATCCTATCCTATCCTATCCTATCCTATCCTATCCTATCCTATCCTATCCTATCCTATCCTATCCTATCCTATCCTATCTCATCCTAAAGACTGCAGCTCTTTGTAACTAACAAAGACTAACAATGCATCATAACCACCATCCCAGCTCCTGCTTGAAGAAGACTGCAACTGTCAACCATAGAACATGGGGAATATTTCAAGGATGATCATAATGCCAGAGAAAAGGGAAGGATATAGGAAGAGGGGTTCTGTGTAATGATTCTAACTGTATCATTAATATGAATTGCTGTTTCAATTAGATAACATGAATGATCAGTCTGTTAAAAACTAATCCAGTTCAAATGTTTTAGTTCTATATATGTAGTTCTATATATTGCCAGTAACATTATTTTATATGACACAAAATATACCTTGAAATCCAGCCTCAGAAACAAACTGAGATATGGCTGTAGAACATAGCTGTATTTGTTTACATGATGTTGAATTTAAGCTCTCATAAATATATTTTTAAAAGGCAATGCTCATAACTAACATATTTCTACTAGGCTGGCCTATTACTCACTCAGTTTTCTTCTCCCTAACATTCGTAGAGAACACCCACATCTACATTTAAAATACATTTGATAAATACACTATCATAAGGAATGAGGAAGTGATTCGGTAGCACTTGCCCTTTTACTCATGCTCAGCATGGGAAACAGGGTGGGTTGACTGAGTGGGTTAGACCATTTAACCATCTGTCTTTATTTTGCAGGACTTATAATACAGCAACTATATTTCTCTGTCATATTTACTCTAGCTAGATGTTCTCTTGTTCTTTTATAGGTCTAACTGTTGGAAGCCCTAGGCATTCATTTTACTCTTCAAGATAAAGGTCTGCTTTCAGAATTCACTATTACCATAGAGACAGTCATAGAGCTTTTAAAATGATACGACTGAGACTCGGGAGCATTAACATCTGACAAGATCGAACAGTCAGATGTTATGTCAGATATAAATATGGAACCTTGTAAAGGCCTGCATCTTGTGATTTATATAGTCAAATTCAGAGGCTTAAAATGAGAAAATGTTGAAGCAGAAATCGATCCTTTGACTGACTCTTACAACGGGCAATAAGCAGGAGGAGTTGGAAGCTGTTGTAGGGCAAGGAGACTACGATGTAGCTGCCATCACGGAAATGTGTTGGAATGACTTGTATAACTAGAGTGCATCTATGGTGGGGTATAAACTCTTCAGGTGGTACAGGAAAGGTAGGAGAGGTGGTGGGGTAGTCCTCTATGTTAGAGAGTGCTTTGATACCCTTGAGCTTGACTATAGTGGTGACAGGATTGAGTGCCTGTGGGTTAAACTCAGAGGAGCCCACAAGAAGGTAGATATTGTGATGGGAGTCTGTTATAGACCACCCAGCCAGGAAGAAGCAGCTGATGAGCTCTTCTATAAACAACTGGAAGTAGTCTCAAGATCACTACCTCTTGTCTTTGTGGGAGACTTCAATCTTCTGCATGTCTGCTGGAAGTATAATACAGGAGAAAGGAAGCTGTCCAGGAGGTTCCTGGAGTGCGTGGAAGACAACTTCCTCGCACTACTGGTGAATGGGCTGACAAGGAAAGGTGCCCTCCTGGACCTTCTGTTTGTCAACAGAGAAGGCCTTGTGGGGGATGTGATGTTTGGAGGATGCCTGGGGCAAAGCAATCATGAGATGATAGGTTTTTCAATTCTAGGTGAGGTGAAGAGGGGGATTAGCAGAACAATCACATTAAACTTCCAAAGGGACTGTTTACAAGGCTGGTTGGAACAGTCCCGTGGGAGACAGTCCTTAAGGGCAAGGGAGCCCACGAGCACTGGGCGCTCTTCAAAAAGGAAATCATAGAATCATAGAATAACCAGGTTGGAAGAGACCCACCAGATCATTGAGTTCAACCATTCCTATCAAACACTAAACCATGCCCCTCAGCACCTCGTCCACCTGTGCCTTAAAGACCTCCAGGGAAGGTGACTCAACCACCTCCCTGGGCAGACTGTTCCAGTGCCCAACGACCCTTTCTGTGAAAATTTTTTTCCTAATGTCCAGCCTAAATCTCCCCTGGTGGAGCTTAAGGCCATTCCCTCTCATCCTGTCCCCTGTCACTTGGGAGAAGAGGCCAGCTCCCTCCTCTCCACAACCTCCCTTCAGGTAGTTATAGAGAGCAATGAGGTCCCCCCTCAGCCTCCTCTTCTCCAGGCTAAACACCCCCAGCTCTCTCAGCCGTTCCTCATAAGGCCTGTTCTCCAGCCCCTTCACCAGCTTCGTTGCTCTTCTCTGAACTCGCTTCAGAGCCTCAACATCAGGAGAAAGCTGTCCCCATGTTCCGGAAAAGGAGCTGATGGGGGGAAAAGACCCATCTTGGTTGAGTAGGGAGATCTTGGGGGACATCAAAAAGAAGAGGAATGTCTATGAGCCTTGGAAGAAGGGACAGTTGTCTTGGGTTCATCAAATCACAAGAGTATTACCCAAAAATACAAGTGACTGGGTTATTTATTCAAAAGAGATTTATCTCTTGAAATTATCCTTCTCTCCTAACAAGCAGTAAAAGCTTCATTAATATAATATTGTTTATACACATTTACCCACAATCATCCATTTTTACCTATAGGTTATTACTGATGTCTTTGTACTGAATTCTGCTTTTTTGATCTGAATTTGATCCTTAAGCTTTATTTTTTGGTTTGGGTTTTTTTGGGTTTTTTTTATTACACCACTGGTTCCCTGAATGAAAGCACTAAAGACAGATTAGTACTGTGAACATAATACATAAAACCACCAAGAAGGACGACTAATTGTTTCAACTTGAGATTAATCAACACAAAATGAAAATTAGTCTATTTTCATTAATTAAATGAATCACTGTTATATTCTGAAAATGTCTGTTCAATAGCCATTCTTCTGAGTCAATATTGCTTACAAATGCTTACAAAAATGCCAACAGAAGTGTGCAGGAATTTTTCTTCAGTCACTAACAGGGAATGGAAAGGCAAACTCACTGAGGAAGATTATTCAGGGTCCATGTTGTGTGGCTTTGATAGCACTGAGTTTCCTGCTTTCATAAGCAACAAATTCACTATGCTCAAATACCTACAAACTGCTTCATAAAGATACACTCCAGCCACTTCATTTCTTGAAAACAAAAATTTGAAACCTGACATGAGACTTTGAAATATTGTTTTATTGAGTTATTTCTAGTTTGTTGTTATACTATGTTCCTTTTCAAACTGCTTTTTAAACTCTAGTGTAAGGTTTGGACTTGAGATTAAATGCAGCCTCTGTAGTGTTTTTCTAAACCAGTTCCTCCTTTGTCAAGAAAGTGTCAATTATTCCATAATACAAATATGTGAACAATGTGAGCAATACAAATACTGTTAGCTCCTTGTTGTTTTAGAAGCACAATATAAATTCAGAGATCTTTTTTCTTTTCCCTTTGAGCTAAAAATACATAGAAATAATTGAGGTGGCCTAACATGAAATACCTGTAAGCACTTTGGGGGGGTGTTCTCCAGAGATCCTGTTCTAAGGGGCACTGTAAAGAATTTGTGTGCAGGATTTATCATATCAATATGAATGTGTGCAGAAATAGAGATAGGATTGCTTTGCTAATTTTTTTATTTTTCACATAATTCTCAAAGAAGATGGATTATTCATGCAAATTTCCAAGTACCTCTAAGTTCTCCATACTTCCCACTGCACATATAATGTTTCAAAGAGGATAGGAGGGAGTGGAACACAGAAAGAAAGGGAAATATGTCCCGTAAGTTTATTATCAGAAAGCAACATATGTATGTAGAACCCCATCAACACCAAAACCTTTCCTCTGACTATCCTCCAGTTAGCAGATCTCATGAAACAAATATTGCATCTATCTGCTGAATTTTAGCTTTCCTCTTCTTGGCTCTGACTTTTATTATCAGAAGATCATTAGGAGTCCAGAAAGAGTAGAGTTTAAAGGTCTGAAAGTTATCTTCTGGGCTGAAGTTGACTAAAAATGAAGCTTTTCTCCAACTCAGTTTATATCACAGTCAAATATGGCTGGCTCATACACACCTAACTTCATAAAGTGCTATAGATTGAAGTAAGTACATTGTAACTTTACTGATAATTATTACTATTATTATACAGTATTTTCTGAATGCTTTTTGCTGATGTCTAAGAAGTAAAATAATTCAAGTTTCCCAGGGAAATGCTGGTTGCTGTAAGTATCTTATAAGCTTGATGTCATTTTTATTGGAAAGAAGAATATATATTAATTTCTAAGGATTAAAAAAGGTAATGTTATAATAATAATAGACTAAATATTATTTGCTCTAAATACCAATCCGATTAACTAATAATATTAATAAAAGGAGAACCATTCAAGCTAGCTTGTTAGAGTTAAGTCAGAATTTTAACAACATCTAAGGAACACTTCAGCAGTCATGGTGCTGTCATAACACACATCTACGTGGCTACTTAACCAAGACAAGGCATATGTTTGAAAAAAAGGTAAGATTTGCATCTTCATAAGGCACCTGGAATGGCTCTTCCTACTGGCCCTAAATTCAAGCCTCAGAGAAATCTTCACATCTTCCTAAATATTTCTGTGGGCTGAAGATTATTGAACATTAATTTTAGCGCTCTCATTGTACCGTCATCATCAGAGAAAAGAAGCAGATGGCTCAGAGAGAGACCATCCGAGACTTACTGGATGGTCCTACGCAAAGGCCAGTAGCAAAAGCCAGACACTGGTGAGATGCTGCTCCCACTGAGGGCCTGCATCCTACAAAAAGCTTGGGAGCACCTCTGCATTTTCAGTATTGCAGCAGGTGGCATTAAAATGGATGGCAAAGAGATGTGGCAAAATGAGTCATACACATGTGATCAGGCCCAGTCAAGACGGGTTCATGAAAGGCAGGTCTTGCCAGAGTAATCTGATCATCTTCTATGACCGAGTGACTAAACTCTTGGACGAGGGAAAGGCTGTGGATGTATCTTCCTGGACTCCAGTAAAGCCTTTGATACAGTTTCTCACAACATTCTGCTTCGGAAACTGTTGGCCTCTGGCCTGGACGGGCGCACACTCTCCTGGGTGAAAAACTGGTTGAATGACCGGGCCCAGAGGGTGATGGGAAATGGAGTTAAATCCAGTGGGAGGCCAGTGACAAGTGGGGTTCCCCAGGGCTCAGTCCTGGGTCCAGTCCTGTTTAATGTCTTTATCAACGACCTGGATGAAGGCATTGAGTCCTCCCTTAGCAAGTTTGCAGATGACACCAAGCTGGGTGGAAGTGTGGATCTGCTGGAGGGTTGGGAGGCTCTGCAAAGGGACCTGAACAGGCTGGGCTGCTGGGCTGAGACCAACGGCATGAGGTTTAACAAGGCCAAATGCCGAGTCCTGCACTTGGGGCACAACAACCCTAAGCAGAGCTACAGACTAGGAGAAGCCTGGCTGGAAAGCTGCCAGGAGGAGAGGGACCTGGGGGTGTTGGTTGACAACCGACTGAACATGAGCCAGCAGTGTGCCCAGGTGGCCAAAAAGGCCAATGGCATCTTGGCCTGTATCAGGAATGCCATGACCAGCAGGTCCAGGGAGGTTATTCTCCCTCTGTACTCAGCACTGGTGAGATCGCACCTCGAGTACTGTGTTCAGTTCTGGGCCCCTCACCACAAGAGGGATGTTGTGGCTCTGGAGCGAGTCCAGAGAAGGGCAACAAAGCTGGTGAAGGGGCTGGAGAACAAATCTTATGAGGAGCGGCTGAGAGAGCTGGGGTTGTTTAGCCTGGAGAAGAGGAGGCTGAGGGGAGACCTTATTACTTTCTACAACTACCTGAAGGGAGGTTGTGGAGAGGAGGATGCTGGCCTCTTCTCCCAAGTGACAGGGGACAGGACAAGAGGGAATGGTGGCCTCAAGCTCCACCAGGGGAGATTTAGGCTTGAGATAAGGAAAAAATTCTTCACAGAGAGGGTGGTTAGGCATTGGAATGGTCTGCCCAGGGAGGTAGTTGAGTCGCCGTCCCTGGAGGTGTTTAAGGTGAGGGTGGATGAGGTGCTTAGGGGCATGATTTAGGGATTGGTGGGAATGGTTGGACTCGATGATCCAGTGGGTCTCTTCCAACCTGGTTATTCTGTGATTCTGTGATTTGAAAATGTTCAGATACATGTGCAGGCTGTTCAGAAAAGACAGGAGAGGAACAAGCAGATTGAAACCCTATGGGTAGGAATTAAAGACCAAGGCAACAAATGGAAACTTATGGCTGGTGTCTACTACAGACTGCCTGATTTAGATTCTGTCTATTAACAGTGATCTTTTTTCTCTGCTTAATGAATACTAAGCTTGCCAGAAATAATCCTACAAATATCCTAGACAACAGTATTACTTCTTCTAGGATCCATAATTGCAAGTGATTCAGCTGTTAAGTACAGTTGGCATTAAAAGTGCGTACATAAGACAAAACATCCTATTGGAATCACAAGAAGACTCTTAATGGGAAACCGATATAATTGATAATATAATTGATATAACCAATATATTAAAATAGTAGCATGTATAATTCAAGTGAATACTGAGACTGCTACCATGCATCATGTAGCTTTCAGTTCTCTTCCACAGATATTCAGTGGTAGGAACAAAGTACTTGGTTATCTCTATGGAGTTGTGACAATCTCCTTCCTTGCATAGAACAAGGATCTACATGATTAAACTGTCATACTTAGAAAGGAATCTTAGCATTCTATGATTCTATGATTCTGAGCATCTCATAGGGAAGGGATGGCATAAACCTACTGTCAGTCAAAGAATGCTTTCTAAGGTTGAATTGGCATCTATTATACCTAAGAACAGCCATGTCCTGATGCTGCTAATCACATGAGGATCAGACTATGCCACAGTTTCAAACTGAAGCATGAGAGGCATCAAGCAATGACTAGCTGAAACCAGCAGTAAATAATAAGGAGCATAATGTAATAAGAAACTTGGGTGAGGAAAATGTGGGAAGATGTTGTCTGTCTTCTACATGATTTTGATGGACTGAAACACGTGGTCTTACCGAGATGTCATGGATGATGGCTCTGTGAAAAATAATAACACTATTTTAGCCACAAGTAGAACAAAATGACAAGTGAGAGAAATGGATTAGTTGACACTTTGGCCAAGAAGTTCTGGGAGGAATCTTACTGCTGTTTAAGCTGCTTACTGGGAGGTCACCAAAGTCTTTTCAGAGCTATACCACAAAATGATGACGCATAGAGGATACAAGCCATTTTGGATGTATAGCTGCCAGGAGATGTTTAGACATCAGAAGATATTATCCAGCTCCATAACTTCTTTTAGATGATGATAGTCTTTGATGTCACTTATTACCCGAAACTAATCCTGAGATTCTAAATATGTGTTAAAGTATGCAAGGTGCACACGCTATGCAGCTAAAAAAAAATTAAAAAAGGTCACCATGCTGCTAGGATATTTTTTTAGTTCTTATATCCAAGTCTTGCTTCTAACTTGCACATTTATTCCTTAGTTGCACTGGTATAATGCACAAGTCTCTTAACAGATAGTAACAAGTACTTCATAGAAAGTAACCCCAAAGCTACAAAATGTATGTTCCCATAATCTCTCTGTTTGCCATTTCCTCTACTTTATGAAAACTTGACATCTTATTTATAATAAGATTGGTAAGAAATTGGAACAAAATGATCTTGGAATTTCCATCTATTGAGGTACTCAAAACCCAAATGGATAAGTCCCCGAGTATTCTCTGACTTTGGAATTAGATATGCTTTGATTCGGAACTGCTACAGATGACTTCCAAAGGTCCATTCCAGCCTAAATTATTTTGTAATTCTGTGATATTTCTTTAAATAATGTAAATAGTTCTCTATATTCACTACATGAGATAAATTTAATTTCTCTGGGCAAAACAGACTTGATGGGAGTGACATCAGAAGTATTTTTAATGAGATATTTGAACTACGGTTTGGGGAGAGCTTATATACATGAAATTTCAGGTCAGAGTTGAAAAGAAGTGTTTGTGCAAATTTCCTAGACAAGTAGTAATGTTTAACTCCGTAAGAGGTATGTGCATGGTTTATGTAGTGTTATTTTAATGCAAACTTCTTAGAGTGTGTTATCTTTGCATTAGCAACAATATTATTTACTCCCTAGGAAAGATATAACATTCATCAAGTTCTCTCTTGTAGTCTCTGGCTTGCTCTTCGCTTTGCAGATCTTAGAGACACCCCATGCGTCTTTCTCTTGAATTGTTCTGCCCATTGTGCTGTCAGATCTATTGACTTCTCCACAACTTGTGTTATTTTAGGTTTTAATGATGATGTAGATTCCAGCTTGTGGTGTTTGTTTGTTTGCTTGTTTGTTCCCTTATTTGTGTATAAATCTGGAACACCTTTATGTTTCATCTATACGGCTGTCCTGATTTGATACTATCTCCAGAGGATCAGGAATAATTTTACAAGTGCAGCCTTTTTAGCCACTGATATCTTATATGTTTGATCACTACAAATGATTTAGCTCTGATGATTCTTTGTCATAGTACACTTGGTTAGATGTTTTTATATTTTTCTAAGTTGATTTTACAACAAGCTACTTTCACCATTTACTTCTATGTAATCAGGTAACCTGCTACTAAGATTGTAATCAAGCAATATTTCAGCAATTTCTATGCCAGTTTTCGGAGTGCTGATCTATAATGCAGTGATGCCAAGAAGACATCTGGCTCTTCAGCTTTTCTGAACTATCCTTTCAATGCTTTTAACAGCATTTCACATAAAACCATTAGGGAGCGAATACCATAAACAGAAAGCAAGGAAAAGCAAAGTCTGCTTACAGACTCCTTTAAAAAGAAGTTAAATTTATAATAGTGCACCCGTAAGTCATATCACTGCTGCAGTGGGCATGACACCTCTCAGAACTGTAGGTGCATGTTGGGGTTACACATGCATTACATGTTGGGGTGCATGTTGGGGTTACACATGCACATACACTGCATTATTAAATGTTGTTATTTATGGAGAGAGTTTTGATAGGGCTGAAAAAATAAACTCATATTACTCTATAAATTTCAGTAATATTTTCAAACATATGTTAAGAGCAAAGTGGTAAGTCAGGTTATTTTTCTCTTTTTAACTGTTTTATAGGCAATGCCTCTCTTTTTAATAATATTAGGTGTTGAAGTTTTGCTTTAACCTTCATGGTCCAGAAAGAATCCTTCTATAGGACATACTTGATGAAAGAGGTAGATCCCATAGTTTTGTCATTTGGTTACTTCTGAGCTAGTTGTCTAGATGTCCTTTAGAATTGGTTAAGAAAAATAAATATCTAGAGTATGATCCATCTAACCCAGTTTAGATGGCTACTTCAAAAGATGAGACAAATTACGTTCCAAAGAAGATTGATGCTCTCCACTGACTGTAAAAGGGGCTTAAAGTACTAACTTATAAGAAGATGTTTATGCTGTGGGTTGCTGAATTTGTCCTGATGAATCCTCATTTTAGTCCCTTGATCAGCAAAACAAAGCAACATTAAGACTTGTGAAGAGAAAGGTAAAAGCATTTATTAACTTCACAGAAGCTTTTTTTCAGACATCAGGGAATAAAGCATTTCAAATTCAGCTCAGGTTGACAGTGACTTGAATTGGAAGCTAAACATAAAGGTCATAGCTAATTCCTAAGCCATCTGAGAAGTTCTATCTTTCATTTAAATATCATTTAAACATCTACCTTTTAAATATCAGAACAATTAAACAATTTGAGATCGCTATCATAGGTTACTGCAATCTATAGGTAAAATTGGTTGTCTTCCAAAATATTTATTGTGAGTCATGTAGATGCTGTTGAGTTCTATTTAGTAATCAAGAAGTTTTGTTGGTTTGTGCAGCACAAAAAAACTAGATGGCCGTACTTGTCTTTCCTATGTCTTAAATATTTTTATCCACTGCTGTCAAGTAGAACACTATGTTAATAGTAAAACAAAATAAGTCTTCATGCAACTTAGAATCACAGAATGGGTTGGAAGGGACCTTAAAGGTCAACTAGTTCCAACCCCCCTGCCATGGGTGGGGACACCTTTCACTAGATCAGAGTGCTCAAAACCTGATCCAGCCTGGCCTTGAACATCTCGAACACCTCCAGGGAAGGGACATCCATGATTTCTCTGGCCAACTTGTGAGAGTGCCTCATCACCCTCACAGGAAAGAATTTCTTCCTAATATCTAATCTAAATCTCCTCTCTTTCATCTCAAAACCATTACTCCTTGTTCTATCCCTGCATTCCCTGATAAAGAGCCCCTCCCCAGCTTTCCTGTAGACACCTGTTAAGTATTGGAAGGCTGCTATAAGGTCTCCCCAGAGCCTTCTCCTTTCCAGGCTGAACAGTCTCAACAAGTTATTACCAGGAATTACTGACAGAAAGCAACCAGGAAGGAGCTGACTGATGGTAAGATTTTAAATTTGAAAAAATTGAAATGTCACTTTGTGCAAGCCCTTCTTCGCAATAGCTCCTTCTTCCTAATTGTATCAAGCTTTACAAAACAGACTATTCATTTACTTATCTTATGAGGAAGATCTCTCTGTCATACATATCAGAAAAATCTGCTAGGACATGAAAATCTATCAAATCATCTGTACTGAAATCTTTCTTAAAACTTGAGCCTTCAATGACTGGCACAGAAAACTGTCATTTTTGAGTTGTTAAGCTTCTGACTACCTATTTGCTTTACAAATAATCCTGCCCAGATCATAGGTAAACTTAATATTCTGTCTTCCAGAAAAATTACAGTAATGTCCTCAGGGTAGAGGCCATTGTTTTACTATGTTTGTGATAGGCACAACATAATGGGAATCTAATTACATGTCAGACTTCCCAAGTCAGAGACATAAAAACACTAATAAAAACACTTCTGCAAGTTAGAAATAAGACTTGGGGGTCTAGTTAGTTAGGCACTTCCAGAAATCCTCTGTCATTAAAATTTCTTTGGTCCACTAATGTTCATAGAATAAAAATATTAAATAAAGCCATAAAAGACCATCTAGAATTTCCTCCTACCTATAAACATATAGAACTTCTTTTACTTTTTAACTCCCTTTTTGTGGATTTAAGTGTTGAGGGGATGAATACTTGAACTGTAGGTAGCTCAGACGTATTTGTAAGCACATTTCAAATCTAAGAGGTTGCAATTTTTTATTTATAAGGCTGAACATATTTTCAACAGAAGAAAAAGTACTTGGCAAAAGTTTCAGCAAAAATGGGGCATATATAATCTGCAGTGGAATATACAGGATAGCCTGAGTGCATGTGTAATGCTGCACCCCTTAGATTTACCTGTTTATTTTGAGGTAAATCTAGCTTTCTCACCTAATTATCCAGTGAACTACGCAGCTTCACCCTCAAAGGAGAAGAGAGAAAAGCCTGGAATTCTGCAGGAGCCAAAGCTACAGAAACTGTCACTGATGTCGGAGAATGATATGTAAAGGATTCTGTTTCTCTGGGTACAGGTGAAGGTAGCAATGACACTAAGTTTGGTTTTAGACATTTTGCTCAGCACTTTGTTATATTCTTGGAGAAATAGGTAAATGATTGTGGAGGAAAGGGTGCGCTGCATAAAAACTGTGTGCTCAGAGTGTAATTAAATCATTATCTTTTCATTTAGTGTTTTGATAGTTTGGGTTTGTCTTTAGGGGGAATTACACTGTTTTCCTTGTTAGGGCCCTGTTTTCAACGGTATTAAAACAAGCATAAGGATTTTGGCTCTATGTTAATGTTTATCACAAACCTTCAGTGTTAGAGAGGATCTGCCAACAAATGAGAGCAGCAGAAATTAATAAAGGTTTATCATCTACTTGTTTTTTGGCCAGCATGCTGAACCTTATTCAAACAGTTGGCTGAGGATTTTTCTGAAAGATTAAGAGTTTCAATATAAGCGTTTCTCAGGCTGTAATTTAACATGCTACTTAAAGTTTGATTTTTTTCTGGTTTTTTTGTTTGTTTGTTTTGTAAATATTAAATAATAAAGGAACAAAAGACAATACATACTGTCCTATTAGGACATAACATTATTATTTTGATCACAAACTACTTATTATAACAGTGATATTAGGTTTATTTAGTTATTATACAAGCCACTCTTTGTAGTTCCTCTTAGTATACTTAATATTTTCATCCATAGAAAGAAGTAACTGGATATTTTGATTCCTTAATTTTTAATGCAACCAAATGTGTTTATATAAGCTATAAAAACCTCAGGAGTAGCAGTAGGCTCTTGATAGATTATGTTCTCTGAGGCTACTTGCCAGGTGATCAAAGTTACTGATTCCAGCAACAATGAAAGCTCTTGAATAAAACGTTCCTCTTTTTTTCTCAGTAGGACTACAGATACAGCAGTTGCCAGAACTTACATAGTCTCTCCTGCAGCACTAACAGAGCAAACTTGCCTCCTAAAACGTGAAGGGAAGAGAGAGAGAGTGGAGTCCATTCTTTTTCTTTGAAAAAAGAATGCAGAAAATTGCATTTTCCCAATCATTTCATAGAAGACAGGTTTCATTAATGAGGTGCTATTTTTCTTTGGAACTGTAAAAGCCTCTCCTAAGATTGATTTACTCTGCTTAATCTAAAAAGTAATCAGCTTGCTATGTTGATTTTATTAGCACAATTCAGTATTTAAGTGACTAAAATATATATATGATTTCACACAAAACACTATTGCTATATCTGCAACTTTTCAATACAATAAAGTTAGACTTCAATATTGTCCTTCAGTATAGTCATTATCTCCTTCAGAATAATTTTGTTGAAATTTTAATAAGGAAATAATAGAAGTTAACAGGATTTTTCTATTATCCCAAGATAGGTCCCTATGCAGTTTGGAGAAGGAGTGAGTGATCTTGTTACAGTTGTAAAATGTTTGTCAGTAATTCTGATAAACATGTCTTCTCAAATGCTTTTGTTACATGCAGCTTGTGAAAATTCCAACAAAAAATTAACTTCCTTCTTAAATCATGGTGGACACAAAGGTAAAGTCAAATGTAGCCATCCTGCTCTCCCTGTGCTTTAAATATGCTAAGCACAAACAATGCATTCATCTTTGCCCCTAAACTGTTATTTCCAAAACAGTGTAATCTGGGCACAGAAGAATACATGAAAATGCCTTACTACAGTAATTCCTTCAGGCATCTGTTGTCAGCTTCAACCTCATCTGTCTTGAAAAGTTGTATATCATCACCTTGGCAAAGATATCAGATGCAGTGTTCCCGCAAAAAATCGATATAGCATTTGCATTAATTTTGTCTGTTGTTTATGGTTTGCTTTTTCATTTTTTTTTTTTTTTAATTTGCTTCTGATAGCTCCATTCCCTCTTCCTCAGCACAGGCAGTAATGAATGTATTCATATATTTTTTTCCATAAACAAAAAAGTGCGTATCAACATTATCAGTGCATAAATGGTTCAAAGGTGCTTAAATTTATGCCAGATGATTCCGTGACTCATTACCAAAAGGTGGAATGTCATAGAGATTAACATGATATCCATTTTTCCTGCTGGAAACATCTTTTCACAGAGGCCTTTTTCTGTTAAGAGTCATTGTTGATCACAGTTCCTTAGTATGCAGAATCAACAACAGTTGAACAGGCAGCTTACAAATCAGAGTAATTTGCTTCTACTAGCTGCATCAAAACAGTAATATTATAACAGTCATGGAATCACAGAATGATAGAATCACTAGGTTGGAAAAGACCTCTTGGATCACTGAGTCCAAACATTCCCATCTGTCACTAAACCATGTCCGTGAGCACCTTGTCCACCCATCCTATAAAAATTCCAGGGATGGTGACTCAACCAGCTCCCTGGGCAGCCTGTTCTAGTGCTCAATGATGCATTCCATGAAAATTTTTTTTCTGATATCCTATCTGAACCTCCCCTGGCAGAGCTTGAGGCCATTCCCCCTTGTCCTGTCCCCTGATGCTTGGGAGAAGAGGCCAGCACCCGCCTCTCTACAACCTCTTTTCAGGTAGTTGTAGAAAGCAATAAAGTCTCCCCTCAGCCACCTCTTCTCAAGGCTAAACAACCCCAGCTCCCACAGCTGCTCCTTGTAAGACTTGTTCTCCAGCCCCTTCACCAGCTTCATTGCTCTTCTCTGGACTCGCTCCAGAGACTCAACATCCTTCTTGTGGTGAGGGGCCCAGAACTGAACAGGATTCGAGGAGCGGTCTCACCAGTGCAGAGTACAGAGGGAGAATAACATCCCTGGACCTGCTGGTCATGCTGTTTCTGATACAAGCCAAGATGCTATTGACCTTCTTGGCCACCTGGGCACACTGCTGGCTCACGTTCAGTCGCTGTCAACCAACACCCCCAGGTCCTTCTCCCGGCAGGTCTCCAGCCAGTCTTCCCCTAGTCTGTAGCTCTGCACAGGGTTGTTGTGCCCCAAGTGCAGGACCCGGCATTTGGCCGTGTTAAACCTCATGCTGTTGGTCTCAGCCCAGCAGTCCAGACTGTTCAGATCCCTTTGGAGCCTCCCGACCCTCCAGCAGATCCGCACTTCCACCCAGCTTAGTGTCGTCTGCAAACTTGCTAAGGGAGCACTCGATGCCTTCATCCAGGTCGTTGATAAAGACATTGAACAGGACTGGACCCAGCACTAAGCCCTGGGGAACCCCACTTGTCACTGGCCTCCAGCTGGATTTAACACCATTTCCCACCACCCTCTGGGCCCGGCCATCCAACCAGTTTTCCACCCAGGAGAGTGTGCGCCTGTCCAAGCCAGAGGCTGAAATTTTCCGTAGCTGAATACTGTGAGAAACTGTGCCAAAGGCTTTACTGGAGTCCAGGAAGATACATCCACAGCCTTTCCCTCATCCAGCAGCTGAGTCACTTTGCCATAGAAGGCGATCAGGTTAGTTTGGCAAGATCTGCCTTTTGTGAACTCGTGTTGACTGGGCCTGATCACCCGGTTCTCTTGCATGTGCTTCATGATAGCACTCAGGATCACCTGTTCCATGACTTTCCCTGGCACTGAGGTCAGACTGACAGGCCTGGATCCTCCTGCAACCCTTCTTGTAGATAGGCACAATATCAGCCAGCCTCCAGTCCAGCAGAACTTCCCCAGTCCACCAGGACTACTGGGAGATGATGAAAAGGGGTTTGGCAAACACGTCTGCCAGCTCCCTCAATACACTCAGGTGGATCCTATCCAGCCCCATAGACTTGTGAGTGTCTAATTGGCTGAGCAAGTCTCTAACCACTTCCTCTTGGATCATGGGAGCTTTGTTATTTATGGAAATTTAAACAACATACCTTCAAGAAAAGCTTATTTAAGAAGATAGTGTTAATATATTTGTTGGGTGTTTTTCAGTTATAAAAGTACAATGATTTTTGAGACTATGAAAAATCTGTGATTTTATGTTTCCTACAGCTTGATCAAAATGAAAATTAGTTGATATTTGGAAAGAAGAATATTGATGAAAGTTGTAAAATAACTAAGCCAGAAGATATTTAGGCATCATTCATTCTAATCTGCATTTGTTTTCAGGTTTGGCTAGCACTTCATCCTGCCTCTTCTGACTCATTTTTAGCCCCTTTACCACAAGACTGTGCCTTATTTCAACCAAATTAATTCAGAAAATATAGAAGAAATATGCATTATAAAATTAATCACCATTCATTTCCCAGTCTCATCTGCTTTATACTGTGATATATGAAACACATTCATATTCCAAATGGAGTCATATTCTGAAGCGTAACACTGAATAACACACTGAAAATTATTTTAATTCTCCAATATAATGACCAAATTTCTTTAGTGTCTCTTAGGACACTTGGATAGTTGAGTCTGAACACTGACCTCTTGAACACTGGCATTGAGCTGTAAGGTGTTTTTATTTTGATGCATTTTCATTTCTAGTATTTGTCTTCATGTTCAATTGGCCACTGAACAAAGTTTGTAACTAGTTGAGAACTTAGAGATTTTATTTTTAATAGCTGATGAATATAAAGGCCATAACGACACCGACACTGACACTTTCTCTTTAGCACGTAGATACTCACCTAAGTTACAACACATTTTATATTAAAATAGAATATTCGGATTTAATAACTATTTATCTGTTTATTCTGTAGATAAGATTTTCAGTTGTTGAGCTAAAAGCACAAAGTAAAGTGGGTGAACTGCTGTTTCTGAACAGTATCACCTATGTGTCAGGCATTATCACAATGCAGCATTGTTTAGCATACAAACATTACGAGCATAAAAGAAAAAAATTTCCCTTTATTGATTTTTTCTTTCTAAAGGTAATGAAAATGTAATCCTCTGAATTAACAGTTTGATCTAAAAGTCATTAAAATAGATGGAAACATATCCATTCATTTAACCAACCTTTAGAGCTGGCACTTAAGTGACTTTTAATGCATTTCTCCCTAGTTTGATGAATTTTATCTTTACTATACAGTTGATGCTGTGAAGTCATGGGAAGGTTAAATATTGATAAAAAGACTACAAAATGAGGCAGTTGGAAAATCAAAACTGAAATATTGCAAGTTCTTTATTTGTACTTTGTATTCAAGACAAATTTTTTCTTTTTTTGTCTAAATAAATGAGTAGTTAAGACTATTTTTTTTAAAATGCAGCATATTTTTAAATAGCCATTGATCTTGCTATCATTAAAAAAAGCCATTTAAACATTATTTAATAGAACAAAGAACCTGTACTGTTCAAGACAGACATTAGTCAAAGACTGTTACATTATGTTACACAACACTGTGAATAAGAAATTTGCATGTAAAACATTAGTATATTGCTACAAATTGATACTTTTACAGTGGTTACCAACAAAAAAAAATATTTTTTTCTTAGTTTTACTACCAAAGCCTCTCTGAGGTGTCAGTGGAATAAATACAAGTATTTTCACTGTATTTTAACCAGATTGCTTAGGCTACCTTTAAATCAGACAGGCATGAATATATATATATAAAATAAGACACTATAGTTAACCACATAATGTGCTCAAGAAGACATAAAAAGGTAGTATGGAAGTCAAAAATGAAAACTCATTTAAAAAAAAAAAAGTTGTGGAAAACTTGTGCACACCTACAAATATTAGAAATGATGTACCAGTGTTTTTATTTATGAGGGTTCTTATCTTAGTGACCAGTTCCAATGGGCCTAGATGGAAATTACACATAGACTTTCAAAGGAATGAAATGCCCAAATTCTTTTTCCATAGATGCCTATGTAAGTTAACAGAATTATGATGGGCAATAGAATTTTAATCTTTCATTATGCTGGTGAAAAGATAACAGTATTAACTATTATTGCAATGCTATTAGATCATGGATAAGTTGAGATTTGGAAGAAAAAATGAACCTTCTCCTGTGTGCTGCAGCACAGCTACCAGTGAAAGGTCTTCATTGGTTTTAATGTGGGCATGAACACTCCTGCCGCACTGCCTTAAAGACAGGGAAGATGATTCCTTACTGGGGAGGTGTGAGAAGGGTGAAGCCTCTTCTTATTCCTCTTCATTGGTCAAGCAAAGCTGTCAATGCTTCCTGAAACAATAGAGACATTGTGGAGGCCAAAGGAGGGAAGAGGGTCAGGTCTTACTGTATGGAGTTGACCTCAGAGGGCCAGAAGATCAATCCTGGCAATGATATCATCAATTTGATTTTTCACTTGTTGTAGCTTCGGTCTCAATCTAGCTATGGAGCTTCAGATAAAGAACCTTTATACATCAGGAATATCCATGGTATTCAGAAGTCAGCTTATAAGGAGACTCTGACTCAAGAGAAATTGATTTTAAAATGAAAAGTACTCATGTTCCTTCACTATGTAACTGTATGTTAAGTAATTTCTGAAAGTGTACTCATGACTTCAGTCACCTATGGGGAAAATCCAACTTCTCCATGAATTATATTGGTTTTAAAAGATCAAAATACTCTCTCTATAATTTTGCACTCCACTTAGGTGCCAAACAAGTACATTTGACTTTTCCTTGGCAACAAACACACTCTATACCACTGAGCTTTCAAATGCAGGTTCAGAAAGGTCCAAGGATTTGAGACAGAAGCATAAATCAGTCTGTTTAGTATAATTTAACTAAACTACTGCCATCAATTTATGTTCCGAGTCCCTTTGTCGGTCCCTTGACAAGAAACAGAAAACTCATTGCCAAAGAATTGTCTGAATCAGAATGAAATGGCAAAAAATTCTTCATTTGTTTTCCCCATGTCCTTCACCATCTCTGTACGCTAGAATGTATTCACATTAGAATAATGTAAGTTATATTCTTGGAATAAAATAGACAGAAAGATTCTCACAATCGCTTTATGTTATATGGCAATTCTAAATATTATTTTGAAGACTTTCTGTCCTAAGAAAAACTTCCTTTAAAGTCCAAAATATTTTGCAGAGCAGCAAACCAATTTATAAAATCTGAAGTCTGGTCCTAAATCTGAAGAGGAGTTCTAAAATGTATCTATGATTAAATGGTGGTTTATTTTTAGTGCTAGGAAGTATTCACCTTTTCAGTTTGTATCAAAGGAAGAAGAAATTCTGTGTCCTGAGGTGAGAACAAAATGACTTGATTATATTCAAAACAATATTCTCTGGAAGGAAGGCAAAGGAGCCGCGATTGTTATGGATTTATTTCTTTAGTGCTCACTCCAACTCGGTATTTACAGGCGAACTGAATATATCTGTATTATCTTATTATTATGTGCTTGTTCTGCGATCACTTCAAAAGCTGAAACCCTGCCTTGTGCTTTCTGAGCAGGCTAACGGTAGCAGACTCAGTTTCTAGTGTATTCATGGGCCAAAGTACATGTTTTAGCAGTTTATATATAGCTCAGTGCAGAACAGGTGTCCTTGTGATGGCAGGGATATTGATTAAGGTTTATTTGGTTGTTTGAAGATTTTCTTTTCAATTGCTCTATAAAAGAATAGCAATTACCATATTGATAAGTACAACAACAAAACAAGGAGAGAAGTATCAAAAAGATTGGCTGCTTTCCTTTTTATTTTCCATTTAAGCACTTATCCCAAAAGACTGGCTGCCATTAAAAATTTACATTTGTTTTTTCTGCTGAAGTGAATGCAAGTTGCTCACTCTCCAATAAATCCTCAGATAATGTATATAACACAAAATTTTTGTATTGGCTTTACAGTGATATTCCTGGCCAACCAAAGTTCCAGATCATTTTTGTCAGGCTGCATATTCCTCTTAGCTCAATTCTTCTTTCTCTTACTCTACATTCACAGTTCTTCACTCCGTCTACTAACTCAGCCATTATATTCATCAGAGATACAGGAATTTAATATATTCATAAGTGATCCAGTTGACGAGACCAAATGTACCTTGATGAAGGTTACTAATGATATGAAACTGAGTGAGGAAGTCAACACTTCTGAAGTGAGAGCCACTCTGCAGAAAGATCTGGATAGGCTGGAAGAGTGGGCTAACAAGAAGCTGATGAAGATCATAAAAGACAAACGTAAGATATTGCACCTGGGAAAGCATAATTCAGGAGTGCAGCACACGCTGGGATCTACCTAGCTGGGGAAATGGACCTGGGGGTCCTGGTGGACAATAAGCTCAATATGAGTGAATCGCATGCTGCTACTCTGCACAGCACCTGTCAGGCCACATCTGGAATACTGTGTTCAGTTTTGGTCCCCGCTAGATTAAAATTTGTGGACAGGGTGCAGAGGGTCCAGAATAGGGTCGCAAAGCTGATCAAAGAACTGGGAAGCCTGCCATATGAGGGAAGGCTGAGAGAACTGGGTTTGTTTGGCTTTCAGAAAAGAAGGCTTAGGGGAGACCTTATCACCATGTTCCAGTACTTAATGAATGGCTAAAAAGAAGATGAATATTCCTTTTTTATAATGAGTCACATAGAAAAGATGAGGCATAACGGGTATAAGTTATTCCTCAGGAGATTTTGATTGGACACAAGAGGAAAATTTTCACAGTGAAATCAGCCATTGGGGGTGTTGGTTGACAGCCGACTGAACATGAGCCAGCAGTGGCCCAGGTGGCCAAAAAGGCCAATGGCATCTTGGCTTGTATCAGGAACGGCGTGACCAGCAGGTCCAGGGAGGTTATTCTCCCTCTGTACTCGGCACTGGTGAGACCGCACCTCGAGTACTGTGTTCAGTTCTGGGCCCCTCACCACAAGAAGGATGTTGAGGCTCTGGAGCGAGTGGGTCTCTTCCAACCTGGTCATTCTGTGATTCTGTGATTGGAATAATCTCCCCAGGGATATGGTGGATTCCCTAACCCGGGACACTTTTCAGGCTCACCTGAAGAGGGTGCTGGGCCATCTTTTCTAGACCATGCTTCTGCCAAGAAAGGGTGGACCAGATGATCTTTGACCCTTTCAACCAGTTATTCTATAATTCTATTATTATATAAATTCTTCTTCTATAAATGCTATATTAATCTCAGAGCTGTATTGAAAATGTTCTCAATCACCATCATTATAATCCTTCCACCGTGGTGACTGTAGTCAGCAAACCACCTATAGAATTTACACCAAAGAAGGCAATCTTATTTGTCTCACTAGTGCATCCATTGTTCTCTTCAGCAATTTAATTCTGCCTGTTGAGCAGTGTCAATATTACACTGTGTTAACTGAGGAATCTGTGAATTAAAATTGTGCTTCAGGCAGTAATTTCTCAAGCATCAAGGGAAGTAAAGCGCGATAGTTTGACTTAATAAGAGCAAAACAATTTAAACCATTTTATATAACAAGCTAGACAAGGCCAGCAAACCACTAAAATTGTGGACAGGAGTCCACAAGGAGGACTTGCCTCCTTTAAAAGAAAAAAAATCTACCTGCTAGTCTGTATAGTGTATATACATAGACATTATTTTCTTATAATATATTGGCAGGACTGGGTATGGTAGTCTTTACAGCTGAAACTTGAAAATACAGAGACGGAAAAAAACTGTAAGGCTTAGAGTACGATTTTTGTAATTTTCTGCAGAAAAACTCACAGAATTTGCACTCTTTGTATCCGTCACATGATTTTGATTTACTTTGCTGTAACAGGTGACCACTCAATCACCAGCTATTATGATCCCTTCGAAATTATGACAGATAGCTTTCAAAAGTTTGAGAAACAGTTTCACATTACTTCTATAGCACTAAGATATATTTGAGATGCTCCTTGTTCAGAAATTCCCCCAAAATAATTAAATTGACTCTTTGGAGTCATCTTATGGCATGAGGTTTAACAAGGCCAAATGCCGGGTCCTGCACTTGGGGCACAACAACCCTAAGCAGAGGTACAAACTAGGAGAAGCCTGGCTGGAAAGCTGCCAGGAGGAGAAGGACCTGGGGGTGTTGGTTGACAGCGACTGAACATGAACCAGCAGTGTGCCCAGGTGGCCAAGAAGGCCAATGGCATCCTGGCTTGTATCAGGAACGGCATGACCAGCAGGTCCAGGAAGGTTATTCTCCCTCTGTACTCTGCACTGGTGAGACCGCACCTCGAGTACTGTGTTCAGTTCTGGGCCCCTCACCACAAGAGGGATGTTGAGGCTCTGGAGCGAGTCCAGAGAAGAGCAATGAAGCTGGTGAAGGGGCTGGAGAACAGGCCTTATGAGGAGCAGCTGAGAGAGCTGGGGTTGTTCAGCCTGGAGAAGAGGAGGCTGAGGGGAGACCTCATTGCTCTCTACAACTACCTGAGGGGAGGTTGTGGAGAGGAGGGTGCTGGCCTCTTCTCCCAAGTGACAGGGGACAGGATGAGAGGGAATGGCCTCAAGCTCTGCCAGGGGAGATTTAGGCTTGAGATAAGGAAAAAATTCTTCACGGAGAGGGTGGTTAGGCATTGGAACAGTCTGCCCAGGGAGGTGGTTGAGTCACGGTCCCTGGAGGTGTTTAAGGTGAGGGTGGATGAGGTACTTAGGGCCATGATTTAGGGATTGGTGGGAATGGTTGGAATAGTCCATCCGGTGGGTCTCTTCCAACCTGGTTATTCTGTGATTCTGTGATTCTTTGATTTTGTTATTGCTGCTGCTTTACACATACTGTTTTCTTCATTTAAGTGTACCAGCAACTGCACAGGAGCGATGCTAAAACCCCAAATAAATATTTGCTGCTCTACTTGGTGTCTATATTGCATGATTTTATGCTTTGCAAATCCTGATCACTTGAGATATGCAATACTTTTAGATTCTTGTAGTAATATGTTTTGATCATCTTGAAGTATCATTTCATGAATTATCTGTTGTCTATTCATAATGGTAGTTATGAGACTCCAGTTTTGCTCTCAGTCCTGCTTAACACAAATTACTTAACACTTAATTTTTGTAATACTAGGTATTGATACATTTTTCAAACTACAAATTTCTAATTTTAAGTTGAAAAGCTATTGCCTATGAAGTCACATAGGAAATAATATGGGAAATAGGCACGGAAATCCCACTCTACAATTCATGGGATTATAAGAACAATGGATGGTACTTTTATCCACTAACTACAGCTCAAACCTCAACAGTAAAGCCATTTTGCCATTCTTAAAACTTCCTGCAGGTGTGATTGAACTGTTTCTGTCACGTGTGGTTTATTTCAGTCTTGGTTTTCTTCTTATTTAGACTTCACATCAGCTTTGTTTTGTAGTCTTTTCCCCTTCTTCCTGTGTTCCCTTTGTATTGCTTTTTTTTCAGCTGACTGATAGACTCTCCTAAATAAAATCCCTCATAGCTATCCAGTAATGGATAATGGGTACTTAAAGGAACTGCAGTTGGGTTTTTATGTGACTCTTAGCTTCCCATGTCTTCTACGTTTCCCTCCCCCTATACCCTGAAAATTTAGACTGTGTGTTTAAGTAGTAGAAGTAGGATTTCACTTAAATTTAGCAGCTGTTTGTGTCTGGAGTAGTTCAGAAGACTAACAAACTCTGCTATCGCTAACATATTTGGAGTGATTTCTACAGTGAGTTCACCAGAGATTAGCATATTTGATAAGATGGGAAGTAGAGTGACTGTTTTTCAATAATATGTGTTTAAAATGTGGCAGCTGATTTGAAAAAGTTCAGGACTAGCAGGAAAACCATCTAATCTGGAGCATATTCTGAGTATGTAACAAGTAAGTTTTTTAAAAGGGAGAGGCCTAGGTAAGGAGAAGTATTTAAATTTCTGCTGCACAGCAATACCACTTCGAGTTAAGCATAAAATGTGGAGGAGAAAAGGAAGATGATTGACTTGGAACAAAGAGAGGCAGCATAGCCTTCTCACAGGCAGTCTCTTTGAAGGAGGTGAGAAAGTTCTCTAAGTTTAAAACCTGAAGTTTGTTTTTAAAAGGCACTAAGGTTAGAGCGCACCTAGAAAATTATCTTGGCAATATCACCACAATGCTTAAATTCAAGCAGTTCTTGGTATTATGTATATTCCATTCATGTACAGAAGCCAAACTGACACCTGATATCCATAGTGTGTCAAGCTTACTCCTGTATTTATGAGTGGTTCTACCAAACAACAGATAGTGAAAGGACAATCTATGACTCGAGGAGACCACATTTACTTTTCAGAGTAATAAATTACAGCTACAATTTCAGTATAGAGCAGCAGGTAATACTTCCTGAGTTTACAGCAATTTTGTTCACTTACCAAAACGAGATCGATAATCTGCATGTAAAACAGTTTCTTTGGGACTTGTGTATGTAGGAGTTACTCCTCTCTTGGAAGAAATGTGTTGGATCAAATTCTTAGCTTATTCATGGTAACTGAAATATTAAATAAATCGCTGCAAGTAAAAAGACTCATAATGCCATCAATTCTCGAGATTTTATCTAGTCCTTTGCCCTTCAGGTTGCAGAGAAAATCCCAAGATCATTATTCTTACATGTTTGAATCAGATGGGAAATAAAAATAATCCAATCTGTAAGTTGTCTGAAAATTCACGAGATCTTTTTTTTCATTTTTTTAAGTCTTATGATTTATTATGCCCGTCTTGTGATTTTTTGAGTGTCTGACTTTGACAGTACAGTTAAATATAGAATATTCATTCATTTTATTCAATTCAGTTTCTAAAACGTATCTGTCAAAATCTTTCTGCCAGCACATTCATATTTCCATTTAGCTAGCTGAATTCGTCACAGAAAGACAATCAGCCTTGTACTTAGCACAGTATTAACATTTAATTAAATTGCTCTAAATAAACATTTTTTAAAAAAATATGTTTTATTTTGTTACAATAACGTTCAACACCGTTTATAAAAAGCATTCTCTTTTTTTTTTTTTTGCCTGTTGCTTTCTTCAAGCCTTATGCTATGCTTAAAATTTTAACACCTACTAAGAAATTTTGCATTTCAGTATCCCCCCCGTCACTGAAACTATCTGGAGAAGAAAATGAAAATATCTAGGGTGTGTTTAAAAGTGACAAGTCTAGAGACCTACCAGGCATGAGTGTCTACTTACAAGCACAGCTAAATCCTTCTCTGTTTATTAGTATAATATTTGATTTCTAAGCTGGTAATATAAATATCATATTTGTTACTTTATCACTGAAATTAGAGTGTATCTCTTATTCTGGTTAAAGAGACATATCCATACTTTTACTTTTAATTGATCTCATATATAATCTATCCAACACACAATTGAGGAACATTAGTAGAATCAGTCATGTAGTTCAACAAGTGAAAATGCAAGAACAACCTACTTAGGCACTAAAGGTACACTGGAGGTTGATCAGTGGGAAAGCAGCTTTGCAGAAAATGGATCTGGGCATCCTGGCAGACACCTAGTTGAATATGAGCCAACATGTGCCCTTGCAGCCAAGAAAGTCAATGGTATCCTGGGCTGCATTAGGAGCGCTGCCAGCAAGTTGGGAAAGGTGACCCTTCCCCTTTATTCACTGCTAGTGAGGCCACAGCTGGAGTACTGTGCCCAGTTCTGAGCTCCTCAGTACAGGACAAACATGGACATATTGGAAAGAGTTCAACAAAAGGTGACAAAGATGATGAAAGGGCTGGAGTATCTCTTCCATGAGGATAGGCTGATTGAGCTGGGATTGTTCAGCCTGGAGAAGGACTGGATCATACCAATGTGTACAAATATTTAAAGAGAAGGTACAAAGAAGTTGGAGCCAAAATCTTTTCACAGGTGCCCAGAGACAGGACAAGAGGCAACGTACACAACTAAAATACAAGAGGCTGTGTATGAACATCAGGACATACTTTTTAATTGTGAGAGTGACTTAGTATTGGAACAGGTTGTGGAGTCTCCCGCCTTGCAGACATTCAAAAGCTGATGAGGTCCTGGGCAACCATATCTAACTGAACTTGTATGAGCAGAGGAGTTGGAATATATGATGTCAGAGGTCCCTTCCCACCTTACCAGACTGAGATTGTGTGCTGTACCAACTTGTTTTATTGAGAGGATATTTCCAAAATTTCACTTTTAAATGAAGCTTAGTTTGGGAATTACATCCCGCTGAATTTGAATAAGACTTATAGAAACTATAATGAAAATCACTGTCCCATGCCTCTGTCTCTAAACATGAGTAACACTGAACAGTGAAAGGTTTTCACAGTTGATTTTGATAAGAGTTATCTCCAGCTCTGTTTCAGTAAAGTAAATACCTAGCAGATTTTTCTTTTCTTTGATATGCTAGTTTTAGAATCACAGAATAACCACGTTGGAAGAGACCCACTGGATCATCGAGTCCAACCATTCCTATCAAACACTAAGCCATGCCCCTTAGCACCTCGTCCACCCATGCCTTAAACACCTCCAGGAAAGGTGAATCAACCACCTCCCTGGGTAGCCCGTTCCAAGTGCCCAATGACCCTTTCTGTGAAAATTTTTTTCCTAATGTCCAGCCTAAATCTCCCCAGGCAAGGCTTGAGGCCATTCCCTCTTGTCCCGTCCCCTGTCACTTGGGAGATGAGGCCAGCACCCTTACTTAGTATTCTCTTGGAGCACCTGCATGCACATAAATTTTGGAACTGATCACTTCTAAGAGAGCTTAGACATATCATCAGAGGTAATTTAGTTATTTTATCTTAAAATAAATATCAATGCTCTGTGTCTCTAACACTGTTGATTTATGGTCCTCAGAATAATTTTGCTGTCTTGCCAATAATCCATTCCTAGTATATGTTTTAGAGGAATGTGTTTTGAAACATAACCTTTTAGATTAAAAGCATCAATTAAATGGGGTAAATGTGCTATAATTGTAACAGAGATGCATGGATAAGTTGCAGAGAAAATTAACTTAAAAGCTAATTCTAAACACTTAAATGTCAGTTTAATTATTAATGGAAAACCTACTGTTTGTAACAGGTGATGAAATACACCTGTAGTTATTCGTGTGAAAATAAGGAAGTGCTACATGTTTTGTTATTTTATGTCCTCTTGATTATATATATAGTCTACTCTAGTAGGGACTTTCTCTGAGGCTGACTGATCAGTCTTCATGCCTTTTAATGTATGAAATATAGACTTTGAATGCCATGACATAAACAGTTTCTATTCTAGCAGAAATTCATGCTCTACATATTTCCATTGCACTGTATCTATATTTAATTGCTGTATATCGGTGTCAAATAACGTGCACATTAAATCCTAACATTTGAATAAGCAAATATTAACATGTCCGTATTGGGTTTATATGGCAAGGTTTTGGTAGCAGGAGGGGGGTTACAAGGAGGGCTTATCTGAGAAGACACAAGCTACATCCATGTCTGGCATGCCAGCCATTTCCAAGACGGACCCACCACTGGCCAAAGATGAGACATTTGGTGACAGTAGCACTTCTGTGATAAGATATTTAAAAAGGTGAAAAAACTGCTGCACTAGAGCAGCCAGAAGAGAGGAGTGAAAACATGCGAGAGAGACAACTCTGCAGACATCAAGGCTGGTGAAGGAGGAGGGGGAGGAGGTGCCCCAGGTGCTGGAACAGAGATTCCCCTACCTCCGGTGGTGAAGACCATGGTGAGGCGCGCTGTACCCCTGCATCCCATGGAGGAACCCAAACTGGAGCAGGTGGATGCCTGAAGGATACTGTGGCTCCATAGGAATCCATATTGAAGAAAGTTCCTGGCAAGACATGCAGCCCTGGGAAAAGGAACCCACAGTGGACCAGGTCTTCTGTCAGGACCTGTGAACCCACAGAGGACCCCCAACAGACTACTCCATTCCTGAAGGACTGCATCCCATGGAAATGACACATGCTGCAGCAGTTCATGAAGAACTGTATCCTGCGGGAAGGACTCACATTGAAGAAGTTCATGAAGAACTGTCTCCCATGGCAAGGACCCCATGCAGGTGAAGAGTGCCAGGAGGAAGGAGCAGCAAAGACAGCACATGATGAACTGACCACAAACTCTCTTGCCCACCCCTTTGTACCTCCACCCCTTTGAGGAAAGGAGGTATAAAATGCAGGAACAAAGTTGAGCCTGGGAAGAAGAGGGGGGTGGGGATGTGTTTTTACAGTTTGTTCTTACTTCTTATTATTCTGCTATGATATATAGAAAATTCAAGTTAATTTTTAATGCCTAGATTGTTTATTCTCCAATACGTCCATTGAAATGTTGTTCCATAAAGACACTTTTCTCTGGCTAGACACAGCCTTCTAATTTCCAAGATAATTTAATAATGACTAGTATAGCCATTTTCCCCACGTTGACATGGCCCTGTAACTTCTTGGCTTCCGTATGTTTATTTTTCTGATGTATTTAGAAAGCATAATCATATCCTTTTCTCAGCCTTCATTTTACTAGGGCAAAAAGGCCTAGAATCCTTTAATACCCACACCTAAAACAGGATTTGTAGTACTTTTGTTTGAATTCCTCATCTGTTTTACATCAACTTAATTTCTCTTGAACCAAAATGACCATGATTGATACAAACAGTATTGCAGATGAGACATTAAGGTCTTTTATAGTGACATTAAAAATTCTATTTCTATCCTGAAAAGATAAAGCCTGAAACATTTTTAGATTATCTTTGCTGTTTTTCAGAACCTTCTCGCTTCAGAGGTTTCTAGTCATCCTGTAAAAGATATATTTACCCATGTTCTTTTCCTCTGCTATTTCAGATTCATGCTCTGGATTGTGGCATCAATTCCTGTTGTTTAGCTTGAAGTTCACAAGCTATTGAATTTCATTTCATTTCTATTATCACCATCCTCAAGGTCATCAAATTTTTCATATATGGTAGAGAATTCCAATTCTTTTCTCTATGGATGACAACTCCAATTCTTTTAATGAGAGAATCTCATTAACCCGCTTCACTTTGTGCCAAGGACATCAGAAAGCGTATTAAAAAGATTAACCTCGTGACCAGTTCTAGAAAAGATCGACTTGTAAATGCTCCCCAAGCTCTTTCTTATATTCTTCAATGCATTTTTTTCACATTTTTTTGCTTTCCAGTTCTCCACAAAACTAAATATCTTGACCTTATGTGACTTTCACAAGTGTGGCACTATCTCAGTTGCTTAACCGATATCCAGAAAGGTAAGATGAGCCCAACTTTTATGGAAAATTAACATGCAGACTCATACCAGCAGGAACTTTAGGTTAATCCAGACTCATATATCCATTCTTTTTCATTTGCTTTTACATCAATATAGCATGACACACACAATTTTTTTCAGTATGAACATTTCAAGGTGCAAAAAGGTACTGGAATGGTAAAACAAATTGATAGATGAAAGGCAAATTAAAACTTTCTGTCCTCCTGAAAATGAAATGTGGGGGAGAAATGAATTAGTATACCATAAAAAAATAGAAACAGATCTAGGAAAAAATCAACTATTACATTAAATGTTTGGGCTGTATGCATAGTGTAAAAAATAAATTGCCTGGAGTATTAACACTTTTTTCACTAAAACTCATGCCAATATTTTTTTATGGAGTTATCTCTGAATATCAAGTTAAGATATTTAGCTGCTTACACAAAAGTAATAGAAGTATTTAGAAAGTCTCTCAAGAAACTTAGCATAACTGTCCATTTGCTGCATACAATATCTTAACTCCGTAAATTTACACAAAGGAATTGTTCCAGTGATAACTTCTGTGTGAAGTTTCTATTTAATGCAGCTGTCATGACCTCTGTCTGCAGTTAGCATTTCTGTCCTCTGCTAAAGAACACAGCTCAGGGGGAAAACTAAGGCCATATTGGCTTCCTTAGGGAAAATGAAACCCTGGCATGAGGTAACTCTGTCATCTCAGTAATTTCTTTAGATAATGAAAATTGCAAGGGGTTGTTTTTCCTGCACTATGAAGGACAAAGTAAATAATTAATTACAATGGGAAAGTAGCTACAGGAAAACCTCTTTACTAAAGCAAAAAAAAGGCCCTATTATTTATGAAATTTCCCTTTTGTCTGCATTTTACACTAGCATCATTAAATAATGGAAGATAAGTAGTTATGACCTTTAAACAGAGTTTGGAATAGACAGGTTAAATCTGCTTTTAAAATATTTTTTCTCCACCTAATGCTTCTTGCAGACTTCATTTTCTCTCTTTTACATGATAACAGTGTTCATTCAGTAGTAGATTAATGTTCTTATAAAAATAGGAGTAATTACATTTTTTTAGAAAGCGGCATAATTATAAGTGAAATTTTCAGTAATTACAGTTCAGTTGGATGAAAGGTTGAAAAACATAGCAAAGTGTATATATAAGGAGACGTAAAAGCAAACAAGCAAACAAAAAAACCTTCAGAACACAGGGAACTTTTCATATTCTTTTGTTAAGTGCTGAGGTCTATAGAACTTTTTTTTTTTAAGTTTATCATTATTTAAGTTCTTCCATAATCGCTAAGCAACTGAACATACTGTTCTTGCAGATGACCACATAGCCCTAGAAATGGAATTACTTTTCTTGTCACTTACAACTAAATGGCAATTAACAGTTCTAAGTTTGGGAACATTCTATCTCCACAGCTGGAGAAAGTAATACATTTTCTCCAGAATTTGCCAGATGAATCTCTGAATCATATCTAAGAATATCCAGTATATTTTTGCCCCAGTTTGGGGCAAACAAAACCTTTCAGTTCTTGCTACTGATAGTTTAGTAGAAGTGAGAGTGCCATGCAAGAAATAGAGCTGATCCTGACTGAGATTATTCCACTGTATACTTTTACAGAGGAATAAGTGAATTTGACAGCCAGAAGCAAAAGAACTTGACTAAAATATTAGGAGTAAGCAAATGAACTGCATTTACAGAAAAGTTTTTCCATTATAGGAAAAAACCAGTCAAAGCTCTATTACAATAAATTATAAATATGCTATTACTTTTGGGGAGAGAAAAGGAGACATCTTTTTGTGAGTTTATTAACAAAGAGTTAAAATACTTGGAGAAAGGAAAAGCATTTGTACTAACAGCACAGGCAGTTGTCTTGGTTTGATTCTGTTTATGCCTTTGGAAATGTCTAGCAAGCTTGCAGGCAATTGAAAGAAAGAAACATGATTTATAACAGATATAAAAAGTAAAGTTCCACCTTCAAGCCTGAGGGGAGGAAATAGGAATGTGGCTGAGCATAAACATACTTCACAGTTTGTGCTTCATTTCTTTTGGTGCAGTCCCATTGGCATCAATAAATAATCTATGGTGGAAGTTACCTTGTAACTGGTTCTTGCAAATTGTGTGATTTCCTTTAGAGCTGAGACTATAAGGCTACTGAACAGATCCCTGTGGGTCTCTGAGGACGAACAGGGATTTTTATGAGGAAAAAATAATAGTTTCTTCTGCACCAGAATTATCTGATGTTTTCTCAGTGTATAAATTATATCTCCTTCCATATACTGTGTACATGGATAAAGTCCGTGGATGCTGCACTGTGTACCAGGGCACACTAGTCATAATCATGTTCATATGATGTAACTTCTGATCCAGGTTTAAAGAGATTAATTGGGATCTTACCACTGATCAATGTTTTGCAGTTGCAGACTTCTATCAAATTCAAAAGGCACCTACTGTGCTTCTCTTTTGGGAAGATGTCAATCCAATTAACTGTTATGAGGTTCAGCACTTGAGATACGAATGTATTTAGTTAGCATTATTTTGCTAGTACATATAGCATCTGTGTTTTCTATTTTTACAGTTAATTAGGAAATGTTTAATTATGCAGGGTATGCAAGTAAGCACACCATTCAAATAAGCAGTGATATCAGTTGGTATTTTCCTGATTTATAAGTTCAAGTATTGAGACATACTACAAAAATAAAACTACAGGTAAATGTTTATAATAAATATTAATCTCTTTATAGTTCTGAATTATTTACCAACCTCATGCCAATAGGCTGAAGAGGTGTTTGAGATATAGAAATAATGAATTAGAAAAGTATACACTACAATGTGTTTTTAATTTTTTTGTCTAAGTTCTCCCAAATTTAGACTTATCAGTTGTATATTATGTTTATTTAGATTACATAATACCCACACTGAATAAGCAGAAGGAAGAATAAAAGAATTTGTGGAAGCAATGGCATAAAATCCAAAATGCACACAAGTTAATGACAAATAGGACTGACTTCAATAGGATAACAATTTCATTAATTATATTTGTAGTTTCAATGGATGTTTGCGATAAGTTTTGCTGAAAAATGAATAAAAATGGTAAGTTGCATTTAGAGTAAAAATATGTAAGACTTAAAAATTTTAAAGTTGTTGAAGTGTGAAATTTTATTTCACATGTTCTGATCATCAAAATTCTGAAACTTTTCAGCCAGCTTTATCATTTCATATGTTGGCAAGGAGATACCACAATTTAAATGTTACAGCGACATTCTTAGCTGAGATATCTTTGGAAGAGATTTTCAGTGAATACTGGAGGGTTTTTAAAGTTATTTTTAACTTCCTTTAAAATAAGATATTTGGAACATCATGGAAAAGGTACATTGATCAGGAGACATACTCATTAATGGAAAGAGGGATTTATTTTCTTTTTCTGCATATAACTAAAATAAACAATAGCCTTTGTTACTCAGAGTCCTGTAAAAGACTTTATATATGTTTTATGCAGTTTTCTGCAGAAGTAATCCAATAATTTTACCAGAGCAAATGCTAAAACTTGAAGCAGATTTTAGAAGGCTACTTCTGCCAAGTGACCCCCCATTTATTCTGAATAAAGCACTTCTTCACAAGACACAATAAAACAATTCTAGTACACAAGAATTGGAAAATGTCATATGAGGGAACATACAGGATGTGAAAATTAAGTTGGCTGCTGGGATTTTCTTTACATGAAGTGCTAGGAGAAAGCAAAGTAGTGATAATTCCTTGAGAAGGTGAAGCAATAGTTATCTTGGATTGGAAAGGACGTTTTTAAAATGTAGAGGCAGAAATGTGGCAGTTGCCTCTGACCTTTTATTTTTTCTCCATCTATGTCCAGATAGATTACTTTGCAGGAAGGTTAGGACAAATGCTGAAGATAATGTGGAACAACATCTGCATACAGAATCACAGAATGACACAAAATTTCTGCTCATGTTTCTATCAGTAAGTTCTTGTATTCTGAAGCCAGATACTTGAAAGATCTTCCTGTTTGCTTCCAACACAGATACCACAGCTGAAAGCTATTACATGCGTAATTATCAAATCAAGAGTCTGGCAATCTCCTAGCTTCATAATCATGGACTGCTCACAGTAGGCACTATGGGGTGGCCACCTAGTTTTGGAATATTATAGAGTTTACTTGAGTGGACATGAGCCCGGCCGTGCCAATAGACATCAGGGCCAGGAAGCATTATATTCAGTAAACACTGAACATTCCATGAGTTACTTGTAAGCACTGTATAATATCTTTCCATTAGTCCAGCAGGCTAAATTAATTGTGTGAATGTAGAGATGTGGTTTTAATACAAGTATTTCAGCTACAAGACTTCTCTTGGTTTCTTACAGTTTGTCTTTCATAGTAAATTTCTGGATAAACATAAATTGTCCCATAAGGAAGACTGAAAGATGCCTTGATGTGCTTAAAATTAGTAAAATACTTAATTTTAGAAGTCGGTATGAATGTTAGTGCAATCATTTATCTGAACAAAACATGCTATAAATTAATTTAAAATAATGCCATTTAGGTTACAAGTGGTACACGACAACAAATGTGTGAAAACTGACTACTTCCATTAAGTTTTTAATGCTGTAACTAACAAATAGGTATCAGTGGACTGGTGGTTTTGGTAGACCAGAGCCAGCTGACAGACACCCCGGTAGCCACTCTTTTCCCTCTCCTCAACAAGTCAGTGAAGAAAATACAAAATATTGTGTGTCAAGATAAAGAGAGACCACTTGCCAATTACCATCATAGTCAAAACAGACTCAATTAATTTAATTTATTGCAATTAAAATCAAGTTGTATATTGAGAAATGAAGACAAAAATTAAAACACCAACCCCCATCCTTTTCTTCCAAACTTCATTCCTTCATTCTGACTCTACCACCTCCCCCTGACTCAAGTGTCTCTGGGAAATGGGGAATTGGTGGTTGTGGCCAGTCCACAACAGCTCCTCTCTGCTGCACCTTCTTCCTCACGCTTTCCCCCTTCTCCAGTATGGGAGATTTAACGTGATTTCTGAAATTATGTTTCTACTGGGTATATACAACAGAAACAGAGTTGAAATTTTCTAAGCTGCAGATAAAAACTTTTTTTTGCTGCTCTTGATTTCATAGTTTGTTTTTGTTCCCCTACTTGTCTTAGTGGTTGTTACAGCCATTGCAGTGAAGAAAATTGGTTTAACTCTGAGAAGTCTGACAAGCTTGATAGCTAACAACAAGGAATCTGAATGTATAAGGTGGCAACCATTTCCTTTGCACTGAACTGTAGTATTTATCCAGATCTGTGTCCAGGAAAACACATAAAAACACTTCAACAAACAAGGGAATCAGCAGATCTTGAAAACCAATGTAAAGTTAATAGTTTCAACGTAAACTGCAGAAACTGGCCAGCAGATTGTTGAGGAGAAAACATGTCACCTAAAGTTTCAGCTTTCCAGTTCAAAGTTGATAGCTTCAGTCAATGAAGACAACCAATTAATTGTCTTGCTTGTATAATGATGAACTACCAGAAACTTTCTTTGAACTATTACTCAGCTGCTGAAATGTGTTAAAATGTGTCATGGCTAATGAATGCAGTGTGAGTGATTTGGAAGAGCTGTGACTTACAGACAACAAGGGCATCTCTCTTGCTCAAGGTGCATAAGTTTCAGCATCACTTATTTTCATGGGGTTATAGAATACATTGAAAGTTCACTATCAGAATTAAAGCAAAGGAAAAAGTAAGTATCTTTACATTGTAGGAGACTAAGATAAGCTTCAGCCATGTGATTATGTGATCAGGGAAAATACTATAACTTTTTAAAGGAATTTACACAATATTGAAATGCTTTTTACACATTAATGCATACTTTGCTTGTGTGTGTGTATATTGTAAGTTTTTGTTTTCTTTAGATGTCCACATATATGGGTTTATCTGAGCATAATCTAAACCAGCATCAGACTTTAAAGGTATTATTTCAGCAATAGGATATCTGCCTCTAAAGGATTAGGTACGGGCCATGCAGACAGTTTTGTGCTGCAGTGGAAACAGAAACCACCTCATTTGAATCCCAGCTTTGGAACTGTCATTCCAGCACAATCTGGTTTTCTGTCTATAGGACCCACCTAGAATGTGTAATGCCTATTATGGATTTGTATGAAAGTAGCTAGTACAAAGGAAACCTGAAACCTATCACACTAAATTTCATTCTATCTGAACTGTAACATAACAAATGCAAAGATCAAACTATACATGTGAAAACACTGATAAACCCTCTCAAATGCTAAAGTGACAGTAAAGAAAATAAATATGAAATAATATGAACTCGTTGTAGGCTTTCACACAATCAGAACAGTAATCTCAATCTATAATCCTCATGTGATCTAATCTGCTTTTATCTATCGGAAGCAATCATGCTAGGTCAGCTCATTCCAGCTATGGTTTGTGTTTGTTCTTTTCAATTCTGCTGGCTGAAAATGGAGGGGAAAAAAGCCAAAGTGAGTAAAAAATATTAAGCTGTCAATATTAAAAAGCTTTCCCTTTCAATGAATGTAAGCATTTTTAGAAGTCAGCAAATAAACTGGCAAAGTTATTGTGAACAAGACAACAGTATTTTGCTACTTGTAGAGATGTTAAAACTTTTTTTAATATATGACACCAATGAAAATAATCCACACAAATATGTTTCTAACTAAATGAGAAATTCCACTTCTCCCTCAAATTCTTTTCCTTAGCTTGCTTGAGGAATAATGATCAGACATAAGAGTGTGTTAAAGAACAGCTCAGACAGAAAAGGTAAATACGTGTGCACTGGCAGCCGTCCAGAGTGAGTGTGTGTGTGAGGGAGTAGGGCACATGGCAGAGGTTTCTGGATCAGGGCCAGATATGTTCTAAATCTCTTTTTGTTCATCTGCTGCCTGAAGTTACATTAATTATATTACTGATAGTTTTTAAATTAAAAAGAATTGTTTGAAATATTACATAATAAACGCAGTCAAGGACACCATCAAAGGTATAACACTGGTATATTCCTGCCCTGAAAATATTACTTTCCTTTGTAAAATACATCTTGAATAGGATAAACTTTATATAAGATGGTTACGTTATGAAACGGTATATGGAATCAAATTACCGTCCTGCTATGTTGAGATGGAATCACTGATTTTGCAATCTGTGTTTGGTATTAAGAGTTACACAAAATACTCAGTTGTGCCAGGGAGGATATGAAGAGATTAGAGAGACCAATATATCACAGACTAACCTCTTTGCTCTGGACATTCACAGGGACACAGGCAATTCTCATTCTACTGCTACCTGGAACCACTAGACAAGAAGTCAAAACCATCAAATTACAAGAAAAGCTGAACTTTAAGGTAAGCAATTTTTTTATCAGTTATAATTTTTCATATTCAACACCTTTTAAATTCATATTGTTTATAAATTTAAATGCCATTTATAATTAAAAAAGTCGAAAATGAAAAATACTCCTAGGAGCTGAACAGTTACTAGTAGCAACTAACTCACTTTTTGGTTTAAATTTCCTTAGTGGAATTCCAAAGTGATAGCACTGTTGTTTCCAACTTTATTTAAATCATGTTAAAACAAATAGTTCTAGCAAAGAGGTAAAAATTAGGGCATTATTAGGAGTTGCTTATTCTTTGAAAAATATCAAAAGACATAGTCTTATATAACAAAATCTCTCATCTTAATTAATTTTTTTACAAAATAGGCTAATAGTAGATAATAAGTTTTAATTAATACAGCCTGTATGGCTTTTTTACTCATTCCACTGGGAGATATTATCAGCTGCATTACCTTCTTAGTATTTCCAAAATATATACTAAATTTTTAGGATTATGCTAAATTTTCTATTTCTTGTATAGATTACCTATGCCTGACTGTGCTCTCTTAACAATGAGATCAGCAGTTCTGTGACAGGTTTTAGAGTGACATGAATCCTATAGACAAACAGTTAAACTGGAGCTTCACTCTATGGGGAAAGTTACATTTCTGAAGTTGTTCATGAACAGTGAAATAACTGTCATTCAAATTTTTTCTTCAGAAAGGGGAAGGCAAAAGAACTAACAATTTTGCTAATAAACAAGGATGTGAATAAAAACTGAAGAAAAATAACTCTTTCAACCCTAATATTGCATTCATAACTGTTGTTAATTCTCTGTAAACATACATAGAAGAGTGCTATACAGTTAGTCATACTGCTAAATGCTCTTTTATATTGCTCAAGCTCTCTAAAAATGGCCTTAAAATTACTGTCAAGTAAGTTATTTTGACCTTTTGTGAAGTACTGTGATTGTCATTGCTGAAGATATCTGCTACTTCTAGAAATTTCTAGTATCTTGGAACACAGTGAAGCAGCGTTTCATTTGCCATTAATTGTATCAACTAAGGAGTAAATTTGTACCACAAATTCAGTTTTGATGAAAATATATTAAGGGCACCAAGCATTGGTCTATTTAGAATTGATTTACAAAAACATGTCTTAAATGTAAATATGAAATGAGAGTTCTTAAACAGAAATCAATAGAAGCTGAGTGACAAGAGTAGGAGTTTGGAATCAACTGACCTTTGAAACTCTAATTTCAAATTTATATAGAAGCCTGTTAATCCTGTAAGGGAAATCTTATGTTTATGCTTACAGTATTTGGCCAAGAATACTAATTTTTATTTATTGTAGGTTTTGTGCACATCTTCTTTTTTCCCTTCCTTTTTTTCTACTCAAGCTTCCTATGGTTTTCCTTACTGCCCATAGGAAATTTGAGAATAAGAACAGAAAACTACTCAGTTGGTGTCCTAGGCAGATTAGAGCAAAAACACAACAAATAAGGCAAGGTGATAGTCCTCATGTATTTGTTTGATCCCTATGGTGGCAGAGGAAAGATTTCTATCAGCTGAATAATTCAGAACATCTATTGCTTTACCAAAAATAAGTGAGTGAGTGAGTCAGGAATGTATGCTGAGGAGTTAGGGAGGAACTTAGCTGGGAAGGGATTTGAAGAAAAAAAAAATGTACCTAGTCCTTGGGGAAGCACTGAATCAGGATCATGGAACATACAGATACAGAAGATACAGAAATAGCTGTATATTTAAACCTGAGACTACTGGCAGTTGTTAAGTTTTGGTCTCTTAAGAGTTTTGATTTGCTGCTCCAGAGTTGTTTCTGGAAGAAAAAATCTTTAGCAAATGTGGAATGTTGGCTACAGTATAGATCTTTTTAACCTTATTTTACTTCAAGAATTTTTAGGTCTGGGGTGGACAGTTAATAGCAAATACAGCTGTATTAGAAATTGTCTATGAAATTTTGGTATGTAAATGAAACTGGGAGAGAGTCACTTCTTTAACACAGAGGAAAATATTTACATTAATAGGGATCGTCTTTCGTTATGTTTTGCTGCAAGCAAACTCAGAAAGTATTCTACTGGAAGGCCTAAAAAGCATCTAGATCATATTTTACAAAGACAAATCTTAGATTTAAAAGTCATTTTTCTAGGTCAACAGGAAGAAGCGAGAACATTTGTTTATTTAGCACAGACCCTGAAAGTGTATACTTTCTTTAAATCTTTGCAAAAAATCTATGTTTTTATGATAAAATCTTTTAATCTTCTGTACAATCAAGACAGGGCAGTAATGAGCAAAGCTGAGAACTCTACAAGGTCATACCTCACCTCTCCTGACAGAACCTGGGGGAAGTGCTTTGCTACTCTTTGATTCTCTTCTTTCTGTGGTTTCTGAGTTATAGCTGATTATTTTTACTTATATTTTTGTAAATGTAGTACAAGTGTTAAGGGAATTAGATGGAATGATGACTGGTAGATACTCCAGGGCAGGGAAGAAGGAAGGATAAGATGAAAGGGGGGAAAGGACCTGTGTGGGAGGGAATATATGCTTGTTGTAGCTGAAATTATAGACTCACCTCTCTTCATATCCCCAGAACTTCCTTGAGTGAATTAGTTCAAAAACTTTAGGAACTCTTAAGAAACTTCACTGGATTGGCTACAAATCCAGAAATCTCTGCTATGTGAGTCAGTTCTTTTAAAGTTCAAAATTCAAAAGCCATTTGAACATGATAATTGGGTCTAGGTGTCCCTGCTGGAGCAAGGAAGTTGGACAATATGGTCGCTTTCAACCTCAGACAATCTGCTGTTCTGCAAACTTTCCATTAAATCCATAAAAATTCACTTCTTCCATCTTGCCCATGAGTAGCTTGACCACCTTTCAGAAGTAGCATTTGAACCAGTTCACATAATCCTTTCCTTCTACGCCTTAAATTGTTACAGAGACTTTTCTGCGAAGCCTAGAATGTATTCTTGATCTTAAGTGTGGGTGTCATTTGCACTGGATGTATTGGTCAGGGTCTTACACAATAAGGGAAAAGAGCACTTACAAGAAAGACATAAACTTTACCTTTCAAGAGACTTAAAATGAAATTCATCTGAAGGCATAAGGGCATCTGAATTTTAAACTATCTGGCTGTCTGACTCCCCGTTTAGCTAATGGAAGCTCACATAACGCTGGTTAACTTTCTGAAGTATGCACTGCTCCCAAGTCATGTGCTCACAGGTAGTTATGTAATGCCATTTAATAAGCCTTACATTAGGTCTGGCAAATATGACGGAGAATTTCTAAAAGAAATTTTATACCTTATAAAAGATCATCTCTCTGCATTCGCAGCTGAAGTTTAAGTAGCATATAATGTGTTTATGCAACTGAATCCCATCTGGTGTTCCCCTGACTCCTCCTATATGGTTTATGGACTGGCTTTCCTCCAACTACAAATGGAGTCTGAACGCTTATCTCACATGTAGAGTCTGTATGTAGGTACTTAAAAGTAAGCTTCCTAATTTAGTCAAAACCTAGCCTTGAATCTAATTGCTTAGTGGAAAAATGCTGATAAGGATTTCGGTAACCTGAATGCATATTTACAGAGAAAAAAAAACTGTTAAGAGAAGTGACCTCAGAACTCAAGGGAGTTTTCCTCCTAGTCCACTAGAGATAAAGATACAGTGATTCCCTGTTTGAAGTCCACATGGTAGTGAGGCCAAGCATATGTCAGGACACACTAAACTACTTCCATAGCACAGACCTGGTCAATAGACAAATGCAGTCAGAAAGATAGTGCCTTTATATGTGGTGCATGCATACAATCAGATCTCATATAAACATGGACCTTCTGTTTTATTTAACAGTGAGACAATCTTGATTTTATTTATCTCACATAAAATAGTGTGCTTTGGCACATACAGTAGCATGATATTCTGTGTGATATTAGAATTATGATAAAGGAGAGAAAGGTATTCTACTCTTTATGCACTCAACTACATCGACATGGGCAGCAATGACACCACCAAATGAGACTCTGAGATTAGCAATTGTGCCTAGAGAGCTCTGGAGTCAAGAATAAACAGCATAGGAGTCTGAGTCTTATTCTCAGTCCTGATGATGAAGATGAAAGACTTGGGTAAGAGCAGATGCATATTTCATGAGATCACAGGAATGTCTGGGATTTAGTGGGTTCACTCACATTCCTTGTGTGCTGAGATGGATGGAAAGAAAATCTTTGAGAAAGGTAGGTAGAGGTGAAGAGAAAGAGGATTGCTACTGATGGAAAGGAGCAGCTTGAAAGTGTGAAGCTTTTTGTTGTATGGGCAACTGTGTTGAGAACTTGCAGGTCACTATCACAGGAGAGGCCAGTAAGAGTGACATCGTGGTGGGAGTATATTACAGACCCTCCAAATCTGTGTGGACAGCCTTCTTAAAACACTTTACCAAATTCTGTATGTTACAGACTCTGTTTCTCACAGGGGACTTAAACATTCCTGAAACTTGACAAAAAGGTAGTACAGCATGACACAGGCAATCTCAAAAATTTCTGGAGGATGTCACGTGTAATATCTTAATACCAGTGCTGTATGAGAGGTGATGTTCTCCAGGACATTGCTATTTTGAAGTGCTTGTTGGGGATGTGATGACCAATGACAGACTTGTTTGTAGTGACTATGAAACTGAAGAACTTGAGATCCTGAGGGGAATGAGAAAAGCAGAAGACAGATCCTAATTTCAAGAAAGTGGGCTTCAGCTTAGAGAACTGGGAGGTATACTTGTAATCTGGTGGGCAGCAGTATTGAAGGAAAAGCTTTCATGAGAGTTAGCAGATCTTGAAGGACAATCTCCTCCAAACAAAAGGATGATCCATCCTAGTACTCACAAAAAAAATGAATGGACAGATCAGGAGCCCATGTTGGCTGAACAAGGATGTGACTATGGTCCAGTGCCAAAAGAACATTTATATAAATGGAAGTGCAGGCTGTGAAGGAAGAATTTAGAAACATTGTTTTGGTATGAAGGGATGGTGTTAGGGAAGCTAAATAGTGAAATAGGAACAAGTCAGTGATCTGAGTAATTTCAATATATACAGATTCTTGGGACTAGAAGGGATCATCTGTGAGTACTAAGAGATTTGCCAGTGTCATAGTGACATTACTATCAGACATCCCTGAAGGGTTGTGGAAACTGGGGATGTTCCCTGGTAGCTGGGGAAAGGAAAATACCACAACCATCTTCAGAAAGGGCAAAAATGAGAACAGTGAACTAAGGACAGGTCAGCCTCACCTTGGTTCCTAGAAAAATCATGGAGTGAGTCCTCTGTAAACCATTTCTGTTCAAGCAAAGAAGGTGGTTAATGGAAATAGCCAGTATAGATCTGCAACAGGTAAATTACTCTTTGGCCAAGTTGATTGCCATTTATAATTTAAAAAAAAAGTCTGTGGATGAGGCGAGATCAGTGATATGGGTCTTTAATCTTGATTTAGCCATGCTTTTAACATGATCTCCTATGAATCCTTGTATCAATGTTGAAACTTTACAGTTTAGATAGGTGGAACACTAAATTATGAAAAACTGCCTGAATCACTGGGATCAGAGTATACTGGGTAATGATTTGTACTATGTGTGGAGGTCAGCTCAAGTGGAGCTCTCCTGGGGTTTGTCCAGGGACTTATCCTGTTTAATATATTTATCAGTGATCTGGAGAAGGAATGGATGCTCACCAAATTTGTGTGATACCAAAATGGTGGATGAAGTCAATGTGTTCTGTGGCAGTGCTGTCATTCAAGGAGACCTTACAAGGCTGGAGGAATGGGCTGACATGAATCTCATGAAATTCAGGAAGGATTTGTGTGAAGTCCTGCATTTATCATAGAATCAACTGGTTGGAAAAGACCTCTTGGACCATCAAGTCCAACTATTCCTATTTCATAGCCAAGAGAATATGGGAACTGAGTATTCTTTTCTGCTCAGCATTTGTTAGATTGCATCTGGAGTGCTGTGACCAGGTTTGGCTTCCTCAACATAAGAAAGAGACTGACAAACTGGGACAAGTCCAGTGGAAGGTTGTCCAGAATGTTAAGATGCTGGAGCATCCGACCTACGAGGAGAGGCTGAGATAGGTTTGTGCAGCTTTATGAATGGAAGGCTTAGGGTGAATCCTATTGCCATCTCTAGGTTCCTGATGCAAGGAGACAGAGGAAATTCATAGGGTGCATAGTGAAATGATGAGAGGTATCTGAGGCAGGTTGCAAGAAAAAAAAGAAAATACTGATCATATATAAGGCTGTCCAGAGAGACTGAAATTTCTGTCTTTGGAAATACTCAATTTAACTGAAAATAGTTCTGAACAATCTAACCTATGTTGGCCTTGTTTTGAGAATGGAGTTGGACTAGGTGACCTCCACAAGTTCTTTTCCACCCATTCTGGGTTTGGACTTAAATGAAAATCAAGGTGTTTGGGATGTAGATATGGTTTTCTATGTTCCTTTGTGAGCTAGGAGCTATTTCTAATGTCAAGAGTATAAACCCTCTAAGTACATAACTGATGAAAAGAGTAAACTTTCTTAGTCTTAAACAGATACAATTTCTGGGATAAAGACTTCATTTTACATGAAATGAGTAGTATCCAGAACTCATTCTAAGAGGGACTTTAGACATCAAAGATAATTTTTTTTTTCCTCTTCAATTCTACCACAGAGCCAGTTGGTGGCTCATGCCAGAAAACCTAGTTAACATGTATTTGACATGGTATACAATGCGTCACTCAATACATGGTTAGCAACAGTCAGTAGCCATTTGAACTGTGTCCTCTGCACCCCTGTTTATCATTCTATGTGTGAGACCCTAAAGATGGATTCAAGTGCTTAACTTTAATATCTTATCCTTGGAAATGATGGCCTGGCCAATATTTAGTTATATATGATACTTAAAATAAGGCAGGTTTCATCTCAGTAATTCTATTTTAAGTAAGAACAATGTAATATAAGTGACCTGTGTCCACTCCTCTCTTCCCTCATGGATTAAACTTATTCAGAAAAAAAACAAACAACTATTGTGTTTAAACTGAAAGCCTGTGCTTGTGGCACAGGCAGAACCTGAACATAACCCCTATATGTGCTTCACTAACAAGACTTTCCCCTGTTCAGCCTATGAAGTTTTCAGTTTTAAGCACCTACTGGGTTCACGATACGAAAGAGAAAACTGCTAGGGGAACTAAAACTTTCAACACTTTCACCTCACCAATAACAATCCTAAGAGAAAGATCCTGAGCATCTCACTGTCACATTTACTGATGCAAACCTAATCGAATTTACATTATTCTAATGGGATCTATCAGATTTTGATGCTTCTGATGGTTCAATAGCTTCTTAGTCTCTTCCTAACCGAATACTTTTGCTCTTGAATTGTAGTAATCCTAATTATGATTGTTTCAATGTACAAGCAAATAAAAATGGAGCTCTTTGTGCTGATGCTTGCACCACTGCTGGTTTTACTCAACTGCTGCAGGTGGACAAGCTCAAATTAGAGAAAGCATCTGGACAATAACAGGATAAAAATACCTATTGTTGTTGTTGCAGATGCTTTACGACACAGGCTATGAGTTTAAGGCTTTTTTGTCCCATTCTTCAGTTTAGATGCAAATCACTATTTGTGTACTAGAAGCACTGATTGCAAATGATCATTTTTAACATTATGACTAATCTATACTGTGGGAGTCCATATTGTGAGCATATCAGCAATGCTGTGCTCTAGGCAATATGTAGACATTCTTGCTTTGTTTAAGCAAGTAAATCTTGTGAGATTGACAGGATAACTTAGACAGGTGTCTACGCACTGGCTGTCCACTGGATTAAAATGCATGTACTAATCCTGTTTCAACTGGACTGATGATAATGAGGCTAAAACACATGCATTTGCAGTGGCTGTTAAAATTTTAATAATAAATAGGATAATGTAATATTAATAATATTGTATCAGAAAAAAACCCAGATATTCAGGAACTCTAAAATACTGAAAATAATCTTGCTCAGGGTATTTTCTCTTACCTGGGAATTTTTATGCTATAGTCAGTCTTTTTTTTCTTAAATTGTTTTTTCTTGCAGGATCTCCGCAAAACAGTAACTCATTATTCTGATGGTTTTGCAACCTGAATATACAAAGTGATGGAATAGAGAACTCTGTGTAAAGAGAGAAAAGTAATACATATGTGAACAGAAGCACAATACACAAAGCTTTGCAAGGTATGTTGTTATCACCCTTTCCTGGTTGTTTCGCTGACTAGTAAGATAGGCGACACTAGAGATTTATTAGGATCTTGAAGAATGTTTGCTGTGCAACCCTTATATAGACTTCGGTTGATAAATAGATAAGAGTAGTTTTAGTACAGAATTAGTACTCGGGAGAGAAGAAGCCTTACTCTCCTGTATTCTTGTTTCAGAAGACAGAACATGCTTTCAGCCATTTTATGCAGACTCTGTCTGCATTTGCTTCCACTCCTTAACATGTATTTCATACCGCCTGCACAGTGAGCCACCTACTATACCAGGCAAATACAGGTGCACATACAAACATGTACTTTAAAGCATTATGTGCTTTTGGCTTACACATTTATATGGATATAATTTATGTTATATTTAAAATTATTACTTCCTAGGTGATGCACAAAATTTTCCAGAAAACAGATTCATACCCTTTTATATTATCCTTTAACAACTTAATCAGTTTTTTTTTCTTTAATTGGATGACTTCCATTCACTATACTGATTTAACATGATTTTGGTGTGTCCCACCATTTAATGTCTGGTGCAGTGAGCTCATTTGCATTTTGAGATAGTGACTAGAAGAGGACAAAAAGCATAGCTGTGCAATTGACTGCACTGTTTATAAATTTTAATACATTTATCAAATGTATTGTTTTAACTGTTTGGAAAGAACTATCATAAAGAGGCATTGGTCATCCTGTATAGCAGATTGACTCTTAGATGCATCTTAGCCATCCCCTTTGAACTCAAAATACCTTCCACAGTTGTTGTAGCTCTGAAATGAGAGTAGGTAAATGTAAGAGGGGCATAGTAATATTTAGCTAGGTATTTGTAAAAATTAGAATATGAAATCATTAACATGTAATGCACTATAAATATGTTTATGCAAATTTTAGCTCCTCTTTAACTTTAACTTACTTTGTGGTACAGATCAGTGCAGTCTCTCTTAATCATTAATGATTAGCACACCTTCTTCCTCCTTCAATTTTATCTGGGCATAATGCCAGACATATTATTAAGATATAAGAGTTTTCCTTCCCCTCCCATTTTGCCAGCTCATGCAAAGGTTTTACTGACCTCTTATTCCTTTCTTCTGATGATCTTAGCATTACTTCTCCAAATTCAATGCACCAAATGGCTTTTTTTTTTTCCTTCCCTTTAAAATGTAGAAAGTACATCTATACTAAACAGTTTACTGATGAGAAGATTGGATGTCTTCAGTGTTGTTAACCAGAAAATTAACTTGAAGCACTCATTTTAGGGCTGAAGGTACACACTTAACTGAGATTCACTTGCTGCAGATCAGATTCAGCACTGGCAACTAGTGACCTTGTGCTGCTTCTGCCTACTCGGCTCTTACTTGAACTGGCTCCTCTGGAGATTTGATGGATCTAGTTGGCATATCAAACAGGTCAGGTCCAGATGAAAGTACTGTGTTACTGATAACAGTGTGGTCCTTAGTCTGAATGAAGTTACATCACTTCAAACACACTGCACCTTTGTTTTGCAGGGATAATAATACTATGCTTGAACTTTATATTGTAAAATATATAAATGTCTGTAGATTGTGCCGGTCTATTTCAGACTCAAACAGATATAATGAAAATTTAACAAAAACTGTAAGTGAGCCCTCAAAGGGTATGTTGGATTTGCCTCTGTTTATGATTATCCTTTTTATATTGCCTAGAATCTAAGGGAAGGCCACTCGCTTTTCTGTCCCTACTTCTGAATTTATATTCTATTTTGCATGCATTTTTTAAAAGACTGTTTTATCTCTGAAGGCTTTAAATAATATTTTTTAGTGCTAGTGATTAAGACAATACATTTTTTTAATAAGGCTATTAATCCTAATGCCATTAGGCTGTTTCTTGCACATTAGACATCATGACTTTTGAGAAAAAGGCTGATTCATTTGACAACTTTTCTTCCTACAACACAACGTTATGCCTCATTAGTTTGTGAGTTTCATTGGTAACACCAAAATGAGAGACTTAGTCTCACTTTTGGACAGATTGTGAAGTATATATGGAGAAAGACGTGGAAATTATGGAAAGTAGGGAAAAAGAGTCCTGCAGTGGCACTTCCGGGATCGGTAACAATTGATCACAGATCACAGAATAACCAGGTTGGAAGAGACCCACTGGATCATCGAGTCCAACCATTCCCACCAATCCCTAAATCATGCTCCTAAGCACCTCATCCACCCTCACCTTAAACACCTCCAGGGACCGTGACTCAACCACCTCCCTGGGCAGACTGTTCCAATGCCTAACCATCCTCTCCGTGAAGAATTTTTTCCTTATCTCAAGCCTAAATCTCCCCTGGTGGAGCTTGAGGCCATTCCCTCTCATCCTGTCCCCTGTCACTTGAGAGAAGAGGCCAGCTCCCTCCTCTCCACAACCTCCCTTCAGGTAGTTGTAGAGAGTAATAAGATCTCCCCTCAGCCTCCTCTTCTCCAGGCTGAACAACCCCAGCTCTCTCAGTCGCTCCTCATAAGATTTGTTCTCCAGCCCCTTCACCAGCTTTGTTGCCCTTCTCTGGACTCACTCCAGAGCCTCAACATCCTTCTTGTGGTGAGGGGCCCAGAACTGAACACAGTACTCGAGGTGCGGTCTCATCAGTGCCGAGTACAGAGGGAGAATAACCTCCCTGGACCTGCTGGTCACGCCGTTCCTGATACAGGCCAATATGCCATTGGCCTTCTTGGCCACCTGGGCACACTGCTGGCTCATGTTCAGTCGGTTGTCAACCAACACCCCCAGGTCCTTCTCCTCCTGGCAGCTTTCCAGCCAGGTTTCTCCTAGTCTGTACCTCTGCTTAGGGTTGTTGTGCCCCAAGTGCAGGACCCGGCATTTGGCCTTGTTAAACCTCATGCCGCTGGTCTCTGCCCAGCAGTCCAGCCTGTTCAGATCCCTTTGCAGAGCCTCCTGACCCTCCAGCAGATCAACACTTCCACCCAGGTTGGTGTCATCTGCAAACTTGCTAAGGGAGGACTCAATGCCTTTGTCCAGGTTGTTGATAAAGACATTAAATAGGACTGGACCCAGGACTGAGCCCTGGGGAACCCCACTTGTAACTGGCCTCCCGCTGGATTTAACTCCATTTACCACCACTCTCTGGGCCCGGTCATTCAACCAATTTTTCACCCAGGAGAGTGTGCACTCGTCCAGGCCAGAGGCTGACAGTTTCCGAAGCAGAATGCTATGAGAAACTGTATCAAAGGCTTTACTGAAGTCCAGGAAGACCACATCCACAGCCTTTCCCTCGTCCAAGAGTTTAGTCACTTGGTCATAGAAGGTGATCAGATTACTCTGGCAAGACCTGCCTTTCATGAACCCGTGTTGACTGGGCCTGATCACCCGGTTCTCTTGCAAGTGCTTCATGATCGCACTCAAGATCACCCGCTCCATGACTTTCCCCGGTACCAAGGTGAGGCTGACAGGCCTGTAATTCCCCGGATCCTCCCTGTGCACTTTCTTATAGATGGGCACGACATCAGCCAGCCTCCAGTCCAGCGGAACCTCCCCAGTCATCCAGGACTGTTGGAAGATGATGGAAAGGGTTTTGGCCAGCACATCCACCAGTTCCCTCAAAACTCTTGGGTGGACTCCATCCGGCCCCATAGACTTTTGGGCATCTAGCTGGGCAAGCAAGTCTCTAACCACCTCCTCTTGGACCTTGGGAATCTCATACTTCTCATCCAACCCTTGGGGTTGTGCACAGAGGGAACAATTTTCCTTACTGTTAAAGACTGAGGCAAAGTAGGCATTGAGCACTTCAGCCTTGTCTTCGTCCCCTGTTACTGTTGTTCCCTCTGCATCTACTAGGGACTGGAGATTCTCCCTAGCCCTCCTTTTGCTGTTGATGTATTTGTAGAAAGACTTTTTGTTGTCTTTCACAGTCTTGGCCAATCGCATTTCTAGTTGGACCTTAGCCCTCCTGACATTTTCCCTGCACGTTCTCACTTCCTCCCTATAGTCCCCCCAGGATGCCTGCCCCTTCCTCCAGAGGTCGTAGACCCTCCTCTTCCTATTGATGTCTCTTAGGACCTCCCTACTCAACCATGCTGGTTTCTTACCCCTCCGGCTACTTTTCCGGAACTTGGGGACGGCTTTCTCCTGAGCTGTTAGGAGTTCCTTCTTGAAGAGCGCCCAGCCCTCATGGACACCTTTGCCTTCAAGGAGCGACTCCCATGGGACTTTTCTGACCAGCCTTCTGAACAGCCCAAAGTCTGCTCTCTGAAAGTTGAGGGCGACTGTTCTGCTAACCTCCTTCTTCATTTTACCCCACACTGAGAACTCTATCATCTCATGATCGCTTTGCCCCAAGCGTCCTCCAGCCTTCACATCCCCCACCAGTCCTTCTCTGTTCACAAACAGCAGGTCCAGGAGGGCACCTCCTGATGATTTCATTCTGTTTCATAAGAAAAGGTACATGTCACAGAACTGTGAAAAGAGCCATTTTCCACAAAATCCCCTAAGATATCTGAAATCATAGTAATTTTAAGGTGACGTCCTTACCTTCAGTGAAGCCAGTAGTGAACTTCTCACCAAAGGTCATTTCTCATCCTGCATCTCTATTTGGGCTCAGTTTACCTCCTTAGGCATTGTATGTTTCTTTCCTCCTATCTTCTATTACAGGAGATGTTAACAGTGAAATAGGAACGGATATAGCTTTAAGCAGTAAGCACTAGCAGAACTACTGTTTCCTCAGTTTCAATTGTTTTATTGAGTGAGTTTAATGTGTTTTGATCTCACTTGTTTTGTCTGTATCTATATCTGACATATGCCATCTGTTTTTAAACAGAAGATGACTTCTAAGTCTGAGTCAAAAGATGTAGTTATTTGTTTAGCATTGAATGAAGAAACATAGGGAGTATGAGTTTTTTTTAGACAAAAATGCACTTGGGAACTTAATAAACTTCCAGACTACCCAGCAAACAGACAGGAACATCACCCTCCACAGAATATTTAAGTACACGTGTATATTTAAACGCATATGAATGCTTACACTAGTATGTATCAGAAAAGCAACTTTCACTGATTAAACCTCTTCCCATCTTCGCTGAGCATTTGCCTTCTCCTAAGCTGCAGCACTTTGCATAACTATTCCTACCTAGGCAGACGGTGATCACTTGTGCTAAATGAATACATATGTGGTTTTGCCTCCCTCTAAATCTCTAGCTGAAATCTGTATCTTTTCTTTACATGCCAAGTGAACCTGCCTTTGTTCAGCTTGACTGTGTTGTGTCACCTCTTTCACAGGCCTCTCTAGTGTCTTTACCTAGAACAGTGCATCCACTTACACTCAAGTCATGCTACTCCATTTTGATGATTTTCCCTCTGTGTCCCATCACGGCCTCTGCTGAACTGTTCTTTTGAGGTGTAACATAAAGACACTTGAGAGAAAAGCAGATAACCCCCAACTGCTAAAGTTTCATCATTTATTGTGGACCAGTACTGCAAAAAATGGTTTCCAATTGTCACGATACAAGAGTACTATAAATATTTGGACAACATCCTTACGTAGGTCATTTTGTGGGCTGGTCTGCATATGTCTGTGTATGGGGAAAGAGAGTTACGATGCTACAGAAGGAGAAAAGCTAGAGCATCAAATGCTGTCACATTCTTGTAGCTAAAACAACAGATATTTGTGAAGATCTAGCTGTTTATCAAACACACTGGGATACAGCCACAATTTACTAAGGTCTCTAGGAAGGATTTGGGAAAAAATTGGCCACTAATCGATGAGGCAGGAAAATTAGTGGCAAAGCACTCAGAAAAGCCAAGGTACTTAGTGGCTTTTTGCCATAGCTTTTATGGGTGAGGTTTGTCCTCTAGTCTCCCAGGTCCCTCAGTCTAGCAGCAGAGCACATGGGAGTGAAGCATTTTCTTACTTTATGTAAGACAAACTTACGGACCACTTAAACCAGTTTTATGTACAGGAGTTTATGAGACTTGGTGGCATGGAGCAAAGAGTGCTGAGGGAACTGGCTGATGCTATTGCAAAGTCACTGATCATCTTCAACACGTCATTGGGAAAGATGCCTGATGTTCAGAAAAGAAGAAGCATTGCATTGGTCTTCAGGAAAGGGCACTCACAAGAGTGCTACAAGGCAGTTAGGCCAATGTGTCTAGTACCCTTCCTGGGAAGGTTACAGAGCAAATCATCCTGGAAGCCATGTCCACACAGATGACAGACAGGAATGCTATAGGAAACATGTGTTTACCTCATCAGGCTTTCAGCACGATCAGCTATAATATCCTTAGAGCCAAATTAATGAGACCTGTACTGTGGATGAAAACTAGACTGGACCATAAGGCTTAAACAGGTTGTGGTTAGTTTTCTCAAGTCTAACAGGTGGCATATTACTTATTGTACCTTTCTGACTAATAATATTTAATGTCCCTTGTAATGATGTGGGCAAAGGCATGGAACACACCCTCAGCAAGTCTGTGAATGATCCCAGTGCAGCGAACAGTAAACACACTAAAAGCCAGGCTGCTGCTTGCAGGGTTCCTAACAGGTAGGAGGCTAGACTGGCAGAAACTTTATGATGTTGAACAGAGGCAAGTGCAGAGACACGTGTCTGCGAAGGAATAACTGGAATGACAGGCTAGATCAAAAGCACCTTTGCAGAAAAATTCCTGATAGATCAGAGGGTAAGCGTGTTTCAGCAGTATGCCATTGTGATGAAAAATGCCAATGGCAGACCAGGCTGTGCAGCCTCCGAGTGGCCAGCAGGTTAAAGAAGGCGATTCTTCTTAAAGCATCAGAAGTTTTGAGATTGCATTAGGAGTACCGAGTCCAGTTTGGGGATCATTAGTCCTGGAACAACATCGACATTCTGGAGGCAGTCATCACTGGGTGGTCAAATACTGGGATAGGGGCCCACAAGGGTCTACAACCACCCTCCGTGGGACAATGCTACATAGTTCCATACACTAACCCTACCACTACCCACACAGACTTGCTCCCAGGGAGAGTGACCCATGTAGTGTCATCCTGCAGAGAGTTGTCCCATGGAGAGTTGTCTGCCGTGGAGAATTGGCCCTTTCTATCCCAGAAGGGCTGTGAAATCTCCATCCATAGAGACATTCAAAACGCAACTGTGAATGGCCCCGAAAATCTGACCTCATTGGCTCATCTCTGAGGGGGTTGCTTGGATGGATGTCCTCCAGATGTGCCTTCCACTCTCATAGAATCTTAGAATCATAGAATCACTAGGCTGGAAAAGACCTTTGAGATGATGAAGCACGACCATATCTGCCCACTACTAAATCATATCCTTAAGCACTTAATCAACCCACCTTTTAAATACACCATCTTTTAAATACCCCCAGGGATGGTGACTCAATCACCTCCCTGGGCAGCCTGTTCCAGTGCTTGATAAGCCCTTCTATGTAAGAATTTTTCCTAATGTCCAATATGAACCTTCCCTGCCACACCTTGAGGCCATTCCCTTCTTGTCCTATCGCCTGTCACGTCAGAGAGAAGACCAGCACCCTCCTCTCCACAACCTCTTTTCAGTTAGTTGTAGACAGTGATAAGGTCTCCCATCAACCTCCTCCTCTCTAGGCTGAGCAGCCGCTCTTCATAAGGCTTGTTCTCCAGCTTCTCCACCAGCCTCGTTGCTCTTCTCTGGACATGCTCCAGAACCTCAGGGTCTTTCCTGGAGCGAGGGGCCGAACGCTGAACACAGTTCTCGGGGTCTCCGTTACTCCGTGCTCTGGGGGAGCCCCGGCCGCTCGCGAGTTCACCCGTACTGGCGGCGGGAGGGAACGGGACCTCCGACAAACCACTAACCCCGCGCTGCGAGGTCCGCGGGCGCCTTTAAAGCCCGGGCGCGGGGCGGGGCGCGGGGCGGTGGCGGCGCTGCCTGCGCGGAGCATGCGCGGCGCGGTTCGGGGCAGCGCGGCGGGCGGCCGGCGGCGCTGCTCTTCCCCGACAGCAGCGGCAGCAGCAGCAGCAGCAGCAGCAGCAGCTTATCAGCATCAGCGAGCCCGGCCCTGGCGGGGGCCGCGGAGCTCTGAGCATCGCGCTGTGGAGCGGGGCAGCGCCCCGCTGCCTGCCCTGCTCCCCAGGGGAGAGGAGACGAGCGGGGAGCCGCGGCCATGGGCAACGAGGCGAGCCTGGAAGGGGGCGAAGGGCCGGGCGCTCTGCCCGAAGGGGCGGCGGCAGGCGGGGATGGCGGCGGCCCCGCGGCCCCCGGGCAGCGCCTGGTCCCTGCCGGGGTGGAGGCAGACCTGAGCCGGCTGAGCGAGGAGGAGAGGAGGCAGATCGCCGCTGTCATGTCAAGGGCGCAGGGGCTGCCCAGAGGGAGCCTCGCCAGCGCGGAGCCGCCTCCCATGCAAAGGCACGCACGGAAAATTCTCCTTTCTCCCGCTCTTCCCTTCCCTCCTCTGCCCGTACCCTCGCGGTGGGGCGGGGGGCGAGTCGCGGGGCGCTCCGGCCCCCCCCGCATCGGCATCGGGCGCTGAATTGATTATTCAGAATGCTGGCTGAGGGAGGGAAGGGAGCGGCTGCGCGGGCGGGATGGAGTCTGCACTCTCCAGCTTTTCCCACTCTGGTGGTTTCTAATAATAACGACAATCCTCGGTTCCGGTGGGCTGAACCCTCTCCCCTTCTCTCCCATCGCACGGGTAGTTTCTGTGCCCAGGGAGGGGGGAGATTTGTACAGAGCGTTTCGTTTCTGTCTCTGTGCGTATGCCTCACGGGTCTGGAGTGCCCTGCAGCCCAGGTAGCAGCCAGGGAAGCTCTCTTCAGGGCTGATGGGCTCTTCAGGCTTCTCCTGGAGAGATTCGCGTTGAATCTTTCAAACCTTCTGGGCATAATGTGTTTGCTAGCCATTACTCTGTCAGTTCTTAAGCAGTACAACTACCATTTGGCTTCATGAAATAGTCATGGATTGAGGAGGTCTGGTTAAGTCTGCTTTCCCCCCTGATTCCTTCCCCCATTTTTTCCCTTCCGTGTTTGTTGAAAAGGGAAAGAGAGGAGAGATAATGGATTAAATGGATTGCCACGGGATTCAGTATTGTGTGCAGTGATGGCTTTACCCCGTTGTAAAGGCTGGGCCCGTTTCCTTCCCCCCTTTCTTGCCCCTCAGTGGATTCGCTGCCCGGCGTGCAACAAGCCCCTTGCGCGCCCGGCCCGGCCGGCTCCGCGGCGCCGGGGCCCCTGTCCATGGTGCTGAACCCGCCCGCTTCCACCGGCTGGCTCCGCGGCGCCGGGGCCCCTGTCCATGGTGCTGAACCCGCCCGCTTCCACCGGCTGGCTCCGCGGCGCCTGGGCCCCTGTCCATGGTGCTGAACCCGCCCGCTTCCCCCGCCCGGCATCCGGCGCTCTCCGTCTGCGGGGCTGGGTGTGTTGTTTGCCTTGGAGGATGCTGAAAGGAGCCTCCTCGAGTGATTGTTCAACACGGTTCCTGTGTATTGACCTCACCCTAGATAAATGAATATCGAGTTTACATAATATAAGGTTTATATAAGTGAATTCTAAAGGAAGAAAAGCAAGGAGGGTGGGACCAAATTCATCCTTGGGCAAACTACTGAAGTCGTTGGGATTATACCTGAGAAGATGATTTCCCTTTTAAAAAAAAAAAAACAAAAAACCCCCACCAACAACTGGAAATCAAGTCCTCCTATTTCATGTCTTGCATTATTATTATACAGGTGTTAACCCTGTGTAAAATAGAATTTCCCATTCAGTTCAGGACTCTATAGATATTAATGGAAAAACAGAAACCTATTGATTATTCTGTGACACTGAGTTTTGATTTCCTTTTTGTATAGCAGTCTATGAGCAAAGACACAAAAACTTTAAATGTTTATTGTTTCATGCTAATGTTCCAGTAAAAAGCAAGATAAATGTCCTTGGAAGATTTTAGAATCGGCTAAACTCATTGCAGCGTGTATATTTGTGCATTGATAAATGGCTGCTTTCCTGTATTTATGCTGTCAGAAACTACTGTGGTCTTAGTGTACTGTACTTCCATTCTCCTTTTGAAATGAAGGTGCTCTGTATTAGTGAATTACACTTTTAACTTTTAGTCAGAATTGACATTTTAACATTCAGTGCAATAACATATAAAGTAGCTTTTCTTGTGGGGTTGTAGCAGTTCCCATCATACTGTCTTTGTGCCTGTCACACTTTAATGAGGTTACTACTTGTCTTTACTTTTGTGACTTTACTTACTCCTCTTGCCTGCCTCTTTGCTAATGAAATCTACCAAGAATGATGGCAATAATTATTAAGAACTTGAGCCAAATCCTTGGAGTAAGACTGTTCTAAGGACAAAGGATCAGCCTTTCCCAGACTTCAACTTAAGTAATGAACTAGCCTGCTGAGACTCATATTCTGTAGCTTCAAGCTTTTTTTAGTCTCTGTGGCCAAAGAAATTGGATGTGGAAAATACCTCTTAATGCTCTACCGCTGTTGTTCTCTCTCTCTCTCTCTCTCTCTCTCTCTCTCTTTTTTTTTTTTTTTTTTTTTTTTTTTTTAGTGTGGTTATGCTGGTACAAATGTTAAATGAGTAAAATAGTGATCCAGAAAGGAATTCTGGCTTCCAGTTCATGTAGCCTTCCTTTATGACAGTGTCCCTATTTTGCTGTCTGTTAGTGTTTTTCATGTTGATAACTGGATTTTTCCTCTTTGATTTCCATTATAACATCATCTGTTATCCATTCTTACCTTACTTTTATTCCCCTCCCAAAGTAACTGAAGTCTTAAAATGTGCAAATTCCTTATGATTGATGTAACAATTTTTGAAACTACAGACTTTTAAACAGTAAGTAATATATTCATCAGGAAGATAGTTACACCCTTACCACTACAAAATATACTGTAGCTTCTAGGACTTGTATAGGCTTCGAGCTTTTAAGTCTTCAAAAATGCGATAACTGGACAAACACAGTTATTACTTATTATGCATTTTAACATAAGCAGTTAAATCTAGAGTTCCTGAAGTGACCTACCTAAATAAAATGAACATTTTAATTCTTTGTTCTCTGTGTTCCAGTCTAGAGTTTGGGATAGTAGCACCTAGGGAAATCATTCTATCCTATTTCAGTTACTTTCCATCAGAAAACTCATGCTTAGGAAGTTTAGTGGAACCATACACATTCAATTTGTAATCAAGTTCCAGTTGTTCTCGCCTCATTGAAAAACTCTGTGTCAGTGTCCACTTGCTGAGGAATTGTTCCACATAATCTGAAATAATTAGATGACCAAACTGAATATACGAGCCATCTAATGAAGCTGTGTTGGGGTTTTTTGGTTTTTTTTGTTTGATTTTTTTGGGTTTTTTTGTGTGTGTGTCACATTTCTAAAGTATGTTTATGTTGTATTTTCTGCAAGAAATAGGTATTTTTGTTAATGCCGTCACTCTATTGACTTAAAAAAAAAGTAGTCACCAGGGATATGCATACAATTATGCATATCTTGTTTGTAGATATGGAAAGATCTAGCTGTCTTGGGATTATGTGGTTATTGCACTTCTCTCTGAGGCTGTTTAGACTGATGAATGGGGAAAATGACATGCCTTTTCTTCATATGCTTTTATAGTTATGGCATTCAAGAACTAGACCAATAGTCTCTGTTAAATCTTCACTTGTCTCCTAAATAAGCTTTGAATGTGCTGTAATATTCCTGTAAATGAACAAAGTTCAGCTCTGTGCATCAAAGCCAAAGTGAGGGAAAACATAGCGACACAAAGGAAAGAATTAGGTGAAGGAAGACTAAATGATTTTTCTTGTTGAGTCTGGGTAGAAGACCTTTTAATCATGAGTACCCCAACATTGTTTTAAAGGTTTAAAAGTAAGAACAGTCTTGTCAAATAATGACAATACTTTTTTTTTTTTTTGAGGATTTCTGCCTTTCTGGACTTAAATTAAAATCATTCAGTGTCAGTATGTGGCTGGTTGTAAAATTGTTCTAGAAAAGAAGGCTTTAACTTCCAGCTACCTAAAACTAAATGGAGCTATGTAAAACTAAATGGAGCAAGTTCTGGCATTTCACAGAAGTAAAATATCTCAAGAAGCTTGTCTTTTCAAGGCTTTCTTCCACTTATTAACCATGCTCTGTCTCCATTGCTTAGAAGCATTGTTATGTGTAAAGGCAAGACAAGTCTGGTGTTTAGAACACACCAGCAGATTTGCAAAGTCACTTGGGTTTTTTATTTCCTAGATCATGGGTTTTAGTCTCTTTTTCAAGTTCTGACATCTGATCATAGAATCATAGAATATTTTCGGTTGTAAGGGACCTTAAAGATCATCTAGTTCCAACTCCCCCTACCATGGGCAGGGACACCTCCCACTAGATCAGGCTGCTCAAGGCCCCATCCAACCTGGCCTTGAACACTTCCAGAGAGGGGGCAATTTATCAGGTGGAAATTTATGGAGCACATTATTTTGATAAAAGTGAAAGCTAGAGGAGACCTGTGTTCCAATTGGGATCCACAATTATTCTTAATGCACTTAATTCTTGTTAATGTCCAAGTTGAATTTCTGAAAGCAGTTTTAGTTTTAGCTTGCCTTTTATTAAATTCCATCCTCACACTGTAAGGTTTGGGCATGGTACCCTTGTTTCCTGACCTGAGTTTTAATACTACCATTGATACTTTTCATTTTTTCCCCTTATCACTCTTAACATTGTTGAATGAAACCTTTCAACATTTGGAACACTTGGAAACATGAATGCTGGGAGTGTACTAGACTGCCACGAATAGACTCATTGAAATGATTTCACTTAGTAAGCAGTACCTCTTTGGGTGAACCTGGAGTGCTTATTTAAATAGCAAGAAACAGAACTGCAGGCAGACCTACCTAGCTGCTAATTAAAGTATAAAAAATTTTCTTTTAACAAGCAAAAATGCCAAATATTTATAGTAATTAGATTATCATTGGGCTTTTCTGAATTATCTTCTTTATGAATAATGGCTTAATCAATGTTCACTGATGCTAGTGGAAACACACCTACTCACTTCAGTGCGTTCCACATTAAGGTTGTAAACTTCCTAGTATTATGGCCAATTTTACAAGAATGTGGAAGGGTAAATGGAGTTATGGAAGGCTGGAAATAGTTTGTTCTTAAGCATGTCACATGGAAATTCTTAATTTGCAAAAATGTCAGAAAGAAGATTTTGAGAAAAGGATATGTTGCAAGTAGTACAAGAACAGAATTAACTAATCCTTAGCTTTGTCCTTTTATATTGACATTGCTGGGTATGTAATGAGAACTCTAATTATTAATCAGAAATAGTAGTAAACCCATGATGATATTAACAGTGTAAAATATATTTTTGAATGTGTCTATGATACATGATTCCAGAGACTTTTGATAAAACTCTTGAACAGAATAGCTTGCTTATTTATTTATTTATTTATTTATTTATTTATTTATTTATTTATTTATTTATTTATTTATTTATTTATCAAGTTGAAGAATAAAGTTAAATGTAATAAGTGATTGTTTATTTTGCTCCTGAATGCTTAAGGAGGAATATCCTGTCTGGAAAAACAAGATCACAGATAACTGGATCTTTCAAAGTGAAAACTGAAAATTTTATGTTTTTAACACTGTTGTGGCACTGAAGAGAACATTCCAACAGAAGCATGGTGATAGCCCTGAATATAATACTTTACTACATCCTTTAGCAGTAGCATTGAATAAAATATTTTCCTCCAGATGCAGCTCAGTATAGCAGCAAGTTTTGTACTACACCACATATGAAGACATGATCTTGACTTTGGTTCCTACCAACCATTAGTTTTATTTTCTTCTATAAGGAAACAGTAAAATGTTGTTGTTGGAGAATTAGGAAAAATTACTGTGTACTGTGATTTACTTTTTATTGTTGGGCAGAATTCTTTGGATGGTGATGAGAGGAAGCTCTATAATAGTTCTGTTTAAACATAATAAAAAAAGCTTCAGGACTAATTCTGCTAATTGACATCTATTTCATTCAATTGAAAATTCTAATTTGTAAGTGGATGGGAGGCAAAGTAAATACTTTAAACAGAGGCCCAACCTTAACCTATCTGGATTTTAGGGTTTTTAAGTCTGTGTTGCATACCAAATTTTAAATAAATGAAAATTTTGTACAAAGAGCCAAACCACAAATACATAAACATTTCGTATTGTGCAGTATTTTTCTTGTATGGCTGTTCTTTGATCTGTTAATTTTCTGATATGCCTGTTTCTTTTATTCTTCTCTGTCTTTCCATGTTTGTATCCTAAGGGGTATAGTGGAGGGTTAGTGATTTGGATATAGGTAAAATAGGAAGCTGCATCTGTGAGTTCTTCAGATTTCTGAAGAGAAAATTGTTTGTTTAAACAGTGTTGTTCTATGAAATTATTTTCTAAATAATAAATCAGTCTGTCTGAATACTTGTATAAGCCTTTATAGAACAATAATTTTTATTTAAATACTTTTTACATGTTTTCTATGTTGTAAGCTTTGGTTTTGCTGAGAAACTTCACAGTGTTACTATAGCACTTCCAGGGTCACAGATGCATCTTATTTTATCTCATTTTTCTATTACTCTGCATTATTTTAATTCTATTATATTTTCTATCTGCAGACATCCTGAACTTGATACAAGCCATCATCCCAGGCAACCAAGTAAGCCTCCAGATCCTGGACCACCAAGTTTAAGTAAAAGCAGAACAGTAGATGTGCTGAAGACAGAACAACGGGCACCTGGACGGAGCCCTTCTTCTATTAGTCTAAGGGAATCAAAATCCAGGACTGACCTTAAAGAAGATCAGAAACCAAGTATGATGCCCAGTTTTCTCTCAGAAGCCAATCCACTGAGTGCAGTCACTTCAGTTGTGAACAAATTCAATCCTTTTGATTTGATATCAGATTCGGATGCAGCCCATGAAGAAGCTGGTAAGAAACAAAAAGCTACCCAAAAGGAGCAAGGGAAACCTGAGGAGCAGAGGGGCCTTGCAAAACATCCAGCTCAACAACAGTCTCCAAAGTTACCTGTACAACAACAAGGACCTGTCAGACCTACCCCTCAGCAAGCGGAGTCTTCCAAACCAGTGCCTCAGCAGCAGCAGCAGCCTGGGGAACCAAAGCAAGCTCAGAAACCACGCCCTGGTCACCCAGCAGACTCTAAGCAAGAGCAAGCAAGACAACCAGCCCAGCCACGAGGACCACAGAAATCTCAGCCCCAACAGTCAGAACCAACGAAGCCTGTTCAACAACAAGCTTCTGCAAAACCTTCATTAGGCTCAACAAAACCATCAACACAGCAATCAGACAATGCTAGAACATCATCCCAAGCACCACCTTCTCCAAAACCATCATCACAGCAGCCAGGACCTGTAAAACAACCATCTCAACAGCCAGCACGACAAGGTGGTCCTGTAAAGCCATCTTCCCAGCAAGCAGGGCCTCCAAAACAGCCTTCTCAGCAACCTGGACCTGAAAAGCCATCTACTCAGCAAACAGGACCTGCCAAACAATCATTGCAGCTTGGGCCTGGGAAGCAAGGGCCTGTGAAACAAGTGCTGCCGCAGGCAGGGCCTACGAAACCATCTTCTCAGACTGCAGGGGCCACAAAGCCTCCAGCACAACAACCAGGATTTACAAAACCACCAGGTCAGCAGCCAGAGCCTGAAAAACCTTTGCAGCAAAAGCAAGCTGGTGCAACCCAACCTACTGAGTCCGCCCCAAAGAAAACCTTCTGTCCTCTTTGTACAACCACTGAACTGCTGCTGCACACTCCAGAAAAGGCCAATTACAACACCTGCACGCAGTGTCATACTGTAGTCTGCAGCCTGTGCGGATTCAATCCTAATCCTCATATAACAGAGGTGAGTAGCTTGCTACCAGAGTACAAAATTAAGTTTACCTTCCTTATTCTGAAACATCAGGTGTCTTACAATGTATCATCATGATCACTTTAAGGTTTTAAGTTCAGTGAAAACACTGCCATTTGGGAAAACTGTATACAAGTAGAAGGGGCTGACATTGTGGGGAAAAAAGAAGGTAGTGTTTCTGTATTGTACAATGTCTTTTTTTGTATAAAAATGGAAAAACCTCTATGTGGCTTTTCTGCCATTTTGATTGATTTTAAGCACTCACGGTCTATGTTTACAATCTGCCCACAACCAACATGTGCTAGTCTGTTTATAAGTAAGCAAAAATCGCATCTATAAGAACTGGCTAAACAAAAAAATATGAAAATGACTCTTCATAGCCCCAGCATGTGTTTTGGAAAAAGATGTAGGGTGAATTTACTTTGTGTTCACTAGCAGAAAGCCTGAGTCATGAGTTTTGACTTGGTGATGCTCAGGTTATTTCACTCTTAAAGGATGCTAAGAAAGAAATCTCTGACTATTTCTAATATTGATCAATATTTTTGCTGTAATTACAGAACACAGAAATGGCAAAGAAAGTAGTATTATGACTTCACTTGAATTTATTTTAATCTGCTGTTTGTAGTGGTATGATTTATGTGCTTATACATATCCTTGATCTTTCTTAACTTGCTCTGCCTGGGAGTAAGGCTTCATATGAATGGCTGATCTCTTTTTATTGCTTGAACAGCTTCTTGTACATCCTGATATGCTAATTTTAAATTTTCAATGTAGTTTGGGTTTTCTTTCAGTACAAACACTTTTATCAATTTATTGAAATTCAAGTATAGCAGACCTGGCATTGAACATTAACTAGTGATAAATAGCCCGAAGGTATTTAGGAAGCTTGTTTTTGGCTTGTTTTGCTATTAGTTTAGCTGGTAAGAGGTGATGTTAGGAAGAAGTACAGACTACTACTATATTTTGAATCTGACAAATAGTATCCCCAGGTTTAAAACGGAATCAAAGAATCACTGAGACTGAAAGAGATTGTGTAATCCAACCATCTGCATAATGCATGATCACCTAAAGCAGGTTGCTCAAAGCCATTTTTTAATATCTGCAAGGATGGACTCTTCACCATCTCTCTGGACAACCTGTTTGCTTGGTACTACAATGTTTTAAAAACATTGCTAGCCATTAGATTTCTTTCCAGTGTACCCGGTAACAAACAGTGGGGGTTTTGCATATGCTAAGTATATTATTTAGTGATTTGTTGTTAAAATTGAAAATTTAAGCCTAAAAGGCAAATTACAGTAACTGTTGGTAGCATGTTTTATCATAAGAGTGTACTCTTATTTGACTTCAGGGAAATTTAAGATTGAGATAGTTGGCATTATTTCTTGAACTGGAAAAAGTGACCTGAAGAGCTGTGTGCAGAAATTTCAGAGTGTCTTCAACTAATGAGGTGCTCAAAGGCTATATTATCAAGGTCCATTTGAGGAAAGGTCATAAAGCATTTCATTCTGGACAGTTTGGGATAAATATATATATATATATATATATATTTATGTATAACAGACAAGAAATGTCATTGATGTTAAAGTCTGAGGAACTTATGTAAGAAACTTTAACTTCAAGCTCCAAGAGAATGTTTTTAGACCAAAACATTGTACCTTTTTTTTGTGGATGCTGAATTGGTTATTTCCTTGGTGTGTTCCTAGAGTCTTTTGGACCTTCAAGTTTATCTTCCTTTAAAAACTTTAAATTTCCCATGGAAGTGGTAACAACTTTGGTATGTTCAAATTAAATACCTTTTGAGACAGAGAGTGTTTATGTAAGATCTCAAAGAATTTGTAAGTTCTGTGAGTAAATACTGTTTTTTTTGAGGTAGGTACTCAATATATGTGAAATTGAGGACTTTAAGATAATAAATACAGCTGCTTTTAAGACTAAGTGATTGCATACATATGTAAAAGCAGATTTAAATTTCATATTACACATTGAAATAAATGTGGGATATGCATTTATTTCATAATGAAATCATTTAAATTAAATGAAGGTATTGGACATCTAATTTATTCAGCTATTAGTTCCAATCTCCTGACTCCCACTCAGACTTTTCTCATTTGCTCAGCTTTGCACCACCAGCTGTCTTGCTGAAACATCATTGTGAATGTCCTGCTCCAATCCACATTGAAGTGCAACAAAAATCTCATCTGGCTTTATTACTGAACAGGTGGAATAAAGTAATAGAACATGGCACATACAAAAATTTGACTTATTTCAGCTCCAAGGGTTGCCAGTTGAGTTATCAAACTTCCCTTCTAGTTTCAATTTCCTTTCAATATTTAGACTATTAACAAATCTTTGTTTCCTCCTTTACAATAGTTTACACATTTATTCCGTGTAGCACGAAAAACATGGTTTGTGTCTTGGAGGTCAGTTTTCTTGATTATGGTGCAAGTTTGGGTTTTTTTTGGCTTCTCTTATTATAAATTCTCTTAAAGTGTTCCTGACAAATGTCTTTGTCTCTTATCCATGCACTTACTGACTATATCTTCACCTTTTTTTTGTTATACGTTGACTTTTCCTGCTATTCTTATTGCCAAGTTTCATGATTCTGTAATCCTGTGTTGTGCCTTTCCCATACTCTCTATAGCCACATGGATTTTGCTTATATTAAAACACATTACTGATTGGAAAGAAATAATTTCAAATTGGATGTGGGGAGAGTGAAGAGTTTATTTAGAAAATAATTTTTTTGTTGTTCTCTTAACATTTTCTCCAGTAAAGCTGCCTGAAATGTTTGCTTAAAATATTCTTCTTACAAGTTCCTCACAGGGTAGTTCAGTCTTCATAACTAATACAATGAATTGCTTTTCCCAGTGCAGATCTTTCTAAATTTCTGTATTTCTTGCTAATTCTGGAAGGAATATAGCAGGCTTTATAGACTGGCTCAAGATGTAGATTGCATACATTATAAACCCATTATAAATAGTATGGACTTTTTAAAATTAATTCTTTTCTCTTAAACCTTTGTTTAAACTGCAGAAGTACATTTATTCTGTCTGTTTTAACTTACTAGAGAACTGTGTAACTAAGAGCAGAAAGCAATACCTGTATTGCCACAAGGTCAGGCACCTTGAACTATTTCTCTGAACCATCTGACACTGTGGTCCCCTTGGGAAAAAGATAGGTGGTATTTTGGTTTTGTACAGCAATCTAGAGAGAAAACACACCGTACATAATGTGTGCAGTAACATATGTCTCTCTAATCTGTCTAGGTATTCACACTCTACTCATCGCCATGGCACATGACTGCCTAGCAACAGTTGCATAAAGTAGTGGGAAAAATATATAAACAGATTTGATGAGTAGTAGTCTTTTCCATTTTCTTTTCACATACACCAGAACCTTGTAGCGGGCATGTACTTATTTTATTACATGGTGATTTACTTTTCACATTGTTTTTAAATAATATTTTGCCAAAACCAGTCCCAGGAGGCACTGGCAACAGAAACCAGCATTTCTTAAAAGAGGATTCAGTTCTCTAGATCATGTGAATAGGAGTAGGCTTTCTGAAAATGAGCAAAGACAGCTGAAGAAATATCCATGTTATGAAATACTTATATGTAGTTTTTGATGAAGCTAGGCAAAAAGCATGAACTACTGTAGTTAAATCTAAGTCATCAGTGCTCATGCTCAATAGATGGAGTAAATTTTCATCCCCTGTGAAATAGTTACTGGATGATACATGAAATGTGAACTGAATAGTAGTTCAAACTCTTAAATATATATCATTACATTCTTTATGATTGTTAAAACTAGTCTTGGAGCGAGGTATAAATTTTTACTTGGATAGTTGCTGGAATGTGAAGATGTTTATTGATGAAGGTTTTGTTTGCTCACCAAAAGCTCTTCTAGGTGGATAAAAAGTGAGTTCTAAAAAGTATTTTTTTGGTTCTGACTGGTTTTGAAACAACATGTCTGTATCAAAGTTGCCTTAGTCCTAATGGAAGAAAAGGAGCAAAAAAATAAAGTTCTGATCTCCCAAAGTGCAATGTATAATTTCAGATCAAGTAGGGTCTTTTAGTATATCTATGCTTTTATTTCTCAGTATGGCAGGAAAAGTATTCTTTTTATCAATCTGATCTGAATTTTTTTTTTCTTTGAGGTTTTTTGTTGTTAGAAGTTTTTTGAAGGAGATGTCTTTTGGTTTTTGATTCTTTTGATAGGGCTAGGAATTCTCTGGGTCCTGTGCTCTAAGTACTACAGCCGCAAAGTTTTGATCTTTCTGATTCCATTTTTATTTACAGTCATGTCACCACCTTTCGTGATCATGTAACATGATTTGGTTCAAATCCTCATAATGATTCTGCATTGATATTAACAGCCTTCACCTCCAAGTTTCTTAAACAGTATCAAATACTTGGTCATGAAGTATTTTCAGTAGCTAAACAGAATTTAAGCAGGTAGAAATACATCGATTTTCTTCAATTATTATCATTATTATTAGCTTGTACAGGGAAAGGAATGCATGACAGTTTGAAATTCTGTTCATATAAGGAAAATGACTATAAATCTTGTGACTGCCGAGAGGTTCTGCTCATACTTACAATAAAATGAATAGAAATGACACTGCTAAGTCTTTGTTGATTATGTGACAGTAAAAGAACCTATTGATTGAATTGAAGTATTCCTGTTTAGACTCTGCTGTATTGCAGTAGTTAATAAGAACTAGAATGCAACATGGACTGGAAATGGCACATAAACAAAAATAAAACTACCAACACTGTGGATACTAATGTACCAAAAGGTCTAATCTCTTGAACACCAGGAAAAATATCTTTGTAACTGTAAACTTAGACTTAGGTGGGTTTTCAGGATAAGTAATGCAAAATACTATAGGAAAGAACTCGAATCTGCCCATCACCTGTTATAGTCACAAGTCATAAAGACAAGAGTCATAGCCCACCAAAGCATTTCTTTTAGCTTTTTCTGGAGCAGATATCTTAATTAATACTTTATCTGCACCAAAGTCAAGCTAGAGATAAGCTGTAAAAGAGGATGGAGTTTAGCCTGGATTCAAACTAATCAGAATGCAGATTCAAACAAGACTTGTTCGGTTGTCTTTTAAAAATTATCCAAGTTTGAAATATTTCTGTATGAAATATTTGTTTCAGTCCAAAGAGCTTTTGGGGTGTTCAAGTGTTAACACTACAACCTGTATGGAAGTGGGAATTGTTCACATTTTTTTTGTGAAGAAATGTAGTTAGTTTAGCTCCTTTAGTTCTGCCCTTAGCCAGAACTGCCACATGGGCATTTGGGAAAGTTGTAAAGATCCTCAAATAGAAGGTTATGGAAGTGCAGAATAATGTTTCTCTCTATGGAATATTCTTAAACAAACTCCCACGCTGTTTCTCTCTCAGAGGAAGACTACTTGCCTACATATCTGCTTTACATTTAGGATTAGATGTATTAACAGTATTGATGCCCTGTGGAGTTTTCTTTCTCTTTTTTTTTTCTTTTCTTTTAAGAAAGGGTCAGAACATAGAAAGAAGTAAACACCTATGCATGGCAAATAGTTTCTGAGTATTTAATTGAGCAATACTCTACAATATGTTGGGGTATTTACTCATTAGCCCAGAAAACTGTCCTGTCCAGTTTTTAACACAAGTAAATAATAAATTAATCTGCATAGCTAAAGATGTCAACTGCAGTGAGCCATCTGCGCCAGTGTTGCTGTTGCTCAGCAACTGTAATTTACTACTATGCTAGGCCATGTGATGTGGAGATGCTGTTTGCTGGGTAATCACCAAGCAGGAAGCATGGCCCAGCCCTGCTCCGACGAGACAGCATAATCTGTTTTCAAATCCCAGCGATATTCACTCAGCTGTGCTCTGTGCAACACAGATGTACTTTGTTAACCTGTTCTTTGCTGCTCTCTTGACTTGCTGTTATTTTTTTTTAATCATTTGTGTGTTTCTAGTATATTAAACCTAGATGCAGTTAATGAAAATAATCAGCACTTGTCGCAGTGCATGATGCAGTGCTCTAAGCTGTGTGTAAAAATCTTTTTTTATTGTCCAATGCATGAGGCAGCTTGAACATGTTTGACTATATAAATCTTTTAGTTATTCTGAAATACTGACGTTCAAAAAAAATCAAAAGATTATATGTACCCTATTTTGCTTTATGATTCTAATTGTAGAAGCTATAAAGTAATAGTTCCCCAAACACTCATATTTCATAGGCAAGCTATTTTGTAGTAGCAGTTTAGGCAGGTAGTGAAGTAGGTTTTAAGATGATGATACCTGCATAACCCAATTCATCCTGTAATGATTTTTAGTAGCTTTAGATAGCTAAGTAAGATCTAAAAATAGTCTTTTAAAATGGCTGTTCAAAAAGTTAGCTCAAACATCGGCTTGGCATCAAGCTACAGTGCTTGTAATCATTGCTATAGTTTGTGGAATGGATACCTGGGGATCCTGCTGCCGACTGGAACCTAGCATCATTTTTATGAGCACTTTGCGTCAGTGTTCCCTGATAAACTCCCTAGTCACCTTACTTTCAGATATAAAAGGCAAATATTTATTTTGTAATGATAATCTATTTGCCTTGAGTGAGGATCAGTCACATACTGTGTACAATAGTTAAGTGTTTGTTTCAGTGTAATTACTTCAAATACCTGAGATTTTATTCATGGAATGGTAGAAGAAAACTTTGTCTCTAGTATTGCCCAGGCTTGTTTAGAAGACCTTTTCAATTGTATGTTGATGCATCAATTCAGTTTATTCTGTGGCAGAACTTGTTACTTTTTTTGTTTGTAATTTTTCTCATCTAGTTTCTTGTCTCTTACCATATTCCACCACTCTACATGAAGCTGCATAAAATCATGAGCTCCAGTTCCTTATTTTTCATATTTCTCTCATCATCTTAGCAGAAATGTATGCCAAGAGCCAAATATGGGTTCCTCAGTCCTCTCTAAAATTCAGGAACAACCAAATAAGCTGATGCGTTTTTAGACTAGAAACTGATTTTGTGAGTAAAGCTTTGAGGCAGCACTGAGCAATGTCAGCAAAGTCTATTTACGTATCTGTAGCAAAATAAAGGCTCTATAAATCTTCGCACTTCTGTGGTGTTGTAAAGGGATATTGATGTTTTATGCATATCTTACAGTTCCTTTTTTTAGTATCAGGTGACTAGTCTAAATGAGAATGAAGCCTATTGCCTTAGAATGCGGTTCTGTTCTGCAAAAGGGCTGTTTAAATGGCTTGAGCACTACAATAATATTGCGTAACAGTAATCTTTATATGAAATATGTTCAATATGCAAGTAAAAAACTTTCTCACAGTACATCTGGAGTCTTAAAATCAAGCTGGATTCTTTCTCCCCTACATCATCTGCAGGAATACAAGTTGTGCACATCAGTTGATGTATTGACCTTCTGATATTTTTCCTATGGGTTTTGATGGGTTTATATACTTGGAACAAATCTGAACACTTTCTCAGAAAGGAATAGGCTCCAGATTGCCTCCACTTGTGTTGGCTTTCTTTAGGATAAAGAGTACTGAAGTGTAGCTCGTATTTGTTATTGGAGTCAACTGTTGGGTTATTAATGAATAAAGAAAGGTGAACTATGGAACATGGTGCTATAAATTTCTTCAATGTAATTCTTCATTGATGTTTTTACTAAAACATTGTGATTAAATTAATTTTGTGCTCCTGAGTAATAAAGTCTTTATGAAGCTTTTTTTAATGTGATATGGCTGATGAATACATAAAATATATTTGTTGTTGTGAGAGCATATAGTTTCTACTTCTAGAGAAACTAGAAAGTAACACAACTGCTGTCCAGGGACACCTTTAAGGGTAGACAAACTTCAGTATTTTAGCTATCTACAGCAGCAGGAAGTTTTACTTAATCTGTAGTAACATGTAAGAGCATCTGTACTTAACAGAAGCCTGCTCCTGTTGAAGTTTATGAAAATCCCTGTAGTTGCAGTAGAATGAACAGGCCAGTGTTTGATACAAAACTGCATTATATAATACACTTCATTTTTTAACTCCTGCAGTTCCAATCACAGCACTACAATTTTTGCAGTTTTGTATTTGTGTGATGTCTGTAAGCTATAATGACTCGAGGGTTTTAGCACTTAATTCCTTCCAATGAAATTCATGGGATAAATTTTGTCTAAAGCATAAAGATTTAAAAAAAATCAGTAGGGTGAAGTAAAACTTTCTGCATTTTCCATTTTGAAGTTTAGCTGTAGGAGTTATAAATTCTTTTTTAATTTGAAAGGCTTCAATTAATACTAAGAGTGTGCATCTGTATATGTTGATATAGAATTTTTTTTAAGATAAGATACCTCCTTATACTTTAGAGAGTTAAGGTTTTGTATTCTGCAGAAGATTATGCTGAAAACTGTATAAAATTAACTTTTGTTTGGACTGCAGTTAAGTGGTAGAGTGAGGCTGGACCAGCTGCATGTTGAAGACAAGCATGAATACTTATAAATGCAGTTGGAATCTGGACACCTGAAACATAAGATTTATTCAGACTACTTATTCTGTAGCCTCACCTAACCCTACATGTAATTCCTTTGAGGCCTTAAAGGTGTCATAGTGACTTAAAATTAGATTTCCAGGAAGCTGAATGAGAGCAAGTAAGCACCTGTTATTGCCATGGTGTCATCTGTTCATCTTCCTTTAGAGTACAGAACTTTCATTTAAAAAAAAGAAACAGACAAGTAGGGGTGTCAAAAAGAAGCAGGAGCAGTGAATCACCATGAAAACTGCATTGTCCAAATCTCTGTGAAAGTTCTGTGGGTAGTGGGAAAAGACATTCCTCACTTGGGCCCATTGAAAAGCTCCTTACTGGATCCTGTCTTTCTCCACTGCAGTGGAGAGCCCAGTTCCCTAAAAAAAATCTTGATTGCTTTGCTAAAGCTGGACAGCTGTGACAGCTGAGGCGGATGTTCAGAGTATATAGCTGAAGTCTGATCTTTGATTAGACTTAAATCTTCTAACAAACCCTTAAGAATTCATTCAGAAATGTTATTAATGTATGTCTTACTAAATTAGACAACTAGTATCTAAAATCAGGTGTCATAATTAAGATTTACTCATTGCAAGTAGTTGTCCCTTGGACAGGGGACTTGTGGGGGAACTGATAACCAATCAAACAACATGGGAGTTAACCTAAATGTAAGCTTTGCTCAAGGCCTCTGTGCAGATGTGAGCTCAATTCTTCTAAGAATTCAAAGCAGAGCTTAAACATGTGTTCCGGTTTTCAGTTTTGGTAACAATCACTTACTATACAGGTTGCAGTAGTTGGGACAATTGTCTAAACAATCTAAAAAAGTTGCACTGAAAATGGAAGATAAAAGCAGTATTATTATGAATGGTAACTTGATTACTCTGAACTTACAGCTGGGGCCAAAATTGGGTGTGTCTTTGTGAAGCTGTTAGTAATAGCAAGCTCATTCCAAAATGTGTATTGGCTTATATATTCTTGTAATTTTTGCTGCTGGAAAAACAAAATGCTGGCAAAGCACACCAAAGTAATGAATTTATTGCCTCAGTCCATGACATCAGAGTTCTTTCCTTCCAGTGAGCTCTGTTACACAGACAAGTTCTTTCTTTGCATGTAATATTTCCAGATTCATCCCATGGTTTATGGTAGAGATTTCAGATCTGTATGAGAAACAGGATCCAAAAATCTTCACCCTCCGCAGAAAAGACTTGAGTCCTATATTCTGTGTCCTCCTGATTGCAGTTGCCCTCTGCCACTGTGATGCATGCGAATGCCATAGCTGGTACCCTGCATTTCACATGTAGACTAAAGACGAGAAGAGCTGTAGACTAAAGAAGAGAAGAGCTGCAGATGACCTGCTTGAATATGTACCTGCAGGTGTAGGTCCACGGGACTCTGTGCCATCTTGAATGGCATTTTTGCTGCCTGTATGGTTTCTGCTAGCCATGTTAAATGGGGAAAACAGCATATAATGCTCACTGACAACATGCTGCTCTAGCCAGTTTGACCCTGGCTAGTCTCTAGTCGGATTGTGAGTGCAAAAGCAAAGGTAGGGATGACCACTTAGGATTATTGGTTTTTTTTCTGTCTTATTAGAAAATACAGTTTCCCTTTTGTGTAATATTACTTGGGAAGTAGAAAAAATGTTTTAAAGTTTTGAGTTACTAAAATTAATGAGAAACATGGGTAAATACATGATTTGCCTTATTCCTTCTCCTCTGTGCTGAAGAGAGGCTCATTTTTCAAAGGTGTGCAGTAATAACCTTGCTAGTTTCTTTTAGTAATAAAGAAATTTAGGGAAACCTAATTACGACTCTTAAAAATACTGTCAGGCCTTAGGCAAAGCTCTTCACTGATTGCAGATGAAGACTTGCCTCAAATTGGCGATAAAGTGTGAGTGTGATATATGGTGTCCACTAACACACCTCAGTGCCTAATTAATTAGATACATGTATGCTGTCAATATTTGTCCCCTTTGTTTTAAACCGTTACCAAAACTCTAAGCTGTGCAAAAAGCTTGACAGATGTATGCTTAAGAGTACTTATGCTTTTACTGTTTTTTAATTCTGATCATTGTTTTCTGTCAGCAGACTTGATGTGTCAAACTATTTTAGCAGTATTTGTCTCTTTTTCTCTACTCTGGCAAATCATTGCTATAAATTAATCACTGCTGAGTCCAATGAAATTCCAATGTATTTTTTCATTCTGCTGGGGTTTTGTCCTCCAATATTCAGCTGTGCGTAAACTGAATGTGGGGTCATTAGAAGCATGGACTTGAATCACAGGAATGTGGAGAACGAAAAATCAGTTGGGCACGTTAACTACAAAATAGTGGCAATATTTCTCCCTTCTTACACAGAATTCTGAAACAAGCCATGCACTAGAATAGCCTATTGTTATGTTGATTTTATTAACTTTGTCTTGTTATAATAACTTTAATTTTTTTTTTCTGCAGATTAAAGAATGGCTCTGTTTAAACTGCCAGATGCAAAGAGCGTTAGGTGGTGACTTAGCACCAGGTCATGGTCTTGGGCCACAGCCACCTCCACCCAAACAGAAGACACCTGTTCCACCTTCAACAGCTAAACCACCTCTCCAGCCACAGCCAGTTCAAAAGAAAGATGCTTCTCCAAAACCTGATCCTTCACAGCTAGAAGAATCGAAAAAGACCTTGCCACAGAAAAAGCAACCATCCTTGCCTGGGTCTCCCCCTGTAAAATCGAAACAACCCCGCGCTGAGCCTGCTGAGATCTCTCAGCAGATAGATCCTGCTCCAAAGTCTGATCAGGCGAAGCCAACACAGGCTGAAGATAAGCAAACCCAGCCCACTATACAGAAGCCAACAACTGACAGTGTGTCTACCTCTGCAGCCCCAGGGCCAAAACAGGATTCAGCAGGTCCCAAACCTCCACCAACTCAACAGAAAGTGACAGATTCTCCAAAGCCAGAGCCTGCCAAACCATCACAGGACACTCATCCAACTGCAGATAAACCAGATTCCAAACCTCTTCCACAAGTGTCTCGGCAGAAGTCAGATCCCAAGCTTGTGTCTCAGCCTGGGGCTAGACCAGATGCTAAAACTCAAAAGACTGTCGAGCCAGTGCAAACAAAGGATGATCCTAAGAAGTTACAAACAAAACTGTCACCAAAACCTGATACCAAACCAGCTCCCAAGGGCCCACAAGCAGGAGTAGGTACCAAGGCAGCACCAGCACAGCCGGTGCCTCAACCCCAGCTGCCTCAGAAAACTCCTGAGCAGTCAAGGCGTTTCAGCCTTAACCTGGGAGGTATCACTGATGCCCCTAAGCCTCAGCCAACAACACCACAAGAAACAGTTACTGGGAAACTCTTTGGGTTTGGAGCTTCAATCTTCAGCCAGGCCTCAAATTTAATTTCCACAGCGGGTCAGCCAGGGTCTCAAACATCAGCCCCACCTCCATCTGGCCCTGCAGTAAAGCAGCCTCAGCCCCCACCACAGCCTCCAGCCTCTCAGGCAGCCCCCAAAGAGGCTGGTCAGGCTCAGCCTCTTTCAAAAGCTGTTCCTGTAAAGAAAGAAGCCAAGACTCTTATGACTGAAAAATCAGAGGCATCAAAAGCAGACAGTATTTTAACGACTAAAGTATCTGATTTAGAAAAGAAACCTGGTGTGGCTAAAGATAGTAAGCCTCAGGCTGCTGAAGCTAAGAAACCAGCTGGGCTGTCAGAACCAGAGAGGGCCAGCCAGCCTCAAGTGTCTTGTCCTCTTTGTAAAACAGGACTAAATATTGGTTCTAAGGATCCCCCTAACTTTAATACATGTACAGAATGCAAGAAAGTTGTGTGCAATCTCTGTGGATTTAACCCAATGCCGCACATAGCTGAGGTAAGGTGATGGAGTCTGTATTTATCTTGCTCTTACCTGCAGGCTTCCTGTGCTGTGGGGATCAGTCTGTAGCTAAGTTTTAGTTTCTGAATTGTTGAGAAAATTTTGAATGTGTCATCATCTGCAGGCTTTTAAAATTAAATATCTGTGTTGCATAAAACTTGGTTCACAGTCAGAAGGTACTTGCAATGAGTTTGAGGAAGGTTGAGGGAGAATGGTATGGCTGGTTGCTAGGTTTTTGAGGCATAAACTGGTAGCTAAATAAACTGATAGTTAATTATGTTTATGAACTCTTTTGAAATTAGTGCTACTATAATACAACAAACTACTGTACTTTAAGTGCACCATGGGATATGTTTTATTTCATATGCTTCAGTATTGTGTGGTAACATATGTGCTTCTGCAATCAATGCCCCTTATTCAGACAGTTATCAAATGAAGGAATGTGTTAATACTTAGTTATTCTCCTTCCCTCCTGTTTAATATATCTGTAAATTTATTCCCTTATTCTGGCTCTGGAATTTTTGCATGTGTTCATGTACTTATTAGGAAAGTTGGTGTTTGAGTGATATGTTTGGTGAAATAGGTAGTTTTTTTGGTGTAAATAATATAAGGTTCTCTTCATTCATTCATTCATTCATTCATGAACGTGAGTTTGAAAGTGCCTTTTCCATGACTGCCCAAGACAAATCGAGTAGGACAAGCTTATATTTAAAAAAATCAGGCAACTTACTTTCAACCATCCTCTCATGTTGCGCCTTTATCCTTCTGTTTTTTCCTGTAAATTTTTTGGCAAGGAGATTGGAAACTGTACTAGCTCAACAGAAAAGCAGAGGCACACCTTACCTGTCTTATCAATTGTCAAGTTCAACTCAACAGAAATAGACTACCTAGAAATACTTGTGAATAATTTAAATGTTTAAGTCTGTCTGTGTAGCACATGAGGAACTTGGCTGTCAATCTTTTGTCTTTGAAATCTGAATTGATAAATTGGAAAGGGCTCATGGGGTTAAAGATTACCACATCTCTGCCTTAAGGTCTCCCCTCTCTGAGGGGAGACCTTATTACTCTCTACAACTACCTGAAGGGAGGTTGTGGAGAGGAGGGAGCTGGCCTCTTCTCCCAAGTGACAGGGGACAGGACGAGAGGGAATGGCCTCAAGCTCCACCAGGGGAGATTTAGGCTTGAGATTAGGAAGAAATTCTTCACGGAGAGGGTGGTTAGGCACTGGAACGGTCTGCCAAGGGAGGTGGTTGAGTCACCGTCCCTGGAGGTGTTTAAGGTTAGGGTAGATGAGGTGCTTAGGAGCATGATTTAGGGATTGGTGGGAATGGTTGGACTTGACGATCCAGTGGGTCTCTTCCAACCTGGTCATTCTGTGATTCTGTGATTCTGTGAAGGTGAGAACTAATGTTTGGAGAAATAGCAAGTTACAGAGAAAATACCGCTTACGTTTTCTTCATGTGCTTTTTTCTGTGGATTGTTGTCTGGAATATACTATAGTTTGAAAGGCATTTGTGTTACTATGATAACCAAATTTTTTCTAATTTATGAATATGTTGTTTACTGTCTTTGTGGTCATTTAGCTCAGAGACACCTGGAAACACAGGAAGATTGATCAGTGAATTGAAGCCAGTATTCAATTGACTTGTAATGTTTCTTATGAACTGATTTACATCAAACACGCATTCCTTCATCACTATTCAACCCCAGACCCATACACATACACAAACATGCACTTCTTTAGGTTTTAAATGTGGAAAATGCACAGGACTTTCTCCAGAGGGACTCTATAATGCGTACACAGAACACAACAGAAACAAGATGTCAGTTTTGGTGAAACACTGTGCTACAATGACAACTACTCAAGTCCTGGTGCAAATTGACTTCTTCAGAGTTGACTTAGGTGTAATAGTGGGGGACAGACTTACAGTGTGTGGATTTATAGTCTGTGTTTCTTCTGCTTAAGGTAAGAAGGCTGGTACTCTGTTTCTTTTGTATTATTGCCAGACAATTCTCTGTTCCACTCTTTGGAATATGCAGAGCTTGAAATCCTATTGAACTTCTGTAGTCTGATTTCCTTATGCCTTCCTTTGCCTCTATTTTGGCTCCTTCTTTGCATTTTCTTCCTTATACTACACGTTTTCATCTCTTTCCACAGTTTTCCATTTTCTTAATTTTTGATAAAATTTGGCAAAATGTGCTTCCTTGACAACAGGAGGTAGTTTTCTTAGCTGAGGGCAACCTGACTTTCCTTTTCATGAAGATGAGAGACAGAAGAGGGAGTTCATCCTCTCCCAGATTAGCTGTGTGAATAATGTATTTAACCTCAGATAGCAATTCTGTATACACTGTATATAATATATACCTGCTCCACGGCATAAACATGATGAACAAATAGTTTATGCTTACTGGCATACTCTTTTCCTCCACCAATTTTTTCTAACACATTAAGTACAGTCTTGGGTGAAAATTGAAACGCTTTTTTTAAATTGGTCTTTTTGGTCATTTTCTACCTATTTCTTTTATTCCTATATTCTACATTGAAAGAGGAACTTATAATTCCCTAAGACAATATTTCCTCCTGGCCCCAGAAAGCGTTTTGGATGAACATATGTAATGGATGTGTAAACTCCTTCTGCCTTAAGGTCTTTCAGCAGAGAATATCTTCCAGATAACGTGCTTCTGTACTGCAGACATAGCTGAGATTACTTTTAAGGGCTTTCTTGCAGTGGCAGTTGTTCTTGCCTGTGTGTGACAGAAGTAATTTTCAGAAAAGTCTTTAAGCTGCTGCAAACAGTCGATGTTCTAATAACCCTCTTCTGCAGAAATAAGAGAACTAGACTTTTACCTAGACTAAATGAACAATATGTTGTTTACCTCAGTGAAATTATTCTGATTTGTGCAAGCTGAGAATTAGGCTGGAATACTTTTTCCTAAAATGGGCTGATAGTTCTTTTTCGCCCTGAATTGTTGATCCAACAGTCAAATAGCTATTTAAGTAAATAGCAATTTATCCATGAAGTAAAGAGGCACAAATGATTAAATAAATGACACCTGATAGATTTCAAAGACCCACAGGACCACATGCACCCTGGTGCATTAACAGAGTCCTTATTCTGCCATTTGCTTAATAGGGAGGAGCACTGTTTACCAGCTCTGTAATTAGCTTTCCAGCTCAGGTAGTAGGAAGCAGCTCTATTTTTAGTAACAAAGCACAAGATCACAACTGAAGAAGCCAGAAATGAAGTGTGTGGCAACGACCATTTTGTGCGTTTAAAACTCAGTGAAGGTGTTCAGAATATTGAACAGGAACAGAGATGGTTGCCTTTTATGTAATTACGTATGTTGAGGCAGCAAGGTCAGGAATATAGAACCTGTGATGAATAACTGTAGCAGTAAAATAGAAAAGAAGATTTAAAAACTAAGCTAAGGAAAACTAACATATCCAAATTTGTAGAATCTGTATGGGCAACAAGAAAGAATAGCATTTTAATAGAATCACATGTTATGAACAGGAAGAGTCCAAAAAGTAACATGTGTCTGTATGCGTGAGTGTACTAATGGATTTAATCGAATAGAACTACCAAGGGAACAACAGAAGAACTTTATAGCCTACTGATAGCTATAAAATTATCTGGAAAGGTACTTGGAGGTAAAAAAATGTTCCATGTGTGAAATAAATTATTGGGGATAATAAAGGAAAGAATTTTGTTTTGAATGAAGGAGAAAGAGAAGATGGAAGAGGGGGAGAAGAGACATCATATCTCAGATTTGCTAACAATTTTTTGTTTGAAAAGAGATGTAATCTGTTCCAGATGTGATCAGCATAGATATATAAACAATTTCACATAGACTTATGTTTATTACAGAGAATATTGTCTGTATGAAATTTTTTGACATGGGTGAATATGGTAGCGGGAATCTATAAGCTGGAGTTTATAAACAATGACCTTGATGGTTCCTGTCCAATCCATATTCTTATGCATAGATCTTTTTAAAAAAATAGATGTAAAACCCACCAAAAGTATGTAGATGCTTTTCTGATGACTTCCTACTGTTACTTACTAGACCAAACTATATAAATATTTTTTCTCCTTACTTACTGTGGAGAGAGGTAAAAGCAAAACCACCACCATGGAGAGAGGCGAAAGCAAAACCACCACCTAATTTTCTAAGGAAGCACAGTGCTATCATTAAACTCAATAGTTTAATAAGGTTAAAAATAGTTCATTGCTGTTCAGTACAAACTTCTACAAGTGACAATAAATAGTTTGATCTGGAAATGAGGGGAACTCACTTGTCATGGTGTGTTGTCATATATATGAATACATCTCAGGTTCTTGTATCTCCTCCTGAAATCCTGCAGAAGGGGTACTGGCACAGGTGGGTCCCTGATGTAAATAACTCTAGCAGTTTCTATTTTTCCAAACTTTAGCTGATATCTAATTGCAAATGGAGCAAGACTCTCAGTAGCTGTGACCCATTACTGAGGCTTTACTAGTAGACTTTAAAGAAATTACTTTTAAAAACTCCAAGCCTATACTAAGTGAATTGAACCCTGCTATTAAATGCCCAAATGTGGACTTCCTAAAGCAAGTGTGCAGGAACATTGTGCTGCATCATGTGAGGTGACACTCATTGCCTCTCTTTAATTTACTGACAGCTCTGTACTATCTTTTTTTTCATATTTGAGAAAGCTCAGGCCATTCTGGAAGGTAGCAGGTTTAAATCCTATTAGAAATTCCTATCTTCTCTGTTATGTTTGGTGTTGTTTTGGAAACATGATGTCTGGGAAACACTGAGGAAGGATTTGCACTGAAGATACAGAAAGACAAACAACTACTTCTTTCAGCTGCATCATTTTCTCTGCCTGTTCCCTCTCCCTTTATATTTAAAGCTCCTTTTAAAATTTTGATTATAAGAAAGTGAATACTATTAATTATTAATCAGAGTAGCCAAATAATACACAACCCAATAGGCTAACACAATTTATTCACAAAAGTTTGTGGAAATTGTATTAATTAAATGATAAGTCTTTATAACTGAGAAAATGTTAAAACTGGTACTAATTATTATTTTGGAAGATAAAATCTGGCATTGTAAAACGGCATGCATGTTAAGTGATTAAAACCCCACTATATTTCATGACTGTTAGAATGAAATTAATTTAAGTCCAAATGAGGTATCTTGCTTTTGCTGTTTTAACTAGTACAATACGCATAATAGAAACAACATTTAAGTGGAAATATTTTTAATAGCAGAGTGACTCGCCTCTTCCATTTTTCCTATAAATCACACATTGTGTATATACAGAATAGAAGGACTAATATGGAAGGACTTTTGATGGATGAATTAGTCAAAATTGAACACAAATATTTTGAAAAAAAATAGTGCCTGAATTCACCTCTGAAATGATGAATCTTAAGCTCTTCAGACTTAACAGAGTTAGGCTTGTGGTATTCATGTCTGCAGAAGTGTTTAAATGCTTAAAGATAAAGGCTTGAGTTGTCCATGATACTTGTAAGTATGTGTTAGGAGCTTCTGTCCTTCTCTGATGCCTCAGCTTAAGCTGTGTTCCAAAAAATGCTTGCTTTGACCTGATGATTCTCCAGAGGCCTGAACTTCATTCTTTCACACATGCCTTGAGCAATGTCTCATCTCTGTTCAAATTCTTTTTGAGGAATAATAGCAATAATAATAATAAAGTCTGCTCATGGTCAATGACAATGTTTGTTGAGTTTATTCATTCCCCAATAACATTATATGCAAAATACAGATGGACATGTGACTTAAGGACTCCTGTCCTCAGCTCAAGGCTTTTACTGGGATGCTACTGGAAACTTTCTTGTCTCCTGGTCTCCTCTGTGACTGCATGAGTTTGCAGTCTTTGGGTTGCAACAGAGGAAGTGAAGCAAAGAGTAAGCCACTGCATCCAGATAAACTGGATTAATAGATCTCCTGTGTTGGTTTTGTTTGAATTCCTTGTCACTATAGGAGGAAATGAAAACATCCTTACTTTCTCACAAGTTTCTCTGAACAGATGTCTTGCATTTCAGTAGGACTGTCTGGTCCAAAATAAGTTATACACTAATGCAGTTTCACTTTTTTTGGCAGTCAGGTTTTGATGGTTGCTTCTGAATGTGATGATCTTAGGACATTATTTGAAAGCAAAACTTCAACTAGAGACTTACAAGAAAGCTGGGGAGGGACTTCTTACAAGGACATGCACTGATAGGACAAGGGGTAATGGCTTTAAACTGAACGAAGGTAGATTTAGATTAGATATTAGGAAGAAATTCTACACTACGAAGGTGGTGAGGCACTGGCACAAGTTGCCCAGAGAAGTTGTGGATGCTCCATCTTGGCAAGTGTTCAAGGCCAAGCTGGTGAGGCAGGGGGGTTGGGACTAGATGATCTTTAAGGTCCCTTCCAACAGAAACTATTGTAAGATTCTTAGATCTCTGGTTTACAAGTCATGTCATTAGCTACAAGATTGCATTCTCGTTAATTTTTCTGCTCAGTAGTTATGACTATAAAAATACGGGTTATTTTTTTTCCTCTGGAATTAAATTCAAGGGGTGAAGAAGATTGCTATCATTGCTCAAAGTAATAGCATGACCTTTGGAAGCACTATTACCATGATTAATTACCTGCTGTTTGTTTTCTTAATTCAGGTCTCTAAAAGTTTCCAAATTACCTTTCACAATGAAGAACTCCAGGCATGGATAATTATCATTGAAACAAACAATGAGATATAGACACAAAGCTGTGCAAGGCTGTATAGCTTTTATTAGTATTGATAATGACCACTGATGGTGTGAAATCCAAAGGGATGTCTATAGCAGCACTGCTGACACAAACAGTTCCTGTCTAGCTGGCTGTTTTCCTTATCCCATTGGAATTCATATGCAATGACTTCTTTACCTGGACTATTTATTCCATCTCTAGATGTTTTTGCACCTCTAAAACATAAAATGCTTCGTTGAATGATTAACACAGTACTTTCAATGTTGATTCTTTTCTGTGGTTTGGTTTTTACCCCCTGTACCATTAGGAAATCAGACAGCTTATAGACTAGTGTTTTAGCAAGGGTCAAGCTGGGGTCACAAATCTAAAACAGATAATCAGGAAAATTACTGGCCTGACCTTGAGCCAGATGATTTTCTTCTCAGTTATTTAATTAGAAATTTGGTTGGTGTCCCATTATTAAATGAGGAAGAAGTCTTATGAAAGCTAAGCTGGTAGTAATTGCATCTAAGTTTGAAATTTTCTGGTGAATTTCAGAATAATATTTTAAAGAGACTATTTAATTCAGACAATGATTTCTTGGTTGTTTTCTTTTATATAGCAGAATAATCTATGTTCATGCTTTATTGAGAAAAATGCTTAATTTACAGACTTTAAATATTGGTGTCAGATTTAGTTAATTCCAAGATAAAATCCAATGAGATAGAAAAACTTTGACCCACTTCCAGATTTTTATTAAGCAAACAGACAATATCTAATGGATGTTATGTGCTGTAAGTTTTTTTTTTTTTTTGGTGTCCAGCTGAGATATCTCAGTAAGACATAACTTATTATCTCATCACATTAATGATACCTGCAGACATCATCAAAACCTCTGATCATAAAAATATAAAGCATTTAACATTTCATCAGAACAAATGCTGTAATAGTGTATTTTGAAATGTCTGAGGATTTTATAGGTTTGAAAACAGAAAAATTTTCACCAAATATTTGTTAATGTAATAGTTGGATAAGTAGGACAGACAAATATTTGAGTATTTAGTAAAAATCTGTAAAGAGAGTACACTGCAAATTTAAACATTCACATGCATTTTCTGATCTTTTTTTCTCACACAATGGAACTATTGATGTTGTTAAAGCAGTTAATAACTTCCATTTACTATGTATGTTTAAAATTTCATATCATGCTTCTGGTGACCAAAAGGCTAATGTTTGCCACACCATGACAGTACATTAGTAAACAAAGGTCAACATTTTGCACAAAGCAGGTCCAAATGTCACTTTTTTGCCACTGCTGTATGGTGATTTTGAACTTAATGAGATTGATTCAGTTTAAATCAAAGTCACTTTGCAGTTTATTTTAACTGATTACACAAAGTGTGTCTAGCAATAAAAATAATTAATTAAACCTTAGGCTAGAAAGAAAGAGAAAAAATGAGCAAGATGGGACACTTCTGATTCCTATTTTGTATGCTATATATTAGTAGCTCTCCCTGAGTAATGGAAAGAATGTGTAATTAAAAATTATACTGGCCAGTAATTATTTTTAATATTTCTGAAATGCATATGGTTCAGTGGACCAGAATGAGAACAAACCTGGCTTTAGATTGAATATTATTTAGGTGTTTAATTTCTCCAGTATTGCGAAGAGTAAGGATAGAAGTTGAGGGTAACCTAAGCTAGTTGTGGAAAGGAGATTAGGTTCATGCCAATTAGCTGTTTGAGGTGCTGTCCAGCAGCATTGGAAGCAGGAGGTCATGGACTCTCTCTGAAGAGGAGTATTATCTGACTGAATTCTGACAGAATTTTGTACAAAATGTTGTTGAATTGGGACAGGGTAGCGAAGAATATTTTCACAGTCACTAGAAAAAAACTTAACAGCCTCTAGGCTGTATCAGACCAGAACACTCACATACCTCTTCTCAGTTTTCCTTCTGTGTTTTGGATGTTAATGAAATTACTCGGACAGTGAGGTAACCTACGGTTCTAAGGACAAGACTTGAAAGACCATATGGTTGCCGTCTGGTTTTAGTATTATTAGGTTAGTAGTCTTTTAAGGTTGTATTTTTAATTTTTTTTTTTTTTTGCCTTATCATACAGCCTTCACATTGGAAATTGTCCAGTTGTCATGTATGTAGATTAGAAATTGACCACAAGAAATCTTTTATTTAGATTTAGTAATTTAATTTATGGAGATTTTGTGTCCTAGCAGTTAGCTGAATTACTGGGCTAAACCCAGTTGTTTTGTTTTACAATGATGTTCACTTGTAACTGGTACACATTTGCAAATACAGGAGGACACTGAAGATGATGATGTATCTCTGATTCTCGTTGGCAATTGTCAATACAAATCTCTGAACGTTTTTGAAGTGTTGCTTTTGTAATTGATCTTAACCTTTGTATATTCTCTTTTATGTAAGAAGAAAACTTAAAGATACATATATCTTTCTGAATGCTGACAGACTCTTTTTATTTAACTAAGCTCTTTAAGGCACTAGCTGGTAACTGTCTTTTGTACATTTAAAGCATGGTGCAGTTCTTTACTGCCTGGAAGTGCTCTCAGATACACCTGTTCATATTCCTTGACCTCCCCACTCCTTCCCCAAAGCAACACACCAGGCCTTAAATTTCAATGTAAATATTGTTTTCCCTAAGACATTTAAGAGGAATTTTCTCTCAAAAATTGAACTTTGACATATTACATAAAAAACAACTAGAGCACATACACAACTTCAGATGCTCTCTTCTTGCTTTTGAATTACAGTAGGAATAAAAGGAATATTTTTAAAAGTTGGTGTTTCTTGAATGTTTTTTTATTGAAATATACACTAAATATTTTGTTGGATCAAAAGTCTGTTTTACACTGAAAATTAGCTAAAACAGTAAAATTTCAACATACTCTACTTTTAGTCTACTCTTTTTAGTGTCTCATAATAGAATTGTTTTCCACTTCTCTTTCACTGACAGGACTTGATACTGGATTAAATCTCCAGAGCTATGTCTAAAAGTATTTGCACTTTTATAATGTTTAGTTTTAACTATAGAAAGGCAACAGTTCTGATGGGAACAGTTTTGGTTTAGATTTTTTTTCTTTTCTAGAAGATATTCAATTTTGAATCTGTTTAAGGTGGCTCAAGGTTGATGTCACGGTGTGACATTTGTAAGACTGTGCAATTGTCGAATTTTACTCATTACGGAATAAGTAGAACAGAACTACCTCCTTCTCAGGCTTCTGTACACCCACCTTTGTGCTGACCTACAATGTGCTTCTGTTTGGTCCTGAATCACGTCTGAACCAAGAACACTTGTATTGTGCTACACAGTGAATTTTTCAAGTCCTGTTCCCTCTATAGCTGGGACTCAATTTTACTATTATCCTAGACCTCTAAGGTGAAAGAGGACTGCTATCACCTATCAGCAGAAGGATTTCCTGATCAAAACTTAATCTCTCATTTGATTTGGCATGCTTTTAAATATCTTAGCTGTGCTGCTTTTTCTTCAAACCCGTAAGGACTGTTAGTGCTCTTTCATCCTTCAAATGACTAATCTGGTCAGTGCTGTTTCATGAAGTGTAATGCACAGTGAACGTAAAGGAACTTTTGCTTGAATATGTGTTATAATTAATTAGCACAGTATAATTAATTACAGTCATAATTGGAGGCTTCAGTGAAATTCATGCTCTCCCCTCCACCTCCTTTCTTCTGTGTGTTATTGGTACTGGAATCAAGAAAATCTGAGTTTAACACACAGTAAATTGGCCTGTTCTGAGTGCTAGCCTGAGGCACAATGCACTTTTCACTTGGACACATTTGAGTTTATTCCCAGTTGTCTTTCTGGGATGAAATGCAGATATATTTGATGTTTTAACTGTCTTCAGTATCTGTATTGGACAGAGTGAAACTTCATCCAAGTATGAATCACAGAACACATCTTCTAAACCAGCTTCCTGCTCAAAGCAGTGTCAACTGGAGCAGGTTTTGTGAGGCCAGTCAGGTTTTTAATGTTTCAGGTTTTTAATGTTTCCAAAGACTGAGACTCCACAGCCTCTTCAATCAACCTTTGACCACCCTAATTGTGTTTTTCTTGTTGTTTGTTTGTTTGAAGTATTTTCTTATGTTTAAGTGGAATGTTTGAATGTTTGGTATTTTAATTTATGCCCATTTGATTTTTTCTTTTGTCTGTTCACTGAACACCACTGAGAAGACACTGGCTTCATCTTCCTCTGACTCTTCCCATCAGCTATATACACACATTGGGAAGACCTTCCTGAGCTTTCTTTTCTTCAGGCTCCTCTTCTCCAGTTTCAACTCTCTCAGTTTCTCTTTGTACGAGTGAAGTTCTGGTCCCTTAATCATCTTCATGACCCTTTACTGGACCTCCTCCAGTATTTCCATGCCTCTTTTGTACTGGGGAGCCCAGAACTGGGGAATAATCACTACCCTCGACCTGCTAGCTAAACTCTTAACTAACAAAGCATCATGCTGCAAGTATTCAAACATGTCTTTTGCCCCATGCTTCCTCTAAACCTTACACTGAAGTCAGGGGCACAGAGCACACACGCATTGTGTCTTACAGCAGCATGCTGGCAGGATGCAGTGAAGCACTTTGCTTATATTAACTTATAAATGTGTTTTATAAGGGGTCCAGAGGAAATACTGATCAGTCCACTCCTAGGAGTACAAACTTTAAACTGGCCATTAGTCACCATGCATTGGTGGACTTTACCCAGACAGTGGTTGTAGCCAAAGGTATAAAGTGCAGATTTACTGTGATATCTCTACAAAATATGCAAAATCTGACACACACAAAAAAAAGCCCAAGACTGTGCCTGTAGCTCTTTTTATTTAACTAATTAAGAAAATCAACTACAATCACCTTCAAAATAGTTCCCTTCTGAGTTGATACACAGCTGCAGATGATGCTGCTGACATTCAAATCAATTCTGCAGATCATTTTCGGAAAGGCTGGTGAGAATATCCATCATTTTTGCTTTCACATCTTCTACCAGCAAAAAATGGGTTCCCTTGAGCACTGCACTTGATCTTTGGGAAGAGGTAGTTATTAGCTAAAAACTGCTTCACAAAGTGTTATTAACTCACTAGTCACTCTTCCACATTGACTTTTTCTGAATGAGGAGAAGAAAAGGTCTATTTTTGAACAAGTGTCCACTCATACTGAGTGAAGTTGAGTGCTGTCTCACTGTGAAAGGTTAGCACATGTTCTTTAACCATCTCTTTGTCTCTCCCTTCCCGCTTTTGGCTCCCAAGCTATAGGGTTAGTATCATTTTCTTTTATGTTAAACTTCATATGTCCTAGCAGATCTCCATGGCATGTGTATATTGACTTCTCCAAGTTATATTAACAGATTTTACACTAAAAAGCGCAGATACCATTTTGGAGGGAAGGAAAGGTTATTACAGAATCCAAGATAAAATTTCACAGTATGTTCAGAAATTCAAATTTGCACATGACTAGTATGTCTGGAATATTTTTAATCAAATCAGTTCATTTAAATGCCACTTTCTACTTTCTCCTCTTCCTAAGCCAACCTGTTCTCTACATATGCTGAAAGAGTTGTTGTTTCAAATATTGGAATATTTTTTGTTCAAATATTTGAACCCACGCTGTTTTCTTTTTTTGGTCATGAGACTCCTTCCTATTGTCATCTTTTACATTAAAGATTTTTATATTTTATATGTCTCATTGTTCCAGTGGGAGAGAAAGAATTGTAGGGTTAATTAGGTACTTTTATTAGTTAGTAATTGATTTTCCTGTTGCAGAACTTGTATTGTTGCATCTTGAGATAGTATATGCCTATTGTAAATTATGAGGCCATAAAAAGCACCTTGCAACTTACAGCCCTTTGAAGTATCTTGAAATGAATATTTATTCAGTAGTGATCTATTTTATGAACCATCATGTATATGCAAACAGTTAATCCCTATGTTCTAATAGGATTTACAAGGAGTTTCATACTCTTAAATAATGGGGTTTTTTATATGACTTGTCCATATATAATTAATAATTTTCTACAAATGTGTAGTCTGTATTTTTTATTTATTTAAACTTGCTATTCAAAATTAAAGTCACTTGCTTTTTAAATCCAGGGATATAACATCAGAATTGATGTATCTTCACTACAGTGAAATTCTGCTTGATCAGTCATTACACATTTCACATTTTCTGTATGTTATTCATAATTAGTAGCAAATAATTATTTCTGTATTATAACAGGAATCAGGGTCTGAAATCTTTGGGTCTTCATCAGCAAGCAGAATATAAATTTTAAAGCATGTCTAGGTAAATTAATGATAATTTCCTTTCTGAACCCTGATAATGATTACAGCAGTGATGTTTGTTTTTCCCTCAGTTTGCTTTATTCCAATTGATTAGTTCTGTCCCTATGACTTGCGTATATAGCATGGCATTAGAATCATAGAATCATAGAATCATAGAATAACCAGGTTGGAAGAGACCCACCGGATCATCGAGTCCAACCGTTCCTATCAAACACTAAACCATGCCCCTCAGCACCTCGTCCACCTGTGCCTTAAACACCTCCAGTATACATTTTAATTACTTTCCTATTGCATACATACATTGAATAAAACGTGGCTTCATTGTCTATGAGGAATCATTGAATAATGCATTGAAAAGCATGTAATCCCTTACAGTACTAAACTTTGTATGCCAATAGTAGAAAACAGAAAAGATCAAGGTGTCCTTATGAAGGAACATCAGTTTCCTCTGCACAGATTCCCCTCTGTATGTGTTAGAGTCTTGTTTATGCAGCTTCTTCAGTGGAAAGGAAAAGGAATGCTGGTAAACTGACACTGTTTTAAGAAGGTTGTAGTTTGAATTTTTAAGTACATAATCTGCACTTGTTGATAAAGTAGGGTCAGGCACTAGTTGTTAGAAACTTGTTATTTCCCTGGTATGTCTTCTGAGTCCTTACATGTACAGCTTATGTTCAGAAAAAAAATAAATATATATATTGCTGTTGACAGATCTCATCTGTTGTTTCTTTGGCATCACTTATTTCTCTGTTCTTGACTTCAAGTCTGTTGCACTGAATCTGTCTGAGGAAAGATAGATCTCAGATTGTGTGTTTGGAGCAGTACTGAGTGCTGTGTTTCAGCCATACTAAAGCAGTTATTGCCTATTTTCCACTTGATAGTAAAGTCAAATGCGTGAACATCCCATTTTATTTAATTACCAAAAAGTAAGATAAATTTTTTAAAACATTAAGAGAAATGAAATTAGACAAGTGGAAAGAAGATGCTGACAGAAATATGGTTATTTGTAAGTTGCTGTAATAAAAAGTAATTAGATCAGTTGTTAACATAAGTCTTTTTCCTTGCAGTTATATTTTTTTTCTCTCTTGAATGTACCAAACCTGAAACCAGTGCTCCAGCATGGTAGAATATGATAGATGGAATGATTTCTATGAAACCATTAAGACGGGTTCTTAAATTTACTGTATCATGATTTAATTTGTGGCTTTGGTCTCTATGCTGTCTATTCTTAGCACCATAAAAAACAATGGACGTATACGGAGATTCACATACATAGATTCATACTGTGTATCACCCTTATATATCTGCAGATGGTGTGTATTTTTGCATATTCTCTTTTAAAGGATGGATTTTATGGTGGTTAGAATACACTGCAGACTCTCGTATTTGATGGGGTAAATGTAGGGGATTGCAAAGATTCATTGCAAATGATTCATTCAGAGTTATATGTAAGCAATTTAGCTTCCAATGAAGGCTCTAAATCATTACCTTGTTGCTAGTTCTTTTTAATTTTCATAAAATTGTTTCCTTGTTCAGTTGAAAAGGCCAGGAGTCTGAACTATTAAATACTTGGATGCTTAATGTTGAAGACTTTGTTTATATATGAGGAAAATAAAATCAAATAATACCTTGCAGTGCATAGAACAAAAGAATATAGGAAGTCCATTTTTATAAGGTTTTTGTTCAGACCTCAAATGAGCACTCTAATATAATTTCAAGTGAGTAAAGTGAAAGCAGCGTATGTTTGAATTATGCATGACCTACAAAGATAAAGGTAGAAAGACACGCACATTGTCAGTCACAGAAGTGCATGTCAGTGATCAGCCACAAATCGATCAATTCAATTAATTAGGCTTTTTCCCTGGGGTCCATGGAATTATAGGTTATAATGTTCCTGCAATCAGTTCTTGAGGACAGCCTTTGCTTACAGTATCCATTTTTTAAAACTCCCCCTTCTCACAAGGAGGTACCAAAAGGGAAACACCAGCCTGCAAGTGCTATATGGAAAGTGCTTACCAGGAAAACGCTGTCTGTACTTAACTTTTGCAGTGGCCTTTAGTCTTCATTACAGGTGGAAAAGTCATGAAATCAATAGATTCTAAACTAGACAGATATGTAAGTTATTATGAGATTAGTAAGAAAGGAAAGAGAAGGCACAGAGCAAGTAATTTCTTCTCTGTTCATTGACTCATGAGAAGGGAATGCACTATGCCCATGTGGGAGTCCCACAGCATCTACTCCCGTGACAGGCAATCTGTCGGCAGTCCTGTCAATTCTGTTGAAGTAACTTGAAAGCTGAGATGAGGGAACAAGTTAGGGAGGTTTTGGTCTGGCAAGATGTTTTAGAACGTGACATGAGTAATACAGTTGATTGTGGAGATTCCTCATATGACTAAAGTGATAGAACTTCCATAGACAGATTATTAGTAAAAACAGATGGGATGTTGTTAAGGGTAATAGTGGATAAGATTTTTGAAACATCTAGTGTCATGCATTCTCTTCCTCTAATTCTTATTGATGAGGAGTTTCTGTTGCTGACTTCTACTGGTATAAGCCTGTTTAGGAGGTATTAAGTCTCTAAACCAGGAATAGAAAATTTTATTACAAAACACTACAAGATAAACTCTTTTAGTCATCTGAACTGTGGCAAAAGAGCAAGACATTTCTAAACAACACCACCAGAAATAATGTATTCCTCATATTTTCAAGGTAGCTGAAGTAACTTTTGAAAGTCTCAGTGGTGTCTTTTAGAAGAAAGGAGTCTCAAAATTAACCAGATAAGGAAAATGGTGTTTAGATTACCTGATTTACTTCTCAGGAATTGCTGGAAATGACTCTGATTTCAGAGAGACTAGCATTGGTCAATTAGTATCACATAGCAGCTGTTCAAATCAATAGGATATGTTTCTTGATTTTAGTAGTTAGCATTGTCTGACTGGATGTGACTGAAACAAGTCAGCCTTCTTAAGGACTAACAGAATCAGAATTAAATACTGGTTGAAGTGCTTGCATTCTTTTTCTGTGGATGGACTTTCATAGTGGCATTTGGGATTTCAGAGCTTCATCCTTTAAACTGATTAGGTAAGTGTGAAACTTTGGCTTTTGTTAGTTATTTCCAGCTATGTTCAAAGGTATGGCACTAGAACCCTGAATGTTTTATTTCCAGAATTAATTGGAAACTAACAGTTCAAGCCGTAGTCATGCAAGTAATAAGCTTTCTCATCAATAATCTGATCTGCTTCAGCATTATACTTATGGGCAGGGTGCTGCTATGTTTCACTTGTTTGAAGGAGTAACTTATCCTATAAAGAGCTCAGTCTGCTTATTCAGAATGTAGGTGCTAAATTTCATTCCTCCTGAGTAGAGACCATTATGATGAATGTAATCTTTTAGGAAAGTGACTAATGAGGTACAATTGCTTGAAGTGATGCATACTGTTTTTTCATGGTACTACTCTGCATAGATTGAAAACTTTTGAAAATATATGATTTGTTTATAAATAGAAACCTTAGTCACATAAAGCATAGGAACTTTTGGATAATTGCTCAGTAGTTTTTGGATCTTAAGCTTTTCTAAATTTGCAATTAGTTTTTATTTATTTGAGGGGAGGAAAACCTATTGGAAGACATCACGGATTGCTTCTTGGAAGTCTTTTTAGTCTATACATATTATTGCAAGGAAGAAACAAAAAATAGAACTATGAGGAGAAATGTAGAGGAATTGTATCTTGAAGCAATATTAGTATTAAAGATCATTCTGAAGGCATAAATTTTAAAGTAGCGCTTGACCTATGAATCAGTCCTAATATACATTTATCATTTATGCTTCTGTTTGTATTAGTGGTGATGCTACTGAATGTTTTGCTGTCAATTTTTATCAGCAGTCAACATGACTGGGCTGCTCAACAAGGGAGCTGAGGGTGATGGCAAGACATTGACCTCATCAATGAAATGTGCAGTCCAACAGTACCTGAACAGGACAAGGAGAGCAGGTTTGGTGACGATAATAAAGTTCAGCCAACACTCAGGCAGGTGATTACCAGTAGTGAGTAGTCATAAGGTAAATCTGAGGTTGAACAAGTAGTCAAGTCAGCAAGGCAGGGTCAACATCAACAAGGTGCAACCTACAGCCGGGCAGAGGCTTCAATGCAGCACCCAAGTGAATAAGTGGAAGCTACATAGGTGGGAGCCCCTTTTTGGAGCTATTCATAGCAGTTTTCCCACAGCTTTGCTCTTTTTGTAGAAATCTCATCCAGGCTTACACAGCTATGCTCTATAAGAGTAGATTTTCAACCAAAGTACCTAAACCTGTGGGCTGAGGAAGAGTTTTGCAGAGAAAAAAATGTTAAGACTGGGGGATCAACTGGAGCCTATTGGTGTTTTCAGGGCCCTGCCACTTCCAGATAGTGTCACTAATAGCTGGGGACCATAAAGATGAGGATACAAGAGATGGAAAGATGTTCTTTGAGCTGATCATTCTGTCATGTGGCCCTTAATGTGTACACTTGCTAATGGCAGAACTTTAGCTCCCTATTTCCTCTAAATAAATCCATATTGAAAATTGTTCATATAGCTGACTGGACTTTTTCTGATGAAATCAAGTGTGTACTTTCAGGGTTCTGACACTTCAAAGAACTGTTTTGTTGTTTTTTTTAAAGTGGGAGAAGTTGTGTTTGGAAACTGATATTTTAAACCTAATGGGTGGACTCATATGACTATGTATGTGGTATGGACAGCGGCAGACAGTCACATTCATGAAGGTTAACTTTACTCAGCGGTAGGCTAATCAATGTAGTTAATGAAGTGATGTGATTCATCTAGATATGGAATTATTGAGTAAACTCCATGGACAGTATTGACTAGATCCCTACTGACTATAATGGGATCTTAGACGATCAGCTCAAATGCAGACATTTAAATTGAAGATACAGAGTGATTAATGTTAGAAGGTCTTATTTAGTCCATCCTCCTGTTCAAAGCAGGGTAAGTGGACCAGATCAGGCTGGTCAGGACATTATCCCATCTCGAGGAATGGAGACTGTATAACGTTTGTGGGCAACATGTTCCAATGCTTGAAAGTCCTTTATGGCAAAATAAAAAAAAAAAATACATCTTTCCTTTTTTCTCACTAGGCACCTTTGTTAACTGCCTGGCTCTGTAGTCGTGATTACCTCCTTGTAAATACTTTTAGGTTTCTGTTAAGGTCTCCTGAAGCAGTCTTCTCCTGGCTGAACCAACTCTTTCCCTCACCTTCTACTTGAAAAGGAGTTGCTCTAGCCTCTAATCTCTTGGTTCTCTCTTACTGAAGTAGCTGTGGTTGGTTACTGTTTTTCCTGCACTGGGATGTAGCATGCTAGGTAAGTACTGGGTAAAATTACCTACTTTGATCTACTGGCTATGGTCTTTTTAAAGCAGCCCAAGATGCTGTAAGCTTTCTTTGTAGTCAATGTGCTGCATTCACCATATTTAGCACTGTGATTGTATTTTTCTTGTGCTGCCTTTTTCTTGCTTGTTTAGTGTAGAAGCTATGATCTTAATGTCTGTTGCCACTTTCAATCCTAGTTAAGCTTCACTTTTCCTAGACACATGGCTGTACATTGTTTCTAAATGCCTTCTTTGTGTCCTGTCTAATTAGTGTCCTAATTCTGGATTAAAGGCAGGGTTCAGAGATCCAGGCATCCTGTCCTGTGTACATAGCTGGTTGCTTTAATGCCATAGATCTTATTGCAAACAGTATATGCAAGTTACTATATATGAAAAAAATGCAGGAATTTTTTAGATAAAGGAAGCCAGTGAAAAGATATATAGAAATATGGACTTCTCAATGCTATTTGGATTTTGAAGTAGCATATTATTCATGTCATCATTTTTTTACAGTCTCCTAGTCCAGGCATAGGTGGCCCCTGTAGTGGCAGTTTATATTTCTGATATCCATAAGAAAACATTTCAGTTCCCCAGAGATAAGAAAGCCATTGTTCCTGTGAGTCAAATTTACTTGAATGTTAATGCACTTGTTCATCTAAACTTTATGATAATGTCTTGTTTTTCTGCACTGAGCTACTTGACACCATTGTATCTGTCACATTAAATAAAACTATTATCCTCTTCAACTTTACTTTATGTAGGAATTGTCAGAATTAACATATCAACACATTAAATTGTATCATTGGTATGAGACAGGGTTGGTTTACCGTAGCAACGAATTTGTCCTTCAACAGTAAAAGTGCAGTTAGTGTGAGTTACTGCATTCATCATTTCTCATAGCAATACTTATTTTTCTGTTTTAATATCTGATTGAAATTCTGACAGATGTTCTGAAAGAGGCATTACTATACACTACTATTTTTGATGACTGCTTATTTGATTCGTTATTCTTATAGATTGAGGACATAGCATAGGGGGTGAACAGCTTAGATGAACTAAAGTTGTAAAAGAGCCAGGTTTAATGTGTTAAACACAAAATTATCTTGACAAGCCAAGGATAGGCTCTGTGTATTCAACCTGTAGCTCAATTTTAGAATTTTTTTTTAAAAAAAAAAAATACCTTGACAGTTAGTGAAGATTTGTCATGTAAGTTGAAGAAGGATGGATCCAAATAATATTGCTTGGTAAGCTTAGTTTGAATAGAAGTTGTTATTTCTATATGGAACAAATATATATTTTTATTTTAGGATTAAAACTCTAGATTATGGTAAGTCTTGGGGGCTAAATTGTGGATAATAGCCAAAAGCAATTGTATCAACGATCTTTCAGTAGAAGTCAGTGACTGGCCTAGCTCTGTCTAAATGAAGTTATGGCCTCAGAATAGAAAGAAAAAGTTTGGTTAGGCTCAAAAACTGAGTGCCTTCCCCTGCACCAGGACATAACCATACCACTTTCTGCTATGAATCAGCTGTTCTGTCGGAAGGGCAAGAGCTAAAAGCAAGTTTCCCAATAAGCCTGGTCACAGGCTTATTGCCTTATTGCAAATTGCCTTGGAAACTGTTGACAATCCTTTACTTATAAAAGGTAAGATCATCCTGAATACATATGAATACCAGAAACCTGAAAGTTAGCCAGTAGGCATGACAAGGTAGCCCCAAATCTGTGTCCACAAAGTCATTTTTCCTGTTTGCTATGTTTATACCAGCTTGCAATTTGGTTGGTTGCCATCATTCGCTATGTACTATTGAGATTAATATCGTCAGATAATTTTTCTTTATGCAAGAGGATGGTTATTAGAGTTGTTACGGTAAAGATATATAGCATTTCCATGCTAGCCTCCAAGCCATTATAAACCAGACAGCAGATTATAGCCCCATCAGCTACTGTCATTTCAATCAGTATAAATCTGAAATAACGTGGTTTAGTGTTTGATGGGAATGATTGGACTCGATGATCCGGTGGGTCTTTTCCAACCTGGTGATTCTGTGATTCTGTGAACTGCACTGACACAGCATACCTGAGAGTGGAATTCAGCTTTGCAGTCATATCTGAAGGCAAGCCAACTTTTTCATCCAAGTGGCTATTTGCACCTGTAGTAACTCATAACACTTGCTCTAGGTGGACTTGAACTGGATATTCAGTGCACTTGATTCTAAAACTGACAATCTGTGGGCAATATTTTACATTTCCCTTTCCCGCCATTGACCTGACTGTTTGGTTTGCCAGCTATGTTTGCTTTCCACTCTGTTTAGCTCATTCCCAGACATGTTTTTGAATGCTACTGAGATACAATTGGTGACAACGGGTTTTAAAATGGGTATTCTTAAACTGTAGAAAATCTCCATCTGCTTGTATATCCACACACAGAATATTTGTTGCTCAATTTGCATTGTGTTCTATAGGGAGAAGATTTTTTTATTGTCTCCATATACCCTGCTGCGAGCCAACTGGGAATGTAAGGTATCAGAAATCATTAGGAAATCTGTCCTTTTGAGATAACTACATAAGTTTTTCAGAGCCAAGAAGTCTGTAAACTTTCAGAAACGTTAATTTTAACATTTCATTATGTGTGTTTATCTAGAATGAATATGCAAATATAGTTTGTGTATTTCTGATGTAGGATATTGTAATGTTTCTGAATTAGAAAAAGATGCTGTATTATAGACTTCTGGCAAAGAAGTGTGATCTTATGGTTAAAGTAAAAAGCAGTTACTCATTGACTGCTATAAACAGAAATTCTAGCACACAGTATGGGATGTAAAATACTGGACATATCAATTCTGGATTAGGAAAAATGCTGATGTGCCACACTACTGGCCTTAAAAGACTAAGAGGTATTTGACAAGTTGTTCATATTTTGTCTGTAAAATGTATGATTTTGTGACTGCTGATATGCTGGAAGGGCACCTGAGAGGCTATAACAATTAATTTATATGTAAGTAAACAGACAACCTCTAGAAAGAGAGAAAAATATATATTCAGTCTATTTTGATGAGGAAAAGCTTAAGATCACCTTTTGTAAGATTCTTTGAGAACCTGATGAACAGAGTTTGATAGCAAACAGCTCTTGGGGGTGAACAATTCTAGTTGCAAACTGAGCTTTGCTATTTTTAGATAATCAGAAAGGGTGCAGTATTGAGCACGTGTAATTATTTTAACAAAGTACCAAGAATTAATGATAATATGGTATTCTTCTATTGCATGACCTGAGGAGCTACTACCGGAAATGCCATGGATATCAAGAAAATACGTAGATGCATTCTCTGTAATAAATAGAGATAATCTCAATTTGGGTAAGACGGTATGGTTATGTTAAACACTAACCACTAAGTCAGACTAATTGAGAAAATTGATTTCCTCTGCCTGTGAACAGTGCAATTAAAGATGAGCTCTCAGGTAGTTTAAACATCCTGTGACACATGGCTGAGGAAAAAAGCAGAAAAGTCTCTTCATTTGTAGAGCAAAGATTATTAGATTTATAGGCAAAACATTCTTTCTTCTACTGTTTCAAAGATTAATATAACACCAAATTTTGACTAGTGACACTGGCTTTTTTTTCATTAATAGTAAATGATGTCTTCAATTATTTCCATTCTCTTAGTCATTAATCATCACATAGTCAAAAATTAATTTTTCTGATTGAAAATCTATTGTGGGTACAATTTGGTCTAGCTCCAAAGTGATCTGGGAAACCGAGAAAACAGCCTTAACCCTGAAAAAGAGAACTCAAGGTTTCTGCAGCTAACCACTGAACCTTTTCAGCATCATGTATAGCAATTATCCTGGTACCATAATAACTAAAATATCTCAGAAAACAGGACTGATTTTTTTTTAAGTCAGCAAATAAAGAATGATTTTTAAAAAAAGCCATATCTTAAAATTCAGCTCTTCCAGAGGTTGCACTGAGTCTTGTCATAGCCTTTATTCCACAAAATACGACAAGACTAGGCTGCAGAAGAAAGATTTTTGCAGGTGTTATGATCAAATAAAATGAATCACTTGTGAAGATGGTCTTTAGCTGGGTCACTGGATCTGAACCCTTTTGCCTCTTTTAAAATTTACATGTAGAGTTAGATGTAAGCTTTGTGATTGACACTACGTCTGTTCTTTTATTTTATGAGATTGTGTAGACATTACAAAGGTCTCTTTCTCTAGACTCCTCTCTTCACAGTGTATGTTATGTTGTTCTAATGTGGAGAAGAAAAAGCCATCTTTAGTTTTACTACTTTCTCTTTTAATTTGGTGAATGTTGAGATTACCTCTGGATGAAAGCATTCTTATGCTAATAGCTACATTTATTGCACTTTTATGCATTAGCAATGGTAAATAATCGCCCCAAGACAACATCTGTTCTCATTTGTCTAGTTTCATTTATGTTAATGTACAAACTGAGGTTTTGATAATCACTTACCTATTTTAAAACTTATTTCTGTGTGTTATACCATTGGTTTTGTTTGCCAATTTATGTACCCAGCTAAGGAACTTTAAGTGCTGGATCAACAACAAAACCAAAGACAGTCTCAGAAGAGAGTTATCTGAATAACTCTTCCCCTGTTCTGTGCTATGTCTGTCAATGTGCTGTATTCCAGCATGGAATATATTGAGTCCATTGTATCACATTTATTGTAGCTACTGATACATACTATCAGGTCTAGGTTTCATGATAGCACTTATTCAAGGTTTTTACAGATGCATTAATTTTCTATTTTTTTCAGTTATTGCCACTGGCAATTTATATGAGTACTCTTTCATGAGCACACTTGCTTTCTTTTCTGTACATGAATGGGGCTACAATAAGTATCCCAGGGACTGCTCAGGTATGGTAGTAGTTTCTTTCCTACTTGCTGCTCTGACAATGTTTCATCACTCCAGGAAAGTTAAGAGTGAGAGTGGATCTGCTATTGCAATCTGCTATTTCTTTTATTTTCTGAGGAGATCCCCAAATTCAGCTATCTTGTTGGCCAATAGGGCAAGTGTGGCCTTCATCCAAGAAAGACACTATGAAATTATGTCCTTGACAGATGCTTCAACATAATCAGTGACTAGCTTTATGCCTATGCAGCTTCATTACTGCTTAGATAATCGTGAATGTGAAGCAAGACTTACATTTAGGGGGAACTGAACACCTCCAAATGCATTTTGTATATTTTCCTTGCAGCTGAAGTTCTGACAAGTGGAAAAGTAGCGTAACTGTCATTGTACCCAGGGAAACAATGTGGTTCACAGGAATTTCAAAGATAATTGTGAGTCTTGTGGTTATTTGGTTCCTGGCTTCCTCTTCCTTGCTTTGAAACGTATTGACTAGAGTCTTACTTTCATGCAAATCAAGGATCTAGAAAAGCATGAAGATGACACCCCTCTCAGAAAAGTAACCTTTCCATGAATTATTCAATGTAAGCTTCTGTTTTGGGATGTTTAACTTTTGCTTTATTCTCACCTCAAACTTAGCAAGTGTTAATAACGCCTTAAAAATAGTTTCCTATACTTTCCCCCGATTTCTTTAACTCTATTTTTGTATTCTCTCAAAACATTCTCACTTCTTTTCATCTTTGACTGGTTTTATTTTTAAATCTGATAACATCTCAGTTCTTCCTGGTTTTTTCTCTGCTGTCTGCCTTTGTGAATCAGTACAAAACTGCATTCTTCTTTTGGATATATGTAGGGATGGCTATTTATTGCTGCTGCTGCCAGACTTCATACAGTATTTTGTACACTTATAGCTAAAAACCAGTGTAGGCTTAAACTTAATTGCTTTTGCACTATCTTATTTATAGTTATTAATGTGTGGCAGATGGGTAAATTTGCCACCTGTTCTTAGTGCTGTATCCAGCTGTTTCAGTGATAATTACAATTTATCATCATGAGAATAAGTCACAGACAAACTCAAAAGCGTAAAACCCATTTTGGTCGGAATTGAGAAAAGAATAAAGTGAAACAAAAATGCCCTGAAGTTCCACATTGATGCATTTTCCACTTTTAGTATGTCATCATATGTTTTATGATATTGAAATATTCCCAGTGGTTTCTACTGTGTCAGTAGGCAGATCAGCTAAGCCAGTATTGCTGAGAGCTGTTTTAGTAAAGGCAGTTCCTCTTTGTTATATTTCACAGTTCCTGTATCATTGTGACTTCTTGCAGCCCAGTAGAAGTAATGATGTGATAACTGGTCCTTCTCCATATCCCAACTTTATCTGTTTCCTTCTCATATATGTCACCCCAGTCTTGAGGTTTTGCATGATATTAGAAATCTCAAAGAAGTGGCTCTAGGATAAATTTCTATGTATGGAAATAAAACTTTTATGAGCCTGCCTGGGCTCTAGGAAAATTCCTATTCTCCTGCCTGTTACCCTTTGTCTCCAGCTCAGAACATAGTGTACTGTGCATATCTTTTCTTACTTGCTTACTAATAGCACTATCTCACCAAGTAAACTTCAGTATTATTTTACACCATTTTTGTGTGTTTCTCTAAGGTCAGGTTATGAAGTCTTTGATCATAATTGTCTTGTCATAGTAGAAAATAATCTTCCTTATTTTCCTTGAGGCAAAGCATGGCAGGAGAAGATCCTTATCATCTGACACAGTAATCCCTGATTACAAAGAGGTATGTATTATAGCAACTGTTCAAAACTCAGGCATTGTCTGACACATAGTGAGTCTGTCTTCACAGTGAGCACAGTTATGAATTTCTCATGAAGCTGTCAACAACATTTAAATAACTAATGCCTCTTGGGATTGATTTTTGTGACTGACAGAAAAAGATGTGTAGATTAAAATTGTCTAATGTATGTTTGTGTATACATGTGCATAAAGGAGGCGGATAATGTTCTTCCTCAGATATTATTAATTGTATACATTTATAATGACTCAAAAAGCATGCAGAAGGAAGATCCATGTGCTTAGTATTCTGTTGCGTACAGAACAATGTGGAAAGTTTTGCTTAAAAAATAGGAATACACTTGAGGTCAAATGGGCAGTTATGTACAGATATTCCATATGTAAAATTATAAAATCCCATTGTAAGACTCTTATTAAGAGAACAAAATGTTTTTTTGAACTTCAGTGTGTGTTTATGACCACCTGGTTGTTTGCAAGAAGCTTATGATCTTTGGTGAGATCTAGCAAAGCAACCTCAGTTACTAGCAAGAGCAGTGTAGTTTGAAGCATCTTTCAGTCTCATTCTTACATAACTTGAGGGTAAAGGCAGCTGCTCCTGCCTGGCTCTTCAATATCTTCAGAACCTCCTTGATTTTGTTGAATGTCTTGGCAGTTCTTGGATTTGTTTAATATTTTCATTGATGATATTGAGTGCACATTCAGCAAGTTTGCAGATGAGGCCAGGCTGAGTGGTGCTTTGGTCACACCAGAAGGACAGGATTTCATCCAGAAGGACCTAGACAAGCTGGAGAAGTGGGCGTTTTTGAATGTCATAAGATTCAACAAGGCCAAGTACAAGTTCCTACACCTGGGTAGGAGCAATCTGCGGTTTCAATACAGGTTGGGGGATGATGTGACTGATAGCAGCCTTTGGGAGAAGGACTTGGGAGTGCTGATTGATGCAAAGCTTGACCTGAGCCTGTTATGTGCACTCACAGCCCAGAAGGCCAATTGTATCCTGGGCTGCATCAAAAGAAGGATTGCCAGCAGGTTGAGGGATGTGATTCTTCCCCTCTATTCTGCTCTTGTGATACCCCACCTGGAGTATTGTGGCCAGTTCCGATAATCCCCAGTATAAGCAGGATATAGAAGTATTGGAATGGGTCCAGAAGAGGGCTACAAAGATGATCAGAGGGGTTGGGCCCCTCTGCTACGAGGACAGGCTGAGAGAGTTTAGGTTGTTCAGCCTGGAGAAGAGAAGGCTCCGAGGAGACGTTACAGTGACCTTCTAGTACATGAAGGGGACCTACAAGAAATCTGAGGAGGGACTTCTTACAAGGGCATATAGTGATAGGAGGAAGGGGGCATGGCTTATAATGGGAAGGGGGAAGATTTGGATTAGACATTTGGAAGAAATTCTTCTGATGAGGGTGGTGAAGCACTGAACAGGTTGCCCAAGGAAATTGTGGATGCCACCTCTTTGGAAGTGTTCAAGGCCAGGTTGGATGGGGTCCTAGGCAGCCTGATCTAGTGGGAGGTATCCCTGCCCATGACAGGAGGGTTGGAACTAGGTGGTCTTGAATGTCCCTACCATCTCAGACCGCTCTACGATTCTATGAATTTTGTCCTTAGTCTGTTCTACATGGGGTCTTTCTCCTACCAAGCGCCAAGTATACTTATCTGTCACTGAAGGAATAACTATGGCCCTTAACAGCCATTTTGTAGGGTTATACTATTTCATATAGATTAGTTACTTGAATAAACAGAATAAATATCAAGAACTGCTTTGGAAATGATGTTTGGCATAATAATTGTGTGTGCAAAAGTTTCTGGTCTGGGTACCATATGCTGAATTTATACTGTCATCTCCCTTTTCTGCATGTCCTTCTGTTTCTGTGCTTTGTTCATCCACTTGGTGATAGATCTTTTACTTTGTTTATTCCAGTTCAAGGGCTTTTCCTGTATTGTTCTTCTTTTCATTTCATTCTCTTTGATTTCATTCAGTGCAGTCTCATTCAGGATGTGGTTTTAGTGTAGTGCATGCTTTTTTTGGACTGAAAGGTATTTTGTTCTAACCCATTTTACATTTTGAAAGTGAAGACTGGGAAGCTATTACTTTTTTATTTCTTAAAAATGACGTATTTATCATATTGTCTTGTTTTACTGATGAGCATTCTGCATTGAATTTAGTTGCCTCAGCTGAATGTTGCTGCTTTGCAAGACAGTCACACAGCCTGCCAGACCCAGCCTGTGCTTTCTGAAACAGCAGCTGAAGGCCTTGTTTGTACATTTTTCTCCAATTCTTGCTATATTTTTTAGGAGTCTCTTCTGATTCTTTGTTTTGATGAGAGTTGAAAATATTAGTATTATTATGTTTGAAGGGCACCAAAATTAATCCAGTTACTGGCATCCTTAATTGTTGTCTGTTTACTACTTAGAGGGTCTTTTCTATGAAGTATGCATTAACCATGTTCAATATATACATTTCATGTATATATTGCTCAGCACAGTGGTGTGGACTGACTTCTTGGAAAGTTGCTGATTGATTCTTGGAGAGAAGCTCTGTGGTCAATCAGACACCCTATGCCTTTGGCTTTTCTAGCTTGAAGTGCGCTGAGATGTGAGAATGCCAATGTAAAAGATCATGAATAGAAGCAACGAAGTGGGAGGGAATCTGGGATAATAAGCAACAGAAAGGGAAAAGATGATATGATTTTTATGTGTACAGCAGGGATTAAAAGAATCCAAGAAATGAAACCCAACCCTGTTCATGACTAAACTCTCGCTTTGAGTACTCTCAGGTATTTCAGAATGGGGTCTAAGAAATCATGATGATTGTTACAGAATTCCCAGTGCACAGGGACAGATTAATTTACATGACGGTACACGTTGGTTAAGAGCTTGTGGCTGAGCTATCAGAGTTTGTATTTTACCATGCACATTTATTTTCTGGTATACAAGAATGAAATATCAAATAATTTTTTTTTAATTTTTTTTTTGTCCACGTAAACTGCAGGCAGCTTTGCAGTGTGCATACAAAGGATTTTTGCTTCTTTAAGTAAGGGAAGTGAGAGAAAGACAAGCAAAAGAAGGAAAAGTGGGGGCAGAGCAGTGTGGCCTGCCTGGTGAACAGCCTCCAGTGCCAAAACAGCAGGAGAGAGGAGGAGGAGGAGGAGAGGAGCACCAGCACCAGCCACCACCTCCTCAGGCTGTGGCACAAACCCAGCAGGCAGGAAGACCACAGTCGATGCACTGCTCCTGGCAGTTGGTTGTCTAGTGCAACTGTTTATTTTGCCTGTGAAGTCAGTTCTGACTGTTCTGTTGATCATTTTGTACGACTTGTGAATGCAGCATTACTCAGCTCCTTTTTAAGCAATCCCAGCTGGTTCAAAGGCTCTGTGTGTAGCCATCTTTACAACCACTCAAACTCTTTTTTGATTTTTTGTTTGTTTGGTTTTTTTCATCACCTATTTTTGTACTATTTTTGAGTATTAGTTCCCCGTGTTTGAACCTAGAGAGCTGGGGGGAGTTTTCAGGTTATGGACTTCCATAGGTTTAATAAGATAAACTGTTGTTTTCGGCTTTATTGTGGCTTCAGTATCAACCTTTTGGTTTTGCTCATTTTAGCTGCACAATGGTGGTGAGAGATCAATCATTCAGATGCCCTTATTAATTTTGACTTTTATATCCTAGATGTTTTAAAATTAATTTGGAATCTGACTATAGGTTTTTTGGGGGTATTCTGGAAGAGATTTGGAAATCTGTGGTTTAGTTATCTTCACTTGGACCTTGTAAGCACTGTCTTTTCTCTTTTGAGGAGTTTTGATATTTGAGCTCCCAATTTTTGGTGATGCAGTTTTCATTTGACATAAAGAGAACAGATAGGTGTGTCCTTGCATGTTCTCTGAACTTCATTTTACTTTGCATTCACAATTTATTTTGCCTTAAGTCCTTCTGCAATGCCATGCAGCCTTTCCTAGGTGTGATTAGAAGGGAAAGTGGTGTTTGTGATATTTTGCAATCTCAAATCTTGTTATATACAAAGCAGTATAGTGAGCACTAATTTTATGATTGTATATTTATTACAAGCTATGTGTTCCTTTTTTTACAACTACATAATAAAATGGTGGATTACAGAACAAAACAAAAAAATACCAAAACCAAACCCCCCAAACAGAAAATATTCATCAGTTGATTATAGTAAACATAGAATCATAGAATGGTTTGAGTTGGAAGGGATCTTAAAGATCATCTAATTCTACCCACAAGGTTCCTTTTGCTGCCTCAGTCTTGTATTCTGACACGCAAGCTTTCTACCTGTTTGTGGCTACTTTTCAAAGACGGCTTTTCACACTCTCTCCATCTCCTGACATAAGAGGGCAGCGCCTCCACCCCTCCTTCCTGGTCTGTCCCTTCTGAACAACCTGTAGCCATCGGTAGCCACACTCCAGTCATGAGATTTGTCCCACTAGGTTTCAGTGATGGCAACCAGATCATTGCTTGCTAGTAGCCTGGTAACTTCCAGCCCCTCCCGTTTGTTGCTCAAGCTTCATGCATTTGTGGAGAGGTACTTCAGCTAGGCTGTTGGCCACATTGCCACCTGACTGAAAGACCACTTTCCTTTGAGTTGTTCTGCAGAAGTTTCCTTCCTTTCATCTACTACCTAAGGAGCCTCTCACTCATCTCCACAGGACTTCACCTGTTCCATGGCACCCCAGTATGCTCTGGTGCAGCAGGTGGAGGGCCTCTACCAACACCCTATCCCTCCAGCCACCATGTGTTCCCCTGCAGCCTGTCATAAGCAAGCCTGATATTATCCCCCACCCCTTCATATCTTGTTTAAAGCCCTATCAATGAGCCCTGCATGCTCCTGAGCAAAGACCCTGCTCCCTCTTTGAGAAAGGTTGACTCCATCTGATACTTGTAAACATCAGGACTAAATTTTGACTTTATGTATCACTTAAGTGTAACGTTTATGACTTAGCATTTAATAACATGACATGACATTTTTAAACCCGGTGAGATAGAATCATAGAATCATTAGGGTGGAAAAGACTTTTGAGATCATCCAACTGTACCTGTCCACTACTAAATCATATTCCTAAGCACTTAATCTGCCTGCCTTTTAAATACCTCCAGAGATGGTGACTCAACCACCTCTCTGGGCAGCCTGTCCCAGTTCTTGATAACCCTTTCTGTGAAGAAATTTTTCCTGATATCCAGTCTAAACTTCCCTTGACACAGCTTAAGGCCATACCCTCTTGTCCTATCACCTGTCACTCAGGCACACTGTTGGCTCATGTTCAGTCAACTGTTGACAAACAGCCCCAGGCCTTTCTTCACCAGGCAGCTTTCCAGCTACTCTTCCCGAAGCCTATAGCACTCCACAGTGTTGTTGCATCCCAAGTTCAGGACTCTGCACTTGGCCTCTTTAAACTTCGTCCCATTGGCCTCAGCCCATTGATCCAGCCTGTTCAGATCCCTCTGCAGAGCCTCCCTACCTTCCAGCAGATCAACACTTCCTCCAGTTTAATGTCATCTGCAAACTTGCTAAGAGTGCACTCAATCCCCTCATCCAGATCATTGATAAAGATATTGAACAGAATTGGACCCAGCAGCGAGCCCTGGGGGACACCACTTGTAACTGGCCTCCAACTGAATTTAAATCCATTTACCACCAATCTTTGGGCCCGGCCATGAAGCCAGTTTTTAATCCAAGAGAGGGTGCTCCTGTCCAGGCCAGAAGCAGCCAGTTTCTCAAGTGGGATACTGTGAGAAAGAGGGTCAAAGGCCTTGCCAGGTACACTGCATCCACAGCCTCTCCCTCATCCGCCAAGCGGGTCACCTTGTCATAGAAGGTAATCAGTGGGCCTGATCACCCAGTTGTCTTGTGTGTGTTGTGTGACAGCACTCAAGATGACCTGCTTCATGACCTTCCCTGGCACTGAGGTCAGACTAATCCTCTCTCTGGCCATCGCTGTAAATAGGTGTAACATCTGCCAGCCACCAGTCCAATGGAACTTCCCCAGTCAGCCAGCTGGAAGTCGTGTTAGGAAATTTTCTTCTACACACCATATTAAATAGTCAAACATGGGGTGATTGATTGTTGAGCAACATCATCTGCTATTGGCTTTAAAAGCAGAGTACAGTGATTTATAACACACAGAGTAATTTTTATTGGCAAAGAAATTGCCAAAATATCATGCTGCTCTATTTTTCTCTTTATTTCTCTCAATCTGAAGCATACAAGTAGAACTAGAAGTTCTTCTGTTAAATAAATAGAAATAGATGTTACAGTTTTTCATTTGAAGTATTTATCAAATAAATCATTAGTAGTACTTGCATAATAGATGAAGAAAGTGAGAGGATCTGCACTAAGCTAGAATTGTAGCTGATAGACTGAAATTTTATATGCTTGGAAATACAACAGTTTTCAAGGTACAGAAATAATGAATATTTAATCACTTGAAACCCCAGTAACACTATATTCCAGGTTTATTAAAATATTATTTTCTGTCCAAGATATTTTATACCATGCCTTGTTGTTTCATCCATAACATATTTTTGTCATTTTTTCTTATGATTAATCTTTTTATGCCGCTTGCTCTGGGAAAAAAGATAAATATTTGACAACATTTGTGTTTACTGAGTTGCTTGGTATAGTATCGGGATTAGGCAATAAGTAGTAGTCTTCCTAAAGGAAGGAAAACATCTCAAAATGCTAAAGAGATGGCTTTTCTCCATAAACTTGTGGCAAATCAGACCGTGAATCTATTAGATGTTGTTGTTGTCATCTTTTGGTAACGTTCAGCAGATCCACTGTAAATCTAACAATTTATTTATAGAAATGTATGATATGGGTCATCCCAGTCCTGAAGAGGATGAGGGGAACTGTGTAATGTATTTTGTAGTTTTTGCAAAATTGTTTGGGATGACACAGTTGTGAGCAATTCCAGTGATGTTGCTGTTAGAATTATAATAAGTTGTCATTTCCTATTAAATATCTGTAATTGTTGTACAAGTTAATGGTAAAAAATACTTCTTCCTTAACCAAAATGACATTGACAATAATAGAAGTTGAGTTGGGAAAATAGGTGCTTTCTACTCAGTTTTCAAAAAAAAAAAAAAAAGAGGATGTTGAATGTTTTAACCAGTGAATTTTGTCATTAAAATACATTAAAAAAACCTGTCTCTAAATTGCTGTCAGGAGCCTTGCTGTATGAATGTGGTGGACTGACGTCAGTATGCTCACAGCTAAGGCCTGTAACTAGGTAAGACTTTACTAGATAGAGCAAGGTGAAAGGAGATACATCTTTCCTATAGGCTGTACAAACTTGTGAATAAGTAAATCATTCAAGAACATGCAGAACTGAAATCTGGTATGCTTTAGCTAATTAGGACTAGCCACCTTAATGCTTTACTAATATCTTCCTGAAACTGAGATCAAAAAAGGAAAGATGATGAAGGTCAATAGCATCTTGGCTTGTATCAGAAATAGTGTGGCCAGCAGGTCCAAGGAGGTTATTCTGCCCCTGTACTCAGCACTGGTGAGACCGCACCTCAAATACTGTGTGATAAGCCATGTGTAATATAAGACTGGGCCTCTCACTACAAGAAGGATGTTGAGGCTCTGGAGTGAGTCCAGAGAAGAGCAACGAAGCTGATGAAGGGACTGGAGAACAAGACTTATGAGGAGCGGCTGAGGGAACTGGGATTGTTTAGCCTGGAGAAGAGGAGGCTGAGGGGAGACCTTATTGCTCTCTACAACTACCTGAAAGGAGGTTGTAGGGAGAAGGGAGGTGGCCTCTTCATCCCAGTGACAAGGGACAGGACAAGGGGGAATGGCCTCAAGCTCTGCCAGAGGAGGTTCAGACAGGATATCAGAAAAAAAAAAATTCACAGAAAGAGTCATTTGGCACTGGAACAGGCTTCCTAGGGAGGTCGTTGAGTCCCCATCCCTGGAGGTGTTTAAAAGACCAGTGGATGAGGTGCTCAGGGGCATGGGCTAGTGGTTGATAGGAATGGTTGGACTCGATGATCCTGGAGTTTTTTCCAACCTAGTCATTCTGTGATTCTGTGAAATATGGTAGCACTAGTTTTGCTGAAAATCACTTGGGCAAGCATGCAGCAATTCACTAAGAGCTAGAAAGAGTAAGGTTTCCTACTATCTAATCAGTTTTGTAAATTTGGAGGAACTGTGTTGCACCTCTAAAACATCTGCATGTTTTTGTTGAGGAAACATAGTTTGTTGCTATTGATTTCAAAGAATCTCAAAAAAACCCGAAAGCAAAATACCATCACCCTCAGATTAAGAGAGAGAATGTTGTTACAAATGTTTGTTTTCTGCAATTGAAAGGAATAAAATTTGGGAACAATATAAAACTTGGCTCTAGGTCTGGATACTTCTGTAGACACCTAACTATTGCAATGAAGATTATAGTTTCAGTGCTGGAAAGTAGCTGAATGGATTATTTCTTGGGTCTGATAAGAACTACCTTGATTGCAGAGTGACTTGTTAGATTTCACTTGTTAATAGAGGAACTCTGAGTGATTGAGTAGTTTGATAACTAAATCAGCCTGGATTGAATGATAAAATGAAATTTCAAATCACATCAGGCAGGTATTAAAAGCCCAGAGTGATATAATTAACATAAAATTGGTGTATATATAAGTAAAATCCAATGAAATGAACCTGGTTTAAAAAGAAAGAAGGTCTGGAAAGGACAGTTGTAGAGATTGCTGCATGTTTTGCTTCTGTCAAGTAAACAATTAGCTGAACTTACGCATGACATCAAAAGCTCTTGGAGTTGCAGTTATATAGTCTTTGGCGTTATCTTTGCTTACCAATCTGAGCTCCAGGAGTACTGGTTCTAGTTCTATGAAACTGAATGAGGGGTGCTACTTTTTCTGTCTTTGGGGATAGTATCTCTGCCATGACTGTAAGCTTGTCTCTTTAAGAATGAGTTTTTAGGAAGGGGAAAATATCTAGGAGAAAAGTGATCCATATAATTTCCTGCTATTCAATGTATGAAGTACTAATTCTGTCTTTAGTAATACGTATGATGACACTGAGGACAGATCAGGACCTTAATCTAAGAGAAGATTCCTCACCAGATTTAAAGAGGAGAGGAAGATGAACTTAATAGCTTCATCATAGTTATGTATGAACATAGTTTTGGAGAGTGTCACTCTACCCAGGAAAAAACTACAGGAATGCTTACCAAGAACAGAACTACATTGCATGGCATCCAGTATGCATCTTTAGACAGATATCTGATAGTATTAGTTAATTTTGGTTTTTTATGGACAGTGAGCATAATTACTCATTTTGCCCTCTCTAATTCAGAGTTTAATTTGTTTTAAAGGTGAGAAAAAAATTCTGAAATTGAAATTTTTGAAGTTGAAGACTTTAGAATAAAATACATGTTGATCATAATAATATACAAGATACTAAATATAGACTAATGTTCTAGTCTGATAAAACCTATTTTAAGCTTTTGTTAATACTAGTTTTTCTTCAGAGTGTAGATGCTGCATGGAGAAAGGCAAACCTTTTCTTCTGGCAGCAGAGTTGTTATCTCTTCAACCAATAATCTCTTTGTATACAAAATATGACATTTAGGAAAACATTAAGTTTATCAAGTGAAATTACTTACAAAACTTGTAATAGAATGAATATGAATTAATATTGGTATATTAGGTTGATATGTATATACATTATCTATAACACTTCAGCAGGTATTTGTACTTATGGAGGAAGATAAGCAAAGTGATGTTATGAAACTTCAATACAAATCTGATACAAATGGCTAATGAGCACTTCTTCAGTGCAAATTAGCATATTCAAACTCCCCTTTTAAAGGTAAATGAACACAGAAGCAGGCATTCCACGGTAAAGTGGTCATCTTAAAGTTCAGATACAATGGTAAGGAGTCAGGTTGCTTAGGGGTGTGGAATGATTTCACGTTTTTCCATAATTTAGTTATGCAAAAGGTTATTGTAAAGAATGCCCAATGATTGTTACTGAGAGTGCTTTAAAGAAGGCTGCTCTTAATCTATCAGGACTGGTACTTCTCCCAGCAAAAGTGTTATGTCAACACGTTATGGCAGGTCTTTTGTCTTGCTTCAAAGTTCTTCCATGATGGGTTTAGATTCTCCAAGTAGTTTGACCTGTTCTTTGGGGAGGAAAGTTTATAAAGGGGCATTGTGGTGAAAATGCTACAAAATATTTCAGTACTTTTTTGTTAGTTTTTTTACAACAACCCCTTCTTTTTAACCTTGTATTTCAAAATTTACTTTTCACCACATGGATTTGTTTTAAAAAGAATTTCAGTGCAAGTATTTAACCATGTGTTTCTAATCTATATTCATCTTGACTACTGAAGCACTGATTTACTGATTGGAGTGACCCTTTAAAAAGGGAAAAAAAAAGTGACTATTTCATGTGACTTGAAAATTTGGGACATGAAAGTATCTTGAATAATTCAGGTTCTCCACTCTCACCCAGAGAGTGTTGCCATGTTTGGAAGACTATTAGCACAGTAAATTCAGCATGACTTTGGATGTTCTGCTTTTTAATTCCTCATGTTGTTTATGGCAGCACATTGTAGCCTTTATAGTAGCACATAAATACACATAAAATTATAACACAAACTGTGAGCTCGAAGTTTTTGTTTGTACATTGCTGAAAAGAAAAAGAGAAGGGGGTTTGATTGTCAATATAGTTGATAAAACAACAGGTCAGCTAGTAGGTAGTTATGTAAAGAGTAGTAAAATGTCTTAGGGTGAATGTAACATTATATCTAATGTGACATGCAGAAGAATAAGTTGTATTTTAACAAAAGAAATCATGCTCCAGAGTTAAATTTACAGGTTCTTTTTTCTTGATTTAGATTTATTGTAAGTGAAATATTGTCTCAAGCAGTCCCTCTGTGTCCTTTCTTTTGATGAACAAGGAGACACATTGCATAAAACAAAGCTTGATTTAGTGATACTCTTGGCTTTCAAAACTTTGATGGCACAATTAGTTTTTAGGGTCGCTTGTTATCTTAAAAACAGTCTTCTTTCAAAAGAAGATATTCAGGAACTAATCCCATTACAGATGAAGGCATAACATAGAAGGTATAACATTTTTTCTTTTTTTTTTTGTATTGCCTAAAGACACAGTGTAAGGAAATCTACAATTATGAGTAAATCATCACCAGTTTTTTTGGCTGGGTTTTGTTTTGGTCTTCACTCTTCCTTATAGTAATCATGCTGGATTCTCCTTTACAACATATGCTCAGGTTTGGAGAATACCAAATGGTGTGGATTAACACATTTCTACATCTTAGGAGATTTGAAATTCTTTCTTCCCAGAGACTATGTGAACAATCTGATTATTCTAGAGTTCAATCATTGCTGAGTTTACAGGAATATGAATTCAGATTTTTGTACTGTAATTTGGGATAGACAGATTTAAGCATATAGGTAGAGTGCTGTATCTAGCTCAGGTGCCTAGTAAAGATACCATGTAACTGGTTTACTAGTTTTGTGATTTGAAAATGAGTATTTCTTCCAGTTTGTTGGTGTTGAATTAATTTACAATATATTCTTTACATCATTGTAAGTATGTCATAGATTTGAATGTGTGTGATAGTATAATGTGCACAACAACTGTTAATAAGGATGAAGAGGTTATTATATGTCAGATATCTATTATCTGTGTTGTTAAATGTGTTTACAAGTATAAGTACTTCCCCTGTGTTACTGGTATTACTCTGACAATCAGTGTGAGAAGACAGAGAAGGGTTGTTACACCACTTACTGTATTATACCTTGTAGCAGTAGCATTGAAGGGAAAGAAACATTCTCAGTAACCTGGAGGTGTTGTCTTAGGCAAGTAGTTTAAATTTTAAATGAATTTGGCATATATAGCAGGAAAATGATGTGTCAAAATGATCGTGTCATGGTTTCACTCTTTAACTCCTGAATTTATTTTTCTCTACAACAGACAAACTTTAGCTGTTGTAACCCTATACAGCTGCTCAATGTTGTAGTTAGAGAAGCTCAGTAAGTATGGGTTTGAATGTGCTTGTGCAGAAAACAAAATTGAATCTGGGTCACTCATATGAAGTGCTTTAAGCAGAAATTTATTACATAAAATTGGAGATCACAGATTTTATTTTCCCCTCTCTTGTGGTCTTATGTAAGAAAGCCCCAGATGCCACTGCAATTTGCACTGAATTTTCCAAATGCTCCAAGAGGCATACTGTCACAAGCCTTTCATGGGTTTAAATGGAGGATTTGCTATCTGCTTCCTTGGTTTAAATATAAATTAGCTGTGCAGATTTATATGCCAGTGCTATTACAGCCAAGACACTTGGTGCCTAGTAGTACACTTGAAAATGTTGGATTATGGCATGTCTTTCTAGACTACTGTTTGGAACACATGTAATATGTTATATATATATTCTATGATTCTATGTTATGCATATGTAGATTGTTTGAGAAAAAGTCATGGTTTCGGGACTTGGAGTTTCTAAGCTGAGTGTGTAAATTTATATAACTGTGATATGATAGCTGTGTGGGTAAGTTTTACAGTTATTTTGCTTTAAATGAGAAATTGGGACATGAGAGATTTAAAATTAGGGTACAAGCTACTGTGTAAGCAGTTGTATGTAGAAAAACTGTCTTAAACTGAATTAGTGTTTTTGACCTAATTCTTGGTAGTAGTTAAATCTCATCTATATTTAATTGATGATATTAGATAAAGAATATTAGAGGGAAAACAGTCTCCATTCTATCACTGTGAATGTCTTAGGTCCTCAGCTGGCATCACTCCACAATTTTCTTGGAGCTGAACCCATTACATTGAATAAGGATCTCTTTTTTCCCTTGGTGTTTAAAACCTGTGATCATCCAAGAAGAAATTTCCCTGCTGTGTTCTCACACCTTCTCTGCCTGTGCTCAAAATACTTATGTGTTTAAAAAACAGCACAACATTGTAGTTAGGTTCTCTCCTGGTCTGAGGAAAAATAATGAAGCCAAAGAAGTTAAATTCAATATCTTAATATTCCTACTCTGTGTGTGTGTATAAGCATATATGCACACCTATGTACACGCATATTATACAATGTATAGATTACAGCTAATGTATACATTACATGATTTGTAATAATGTATACATTGTATGTATATGTCCATAGTCTTTCATGTACTAATGAAAAAGAAGTGGAGAATAAATAAATATACAATCTGCATGGAGGCAGCAAATCTGTTTTCCCAAAGATACTATTATCTAACCCATTTGGAGAATGAAGAGAAAGAAAAGTTACATAGTTGTATAAAAATTGTCATTTCACTACACTTTGGTGAAAGAAAGGAAACTGACCGCCATATAGAAATGAGCTTATTATTGTACTGGATTTTTCTTTTAATTCTTCAAATTGAGAATAAAAAAAATGTGAAGCTATATGTCTGTGTTCAATTTCATAATATATATATTTAGGTCTATACATTAAAGAGGGAGGATATAGCTATAGCCACTAATTTTAGATATAAATTTACTTTCTTCCAAATTATTTTTGCAACAGAAGTGTGTGAACATAAAAAAACCTTGCAATATCTTTAAAATAAACTTGAATATTTGCACTATTGATTGTCTTTAATCTTAACAGAAGGTGTTCTAATGAAAGAGGCAAGTATCTCATTTACATTATTTAGTAATCTCTTTAGAAAACCAGCATTTGCAACTGAGAGTTTTAATGATGGGGATTTTGTTGTAAAACAGATATCTTACATATTGCTTTGTAGCAATAGCAACCCCCACTATATTTTTAAATTTAATGAGAATAATATATGTTCTATTATGTCTCATATGTCTACTTGATTTTCTTATAAGACCAGATATAATTTTAACAGTCTTGGTTAGGAGAGGTAAATATCAAGATAAGTAACATTCACAAATGATTGTGAATTGAAAGCTATTGCCAGACCACAGAGGTCTGAGAAGTGTTCAAACCAAACATATATGTATGAAAAATAGATATAGAATCATAGAATCATAGAATAGTTTGAGTTGGAAGGGACCTTAAAGATCATCTAGTTCCAACCTCCCTGCCACAGGCAGGGACACCTCCCACCAGACTAGGCTGCTCAAGGCCTCATCCAACCTGACCTCGAACACTTCCAGGGCATATATATATATATATATATATACAAAAATGTACATGCATTTTTTGTGCTTACGCTATGTGTATGTTTGGCAAAATACTTCTGAAAAAAAAAATCAAATTACTTATCCCGTATGAGGAAAAACGTGCACACACAGGCACAAAATGAGGTTTTGCATGCTCCTGTGTTTTCTGAGGGTGGGGTTTTTTATGGTTTTTATTTGCATCCTGACCTTGTTCAACATTGTTACAGCAGCAGGAAACAAAACTGGCTTTCCTCTGGCAAACTACTTAGTGCAGCTGTACGTCAGCCAAATTAAAAAAAGAGATTGGAAAGCACCCAGCATATAGAAGGTCAGACAGTATAACAGGAGTTTATGTGTTCCGTAGTGTTTCTGTCAACAACAGGTTAATTCAGTGGAAATGTCTTCTCCTTATCCATGCCTCAGGGTCATCAAAGTAATCTGTTCCCTATCCACTGTGGAGTTCCTAAGGAAAGCATCTCATAGCCCTTCAAAATGCCTGCACTGTCCAGGATGAGCAGAGACAGCTGGAAGTGATTAGAACAGACTGACATGTGAAATCACGTGGGAAGGGATTCATCTCATCTCACTAAAGAAGAGGAATCAATGTTCTGTTCTGTAGGGGAAGAGGATTTTAAGTACAAAAGTGAGCAGATTTTCAAAGGGGAACATGGAAATTTAGCTTCATGATTGCACCGATGCCATTTAATATTGCAAATCACATTCTACCCTCAGTAGATTATATTTAAAAGCAGGCTGATAATCACAGATGATAGTTTCATAAGAGCATAGGAACCACCAGGCAGGAGCACAACAGTTGTTCCTTTATCCTGCTTGTCCCTCTTAGTTCTCCCAAAACACACAGTGATATCAGAAAAAAAAAAAAAAGGAACATTAACAAGTACATAAGTACATATCTGTAAATGTTAATTCTACAATGTGAAAAACGCGATGTTTCCTGGACACGCAAGGTTTGATGATTTCAAACCTTGATGATTTAGCTTTGCTAAAGCATATTGAGGACAGAGAGGTGATAAGAGGCAGCCAACATGGCTTCACCAATGGCTTCTTGCCTGACCAGCCTAATGACTTTCTATAATGAGGTGACCATAGCAGTGGACACAGAAAAAACAATGGATGTAATTCATCTGGACTTCTGTGAAGCCTTTGATATAGAGCTCTACAAAACCCTTCTCCCAAAATTGGAGGTACGGATTTGATGGGTGGACTGTTGGATTAAAAATTGGTTGGATGGTCTCATTCAGAGAGTAGTGATCAATGGCTCTATGTCCAGATGGAAATCCATGACAAGTGGCATCCCTCAGGTGTCCATACTGGTATTGATGCTGTTTAATATTTTCATTGATGATATAGAGAAAGAGATTGAGTGCATTCAGCAAGTTTGCAGATGAGGCCAAGCTGAGTGGTGCATTGGTCACACCAGAAGGACAGGATTTCATCCAGAGGGACCTAGACAAGCTGGAGAAGTGGGCCTTTTTGAATGTCATAAAGTTCAACAAGGCCAAATACAAGTTCTTACACCTGGGTCGGGGCAACCCATGGTTTCAGTACAGGTTGGGGGATGATGTGACTGATAGCAGCCTTCGGGAGGAGGAATTGGGCGTGCTGATTGATGCAAAGCTCAACATGAGCCTGTAATGTGCACTCACAGCCCAGAAGGCCAATTGTATCCTGGGCTGCATCAAAAGAAGGATTGCCAGCAGGCTGAGGTGATTCTTCCCCTCTATTCTGCTCTTGTGATACCCCACCTGGAGTATTGTGGCCAGTTCCAATAATCCCCAGTATAAGCAGGATATAGAAGTATTGGAATGGGTCCAGAAGAGGGCTACAAAGATGATCAGAGGGGTTGGGCCCCTCTGCTACGAGGACAGGCTGAGAGAGTTTGGGTTGTTCAGCCTGGAGAAGAGAAGGCTCCGAGGAGACGTTGTAGTGACCTTCTAGTACATGAAGGGGACCTACAAGAAATCTGAGGAGGGACTTCTTACAAGGGCATGTAGTGATAGGATGAAGGGGACATGACTTATAATGGGAAGGGGGAAGATTTGGATTAGACATTTGGAAGAAATTCTTCTGATGTGGGTGGTGAAGCACTGAACAGGTTGCCCAAGGAAATTGTGGATGCCACCTCTTTGGAAGTGTTCAAGGCCAGGTTGGATGGGGTCCTAGGCAGCCTGATCTAGTGGGAGGTATCCCTGCCCATAGCAAGAAGCTTGGAACTAGGTGATCTTTAAGGTCCCTTCCAACTCAAAGCATTTTATGATTCTATGTTTCATTTTAGATTTGCACATTTTTAAGGGTAAGTCAATTGGAAATCTTTACCTTTTCAAAGGGAAAGTGCTTTTGTTTTAGCAGAAGCAGTATCATTTAAAAAAAAAAACAAACAAAACATACTGTATCTTCATTTTCTTTCCAAATGAATGGATTGACTTCAAATTTTGCACTTGTATGTTCAGTACTAGCCTGACACATATAGCACACAAGTCTGCTGAAGTATCTTGCCCAGTGCGTTACTTCTACCATTAATGTTAGTATTAGTGTGATATCGAGACTGTCTGTGGATTCTTGGTGTAGCAGCAGATTACTAGCCTAAGGATTTATTATTTTACAGACATAAAAATCTGCATTGTTTGGGACAAGGTAGAGCTTTTTTCTAATATCATAATCAATTTTTTTTTTTCTTTTTAAATCTGAAAAACTAGGTGAGACAACTAATTATTAAATTTTGACATAATCACACACATTTCAACCATCTCCCTAGAAACTTGTGTAATTTAGTATTGATTTGGGCCTTATATTCATGAAAACTGTGGATTATATTCAAAGACTTTACAATTTTTCACTCATCTGAGCTGATTTTTTCTTGCTTTAAAATTATGTAATGCTCTGTTAATTAGGCCTTTGCAGGAGACGGGCAATGTTGTTGAGGCCCTAAAGTATCATGCCTCTCTGCCATCTAGAAGTGTTGATGAGTTGCCTTGCGAATGTCATTTCTCTGCATGACGTTCTGGCAGGCACTCCCATCTGCAGGTGTCCTTCCTTTATGTTGTTCAGCTCAAGCAAACCCAGCGTTTAAAATTGTGTACAATAGCTGTTCTGTAAAGGAATAGACCCTTTCTTATTCCATGACATCAGTGAGAAAACACGATCCAATGCAAGACCCAGATGACACAGACAAAAGGGGTTTACTCCTTTAGCCACAGATTCTTTGAATTAAATTTTGATGTGATTCTCCTACCTGCACTGTTCTATTTGAATCAAAATACATGCATTACAGACTGGTGAAGAAACTCATATATTCTCCTTGTCTACCTTCTCTTATTTAGTGTCATTGCTTTAGGTGGTAAAATTACTTTCTACATCTCTAAGTTATTGTTATGAAGCTTGACAGTTTATTAAAGACACCAAAATTAAGTGTTGTAAATGAAATAGTAAAAGCCTGCAACATAATCCTCTCATACAAGAGGAACCTTTACTGTTGTGGACAGGTGCCATTCAGTAACTACCTTCATACCACGTGGAACTCTGGTCTCTCTTACTGTCTGAAGTGCAGCTTGATCTCCTCTGTCTTTAGCCATGAAAACTGTTAAGCATCTTGCCTAAATAATTCATTAGGGCTCCCTCTGTGTGTTTAGTGGAGTGATGCTGTTTTTTGCATGAAGTCAGTGTCTGGTTAGAATGTCAGTGTTTGTCCACTGGAAGTTAATTTCCCTGTTGAGTACAGCCATAGCCACACTAAGTGGCCTTAAGTAAAAAGTGCTCCTGTGTTTAGAGGTAGGGATGTAACCTGTGCTTGAAGCAGCTGCTCCAGCCAAAGTGTAGCCTAAACCAGAGCAAAGCCTTTTGATGGACATTTTGAGCACATTGCCTCTCAGTCACTAAATGGTCCTCTAGTAAAAAATAAATGAAAAGGAATTAAAAATGAAATAGTAACAGAAAAACCTGTCCTAATGGCAATGAAACAGAGTATTTTAAGTGGTTGCGTATTTCTCGATGAAAACATTTTTCTGTCATGCATTATGAGCAGGATGACAGAAACTGTATAGTGGAATAGTGCCCAGTCTTAGATGAGACAAACCAAAAGACTTATAAGAGTCTCCTAGCAGTTAGCTGGAGAAGTGTAACGACATTCACTCCATTGCTGTTGAGAGTATTTTACCCTACTAAGAATGGGCACCAGATGACCTTGCTAGAAAACACAGTCACATGGTATTAGGCATTTTTCCTAAATTTTGAGAATAATATTAAAAAATATTAAAATATCTGATTTTATATATGTGTCTACAGCAACACACACATGCATATATATAGACGTACATATGGGGGAGAAAGTTAAGTAAAGTAATTCACAGAAAATAAATGAGCTTTGAAAAATAATTTTCATGATTCCAGAAATATGCTTCATTTTAAAGCTATGAAACATGTTTTCTACTCATCTATCATGTGCCCTTCTGGGTGTGTGGGTGTGAAAATTCAGTGTACTAGCTTATGTAGCATGAAGGCATTATTAATTAAAACCCTGAAGAATTGGATATGGCAATGTCAGGCTGGTTTGATTATGATTTCAGAGTAGCCCATATTCTTCCATTCTATTCTATAGAAAGTATTCCTTTTTGGTTTTCAGCTTGCATAGAGGGGTGATGATTTTGAGTCAGACTGAGGTCTGAGCCAGACTCACTGAGCAGAGTTCTGTCTCCATCAGTTGCAGATGCCAAAGGAAGAGTAAGAAGGAAAACAGATATTATACTTTCCCCTGATACTCTCCTTGCATCCACTTCCTTGGACAGAAATCCTTTATTCAAATGTTCTTAAGCTGTGCCAGCCTTCCCGATGTCCACTGTAACGTTCTCTTTCTCAGACTACCCTGAGATTTTTCTGGCGTTTGCATTTGTACCTGCTTTCTGTCAGTATTGCCAGTCTTCATGATCTGTTTCTTTTTTATCTTTTCTGTTGTTTTTTACCACGTGGCTTCCTTTGTTTTGTACTTGTTTTCAGTCCATTCAGGTAACTTTTCATTTTTCTTGCAGTATGACATAAAGATAAAAGCAAAAACATTGGTAGCTTTATTAGGGAAACATCAGACCTGATTGTTCAGTATATTGACCATATGACAGAACTATAGAGCTCCAAAAATGATGAAGGAATGTAAGTCACATTTGTGTCATGCTCTTACAGCTTTAAACTTGTCCCTTAGCAGCCTTATGTAGTCTATGAACTGAGATTCTGAGCAGATGCTAAAGTAATTCCAAAATGTTTTATATGGGAAAATATTGAAGTAAGAGAGTCGATCTCTTATGCAGTGCTGTAATTAATTGTGCCCATACCTGTGTTGTGCATCTGAGGACATCAACAGATTAGCTTCTGTTCTTACCATAAAACTCTTCTACCCTTTAAACTGCAGTGGTTAAACTTGCAATGTGTATTGAGAGTGATCCCTCACTTTGACTGGGAATAGTTTGAAAGTGGCATAGGTCAAACCTGCTCCTGAAACTGTTCAAGCAGTTTCCCAGGGTAAAGAGTGCAGTCCAGGGACTGTGCTACGGATCAAGTTTAACATAAGCATGAGTCATCAGCCATGGTTGTATCTATGAAAAGTCCCTTTTTATATCCATTCTGAAGTCTTTGCTGTTTATAAGCAAACAACCTGACAGGGGTGACCTATAATCATTGCACTATAGCCTATACGGGGAAGCCACGTCCCATTTCTAGGATGAGTATTCAGTGCCAAGATTATGCTGCAGGTATGTTTCTTATAAATATTTCATGGTGCTGTGTGACCTTTAGTTGCTTGCCAGGCATCTCATGACTCTAACAGAATAACCTGTGACAGATTGTTTGAACTGAAGAGCCCTGGAGTCCTGCTGTAGGTGAAAAGAGGTTTTTCCTTACTTACAGTGAAGCATGTCTAACAAGGGAACAAAGAAAGATCTTTTAAAAAAACAACAAAGCAAACTAACCAACCAAAAAAGTTCCTATGAATAACAATAAGCAGCAAATAAGCGAGATCGAGAGTTGGGAATCCATTTTGTTCAGGACTATATCTCCAAAACGTTTTTGCTTTCAGTGGTTCTGAATTAACACACATAATGAATGAGTCAAGTTCAGCACCTTCCGGTCTGTGCTACACATGCTACATCTGCTGTCTTAGGCTATATCGCCTCTGCTGATGCTTTCTGATTAATTTCTGAGAGGTGTAAACCGGCTGTCCTGCTTTCTGCCAAATAGTAAATACTTGATACTTACTCAGCCTCACTGATTTATCAAGAGAATATCATCACTCTTTGTCTCTGCTCACCTACTATGCAGCTGTAAATGAGTAGCTTTGTGGGGAACTAAGAAGAAATCTTTACAGGTCACCTCACAAATGAACACATCCTAATTTGTCAAATATAATGTTATAATTAGGTTTTCTAGACTTTGTGTTCTTTGCAATCTCTGGTTATTTTCTTTAACAATTACTTGGTGTTGTGAAAACTTTAAAATCAATGTACATGGTACTGACTGCAGAGGACTTTTAATAGGGCAAGATGCATGTGTTTCTGTGAGAGAGGATAAAACTGCTTCAATGTGATATTATTAGTGGTGGGGCAATGCCATACCTCTGACTCCTAACTAAATGCAAGAAGAGATAGGATACATGGCAGTTAAAGGAATTAAATGTTTTGGCTGTCTGGAGTGAGTTACAGAATAGAAGGTATGAGCTGGTGGTAAGATGTAGTAGGAGGGTGCCACTTCTCTGCTAATGAGGAACATCATGGGTGTTATACATGGATAGGGCTAATGAGAAGGAGGTATAGCACTCCAGATGTTGGACAGGACTTCAGAGGGGAAGGGATTGTTGTTCTAGTTGGAGGAGAGGGACGTGACCTGAATGTTGGACTTAATTGGAACTCTGCGCATTAAGAGGAATTGGAGGCTACTAGGTGTCTCATTAGAACTTCTAACACTGATGTTCTGGCAGAGATCGCAGGTTTTGCTATAAATTACACTTTGTAACTGCTCTAGAGAGGCATAACAGCTGTTACTTATAGTATGTTGTGTTTTGGCTACCATGTCAGCACATTCAGAAGTGCATCAGCACACTGCCTACTTTTGACTTGGCAGTAAGAGCACAGAAATGCACCATGTTGTCCTAATTCACTGGAGCATGTTTCCAGAGGGTAACCCAATGTAGTATTCCAAAGGCAATTTCTTTGCATCTGTTATGTTTCTGTTTGGCATCCAGATCTTGGGAATCACTTTTGAAAACTTTACTATTAAGCTTTGAAGAAGCTTCGTCTGAGTCTATGAAAAATTAGTTTCTCTGTCTGAAGGGGAAAGTTTCTATTGTGTTGTTCTGTGACACAGCAAAGAAACCTAGTACGGCAGAGCAAAATGTGCCTTAGGTTAAGACATAACATTTAATGTGTCCGACTGAAAATCTGTGCATGGATATAGCTCTCAAGACTGTCAAGGAGATTGCCTTGCCTTTTGTGGGGAGGTCTGTATACCTTACCTCTCTTCATAGTACCATAGGGTGATACTGGTTGGAAGGCACCTTCATCCAAACATTTAGAAGATAGTTTCCCAAAGTCATTTGTCTACATTCACATAAAGGCTTTAAAATGAAATTTTTATCTGACTTAATTCTTGTCACCTATGTAGAGATAGAAGTAGTAGGTCCTAGATATTGCTAGGTACTGGTTAAAAAGCTACAAGGGATGTACTATTTACAAATATACTATGTACATTTAAAGGTGATTAGTGCATAACAACCTAGACCACTGAAATTTCCTTCTGTGTTGTAGGAGCAGTGTGTCCTATTCACTAGACCACAAAGGACATAGCTATAGCAACATATACAAATGACTGCCAGCTGTGCTGTGTTGTTCCCTGAGCTGTTCAGAGATAAGATATCTCCAGACTTGAAGGCAAGTGTTCATCTTAAGCACTGCTCTATGCTTAAGGAGGTTTGACCTATTTCCTTGCTGGGGCACACTGTGATAATGACATGGCTCTGTAGCATCTGAACTAAAGCTATCTTGGGCTCACAGCACAGGCAGTGCAAGCTTAAATCTGTTAGTCCCTTGTCATGGTGTCAAAAATCCTGCTACATTTACATATATTTAGACCTAATATATATTACTTGTTTTGCTGCTGCTTCTGGCAAAGTGATCCTGCTTTCCTAAAACACAGAATTATATGTTTAAAGGTAGAATATCAGGAAAACCTAGCTTGGTCTGGTAACTTCTTAGAGCAGCTTTATATTTTCATGTGAATCTTACTCTGAAGATCCTTCCGTCATTTGCATATAGTCCTATGTGGCAGTAGCCTCCAGTCTGCACCATGAAACTCCATTTTCAAAAAGAACTTTTCAGCAATTAATACTTTTTTTTTAAATTACAACCGTTCGGTAAACAGATGAAACTTAGTTTTGAACGCTGCTATCAGTTTTCTGTTGATGATAAACACTACTTTCACTTGTGCTATATATGAATAATGATTTCTTTGAAAGTACAACTAAAGCCCTGTCTTCTTCATTATCATAATTTCTTTTTATATGATGAACTTGATTCAATAAATAGCTGTCTGACTCACAGAGCAGAAATGGACCCTTGGGTTTATGACTTTTTCAGGAAGAAACAATACTTTATATAAAATGTTGTACTCATTTTAATGTGGATGCATCAGGTTGGAAGGCACCTTAAGAGCATACGTTGTCCAACCTGCTGCTCAGAGCTGGGTCAGCTCTGAAGTCAGTCCAGGTTATTCAGGGCTTTATCCAAACTCATTGGGAAAACCTCCAAGGTCTGCACAAACACTGCATAACATCCATCTGCAGCCAACTGCATCCTTGAGGGAAGTAAGAGAGATTGAAAAGGGAATGAAAATACATTTAAAAAAATAGAGAGACTTGATAAAGCATGTGTTGTAAATCAGTTGCCCTTTTACACATTTCTTTATGACCACTTATGTTCTCAACTACTTCAGTGTTGAATTCTTCACATCCAGGGTTTAAAGTGCACTAATAATAGGTTTTCCTTTAAATTTGACCCATGATATATCACTCAATGTAATATTGCTGTTCTTGCTGGATAAGAAGGAAGTGACAGGAAAAATACAAATGCTGAAATAAATAGTCCCCTTTTCACAGTTCAGAGGACCTGTCATTTAGTTCTTCCCAAGATATAAGGTTGTGCCCATGCAAAAATGACTTGCGTATGGTGTGAAGAATGAGTTGTTAAAGTTTGCAGGTGCTACAAAGCATTGCAGCAGACTTTTCATTGAAGCTAAAGGAGAAAACCAGCTAAATGATATGGGAATGCTGAGTTAATGGGAGGTAAAATTACAGATTAAATTAATTTTTTATTAATGAAATAGGCTCAGTTAATCAACTAATTTAACTAAGTGTGTGTGCATGATGTGTATTTTCCCACCCTCCCCCAGCTCTGATAAACAGTAAGGTTTGACTTAGGTTTTGTCATTGCAGAAAAATATCTTGGAGTCATCATAGAAGGATCTTTGAAAAAGTACACTCACTGTTCAGGAGTCAAAAGGTTAGATATATTAATTCCTAGGTAACATGTGAATTACAAAACAAAAATGCATTGTGATTCTCTGTAATTTCATCTTACACTTGTATCTTGAATTCATCTAGAATTATTCCCAGTCTTTAAGGTTATTCTTGGAGCTGTAAGGGAATGATGAAGGGTGACCTGACAACTCAAAAGTACAGGGATACTTCTATGCAAGAAAAGATTAAGTAAGCTAGGGTGTTTCATCGTGGAAGAGGCTGTTCATAGCTGTTATGACATTTACATAAAATCGCAGATGATGTGAGAACACAAACTGAGCAATGATTTTACTCTGAACCTAGGTATTGGGGAACAACAAAGTAAATAATTACATAAGAAACATAAAATTAGGAGGGTTCTTTATTTGTTTTACATTTGACAATGAAATTGTGTAACTTCTTCACAGAAAATACTGTATTTATTCATCATATAAATAAGTTATAAAAACTCTAGTAGACAATTTGTGGACAGAGTCATTGCTGTCCTCTGAAAGAGATCGGATATGTACCAAAATTTAGGAGCTTTAATATCAAAGTTATTCTCACTCTTAATAATTGGATTTACAGGACTACCACTTGGAGAGCTGTGGGCTTTTTGTCAGAGTTGTATCCCAGGAGGGTGAGTCATCTTCATTCGTACCATGGCTGATAGGAAAGCATCTTAACTGAGATTTCTTTTCCCATTGGAATCAGTATTTCTATTTTAAGAGTTTCTTCATAAAAGAAGAAAAAGCTATGTTTGGAAATCCATCTCTAGGAAAGTCCATATCTAGTTTATTGACAATCTTAAATTTTAGGTCACTGCGTTATGACAATACGCATCTGTTCTTTTTATTTCTTGTTGTATGCCATGACTTTGACAGTGTCTAGAACAGTGAGACAGTAGTCTTTACGGATGTTGTGAGTGAAGAAATAAGTGATCCTTAAAGCAGAAATTATTTGGCCCCCAGAAAATACTAGATTGCAAATTCTTTACTTATGGATGGTCTCATTGAAATAAATGTTATTCTTGCCAGGTGTAAACACAGAGTACTGCCTTGTGCAGAATGAAACAAGCCTACATGTAATGTCTTGTGATGGCATTTACTCTTACAGAAGCTTTGGATGTAAAAGTTTTCAGTTTGGATGTGCTTATAACAACAGCCATTTTGGCAAGTAAACAGTTCCGCAACTGTGTAGATTGTCTTTCTGTTTAAGAAAATAAAAAGTTTCTGAATTGTTTTATATATTAAGTAACTGAATCTTTCTTTGACCATTAAATCTTTATTATGTCAGTTTAATGCCAGTCTTTCAAACAGCTTGAGTTATATTAGCTTGGCTTTCTGTGAAGTTGTTTCTCTTGCACCTTCATCACATATACCGTAGAAACAAAAAAATTGATTGCTGCTATAGGCGGTTCATTTGCTCTCTGTTTAATCAGTTATTCCTGTACAACATGAATACAAAGTAGATTTTAAGTGCTGCAAAATCAGTGTATTTTCTGAAATGTGCATCCATTATGTAGATGACATAAAGCAATGAAGACTGGCCTAACAAATTTTGCTCACTGTTGTTATTTTTTCTAACATCTTTTAATTCTTGTATCTGCTTGCTGAAAACTCTGGTTCCTCCCCAGGATTTCTCATTTTCTAGTATATAATTTGGTCTTGTGTGGGACATTTTGTTTAGCTTTCCTCATTCAGAATCTTTCAGAATACTTGCCGATTAAAGTTTATAATATATATAGTCATAGATACTTGCAAGAGAAGACATTTAGGATGGTATTATTTTTATGGTTGTAATTAATGAGCTAATCTCTCATCCCTCCATCAAGAAAGAGGATTTGCTACAAGAGAAACTGTAAGTCCTGAATATGTTGTAATCCACTGAGCACCTTCAGTGTCTAGACCAGTGATACCAGATAGCTCCTATAATTGCTCTATCTACAATACGTCACAGTTGAGGTGTTTTGTTTGTTCAGTTTGTTTTTGTTTTTTTTTAAAGAACTCTAAGAAATCTTGTTGTATTGCAAAGTAGATCAGGGGCTTTGTAACAGTTTGTTATACAACTAAACTTCTATAAGGAGCCAATTGGTATCACAAACCACAAGCTATCATAGACCTTTCTAAAATACCAAAAGAACAAAATTCACTGTCTACAAGATTTTTGTATTGTGCATATCTATAAACAAAGAAGTCAAAGCTGTTTCTTAATTTTTTTCCTGTGCATTTCAGTGTGTAGATCTGTATTAATATGTTGCAAAAACACATGAGGATGGCTGAGCTATTTCTGGGCTTACATGTCAAAATGTTGTGCATCAAAAATGTCTGGTGCAAAACCACACATCCTAGCTAAGACTTTGCTGACTTTTTTGTAAGATGTTTGTCTTCTTCAGCTGAATATATCCACAAATATGTGTGTTAGGCCTGTCACAATGAAAACTCGATGCTCAAAATAACAGGATAATTTGGGTTGAAAGGAACCTCAGAGTTTCATCTAATTCAACCTCTTACTTAAAGCAGGGTCAGCTCTGAAGTTGGATAAGGCTGCTCAAGGTTTATCCAGTTGGTCTGAAAAACCTCCAAGCATGCACAACCTGCTTATAGTCAATCTGTGCCACTTGCTGACAGTCCTTGTGAAAACGTTTCTCCTTACATCCAGTATGAACCTCTTGTCTTTCAGCCCATTACCTCTCACTTGCTCACCAGGCACTGCTTTGAGGAGCCTGGGAACATCTTCCCAATAATCTCCTCATAGATACTGGAGGATTGCTTTTAGGTTCCCCAGAAGCTGTGTCTTCTCTGGGCTGGATAAGACCTCTCCCTCAGCTTCTTATCACAGGACAGGTGCTTCAGCACTAACTTGGTGACCCTCCATTGAAAAATTCTTCCTGTATAGTGTGAGGTGAGGCAGTCAGAGGGATGCTACCAGCTCGGTGCAAGTTCTGTTGTTATTGAAAGAAACTCTATACTTGTTTCTCATGACACAGTCTTCCAATGTACAAATCTCATGATAAAATTTAAGCTTACAGTTTTATTTGTAAAATGGAGAATACTCATAATTTAAGTAATTTGTAGAAGATATGACACATAAAATAAGTTATTGAATGAGATTCACATTACCATATGTAGGAGAATCTGTTGCATGAGTCTCCAGATCAGCTGATTGTGAAAAATTCCCTTTATAATCTGTGGAAATAAAATAAGAGCGACTAATATTTACTTAATCCTGGAATAAATACTGGACAGAGGCAATATTAAATTTGGCCTTCAAAGTACCTGATTTTACCACTGTAGAGTCAAAGCTTAGGTAGCCACAATCTTTGGCCATCACTTGTTTGCTTGTAGACCCTACTTAAAAGGGAGGCATAGGAAGATTCCAATCTAAACTATATCTTAATGAATGTGTAGGTGATGAACCTGCTGCATCTGCATGAATAGAAGTGAGTCAGGATCTTGGTTCAGAGTAAAAAAAGAAAGAAAGAAAGACTGAGGCACAGTGGAATAAAGGTTGAGCTTCCTATGTATACTCTGTAAACTTCAGTACAAATTTTCGAAATTATTAATAAAATATCCCAATCAAAGCACAAGTCCCCAGCCTTTTAAAACTCACTGGTATTAATTATGGAAGATACGTTGTGTATTGGAGCATTTTGAAGGTGAGTTAAATATTATCATGAAGTTTCACTTAGAAATTTCATTTGTATTTTTGCCTGTTCATTTATATACAAGTGCTATCAACTCTAGCTTATTATTTTTTTGTATTACAGTTTTGAAAATATCCTCACATTAGCTCTTGCATAGTCTTCTATAGTTTTTACTTGGGGTGGGTTTGTCTCTTTGTTTGTTTCTTTATTGCCCCCAAGTTTCCCTTATAATGTTCTTTAACAGAAATAGCAAATCTTCTGTTCAGAGGTCCCCCAAAAGATTCTCCTTAGAACTAATTATAGCTTCCTTTAAAATCTACTAGGTTCTACCTCCCCGAAGTAGGTTTTTGCTGAAAGATAATAGTCGTAAGTAAAATGTTAAACTTCCTTTTACTGCATGAAGGTACTGTGATGTGACATTTCTGCATTGTGCTATTATCAAGCTCTGAAAAACTTATTAAATCATGTTCCAAGTGATCAATGGGTTTATCCTTTGCAAACTAAGGGGCTTATCATTCATGGCACTCCTCCTTTGTTCTGATGGAATGGAGGACAGTCCTAATACATCTTGTCAGGTCCTCATTCTCTTTATTTCTTGGAACATGATTTACTTTTCCATAAGAAATTGAAGAAATGGTCATTAGGTAACAGCCAGAAACATACTTTTTTTTTTTCTCAGAAATTTTTTTTGAGAGAGTGGAGTCAAACACGGCCATACCATTTTTGTTTTCAGAGAGTTTTATCAATATGACCCCTTCATTTCACAAATGTGGATGTCCAGAATTACAGATATGCACTAAATGGAATTCATCATGCATGATGGAGAAAACAGTTAGATGTTGGACTTATTCCACCCTGTAAATAGTTCACAACTATTTCTATGTCAGTTCTTAAGAACAAGCTTAAAGAGGTTGCTGCTATATTCTGTTTGCTGAAAACTGCTTTCAGATTTATTCACAGATAGGAATTCAGAATAGATGACTACGGGAAGAGGCAAAATTTTGACTCCAAACTGAGATCCATGAATAGCCTTATCCTTTTGTCTTTAGAGAAGTAACTTCAGAAAGTATTTGATGTAATAGTTGGCTCCAAAGAAGCAAGCTAATGCTCAGGTATTAATTTATGGCAGTTTACATGTTATAAATTATATAAATGACATTCCCTAGTTTATTAAAAACTAACCATAGAACTGAACTTTCTTTTGTTCCTAATTCAGCAGCAGACAATTTCCCCAACAGTAAGGAGATGTGAGTGTGTTGTAGAAAAAAAGGAAGATTCACCCTACTGTGAAAGGCAAACAAAAAATATCATGACATATACGTAAAATACTAGATAGGAGAGCTATGTCTTAATTATGTAATAAAGTATTTTATCTCAAAAAAAAGAATTAGTATGGAAGGATATATAGTAGGAAGTATATAAGTAGGTAGCATGCTTTGAGAATCATGAGTTTGTTTGGGGTTTTTTTGCAGTTTTATGTTTCAAAATTTGGGTTTGTTATATGTCACAGTGAAAATAAACTTTTTCCGGTGTTGGTATAAACCACAAATTTATTGGAATTTCTATTATTCACTTGGAGTGTCCAGGTATCCTTCAGATCGAACAGTACATTGAAGGGAAGAAAATAGCTCACTATTATATTTAAAATACTGAATACTACAATTTGACACAAAAGTTATTTGAAAAAAAATATTAACGCTGGAGTGCTTATCTCAAAAGAAATAATAGTATCTCAAAAAGTAATAATGACAGCATAATACAAAATTTGATCCATTTCTAATTTGGAATTTGCCTTTTTGTTTTGTTTGCATGACGTATTGTCTTAGATAAATAATATTGGACTTCTCTCCTAGAAATTAACTTTATTTTCTTTTCTTCATTTAATTATAATGATTTTTCTTAATATTCTTCCAGAATTATACCCTGTGTCAAGAAAATTGGTTAAGCCCGTATTTTAGTCATCAAAGTCCAGGAAACCTAAAATAACAGAGATTCTAATGCTATGTAAAAGTTACGAGGCGGGGAGGTAATTATTCATGAAACGTGTTATCTAAGCAGCAGCAATACTTCAAGAAGATTCTCTTTCTTACTCTTAATCTCACCACCTTGGTTTTTCTCTCTCACAAGATAATCTATGGATTCAGTATTGGTGAAACCAAAGATTTTCAGAAGAGGCTATAATTGGCAAATAACCCGTATGGGGTTTATTTTTGTATGAAACAGATCCATAATTCAGCCAAAATACTAAGAAAATGCATTTCTGCTTCTGGAAATGCCTGCTGTTCAGGGCAGTCATTGTGGAGCTTAATGTCAACTCTCTTCCTCAAGTAGACACCTATACTTAGTGAGATGGATAGTGCTCTAAATTTTATTGACTGTATTGACTAGGGGCTTGGTTCAGTTACCTAAACAGTGGCATGTAGTACTAGTTGAGATGTCTGTGGGCATTTTTCCCATCTTCTTGCCTGGTCCAGAGTCTTGCAGACTGTATTATCTGCCACCATGCATATGACTCAGGGCATATCTGATGGCACTGGTTTAGCACTGATGTTCCTCTGCTGACATCTGGTTTAGGCCACTGAAGAGAGGTCTAAGTCTCCATTCACTGCAGTAGAACTCTAAATAGCTGACTAAGGAATAGAGGCCTGATTTGTATCTGTCCACAGTTAGGTGAGGAAAAGGCAGTTTCAGTAATTCTTTGCATGTATCAAGCTGGTTTGTTCAGCAACAAAGAACAGTCTGCTTATTTCAGCTAGCTGAAGTCCTGCAAAGAAAGAATAGAAGTCTAGTCCAGTGGAGATAAATACTTTTTTTTCTTTATAAATGTGAATATGAATTGCTTTGAAATTCAGGTCATGTATAATGTAGGAATTGCTATTCACGTTGCAGTAAAGGGGCAGAATATCAGTCATACGTCAGCATTTCATCATTTTGCATTTGTGTGAGGAATGCTGGAGGCAAGAAATACTTCCCACATTGACCATCAAGGCAGATTTGCAATATCCAGTGTTTGAGAAGAAGTAGTCACTGAACAGGTGCAATTACAGAAGAGACTTTTCTCATGCTAGTGACTTGGAGAACCACACCATCAGCAGACAGATTGTAGATTTTCGAGTACTGCCTCATAGAGTACCTTTGAGCATTAGAAAGGGCAATTTTTTTTTAATAGAAATGTAACAATTTTGTTCACATGCATAATGAACAGACATTGGCATGTACAGAATAATATTTCTCTTTTAATGATGGTCTTAGTACTATGAATTCAGCATTCTGATATTAAATCTGTTATTATATTCTTGATATGCTTGGTTATTTCCCTTTTATAAATTTATTTATATTTAAATGCAATATGTTGTCAGATTGAAAATAGCTTTTTCTTTAGCTCATTCCATTTTAAAAGGAAACAAAAGATCAAGATTAAGCTAACCATTTTACACATCTCAGAATGTGTAGAGCTTAAGGAATCTTGGAGTATAAGCAGAATAGCATGTTTTATAAAGAAATTCATATCTTTTTAACCTGCTTTCAGAGGGTTCTAAAATGCAGAAATATTTCAGATTTATAACTGTCACATTTCATTTTCAGTTTTATTTAGATATTGTTATGATCATGATGATAATGATGTTGCTGATGATTTCAGTAAGTACTTGTTCTGTCTGAGAGAGACAACTTAGAGGTAAAGGCCAGGGAATCTCAAGATGACTTAAAGTTCCTATTCTGACTGAAGTGTTTATGGTAAGGTATTTTTTTCAGGAAACTGGAAGTTACTAAACTAATGTTTTGACATTGAGGCTGATTTCAGATGTATTTGTCATTTATATTCAGTATAAATAACCCATATCAAGTAAGTTCTCTTTAAAAAATATGTACTTTTTTTTTCTGTTCACATGTATGTGTGAGAAATTATGTCAGATAGCTTATTTCTTTTTCTGCATATAAAATCATTGGCATATTATTTACTTCTGGTGATAACCAATGTTCAAGCATAATAAAAATTTCTCACATCTTGTGATACTATTATCCAAATATACTTCAAAAGATACATTTTTGAAAGGCAAATCGAGCTCTTCCATAGACCTGTAAATGTGTAAGGCTGATCACATAGCACAGACTTTAGGAGCTCACAGTACAAAATTTATAATGAATATGAGACAGAAATAGTCCTAACCATTAACAATACCTTGTCGTTATACTTTAGTACTGAGGGGAGGGTCAGTTTTAGGCATGGCAAAAGTAGGCAGCAGTGTTGAGATTAAAAAAATGTTGGACTTATGCAAGAAAGATGATTTCTAATCTAAAAGAGCTATCTGAAATTCTGTGGCTGGCTTGCAGGCAGCCACAGCTTTTCACTTCCAAATCCATTTAGCGGCTGTGAGCAGCAGGACTGAGCAAGCCCTTTGGCTCAGTCATAGGTAGTAGGAGAAGGGCCTTGCTGCCTGGGCATCCAGCCCTGGGCATCCAGGCCTCATACTGTTTAGTGACAAGACCCATAAAAAGGAGTAGGATATGTTCACTCTAGAGGGATGTCTCAGTCTTGGCACCCAAACATGTTGAAGAAGATGATGTGCAAGGAAACAGCTGCCCTGTGACCATGCAATGTAATATTACCCTTGTTCCTGGAGTCTGAGATAGCTCTTAGTATAGTATAGATTCATGAGAAGTTGACCAGAAATGTTTTGGAGTATAAATAGCAATACTGTATACATGAAATCCTTAGATGGGGAGTAATGGATGTATTTTTTGAAATAGTGATCAAAGGCATTTATTTATTTCTTGGGGGAAGGATGAGAACCACTTATGTTTTTATAACATCACTGAAGGAAAGACAGATAGAATGCAAATTTCTCTCTACGCTGCAGCAGAAGAAAAAGAAACATTAAATTTATTGCAATTTTTGAAAGAGCATGGGTTTCTATGTTTAATCTTTCACTGTCCAAAGCCAAGGTGACTTCCAAATTTTCCTTGAGTATTCTCAGTTGTTCATTTACATGTAAATTTTTTACTGTTGAACTTTATGAATATAAATCAACAGGAACAAGAAACGTTGGCTGTGATTTCCTGCCCATGTGGTTGTATTTTAGGAGATGTCAGAGTTCCTTCCCCCACCCTTGTCCTGAAATCACAGTTTTAGGAAGTAAAAAACCCACTTTGATGGGATATTTTACTGGGTCATTACAAGGAATATTACAGGAATTTGATGAGTGATATCTTTATTCAGGTTTTGAAAATATTCAGCAGTTCATTCAGGGATTCACAAACCATTCACAAGTCAGTGTCAGTCTCAGTTGCTTACTTGTGATTCACAAACATCTGACACCATGTATGCATCCAGTAAATATCGTCTCCAAATTCTGAGTATTTTGTTCAAACACCATAGTGATTTAAATAATATGCCACTCTACAGCAATTATGACATCCTGAAATAACAATTCATGCTAAATTAAGCAAAGAAAAGTGGCAACAGCTGACAAATGTCTCATTTAGGAAGAGACATTTTTTGTTGATCATTCAGTACTCATTTTCAGTTTATTAGGCTTTCTTCAAAGTGCGGTTAAAATTTTTAAGATATGAGTGTGGTCTATTATATCTCCTTCTGTCATGTTTAGTGGACACGTCTATGGGACATTTTCATGGTGATAACAAGCTAGCTATCTAGTTAATTGTTCTAAGAACATTGTTTAGTTTTATGAGATCCTTGAGTATCTAACACAATAATAACATTTATTTGTGCTCTTCTGAAATTCCTAATGTTAAAAATATCAGGGACTTCTGAAGCAAATTAATATTAGAAGATCAATTTAGTTTTTTAGAAAATGAACAAAATCCTAAACCAGTCATTTAGATTACAAGCAATTATTTTTCTGTTCTTCCTATAAATTTATGTTTCCTCAAGCCTGTATTATCTTCAAGGTAACGCAACTGATTTTGTGAAATCAGTGAACCATTTCAACATTATTTTTGTCTTAATAGAACAATTTTTACAAGACTGGTAGAGGTTGAAGATATCTCCAGAAAGATCCATGTTCCTACAGTTACAGAATTAGGATAAAATGAAAAAGTAGAGATTTTTGTGCATCAAAATTTTGCATAAATTTCTGTCTTTAAAAAGAATTCAGATGACACAGAAATAGTAGCCTTCAAATTTTATGATTAATTTGGTATCCAAAAGAAATTCTATTTGCGTTACCCAGTACTTGCCACATTGCGGAAAGGCCTTTGTAAGACATTTATAACCTACTTGAAGGGATCATTTTTAATTACTGTCCACAAAGAAAGAAATCTGGTAATGCATTATAAAAAACGTATGCAATAAAAGAGATTGCTTCTACATTCCCATTTATCAGTGATCTCCACAGGAGAAAAGACAAACAATACTGCATTAGATAAATTTTAGAATTTAAATATTTAAGTCAGAGAGGATTGTTACAGAAATATAAAACTAAATCACAAGGCAGTATAGATGGTTGAGTTCCTCTAGCAATTCTTTTCTGGCAAGCTTAGAATACCAACTAGGGAAATAAATTTTAAGTACAGCTGTAATTAAAACTGTCTGCTCATTTTTCTACTACATCTGCCCAGTTGAAGGAAGAAAGAAAAATCTGACAGAGCTTTGGTTTTTTTATTTTAAAAGTATGTGATTTGTTTCCTTGACATAGACAAAGCTTCTCTTCTGGATTCCTTGCTATCCTCTCCAAATTTCTGTGAATTACAAATCGTGAGGAGGAACAACATGATATAAATGGATCTTGTATCTAAAACTGACATATACATCTGATGGCAACTGCACTTAATAAATGGAGGTTATCTTCCAAGTAGAAAAGAAAAGGAGGAGGAAAGGGAAGGAAAGAAGATCAGAACATTTGCTGCTGCATCTCTGAAAACATCAATTTTCTATTACTAGTAAAAGGCTAAAGTCATTGGACTGAGTTAAAAGTGCAAGGTGTCAGGACATATATGAGTTTGTTTTGGCATGATTTCAGATTCCTTTAATGAATACCAAGTGGCCAAATGATTATTACTTCACTTTTGTGTGAGATGAAGCTCTGTGAACACCAGAAGTGGTGAAGGTACAGCACTGGTGCAGCACTGCCTTACAAGTAACAGCCCTTCGTGTCAGCTGAGGCTGAGGGGAGGCAATGTTCAGACTTCAGTAGGGAACTAGTGAGAAGAAGGCAGAGTGTGACAAAAAAAAAATATATATATAGTTCCAATTATACCACAGGAGAGAAAAGGAAGAAACTCCCACAATTGTGAACATCATACTCCCCGCAAGGATCACGGGTTGCTCACAACTTGTTGTAGTTCCCCCTCTTTCTATTTAAGGAAGACAGTAACTGTCAACCCTAGGAACTAGAGGAATGTTGGATGAGCAAGAACAGTGTCAAATGGTATTAGTAGATTGTAGAAGAGTTTGTTATTACTATTGGATTTTGTTATGTTAATTAGATAACTGTGTGTTTAGAAAAATTAATTTAACTAACAGTAAATTCTTATCTCTTTATATATATTGTCTTCCCTTTTTTCCATAAGAATTTTTTGAAGATAATGTTATGTTCTATTTTTCTGACTTTTAGCAAAGGGCAGGAGACTGTAATGTGGTAAACAGTCACAGAGCAATCATCTGGGAGAAACCAAATAAAACACTAGAACAGGCAATCTGAAATGCGTGGAGAATTTCCTCCCCTTATATGGCTGTGGCTCGTATGTTCCTGTGGATCTGGGAGATAGTAGGCTCAGGAGGGTCTAGAATCAGGTTTCTGATCCTTTGCTAAGTGCTTTAATTACTTTGATGTGCAAAATACCACTGCTTCCTCCCCTGTGAAATAAATGGTTATCTACCTAAGTCTCAATCACAGTGGTGCTCAGGTTGGGACAGAAGCATCTGCTGCCCAAGAACAAGCTCTTCTGAACATTTCATGTGTCAGAAGATAACCACAAAGGGAACCAAGAGGCAACAAATTTAAATATCAATAAAGTCTTAAGTACAGGGTTGGAAACACTGGGTGGGCCATGGGTTGAATTCCTTTCCACCCTCTTCTTTCACCACCTTTTTAGTGGGACAGATTAGCCACAGTTAGTGCTGTGGCCTAGGATTTGTGCTGTGGAATTCAGTGAAACCAGTCCATGTGGGTTTATTGCTGGGGCTTGTGATCATGTAGCTGTAGGTCCTCTTATTTTCACATACCTTTCTGGAATAAAGAAAAGCTGTGATTGCTAGATCACTATGTGAAATCTGATGATATGTATCAGAAGGGATACCTAAAATCCTAAAACTGTAATGATTCTAAAGACAGTAAAATGTTCTTGTTTGTATTGTTGTAGCATCTATAGTGCTGCCTGTATGCATCCAGTGAATATATAATATGTAAATGAAATCTTTTAAGACAGGAGAAGCCTCTCTTTAAGTAGGACTAATAATGAAAGTATGTTTTCTTATTGTCACAAGCCTATGACTAGACTGGTTTACCAGGTCAAGTTGTCACCTTGAAAACTGAGCCAAGCAATTTAATCCTGTAGTATCACCCAGCATCAGAGACCAGTTCAGGGCATGACTGAAACATGGTAAGGGGCAATACACTGAAACCCCTGAATGGGCAACTATCACAGGATGCAACTGTATACAGTGACATTACATGAAATCTGAAAATACTATGGTGAAATACCTGAGTGATCTTAGTTCTAGGCATAATTCACATAAAGCTCAATCAGATATCAGTTTGAAGTCTGCTTCAAGGAGTCAGCTGGTGTTGTTTCTTCATTTTCATGACATAGATATGACCTTAACCACAACCCCTGCTGTGGTAGCCATCTGGAAAGTCATGCCATTTGATAACAGATTGAAGCATTTATAATCACAGAATCATAGAATGCATTGGGTTGGAAGGGACATCTAGTTTAAAGGTCATCTAGTCGAACTCCCCAGCAGTTCAACTAGATCAAGTTGCTCAGAGCCCCATCCAACCTGACCTTAAATGTTTCCAGGGATGGAGCATCTGGACAACCTCTCTGGGCAACCTGTTCCAGTGTTTCAACATCCTCACTGTAAAAAAAAATTCTTCCATATATGTAGTCTGAACCTACCATTACGCATTGCCCTGTCACAACAGGCCCTGCTAAAAAATTTGTACCTGTCATTCCTATAAGCTCCTTTCAAGTACTGAAAGGCTGCAATAAGGTCTCTCTGGAGCCTTCTCTTCTCCAGGCTGAAGAAACCTAACTCTCTCTGCATTTATTCATAGGAGAGTTGTTCAATCCCTCTGATCATTTTTGTGGCCCTCCTCTGAACTTGTTCCAACAGGACCGTGTCTTTCCTGTGCTGAGGGCTCCATAGCTGGATGCAGTACTCCAGGTGGAGTGTCATCAGCGTGAAGCAGAGGGGCAAAATCACCTCCCTTGATCTGCTGAGCACACTTATTTTGATACAGCCAAGTATACAATTAGTCTTCTGGACTGCAAGTGTACATTGTTGGCTTGTGTCCAGTTTTTCATCCATCAGTACACTCAAGCGCTTCTCAGGAAGGCTTTTCTCAATCCCTTCACTCTCCAGTCTGTATTGCTACTGTGAGCTGCCCCAGCCCAGGTGCAGGACCTTTGACTTGGCCTTGTTGGATGTCATGAGGTTTACATGGGCCCACTTCTCCCACTTGTCCGGTTGCCTCTGGTTGGTATCACATCCATCAGGCATGTCAGCTGCATCACTCATCTTGGTGTCATCCACAAACTTACTGAAAGAACACTCAATTCCATTGTCTATGCCACTGAAGAAGTTATTAAGCAGTGCTAGTCCCATTACAGACCCTGAGGAATACCACGTGTCATGAATCTCCATCTGGACATGGAGCCATTGACCACTACCCTCTGGATGTGACCATTCAAACAATTCCTGAACAGTCTGTCTATCAAATCCATAACTCTCAAATTTAGACAGAAGGATCTTGTAGGGGACAGTGTCCAAAGCCTTACAAAACTGCAGATAATACAAGAACCATTCTGTTGCTTCATAGAAGCTATTTGCTTGGCAATAAATATTTTGCTGTCAGCAGAACAGCTGCCAGATGGTGAGTCTCTATGAAGAGCAGAACTATTGATTCAGAATGGTCTTTCAATTTTAAATCTGCAAACTGTGAAATGGGTTCACTTTCACTGAGAGAACTGAAGCCACAAAGATGTAGAAGTATGCTCACATGGCTGATGAAAACATTTACTTCTTAGGTGTAATTGTTTAGCCCCAGATGTCTTTTTTTCCCCTTGTCACAGAACAGGAAACTATTAAATAAACTGTAACAAGACTTCTAAAATGTTAGATTTCTCTGACATTTCTCAGTTCATTCTGAAGCATTGGTACGTTAAATATTGCATTGGTTTTTGCATGTAGCCAAACTTTTATTGAGAGGAAACATTAGACAGCCACAGTGTTTACGTGAGCCACCAATTGTTTATTACAAAGTTTTATGATGTGGTGTTTACTCACTCAAATCCTGCTGACATAGATAGCCAGTAGTTCTTTTGCTTCCCTTTTTTAAGACTTACCGAAGGTAGTTAAAGCCTGGTTTTGAGGACCACTCTTGGAGACACCCACAATTAGTCTCTTATTATTGCTCTGCCTCTTGTGTTTGTGTATATATGTATGTCTTTATCTTAAACTTAGTAATAAAAAAAATAATCTTGCAGAAGCTGCAATTTTGTCAAAGGTTTCTGGTTGAGCCTTGTCCAAGAAAAATATTAGGAAAACTGTGAGGAATTTTTTTTTCCAAATATATTTATATTTGGTAGTCCATTCACTATTTGTTACATCTTTTCAGTGCAGTGTTGATAGGTCCTGTGACCAAAGTGATGTGCCCTTTTGAACTGAGTTCTGGCCATCACAGTATTAAGAGTGATGTATTTCAGGTGCATGCTTTCATAGAATCATAGAATAACCAGGCTGGAAGAGACCCACTGGATCATCGAGTCCAACCATTCTTATCGAACACTAAGCCATGCCCCTCAGCACCTCATCCACCAGTGCCTTAAACACCTCCAGGGAAGGTGAATCAACCGCCTCCCTGGGCAGCCTCTGCCAGAGCCCAATGACCCTTTCTGTGAGAAATTTTTTCCTAATGTCCAGCCTAAACCACCCCTGGCGGAGCTTGTGGCCATTCCCTCTCGTCCTGTCCCCTGTCACTTTATATCCCTGCACCACCACATTAAATTGGAGATCTCTTGAAGCATTGACCTACAGGATATTAAGACCACTTGACTATATGCATCTAACACAGGAAATTCAGAGTATGAAAAGTAAGCTGCTGCTTTGTCACCCTGTAGAGTTACTAATATCTTTCCTCTAACTTCACAAGAAGGTGGGAAGACTAACTTCCTATCTGTCAAAATAAGGCTAATAATATGTGTCACTGAAAAAAAAATATTATTTGGAGATAGTTAATAGTCCAGCAGTTTAATATGAAGAATAAAGAGAACAAGAAGATAAATTCCTTTATTCAAATATAAGAGTGCCTCTCAGCCCACCCCAGAGACATTTTTAAAACTCTGTTCCTCACCAGACAACATTGCTAAGTAACAGAGTAACTGAGACCTGTGGGTGAGGTGGATGCCATGGTAACAGCATCAGGTGAGTAAATGCTTCTGTATTTTTTAATGAACATTTTACTTGAATCTAGATCCGTCATGGTCTGTGAGAGGAGTTCAGCTCAGGAGTTCTGCTTTGTTCCTTCAGACCTGTGGCTTATATGTACATCAATACACAATTTGACCAGTAACGGCAAGGGTGATGTGAATCAGTAATTGGCTGACATACTATGTCTGTCTCTATTTGTGTCTTTATTTTAGGTTTACAGCTGTGGCTTAGCCTAGTCAGGAAGCAACTTTGGTTAGATGAAAATAAGAATGAAACCATTTCCTATTCTGACATATGCTTTATAACCATCTTGCATATCTTGGTACAGGAGACAAACGTAGTGTAGCATTAAATTTTCAGTTTAATGCATGGCAAAATGAGGTTAATGTTCTTGGCAGACACTGGAACCTTTCAAGACAGAGCACCAGGAAGATTTTAGGGCATTGCTTATCAGAGGCAAAAAGGCTCTTTGATATTCAGAAGGTTTTTGTTTGGCTCAGGGCACTACCTGAGCAGCATGATAAAGTCCTATGGTACAGATGATGTACATATTCACATGCATATGACTTACTTTCCTTTGATTTGTCTTTCTCTCCCTCCTGCTTGATTCTGCAAGCATGTGAAATTTTTTAGCAAGATGCACAAACTTCTGTTTAGCTATGCAGTTTTTTTCCTCTTAGTTAGCATCTCTGAGATTCTGTAATTACACTTCTGGGTAAAATATGCTGTCATGATAACTTATGCCCAGAATGCACTGTTTAAAGTGGTGGTCCCCACTCTGCTTGGATTTACACACAGTAAGAGGTTGTGCCTATGGCTGATAATAGATTAGAACAAATTTGATCTTCCTCTGAGACAAACAGTTGAAGTTCATCAATTCAGCATAAACCTGACCAGCCTCTGGAAAGATGTAAAAGGAAGATTCTTGCATGTGGTATAATATGGAGACTGCAAATTACTGTTTGTTTTTTTTTCCAGTAGGTTTGCACTTTCATTTACCCAATGAGACTTTGTTCAGGTTGTGCTACTCACCTTTAAACTTATTAGCAATAGGGAGGAATATAGGATTGGCAGATGCTGCAGTGCTGACATCAATTACTCAGCTATAGCAGCTTGAAAGTAAGATTGATGATCCTGTGAACACTTTAAAGAGCATAACCCAGAAGATTAATCTAGTGAAATATATTCCAAAGGAACACAATTGCCGAGAGACAAAGGTAATCTAGTGAACAATGCCTTGTAGTATCTTCATGGAGTTTTTTGTGAATATGTCTGGAGAGACTGTTTGCTATACAGAGTCTCCTCAGAAAGGGATTTTTTTACTTTTTTTTTTTTATTGTGGAAAGTTCTGCAACTTTGCTTCACTCATATCATGCAAGATATTTTCCCTCTAGTTGTAGTATGAAACACACAGACATCCTATTCCCAGACAAGCAGGCTTTGCACAGAATCATATTGATTTCACTAAGAGCTCAGCAGAGATCTCATAGGCTGAGCTTTTGACTCCTCAGTATGAGGTTCACTATATAAACTATAATCTCTATTTGAAATCAGAACCCAAACTTCTCAGTTTTACGTAATTTCACAGTGGATTTTGCAGTGTGGTAACATTTTGACTTGACGAAGGGCAGTGACCCAGATTACTAGAGTTAGTCTTCAGTTAGTTAAGCAATTTTAAAAATACAGCTGCCTTTGTGTTTTACTGTTAAATCCTCTACAGAAGGTAGTTTCTTACTGCTTTGAGTTTCATAAGAACAGCTGAATGGTTTTAAATGTTTTTATAATAAGTGCTGAAAAGGAACAAAGTCTAGAAATGCTAGAACTTGAGGAACCTTAAACTTTACCCCAAACCTGTTTTTTCCCCTTAGCTTTATGATACAGATATCTTGATATTGGTCTGTTTGAAAGAATGAAGTTTTCCTCCCTTGGCACAGACCTGCCTATCTGGATTGTTCAGGCTGATTCAGGGGTGAATAAATCGATCCTCGCTAGACTGAAATGATCTTGACTAGAGCAATTTATGTAACCCATAAAGTAGATTATATGAAAAATATCCACAAGAGAAGAAACATGCTACAGTATTAAAAGATAAGAATTAAAATTTATGGTATACTCTTTCCACACAAAGCAAGGCAAATGTGAGGAGTCATACAAACAAATTTTTTGATGGTGAAGGTCTCCTGCAGAAGACTGGGCAGAATTCCACATCTTTGCTACCTAGAATCATATATGATATTCAGTCTTACTTAACTGAACAGAATTTGTGTTCATTTCCTTCTGACTTTCATGACAACAGTGTGAATAGAGTGGACTACTTCTACTGTATATTCCTTACAAGGATAGTTAGAAAGTAATTAAGAACTGACCTAATGTGTTACTTGCCTATTTTACAGGGTATTTTGAGAATGCACTTTCACAGATCGCTTGTTTTTTTTATAGATTGGAGTAGTTTGTCTGTTGAGCCATTTTTTTAAGAATGATCTGATATGATAGATGCCCTCCCCACCTCCTTTAATTATGACATTTTGGATTTAAGAAATAGACAGTGGAGAGATGAAACCAAGAAATTAAAATCTGTTACAATATCATTAGAGTGCCTTTCTGCAAATGCATTTAAAATTAGAAATTGGAAACTATTTTTTAATTGATATTTCTTCTTTTATGGGTTGCATGCACAACCATCTTGTGAGTGCATATATGCTGCTCGTTGATATCCAGAGCTGGATATAATTGCAGTTTTTAATATAAAATTTTGTTAATAAGCACTATTGGCAGATGCTTTTTAAAATAAAATTGGGAATGAAAAGAAGTGTTTCTGTCAGTCTGAGTTGTATCATCCTGAGTATTATTTCAATTGGTGAGTAAAGTTTTCAAATACTTCTTCATGACTTTCCATGAACAACTTCACCTGGCCGTTGACATTTTTTATGCAACAAAAATCTGATACAACTGCACTACCTCAGAATCCCGATAAGAGAGAAAGCATATATTTCAAATTTACCTTAGATATAAAATAAATAAGCAATACAAAAAATGCATAATTAATTTCTATCAGGATGCCAATCTAGGTATTTACATATTCACATTACAAATACATAACTGAAGGCAAATACAGCCTAACTGGTGTTGCAATTGGCTTATTTCCCAAAATATGAGTGTAAGACAGAGATTAATTGCATATGGTTTTGTTTTGTTATTTCCCTATGTAGGAATTTCCTTGGAAATACCTACAATAGTAATATTGCCAGCTTTTGTAAACTTTCAGTTAGCTAAACTACAGGAAGGAGAAGTTTCTTGATATCATTAATTTCACTGACAAATTTTCAGGCAGAGATTCTAGTGCAAAACTGGGATGAGAATCTGCTAATTAAAAGTCTCAGTTTCAGTTCAGGAGAGATTATAGCTGCATACCACTAATTACAGAATGAGATTTCAGATTTTGCTTGTAGCATTGATTCCAGTGTGCTATTGCCCAATAACAATGCTATAGCTTGTACATGGGCATTCTGATCAAGAAAAAGTGGTCGCCTGTCCTTGTTCCAAGACAAAATTGTTTCATGTGTGGAGCTATGCTACAGTGGCATGTCATTTATGTGAAAACCACACAAGCTTTCACAATCTTCCAACAACAGTGAATCATTTGAGGATTCACTGACATGGGAGATAAAACAGTAATTGAGTTTCATCCATCACAGGTTTTTATTTAATGTAACTTAAAAGAGGATTTCTTTTTTAGCTTGCTGATTCTGATTTCACCAACACATTCACATTTTATGTAATTTGGTATGTGATAATGTTGACTTTATATAGAATGTGGTATAGAATTGCTTGTGCAAGTGATGTTTCTACATATAAAGTAAGTGCTGCAGGTGATTTGCATTCCGAAAGGAGTTTATCAATATTAAATTTTTAGATCATTTGTGACTAAATAGATTACATTTTTTTTTACTTTCATTGTGAATTCTGAGATTGCGATTCTCAAATTATAAAAAGTTATTTCCTAGATTTGAAATCTAGTTACGTATAGAAGTTCTTATGCAAAGGGTTTTTCTTATATATCTAACAATTTTTCCACCAGTGTATCAGCACTAAAAATAAAATTAGGATTAAAGAAGATAATCTGCTAGTATTTATTTCCACTTTAAAGTGTTTAGTCTTATAATTTATGCTTCTATACATTGTTATCTAATAACTGCTTCTATGTTTGGAGATTATAACTGTCTCAGTTTTTGAAATGTATTAATAGAAAGGGACATGAACAATATTTCAGAAATAATCAATTGTAAATATAGGGTCAACTAGATTACAGAATGTTGATATCAGTACTCACATTAGTTAAAGTTTGTGTTATGGCATGTACTTGCACTTTTCAGACTTGAATTCATGCAATTTTTTTGCTTTCCTTTTGATTGCTCTTTGTTCTTATGTCTACATCTGTGTGTACACTATCTGAGTGTTCACTTGTTCACTGTCTCTGCAGCTGGAGGAAAAATGCTGTAGAAGTCATAATGGAGCTGAATGAAAATTTTGGCCTGATATACAAATGTACTCCAAGGAAAAGGTTGCTAAGGAAAATGATAAAGGAAAACATAAAGAGTGTTCCAGTTTTACTACATAGATCAGTTAAGCATTTTGGCCTGAAAATCTGTGCTGCTTTCAGGTTACTATGTCTCAAAAATGTGAAATATTTGGAGATAGTCAGGAGCTGCCAAATCTTGCAATCCAAGAGAAACAGGGTGAACACAGCTCCCTGTGCCCAGGTCCAGTTGGCAGCAAGGCTCAGTATCTGTTCCTAATAGGCACACACACGAACACATACATGTAGTACACAGAAAACCAGAAACAGCTGGAAATACATATCACAACTGAGAGAATGAAGAGCACTCAAAGAAGCATAAATGGCACCAATGGCCACATCCTGTTCTCCACTCCCACTGATAAGTATTAAGGTCAATTGGTGGAAAATATATTATACAGATCAATCCTGTCATTGAAGCCTTCATCAACAAAAACCGAACTGGAAAGAATGGTACTGTTTAGTTAGGTGATAGGTAAAACTTCCAATTTGTACCAGTCATATAGTTTAAGACACATTTGAAATGGTACAGTGAAAATCAAAAATGAATTAAAAGAAATACTCCTTCTAGAAAAGACTTATCTATGGAGCTTTTCTTCTGATTCAGATTCTGAGATTAGATTTGATATGTCAAAGACAATACCATTAATATAACTGCAGTCTACTAAAATAAACAGGATTATAAATTCACACTGATCTCATTGTAATGTTTGGAAAACATCCCTCTGCGGAGATGCTCTCTCCTAACTGTTCTGTATGTTCCTCTACATTTTTCTTAGAACTGTTTTGGGAAAAAGATCTGTTTTCCATAGGAAAATCCAGTTGTGTCAGACTTGAAGTGTCAGTTTGAATGAAATTTCAGACAGGCAAGGAGGTCAAGAGAAATCATTAGGTTTTCCTGCAGATAGTCCCTGGTGTGCGAGACTGTGGTCAGGTAAGGTTTCATTTGGATTGTTCGCAGTAAAAAGGTACGATGAAAATGGAGCATAACAAATATTTTTATTTCACTACAAATTTAAAAATCTTGTCATTTCCTTTCAAGTTTGCTTGAAGAAAAATTCCCTGATGAGATTTTTTTTTCCTAGTGTTAATTTGATCACTTATAATTCACTTCACCTTGGAAGTGGTCACTGTTGCATGCTGATTAGCAAGATAGGATAGGCACACCAGTTCGTTTTGTAGAAAATTGTGTACTCATATTATAAAAATTAAAATCCAATTTTATTTTATGCCTCTGTGACTTAGAAGTCCTGACCTTAAAAATGTACACCCTTCCCATCAACTGAGCACACTACATTTACTGAGGGATAAGGAAATATTAACAAGGTTAATAAGATAATGATTTATCTAGCATAAATTGAACAAATTTCATTGCAGATGCTTTCAAATTCTTTTCTGTGATTATCAGTTTTTTAAAAAAAAAATGATTGCACAACAGGCATTTTGAGTTGCTGCCACTTACTGATATGTCTTTTTTCTGGAATTACAGATTAATGTCTAGCATTTGTCTTGAGTAAAGGATAGTACATTTCTGTATTTGTTAAGCATAAATATTACAGTGATGAAGTAAAAATATCAGTTTTCTCACACTAGTTTCACTCCAATAATAATTATGATTTTGCTAGTCAGAGATAACAGAAGAATGTTTTCTGCAGTCCTTCACCAGCAGGTGAAATACTTCTCAAGTTATGTTAGGTTCCAATTAATTATATTTTTTGAATTTAAAAAAAAACAAATCTAAACTTTCTAATTTTTCTGTGCTGAAAAGAGAAAATGGCTTCTTGGCAGAAGGACTTACCTCATGGACTTCACTGTCTTAAATATGTTGTTAGAGTAAAAACCTGAAGAAATTGACTGTTTTTTCTACCTACAGCTACAAGGAAGTTTGAACCAACTTTTACTTACTCTGTAAGTCTTAGTTACTCATGAGCTCCTCTCTTAGTTTCCAGAAATAAATTGTGCTGCAAAAAGGTATAAGGAATAATGCAACACACAAAATGAAATTATATTCTTGTTCCTTAGCAAATTCTTTGGTTTATTTATAAAACATAAGGTTGCAAACTAATACAAATCCTGTAGGGACAAGCATAATGTCAGACAGTATATTTTTACAACTCTTTAATATAGTGTAATGTTTGTATTACTGCAAGATCTCCAGATCTGGGACCTAATTTTTCTTATTTTTTTGATACTGTTTTAGTTTCTTTTATGTTTGCTCTATGTGTATCACTCATCTGCATACATTTCCAGACAGACGACTAGATAGAAATGGAGTTTAACTCAGAGAAGGTTTCTTCTAAATACTTGAAAAACTAAATTGAAAAGATTCAGAGTGAAAACTAAAGATTGTAGCTGGAGAAAAAAAACAAAAACAGCAACAAACAAAGCCAAACCAGAACCTAACAACCTTAAAAATCAAGTGTGAAAATGCTGAGTTAAATTGTTTACAAAATGATGCTGCACTTATTGGATTGTATGTTAGCTATATCAGTCTAGTTAATATGTGGATGGATCTCTGGTCCAAGAGTCTTTATGTGCTTAATATATGAATATTGTGTTATAGTTTGCATATACAAAACCACATGTCATTTGTGTTTGAATGTCTTAAAAATCTTCGACCAGCAGTAAAAATACTAAATATCCTTATTTTACTACTGTGTCTCCAACTCAGTCATATTAGTTGCCTCAGTTCTCGTGGCTGAGTAGGAAGCAGGTGGGAAAATACATTGGCAAATTCAGACCAAGGTAGGTCCACATGGATTCATTATGGGAACCTAAGGTGCCTCACAAAAGCAACAACAGCTAAAAAATCAGCATGGAATGTATTTAAAAGTGGGTGTTACTATGTGTCTTAATACTGCAGGTCAAAACTGGAGTCCAGGGTACTAACTCTGATCTTAACTGATAACCTCTGCCTGAAAATGCTAACAGATAACAGGAGTAGTGATTATGGGTTAGTTCTTTGATCCTGGAGATTATTGTGGAGACATCACTAAGCTATAGGAGTTTTTAAGAGTAACAGAAGTAGAGCATTTGAGTTCTTTCAATTACCAGAGATTATTATCTGTGAACATTTAAATAAAAGATACATTTCCTAAGCTACTCAGTTTTGTCGTCTCTGATAAATTTTTATTGTTCAAGACAATATTACCAATAGCTTATTCAAGTCTGTGCTAATACCTGTCCTTATCAAGAACAGAAGTTGCTCTTTAATACATCATTTGCGAAGAGAAAAAAACAAACCATATTGGTGTTTATGTGACTTTCTAACAATTCTAAATTTGAATTTTTAGAAATGTAGTTTATTTTTAAGCACTTAAAACCCACAGAGTACTTCAGAGTATAATGAATATGGTTAGAATAAACATTCTCGGGGAAAAAAATGAAGCAGAGTGCTAGTTCAGCTTTTTAAAAACATATGGTTTGGCAGATACTGGCTTCTAATTTTTGCATATTATCAATTTTATTCAGTATCACCTTTCAAGGAGGCAGGAAAAATGCACTTTGTGCTGGAATTACATAGCAGAAGTACCATCTGGTTTATATAACCAGTATGCACATTTGCCCAGTTGAGTTTTAAATAATTTATTTAATGGATCTATTCTATTACTTACCTATTGTAGGTTTTAATATGATGTTTTTCTGGTTTTCTTACCTTAAATATAAAAAAAATAAAATTACAAGATGATGTTTTAGATACTCAAGTTGTTTACTTACTGTTTAAAAAGGGATTTATTTGACATCTGTGTTATTCTGAAATTCACCTGGAACATTATTCTGACAGAATTCTCATAAGCATCCTTCTTTTGTGATGTTACTGAAAAACACAGATGCACATGGTATAGTTTTTTTCAGAAATTTGTATCCATATTTATTTATGGAAATGTATGAGCTAAAAAAATAGTATCCTGGTTTGTTTTCTTTTTTTTTTTTTTAACATATTTTTGACTGATGCTTTACTTAGTTTGACTGTGATCAGCTGGAGGAGTTGCATACTGTGTTGACTACAATGAATATTTATTGGTTTTCCCTTACACTGATGTTGTTAAGCAAAAAACAAAATAAATAAAAAAACCAAAACAAACCAGAAAAAAAAAAAAAAACCAGAAAATGCCACCCTTCCTTATTTTACTCTTTCATGGGAAAATACTAAAATAATCCAAAATGATTCAGTGATGGAGGGACAAATGAATATCCAACTACTTTTCTGCAAATGCCTCCTTGTAGAATTTTGGGCAAATCCATCATGAGACTATCCATCTTTAGATAATCTCAAATAATTACTTCTGAACTTCTTTAATCTTCAAATTAAGGGGATTCTTAAAATGCTTTTCTGAAATGTGAAAGTTTTAGTTTAGATGTTGAATTTCCGTGTTGCTGAAGATTAAAATAAGTTTGCTTATAGAATGTTAAAAGTATTGGCTTAAAGTTAAGACAATTTGTAATTTTCTTATAGCTTAGCATGAGTGGATAGCTTGACATAAGTGAACTTTGTTTTCAACATTAGCGATATTTGTAGCAAAAATGACTAAACAGAAGCAGTTCAGGGCCTCTTGCCCCACAAACACATCAAAGACCAAACCCAATGATTTAAGAGAAAAGTTCTCCAAAGCAAGCAATAGATTGACAAGGGGACCTTGGTCCAAATAAGAAAAAAAGGATGGATGTTCACAGAATTACACAAGAAAGGGCCTTAAGTCTGAAGACAATGCAGATGATAAGGAAGTTATGCCAGCTACAAACCTTAGAGTTATGAAAAAAGCCACATGCTTGGAAGTGGGAAGGAAAACCAAATAAGGAGCAGAGAAACCCTGCCCCCCCAATATATCATTGGACCAGCTGGTGTGTGGACAGCATGTAAAGAACACTTGGGATGATGATGTATCTTTAAATGCAGGGGTAAAATTGTCCAGAGATTTCATTGTTCAGGGTGTGCTTTTCCAGAGACACCCAGGCTGAAAATAAACTCTCTCAGTGATAGAATCAAGGGTCTGAACACTTCATTTCAGTCAGAGGCTAAGACTGGATCCAGCTGCACTTAGACTCCTCTCTGAGAGGAAGTTTAGAAAGCAATGTTGTCCATTCTGAACCTCATGACTTGACAGGAGGGTCTTTTGGGACTCTTCTATAACAAGTTTTATTTGTGGACCGCAATGGAAATATTATTGTAAAGGCTTCTCTAACTAATTAGGAAAAAGTTCTTCACGGAGAGGGTGGTTAGGCATTGGAACAGTCTGCCAAGGGAGGTGGTTGAGTCACCGTCCCTTGAGATGTTTAAGGTTAGGGTAGACGAGGTGCTTAGGAGCATGATTTAGGGATTGGTGGGAATGGTTGGACTCAACGATCCAGTGGGTCTCTTCCAACCTGGTTATTCTGTGATTCTATGATTCTGTGAATTGAGTGCACCCTTAGCAAGTTTGCCGACAACACTAAGCTGGGTGGAAGTGTCAATCTGCTGGAGGGCAGGGAGGCTCCAAAGGGATCTGAACAGGCTGGACGGCTGGGCAGAGTCCAATAGCATGAGGTTTAACAAGGCCAAGTGCCGGGTCCTGCACTTGGGGCACAACAACCCTGTGCAGCTACAGACTAGGAGAAGCCTGTCTAGAAAGCTCCCTGGAGGAGAGGGACCTGGGGTTGTGGGTTGACAGCGACTGAACATGAGCTGTGGCCCAGGTGGCCAAGAAGGCCAATGGCATCTTGGCTTGTATCTGAAACGGTGTAATCAGCAGGTCCAGGGAGGTTATTCTCCCTCTGTACTCAGCACTGGTGAGACCGCACCTCGAGTACTGTGTTCATTTCTGGGCCCCTCACCACAAGAAGGATGTTGAGGCTCTGGAGCGAGTCCAGAGAAGAGCAACGAAGCTGGTGAAGGGGCTGGAGAACAGGCCTTATGAGGAGCGGCTGAGAGAGCTGGGGTTGTTTAGCCTGGAGAAGAGGAGGCTGAGGGGAGACCTCATTGCTCTCTACAACTACCTGAAGGGAGGTTGTGGAGAGGAGGGTGCTGGCCTCTTCTCCCAAGTGACAGGGGACAGGACAAGAGGGAATGGCCTCAAGCTCCGCCAAGGGAGGTTCAGGCTGGACATTAGGGAAAAAAAAATCACAGAAAGGGTCATTGGGCACTGGAACAGGCTGCCCAGGGAGGTGATTGATTCACCTTTCTTGGAGGTGTTTAAGGCACAGGTGGACGAGGTGCTGAGGGGCATGGCTTAGTGTTTGATAGGAATGGTTGGACTCGATGATCCAGTGGGTCTCTTCCAACCTGGTTATTCTATGATTCTATGATTGTAATTTCTTCTTTTGTTTAACAGATACTGAAACTATATTTTGATAAAAAGGCCAAGCTGTAGTAAAACTAAAATATTAATGCACACAACTTGGTTTTTTAATTAATGGTAAAGGTTGGCACCCCATGAGTTCAGGCAAATGACTATTTCAGTTTAATTTCCCAGAAAAAGACACTGGTGGTTGTTAGTAGCTGATCACCTTTTAGTTAAGGTGTAAAATGAAGAAGAAGAAAAAAACTGAAACAAAGAAAAAGGAAACTTGTATTTGTTACTTTCTCATAGATTGCAAATCAATAGACTTCTAAGGACTTTGACTTTGGATAAGAGCGAAGCTGAAAAATAAATAATAAAAAAATGCCTGAGCACCTGACATGGAACTGCAGTAGTTTAGACACCACCTTAATCTAATGTATGTTTAGGAAGATCTTTGCTTATTAAAGCAGTTTTCTTAAGTGAGACATCTGAAGAAAATATTTCTCCCATGAGTGAATAAGTAAACCTATTAAAAAGGGTAATATTTATAATAAAAAATGTGAGATAGATCTACAGTTATCCAGCAGAAGTTACGTTGTAGAAAGAACAACTAGTCACAAAAAAAGGAAATATAAAAGAAAACACAATAGTACAGGTTATATTCTTGTCCAAATAATGTACTAGTTCTACTGGTCTTCACTAAGTATCTGTGATAGTTTGTCTTAACATCACATTACAAGAATTATATAATTATGTAGTTCTTCACTAATATTTACATTAAAGTGTTTGCAGGAATTCTTTCAATGTTTATCATCACAATCAAAACCTAATCGATGCATGTATGAAAACTGATTGTCTTTAGGGCATGAAACTAACTTCATATCTCTAACTGGCATCATATTACTAACATCATCTCTTGTTTCTGTTATGTTCTGCAGGATTATTTTCTCCTGCTAGGCCATTTGCATAAACTTTGCCATACATGCTATTATTCTAGCATATAATATATTTAAATATAACAAGCATATGCTTGTTAGTGACAATAACTAGATAGCTACGATTTTATCAATGTTTTCTTCATGTTTACATGCAAGTTTTGTGGGTTCATTGTTCTCTTTGTTTTATTCACTGTTGTCCCTGCCCTCCTCCTGCCAAGTTCTCAATACACAGTATTATATTTGCGTTTAGACACTATTAAGTTATTTCTGTTTACTGGTGTCCTGTTAGCAAGTGTTTTGCTCAATGGCTTTTCTTCTTTTTCTTCTTTTCTCTTGTCTAAACAGGTAGCTAAGGTAAATTAATCATCATAGCTGGTTTGAACAAACAAGGCAAACTAATCTTGCTTTACACAATGTATGTAGTTTTTGCCTTATTAGAATGTCTCTTCTTTTTTTGTTGTTTTTTTTTGTTCTTGGAAAAGCACAAAGATGTATTACCAGAGCACTTGCTAGTTATTAACTCAGCCAGTGCCTTGGATTACAGGAAATGTGTCCAAGATCATGCAAAAGTTAATGAGAATTAAATCTCCCAGGAAGAAAAATCCATGGCATTGCCATTCTGCTTTGGGCACTTGGCCATTATGAAAATCTGGTTACAGCAGATACCTACTCATAAAATGTCTGCTTTCCAGAAACAACATAAATTAAATTTATTTTGGAGGCAAAAATGCCTTAAAGAGAATTATGAGGTTGGAAATCTTTAAAAGAGGTGTGCAATATGAAATAGTCCATGGTAACAGGAACCTGGCTTTCAAATACTCACTCTGCAGTTCCACTCAAATATTTTAGGCAGAGAACTCTGACTTTAATGAGAAAACATGTATAATAGATCTGTCTGTACACATAAGTTGCAGTGTGTAGAGACGAGAATATATTAGGCTTGGCATCTGTACCCAACCAGACATATATTTATGATGTGGCAGAAATAAAAAATATTACAGGCACTTGGTGAATTTCTGATGCTGCTTAGGTTTATATTGATAACTCATTCAAAGGATCAAACACTCAGTTTGGGAGTTCAAACTGAAACAAAGAAATAAAGGAAAAACAAATGTAAAACAAATTCAGATCTAGTAGAGCGGAACTGTAAATCTGAAAGATAAGTTATGAATAAAAATGTGTTAGAACTGTGGCTATTCTTATGAAAGTGAAGGTAATAGTGAATGTCAGAACTTACACAATTCTTCCTGAATAAGATTCTGCAGCTGAAGGTGGATATTCCCTTCCTTAACTTTTTCCAGGGTCTATCCTGTGTTATTTATTTGTGGGTAAACCAGTGGATTTGGGCAGCCTGACCTAGTGAGATGTCCCTGCCCATGGCAGGGGCATTGAAAATGGATGATCTTTAAGGTCCCTTCCAACCCTAACTATTCTATGATTCTATGATTCTATGATTCTATGATTCTATGATTCTATGATTCTGTGGTTTATGATTATAATTCCCAAGCATACAGTTGGTTGTTCAGGGGAGTTAAAATCTTGGCAAACTAGGTTCTTGGAACCTTTCAATTTGAATGTAATTATTTGAAGATCTCATGAGGTATATTTTTAGATATTAAACAACATATTGTACATAATTGCCTAGACAAAAGAATGTTAAGTATTTACAAATACCCTCAAACTGCAGATGCTGCCTTATGGTCCAAGATATGTATATGATAAAAGATTTCATCAACCTTTGCACAATACAATTGGAAGCACATTTAGTCCCAGATTCACTATTTGTTTTGCTCTTGCTCCTTAAACATTCTTTGTCTTTGATATATTTATACATGGTTTTCTGACTACACTGTTGTACATCCTACTTTCAATAATACATGCTATATGTGAAATGTCACATCTCACCCAACCTAGTCACCTTGCAGCTTGCCATACCCACTTTCCTCTGAACATCAAGTGTTGTGTTGCATGTTTTCTGCTGGTTGTACCAGAGGCACTCATCATGATTGTATCTATCAGATGACTCAAAGAGGAAGGTATAAAAATGTATGCTGGGGTGAAATGAACTGTAATTAATGTCTGCTGGTGGCAAATCCATACAATTCCCCTGCATCTGTAAGCTTCCAAGATCAAAGGTGAAACATACCAATAAGTGCTCATTGGTCAGGATCACTAGGCAAGATGGGAGTTTACTGGCATTCTTCAAAGGGTCTCTTTACCTCCATCTATCTAAGCTTTTCTCCTTGTTTTCCTGGATGGCCTTGATTTCTTTCCTTCTCCACCCATATTTCATTCATGTTTCTTTACCCTCCTGAGTTTCCTTCTATTCCTTTTTGCTCCTTTTTTATTTCAGGGTTAATGGAAGCAGGTCCAAGTTACACCTTCTTTATGGAAAGCTGTTGTGGACTATCTAACATGTAACTTAGTCTGAGGTGTAAAATATAGTGAAGAAGTTATACAGCCTGGCAAAGCAGAAAAAAAAAGGCTTCATAAAAAAATGAAATTAAACAAATCATGGCATTGGGACCTTGACACTTCACCTCATTTTCCCTCTGATTTGATTATTATTCTGTGAGGATATTTTCTGTGGTATTACTCACTTTTAAGTGTCCCGTTTTAGAAATGTCAAAACACTAAGTGATTGCCTTAAGGAAAATATTCTTCTACTCTCTGACTTCCCATTTTATGACATAATGGAAGTAAATTATTGAATATACATGCAGTTCTCGGCCTTGTCATCTTGAATTTATCTGGTTTGCTGAAATAAAAACTTCAGATTTGGGGGTAAAAATAACATTTTTATACACTGCATGGAAGCCTCTTTATAAAGTAAAACAAAAGTTATTTTAAAATGAGAAATATTGAATCAGTTTTACAAAAGTGGATTATTTGATTTCTAGATAGTTGGTGCATTTTAAACTTTCTGGTTTTATCCAATGATAGTTGACTTGAAATAAAAATAAAAAAAGAGAATATTATTTCTAAAAGGAGTAATTGGAGACTATCTTTAAAATAGCAACTAGCTATACAAAATGATAATTTTGGAAAACTATTTCAGATGCTTTTTACTTTCAGAAAGTAGAATAATGTTACATTACTAATAGTGTCTTTTACTGCTGTGTTGACACCCTAGGGTGGGAGACTAATGAAACTTTCTGAAAAAACGTCTGATTTTCTCTGCTGTGTTGTGCTGTACCCCTGAAGACTTTGGTTTGACATACCTTTCTCACATTTTGCTTCATTCAAAGTCAATTCAACCCAAAATCTCCTATTTTGCCGGAGTCCATTTCAAAGTACCTTATGTAGTATGAGGACTGTTTTTGTGGTTGTCTGGCAGAAAACTTAAGGTTTATTTTCCATAACTTATAGCATGAGAGCATGTAGAGGTGTTCAAGACTGCACGGCTTACTGGGACAGTGGTGGAGGATGGTGCATATTTGGAAATAACCAGAGGCAGTGAACCCTTATTCAGTTACCTACTGGCAAAAGTGTATGTTGTGGTCCATCCCCTGATGCACACCTGTCAGTTGCCAAAAATGCAGCAAGAGAATACCGATTATCAGCCCTTTGTAGTTTAGAGCTTGTGCTCACTCCTTCTCCTCATATTATTTAATAGGTTGGACATAACCTCTCTTTCTTCTGTTGAAAGCATTCTGCTTGTATGTGAACTACTTGAATATTCATTGGAAACACTAACTCCTGCCTTTATAGGTGGGAGAGTCATTGTCTGTTCCCATGAATACATAAGCAGAACAGCTTCAAACTGGGTGAATTAATAAATCAGCGTTTCATCTGTTAGGGCTATGCTCTCAGTAATGCTATCAAAAATGAAAATATTTCCATTGAATCTGGGATATGTAAGAGAGTAGTAAAGGTACAAGAGGAGATCCAGGCTCCAGGCTCATATGCTCAGTTGAATTAGTTGAGCAGATGGTGTTTAGGGAGGCATAGAGAAAACAAAAGGCTCCAGGGAAATGAAATTAAAAACTCTTAAGCCAAGGGGAAAAAAAAACCCAAACTATACATAAATTTGGGTTTAAGTGAGGAGAAGGCATGGAAGCTAGATGTTCAGAAGAAGAAAAATTAATGTAAAAACCCACTGAAAAATAGCTAACGGAAGTTTCATATATGAACATGATCACAGTAAGTGGGAAAAATATAACAGGTAGGCAACATAGAAACCACAAAGAAAGACCAATGAAAGGCCCAGTAATGGGAAGATCAAAGACAAGAGAAAAGGGAAAGAGAGAAAATATCTAGCCAAAGAGTTTCTTCCCCACTCCACTCTTTCTGTTCCATGTGCTGAGGCACGCTGAACTTTTTCTTTGAGTTGGCAGATGCAGGTCCTGGTGTTGCACTGTATCAGGCCATGATCATTTGCTGGTTTCATTTCTTAAGACAGGCACATGTATATCCTTCAAGGCCTAGATTTTAATTTTTTGAATTCTTTTTTTTCTGCAATTAAATCAACAAACTGTCACTAAACCTTTGCAGGTACCCTATTTTCCCTAAGCAATCAAGGTGATGAACCATTTAGAATAACAATGGGAGAGCCTAAATTGCCATTTTGAGTGAATTCTCATTTTTGTTTTCAAGACCAGCACGTCCTGATCCCTAAGGGGAAGAAAAATCATGGGTAAATGCATAAAATTCCAAAGTTGTCAAAGATAATATACTAAGTTTATTGCTTCTCTTGTAGCAGATATAAGGTTTCATATGCATTTTGTTGCACATAATATGACAACTCCGAAAACAAGTGTCATCATTTCCTTCCTTTCAAAAAAAGAATCAAAGGAAGTCTTGGTACCTGACTGCATCAGCACACTATGTTTTTACTGTCCATTGAAGACAGAATATATTTGTTAATTTAGAGAGATTTCAAAGGCTACTGAAATTAGTAGCTCATCTGCCATATAGTAGTATGTTACCTTTAACATTGCAAATGAAGATGAGAAATTTGCATAAGAGTTAAGAAAATGAAATTCAGTTTCACGTCTGTTGATACTCAGACATCATTCAGTCACTCCAATGTTTCTCCTCTTCTTTGTAATTATCCTTACTCTCATGCTCTGTTATACAGATTGCCTGTGATGGATCTCTTTAAATGTATCTAGTAAGCAGTTAAAAAGTACTAATGACATTTTTCAGTTCATAGTAAATCACTGTAATAAATATTTGCAGGTAGACGTTGCAATCATTACTTTTTCAAACTTAGTGAAGAGAGTTCAAAATAACTTCATGAATTCTACTTTGAAGTCAACTCTAATTTTTCACTGTAAGTTGGAAAGGTTTATTGTTTTGACTTGAAGACTGAGAAAAAAACTGATCTATTCTCATTTGGACTGATGGAAATAAAACTAGCAGTAAAATAACATATACTTCTAACACATAACGATGTGTTGCTGTGTGAAGATTGTGAGCCCTACTGGTTTAATAAGTCCAACTATATGAACAAAGAATCTATATTTTATTGTGCTGCAGCAAAAGTTTTGTGATTCGGCAATAGATAAGAAAACATAAAATATTTCTTGAGCTTCCTTTCTCTGATTTATATCATTATTTTAGGAAAAAAAGTAAACAGAAAAATAATAAACCCCATATGAAGTTGTTCCTGGTCTTTCCAAAAGAAGGATGCATATTATTTTGATGCACATCTTTCAGTGTCTCTCCTCTCCTTTTTTTCAGTGTCTTTTCTTTCCAGGTTCTTTTGTTTGTTTGTTTGTTTGAACACACAGACACACACACATAAAATTTCTTAGAATATGTTTCATTTCTCAGATCACCAAGTGATCAATTTTTATTCTTTCCTGTTGATTGAACCACTTTAACTTCCCAGACAGGGAATACTTTCTATTCTAATATAGGAGTACTCTGCTTTTGAGCACAAATTTTGAGCGCACTTATCCGCTTTTGCAAACATTTGAGAGCACATTTTCTTTCTGAATAGTCAATTCTTCAGTGTCTCCCCCACAATTTGAACAATTATTTCATCCAGAAATAAGAAATATTAAAATAACAGACAACCTTTTACTGTAAATAAACATAATGAACATACAACAACAGAGCTACAGGACAATGTCAATGGGAGTAAGAACAACCAAAGAAACAGAAATAATTGATAACTCATAACCTAAGAAGGTGTAATACAAAAGATGCAAATAGAACATGATAATTTTTTTTCAGCAGAAGCTGTTCTGCTGGTTTTTTTACAGCTGCATACCAACACAGTATTTTTAGTTCTCATTATATGGATCCAGCTTGTTCTACCCAGTGCTGCATATGGAAAAATTATTCTGCAAAGGCAGTAAGGATGATTTTCACTGGAATAAAACCCATCCATTCTTTTAGTATGAGTTTATATTTGCCCACATTTTACAAAGATGCACACATCTTTTCACTGTGCATTTAAAAAATCTGATTGTTTTTAATGGTGCTAAGCAAAATATGTAAACTGGCACAATGTTGGACTAAATAGTCAGGGTCAAAGATTTACAAAAGTGTATTAGTGAATAGAGGAGGAACACAGGTCTTATGGGTTTTGTGGTTTGTTTTTTTTTATTGTTTAATGTTATTGGAGCCCTGTGTATGGAAGTGTCATTGACTGCAATAGGAGAGTTTATCCATCAAATAGGAATCATTATTCTGAAGTCTTTTTTCTTTCTTGCAGAACTAAAAACTTCTTCTACTATTAAAAATTATTTGTTTAAGAAGCTAAAGAATGGTTAACAGTTATGGATAATAAAAAAGGAATCCTTTTATTTATGGTCAAATTAAATATTCTTTGGAACAACATGGAATTTAAAATTCATAAAATGTTATCAAATGTTGCTGTGGTCTCTGAAAATTTTGTGAAGACTAAATTCTTATGTCAAAGCTTATCTGTCATCATACTAATCTGTAAATATACCAAGGTTAAACTCTTCACCTTCAGTAACATGGATTATCACTGTTGGGCTGTGCTTTTCCTTCCCAGATGAACTGTTGTAAATCTTTATCAGGTTTGATACATTTAATGTACTTTCTTGTGCCAATGTATATCAGAACTTTTATTAATCTGCCAAATTATTTCTTTAAGGAAGTGTAATGTGGTTATGGGATATTTCTGAGCTGTCTTGTGTAGTCCCCATTCCAGATCATGACTGCTCTGTACAGAAACAGAATTCAGAAATTAAAAGGGAGCTCTGGAGGTCCTCTACTCCAGCCATCTTCTTCCAACATTTAGATCAGGACTTTGTCCAGTGAGGTTGTTAATGTCTCCAAGGATGGAAATTCCACAGCTTTTCTGGGCAACATCTTCCAGGACATCAAAAGGTTTTACTTATATCAGAAGTTTGCTTGTTCAGCTAGTGCCTGTTGTCTCTCAGAACACCCCAGGGAGGTGTGAAGGGCAGGTTCTGCTGCCAGTAAGCCCTCTGGCTTTGTTTCAGGTGGGAGAGCTGTCATTTCCTCTCACTTTCAATCTATTTTGTAAAACAGCCAAAAATTCTCCTGTATGTTTATCAAGTCCTAGAAAATGACTTTATAATTAATATTTTTGTTCCACTGGAACAGGCTGCCCAGGGACGTGGTTGAGTCACCATCGCTGGCGGTATTTAAAAGAGGGGTAGGTGAAATGCTTAGAGATATGATTTAGTAGTGGACAGGTACAGTTGGGCTTGATGATCTCAAATGTCTTTTCCAACCTAGGGATTCTATGATTCTATGGATTACAGTATTTAAAAACCAAGGTAACTATCCAAATATTTCAAAATTTGTAATGCTGTAGTGATTATCTTTCCATTGCATTTTGACAGAATCGGACTTGAGTCAGAAAAAATAAGCAAATTCCCAGGGGTAAAAGTCTAGCAAGCAAAAGCAAAAAGTAAGTTTATGTACTGCTTTAGTTTGATGATGATCATATCCTTTGTAATGGCTATTATCAGATGTCTTTGGTGATCTCTGTATCACCCCAGAAGGTGGGTAGGAGCAAGAGAAACTTAACATTAAAAGTCTCTAATATCCATATTATAGCTAGTCACTTGAGACTCCCTACATGCTCACTGAAACAAAGCAAAAGTGAGTGACTTTAAGCCAAAATGAAAAAGGTTAGAGGAGTCAAAATGCATAAGAAGTAGTTTCCTTCTAAACTACCTCTTGAGCTAAAATATATGACAGTTTAAGATGATATTCTACAGTACTATTCATATACATTTCTCTTGTGAAATAGCAAAACACTTTGCCTTGGAATTCACTTGCATTCCGAGGGATGTCATAGTGTTATTAAAGGTTGAGTTTAGAAATCATTTCCTCAGATCAGTGTCAGTAGAAGTTAGACTGTATTATATTGAAATCCTGCCAGTATTTTGAAGAGGCAACAATCTAGTGCCTTGGATGCTTTGTTCACAAACACTGCTATAATTGTGCTAGACAAAACGGTAGAATCATGCTAGAGGAAGTACTTGCAAGGCAAAATGCTTTCAGAGCCTATGCTTTTTTAAGATCCGGGAATATTCTCTTATTGGAATTTCTGGAATGTAGGATTTCACTCACTAGGAATTTCTTCTGCTTATCTTTTGCTAATGGCAGTTTGAAAAATGAGGTACATGCTAAAATAGCTTCTAAGATGAATTTTAATACAGGGCTTATAATGAAATAAGCAGAAGCCATTATCAGAATGGCTAGAGATTTTAATTTTTTCAACCTAACATCCTTTAGCTTATAGAATTGCTGCTATGAATTTAGCCTTACTTCCTGTCTAGAAATGCTGAAACCAAGAAACGCCCATTAGAAATGCACACGTCTCATAAAACTCAAAACCTTTCTGATTCACGAGGGATATTTACCTTATTGCAGTCAACGCTCTGTAATTGCTTAACTACTTTAGAGTGGCTGTACAGTATTTGCAAGGCTCTTTTTAGTATTTTATTTATTTATTTATTTATTTATTTATTTATTTATTTAAGAATTACTGTCAATAAAGGGAGTTTCTTGTAGCATTTATGCTGAGTCTATCATACTACTAGCACCGCAAATCAGTTACTAGGTGGCCCTTGCTAGGACTATTTCACAGCCTCCAGTAAAAGCCCAAGCCTTGTGTAGTCTGTGTATGAACTACTGCATCTTCTGAAGCTGCTTTTATCAGAGTGCTGTTCAAGCTTCCTTCTTTGCCTATAGGAAAAGACTGTATTTGTTTATTCTTTCAATGGCTACATATGCCAATGAGAGCCTCAAAATACCAATTACATATTCTGTCTGGTGAGGTCAGTCCAAAGTACAAAACTAAATGAAGATCAAAAGAATACAACACCCAAGTTCAAGAGCATGCGAGTAGCTTCCTGACTTCAGCTCATAAATGTTGCTTGATTAATTTTTAAAGCAGTCTTGCTTGGGCCTCTTGGCTTTTCTAGAAAATTAAATATTAAGAGCTTGTGAATCCTCTTATTATCAGCACCTCCATCTTCTCATCTTGCTCTGGTTAGTGCCTTGCGAGATCTTCCAAATGTAAGTTCTAGGCTGAATGGGCCTCCATGCCATTTCCTCTGGGATTAAGAGGGGTTGTTGCCATTTTGTCCATTGGCTAAATTACAATGCCAGTGTCAACACCAAAGTTTGCTGGACTTTCCCGACTTGCATACATATGCTATCAAATACTTATGAAACTGTGCTAGACATGAATATCTGAGCTATCAGCTACGGTCCTCATGTTGTCTATTTTGTTTACTCTCTCCCTACTTTCTTCAAAACAACATGTATTACTCTTACAAAAATACTGATTAAAAAAAGACTGCTTTTTCCCTATCTATGCTATGTATGTGCTGACTGCATTTGCATTTTTTTTTTAATCTCCTAGGCATTTTCTTGGCTGATTTTCATTTTGACAGTGCATGCAACTGTGTGTGTTGTATTTGCTGTGCTACTACTTTGAACTCTGTCTGCCTTACTGCCTCGGGTCTTCTTCTTTGTTTTGTTTATTTTAGTATTTTTTGTACTGTCTCATGCAAAAGTGTTGTCATTTGTGATAAGCCTTATTCTATGAGATAATTTCTTTTGATCAGTAAATTTAGTTTGCTTTATCAAGGGTTTATTCCAATGATTGTAACTATTCTTTCTCTGTTTTGTATTCTTACTGATTCAAATTACAATCTCATTTTTATTAGGAATTTTCCTAGCCTTTGCGAATTGCAAGACTGTATTCTTTAATGCAGTGGAGGTTCCATGCATGGCATCATATGATACGTCATTTGCAAATTCTCCTTTGTTCTTCTTTTTTGTACCTCTTTTTTTCCCTCCTCGGTTTTATGTTACATCTCTAGTGACTGCTTGCAATTAAGGAGTCTAGTCTGGCCAAATTTGTGTTACTCTTGTCTTCCAAATTCCCCATCTTTCAGTGTTGGTGGAACTTTTAATGCAAAATCTTTCCAGTGCTCATTGATGTTTTCCTTGTGAGTGTGTCTGTTGTGGGGCAGAATCCAGTTACGTGCTGGCTTTGATGCTTCCAAGAAATCTGCCTTGTGATGTAACTTCCCAAGTTATATCTCTGCTGAGGTCTAGGCTTTGCTTGTTTGCTAGCCTTGCATGGCACAGCTTGCATCCGTACAGCTGAACTTGCTCATCCTCCTGCAAGAGGGGACCTTGCAGGGATGAGGTTTTTTCTAGTGCTGTCCTCCAAACAGACAAATTTTTAACAGAGGTAATACCAACCAGGATGCTTGCTAACAGTAAAACATGATGGATAGTCATGAATTAGTGTGTGTCTGCTCCATGACCCTGCTTGTCTGAGTAGTCTACAAGTAGTGTCAATAATGTGTTGAAATTATACATATAGGAAATTCAACTACTGAAACATTTGGTTCCTCGGGAGAAGGAGTTGATTTGTTTTTTGGAGTTGAAGTAACAGTGGTGCCTCACTTCATAGTCTCAAATATTAAGTAGTTAGGCATTCCCCAGGACAGAGGGAATCCCAGATTCAGATCTCTTTTAAACCTTATTTGGAGCAAAGGTTTAAGCTTTGATCTCCTGTCTCTGAACCTTTAGGCTTGCTGAGTCAGTCTGTCTCTATCTGTAATCCAATGAATATTTAATTATTGAAAAGTAGAATAGTGCTTACAGAACACATTAGGGTGTATAGTTGCAATCTTACAGCTGAAAAATAATTATTTCAATGGATCTAATTTTAACACCTGGAATCTTTGCTAATTTATCTGAAGCAATCTAATTCACTGAGTGCTAATGGTGTGTAATTGAAACAAGGGAAATGGTTGTGAACATTATGTGCTAGGGTAAACCGAAGGTACCTTGCCTTCCAATTTGGCTTGTTTGTAAGGAATTCAAAAATAAATGCTTCTGATATGTTTCTCTTTTCTGCATTGCTCTGGAACATCATGTGCCGTTGGCAGTTTGCTGTCCTCGTCTAAGTATTTCCATTGCTTTTGCAGCTTTAATCTTTTAAGAGAATTTAATTTCAACTGGCTTTTTAAATTGTTCATGATGACATACTTTAATTAGTATGAGTGTGAACTGGACTTTCCCGTGCAATTGAATGATTTATAATTAGCATTCTTGGGGTTTGTTGAGCTTCCATAGTACGTTACATTCTTTCTATTCAGTTTTGCTTGTGATGGTTTTTCTTTCTGTTCTTTTAAAGTTATTCTCATCTATGTTCTTCTGGCAAAATATAGTAATTATACCCTTATGAATCACAACCTCTGCCCTACTAATTGCAGACAAGGGAATCCATACATTCTGTATAAATGAAGGCAAAAAGAAACAATGTGGATTTCAGAAGCTGACATTATTTTCTCATCTCCTCCTTCTTTATTATACTGCTTATGTCTGCAAAATTCAAGAATCAGATGGAAACTAGAAATATCCAGTTCATAACCTTGTATTCAGTATTCATGGTTTTAAATAGGAGAATATTTGAAAAAAAAAAGTTTTCATAGTTGTTTTTTTTTTTTCCTACCATACTTTTCACTTTTGCTCTATGAAATATTCTGTGCAATAATAATGTGATGACTTCCTATCTGTGTTCCTGGAACAATCTAGGGAGCCACATAGTGAAAATTGTACCTTCAGCTATGTAGGGCTACAAACAAATCTCTGTGCACATGTGGGAAGAAAAAGAAAGGGCACACAAATCCTTTGTATTCCTATTGAGCTAAAGAAGATCAACTGACAGAGAGCTGGTTTGCATATTTCTGTCAGAAGCTCCTTTTTATGCAGGATTATTCTCTGGTTTACATTTCTCCATTTGTTAGCATAAAAGCAATTACAAAATAATTTGGGGAAAGTAGAGACCTTAAAGTTTCTTTGCTTTGCAGGGCAGTCTTGCTCAGTGATCAGATGCCTGCAGCAGTGAACTAGACCTACTTCAGGAGGTGAAGGAGTTAATGTTGTTTCTCCTTCAACCTGTGAGCCTACACTTTTCTCAGGGCTAAGCTAGGGGGAGCAGATAGCCCAATAGTTAAATAGCAGCTCCACTTCCTTCTCCCTTTCCTTCATTGTCTGAGAGAATTTTCTTTCCACCGGTTTTCTTTCACTCTTCTCCATCATGTGCAACTTGGATGAGCCAAGGAGTGCAGACTCTCTTCAGCTGGAGAGCAGTTTTGCTGCTGGTGGTGTTACAGGAAGGACAAAGAACTGCCCAACCAAAGCTAATAAGAAGGTGGGGGAAAATAACAAGAAGTCTAGGGAGAGATTTGGCAGGGAAGATGAAGAACAGGGGTAACTGCTTTGAAAGCAATTTTCCTCGTGTATACAGATGGTCTTCCTGCTATCTTGCTAAATTCGATGAAGACTGTGTTTAATGCTTGCTACGTAGAAGTGTGGCTTCAAAACTGATATCCTACTTTACTGACTTATAAACTATGCCTTGAAGATTAGTAGAGGAGCACACTGCAATATCTTGGAGATCTTTATTCTTGCACTTGCATTGAGAGCCTAAAGAGTGGACCAGTCCCTCTGGTTACCATTGATCAAGGGATGGAATATAGTTTTCCAATAGTATCACTATTACTTAAGGCAAACAAAGAGAACATATAGTATTGAAAATATAAAACCAAATAGGATAACTGCTGGTTTTAGAGACAGGTGTTCAAACATAGACAGGTGTTCAAACATAGACAACTATCCCACAACTGATAGGTACCTGTTCTCAAGTTTAATTTCATTCTTCCTTTGTTTCCTTCAGATAAAAAGCTCTCAGGATATTTATGCAGAGTCAGCTGGTACTCAGAACACAACTTGATGTTGCCTCCACCCTGAAACATGATTCTCATCTCATAACAAATGGTTTTATTTGTCTGTTTAGTTCACGGAGATCCAGTGGGAGATACACCCTTTCGATGAATGTGTCCTATATATTATAAATTTGACACTTAATCATGATGTGCTTTTTTAACTCACTGCCAAGTAGATACAGTTTGTAATGAGGATTTAACCAGATGTAAAGCAACCTCTTTATGAAATGCAAATTCATCACCTAATTTTTTTTTTCATGCAATTAATTATAGTTTCATATAGCCAGCTGTGAATGAAACTTTTTCTGAGATCTGATGGGGTGAGGTTTATATTTGGGTACCGAGTTTTCTAAACATACAGATTTAAGTTAAATCTCTGTATTTAAGTTGTAAGGGAGAAAAAGAACTACAGCTTACTACTAGCTCTCAGTAGAGAATCTGGGATGATGACCATTAAACATGTTAGTGACAACGGTATTTTTGGGGATGCTAAAGATATCTTGCAGGTTCTGAGGAGAGTCAGGGAAATCTGGCAAAAGGGTGGATATCAGCTTCTTTTTATCTCCTTCATACGGTTTCTAGTCCCAGTTTTGTGATGAGTGATCCAGAGGGTAAATAAGAGAAGTTTTTGTTTGGTTTTCTTTCTGTTCTTGATATTCATAAGTTTATATTCAACTTCTGGATTTCTTCAGTGGTAATTGGAGTTGGGGATGCTCATGAATTTACTTATTGATTCTGGTTGTCCAGTGGATTGGACAGCACAGGAGAAACTCATGTAACAAAACCCACATATATTCTCATGCTGCCAATTTCATAAATAGAGATGAATGACTGGAATGACAGGAGTTGGATGCTGAACATGCTGGCCTCATCCAGGGCCTGGCTGCATTGCTTCCTTGTCAGCTGGGTCCCCCCTTACACTGTTCTGACTTCTCTGTGTGTTGTTGGGAGCCATATTTAGCATCGCTATGATCACCGTGCAACTACCAACTAACTTGAGGTATTTTTCCCCAGGGTTCCCTGCTTTTTGTCCTAAAAGATAGCAAAGAGACTGAAATTCTGTTTCTTTTTTCTGTTTTTTTTCCCCATCCTTTTCCTTTGTCTTTATGGCTGGGAAAATCAGAGATAGATTAATTATTTGTAAATGTCATGTCATGGTTATGTTCAGTAAAATAATGATAATCCGCAGTTCATTAAGCAGTTCCCTTCATAATCTCTCAAAAAAAGAGAAGGAGGAAAGAAAATAAATCCTTGTCTCTCTTTTACAGCCCTCAGTAATGATTTAATAGCAGATGCTATAGTTAGGTCTCATACTGCTAAGGCTTAGTTGCATTTAAGAAATGTACTACATCATATCTGCTAGATTAGTGAGCTATAACTTGTCAAATAAATGCAGCACAATTTTTGACAGACATGTTTTAATGGAGTTTATTCCTCTCTAATTTGCAAAATCTAGTCACTCATAAGAAGTTTCCTTGGCATTGAAGTCAAGTATCTTCCTTCTACGACATTGGATAAATTAATTGTATTTATTTAAGATTTACATGCTGATGGTGAGCACAGCATCTGAATGTCTTGGAAACAGTTTGAGTTGCTTTCACAGCACATTATCACGGTAGGGGCATGTGAGCGATTTGGTTTTACAGAGCAAAAAGCTGGCGTATGTGGACCCTTCAGGCTCTGAGAAGTCTAGCATCTGAATGTTTCTCATCTGGCCACATGACAGATGTAAAAGCTAAGCCATTTGTGGCCACTGTTGAAACCAGATCATAAGCACATCCAGATCTCGGTCTAGCAATGTGGCAAGATCCTTAGTGTTAGACTTCTAGCGGGGAACAGTATTTTTATGGGACACTTCCTCTGCTTCAGTGGCCTATCACTGCCTATTTCAGTGCTTCAGGATGTGAGCCATCAGTTATTCCGCAGCCAGCTATAGCTATATATAGGTGTGTGTGGACACCAAGTGGGGTTAGAAGCAGTGGCACCTGGCTTTGGGCTCGGGGCGATGGAGTCTCAGCATAGCAGTCTTAGATGGGAGCTACATGCATATCCTCACTGTATGAAACTTGGCAGGTCTATGCCTAAAATCAAAGCACATTAGCTTCTGTGGCAAAAGTCCCCATTACTTCATCAAGTTTGAGAATACATTATGAATCAGTTCTTCATCTACATTTATATACCAGTGATTTGAGTATGTCCAGAAGGTGCTGAGACCTGCTGGCAGAAAATGACACATGCCCTTGGAATTGAAATATTTCTTCCAATAAAGTGAAGTAGTCATGCGCATACCTGGCCCAGGCTAATTCCCACAAGCTGCCCATTGGAGACTGCTTGGTACAGTGCTACATATGTGGTCAGAAAATAAGGTTAGCAGTCTGTCTAACGTTTGAACAAGATGAAGTGTTCAATTTAGTGCCTGGAGGCACTCATGGCTCTGCTTAACTTGATATGGTCAAAGCCTCTGTAGCTTTGAAAAAGTTTCTAACTTGTATTGAGAGTTGGTACAGGATTTGGAATTTACCCAGATATTCACATTTGAAGGTATCTTCACTCCTGTGACAGAAATTACAATAATTCTCTTTTTTACTCACTTGATTGACTGGCACATCTAGAGGTGATCCCAGTCTCGAGGGAATATTATTTTTGGGGGGGTAAAATGTAAAGATAGTTTTGACAGTAAAGGATGCCTTTTAGTTTTGCAGTGGTAAAAAGAAAAAAAAAAAGAAGCAAAGATATAGATCTTGACCTTAGTGAATCTCATTTTATTGTCATCCAAACTGTTCTGTTCCTTCTCACTGAGTCACACAGTTAAACCAGCACAGCTAGAGTTGCAAATTAGGCCTTTCAGGTGAATCAAACTAGAGCTTTATTCAGACTTGTGTTTCAGAATGAAGTCTGTAGAAAGGTTGTTGTGGAAATGCAGTCTTGCAAATGCTTTTTACTGTCCCTTTTGATGTTCCCAAGTACAGAAGATGTAAACTTGAGAGAATAAATGTGCTTGACAGGGAGTGATGTTGGAGATATGAAAAATGAATTTGTATTATGGCACTGTATTCCTTTTGGAACATTAATACAAGGAATTGCAAGCTATTTTATTAAATAATGGATTCCAGCATGGAATCTGTCAGTTCCTCCAAGGTGTTATATTTTTATAACTGCAAAGTTGCTTGTCATGCTGCCACATCTCACCTGCAAATAGAGAAACAATAAAAAATAGTTTACCGCTGACTAACGTGTGTTAGGTGTAAACCTCAATCCACTTATATTAGCAAAACCCTTTAAGACTAAATTTTTGTTTAGTCCAAATTGCTATATTTTCTGGGGATAGCTGATATAATGCATTTTGCTTAATGCTATAATTGAAAATGGAAAATTAATTGGCTGCATGTTTTTGAGGAATTCTTGAAAACAATTGAATTTGAAAAAAACAAACACCAAAACCAAACAGATGATCTACCTGTTGGAACATGGAATTGTTCAGTCCTGGATAAACAGGCTGATATTTCACTGTGAATGGTTCATAGCTGGAAGCTTTGATCTCTGTCACACTCTTTATACGCTTTGGGTCACTTCTGATTCCTCAGGCAGAGAAAGAGACCAGGTGTCTAAAGATCTCAAGCGAAACGTCATTAAAAAAAACCCCAACAAAGTCCATGAGGGACACCAGGTCCTGCTATTTCTTGTTATAGCCAACCTTTATGTAATGTAGTCCTCAGCTTTTCAATGACCACACAGCTGCTACTTACATCATGGTTTTTTTTAAGACTTCCACGTGCTGAATAACTAAGAGCTAAACTGAAATCTGCATAGAAACATGAAGCCTGTTTTGTAGACTTCTTTTTGTAGAGTTATTTGCCTTTCTCTCAGTGCTTTAGGAATTATTATTTTATATCTTTAATCTTGACCAAATTATTGCCTTGGCGTATTGAGTCAGATATTCAACATTATTATTACTCATGTCTCAAGGGCAAAAGTCTTGCTTCCATTTCATAGTGGTGAGGCAAGCAACTTGCAACAAATATTCACATTGCCTAAAGAATTAGATAAATTGTTGAAGGATATATGTATGTACAACATGAAATAAAATCATTTTTTCTTAACATTGATTTTACATTTTTTCCATTCATCTTGTGATTTCACATAAGGTGAGAGGCTTTCTTACTCTCTAGTGCCTTTGTAACTGATCTTGTTTTGGGTTTTGCTCTGAATTTTCTTAGCACCATTTTCCCTGAGCACTGATGTGACATAATTTACGGCAGTATTTATTGTTTGAGATCTCATGTATCTGTAAACACAATGTTTTCCTCCCTTCCCCACTGAGTGATGATAAATAAATTAGACACTGTATTCTTATTTATTTAGACACTCTATTCTTATTTATTTTGTCATACCTGAGAGTGGCTTACACTTTTGGAACTGAGCTAATATAGGCTTAGTTTCTTCCCTAAAGATCACCCTTTTTGTTGTGGTAAATAGAATAAAAGAGATTAAAGAAAAAGCAGAGTAACTATCCTTCCACAGTTCTTTCAGGGAGGGGGGCGGTCAGTGAGATCAGACATTAGGGAATAACTCTGGTGAACAGTAGGTGCAAGGCTAGTCTTGCTGCTAATATTCTTCTACATGGAGTCAGCTACCTAATGTGGAATCTCCATTCAGATCTCATTTCCCCTCTTGAAAAAGAACCAGGCATTTCTAAGCAGTAAAACTTTATTTTTCCTTTCACTCAGGCAGCACCCACCTGTACAGAATGATACTGTAAGCCTTCTTTTCTGGAAGCATCCTGTCCTTAGAGGCATGTGTTTAGCCTTCTCCCTTTCATCTGGATCGCAAACGTATTTAAATCCATCACCCGGGAAGCAGGCCCCAGAGCTGATCACAATGCCTGGTAATCACTTTCTTAGAGACAGCTTGTTTGTTCTTCCAGAGCTTTAAAATGTCCACAATTCATTTACACTGAATTGAGTAGTAATGAGACCATTTCTGCACCACAGAATGATGCTGAACACTAACCCAGTTGCAAAGTTGTGTATCTTAACTGACTTGTATGAAGTTATTTTAATTTACACTGTTACAAGGGAACAATTTCTTTTAGCAGAATGGTTATCTTATTAATTTTTACCATTTCTGCAATTGCAGGTTTTCCTGAGAGAAATTCTTTTGTAAGTCAATATCACATTATTTTCAATAGACTTCTGGAAGTCCCAAACCTATCTTCATCCTTCAAAAAATTAACACCTGGAAGTAATTTGTTGTCTATGATTGCTTTCCTTAAATTCCCTCTGTTCACTGTGTTTGAAAAAAAAAAAACATTTATTGCAGAAGAGTTTGCTCAACTTAGTCTTTCATTTTGTATGTTGGATACCTTCTCACACAGTATCACAGAACTGCTAAGGCTGGAAGGCACCTCCAGAGGTCATCTTGTCCAATCCTGTGCCCAAGCAGGGTCACTACAGTGGATTGCTCAGGGTCATAGTCATGTCTGTTAAGAGTTTTATATATCTCCAAGGAGGGAGGTTTCACAATCTCTCTGGACAATTTGTGCCAGTGTTCCTGGACATCAGGAAAAAATTTTTCACAGAAAGGGTCATTGGGCACTGGAACAGGCTGCCCAGGGAGGTAGTTGAGTCACCTTCTCTGGAGGTGTTTAAGGCACAGGTGGATGAAGTGCTAAGGAGCATGGTTTACTGTTTGATAGGAATGGTTGGACTCAATGATCCAGTGGGTCTCTTCCAACCTGGTTATTCCATGATTCTATGATTCTATGAGTCTATGAATGTTCAATAATACTCATAATAAAAAAGATTTTTGTTTATGTTTAAATGGAATTTCCTGCATTTTATTTTGTGGCCATAGCCTCTTCTACAATCCACTCTTTGGAGTCACCCTGGAATAGTGACAGCTTTCTATGAAGTCATAAATACAGGTTTATACAGTCAACAACAAAATATTTGTGTGCTTTATGACGTATTAACCACATTTTGGCTATGTATCTGCAACTGAAGGCCATGGTGTTTAATGAGGTAGGACTGAGTTTACTGACTTAACAGAAGTGCCACTGCAACATAACTGGTTATTTCCTAGCAGTTCAATCTCTCTTAAATTTCCAGAATTATAGTACTCCTCTGAGTATGACAACACATTTTTAAGGTAGTTGCATTTAAACTGATTATGATTCAAAAATTTCCTTGCAAAGACAGAATGAAGAAGAGAGTGTGGTACTGAGAATACTTTCACTCCAACAGTTAAAAAAATGGGTTTCAGCTTTAATTTCTTAGACAGTTCATCTTTTAGTAGTAAGTGCCGAGATAGTAAACTACTACCCTACTACCTTTGTAAAATTTATCTTTAGATTCATGACTTTGTGGCAGATACCTTTGTATTCTGTCTTTGAGAGGCATATTAGTGCCCACAGGACTCTATGCACATCTGTATTGGCAAGAATCAAATCATAGTGAAAAAGAAGCACTAAGGAATTTAAACAGAAGAGATAAAAATCTGGAATAAATTAATTAGGCCAGTAATTATTATTTTTACAGTTAAGAAACAGGTTAGAATTAAAAAAAAAGTATAAATTGGGTATTAGAATACTTCATTTATGTATTCTTCTTTTGAAATTCAGAGCTTTTCTTGAATAATTATAAAAAATATTTTTTTGTTCTGCGAAGAATCTATAAGGGGAGAAACCTCTTTAGCTGCACTGGCACTTGCACGTGGTACAAGTCCACTTATTGTTGTGATTTCACTCCTTATGTAGATTGTATAATGAGGAACGTTTGATGTATTTTTTCCTGTTTTAACAAAAATGGTCATTACATATTGCTTTTCATGAGATTGTGTCTTCTTATTCTTTACATTTCATATTTCCAAAGCAAGAACTGTATTTACTATTGAAGTAGCTTGGCTGGTGCTTGAAAAGTGTGAATATTAAGGAATCAGTCGGAGCATAGATATAGAATATAGCCAGTAATTGTTACAATTGTGCCAGTATAAATTTTGGTACAGTTGTTTCATTTTAACAAGATAGTCCAAAGGTATTTTTGCTGAACAACAAATAGTGAGAGACAGTAGAGGAAAATGTTTCTAAATGATTATACCTTTACTACAACTATAACTACAAACTGGTTGAATAAGCAACACTCTTCCCAATAAATAGTTTTTTAAATGAATAAATGAACAAAGTTAAATCAAGTTATCTTGATCTGTGTGGTTTTGTAATTGTGAGAAATCTGGTATATATGCGCGATTTCTGAGTAATTTTACCACAAATGGCTGTTTCTCCTATTTTCAAGAAAGAATCAATTTTGTTAATAAATAGTGCTTGCTTATAAAGTAACTGGTACTGACTTTACAGATACCAGACAGAAGTCACACACTGAACATTTTTGACCTTTTCCTTCATTAACTTCAATGTAGAAACAAACGAATGAGAATGTGAGGGAGTATCTTTCATTTAATCGAAATACGTATGTGAATTTGTAGCTTGGGACGCACAAAGAAATTATGGCAACATAACTCTGACTGTTAGTCATTTTTAGTTCTGAATGTCCTGCAGTGTAGCCTGTACTTCTTTTAATAGGGCTGAGATTTTTTTTAAACAAACAAACAAACAAACATAACAAAAAAGCCCAAACAATTAACAGCAATGGTAATTTTTATTGATAATACATATTAACTAATGCATCCATCATATATTAAAATGTGAACCAATGTTACATAAGTGAAGTGTAAATTTGGGTGCTGAAAGTTGTTTCCATTTCCTGAAGGAACTATGGATAAATCAGGTAGCACTGATGAGTCTTCTTTCTCTGCAAAGTTGTACAAAATCCTTATTCCCTGGACATGATAGAAATCAAGAATCTCTTATAGCTGACCACTGTCACTTTTCCCTTTTCTTAATGTCCTGATGTTTGATTAGCTTGCATCTAGTCTCTACCACCACCGCATCCATCAGCGTTCTGGTGTCTCTGCTGACTCACCTCAAAACTGTCACAAAATTAAATGTAATAGAAGTAACTTTCCATATTTGCCGTAGAAGTAATGGCTTCTTCAGCCTTCCGATTGCACAGAATACTTAAATACATAAAAAGACAACAGAGTTGTGTCCCCTACTCTGAGCAACCCAGAGTAATTCCTAAACAATGCTTGGGAGAACTATTAACTCTGATTTTGTGAGGAAGGTATTTCAATCTTTGGAGCCTGTGTTGGTCATGCAAGCTGTGTGAGAGCATGCAGCCCCTGAACTGGAACTTGGCAGCAACTTGGCCACTAATTCTTGTAGGAGCAGGATCAGTGAAGTGCTTACAGAATGATTGCTATATAACCCCTCTTTCAGATGCTGTTTAGACCTGCATGCTGCAGGGAAGTCTGTCGTGGGAATTCAGTAAAGAAAACACTTATCTCTTCCATGCTTGTGCTAAAATAATCAGCAATTCATCATCTTGTTGTGCAAGTCTCTTCTGCTGCCCCTGAAGTATTTTGTTATGGGAAAATACTATAAATTCTGGAATCTCTGCTGTGATTCCCTTCCAAAATGTTCTAAGTTACATTGAAAAAATATATTTTTCTTTCCAAAACTCATTGAAAAATTCATGTCAGTCTTTCTGTTGTTTTAATATGTAAGAATTTCTCTTGCTTTCTTAAAAATACAGTAAGAGAGATACTTTTTAAAAGAGATTCAGTGCTGGGAAAAGCATACTGTCATTAAGTAAAATGAAAAGCTATATGAACAAAACCAAGGAGTGTCACTTCTAAGCACTACTTTCTGTATCCTTTCTTTGTATTTTCATGCCACCCCTTTTTGGGAGGCATACATTGTGCTAGGTGGTTCTAAGAAGCTAATAGAGCTACTTGAGGCAGTGCTAAAATGCGGTGTTTATTAGGTGTAAACTCAATAAACTTGGGTTTCATGTGCTCAAGATGGGTACCAAAATGTTTACTATAGGTAGAATGAAGGTGATCTGCGACAAGTGGTGTCCCTCAGGGCTCTGTACTGGGCACCAGTGCTGTTTAATATCTTCATCAATGATACAGACAGAAAGATTGACTGCACCCTCAGCAAGTATGCAGATGACATCAAGCTGAGTGTTTAGTTGCCACACCAGAAGGATGGGATGTCATCTAGAGGGACGTGGACAGGCTACAGAAGTGGGCCTCTGAGAATCTCATGAGGTTCAACAAGGCAATGTGCAAGGTCCTAAGCCTTGGTTGGGGCAATCATGGTTTCAATACAGGCTGGGGTATGATCTGATGGAGAGCAGCCCTGCAGAGACAGACTTGGGTGTGCTGATTGAGGAGGAGCTCGACATGAGCCAGCAATGTGCACTCGCAGCCCAGAAGGCCAATCATATTCTGGGTTGCATCAAAAGAAGTGCAGCCAGCAGGTTGATGGAGGTGATTCTGCCCTTCTACTCCACTCTCGTGAGACCCCATCTGGAGTACTGTGTCCGGTTCTGGAATCCTCAACATAAGAAGGATATGGATCTGTTGGAATGGGTCCAGAGGAGGGCTACAAAGATGATCAGAGGGCTGAGAGAGTTGGGGTTGTTCAGCCTGGAGAAGGCTCCAAGGATACCTTATAGTGACCTTCCAGTACCTGAAGGGGGCCTACAAGAAAGCTGGGGAGGGACTGTTTACAGAGGCTTATGATGATAGGACTAGGGGCAATGGGTATTAACTGGAGAGGGGCAGATTTAGACTAGACATTAGGAAGAATGTCTTCACTATGAGAGTGGTGAGACACTGGCACCGGTTGTCCAGTGAAGTTGTGGCTGCCCCATCCCCAGAGGTGTTCAAGGCCAGGCTGGATGAGGCCTTGGGCAGCCTGATCTAGTGGGATGTCCCTGCCCATGGCAGGGGGCGTTGGAACTAGATGATCTTTAAGGTCCCTTCGAACTCAAGACATTCTATGAGTCTATGATGATTTTAGGGGCAAATTAGGGGATTGGTTCATTTCTTAATGAGTGGGATGAGCATTTTCAGTATGGTTTTAGACTGATCCACAGTCGTTTCCTCGATGTTTCAATCAGTTGTTAAAATGGAAGAGAGTAATCAAATTAATTATCAGAAAAGTAGATAAATTTTTAGAATTTTCTTGAAATGGAGCAAATGGTGATACACAAGATTATGTGAACACAATATATAACAGTGTGTATATATTAAACTGGTGCATTTCAGATCAGAAGTACTCAACATGTTCTACATGATACTACGTTGAAATCCTTGTGTGATGTGATAGATAATAACACTAAAATGTATTAATACTTAAGTGTATTAATCAGTCATCTTTTCCACTAAGAAAAAAAGAAAAAAATCTGTTTCTGTAGCCTTTTGATTAAAATATTAATTTAAAAATCCATTTCAGATATATTTTAGTTTCTCTTTTGCTACGATGTCTGATTTAATGTTTATATCTCTGAAAACTTGCTTTGCTGTATATTAGATGTCTGCAAAGCCCTGCTTCTTTGTGGAAGTGTTCTGTCTTTGGGCTTTGTGAATATACACTAGAATATAAACTTCATTAGGTATTTTTTCATATCATTGGTTTTAGTTCTATCTGTTAGGTCTTCTAAGCCCTATGATTATATATAATTTGTAATACTGTAGCAACCATTTGTTAAATGCCTTTTCACCTTCAAGCTGAAAATCAATAATAAACCAATTACATGATAAATCAAAAAATGCAACTGTTACTAAGGAAGTAGAGAAAGAATGGTCAGAAATACTGGATGGAGGACATATAAACTATATTTGAAAAGTCTGCTTTCTGCATTTTCCCAGTAACTGCTGTGATCCAGTACAGAAAGCTGTTTGATCACTGATACATTGTAATTTGTAATTATTAGGCATTCTGTGTGATTAAAAATCATGTCTATTTGTTAGATATTATGGCTGCAGAAATAAGGGACCTTTTTGGTTTTTTGTTTCATTTTCATCCCATATTTGTTACTTAAGATGCTATTCTTCATATTTCAGGTAACGCTTCCAAAGCAATTTGAAAATGAAAAGGACTAGGTGTATCATTGTTAGACAAGTATTCTAAAGAAAATTCAATTAGCTTTTGACTTCCATTTTTATGAGGAACATTTTCCAGTCAAAAGTCAAAATTGATGTTCATCTTTCATACATTTAGCCTTAATGATGAAAAGAGAAGCTTTTTCTCCTTTTTTTTAGTTGTGTCTCCCAGCTGATGTCCTGTGACAGGATGGGTCAGTATTTAAATATATCAGAGAAGCCTGAATAGTAGATACAGTCATTGGACTGCTAATCTGAAATCGTACTGTTTTTATTTTCATTTTGCCACTAATTTACGCTATATTTTTATCCAGGTCAGTTATCTTAGATCAGTGCCCAACCTTTTTTAAATCTTGAAAGTATTTGCTGATGTTGTTCTTTGGTTATGAAATGCTGATCTAAGAGAGTTGTTCTGTAAAACCCTGCAGTTTACTGCTGCATGCATGGATTTACGCTAACGTACTGTTTCCTTTTTTTTAGTTTTTTTCCACCTTGTGACTAGTAATATTGATAAGGAAGAAAAGAACTGGGAGCATTTTTCCAGCTGCATACTCTGGAAATTTGCTTCAGAAAGCTTTTAATTTTGAAAGGCTTTTCTGCTTTTATTGCTCACATTTGCTCATTCTCATTAGACATTAATTGATTTGGTTTTGGGGGGGTTGGAGTTTTTTTTTAATACTTTCTGCCTGTATGTGTACTGTGAAAATGGCAGGGAGCAAGCCAGTTTCTGCAGAACCTATCAACCAACCAGGTGGATGTGCCATTTCCCTCTTGTGGTATTACCACAGCGGTGCATAGGATGAGATCAACGTCCAGAGTCAGATGGGTGATGTTTAATGTTAGTTTAGAATGTTCATATAAAAATCGATCTCTGTTTCACATATGCTTAGAAAAGATCTCTACATTCTTGTTATAGTCAATGCAGATCTAGTTAACGCAGCTTTGGAAAGCTCTTCAGCTCATTCTAGGATAGAAACCTGTCACTCTGTCAGCTAATTTGCTCTCTAGACTTCACTGGTGAGGATCTCCCAACAAAGGCACCTTGTGCTACTTGAGGATCTTTAGGGATCCAAATCATCTGCAAATAGTTGGGCTAGCAGATGTGACTCAGAATTGTGGAACACCTTCAGCCGTCTGAACAGTGGTGGTAGGTCAGGCAAATTATGTCACAGCAGAACGCCAGGGTGCTATTCTTTCTCTAACTCTCCAGTACTTCCATTTGTTAGAAAGGGCCATGTGAGCGATAAACTTTGCGTACGTGATAGTCCTGTAGGCCTGAATGGGTTTAACTGTCCTACAAGACTTTCTGTTGGGACCTACGACCTAGGAACATCATGGCACAAATCAGCCTCTTCAAAGATATACATTATCTCAACAGTAAAGATGCAGCATAAGAAAATGTGTAGGAACGCAACTGTTTGTACATATAGTCTTACCTAGAACTTCCACTTGCTTAGTTAATCCAGAGCTCTTTGTTTCCTTTTGTTTGCCACAGAGGTTACAAGTTGATGTCCCTCCTAGTAGTGCCAGACAATCTTGTGTGCTCAGGGAGACTTCTGTGGAATTGATACTTGCACAGTACTTCCTTAGTTTCAGCTGTCTGAGTGCTATAAAAACATTTGTCAGATTTCTGTGGGGAATTAATCTCTTATCACATTCATATGGCAAAGAATATAAAAGAAAAGAAGCAACGTAGCGGCATATATTTTATCCATAAGATGTTACAAGTAGCTCTCGAGGCTTTCACCACAATGTGGTGGAAACTTTTGAGCTTTTTAAGTGTGGGACACAATTCATTTCTCCTCTTCTGCATCCTAGAGCACATGCACATTTTCTAAACATAATTATAAATCTTTTAGATCAAAAAAAAGGGTGACCATTTGGTATCTTTTCAAAATGTCTTTCTGTTTTATTGTTCCATATAGAATATTAAAAATGATGTAAAGTTGAGTGTTTTGATGAATAGATTGGCTGATGCCCAATAAGCTTGAGGTGATGAAGGCACATGTGGCATTTTTCCCTGTTGGGTCATGCAGTCTATACAGAAGAATGCCTCTAAATTTCCATATTCTTCCTATTCTTGAAACAAACCAGAAACGAATAATAGGAAAATAAATGGTCATATGCTTATTTGTGATTCATAATATGGAGCAATACGATATTAGCAATCGCAAGCACAAATACAGGCTGGGCAAGGAATAGATTGAGATGTGGATAAGAAGCTCAACATGAGCCAGCAACATGCACTGCATCAAAAGAACTGTGACCAGCAGGTTGAGGGATGTCATTGCCCTCCTCTACTCCACTCTTGTGAGACCTGACGTGAAGTACTGCGTTCAGTCCTGGAGTCCAGCACAGGAAGAAAATGGATCTGTTAGAGTGGGTTTATGGGAAGGCCATGACAATGATCAGAGGGCTGGAGCACCTCATGCAAGGACAAGCTGAGGGATTTGGGGCTGTGTAGTATAGCACAGAAAGAGCTGATCTGTCCCTACATCACACCTAACCTGAAGATCTCATCGCCCAGAGAAGTGCTCATGGACTGCAGCACTGAACAGGATGGGTTTGCAGGGTCCACCCTGATGATGGCTACAGCTACCAGACAAAACAGCTGTGAGGATCTGAACATAGAAGGCAGTTAGTAAAATGAGTCTACCAGCAAGGCATGGCCCTGAGCATATAAATGGACAAAGCAAGGGTGAGGTATTGAGAACATTCATTCTTCCACCAGACTTAGCATCAGACTGATGGGACACTGCAGCACCAGGGGGTAGCTATCTTCATCTCTCTCTTTCTTTCTTTCCTTCTCTTTACTCTTTAGATGCATACCTCATAACCAAATAAACAGTGGCACGTGACCTCATTTGAGCCTTAATTCTGTGTCCAAGTATCCAACCTAAATGTACCCACGTCTTTACAACACTTATCATCTTGTTCAGCCTAGAGAAGAGTGGGCTCCAGGGAGACCTTATAGCAGCCTTCTAGTACTTCAAGGGGACCTACAGGAAGCTGGGGAATGGCCTTTATCAGGGAGTGCAGTGATAGGATGGGGAGTAACCAGTGCTTCCAGTGTGAATCTAGAGACAATTCATTTGATAGACAGTGGTCCACATTGGGAAATGTCTTGTAACAGGTCTTCGGACTCATATATTTTCCCTTTGCATTGTCTGTGCTGTGTTTAAATTTTACATGAACGTGTAAAAGGATCGCTAGAAAAATTTCAGAGGTGAAGGTATTAGTGTAAAAAGTCTGAGCACCATTCATGTACACAACACAGTAGTCATTCACACCACTGGAGACAATTGGTTTCCTATTTAAAAAAAGTGTTCTAAAATCTGCTTCAGCTTTTTCTATACATCAGCCAAGATGATCTGCCAACTTCACATGAGGATTAAATCCAGAATAAAAGCAGAGCATTGATAATTTCAGTTCAGCCAAAACATAAAAGCTGTTAAGCAGATGGATCCCTATTTTTTACATTCGTATAGTCCTTTATTGTTGTCCTGAAATATGTGATTCTGTTATTCACAGACTAGTAGATTTTATTTATACCACTTTAAACTTGATTTCCAAAATGTGTTTGATATTTCATATCTTTTTAGTTATTTAAGGAATATGTTTCTGTTTCTATGCAATGGGTTTCATGGGTGCATACACAAAAGCTTTCCTAAAATCCCTGTTAGAGTAATTATGTATTGTTTTCTCTTTAAGTGGACCCTGTTTATCAGTACTTATCCATAAATAGCTGCTCTCACTTTCACTTTTCCCCCCCAGACATTTGGGAGTGCTGGGAATTATCAACACATCTTGTTTATTTCATTAGAATGTATTTAAGCATATTTGGCAGATCTATTCCATTCATAAGATTTTGAAAAATCTTGACCCACATCAGGCTTCCCAACCACTCAGCTAGCTCCCTTACTGGAAAGGGACCTTTGATCTGGCAGTCTTAGTCCAGGCTTCACTACCCAACAGAAAAATACCCTTAATAAAAATCTTGTGGGCCATGAATGGCATGGGGAGGCCGCCGCTCTATAGATTTTAATTATTCCAATTGCCATTTACCAAAACATCATGTTGCATTCCAATCAGTTGCTTCCCACCAGTTACTGCAGTTTTCATACACACACAAAACCAAAATGTAAATGTGTCTACTTGTTCCTGTTCGTTTTTTCTTGATCCTTTTCTGGCATTACCTTTACCATGTAACTCAAACCCTCCACTTTAATACATGCTGCTTTCACATATTTTTATACTACTTATCCAAAGGTGAAAAAAGTATGTTCCAGACTCTATTTTAGAATTAAGAGAGTGAATGAAAGCATTACCTAGAAACTTGGAGTCTAAGGCTCAGATTCACATGATTTTCAGTTGCTTTTGAAATGTTTTTAGAGTCCTTTTTCACTGCTTCATAAGGACTGATTTATTTAGACTTCATTGTCTTCATACTTACTACTTTACTGAATGTTCCTGTTAATCTCTTTATTTTATTGTGTCATTTTGCAGTAAGAACAGATTTCATATGATAATCAGAGTGGACTTGCCAAATATTGTCAATATTATCTATTATCACAACTAATTACATTCTCCAGTAACTGTGATTGTAGTTTGATTTGGTTTTGACATCACTTTCTGCTCTTGTTCTCATGAATATTATGGAAGTTGAAGTATTTTGTTACCAGAAACAGGTCAAATTGTAGGAAATGCAGAATGTTTACTTGGTAGTATGTTATGAGGTAACACATCATCTAGGCTGCTGAATCACGTACCAAATTATGACTATCAATTTCAGTTCCAACTGGAATATCTTTTGTCCTATTTACTTTGTACTTTTGACTTTAATGCCCAGCTTAGAATCAGAATTCATGTTTCTCCCTGAGTAATTACCTACCATAAAATTGAAAATTTTAACTTTACATTTGTAACTACTGAATGTAACACATTTCTCTCTCCATTTAACACTTTTCAGCATTTTTACTTAGGTCTGTAATTGAGTTTCCTGTTTTGATATCACAGTTCTTTAGCTTCTTACCTGTGGATTTTATTGATTTAAAGTCATTTTATTAAATTTACATCAGATGTGTTAAAATTCCATTTTAGAGTTTCTCAATCCTCATTTTGCTGTGTTCATTTAAGGAGAAAATTACATTTCCTGCTTTAAAATAAATCCTGGAAAATAGTGAAACGTTCCTTTAAAAGCTGTTGGGTTTTTTTGATTTTTTCACAATGGCATAGACTGAACATCACTATGCTTCAGAGAATGCTACAGTTACTCATGTTTATAATATCACCTTATTTTGCAAGCCTGTTCATTAATGACTGAATGACTAAAATGACTCAAAGTTGATTTAATTTTAAATACATTAGAAGTCCTAGCATCCCTGTAGCTTTTGTTTGTCAGAAAAATTGTATTTACTCTAAAGTAAGATTTCTTTTGATTACAGCAGAGAGTTCCCAGTGATCAGCAGGTGAAAGCGGGAACTGAGTAATTATTTCAGCGGGAACCAATTTAACTTGCTGCTTCACATATGATCATAAGGTGTCTTCATAAATTAATCAGCAATTAGGATTACAAGACTGACATTCATAGGGCAAGGAAGACAAAGTCAGACTTTGGACTAAGGTGGGCCACAGCTCCAGTCTCTACAGTACCAAACAGTTCTTCAATGAATTACCACCCTAGCAAGTGGCCATCCTGGAGTGGCGATGCTACAGCACCGATTACTTCATACCCTGGCCAGCCTGACTGCTGGCTCATCACAGCATTCCTGTGTGGGTACTATAGGAATGTCCTATAGGACATCTCTGGTGCTGTGCAGTATTGAAACATGGCAGAGCATAGCACTGATAACTGCGTGGCATTACTAATTAGATACTTATCTCTCTGTTTTAAATTTCGGTGTGAGTATCTACTCCTGCAGAGGTAGACAGAGATCTGTTTATTCCCATAATGATGCTGTACTAGAACTGTTTTAAAACCAGGTATGACTATTCAGCCTTTCCCTCCCAGTAGTTCAACATGAGAAGTGAAAAAGAACATAATTCTTTTCTATTTCTTAGATTCTGGAAAATTCCTCTTATTGCAGTAGATGCATTAAGAATAATCAAAAAAACCTTGATTTTGAGGGGGTATGATTGCTGGTTTTTGACATGAAGCATATATCATTACGAAAGGTAGTTATAAAACAGAGTATAATCCAATCTGAATATCTATGTAACATTTAGTAAGATCCACTCTAGTGTGCATTTTACTGAAACCGACAAGCTGGGCAGAGTGTCGTATGTGATGAAAGGGTACATAAAGTACTGAACATAAAAAGTATATATATTAATGGAAAACTAATTCAAGTATGTAATACAAGCATGACACTGAAAACTGAATAATCGATTTTCTATAATGCTGTAGTCTACTGTGTTGAAACTCTTAGAGCAAAGAGAAGATCTCCGGCTTCTTTGCTTCATAATTAGGTGTACTGAGATGGGAAAAGACAATTGATACAGGTGCTATTGATATCAGAGAATAAACGTATTTTAAAACCTGAAACTCTCAGTCATTATTATAAACTAGAGAAACCAGAGATGACTTGGTCCCTGAATCCCTTCACGTTTCAAATGTCTCTGACTTTGGTATTCTGGTTATTAGTGCTTTCCTTTTACTTTCAGTTTTCTTTCAACCTTATCAAAGACTGGGTTTTCACAGAAGTTCCTCATATTCTGCAAATTACCTCTGTGTTATTGTCTCCTCTAGGAATGTATATCCTCTAAGGTACATGCAATGGGACTTTCTGGAGAAACTGTGGTACTCACTGTCATTACAAAGGAAGTCCAGCCCATGAGACTAGCAGATAAAGTTGAAAGAGGAGGCATCTGAATTAATTAGAATTCATCCAAGACAATGCAATAGAACAAGTGTGATAATTAAGTGTCAGGTTAAATTAAAAATAAAGCTGTTGACATACCAGAATAAAAAGAATTTTAAAAAAAATATGTGAAGAATAAAAATTTTATCAGTATCCACAATATGATTTGAAGAAAGGGAATATAATTTCAGGTATCATGACACTCCAATTTCCACCCTAACTTCTTACCAAATTAGGCAGGTTTTCTCTCATAAAATGTTATAAAATTAAATACTTATTTTGAGTGGACAGAAATGAAATAATTTAACTTGAATATATATATATACACACATATTTCATATTAAGGCAATGTAGTTTAAAATTTCCTTGCATAAAACTTTAATTTTTAGAGGACAGCATGTGCTTGATTTTAAATTTTTTACTAGCTGTGCTAGTTGCTACTTTTGTATTTCCAAAGACATCCTAACAGCAGCTACAGGATTTTATTGTTGATGAAAACACAAGAAATATTTTAATAACAGGGAAAAACCAACAATTTTATCATATTTTCTTTGTGGTTTTTGAAACAATCCTGAAAAGTTATTTTTTTTTACTGTAGCTGGGAAGAGGCTTTTGATATAGATGTAGATTTGAAAATTACTGCTCTGTTCTCAAACTATGAATTTATTTGGGGTTTGTTGGTTTTTTGGTTTTGTTTTTTTGTTTGTTTTTTTTTAATTCATATGCATTTGAGTCTATTAGTTAAGTAGCCACTGAGGGCAGTGAACTGAACTGAGCCATACTGAATGCTTGGATTTTAATTATCTTAAATGTCTTGTGTTTATATGCAGTGGATTGGCACAAATTTGGTTATATAAATAGTCAAATTGTCCAGTTAAAAATGGAATAATAGCATAAATCAGTGAGATTATGAAATAATTTAACCGATGAAGGAGCAAAGAACCCAACTTCAATGGTTAAATAAAACACAAAAAGTATGTACAAACTTGAAAAGTTCTAGAACTATATGCATATAATTATCACATTATTTTATGGTTACGAGAAGAATCACTATATATATACACATATTTTTTTTTTTTTTCCTTTAGAGTATGTCTTTATATGTCTTGCCTGGACGCTTTGAGTCAGAAATGCTCTAGTACTCTCTTTTGAAGCACAGAAGGCACTTTGCTAGTGGAGACACTACCATGAGCATGCCTGCTGCAAAACCTCTTTAGATCAGATCAGTTGTGATATGAATGGAAAGAAATAGGTACTTTTGAGTTGAGATAGGTACTTTTGAGTTTGACTCTCTGCATGCTTTTTTTTCCAATGATAAAAATTGTGATGGAAAAATGCCTACTTTTCTCCACTGGCTATGCAGGAAACTTGGCTGAATCAAGTGCAATTCTTGTCCTGTTTGAAGTACTGAACAAGAGTTTACATTTGATGGCAATGCTGTTATATAACAGCGATATTTGTTCACTGTTACTCATTCCTGTCCCGTATCAACCCTTTGAACTGTACAAGCTCAACTAGTCTTGTGGCCATGACATGGAAAGTTTTCTCATTCCTAATGAAAAATAAGTCTGGGAAATACTTGATTAGTTCCTACTCAAGTTCACATCTGTTTTCCGAAACTTTTGCATAAATGAAGGGAAGACAGTTTTTGAGACAGTGATTTTGCGGAACAAATGGAGGTGAAATGATCAAGAGGCTCATAATTGTGCAGTCCTCAGGGGAAGGAGGAGTGGGGAATAAGCAGCCATCAGGCATCATGGAAACCACAAAAATGGAGAGACATGTAATTGCAGACCTTTGCAATTAAGTTATCTTAGGTTGTATTATTTTTAATAACCCCTGAAAAGTCCTTTAACTGTTGCCTGACTAAGCCATCGATGGCACATTAACCCTCATTGTCCCTTTTGCAAGTAGGGTAAACAGAGACTTAATCACTTTTTATTTTTTTTTTTCCTAAAGAGCTAATTTTCAGTATGAATAAGGCTAGACTAGGCTAGGGACTGTTAGGAGAAGATGAATATTTTCATTTAGTAGGTCATGATGAAACATTTAATGAGAGTACTTAAAGATCCACCCAAAATAGTCTTTGACCTATATGTGATTATTTTGGATTCTATGGAGGACAGGAAAAGTCCCACGGGACTGAAGAAGCAGCAGCATCATTTGTAGCCTGGGATACTAGCAGTGAGATCCCACTGTTTTTATTACTGACATTGATAAGAGAGGGTACAGGTATGAAACTGAAGATGAAGTAAGGCCAAGAAGAATTGCAAATCCCGTGAAGAACAGGGATTTAGTTCATAATACAGCTACAAATGGGATGATATCTAAAACCAGCAAGATAAATCAGTAAAGACAAGAACAAAGCTCTATTAGTAGGAAGAAATATAACAAATACATGAAAAAAAAATATCGCTGGGCATCAGCAAGGCAAAAAAATGTCTGAAGGTTATAATGCATCATGAATTCCATATTAATTAACAATGTGACGTGGTTTCAAAGGAGGCAAATCTAACTCTTTGCTAAATTGACTTTGAGAGACACTTTATAAGACGGCTGTTATTTCATCTGCATTCACTGCTATTAAGATCTCAGCTAGAATTTTGTGTCCCTCTTTGAAGTACATATAAGAAGGATATAGACCAGTGAGAGAGAAAGCAGCTGTGAATAAGAAGAATGGCCTATTAAAAAAGATAAAAGTAATTATGCTCAATTCCTCAAAAATAGATATGACTGTGGAGAGACTTAAGAGCCATCACCCAATATGCAGTAGACCATTCCAGAGAAATCCAATCTATTGTCATATGAAAGGATAATAAGGGAACTCATACATTTTCTGGTTTGAACAATAGGGGAAAATTTCATCTGGCTACAAAGATACTCAAATAGTGGGGAAATAGAGTTTGGAAGGCTGCCAAATTTCCTTACCAAAATGTTTTACCAATCTTTTTTAGGTTTATGTATCTATGTGTGTGTGTGTATATATATATTTAAAACTGCCTAAGGGCTTTGACTAAGATCAAAGTTTTACATCCTGCTTCATAGTGTGGTTTAGAGATAGAGGATGCTATTTCTGTGAAGCATGATTTGAATTTAAATGTCTACAGGAAGATCTGAGTTGACAACAGAGGCCAGGTTATGAGTTTGAATTAAAGTTAAGATGCTGATATCTTTTAGAATTATTAAAAAGGCATTATCAGGGAGAGTTTGTAGCAGAGAGGGAAAATTAAACTATGAGTGTGATCAGCTGGAGTCAGTGGCTGAGTACCCTCAACATTATGATGTCAATGTCCAGGAATAGCAGAATCAGTGCAAAGTGTTAAATGCAGGGTTTTAGGAACAGCTATAAACCCCTTCACTGGTAAATGTTATGAGTGGATCCACTATAGTTTGCACACCTAGTTATAGATTTTGAGCCAAAACATGAAAAGACCCAAGCAACAAACCATGTAGCATTCTAAACCTTTGTGATACTTGATTATATTGCAAATTAATTGTTCATATTCTGAAACTGTGATGGCTTGTGTTTTCCTGTTTATTTCAAATCGTTTGCTGTCAAATTTATTGTTTCTATAAGTTGTTTCCAGTTAAATGTTTTCAGTGTATAAGAAAACCTCAAACTTCTGAATGTTGGGGCAATTTCAGATCTGACAAAGCCACAGAGGTCTTAAAGCATTACAGGAGTGCTTCATTTTATCAAAACGACTTGGGGAGTTTTTTTGTAAAAGCTGTAACTTCAAGAAAAGCTTCTCTGAGCTCACAGTTTCTTAGATCAAGGGCAGATTTGCCTCATGCAATTGTAATTCAAGAAAAATATATGAGAGTCTTTTATTATGCTTAATTTGTATTTCCTAATGTTGTTAAGAACATAATAAAGCTATATACTGGTATGTATATATAAATGGACACATATGTAAGCATGTATACTTATGTTTTTCTGTGTCTATACAATGAGGTGTTTGGTGTTTTTTTCCCTTCTTATTGCTAGAACTTGGAAAAAACAGTCTTTCCTTTCTCCTACTTTCTTTATATGCTGTAACTTATACATCAAGGTAAAGCTCATATATAAGGAAAATATGAAGAACAGTACTGATTTCTAATAATTTTCACTTGTGGTCTGAGCACAAGAAACAGGGGTGCTTGAGCAGGATATGGTTTTACTTTTTATTGATCTGGAGTTAGGCAAAAGTAAATTTATTACACAGCTTCCAGAGGAGGTTCTAAAGGAGTCTTCCTCTCTTCTGCTTACCTCTGACATACACACAAAGATACATATACATTTATGTAACTCTTTCCTATTAGATTTTAAAATATTTATGTCAGTATACAGTATTTGTATGCAGATAAACTGGAGCAGCAGATGTAGAAAAGAACATCTGGTCCTCTTCCGAAGCAGTGTTTTTCTCCAAATTTTATGTAATATCCAATAATGATTTCTGTCTAGTGAAAGACTAAGTGAGCACTGATTGGGAGCTGTGTATATTTTAGATTAATTTTGTCTTGTGGACAGTGTAGCATATGCTTCAGTATACAGAAGGCTAAATTTAAGGATACAGAAATTGCCTCTTAAGAGCAAACCAAAGTCACAGCAACAAACTGATCTTAATCCCATCTGCTGTCAGGAAAGAGCCAAGCATAATTCAACCAAAAATTTAGAGTTCTTCCTGATGACTTACCACCATAATTTCTTGCTTTATCATATTACAATTTCCAGCTGTAACCAAGTGGTTTGCAGGCAGTGTAACCATAGATACTACTGAGTTTCTTCATCCTTGGTTAGCTCTTCAAGTTAATAAGATTATCTGATATTGAGTGGTTTTGGATTTATGATTTCTTTTACTTCACTGTTGTTTCTTACTTTTATTTTTTTTTTATAAATATAGAAAATAAAATATAACAATATAACAGGAACATTGAACATTGTGTCTACATACATTTTAGCAAATATTTTGAACACCTAACTGGTAGCTTATAAATTTAAGAACAAATTCATAGAAGGTCTCTTGTATCATTACAAGCAATGAAAGCTATTTCCTTACTTCTTAATGAAAGATTATAATGTATTTACATTTAATGTCCAGAATTGGTGTCCAGAATTGGTGTAAACTCTGAGTAAATGATGTCTCCCTTGGTGATGTAAAGATTGGCAATGGATCTGCACTTCAGACAACACTTCCAGCTACTTCCATGTTGCTTTTCATAAGGTGGTGAGGCTGGAAATTGGTCAAAAATCTGGTGTTGAAGGTGCGAAGCGAGTGCTAGTGCATCAGCATTCACCAGCGGGACCAGGGAAGTGACCCTTCCCCTAGACTCAGCACTGGTGAGGCTGCACCTTGAATCCTGGGCTTGGTTTTGGGACCTTCACTACAAGAAAGACATTGAGGGGCTGGAGCATGTCCAGAGGAGAGAACAGAGCTGGGGAAGGGTCTGGAGCCCAGGGGTTGTAGGAGCAGCTGAGAGATCTAGGGCTGTCAGTCTGAAGAAGAAAGGGCTGAGGGAAGACCTCATCGCTCTTTGCACCTCCTGGAAAGGAGATTGTGGTGAGGTGGGTGATGGTCTCTTCTCCCAAGTAAAAAGTGTTAGGATGAGAGAAAAGGGCCTCAAGTGATGCGAAAGGAGGTTCAGATTGGATATTAGCGAAAATTTCTTTACTGAAATGGTTGTTAGGCATTGGAACGGCTGCCCAGAGAAGTGGTGGAGTCCCCATTCCTGAAGGGATTTAAAAGACGTGTAGATGAGGTGCTCGGGGATATGGTTTACCAGTGGACTGATATAGTTGGAATTGATAATCTCAAAGGTCTTTTCTAATCAAACAATTCTAATTCTGTGAATGGGAATCTTTATTTTAAAACAAGTAGGTTATTCTTATGAAAATATTCTCTTCTCCCCAAGTTAGCCACTTTTACCTCCCTCTAAAAGCTGTGTTTATAACATGGTTAGTTTCATCAGAAGTAATACTTGTTGCTTTCCTGAGGCTTCTAGTATGAGACTTCATGTTTATTATACTGCCTGTAAATGAATTAGAGAAGCCTTTGGTAAAACTGTGATTATTTATAACCTAGCTATGATTCTTAAAATACCTCAATCAATTAGCCTCACTTTGACTGAGAGATATCTGTGAAAGAATGGTTGAAGTCAGAGCTTGACACATGCACTCAGTTCCTTGAGTAAGTTCTGTGGCTGTGAAAGGGGATTGTGATGACCCTGCAAGGCTGGTTCCTTACAAACATGAAAGCAGGAGGATAGTGTGTGATGAAGAGTATTAGTGTCCCTGCTCTGCAGCTTGAAATGTCTAAGTCACACAGTAGATTCTTGTGTTCATCTTAAGGGCCGGTGCTAGTGACAGACCTTTGCTTGTGTTTCAGTATTGACTCTGTTGTCATGTGAAGAGATGATGTAAACAGAAGTACCCGGTAAAATGAAGGGCTCAACTTCAGTTGAATAAATAATCTACATTTAATACATAAAGACAGAAGCCCAAATCTGTATATTCTCTCTTGGCCCAAGTAATACCTTTCTTTGAGTCCAGTCATTAACATATTTAGGAAGAAAAGGAGACTGCAGTCTGGGTCAGCTCATCCTTTCTTTCTAGACTGAAAATTTGTCAGCCCATAATTATTGTCCTTTGTGATAGCACTGGACACCCATACTTGATCAGTTCAGAGATTTCTGCCTCCCTCCATCCCCTTGCAGATCCAGCATGGAGAACTGCTTCATCCTGTGCATCACTGGGAGATGACTGAGGTACTAATAAAGGAGCAATCAGAGACATTTGAAAAAGAATAAATGTTAGGGCAAGTTTTCTCTGATGCCCAAATGATTAAATCTTTTGTAACTTCAGAATTGAAAGAGAAGTCAAGAGTGTTATGCCTTGTACCCCAACAAATACTTTTTTTTTTTTTTTTTTGCCATAAACAGTAAAAGACCATTGGTTTTGGACTCACAGGACAGAAAAGAACACCAGGATGTGTGTTTTAGCAATTGTCGAATGGCCAGCTGCAGCTCTGTGAAAAACATGAATGATGAAAGTCTGGCAAACCTTAGTTACTCTAGATGATCTAGATGATCTTTCTCCCTGCTTGATCTAGTGATTCTGTGATATTGTATTCCAAATTAACCAGTGATCAAGTGTCTGGAATATGTGAAAGCTGCTTACTACTGACAACATAACCTGTGCCTGCCCTATTCCTGAAGAATCTAAATAGACTCTTCAAAAGCAAATGGATTTGCTTTTTATGCATCAATTGTGTCTGTGCCCCACAATCTACGAATACAAAGGAAAAAAAGTTCATTAAGGAGAGAGACTTGCTAATTATGCCAGAAGTGGCTAGTCCTCTCTCATATGATGTGTCCTATGACATATGGCTGCAGAACATGAAGGTGCTTGCTGGGCAGCTTGCCTTTGAACATCCCAGATTCTCCTGACCCTAGATAGAAGGATGAGGCATTTTCTATGTCCTCAGGGCATCTTTTTGTATTTCCTGAAGGACACAGGCACTATCTTTCTGAAAATGTCATCAGGTGAATGGAAGAAAGCATTTACTGAGTCATTATCAGATTAAACATCCAGGGAAGGATCCCACAGTTGCAAAAGTGAAACGATGCCAACATTTGACAATTTTTTTTGCTTGTTGGCATTAGGTCAATATTTTGTACTCAAAACAAATGTGCCTGGTTTTGAATTTGTTACTCCATGCTGTTATCACCAGAAAGAAAGGAACATTTGAAGACAGTGCTGATCGTATTAATATCTTGCTTTATTGAAGTAACAGATTACCTTTTCATAAATAATCTTTCTTTATATATCAGTCGCCAGTTCTGCACGGCATTCACTGAACTAGCAGCTCTCTCTGGGTGAAAAGCCCTGCATCCCACACAGAAGCCTTGTTGCAGTCCTTCACTGCCAAACCACCCTTCGTATGTACCCTGACATGAGAATCCTCCTGGATATCTCTGTGCTATTTCAGCTAAGAGATGGGCCTGTGATGCTTGGTGGGTGCTACTGCCCTGCAGACACAGATCAAATACCCAAGCGTCGCAAGCTGCTGTGAATGGCAGACATTTCTGGCTAAACTATACTGTCTAAAATTTTCCTTAGTGTGAAGGAACTTCTGTTTAATCAATCTGAATTTTCCAGGCAACTTTTAGTCTTTGTGTAAAGCAGAGGCATTCTTAATGTTTACACAGGTGCTCCCTCTTCTAGAAGGCTACAAGGCATGATATCCGTTTTGTCACCTGGTGTCAAGTGTTATTGCTCTTTACCTCTTTAATGGTACATTCACTCGTAATAAAAATTCACAGGTAGTGGTTCTTATGAGCTCTGCATTATAATACTTAAGTAATAAAACAGGATTTTACTGAATTTTGCTTAATGTGTTGGGCAATTTTACATGGGAGGAGATATCATAGAATCACTTAGATTGGAAATGACCATTAAGATCATTAAGTCCAACAATTATCCTTGCACATCCATCATCAGTGCTACTTTCTCCTTCTTGAACTTAAGGCATTTTAACCTTTGGAACAGCACCAAAATCATGATGCCAATATTAATTTGAGAAAAAGCCTGTTTCTGAGTTTAAGTAGTAAATAATATGCATATATACTATTTATTTTTTATATATATTAGCCCACATCAGAGAAGACAGCTTTTGGTCATAGCAGGCATGAAAGTCTAGTTACAGTGTTAAGTGAAGCCTGTCATTTAAGTACTAGCAGACACAAGTTATATATAGCCTTTTATATCAACTAGTAGAGGATAGGAGCTTTTTCTATGTTTACAGCAGGAAATTTTAAGACTTGACACCAAAATGTGTTATTTGGTTGTATCATTTTATGTGTCATACCTTTATTGTTACAAGAATTGGTCAGCTTGTGCTGCAGCATAAAATCTTTCTGCAAGGCATGTTTACTTATTAAATGTCCTGCATGCTTTCTGCAGATACTACTCAGTACAAGATTTTCAATAACACGTTTTCTCTTCCTTCTTCTGTCCTATGCTTCTCCGTTTTATTGTGTTGTAGAGCTATGGTTAGGATCTGTTAGAAACTTAACTGCAGTTGCCTTGTTTGTTGAGGTATGCACAAACTGAATTTCTGCAAGTATTATTTCCAGAACAGAGTTCATTCCCTGATTTTTCATATACGGCTGTCAGAGTGGAAATATGGAAGCTTCCTGGTTTCTTTCATATAATGGAACAGTAATCTGCATTTGGTAGGAAAAAGCAAGCACTTTCCCTGTGCAGAGATAACTTCACAGCTGTCTGCCCTCTGAGCAGACATTGCTGAGGAGGTGTTTTCTTTTGCTTGGGTTCTTTTCAGCTTAATTGATTGATCTTTCTATATATACAGTCCTGTTCGATTGAATGTTGAAAAATTGAATGCAAGAGTCAGGAAAATTTTCTATAACAGTTTCCTGTGGCCAGACTGTGAAATCCAAGTAGAAAAGCCTTTACCCTATTGACATTCCAACCAGTTGTGGCTCACAAGAGCTATTAGAGGCTTCCTCCTGCTAGTCTAAAAAGCCTTTACATAATGGGGTGGAAAACCACTTTGTGAAGGCATACAAATATCTCTTCACAGAATTCTGAAAATAGCAACCTGCCTTCCTCATCTATAGCACAGCAGGGGCAAGCTCAGCAATTACATTGATGACTGAAATGCTGATAAAACAGCACTACTCACCATGAGCAATCTTGTAAATAAAGATCTACAAGGCTGTCCCAATCTTGTATGGGGTAGCTGTGGCAGCAGTCCCAGTTCTGCCAGCAGAATGAGGAGATTTTTTGTTCAATGCCTATGCACACTTGCACAGGAACCCTCATGTCAGATAAAGCTGAAAATCCAAGGTCCCGTATATTTACTGTACAGCTGATTTTCCTACTTTTTTATCCCTAACTTAAAAATAGCAGAATGCATGTACTTTGAAATGCTAACTGAGGCAATAGTTGAATTACCATTGGCAAGCCATCTTGGCCATAAGCTTTTATTTCAGTCACTTGAGTCATTCCTGGCTAGGTTTTCCAAGTCTCAGTAAATACACTGGATGCTGGTACATGCTCCTGTTGCTGCTTACCCTTCTAGCCATCTGTTATCATGGCACTATTCCTTCTTAGGAGTTGGTTGGACCATTACACTAGACTGCATGTGCCAAGTGAATGTTGGTTTAGACAGTTACAAAAGCTCTTCTGCGGGCTATCTCTGCTCTAAGATAGAATTACCACATTGATGCCACATGCATCCTTACCTCGTGACATCTGTTGATGCAAAAATGCAAAAAAAATACCCATGTAGGTATAAAGTGAACCTCTCTTTTGCTTCTATATGTTGACAAATTTTATTTCTAGTATTTAAAAGATACGTGCCATGCAATCATATACTTTTCCAAATACAGAGTCCCCCTGCTGTTGTTTTATGACCTATAATACCAGCCAGCAATTCTAGTGGTAGAAAAATGTTGATATTGATCTTAAGTCATCTAGGCTTAGTAGCTATATGATAAGCTATAGTTACTTCAGGGAGCTTGATAACTAAGTCTTTTTGCTACAGCTTGTCATCATGCAATTGTTTGCTTACAATTTCATCACAGAAGAGTGTTTTTGGTGCAGAGTACCATTTTTCTCATGTTTTTTTTTCCACTTGGCCAATTCTTTTACTTGAAAAGTAAAATAATTGCTTGATAAAGGATTACGTTATTTTAGAATAAATCCTAAAAATGGGCTCAAAAACATCAGATATGAGTTGAATTGTAGCAGCCTGACAAAATACCAGTCAGCTGAGGTGTGGTACTAAACGTTTACTGTTAAATGGCTGCAAAGGAATCAGCATCACATTTTTATGAGTTAATTCATGCCATCTAAACAGTATTAACTGATGATAAGACAATTTTACTTGTTACAAATGTGATGTAAAATATGAATATACTACATTTTGAAATTCAGGCAGAATGGAAATTAACATTTAGTCAGGTGGTGTGGCTGTATTGACAGGTAAGCTGCAGTAACTTGATTGCTTGTAATTATATGCTCAGCTTATCCTCATTTTGTATTGAAATGCATTAGACTAAATATCAATAGAAGTAGTGTAATCACAATAAACTACTGTGTTTTAATTTATAATGCAACAGGCAGAAAGTGCACATGCTGATGAGCTTCTCTAATGAGTGCTTGTTTGTTAAGCAACATATTGTGATAGTGTTCACTGATGTGTGTGCATTCTTGTATATAAATAGGTGGAGGAGTTTTCTTCTGGAACTTATGTTTCTAACAAGCTTTTTTTCACTAGTACTTAGCAAAGAGAAAATGAAGAGGAAATCTAAATGCTTTTTAGACCGAAGAATAATCTGCCTGTGAGACTGCATTTTAGTTCTGCTATAAATTTTTGATCAACAGTTGTAGGAACATTAATAACTTCTATTTATTCTTTTTGTCATTCATATTTTAAACTTTTAACTTTATTATTTATTCATTATTTATTCATTATGCATTTATTTATTCATTATTTATTATTATATATTCCATATAGATAATTATATTTATTATTTAATAATGATTATTATTATTATTTTCAGTTAATATTTTTAAAAATTTGAAATCCCAGGTTAAACTACAGTGCCAGCATTTTTTTTTAATTCAAAGTTCAGTAAGAATAGCAGGGACTAGCAACATGGGATCAGCTTTTGAGTTTTCCTGTTCTCATCTTCGGGCTCACTGTGACTCTTCAGATGAAGTGGGATTCAGTTGGAGGTTACTATCCATAAATTTAGTTGCCTACAAGTAGGTATTCAGCCCCTGGCTAAGATCCAGTCAGTCCACCTAAAGGAGCCTAAAGGGAGAGTTAGGTAGCTGTCATGGTTTTAGCCCCACTTGGTTTGATGCACAGAGAAACACAAACAGTTGTAGACCAATCCCACCACCCCTTCCTCGGGAAAGGAGGAAGGGAAATGAGAAAGAGAGAATTGTGGGTTGGAAATAAAAAAAAACTGAAACAGCTTTAATGAAACAATAATAATAAGGAAAATGCTATCAGTATGAATATAATAAAATATATATTAATATATTAAATTTACCCCCAAATGCCTATGTATCACCACTGATGCTGCAGAGGAGGCATGGAAAAAGGTCCTGGGCTAGACTCAGTGGCAGATGAGAGCTGGACTCACTCACGAATTGGATTCAACAATGCATGGATTGAGGATCAGGGGTAAAAGGACAGATGAGGTCTGTATTATAAGGTGGTAATCAAAGAAGAGGGCTTGACTCTCTTGATCCTTCAGTTTTATACCAAATATGATTTATACAGAATAGAATACTCTGTTGTTCAATTTTGGGCAACCTTTCCTATCTGCCCCTCCATGCAGGTGCAACCATTTTCCCTTCTTTTGGCTTACAGCATTCTTACAGCATTATCCTTTCCAATTTACAGCCATTCCTACTAGTCCTATCACTACACCCTAGTAAAAAGTCCCTCCCCAGCTTTCTTGTATGCCCTTTTCAGGTACTGGAAGGCCATTATAAGGTCTCCTCAGAGCCTTTTCTCTCCAGGCTGAACAAGTCGAACTCTCACAGATGGTCCTCATAGCAGAGGTGCTCCAGCCCTCTGATAATCTTTGTACCCCTACTCTGGACCTGTTCCAACAGTTCCATATGCTTCTTATGTTGAGGATTCCAGAACTGGACCCAATACTCCAGATGGGGTCTCAGAAGAGCAGAATAGAGGAGCAGAATCACCTCCCTTGACCTGCTGGCCATGCCTCTTTTGGTGCAGCCCAGAACATGGTTTTCTGGGCTGTGGGTGCATATTGCTGGCTTATGCTGAGCTTCTCATCAGTTCCTTATCTGCTGAAATGTCTACCCATTAAGTCCATATCTCTTCAATATAGAGAGAGGAATTTTGTGGGGGACCATATCAAAGGCTTTACAGAAGTTAAGATAGATTATATCTGCTGGTTTTCCCGTGTCCACTGCTGTGGTTATGCCATCATGGAAAGCCACTAGGCTGGTCAGGCAAAACTTGCTCTTGGTGAAGCCATGCTGTCTGCCACTAATCACCTCCCCATCATCCATGTGCTTTTGCATAGCTTCTAGGAGGATCTGTTCCATGATCTTCTGAGGTGTACAGGTGAGGCTGACAGGTCAGTAGTTCCCAGGGTGATCTTTTCTACCCTTTTTAAAAATGCTGACAAGTTTACCCTTCTTCCAGTCACCAGTGACTTCTCCTGACTGCCATGACTTTCAAGTATCAGAAACAGTGACTTGGCCATCACATTGGGCAATTCCCTCAGGACTCCGGGATGCATCTTGCCAGTTCCCATAGACTTATATGTGTTCAGGTTTCTCAGATGGTCATGAACCTGATCTTTCCCTACAGTGGGAGGGGCTATAACTCCTGCTCCCCTTCTTATTGTCTATTGAATCAGGAAGGGTAAGGAGAGCAGTGGTCAGTGAAGATTGAGGCAAAAAAGTTGTTGAGTACCTCAGCCTTCTCCTTGTCTGTTGATACGAGGTCACTGTTTTCATTTATCAGTTGGGGGGTGCTTTCTTTAACCTTACTTTTGTGGTTGACATACCTGTAGAAGCCCTTCTTGTCTTCACTTCTCTTTCCCAGTTCAGCTCCAGCTGTGCCTTGGCCTTCCTGACTTCATCCCTACACAACGGGCAGTGTCCCTATACTCTTCCCACATTCCCTGTCCCTGCTTGCACTGCCTGTGCGGTTCCCTCTTGTTCTTCAGTTTGAGCTGCAGGTCTCAACTCAGCCAGACCGGTCTCTTCCTTTCCCTGACGAATTCTCTACATCTGGGGAATAAGAGGTCTTGTGCTGTATGGAGAGCATCCTTAAATATTTGCCAGCTCTGTTCTGCCCCTTTCTCTTAGACAAGGTTTAGCTGGAAAGTTAGAAAATCAATTCTGCTTTAGCTCAAACCAGAGCAGTATTCTAGAGTTGCTGTTAAGAATCTATTTTCATGTGACCTTTTTATAATTTGAACTCAGAAAACTAGACTAGGATTTAAGTAGTTACAACATAGGTACCTTGTACCTTTTCAGGGATGTTAGAGTATCATTCTTTGTTTGCAATCCAGGAGGCACAGGTTTCCTGTAGATCCTAGCTCATACTTTCCAGCTCCTTTTTGGTGTCTTGGACACTGCAGTGTACATAAAAAAGCTGAGCATAAGGTGAGGCAAGATGCAGTCAGGCATCTAAAATGGCAATGACTCCCAGGTTCAAGCAAGTGAATGGCACCATTAACACAAGAAAATAAAATGTAGGTGTCACAATCTCAGACTGAGTTCCTCTCTCTTGTCTCCTGATGGCAGGCAGGGTAAGGTCTCATATTCATGACAAGGTCTTAAAGGCTGTTTATATATGTGGTTTATATATGCTTTAAGAAAAAAATCTTCCCACGGAAGAGGATGGTGTCTTGCACTTCTACATTTGTGGTTTGTTCACATTCTGGATATATAAAGAAATTTCATTATTTATTTCAAGGCATTTTCACACCAAAGAGAATTGCTCACATGGAGCTGTTTTTCTTTATATGAACATACGTATTTTTCCATCCCAAAGCAGCAGTTTGTTGGTTAATCTCTGAGCACCACAAAAAGATTACTTAAGTGTCCTGTTAGTTGACAGTTTCTATCAATGTTAAGCAGTTGTGTCTTTGCACATTGACTTTCACTTCAGCCACGTGAGGTTAATACGTATCTTTCATAACACACTTCTGTAAATGGAAATTCTTCGTACATTTATTTCTTCCTCTCACTCTTCTCTTTCTCTTGCTTTCTGTGCATGTCAGTGTGAGAGAGAGAGACTGTCTAAGGACTTTATCTTTAATGGGAATGTTGCTGAATTAAATTACCTGATTAAATAAACATCAAATAAGTTCTCTAGAGTGGAAGTGAGTTAATATTTTTTGAATGCTGGATGAACAAGAAAGCAAGATTACATCTTGGCAGTAATTATAAAAACTGCTCCATAGGAACAGAAAGATTTCAAACTTCAGACATGACTAAAAACACTAGAGAATGGGTCATGTTGGAACTAGGCAGGAATTTTTTTCCTTATTATCCTCATCTCCTGGCATTTACAAAATATTCCCATGTCAGAGATTCTGGAACTCTTTAGAAGAACATTTTAATATTTATTATCTACCTGATTTAAGCAGGGGCTGATTCTTCATGTTTCTGTCTGGAATGAAATATTTTAATTTCATTTTTATAAGATTATAATTTGCATAAAAAATAAACATGGTAAAATAATTAAAAAATGTATTTACATTAAAAAATCTAAATGTAACTCTTTGATGTCTTTGATAGCTCTGTGTTCTAAATTTATGGATATCAATATTTGCTGTATTTCTACGAGTACTCTCTTATACTGTCTGTATTAGAAAATCTGAAAACAAATTCATGTTAAGTGTTTTATCAAAGGTGTTATACTTATACAGATAGTTTTATGTATGATTAATAAGGATTTTGGAAAGAAAAAGTATTTAATTGAAAATTCTTAGTGAGAAATTTTCTGAGATAGTACTTGTAAATTGAAGGTTATTAATATTCTTGTTAATGGTGATCTTTTGACATATTAAGTTCCAATTTTCCCAAAATAATTTTTCAAGAAATAACATTCAGAAGATAAGTAACTCCTTAGTACTCTTTTTTTTTTTTCCCATGTGTATACTATCTATGGATTTTTTTAATCTGAGTCTACAAGAGAGTCTTTGAGAAGCTACATTGTGCCTTTTATTAGTAAGAAAATGCCATGGTGATTTCATCAAAAATACTGACTTCTAAAACATCAGTCTGTATTAATATATAGTCATTTCTTGATCATTTAAAGCATATGCTCATAGTATTATTTATGGAAATTGTATCGTACAAAGAATTTGTCTCTTTCAGAACATAGCAACCTTTTTTTTTTCTTACCTGTTTAGGATTGTGTTCATGTCAATGAGTAAACATTTTTTGTTATTGTAGTTAAGTGATTCAGGTGGGACTGTGTCACAGAGTGATTTAAGCCATGTGCATCTCCATGAATAAGACAGTGATTCCAGTGCTGGTGTACCGCAAAGAAATCTTAGATCTAATTTACCTCATGCAGAAATGATCAGGGAAATCTCTTCAGTCTAAGTGATTTCCTCTGATCTTATTTCAGTAGCAAGAAGCATGTGCAAATTACTCTTTCAAGCTTCATTAAAGACATTTCAGCAGATGGCTAAAACAGCAAAATCTTGCCTCTGCCGGCGACTTTACATAGGGGTAAGAAAAAGCAAAAACCTTAAACTAACCTAACCAAAAACCTAACCTGTATGACTATGGATAAAACTGAGTGAATACTGTATGACTTCAGAAAAAATCAATAGAAAAAAAAAATTGATATAGATTAAATGAAGAATTAGTAGAATCATTGCAATCTATATCTTGCATATATGAACCCTCAAATATGCATCATATTTATTTGTTAAAAATAGACATGACAGCAATGGATTGAAAAAGTATAATTTAACTACATGGGAAATATTGTACCATAAACTCTGTAAACATAAATTTGTCCCAACAGTGACATTTTCTGCAGTTCTACCTAGCTGTTTCTTTTTCTTTACTGAAAATAGAGTTCCTAGTCTCTGTTTAGTTGGGCCTTTTGCTGGATTACCAGCAAATATGTCACATGCTTATGTATACATACACTCTTTCAAACACCTTATCTCTGCTCTCTACCAAGATAATATTATTTAGTTTCAGTAGGGAAGAGTTAGAAATAACTCATCTGGTACAAAAATATTTTTCTCCAGAGGAACCTATATAGAAATTGAAATAAACTTTTTTTCTGCCAGTTCAGCTCTGCTCATCTGTAATTATTTATGTGTAATTTTGTACTATTAATTGCTTTTTGTTATATGGAATAATTTGCAAATTGTGGTTAATGACCAAACTACACTCTTGTAAGAGTTCCTCTGTGATGCAAATCATCTACCTTTTGCTGGTTTATAGCTTATCATTAATTTGTGGCAAATTAAATATGAAGTGAATTCATTCACAGTGTTTATTCAGCAGTAAAGTTTGTTGTTTAATTTGAAGGGAGTATCCATCTGGGGTTTTTTTTCAGCTACAGTGTTGAAGCTGGTCAGAAGTAATAATTTCCTTCAGGGCAAGTCTGTTTTAAAAAATAGGTTTCTTCTGAATATATCAAAATATTTAATGAAATAGTAAAAAAAATGTTATTAGGTGGATTGAAATAATGTTATCACACAATACAGTGGATATAAGGAGACCATAAGCAACATAAACTATTGGTAAACTCATTATGAGTTGTTTAAGAAGCACTAGCCTGAAGCTGTCAATATTGTTGATCATTAGCATGCCCCCTGGGATATTTTTAGCATTTACCAGCTTATCAGAATCCAGGCAATTTATGGTCATAGTTTGCGTAACAGCATGCAAAATATTCCCAACAGACAGTCCGGATGAAATCTTTCAGGTTTTGGCTGAAATGTGTGTAGGGGTAAGGACTAATAAAACCATAAAGATAGGAGCTCTGCTGCACCACTTGACCTCAATGACAGACAACAGACTCTAACACATTTATTTGAGGATGTGTCCATGGAGAGATGCCCATAAGGGATATTAATAGCACAAAACAATATGATTTGTACCTTTCATGAGAAAAAATGGTGTAGTGGCTCATCAGGGCACAGATTTAATGTTGAATATTCTCCCTTAAAATGTTTTAGGCCTGTATTGTATCTAGTTTTATGACAGATAAATAAGAGAAGGGCTTGTGTTCTTGAGATGCATGCTTCTTTGTAAAAGAACTTTGTAAAATTAATCTAAGATAACTAGCTGAGATATATTCTGTTATGTATTTTAAGGCAAATGAGATTAATGCTCCACTGACATCTGTTCTGACTCTTTTAGGTGAGATAGTGTTTATATACTTGAAGAGGGAGAGATACAATTATGGTTCCTTAGTTCTTTTTTCTTCTTTGGATTTTCCAGAAGAGTGGCTGGCAGCCTTCAAAAGTTGTCTTTCTAGGCCTTTCACATTAATTGTTTCCATCATCTTTTCTATTCAATACTAAAGTGCGATCTAGTGGATTAACTATTTGCAAATTGAGCTGATGCCAATTAAGATTATGGTGACTCCAGGAATGAAAACAGAATATTTCATTTCTTTTCTGTCAAGGTTGAGTGGCTTTTGCAGTCAATAGTAGTAGCTTACAGACCCAGAAACTTAAAATTTACATTTAGATAAACATGCATGCACATGCCCAAGGCATTTCAGATGAGCTCTTCAGTCACCTTGAGCAGAACAGATCTAATTGACTTCACTTAAAATGTTCTATACTTGAGGAGTAGTTATTGACCCTTCAGCAGTTTAAATAATCTTATTTTTTCACAGGGTCTGCACAGGAAACAATTTCATTACCTTGCAACATCCTGAGTCTTAATTTTAAGTGGTCTGCTTAGGATGAACTTCAACAGACCTATCTTAAATCTCAATGATTCTTTAACAGTTCAGATGAGTTTTATGGGAAACAAATAACTTCAAGATGCCTGTCATGTTTTATTGACCGTTTTTTTCCAGTGGTGATTACTGATGTGCATTGAAACACATCAGCAGTTTTTGAATGTGACTACAGTCACCACTGGACTTCTGTTCTAGACTTGTATTGCATAAGTCAGCAAATGCTCTGACCACATCAAGACTGGATGCTATTTAGCAACTAAAGGTCTTTTTGTGTGGAAGTGATAATTGTATTACAATATTTTCAGAAAGCTAACTGCATTTTCAGCATAATCTTTCTTTAGCACTGTTATTTAGAGTGGCCACACTCTCCCTATGTAGAATTAAAAAAAGGGCCTTAGTAAGAGTTATATTCCTGGGTAAGAAATTATCTATATATTCTTATCACAGAATCACAGAATCACAGAATCACAGAATTACCAGGCTGGAAAAGACCCACTGGATTGTCTAGTCCAACCATTCCCACCGATCCCTAAATCATGCCCCTAAATACCTCATCCATCCTCATCTTAAACACCTCCAGGGAAGGTGACTCAACCACCTCCCTGGGCAGACCGTTCCAATGCCTAACCACCCTCTCCGTGAAGAACTTTTTCCTAATCTCAAGCCTAAATCTCCCCTGGCGGAGCTTGAGACCATTCCCTCTTGTCCTGTCCCCTGCCACTTGGGAGAAGAGGCCAGCACCCTCCTCTCCACAACCTCCCTTCAGGTAGTTGTAGAGAGTAATAAGGTCTCCCCTCAGCCTCCTCTTCTCCAGGCTAAACAACCTCAGCTCTTTCAGTCGCTCCTCATAAGATTTGTTCTCCAGCCCCTTCACCAGCTTTGTTGCCCTTCTCTGGACTCGCTCCAGAGCCACAACATCCTTCTTGTGGTGAGGGGCCCAGAACTGAACACAGTACTCAAGGTGCGGTCTCACCAGTGCTGAGTACAGAGGGAGAATAACCTCCCTGGACCTGCTGGTCACGCCGTTTCTGATACAAGCCAAGATGCCATTGGCCTTCTTGGCTACCTGGGCACACTGCTGGCTCATGTTCAGTCGGTTGTCAACCAACACCCCCAGGTCCTTCTCCTCCTGGCAGCTTTCCAACCAGGCTTCTCCTAGTTTGTACCTCTGCTTAGGGTTGTTGTGCCCCAAGTGCAGGACCCGGCATTTGGCCGTGTTAAACCTCATGCCGTTGGTCTCAGCCCAGCAGTCCAGCCTGTTCAGGTCCCTTTTCAGAGCCTCCCTACCCTCCAACAGATTGACACTTCCACCCAGCTTGGTGTCATCTGCAAACTTGCTAAGGGAGGACTCAATGACTTCATCCAGGTCGTTGATAAAGACATTAAACAGGACTGGACCCAGGACTGAGCCCTGGGGAACCCCACTTGTCACTGGCCTCCAGCTGGATTTAACTCCATTTACCACCACCCTCTGGGCCCGGTCATTCAACCAGTTTTTCACCCAGGAGAGTGTGCGCCCGTCCAGGCCAGAGGCCGACAGTTTCCGAAGCAGAATGCTGTGAGAAACTGTATCAAAAGCTTTACTGAAGTCCAGGAAGATACATCCACAGCCTTTCCCTCGTCCAAGAGTTTAGTCACTTGGTCATAGAAGGTGATCAGATTACTCTGGCAAGACCTGCCTTTCATGAACCCGTGTTGACTGGGCCTGATCACCTGGTTCTCTTGCAAGTGCTTCATGATCGCACTCAAGATCACTCTCTCCATGACTTTCCCCGGTACCGAGGTCAGACTGACAGGCCTGTAGTTCCCCGGATCCTCCTTGCACCCCTTCTTATAGATGGTCACGACATCAGCCAGCCTCCAGTCCAGTGGAACCTCCCCAGTCATCCAGGACTGTTGGAAGATGATGGAAAGGGGTTTGGCCAGCACATCCGCCAGTTCCCTCAAAACTCTTGGGTGGACTCCATCCGGCCCCATAGACTTTTGGGCATCTAGCTGGGCAAGCCAGTCTCTAACCACCTCCTCTTGGGCCTTGGGAATCTCATACTTCTCTTCCAAGCCCTGGGGTTGTGCACAGAGGGAACAATTTTCCTTGCTGTTAAAGTCTGAGGCAAAGTAGGCATTGAGTACTTCAGCCTTGTCTTCATCCCCTGTTACTCTTGCTCCCTCTGCATCTACTAGGGACTGGAGATTCTCCCTAGCCCTCCTTTTGCTGTTGATGTATTTGTAGAAAGACTTTTTGTTGTCTTTCACAGTCTTGGCCAGTCGCATTTCTAGTTGGGCCTTAGCCCTCCTGACTTTTTCCCTGCACGTTCTCACTTCCTCCCTATAGTCCCCCCAGGATGCCTGCCCCTTCCTCCAGAGGTCGTAGACCCTCCTCTTCCTATTGATGTCTCTTAGGACCTCCCTACTCAACCATGCTGGTTTCTTACCCCGCCGGCTACTTTTCCGGAACTTGGGGACGGCTTTCTCCTGAGCTGCTAGGAGTTCCTTCTTGAAGAGCGCCCAGCCCTCATGGACACCTTTGCCCTCAAGGAGCGCCTCCCATGGGACTTTTCCGACCAGCCTTCTGAACAGCCCAAAGTCTGCTCTCTGAAAGTTGAGGGCGACTGTTCTGCTAACCTCCTTCTTCACCTTACCCTGCACTGAGAACTCTATCATCTCATGATCGCTTTGAACCAAGCATCCTCCAACCTTCACATCCCCCACCAGTTCTTCTCTGTTCACAAACAGCAGGTCCAGGAGGGCACCGTCCCTTGTTTGTTCGCTCACCAGCTGTGTGAGGAAGTTGTCTTCCACACACTCCAGGAACCTCCGGGACTGCTTCCTTTCTGCTGTATTATACTCCCAGCCTATATCTGGGAAACTGAAGTCTCCCACAAGGACTAGAGGCAGCGATTTTGAGACTACACTCAGCTGTTTGTAGAAGAGCTCATCAGCTGCTTCTTCTTGGCTGGGTGGTCTATGGCAGACTCCCATCACAATACCTGCCTGCGCATGGGCTCCTCTGATTTTCACCCACAGGCACTCAGTCCCATCCTGACCGTTATCTGACACATTCTTATGTAATGCCATAGAAAACAGGAGTTGATAGCATTTATCATCAAATTATTGGGATACTTCCTTTTCCTTTGTTTCACTTTTCCATTAAAATATAAAATTGGATTTCCTCAAAAGTAATGTGAGCAGGGAGGAAGGGGATATAAAGACACTGAACTGGAAGTGAACTTCTGGGCTTGTGTCTGGTTCACTAGTTGGTCTAAAATAAATCATAACTTCTCCACATACTTTTTGATTTTTCCACAGAATGCTGCAATGGTTCATAGCTTTTTCTTATGAGCATTGGGAATTACAGCCTGAGCAGGACTTTGACATCCTGAAATGAGCAAACTGTCTTAATGCAGCATATCATCAATTGTGTAGGACAGGAGAAAGAATGGTGGAGTCTGGAGAAAAAGTGATGTTTTAGAAAACATAAATTAGGTCTGAAGAAACTGCGAAAAATTTGTAACAAATGGCCTAGCTCAGAAGGAAAGACTAAAGAAGACAGAGATAAATATTATTTATTTCCACCTCATGTATTGCTGCACCAGATTCGCGGGGATTTTTGCATCTGAACTCTGTAGATTAGCCTCGTGTTTACTTACATCTGACATGACATTTGCATAAATTTGCAAAGGTCTCAGTTTTAGTGATGACACTTGTAAATCTCACTAGGTAAATGTGAGATTAGAGCCAGATACTGCTTATCTATCTGTCTAGTGGATCTGTGCACAGGCTGATAAACTGTCAGCCATGGACGCTGATACAATTTATTCTTCTAACAATAACTGTAAAAGGGATTGAAAATGGCAAATTTACGGTGCATTCTTGTCACATAGATTGTAATGAGAATAGAAAATATCACAAAATTAATTTGTTCTTGTGAAAATTGTCAGACTGTAATGAGAACGGAACATAGCACAAAACATGTACCAATTCTCTGAGCTACCTAAAACGCATTCTCACTGTTGCCCTCAAATGCTATTTTCCAGGTTCCATTGGTCTTCTTCATTGTACAGAGGTTTTTTTTTCACTTAGCTATCTCTTAGTGTCCCATTAGAAATATGCACAATTTATAAAAATGTAACATTGTCATGCCGTTTTTCAACAAGAAGACATTTTAAAAATATTTAATACCTTTCAGGATTGTAAAGATAATGTAAGTTGATGAAGCCTTCCAGCTAAATATGACAAGTTTAAACCAATTAGAACCAATCTGGGTTGGCTTGGGAAGAGTCGTGAGTGTTTGGGGTAGTAAATATAAATGGCATTCATGATGTTGATGCAGAGGGATCTGAACAGGCTGGACTGCTGGGCTGAGACCAACGGCATGAGGTTTAACAAGGCCAAATGCCGAGTCCTGCACTTCGGACACAACTGCCCTAAGCAGAGGTACAGACTAGGAGAAGCCTGGTTGGAAAGCTGCCAGGAGGAGAAGGACCTGGGGGTGTTGGTTGACAACCGACTGAACATGAGCCAGCAGTGTGCCCAGGTGGCCAAGAAGGCCAATGGCATCTTGGCTTGTATCAGAAACGGCGTGACCAGCGGTTCCAGGGAGGTTATTCTCCCTCTGTACTAGGCACTGGTGAGACCGCACCTCGAGTACTGTGTTCAGTTCTGGGCCCCTCACCACAAGAAGGATGTTGTGGCTCTGGAGTGAGTCCAGAGAAGAGCAACAAAGCTGGTGAAGGGGCTGGAGAACAAATCTTATGAGGAGTGACTGGGAGAGCTGGGGTTGTTCAGCCTGGAGAAGAGGAGGCTGAGGCGAGACCTTATTACTCTCTACAACTACCTGAAGGGAGGTTGTGGAGAGGAGGGTGCTGGCCTCTTCTTCCAAGTGACAGGGGACAGGACAAGAGGGAATGGCCTCAAGCTTCTCCAGGGGAGATTTAGGCTTGAGATTAGGAAAAAATTCTTCACGGAGAGGGTGGTTAGGCATTGGAACAGTCTGCCCAGGGAGGTGGTTAAGTCACCGTCCCTGGAGATGTTTAAGGTGAGGGTGGATGAGGTACTTAGGGGCATGATTTAGGGATTGGTGGGAATGGTTGGACTCGACGATCCAGTGGGTCTCTTCCAACCTTCCAATTCTGTCATTCTGTGATTCTGTGATAAGAAAACTAACCTGAGTTTGAAGCACTGCATGATTTCAGTATAGCTTCTAATAATTTCTACAGCTTCATTCAAGGTTTTTATTTATGTATAGTCTTTTTATTCGGATGAGGTAGGACATATTTTCTTATCTCAAATAGTTCTAGAAGCTCAGTGAATTCGTCTCCTAATTGGTTGCACAAAAAGCTCTATCAAGCATGGGTGCTTCAGATAGTCCTTTTGACAAAATGGATTCATTTTCTGACATACTGATGAAAACTTTTGTAAAGAAGAAGCTCTTAAAAATTATATTTGGACACCAGTTTTTAACCCCATGCTTTGGCAAACAATAAGCTTTTACAACATATTCACAATGATGTGTTCTTCAAACCAAACTAGTAAACATATGACTTCCTAGATGGCTCATCGAGTTTTAGAGAGGGAGCCTCAGAAGCAGATTAGCCAGTCCTACAGATATATATTTTTCTTAAAGTGTATTGTTACTGTTCTTATTGCTGTTATATAACACAAATTACTTATCAAAGCATGAAGGCTCAGCGTACAGAGCAGCATTCTTTCCCCCCTTTTCAAATCAGCATTTTTCTGAGAAAGATCGGTAGTGATGGAATGAGAGAAAATGGTGTTCTTTGTTGACTTGAAGCTGCCCAGGGTCCTCTGGATTCTGTTGTGTTTTGTTCTCCAGCAGTTGTTTTCCCTAGTTCTTCTCAGTGATGTGTGTATGTGCATTCATCCTGTCAAGCCTTGCACTGTGGTAATTTTTTTTCCCTCAAATTTTGTAATTATTGAATTTTGCTGTTTCATTCAGATTTTTCTTAAGTTTGTAGACTGTTTTACTTTCATTTCTGCATGTGCTTGTTAAATCAGCTCATAGGGTTTGTTGAATTAATTTGGTGAATCTTTTTATGTAAAAGCAGACAAAAACAGACTTAGGTCTTCTGCACATACATAGATCTATTTTTTTTTACTCCTAAGATAACCAATGCAGATACAATTTTGTTTTCCTACAAGCATGTTCAGCATTACTAATGAAATTCATTAATGATAATGGAAAACAATCTTTTTCTTATAAGTAATTTCTATGGAATATTTTGGTAATATTATACTGCACAATTTCTGAGAAATATCAACATGTTATTTTTGTAAGTTGCAATGTCCAGTCAAGATTTATTGAGCAAATACTGCATTAGAAAGAGAGAACTGAGAAGAGCTAGTAATTCTGAGCTGTCTACAGTCTTACTGTGATGTATTATAGTTGTAATGTACGTCTTTTGTCTATGATGGAAAAGTATCTAATCAAGCCTTAAGGTGTTATTTTTTTCTAAGTACCAATGTAGCATAATCGGGCAGATTTAAGCAAAACAATGATAAATACTGTTATAAAATGCATCTGTCAGATTGGTTATCAGGTAGATGTTCAACCAACAGTAAGATCTCCTAAACAAACTCATAAATGATGATTTTTTCAGTCTAGCAAGACATTGTGTCTTATATTTTAACTTCCCAAACATGACCATGAAATGAATAGTCAGTTGAAATAATTATTTGCTCATTTTTTAAAAATACTAGTGTAATTTAAACACTTTTGTGTTGGAATTACTGCTTTAACTATAATTTAATTGTATTTGAAAAAGAAAATGTGAATTTATACTACAAAATATCTGAAAATACAGCAGTAAAAATTCAATCTTGTAAAAAAATCTACTTAGTTGTCTTTGCAGAATAATTAGCATGATTGTATGCAGGTGCCATCTTCAGATTAAAAAGATTATTTCTGCAGTACTGGATTTATATTAAATGCAGATTATTGGAGGACATAATCGTAAATGCCTTGATGTACAAAAATTCACTTCTGCGCACTGGACACTGCTTCCAGTTCTGCCCTCGAAGACAGATGTGAACTTTCCACTTCATTGCTTAGAGATGTTTTTTTGAAGAGAGCTCCATAAATTGTTCATTTTACAAGCACACTGTATATTATTCTAGTGTCAAAGGCTTGGGAATTGATTTCATAGGCTATAATATAGATATGATAATTTCTGTTATCTTATAGAATTAGATTTTAATTCTCTGTGCCATATGACTCAAGTTATGATCTCTAATACATTCTTTATGTATTTGTGAATTCCTAAACCATGTAGATGCATAAAAATATAAGTAAGGTTCTATTCCAGAGATATCTTTCTTTTATTTTTTAATAGACCAAACATAAAAATATATTCTGGTTATGTAAATTATGAATTAAGGCAACAATTAACTAGTTGAGTTGCTCAGATGACACAAAAACAAGAACTAAACTATTTATTATAATTACCAAAAGGCAGGTGGAGGGTTTTCTGGTTGTTTTGTTTTTTCTGGAAATTGTGATAATTTTTAAAAAACAAGAATATTTAGAGATAACTAGCAAACTCTGTTTCAACTTTTTTTTTTTAATGTTGTTATTTAATTCTTTTCAGAGCATTCATTATGTAGGTATCCTGAAGACTGTGGAGAGGTTATAGATACCAGAGAAAACTGTGGATCTGTCCCTGAAGAAGAATAAAATTATTATAGAAATAGATGTAAATTTCTTGCCTAGAAATTTTACACAGAACAGTGAAGGTGCTGTCTGGATATGACCATGACTTCAGTTTAATCACTTAAATGTCATTTCTAAATTTGGACTGTCATAGCCTAGAGATAAACACGTTTTCCATAAAAACCCTTTTCCAGAAAAAAAAATGCATTTTGTATGTTTGTGCATGCATGATATGTCTAACCCAGGTGATTCTTCTTGTTCAGCTTCTCTTTTGCTTTCTAAGTAAGTAAAAAGTGAGGAAAGAGAAGAAGAAAAGAAAGAAAGTAATAAAAAACTTATGAAGGACTTTTCATCAAGCAACTGAGTGCTATTGACTTTGTCATTTTTGTATCCAGATGTTTGTTCTTGACTTAATAGGGAATCTACAATTAAACTAATTAGAAGCTGATATTAGTATCACTCATCGTGGAAGATTGCATCATGTTATGTTATCTATGCTGTAAACAGGTTCTTTGAAAGAGTATTTCAAGATTTTAGTAAATGCTTCAAGATTAATTAAGACTTGAAAATTGACTTTCAATGCAAAAATAAGATCAGTCTATTCTTAATAAAAGCAGCGTATTTGGTAGATGGCTTATTGCAGTCTGCCTAGGGAATCATGAAGAAACAAAAGCTGGCAGTGTAAAAATTCAAATTACTCTTGCTCTTATTGACTTATTTGCTATTCAAGCCAAGGTTAGGTTTAGGGTTTGTTTGTTTGTTTGTTTTAATAAGAAATAACAAGATAGAATTCAGTCCAAGGTTTGGAGAAGTAAAAGTTTTGTTTGCTTTTGCTAATATTTTTGGTGTAGAATTAAAGTGAGAGTATTGCTTGCTTCTGAAAGGCCAGTTGGGCTCTTGTCAGTAGAGTAAAAAGAGGAGGTAACCTTAGAATTCAGTAACATTTTACATTAGATGCATTTTTAAATGTTTCTAAAAGTATTCTACAATTTGCAGTATCTCTTAAAGTTTTACTAAGTGCATATGAGCATTAAATATGCTTTTAAAACGTGGCTGAAGACAAATCATGCTTTCAAGATCGATGTTCAGCTTCCATGCAGTTTCAGCTGATATTGTGAGAATGATACAAAAATGATGTTAAGCACAATAATACGGTTTGTTAAATCTAATATAAGGTACAAAACCAGTACGTATAATTTAAGATCAGGTGATCTGGACAAGCTGAATTGATGGGCTAAGGCCAACTGTATGGGGATCAACAACATTCAGTGCTGGGTCCTGCACCTGGGCTGAAACAACCCTACTCAATGCTACAGACTTTGGCAGAGTGGCTGGAAATCTGTCTGGTGGAAAGTGTCCTGGAGAGTGTTGACCAGCAGCTGTCGGAATATTAGCCAGCAGTGTGCCTAGGTGGCCACGAAGGCCAACAGCATCCTGGCCTTTGTTAGAAACAGTGTGGCCTGCAGCAGTAGGGAAGTGACCATGCGCCCTGCTCAGCACTGGTGAGGCCATACCTGGAATTCCATGTTCAATCCTCACTACAAGAAAGACATTAAGGTGCTGGAGCACGTTTGAGTCAGCATCCCTGAAAGTATTTAAAAGACATGTAGATGTGGTTTAGTGGTGGACTTGGCAGTGTTAGATTTGCAGTTGGACTTGATCTTAAAGGTCTTTTCCAACCTAAATGATGCTGTGATTCTATGATGTGATTCTAAATAGAAATGGAAATGGTGTGATATCAAAATACGTACAGCCATATTTATTTAATTTTTTATCATTATTGTTAGACAGTTCTGTCAACTTTAATATGGAAACTATTTTCATGACTAAATAAGTGTGTCACTTATACATGTATGACTAAGCTTATTGATTTAACCTTTTCATGAAGGGAGGGATCCTTTGTCTTCTCATCAAAGGGAAATATGGAATCAACTTAAGTAGCTAGATAATTGTGTAATTAGTATTAAAGTATTCTATATTCTTCTGGAGAGAGCAAAGAGTAGTGTAGAAGCAACTGAGGACTGCAGGGAGATCATTTTGAAGGCACTTTATTTCTTGCTATCTGTGTAGCCTTTTTTCCCCCACTACATAATCACTGAAGTGTGTGTATTTTGAGACAGTAAAAACTTAATTTTACAGGTTTAAACCAAATAATGTTCAAGTAATTAATCTAGAATTCCAAGAGATTGGAAACATTTGGTACTCTTGTTTTGTAGAGTTTTGATTAAAACTTTTTCAGTCTTAAAGAAACAGATTTTTCATTATGAAATACAAGTAATTTTAAAAGTTCCATTTTATGAATGCACTCCTGGATTCTGTGGATTAAATACTTTGAGGTTTTACCCTGTCTTTGAAGTTTCAGCATGAGATAATAGCATAATGCATGCGTCTTATTAACAGGTATTCCCAGTCCATTGGGAAACCGAGTACTCTTACCATAGCTCAACTCTATGTGTTGGGGCCATCCTTTTACTTACTTCCAAGAACCTCCCACTGATTTGTAACTCTAATGTGATAGAAAAAATTAAGTCCCCTCATTTCTCTGACTTTGGGTTGTTTTGTGGATATTTTCCTGGCAGCTAAAAACCTTCCTTTTCCTCTTATAGTTCATATTGAAATTGAGAGTTAACTGTACATTTGTTTTTGGGCAGAATTACATGACTTTAGATTATTTGGTATTTTCTTTGCAAAATTGTCCTCATGGTGTCTCTTGAAAGTAAGCTCAAGGCTGTTATGCATGACTGCTGGAGTATATAGGATTTATTTGCACATTAGATGACAAGAAAACATTTGCTTCAAGTCATATTGTAGCATCAAGTATGTTGTGCTTTTAAATGGATTGCAAGCATGTTTCTGTAGAAATATTGAGTGGAATTTTTAATGAATATTGGTCTAAAGTTTTTGAAGGAAAAAATATTTTAATTCTTTGTATGCATATTTGCCAAATTGTGGAAGTACATAGCAGGTTCCCCTTTTCTTTGACTTACAACGTTTGACAGGATTATCTTGCCAATTAAATGTCAGATTCCTTTTTAAGACAATCTTTCCAGTTATTTCCTATTGTGTGGCTGTGCAAGGGCAGGAAATTGCAATGTAAAATCAGTGAGCAGGACGTGCATAAAAGATTAGTATTTGTTCAAATGTGTCTACCACAGACTTCTTGAGATATAATTGGCATAAATCTCAAAGAAGGCAGAAGCCAAGACACTAAGAAAGCTTGGTTTTCCCATTTTGCAGTTCACCTTTCCCTCTGCATTTGCTTGGACTTTGGACTTTATTGCCCCAAAGCTTGGGAATTTGCCTCTTATCAGTGAAAATAGTCACACCTAATGATAAAGTGTTATTCTATCATTCTAAAATGGGAGTGAGTGGAAGTGTCATTAGGTATTTAGAGCTTTCAAAAATCAGACCACTTATTTAGGTGTCACATTACAGATTTAGGACCTTACTTCAGGCTATCATTTTAAGAAAGGTTTATACAGTAGTCATCCATATTTGGTGTTCATATGGTGTTCGCATCCGGAGATAATGTCTCGTAGCCTGGTGAGTGAAATTGAGTCACCAGGATCAAAACTTAAGCTCCTGAGTTAAATATTAAAATTTACACGAGATGAGATTGGATAGAGCTAGGATTAAAAAAAAAAAAAAAAAACAAACCAAAACCCAAAAAAAACAAAACCAAAAAAACCCCCAATAAAACAACCAAAACAAACAAAACCCATCTGACCTCCTGTTCTTAAAGTATTTCCATCCTCCTCCGTAGCATTCAACTTGGAAAGCAGATCAACCACTTCCACTTATATGGAATAGCATGCAAATCCTTCTTCATAGAAAGGACTATTCATGCAGTAATAGACTAAATATGAGCAAAAGGCAGATATGTTTCAATCTGCCTTAGCAGATATTTTTGGTTTTGCAAACATTGAAATGAACTACACGTGTTATCTTTAGGATTAACTGGTTTGTAAAAGCAAACAAAATGCAAAATAACTTTTCAGAATAATGATATGTGTCAGTTGTTTCTGTAGTTCTATTGAGGATGACCAAAATAAAAAAGATTTACAGAGAATGGTTGAAGTGTTTTATTAAGATGATCCATTAAGGTTCAGCTAAAGTGATTGTATTTGTAGTTTATCATAAAATATATATTTTGAGATGTAATAAAGACCCACTGAGCAGTAGGCTCTTTGAAACATTAAGAATAGCTCTCCATTTTGCTACAGAATTAATCTCATCTAGTTTTATAGCTCAGCCCTAACTTTTGAACAAAAACAATTTTCTCTGGACTCTCCAAAAAAGGTCAGCATTGAACAGAGGAATGAACAGCCTGCAAACTCTTCAAGGGATGAAATTGTTTGTTGTTTTAGTGCCATCTGTGACACTAGACATTTTGTCAGCCCAGAACACATAATAGCAATGATGGGATGGGAATACTTATGCTCTCTGCTGACTAGTTGTGTGGGGAATAGTGATACAGCTGCTAGAAGGCAGAGAAAACAATTATTCTTTGAGACTGTTATAGTAAAGGGTACAAAGGAACATACTGTGGCTGCTCATCTTCTACGTGTAGCCAATAAGGATTCCAATGAACATTTTTCAAGCTCAGAGTAAACTATGTTTTAAATAACCAGTTATTAAAACTGCCTTTTGTTATAAAATCATTACTTCAGGCACTAACACAGCCTTGGATTTCTTTGATTTATATGATCTAACTGGAGTAACTAATATAATACTCTCAGAGTAAGTTAAACATAATGTAAATAAGGGTCATGTACTACTACTAATTAATGCACAACAGCATATTCATTTGCCATGGTTGCAAGTAAATAGAAATTGCTTTAGTAATCTAATTTGGAATCTCCTTAAAAAAACTTTGAAAGAGAATGTCATTGAGACAATTGTCATCTAACTATGATTGTCAGATATATGTTGAAATATGTTTATGAATGTAATTGTTACATTCTTACCCTGGAAGGAAATACTGACTCTCCAATGTCTTTTGAGAGTGGAAAATGAGATACCAAAATGATATTGAAAATGTGCTGGGACAGACATTGTGGATTGGAAGACTGCTTAATATAAAGATGGTGTTGTCATTGATGTGTAAGGACAGAAGGCCCTCCAGATCTAATTTAATGCATATTTTGTTGTAAAAGTCATTAGTCAAAAATATCATAAGGACTTAAAAATCGCAAAAGAAAATGAAAAAGAAATCTAGTGTATGTTTGTTTGGTTGATTTCTTGGTCATTATACTTTGGCAGAAAACCCAATACCCAAACCTAAATGCCACTACACTTAGATAAGTCCTCAGTTGTTCATATTGGAAATACAAAAATAAATAGATGGCAGGATGTATTCTAAAATAAAACCATAGTACAGAATCTGGAAAGTTTTTATTTAAAAGTGAAAACATAAGGTATGTACATAGGGTAGATATTCTCCATTTGAACTAGAGAAGTAAACAGTAAGAAACATATATTAATGAATCTTTGGTAAAGATGGAAAAACAAGAGGTTATTTATTATAAGAGAGACTTTTTCAACACTCTCTTCATAAAACATTGACTATTAACAGGCTTTCCTAAATGTTTTCTTATAGATTCATTAATTAAAACATTCAACCACAAAGGCTTGCAGGGTACCATTCCATGTGAATCAGGGGTCAGTATTATCACAAATTTATATGGTGGTGGCACCTGCAGATCTTTCAATGTCATCATGACAGACACTAAAAGCATGATATATAGCTATGTAAAGGAACTACAGTCTCATAATAGTTTCCTTGCACAGTTGTAAAAAAAGATGTATTCAGTTTCAGATAGTGTTTGTAGGTAGTCATTGTAATCCAGAATTTCTCAAAGTATACACAGATTTTAATCATCCAAATTCCACTGAAATACTTGAGGTTCTTCCATTGACTCCTTGGCCTTTGGATAATTGCCTAATCTACCCTGTTGTTTTAATACTTCATTAGGGTTGTTTTTGCCATGGTAACAAAAGTGGTCGCCAGGGGCAGTAAATGCTTGGTGGGAATTTTTCTGTGTCAGTAAGACTGAGAAGGAAGGCTCTTTTCTTTTATTTGGGTGACAGCACCCATACAGCTAAACTTGCCAATACAATAGAGGACTATTAGTCATCTTATTATAATGGTGCATGAAAAAAACCCAACCAATAAGCACATGACACTGAAGCTAGATATAGAGTAAAAACAAGTATAGGAATATTACCCCTCCATAATAAAAAGACAGGCTTTTTTCAACAGTTTTGTCTCTTTTGCATCTGTGATGACGTATACACTATTTATATGTTTTTGTGCATTGACAGCATAGTTCTAAGCCTCTAGAGGCTTCTAGCAAAATAGCTAAAGGAAATTAAAGCTTACTCGGACACCATACATGTAAAAATCATGTTATCTATCAAATTTAATTACTAAAATAAAAATTCGTAAACAACAGAGCAGTTGTTAAAAAGGCAAAAAATGTGAGTTTTTCCAAAGGTGCTGTGATGTTTCTTGGAGCAAGGTAGGGGAAGACAAATTTCAGAATGCCTTCACTTGAGGAAGTTGATCATTCTTGTGTTGTCATTTTCTGTAATTCATCTGTTCATAACTGAGTGAAATATTAAGCAATCCCAAACCTATAAAAATTAAGAAGCAGATAATTCCTGACATATGGAGAAACACCGATTCCTCTGTTCTTTTCTGATAATCTGCTGCAATAATTACAACTCTCTTCCTTTAACACTTGGTGTGGGAGAAAATAAGAGATTATTAGTAGCAGCAAACCAGCTGACATAGTTCCATGAGTTTTTAGTTTTTCATCTGGAGCCAAAGCAAAATCTCAGGGCATTAGGAATAACTTGCTTGTTGCTCTACCACCACAATAGGCTTTTCTTTTAAGATTTTAGATTTTGAATCCACCTGACTGAATAAAATGTTACACTTTCTGCTGCCAGGTTATTAGTTTTTTAGCCCATTGATGGAATCACCTAATGATTGCAGTTGAAGGGAGGTCTTCAGGCTTTGTTTGACAAGATCACAGAATCACAGAATCACAGAATCACACAGAATAACCAGGTTGGAAGAGACCCGCTGGATCGTCGAGTCCAACCATTCCCACCAATCCCTAAATCATGCCCCTAAATACCTCATCCACCCTCACCTGAAACACCTCCAGGGAAGGCGACTCAGCCACCTCCCTGGGCAGACTGTTCCAATGCCTAACCACCCTCTCCGTGAAGAACTTTTTCCTAATCTCAAGCCTAAATCTCCCCTGGCAGAGCTTGAGGCCATTCCCTCTTGTCCTGTCCCCTGTCACTTGGGAGAAGAGGCCAGCACCCTCCTCTCCACAACCTCCCTTCAGGTAGTTGTAGAGAGTAATAAGGTCTCCCCTCAGTCCCCTCTTCTCCAGGCTAAACAACCCCAGGTCTCTCAGTCGCTCTTCATAAGATTTGTTTTCCAGCCCCTTCACCAGCTTTGTTGCTCTTCTCTGGACTCACTCCAGAGCCTCAACATCCTTCTTGTGGTGAGGGGCCCAGAACTGAACACAGTACTCGAGGTGCGGTCTCACCAGTGCTGAGTACAGAGGGAGAATAACCTCCCTGGACCTGCTGGTCACGCCGTTTCTGATACAAGCCAGGATGCCATTGGTCTTTTTGGCCACCTGGGCACACTGCTGGCTCATGTTCAGTCGGTTGTCAACCAACACCCCCAGGTCCTTCTCCTCCTGGCAGCTTTCCAGCCAGGCTTCTCCTAGTCTGTAGCTGCTTAGGATTGTTGTGTCCCAAGTGCAGGACTCGGCATTTGGCCTTGTTAAACCTCATGCCATTGGACTCTGCCCAGCATTCCAGCCTGTTCAGATCCCTTTGGAGCCTCCCGACCCTCCAGCAGATGAACACTTCTCAACATAGATAACAACATAGAGAATAATTTCGTGGGATGTACCAACACTTCAGAAACGTAGATGGATTTTTTGGCACCTTCTTGAGCTCTCAAGCTGTTGTCCTCAGTCCATCATCCAAGATGTGTTTATTCAGAAATTCAGAATCCCTGAAAGCCTCTTTTAGTGGCCAAACACAAACTTGAATGGAAGACATTAAGGATAAGGAAAGTCAAAAGGAGGGCAACATCCAAATAGTGGTTGTACTTAGTCAATGCATTCAACAGAAATCTCCAGAGCAGATTTTGAAGAGGCAACTATGCACCCACTGTACTGATCAATGCTATGTCATTGTCATATCTTTATTCTTTTCTTACTTATACATTTATAACTTTATTCTTTTCTTCCTTATATATTTATATCTTTATTGTTTTCTTCCAGCTCACAAATCAAGGTGATATTCCATAGGTCAGCTGTAAACATGAGTAACTGTTCCAATCAGTTACACTTTTTATTCACGAACAGGCACCTTTAAAGTGCCAGTCTTTTTATCTAATGGCCTATGATAGGTGAGATTTACTGGCTTCTAAATAGTTTCAAAGTTTTCTCCTTTGAAGGCAGAAGTTACCAATCACAATTATAAATGTCCGCACAATACATATCCACAGTTTAGTGGAAATACTGCCCTCTCACCTGCTCAAGTAGTGCCTGTCCCAGTATTTTAATCAATGCTAAGCTACAAATAAGATTTAATAGCCTAAGGAATAAGTGTTCAGTTAGACTACATTGAATAATAATGCAGCAATTCCAACAAACTTAAATTTATGTGATTTAATTAAGTCTTCTAATATTTTGCAATGTTTCTTTCTCCATCTAAAAACATGAAATATAGTGTGATTAAGAGATGCTGGGAGATGTTTAAAGCAACTGAAGGACAAAAAAATGTAGTAATTTTTGAGGGATTTAATGACAGTTTTACTCTAAAACCTTTTATTCTACAGGTGGCAAGGTAAACCAACCTTTAGAAATTTAAGATTTCTTTTATTAGAACCACTTTACTTAGCTCAATAATGATTAGAATTCCCATTGTCCAAGACAGATGATCATGGACTGCAACATGGTATAAAAAAGATTTCATTTTTACTGCTGCCTACCAGACACCAAGTAAAAAAATTCAGAGTGACTTAAAGCAGCATGCAGAAACAGCATCTCATCAAGAAGACTATATGCTAAGGTATCACAGTTTTACATACACCAGTAGTGCAGAAAGAATGCCTTTTAACAGGCAAAGGTTAAACATAATTTCTTTGGCATTCTTTTCTAGGTTTCTGTTGCACATCAGAGTTGATATAAAGAGAATTAAGCTTGATACTAATCTTGTTTTGATAGTAATTGTGTCTTCCAACACACTGACCAAAATCTTTAGTGATTCTTATGTATACCATAACTGAGCTGCATAAGCTGGGATACGAATCATTGTCTTCAATAGCTATGCACAGCCGGAAAATGTATAGCAAATATTTCTAGGGATGCATACAGGAAAAATGGGTAAGAAACTCTTACTCATTTTTGCTGTATTGGCCCTCCAGTGGCAACAGAAATAAACCTGTTAAATCCTCTTTTAGTCATGTCAGTTTTTGTAACTTTTAATGTATACATCAATAAGTCACATAAGCGGTGGTGACTGGGTAGAAACTCAACTCTGCAATAAAAATAGTTGAAAATAATTTATTAAATGGTTGTGATGGCTTAAAAGTAAGCTTGTCAATTATTGACAATAATATGAGACGTGGAGATAATTTGGTCTTCCTCAATTGCATACAGAAATCCTTTATTTGACAAAGAGATAAAAGATGCTCATCTTTTTGCATTATTCAGCTAACAATCTCAACTTGATTGCGACTTCAAACAAACAAACAAAAAAGCATTCTCAAACTAAAAAAAATATCCTTTCCTTATTCTGCAGGAATTTTTGCTGTTTTCTGTTTTAAGTTGATGCTCCACATCTACCTGAACCAGTTTTTTTTGGACTTCCATGATCTCTCTTTGGTGGCTGAGAGGTACCTTGACACTTGTAGTCAGCTAAATGATATGAATCTATTTAATGCTAATAATATAATGTGGTTTTTTATGAGTACTATTACAGGAATATAGTCGGTAAAACTGTGAGGATTTCATCATACTTTCAGTGAGTTTGTTGGCAATTTCATATATTGAAATCAGCTGTATTTCTCCGTATGACAACTCCTATTGTATCATAGTCCTAACTGCAAATCACCAATGACAAGGAAGGTCTTCTAGTTTCAAACCTGAATTTATCCATGTGCGTTTTATATCCATTTGGTTTGCAGCCAGTATACTTTTCCTTCTATATGTCATATACATGGGATTAATTTCTGTGGGTTGAATTAGCCGTATTCTTCTAACCCCTTCTCCAAAAATCAGCCATCTGACTAAGGATTAGTTTGCACGTCATTTCTTCACTTGGAGTGAAATCCAAAGATGTGTATAAGGTCCTGAGTGACATTTTAGACAAAAATTATTTGCATTAATTCAGGAGAAATATTCTGGAAAACTGCCTGTGACCTCCACAGGCACACAGTATCTATGAAAACTATTCAATATTTTTCTAATTCTGGACACCATAATGGCTACACTGTGGACCCTACCTCTGCCAAGCCGACTGCCTAGTCAGTTACTTTCTGCCTAAAATTTCTCGGATAAAGAAGAGTGTGTGTGATTTTTCACTATTTTTTGTATTTTTCCCCCTGTCAGATCTACGGTCTGATTTATTGGTCATGCTTTGAATACCTATGTCCTTCTGTTTGGTGGTAACTTTTTTTAGATGTAACTCTAGCAATATGAATATTTCCATTAATTGGAGGAGATCTGAATCCTCAGTCAATGTGGGATTTGAATTCCCATTATAGCTGGGAATGTAACCTTCCCTCTCTGTGTCATTTTGTTCAGGCAATGTCTACCGTATGCAGGGAGATGTACAGACTTTAGGAGTACAGAGCAATTATTTATTGATGAATATACACAGCAGACAGATATGTCAGAAGTACTGTTAATATATTCGCCACCTTATTAAGGCCCTTGAATAGTATTTACTGGTCAGGCAATCATCAGTCAGGTTAGGAAGCATCAAATTCTCCCGCTCCTTATAACAGACAAACCAACGATCACTATTGCCATTCACTCTGCATATTTTTATTTTAGTTTTGTACCTCTTAATGTCAATATTCTTGATTTCTTCTTCCAAAGACACTCTATCTGTTTAGAGTTGGTTTTGGGTTTTTTCATTTTTTTTTTTTTAATTATTTTCATCACCTGGCTTTCTCTCAAACACCTTCCCACATTTTAACAGACATCTTCTCAGTAAAATTGTGTTGAGAACTCACAGTTTTGCTGCACCAAACTAGGCCTTTCATTGTATACATCTGAACCTCTGGGATAAGGGTTTTGAGAGTTCCTTCTCCTGTTTTGGAAGAGTCAGTCTGTAATAAGCAAGACAGGAGCTTCTCAAGAGGAAGAGTGACTCTGGCCTTATGTTACAATATAACTCTCCAGGGCAGGAGGATGTGAAGGCTTCCAAAGCCATAAAAATAACTAACTAAAACTTGAGAAGAATGTAGGGTAAATTCCCTCTATAGGATATGTGGTGTTTTTTTCCCTACCCAGCAATTTCTCTAATAAACATTTCATGGTGTCACAGGTTCACTAATTGTTCTTGTATCCAAGTATGCTAAATATGTAATCATTCCATTTTTACCTGTAGAATAAATTATATTATCCAAGAAAAGAATAAAAGGTTTATCTGACACAGTCTTCTTCCAGTAAACGCATGTTGCCTTTTAATATATGGACCTTTTCTCCATCATACGGTTAATTTCAACATTCTTTCAAATAATTAGCAAAAACTTTGTAAAGGTTTGGATTGGACTAGCAAAGCTGTAGTCACCAGGAACACTTCTACAAATTAAACAGAAGTGGATGTGACTTGGATGTGGGTAAACTGTGTGTTGCTCAATTTGGGTGGATTATATATTCTTCATAGCTGCTCGATTTGGCTTTCATATGCCAGTGTACGTTAATGAATACTATTAGGCTACGATCATGCATTTTCACATCCAGTATCATGATTTCTATTCTGTGTGTTCACTTCCTGTTGCTATTTGCTTCTGTACAATCTCACTATTCCAAAATTTTGAGATTAAAGCATATATTATATGTACCATACTTTTGTACTATTCATATTATAAATTCATATATTTCTATTATTTCATTAAAAGCTTATTCATATGAGATCTTGAAAACATTGTGTACAAGTTTGTGAAAATAAAAACAATCAATTAAAATAAACATCCCAAGAAAAACAATCTTAGAATCTCAGAACAACAAGTTTATATTAATATTTATATCAGAGATATCTTACTTTTAAATGTATTATTATGTTTTCTAGAAGACATAGGCAAATCTACACCTAGTACAAAGAAGACAGCAAATTTGGATTATAAGAAAAATATTTTAGTGACTGACTGCATTATTTCTCCTCTCATTTTGTTTATGAGGTAATTAGGCAGAAAAAGCGTATCTTTCTTTTCATATATATATTGAGCTTTTATGACTAATATATGGGTTTTGATAAAGATTTTGTTTTGCAATGTTATTATTTTAGATAGTGAAATCAGAAGGGCATTAATTTTTCAGAGGTTTATTTCTTAGTGCTTTTGTCAGTCCTGTGTTGGTTTTATGATTTTTGCTTTACTGATACATGAAGGGACAATTAGAAAGGGATAAAGATAAGATCATAACAAAGGAAGTGGTTGATTGGTATCTAAATGAAACTAAAGAATTTGCCTTCTAAGGTAGCTTTGAGATGTTTTATAGGAAGAAGCATTTGCTTTCACCTTCTCAAATATATTAAGTACTTTGCGTTACTTTCAGTCAAAGTAAAATTCTGGTTTACCAATTGGTGTTTGCTAAGAGTGAGTAATGAATTTATCAGCACGCTGCAGTAATTAATCCTTGAGTGTCAGGAATATGAATTATTTGAGCTATTATTTTCAACCTGAAATTATCTAACATTGTGGTATGCAGATACAAAAGCAAAGGAACTGTAATGCCTGGGCTCCTGCATGACACCTGAAAAACAGACAATCTCAATGCATGTTAGATGCCCGTTTCATGATGACATTTGTTTATTATAAAATGGAATGAGGTGAACATTGTGAAACAGCTACTTTGTTCTGTCCAATAATACAAAGTTGTAATGGATTGCTGAAAACACAGGGAGAGTTCCATGGGTCCAGAATATCAAATGACATTAATGACACTTACGATGCCAATAATAGCATTTACTGCCAATACAGGAACCAAAGGGTGTGAAGAATTCTGTAAAGAACTAAGCAGATTTATCTAGTAAAAACTGCTGAAAGAAGATGATGTCCATTTCCCAAGTCCTAATAAATTTGGGATGACAGGCAAACTAAAAAGATAGCCTTAGGGAACAGCTTGCATTTAGGGCATGAGGTTAACTGAGGAAAAGACAAGTCTAAAACTGAACCATATGACTTCATGGTACAAAATTTTATTTTACACAGAACTATCCTGACAGAGAATCAAGAGCTAGAGGGCTGGAGATATAAGAAGATTTTTATAGGTTCTTTTGTAGTCAAATATCCACATGATCCACTTAGACTAGAATTTAAAACATAGCTTGGGAGAACTATTTACTATGCCTATATACTAATACTAAAAAAATAAAGTGGTAAATAAGTTTTTACCAAAAATCCGAGAGGATGACAGCAAGGTGTATTAAATCTCTATGCCTTTGGACAATTCCAAGTCATTTCACTAGCATCACTTGCATCAGTATGGCAGAGAGGCAAGACTTCCATCTCTTGACAAAATTCATTGCAGTTTACCAAGTCCCTCATCACCTTCCTTTGCTCATGTTAATTGTCAACATTTTCCTTTTTAAGAGACTTGCTCAACTATGTGCTCAGCACAAGGCACAGTCCTCGAGTTGAAGAAATTTATTTCAGAAAAAAAAGACAAAAATAGGGACAGTAAGAAAAACTGAGAGGAAACAGTGACTGGATAACTGTTTTTTTAAATACTTAATACTATCACTAAAGTTGCTAAAGTTATTATCAGCCGTTCAAGGAACTGAGTCTGAGGAGGATTTAAATGAGGAAAAGGAAGTGACTTGATGAATCTGAGAAAAAACAGGTATATGAGCAGTGAGTAGGCTGCAGCTGAAGAGGTATTAAATGGGATCTACATAACCAGCAGAGCTAGGAGAAGTAATAAAAACCTAATGTAGATGTATAGAAAAGAAACAAACATAGAGACCATAGAAACAAGATATGAATATATTTTAAAGAAATAAATGGATATTATATCAGAAACAAATGGTACTGTAAGAATATGTGCATTTAATATATAAAGTGACTTTTTCTTTGATAATACCTATATAGCATGTACGTGAAATTCAGCAGATTCTGGAACCGTTGATTACTTCATAGCAGAAGCCACTTAATTACATTTTTATGAAATTAAAGATGGTTAAGGCTACATTCTGAAAAACTTGATAACATTTAAGTATTGTCTTATTCCCATGCCCTGTGCTGACAGAATGTTTGCTACTGCAAATAATAGTAGTATTGCTTCTGATAACGTTGTGAAATGAGTACTTGTCAGGCTAACTGGAGAAGGCAAAACCCACCTCCTTCTTAGTGGGTTTAAAAGCTTTTGGACCCTCCAATAAATTTAATGAAACTATTGTTATAATTATCTAGTCAACTTTCTGTAGTGGTCTTTACAATCTTTATAAGAAAAAAAAATCCAGGATATTATGGAATTAGGTCTTTTTTTTCTGTAGTCTATTTATGGTAAATATTATTTAGTTTGTTTAGTCACTTACAGACACCTGATAATGCTAACGTAACTATTTTCTGTGGGCCAAATTTGTTTCCAGATGTATTACCTCTATTTTAAGTTCATAAAAATAGTTCACAACATACTTATGGCTTCCAATATTGTTTTCTAGGAAAGAAAATGTTGTTGCCTGTAAAAAAGGAGGAAACTGTTGTTAAAAAATGCAGATAAACCCCTCCAACAGAAATATTTGCAAGAAAAAAACCCTATATTTTACATATTCTTTAAAAAAAAGTTAGTTTTATTTGTATTTCTTAATTAATGCTTCCCAGACAAATGATGTGTAGTTGGAGCACTTTAATTCCTACAGAGGAGGTTAATCTTCCCTGGAGGACTTCGTTTTAAATCTTTTTTCCCACAAAAAAAAAGAAAACAAAACAAAAAACTAAGCCTAAATAATATTTAATAGTCTGATACAGTGCCTCATTCAGTTTGGGGTTGCAAAGGGTATAGTAATTATTAGAGGCTTCATTGCATTTAGAGACAGCTGATTCAGTCAATAAACACATTTATCGCAACAATATGGCCCAATACTTCTAATAAATATTTATTTGTGTCAATTACTAGAACTCACTAGTTTGGTCCTTTTCTATAAAATCAGAATAATAAATACAGAAGGAAGCTGTTAGATGACCTGAATGATAATGTGAGTGTTCTTGCACTTCTTGTGCCTGTGCACAGAAAATTTACTAAGCACCTATGTGCTCATAAATATCCTGACTGGGATGTGAAAGCACAGCAGTTAAGCTCGTCATTAGAGATGAATAAAGGCATGCCTTGCTTCTGGTTAACTATCTTGATAAGCCAAAGTGGTTCTGTCATGACCAGCTCCTGTCTGTGAGAAATGCCATATCAATGACAATATGCTGGCGCCACAAAGTAAGAACTTCTGGTAGGAAAACCTTCGAGTGCGCTTGTTGAAGTTAGACCCCTCTTTACACTTAACAATAAAGCAAGTTACATGGAGTCAGTGAGCCTGATGATGGTGAAAAACGATGATGAATGACACCCCTGTCATTCAGGCATTCTTAGCTGGCAGGGTCAGAGCTGGAGTTCCCATCTCTGCTTTTGGTGTTACCTCATTTGTTGTATCACTGTATTAATTTTAATATAAAATGCATGAGTGTTTATGGAGTTGGGCACTTTTGCCAGATACCCCTTCTTCTGTCTAAATACCACATCTTCTGAGCAACTGATTATATACTGCTGGATATTCTGAAATATTCAGTGGTATACAACTGATTAGTCATTCATGCCGTATTAGTATTGTCACCAGTATTACCATTTATAATTATGAATAGGACAATTTTGCTTCACATTCCGTATGGCACTAAGTTCTCTAAATCAGAGAAATAGAGTAGCTGAAAAGATGAGGACTTGTGTCGTTACAGTAAAAGGAGTTAAAAATAAGCGTACAAAGATTTTAATTTACAGCACAGACTTCTCATCCTCCAGTGAAGCTCATTTTGTGCTAGTGAAGTAGAGCTTCATTTTTATTCTAGTACAGAAGATTCTGGGCTTTTTCTTTCCTTTCAGTACTTTCCTGTGTTTAAAATTCCCTTTTGCTATTCTGAAGAAACTATACTCCAAATCCCACTGGAAACGGGCTTATTACTCCTCTCATGTAGTAGCTAGGCAACTGGCAACTAGATCTTTTGCACAGATATAAGCATTTGTCCTTTTTTTTCTGATTTTCTGGGAAGAAGAGTAACAGGAGCCAGCATGCAACAGGGATTTATCAGCAAAGAGAGCAGACAGGTGATCTTCCTTTGTGGTTACTGCTGTATTAAATTTATGCATTAATACACTAAATTGAAGAGGGGAGTGTTACCTTTCTCTGAAGAGAAACACAAAGAGCCATTACTCATAGTTGGTCCCATTTTACTCAGGTTTACAAAATTAAAAGAACTATTGAGTGTTTGGAAAACAATAGATGTTAGAAATACATAAACAAACTTTGTGCATAAAGATCATCAGTACTTTGGAACTATGTAATTGATGTTAACTTCTGCAGTGTAATTTTATACTTTGCTTTCTGGAACATTACTTGCTTCATTTCTGTTAGAAAGTTGTTATGTTCCTGCAAGAGCAATGAACAAAGAAAATCACTTCTCAGTATGCAAAGCATTCAGATTAAAAAGATTCAGTTGAAATCTTGTATGATTTTATTGTTCATATAAGTAACTTTTACAAATAAGCAACTTATTTTCAAATAACTAACTTCATATTTTTGTTGTATTGCAGGTACAGGAATGGCTCTGTTTAAACTGCCAGACCCAAAGAGCAATGTCAGGACAACTTGGGGATATGGGCAAGATGCCACTTCTGAAAACAGGCCCTCCACAATCAGTATCCAAACCACCTGCTACTCCTCAAAAACAGCCTGTGCCTGCTGCCTCACAATCCCCTCAGAAGACTTCCACACCACCTACTCCAGCAGCAATAAAACCAAAAGAAGAACCAGGTGTTCAGAAGGATGTTCCAAAACCTCAGCAGGGGAGACTAGAAAAAACATTGTCAGCTGATAAAATCCAACAAGGAATTCAAAAAGAAGAGGCAAAAATTAAGCAGGGAAAACTTGTCAAGACACCCTCAGCTGATAAAATCCAACGTGTTTCTCAGAAGGAAGACACAAGAGTCCAGCAGACAAAACTGACAAAGACAGCCTCATCTGATAAAATTTTGCATGGAGTTCAGAAGGAGGATGCAAAATTTCAAGAGGGAAAACTGGCAAAAACATCCTCAGCTGATAAAATTTTGCATGGAGTTCAGAAGGAAGACATAAAACTTCAAGAGGCAAAATTGGCAAAGACTCCCTCAGTTGATAAAATTTTACATGGAATTCAAAAAGAAGACCCCAAACTCCAACAGGTAAAAATGGCAAAGGCACTATCAGCTGATAAAATCCAACCTGCAGCTCAGAAGGACGATGCTCAGCTTCAGGAGGTCAAAATGTCAAAGGCAGTTTCAGTTGATAAAATCCAACATGGAATTCAGAAAGAAGATACAAAACTTCAGCATGAGAAAATCATGAAAACTTCATCAGTAGAGAAAATCCAACAGGAAACTCAAAAAGAAGAATCAAAACTTCAGCAAGGGAAACTGTCAAAGACACTTTCAGCAGATAAAATCCCTGCAACAATAAGCTCAGACCAAAAGAAACCCCTAAGCATCTTGGAAGAAGATAAAAAACCTCTGCTCCTAGAAAAGAGCACACCACACCAAGAGGACAAAAAAGAACAAATTACAGCTGAGACTACAGATGTTGCTGCTGAAAAGAAAGCAGAAGTTGAAGCACTTTATAAGGAACTGGAAGCTAAGAAGCCAGATGATGTGAAAGAGGGTTTGACAGCTGGGTTTTCACAAATAGTTTTGAAAACTGAAAAAGCTCAGGAAGAAGAGATTCCTGATAAAACAGCACCTCTGCCAAGAACTGACCATGTGGAAGCAGTGAAAGAAAAAATAGTAAGTAGATTTCTCCTTTCCACTCTTCTCCCTTGCTACAATTGAGAATCTGATCCTGATAGACCCTCACCTTTATGTCTTTCTGCTCTTTATTGTTATTCTCTATATGGGATGATTCTAAGTGATAAAATCAATGTTTCCCATTGAGTGAAAATTTCGCCAGTTATTCCTGTGCTGTAAATGCAACTTTTCAATACTTTTTTCATGATTTTTCTGTCTCAAGCATTAAGAAAATGAAACTAAGGCAAAGTTCTTGTTTAATAATTTTTCTAATACTTATGATTTATTTAGCTGCTTCTGTACACTCTGAACTTTAATCGTTCAAATTGGAGTGTTTTCATAGTTCCTAATGCCAAAAGGGAATAATTGTGATGGTAAAGTGTACAGTGTTTTGCAATAGCAAAATGTAATAAACATTTCATGAGTCCTTCGTGATTCCTTAAAATTTTAAAGTATGAGATCTTTAGATATTCTTACTATTTCATTTGCTTATCTCACATGGACAAGTACTTTTAAGTAGAGTTCTTGGTGAGTTCTCAAGATAGACAAATGGATGAGTTTATGATAGCACGTACTAGAGGTCTGCATTCCTTAAATAAATGCATTTTCTGGATGTGAAGTCATCAACAGTTCAGCTGAAGTGAATAATCTACACAAGTTGTTGAGAAATGAAAAATGCTGATTTTTTTTTATTATTTTATATCAGGACTGCAAATTTTGGTGGTGGCTATTATGTTGTGAAAGTAGGACTAGGTTAAGGAAAAGTGTTTGACCTTTGCCAAAATTATGTTTTCAAGGAATCATGGTTAAAAAGATCAAAGGGAGTGGGTTTTTTTGTTGTTGGTGTTTTATTCCTTTTATGATAGCCAAGGTATTTGGACAGAAAAATATTCTGAAATTGTGCTGTAGAAAATCCTATTGTTTTTATAAAACAAGTTTCCAGTCTGAAGGTTTCACATATTTTGTTTCCTCCTTTTGATAATATTTAGAGATGTGATGTCACCTGGTTGTACAAAGTGAATCTCCGAATTATGCTAGAGTATCATAGACAGAAATCCTCCCTTCGGGAAGGCAGAAATAGAAAATCTATGAAAATATTTATTGACTTTTTTATCTCAAACAGAAGAAACTGTTGCATGACTTCCTAAGAAAAGTAAACTTGATTTTGTTCACATAATGTCACTTCTGGGAATTTTTTTAATCCATATCAGATAACCCAAGTAGTAAACTTAGAATTTTGTTACTATTGTTAACATTTGGGGGGAGTTGCAGATGGAAAATCATTTGTAAGGGAAAATTTTGATCAAATGCTAGTTTCAGTCCTGTCTGGCCATTAGGAGGCCTCTATAAGGAGGTGAAAGCATATTATACTCTAAACAAATTTGAAATACATATATTGGATTTCCTTTTCTGATATTGATAGATTTTAAATGTAGGTTAATTAGTGATTTCTAATGTGGCACACATATATTTCACCCTTATTTAACTTATGCCTTCTAACTGGAATCAGACTTAATGAGTTAATAACATAAATAGGGATCATCTAGCTTTTGGTCTTCTCATCAGACCTTGATGCATGCTTAGCTAAGGATTATAAAGCAGAAGTTTCATGAATAAAAAAAAAAAAGCATCTAGTTTTAAGTATTTTTAAAATTAGAACACTCTGAAATACAAACCAGAACTATTTTTAAAGAGAAAAACTATTTTTAAAAAGAAGCATCTCAAATTGTTCAGAATTAAAAATAAAGCTGGTCCCTCACCTCAATTTGTACGTCATAAAAATAACTCTTTTTATATCATTTTTATTTATTGAAGTATTTAATATTCTCCATGCTACACATCAAACATTACTGGATACAGTTTTTCTTAAGAGAGCATGTGACAAAATTGGAAGAGAAGGTAACACTTTTAGATATCACCCATTGATTCCATTTCAGTGGGTAAAGAACAATATCTAGACATTGAAGAATACATTTTATATGTATTTTAGGACAGAATCATATGAAGGATTTCATAAAGATGATCAGAGAGCTAGAGCACCTTCCCTATGAGGACAGGCTGAGAGAGTTGGGGTTGTTCAGCCTGGAGAAGAGAAGGCTTCAAGGAGAACTTATAGCGACCTTCCAGTACCTCAGTGGGCTACAAGAAATCTGAGGAGGGACAGTTCACAAAGGCTTGTAGTGATAGGACGAAGTGGAATGGCTATAAACTGGAGAGGGGCAGGTTTAGACTAGACATAAGGAGGAATTTCTTCACCATGAGAGTGGTGAGGTACTGGAACAGGTTGCCCAGGGGAAGTTAGGGAGGGCCCATCCCTGGAGGTGCTCAAGACCAGATTGGATGGGGCCTTGGGTAACCTGGTCTAGTGGGATCTCCCTGCCCATGGCAGGGGGGTTGGAACTAGGTGATCTTTAAGGTCCCTTCCAACTCAAACTATTCTATGATTCTATGTATTTTTAAACAGGAATGGGAGAGAAAACCTAGTACATTCTCCAGTTGACAAACTGCTCATGCTATTTTATATCCAAATTTGTGCAAATAATAATTACTGACGTGCAGTATTCCATAGAGATAAGTAAATAATATAGCCCTCATTTTTCACAACAACATCCCAACTCTAAAGACATGGAGACATTAAGGTTCTGATCTAATACAATCAGTAGAATGGTCGTGTGAATATCACAGATACCAAGTTTAGAGATCTGGTAAACTTTGAAGCAGAAGTGACTTAAGTATTCAAACATTTTTAAATATCTGGGTCTCAAAGTATAATTTAAGGTATGATGAATCTAGTTTTGTTTTCAAAAAAATTTTGTCACTAATTTTTAGTTATTAAAAATATTTTAAAGAATAAACTGACTGCTAGTAATTTACAGGTTCTTTTCCTGATAAGTCATCTTGTAGTACTGACTATTCAAACACACAGTAATGTTTAGCTGTTCTAACAACGTTGCCTTGAAATTTTTAACAGTTATGACATTGAATTTATCAGTGTAAAACAAAAACAGTAATCTTGGAACTCACAAATTAACATATAAGTAGTTAATCATATCCACATGAACACTTTACCATGGTGTAAATTGGACATGTTTTCAAGTTATCAGCTATATTATTTAAGTACCCTAATTGCTACCTTCTTACGTTTACTGAGGAATGATCATGTGCTTAGGTTGAGTAACCAAACAGAAATTAATGTATCATGAATTGACATCAATATTCTAGCACATGCCATTAATTACAAAACAGAGATTAGTGAGCCAAAATATGGAAGTCAAGGCTTATCTGTAAGCATCTTTTCTGATCAGAACTAAAATGTTTGATTTCAATAATGTAAACTTCAAATACAGATTATCAGCTAAAGTCTTTTTTCAGTCTCTGAATCTTCTTTTCAGATAATGTCAATATCTCTGTTTCTTCTATAAACAGAATGACCTTTTAAAAATAATGATTTCTTTTGCAACAGAATGTAATCTGGCTAGTTATACATAATTTTGATAACTGAAAAGTCTTTTTTTAATCTCAGTTTTCTTTTAATACTGTTCTGAATTAATTTGATAACTAATAGGCTTTTTCAAGCACAAAGTTTTATATTTTCCAATAAGGATTTTAGAAATTAGGAAGTAGATATTAGGAATAGATAATGCTTCTAAAGCAAAAACTTGTAACGCAAAATAATTGTATAGAGTATTGACACTGGAGAAGTGCCACTAGAATAGTACAAATGCATTTATTGTTAGTTTAAAAGGTTGCATTTGCTGATTTTAAGCAGTCTTATCTTTCCTGCAGCTTTTGTAAGTCTCCTTGTTCCTCATTTCTCAGGAAGATCCTCCCATCAGTGACTGTATTGGAATGAAATTTATCCAGCATTAAAAACCCATACTAAGCAAACTTTCAGAAAATAATGTCATTCAAATATTCAGACAGGTCCAGGATTTCAACATGTACTGAACTATTTCCCAGTTTATAAGAAAACATTTTTCCTCCTCTGAAATCTGTTGAATATATATATGATTCTTAGCAGCTTTGTTTCTGCAATAGTGTTATTAATTTAAAATTCTTATGTTTATGGTATGTTTACAAGTTTAATGATAATGTTGGGGTTTTTGCACCTAATGTCCAACCTAGTAAAAAGTAAAGTACCAGTCATTTCAGAATAGATGTAGCTAATGACAATGTCCTAATTCTCAGGCTGCAGGAAATAGGGGGAAAATAAAACCCAAAGACCAAATACTGTTTATTACAAGTACGTGATCTTGAAAGGACAATTTTTTCATGTTGTATCATGTGGAAGACAGCTATAAATACAAAAATGATAGAAAATATTTTCATGCTGCAGCCTTAAAAAGAAAGTTGGATTTTCTCATCACATTTATTTCTAGTGATAAAAGAAGACCTTTTTCTTTTCTTTCCTGTAGAAAAATGGTTTTCCCATATTCATTTCCTGTTATTCATAGCAGTGATTTTATGGCATACACTGAGGTTCAGCAACAAAGTGGACAATACCAATATTCATTGCCATCTCCTCTGGTCTCGTCATCGAGTAGGTACTACACCTTGGACTCACAGATAGTGGCACTATCACAAGTTATAAGGAGAATGGCTAAAGTTGTCCCATGATCAGTTGTTGTCTACCTATTTCTGAGCTTAAATGCTTAGTTTATATTGTCTGTCTCTGATTTAGAAGTCACTGTATCACTTCATCTCCCTGTGGAGCACCAAGATCTGACAGAATCACTTCCACTAATGTTGTGGAGGCACCCACAAAACAAAATCATTGGCTGAAAATAATGAGGATTTGCGTAGCACTATGACAAACAAAAATAAACCACAGGTTTGGGTGTCAGTAGGGAATATTACTGCACAATTGCCTTAAGAATTCCTGAATTTTGCAAACAACGCTTTGGGAGGATGAGCTAAAATGTTCACAATCACTCACTTACAAAAGGAAATCTCTCAAAGGTACAGCAAAAGGGTACAGAAGATTGAATCATTCACCCAAAGGAGTGAGGGCTCACTCAAAGATATACCCAGAAGAAATAATCATTCACCAAAAGGAGGCAGAGGAAAGTTACCTCAGCAGCATCCCAGTCCCAAAGGGAGAATTTTTCTGTCACAGCCCACCTCTCTGAGGAGAACCATTCAAATTGACTCTCCAGTGGGACCCCATCTTATCCCATAGGCAAGTCCGGTCTGCGGTCATTCTAATTGACCCAGGGTCCCTCATCTTCTGGGAACTTGTGTCTGGCAACAGTTCTGTACTTTCTCCCCTGCCAGCAGGAGTGGGGGTTTCAGTCAATTCATTGCTGACCTTAGTGTTCTCTGCACTTCTCCATGAGACCAGAAAAAGAGTGATCTGCTTTTAACAGCTGGAAGACCATGGTCTTTGTACCTTTGGCCAGCCTGGTATTTGTCAGGTCCTTGGTAAGCCATGATATTCATCAGGTCCATAGTAGGCCATAATCCGTGTTGGGTCCTTGTGAGGGTGAAAAACACCTGCCACAACTAGATGGACACAGTCTTTCCATGATAGGAATGGTTGGACTTGATGATCCAATGGTTCTTTTCCTACCTAGTGATTCTGTGATTCTGTGACCTTCTGAGCTCGAACGATGTTTGGATTTTATAGTAGCTCATCCAAATTGAGCACAGTGTTTGGTTGAATATGTTTTTATAAGTTTGAATGTTTTGAGAATAAAATAAAAAATAGCAATCAAATGTAATAAGTAAAATTTTGCTAAGGGATATGATATTGGTAGATGAAAAATTATTTGGTATTAATGAAATAGGTATTTTTAAAAACATAGCCTAATAAATTACTTTTAAACACTTTTCATTAATAAAGGGAACAAAAATCTGAATACAACATACAAGTCCTAAAATTTTAAACTATGCATCATTGCTGACTTTTTATTAAGAATATATATCATAATTAAGGCCTGCAGAATATTCAAGGATATATTTCTCAGAATAAGTGCTGAAGTGTCTAAGTGGGGATGAATTCCCCAAGTTCTTTGGACTACTGGTTTTCTCCATATTTATATATTAATCACAGACTTTTAATTAGAGTTGTCCTTAGAAATATTTGGTTTCATATTAGATTTTTAATTGCAATGGCTTTTGCTCTGGTATCATATATTTGGGGTTACCATATTGCATACAATATCAGTAAGAACAGATATAGGCAGAATCTGGTTTTTCAAAAACATATAATAAATCACTCCCTTGAAATGGAGATTACTAAATAAAATATTAATTACTATATTATTGTAATAGTAATATTAATTTTATACTGTAGGATTATGTGCACAGTGATATATCCACTGGGAAGAACAGGTACCTTAAATACAAACTGCATAATGAATAAATTAATTGTTTTTTAAAAATAAAATAACTGAAAACAAATCATATTTTGTTTATGATATTTTAGCATTAAATATAACTTTAGTGTTAATAAACATTTGAAAATAGTTGTAACTGATAGCAACCTAATAGGAGTGAAAATGCACCTTTAGATTATAATTAACCATTTTCATCATTTTCTTATTATATTTATTCCATGGTATTATTTTAACTCAGCATATTGCCAAGGAACATGGTAAATTAAAGCCTTAAGTAATTGATTTGCTGTACTTCAGAAATCATTGACTTAGAGTAGCAAAATTGATAAAAGGTACGTATGTGCATTATTGAGAATGAAAAAAACACGAAGATCACATCATGTTATAAAACTCAGGAGACTCTGCGATGCTTGTTCTCAAATCGCAAGTGAAGGTGGGGACTCTCTGTATACAGACTGTCAGCTAGGATGGCTGCTAAGATGACCTTTGGAGAGTGAGTTATTTTTTTAGCTGAATGCTGAGATACTTTCACTAAGTAAAGAGCATTTCACAGTTGAGAGGAGAAGGAGGGAAACTTTGAATGGAAATACTTGCTGTAGGATGTTTGATACTTTTGTCATCTAAAGGAGAGAGAGGGGATTGTCATTCAGAATGATGCTAGGAGGGTGACTAAGGGTGTTTAATTAGAGCTGAGAGGAAAACATTGGTTATAATGCTTAGTCAGGTATGCTTTCATTGCTTATTTCCTTATTTCCTTTGATCAATACCTGATCATTGTGCTTTCCTCCCTGCAATTACATTTCCCTAAAAGCAGCTTACCTCTGCATCACAAATTTACCAAGAAACTTATTTTTTATGAGGTACTCAGAAAACGTTTGTACAGTGCCAAACTGCAGATGAAAGGACATTACAGATTTCATTAAATCACACTTCAATACTCCATCTTGCAAGTTACAATGAGTAACACTTAAGTCCACCAAATGAAACCATAGGTCCAAAACTAGGGAAGACTGACACATTGCTAGAGAATTATAAAAGATTAAATGGGCAATGTAGGCAGTTTTGAAAAATAAGTAATCAACGTTTTTATTTTTAAAACTTTTTATTTTATTTTTAAATTTTAAGTCTACTCCAAATATCTTGTTGCATGCTTTTGTGAACTAATAACAGATTATTGTTAGTAAGTGTCCTGAAAACAATTAAATAGAGTATTTATTTCTATTGAAAAATATATCGCATTGCAACTAATAAAATTAGTTGCTAGTGTGGAGAGCCATACAAATCATAATTAGATTCAATGCAAAACCTCAACATTTGAGGAATTTTTGTGTTATTTTAATAGCTTTGAGTAATAAGATTAGTCTTCAGTTTTTTATGGTTTCATGTAAGTGTTCTTGTAATCATAATTTTTTATCTGAAAAATTAATTAATTTTTTTGAAAAAAATCACATATATATAATTGCCTGGAGGCATTAAGAATTGATGTATAAATATATACACACACATATGTATTTATTTTTTTAGGAAAAGGAGGATGACAAATCAGACACATCAAGCTCTCAGCAACAGAAAAGCCCACAAGGTCTGAGTGACACCGGGTATTCTTCTGATGGGATATCAAGTTCACTCGGTGAAATTCCAAGTCATATCCCTAGTGATGAAAAGGATTTACTCAAAGAATCTAATAAAAAACCCAGTATTTCCCAAGAAAGTCCACCAAGCCCCACAGATCTAGCTAAATTGGAAAGTACTGTACTGTCTATTTTGGAAGCTCAGGCAAGTACACTTTCTGATGAAAAATCTGTGAAAAGCAAAGAGCTTTATGAAACATACAGTGAACAGGCAACTGATCAACATAAAACAAAGCTTTTGCCAGTCACTCCAGAATCTTACAGCTCAGATGAGGAAGACTTAGAAGCTATTCAAGAAGCTGAAAGAACCATTGCAGAAGATGGCAAAGGAAGTGCTTCCTCCTGGGCAGCTTACAAGGAAGAAGAGGAAGGAGACGACACATTGGCAAGAAGACAACGCTATGATTCTGTGGAAGACAGCAGTGAGAGTGAAAACTCACCGATTCCAAGGAGAAAAAGAAGAGCTAGTGTTGGTTCTTCAAGCAGTGATGAGTACAAACGAGATGACAGTCAAGGATCAGGTGATGAGGAAGACTTCATTAGAAAACAGATTATAGAGATGAGTGCTGATGAAGATGCCTCAGGTTCTGAAGATGATCAGTTCATAAGAAATCAACTCAAAGAAATCAGTGCAACTGAAAGCCAAAAGAAAGATGAAGTGAAAAGCAAAACCAAAGTAACATCTGGAAAACACAGAAGAATGACTCGGAAAAGTAGTGCAGGCTATGATGACGATGTGGGGAGACGACATTCATGGCATGATGACGATGATGAGACTTTTGATGAAAGCCCAGGGCTGAAATACAGGGAAACTAAAAGTCAAGACAGTGAAGAACTTGCAGTAACTGGAGGAGGAGGTCTTCGGCGTTTCAAAACAATAGAATTAAATAGCACAATATCAAACAAATATTCTGAAACTTCTGAAAAACAAAAAGGTATTTTATATTTTGATGAAGAACCTGAGTTAGAGATGGAGAGCCTTACAGATTCACCAGAAGACAGATCTAGAGGAGAAGGATCTTCTAGTTTACATGCTTCTAGTTTCACACCAGGTACATCTCCTACTTCAGTGTCATCACTAGATGAAGACAGTGACAGCAGTCCTAGTCACAAAAAACTTGGAGGGGAAAGCAAGCAACAGCGCAAAGCCAGGCACCGGTCACATGGTCCTCTTCTTCCAACTATTGAAGATTCTTCAGAGGAAGAAGAACTTCGGGAAGAGGAAGAACTACTAAAGGAACAAGAGAAACAGCGTGAATTAGAACAGCAACAAAGAAAAAGTTCTAGCAAAAAATCTAAAAAGGACAAGGATGAACTAAGAGCTCAAAGAAGGAGGGAACGTCCAAAGACCCCACCAAGTAATCTATCTCCTATTGAAGATGCATCTCCAACAGAAGAATTACGGCAGGCAGCAGAAATGGAAGAGCTGCACAGATCTTCCTGTTCTGAATATTCACCTAGTATTGAGTCCGATCCTGAAGGATTTGAAATCAGCCCAGAAAAAATAATAGAAGTACAAAAAGTTTACAAATTGCCTACTGCTGTCTCTCTCTACTCACCAACAGATGAGCAACCAGTTGGACTCCCAAAACAAGAAAGTGGTCAAAAGACATTGAAAAGTGCTGAAGAGGTATATGAGGAGATGATGCATAAGACCCATAAGTCTAAGCCATTTCAAATTACAAATGAAAAAGATGAAGTATTTGAAAAAGAATCTTTATATGGTGGAATGCTAATAGAGGATTATATTTATGAATCTTTAGTAGAGGATGGTTACAATGGAACTATTGATACTAGTCTTGTAATGAGACAAGATGAGGCCAGTGAATATATACAACAGAGAGGAAAAGAGAAAAAAATAAGAGCTTCAGAACAGATCTATGAAGAACCACAGAAAGTTACTGATATACAGAAAGACTACTATAGTGTTGAGACTTTACATTCCATTGTGCCTCAAGAAGATATTGTTTCTAGTTCTTACATTATGCCAGAAAGTCATGAAATAGTTGTATTAGACAGCACAGTAACTTCTACCAGTGAGGAAAAGCAGTTGTTAGATGCAGAAGCTGCTTATGAAGAGCTCATGAAAAGACAGAGAATGCAGCTAACCCCCGGGTCCAGTCCAACACAACCAACTTCAGATTTTATTCCCGCATCTGATACAAAGGTATCTAGTGTTGGGGAAACAGTTGATAGCACATCTTTAACATCAAGTACTACTTCAGCTATCTCAGATGTATCACCTGTCAGTAGTACAGCACTTTCTATTCCAGATGTTAAAATAACACAGCATTTTACAGCAGAGGAAATTGAAGATGAATACCTAACAGATTATGCCAGAGAAATTCAAGAAATAATTTCTCATGAAACATCAATGTTGACATACTCTGAGACAACAGAAGGTGCTGCATCAGTTTTACCTTCTGATACAGCTTCTTTAACATCATCTACATCTTCAGTTTGTACCACAGATAGTTCATCACCTATAGATAGTGCAACCACAGGTTATGTAGATACAGTAGATGCTATAAGTAAACTAGCAGATTCTGAAGGTGTCAGAACAATAACACAAGTTCCCTTAGCATCTACAAAAGAGTTCTCTGAAGTGAGCATGCCTTATGAATCCATTGTCGGAGCCACTAAAAAGCCATCTGTAGAATCACATGTTGAAAGTGTGGATCAAGCTGCAGTTTCTTTGCCTGAAACTGCACCTTCAGTAGTGACAACCACAGTTATAAAACCCAAGCAATATGCAACAGATACCACTACCTTTGATACCACCAAAGCAGAAAAGGAAGCAACTAGAAAAATGAAAACTACAGTAGAGGCTGGTATTGTCAAAGTTCATGATGAAGATTCACACAAAGAAGTGGATGGTGATATAACGAGGATCAGTTTGACTAGTGTCACATCTGAGCAACCACCTGTACGTATGGCATCAGTACCAGTTACAGAGCCTGCATCAGAAACATCTTCTGTACCTACTCCTAGTGTTTTAAGTAAGACCAGCATGGTCTCTGTGCCTTCCTCAGCTCCTGCTGTAACATCCAAAGTCTTCTCGCTTTTTAGAAGCTCTTCTTTGGATTCTACTGCACAATCTTCTCCACCCCCGCCTCCTCCTCCTCCACCACCTCCTCCACCACCTTTACCTCCACCTATTTTACCCAAACCAGCCATTTATCCCAAAAAGAGGTCACAGATTAAGACTCCAACAGCAGCAGCTCCCACAGCAGTACCTTCAGTCACAAGTGTTCCAACACTAGATTACACAGGTGTATTAAAGAGTCATGTTGTACCTATCACAAAAACATACACCCCAACACCACCTCCTGTACCACCCAAACCATCCTCCATTCCAGCAGGGCTTGTTTTCACTCACAGGCCTGCTGAAGTAACTAAACCTCCAATTGCTCCTAAACCAGCAGTTCCTCCACTCCCAATATCTGTTTATAAGCCAGCAGAAACACAGTCCAAACCATTAGGTTTGTCATTAACTTCGGGTATGACTCTGAATTTAGTCTCTGCACCTGAATACAAAATAACATCACCCACTTCCCCTTTATCTCCACACTCTAACAAATCTTCACCAAGACTAACAAAACCCTCACAGGAAACCTATGTTGTCATCACATTACCATCTGAGCCTGGAACTCCCACAGAAGCTATAACCAGTCAGGCTGTTACCAGCTGGCCTTTAGAAGCACCTACTAAAGAACAGATTCCTCAGTCTGTGCAACCAATTTTTACTCCATCCATGAAAACTATGGAAATTCAAAGTATGGCACATCCAAGTATTTATATTTCAGGTGCTTCACAAACTGTTCCTGTCACAACACAATCAACTTTTGAAAAAATACCTAGTTCAAAATCAGAAGTAGTAACCACAGAGGTAACCAAGACCACAGTATCTGTGGTTAAGGGCCCAGTGCCTGGTTTTGGTTTAGGTAGTGTTGCTATTACGATACCTCCAGAGCCACTACATATAGTAGAACAACCCAGATACAGAGAGAATGGAAGATTCCATCCTTTGGGTGATGTAATAGATCTTCGTACTTTAACTAAAGTGGATATTGAAAGGAAAGACAGCTGTATGGATCTGTCTGCTGTTTCCATAGACATGAGAAGGCATATGCCAGCGAGTGATACATGTGGGAGGCCAGTAAGTACTGTCCAGCCAGCTATAATAAATCTCAGCACTACATGTGTTGCGGATTCTTCTCTGTCTGTGGTCACCGACACAGTAACTGTAATGACCTGCACTGCCACAGTAAGCTACACTGCCAGTACAGACAGCCTTGTGGATCTTGGACATGCAATGACAATGCCACTTCAGCTAACAATGTCAAAGCATTTTGAGCCTGCATACAGAGTAACAAGCAGCCAGGCATTCTCTGCAGGTAGAGATGAAGTGCCAATAAATTTATCCCTAGGTACTTCAACACATGCAGTGACATGGGCTACTACAAAGCCTGTTACTGTACCACCTGTTGGTGTTACAAATGGTTGGACTGATCTCTCCACTTCTCAGGAGCCCATGGAGAACGGAGCAGTTGACCTTAGCACTACAAAATCCCACAGAACAGTAGTAACAATGGATGAAACTACTTCAGGTATCATAACAACAGTAATAGAAGATGATGAAAAGCCTGTGGATCTGACTGCAGGGAGAAGAGCCGTCTGCTGTGATATGGTTTATAAACTGCCATTTGGTAGGAGCTGTACAGCACAGCAGCCACCAACTACTCTTCCTGAAGATCGCTTTGGTTACAGAGATGACCATTATCAGTATGATCGTTCGGGGTCATATGGCTACCGAGGAATGGGAGGTATGAAACCATCTATGTCTGACACAAATTTATCAGAAGCTGGACTATTTGCATACAAAAGCAAGAATAGCTTTGATTATCGTGTTGGGGCAACTGATGCAGCAGTAGATCTTACTTCTGGGAGAGTTACTACAGGTCAGTATGACGCAGCAGCAGATCTTTCTTTGAAATATAATTTTGATGTTCTTCACCTCATTTCAGGATGATTTTTTTTAATTATTATTTTTCCCCTCTTTCTGTTGTTTCATTTTCTTTTGGACAGTGTGACAAATTATTCTGGATTACACATGTTTTTCATTTCTTCATTTTACATATGTGTTTTGCACAGAGGTGCCTGCATGTGCCTGCATGTTCAGAAATGCTATTTCCTTCACATCTAAAGTAGATCATTAACCTGAAGATTTGCATGCAGTTTCCCCTTCTCATTTAATTCATCAAGATGGGATGACTTTCAGAATTCGCAAAGCAGCATTATTTTGCAGGACTGGACTGTAATTTTGCCCTATAATTTCAGGTGAGGTTATGGATTACTCAAGCAAGACTACTGGTCCTTATCCAGAGACTCGACAGGTGATTTCAGGCATCGGGCTCAGTACACCACAGTATTCCCAAGCAAGAATGGCATCATCTCTGGGTTCCCAGTTTGGTGTTGGAAGTGTTTTAAGATCATCCAATGGTGTTGTTTATTCTTCAGTAGCAACTCCAATTCCAACCACATTTCCCATCACTACACAACCTGGTTCTATTTTCAGTACGAGTGTCAGAGATTTGCCTACACTTCAAACAGTTGACTCGATGCCCTCTTTGTCAGCTTTGCAACAGAATCAACCAGTCCCAAGATCATACAGTTTCTTGACAACAGTGGCAGCTGAAAAAGATAGTGCAATTACTGCCATTGATATGGAGACAGGGTTACCACCTCTTACTATAGAAACTATTACCAGTGAGCCAACCAACTTGATACCTGCTTTAACAACAGCATCTGAAGTTTATACAGATGTAATTGAAGATGAGGTTGCCCTTCTCATTGCCCCTGAAGAAGGCAAACAGCAGCATCTTGATCTGGAGCGTGAACTTCTTGAGCTCGAGAAAATTAAGCAGCAGCGCTTTGCAGAAGAGCTGGAATGGGAACGTCAGGAAATTCAAAGATTTCGAGAACAAGAAAAGCTTATGGTGCAAAAAAAGCTTGAGGAGTTGCAATCAATGAAACATCATCTCTTATTTCAGCAAGAGGAGGAAAGACAAGCACAGTTTATGATGAGGCAAGAGACATTAGCCCAGCAGCAATTGCAGCTTGAACAGTTCCAACAACTTCAACAACAGCTCCACCAACAGTTAGAAGAGCAAAAAATTCGTCAAATATATCAGTATGGTTATGACACTTCAGGAACTGGCTCACCGCAAACTACCACAGATCAAACACTTTTGGAAGGACAGTATGCAACCACAGAAAATGGACAGTTTTGGCCTACTGATGATGCAACCACTACAGCTTCTGGAGTGCTGGGTATTGAAATTCCACAAAGCCAAGCATGGTATACAGTTCAGTCTGATGGTATTACCCAATACATACCTAGATCTGGTATTCTAAGCTCTGTTTCAGAAATGTCTCTTAAGGATATTGATGTTAGAGAGGAGAAACAATTGAAAAAGAGAAGTTCTATGCCAAAATTACGTGGTCCATATGAGGAGCTTGAGGATACCCTGGAAGAAGAGCCCCGGTGCTTTAAAAAGATAGTGGACAGTGGAGTGCAGACTGATGATGAAGATGGAGCAGACAGAGGTTACACAAACAGGAGAAGGAGAACTAAGAAGAGTGTTGACACGAGTGTTCAGACAGATGATGAAGATCAAGATGAATGGGATCTTTCTAGCAGATCCAGAAGGAAACCTCGTGTAGGGAAATACAGCGAGAGTACCACTGAGGCAGACAAAGCTAAACAATTCTCCAAAGTATCTAGTATTGCAGTTCAGACAGTGGCAGAAATTTCAGTACAAACAGAACCTGTAGGAACAATCAGAACACCTTCAATCAGGGCCCGATTGGATGCTAAGGTTGAAATCATAAAGCACATTTCAGCTCCAGAAAAGACATATAAAGGAGAAAGTTTGGGATGTCAAACAGAGACAGAGTCAGATAATCAAAGTCCCCAATATCTGTCAGCCTCATCTCCTCAGAAAGATAAAAAACGCCCCACACCATTAGAGATAGGATACTCATCCCACCTTCGTCCAGACTCCACATTGCAGGTAGTCCCTTCCCCTCCCAAATCTCCCAAAGTTCTCTATTCACCCATTTCACCTGTTTCACCAAGCAAAGTTATAGAGTCAGCATTTGTACCCTATGAGAAACCCATCACTGATGACATCAGCCCTCAGAAGATGCTGCATGCTGACATTGCCAAGGTTCCTCCATCAAGCCCAAAGGCAGCAAAGATGATGCAACGCTCTATGTCTGATCCTAAGCCCCTGAGTCCCACTGCAGAAGACAGTTCCAGAGCTCAGTTTCAGTACACTGAGGGTTTCATGGTAAGAAGTATTTGTTTTCTTTTTTTTCTTTTTTTTTTTTTTTCTAAATATGCAATTCTGCATTCTCAAGGAATGTCTGCTGTTTAAAGCAATGGTTACTTACTTCATTGCTTTGCCTGGAAATAGAGGAATCCGTATTACAATCTTACTAAAATTCAGAAGAAAAAAAAAACACCACTGCAAATTCTTGTTCAGAGTTGGGAAGGCAGTTTGTTTTACATGGCAATTAATTGCCAATGTAGTGGTTATCACTACTTCTTCAGGAAATGAAAATAATTTTCTTCCTAATCATACCACATTCAACTCATTTGGCACAGTCTCTGGTGCATTTGCTTTGAAATTACTGCATGCGTCGTCTGAGAGGCATCTAAACTAGATTTATAATTACCTTAGTTAGCTCTTCTTATGGACCCTCAAGAGGTATCTTGACCATTTGTGATTCTGTGGGTAGTCATGTACGCCAATCTGTACATCTTTTATCTCTCCCAGGCCAAAAGGTCTCATGTCACAAATCTGGTTTTGATTTATTTGTTTTGGATAAGGAGGATTATCAAGAAGTTATGCAAGTGTTGAGGACTGTTTCTTATGGGGTCAGAGGAGGCAATTTTGAATAAGGCTGACATCATCAGGATTTAATTTTGTCATTTCTGCAGTATTACTTTTCTTTGAATAGTAAAAGTCCTGACTTGGGATTCAGTCTGTTAGTAATGAATAAGAAGAATAAGTCTTGGGTTAAAAAAATAACTTTATAATTTAAAATGTCCTTTTAAAGCTAACCTTTTGTCCAAGTCAATTCCCTTCTGAGAGGGTCAGTATCTTGTTTGTGGGATGTCTAGGAGAGTTGTCCTTCAAGTTCTTCAGCATTTTTTGCCTTTTATGTTCAGCTATCTGTGAATACACGAGTGATTAGTACAGGCTGGATAGCATAAAGAGGGTTTATTCTCTATGCTGTATAATTTGCGGTGGATTTCAAATGCAGAATTATCTGTTTATATCCCCCAATGCTCTCACTGTAAGCAGTTTTTCAGCTTTACGTATTTGTCTGGATATAAATGCTTCCTATGCTGTAACTGCTTGGAAAAGAGTACTTGGAAGTTTGAAGGGACAACTGTAAACATGACATTAGCATTACATATCAACATCATTCCTTAATGCAGGATTAACACAATGGTGGGAGATGTAGCACAAACACTAAAGTTATTTGTAGAGGTTATGGAACAGCATCTTAAAGAAAGTTGTTCACAAGTTAAAAAGTGTTGGGTCATGCTAAATACTGGAGAGTAGGTATAACAGCATAATATTGTTAAATAATACTTAGTGTATTGAAGCTAGTATAGAGGACAAATTATTCAATTCACTTATTTAATAAGTACATATATGTGTTTGATATAATTTTTTTTTCATCGTATGATGGATAATAAATTGTGTTAACAGATTATAATCCTTTAATGGCCTTCACAGTAACATTTGAACATATACATTTTAATTAAAGAGACATGGAAAGAAAAGGCTTGTTTATTTTTTACTCACCTATTTACCTGTTTATTGCTATTTTGCCTTGAGCCCAAACAGTAATGGGCTATATTATTCTTAACAGTACACAGCCATTAAGCAACAAATAGCCCATGTCTCAAAGTACTTACAGTCTAAATGAGTTGGACATTTTTACAGAACATGGGGTGCAAGTTGACATGTGCAAGGAAAGGGAAATAATTCTGTGACTGTATAGTGGGCTGCACTAAATGTATTGTGTGGCATATGGTGAAGAAGCTGCTCTGCAGAACTCCCATGACCATCAAAGATGCTTTCACCTCAAACTTTATGTCAAGCAATGTCTGTTACATCCTGTTTTTCTTAAGTATCTAAGATTTGGTTAACTTAGGCTGAGATCAAGTATATAATATTTGAAGGAGGAAAAGAGATTTATGATAAAAATGTAGTATTTAGAGTGAAATTAACCTAAAGTAATGTAATGACCTTATCGGCATTTGGAAATAAGGGCATAAATTCCTTTTGCAGTTGCTGCATCAGTTTTTGTGCTCAATTGCTCATTGTCTTTGTTGTGAAAGAGGGATCTGCAGTATAAGATCCAAATGATCTCCTACTTTTCACAAGCCTGATATCATTTTCTCCAGCTTATGTTTGTTTATACCAACTGAGAACCTAGTTTTAGGACTCTGTCATCTTGGAAACAAAGGAAGGAGTGGACAGGGGTTTCTTCTTCTGTACCTTTGGTCAAAAGTTCTTCCTGAAAGTAAGCATGCATGCAGTGTCATTGTTGACATTGCGCAAATCTTATTGACTTTTTTCCAACTGTAGAATTGTCCTTTTACAGTCATATAATATTTTTATACTTGAGATTAAATACAGAGTCATTTTTGGATTATCCTGCTAAGTGTGAAAGTAAGATGTTTCCACAACTTTAAAGATGTTTTGGCACTGGAACTAAGTTTTCATTCTTTGTTTGTACAGTGCTCACAACAGCTATAGTCCTTGTCTGTTAATTCTTTGTGCACCCTTTTGTGCTTCCTAACTGGAATGCTTGTAATTGTAAAAAGGAAAAGGTAGAAGGGATCAGTTATGTCATTTAAAACAATGAAGTTCAGTGCAGAAAAATTGTGAAACATCTCACTCTGGAAAATATAATTTACCAGAGCTGAGCAAAAAGGAATAAAATATAAATGAAAGTTTGTTCTTGCATGACCTTAGAGAAATGGAGTGTGTCTATAAATATTTTTTGCATAGATAAATATCCCATCACTTTGTTAATAGCATTCATAAACAATGTGGGTGAAAAGGGTTCATCTGTACATGTATATGTTTCACAGACTTCTTTGTATAACAGTTTATCAAAAAAATTGATCCTTATGCAAACAGTAGGACTAAAAGTATAAGCACTTAACTAGTTTAATAAGCAGCTTTACCCTAGTGCAACACAGAATCAAGTCACTTGCCAGCCACAGTCAACTTCAGAACTTGTATATATTGCATAAGTGTAATCCAAGATGGAAATTGTCTTCCTTTTGCCTTTGCATGCAAAAGGACTGCTCGACTTAACTGAAGTAAATTGCAAAGATCTTGCATGTAAACTGTCACAGTCATACAACATCTACAGCTAAGCAGTGCAGAAAGACTCAGCAGAAGTATTTATATTAGTCAAACTAATTCAAAGACACATCTGTCAACAGCCTGTCAGCTTCAGGGTAGAAAATGTATTTTTATGTTTCAACATCTATAACAAGTTCTATCAATCTGTTTATTAAGAGAGTTAACAAAGACTTTTCTCAAATTTTTCATCTGATATGAGTTGCTGCAACTATAAGGCAATATAATTAAAATCTGTGTACTGTAGTAAAAAAGGTAATGATTTCAAACAAAATCCCAAAACATTTCTTTCTTGAGATAAGAATTACGGGATTTCATCTATTGCTATATAAGACCAGAAGTGATTTTACACTGACTTTCAATGTTTAAATTTCCTTAAATGTTATAAATTTAAGAGTAATAAAATCAGAGGACATTAATCTGTGTTTTATCTTCGATGGTGTTCTAAAGTTTCAAACTTTATAACTGGAGGTTAGTACTTCAGTGATTTCTGCTGTCCTTTGCTGTATCAGGCATGCTGGACATCTGGACACTGAAGAAGGGTACCAGGGTAGTTGCTCCTTCCATACATCATATCCATGATACTTTGCTTATTTTTTCGGGTCTAAGCTGATCACCAGACTTGTATTTCAGCAAGAAATGTTCTGCTTAGGTAATAGATAGAAAGAAACAGTAGGGATAATTATCTGGTTTGACGTTGGGTAGTTTCGTTTGCTTACCTTCCTCAGAAGCAAGGAGTAGGTTCACTTCTTAATGTCATGTCAGTATTTCAGGTAAGAGACTTCTGCTGTTGTTAGAACACAGGACATCAATGTTCCCCTTGGTTTCTTGTTATCTGAGCTAATTCCAGCCAAAAGAGTTTGGTCTTTGTTATAACTCTTACAGTTTCGTGGTCTGAGAGGTGGTCACATGGTTGTAACTGCCAAAGGCTTAATTCAGTGACTTTAATTTTCTGACTTAGTCCCATGATTTAGTTTAGAAAAAAAAAAAAGAAAGACTGTTTTGATTTCTGCTGAACTTATATTTCAGTATAAAGGAGCCTCTTACAGAAATAACTGCTGTTTGGGTTTATGTACAGATGGGTGATGAGCGAGTCAGCCATTTTGGTGGCATTTAGAGTAACCTGGATTGAAATAGCAGAGTTTTGTTTTAATTTGTTGTTTGTTGTTGTTGTTGTTTTTTTCCACAGTAACATCCATGGTCTGTGGTTTAATAAAACTCTTCTTCAAGCACTGGTTGGCAATCACTCCTTCATTTTCATGGGAGCAGCCTAATCAGCATAATTCAGATGGAATGCATGCAATTTGTGAACTAAATACCTAATTCAGATGGAATGCATGCAATTTGTGAACTACATACCTGGGTCAGCCTGATGGTGTCTTAACAACATTAGCAATAGGCTAAGTCACCAGGTCTGATCAGGCACACAGGTTCCTGCATCCCTGAAGAGTGCCCTGTGGCTGTAGATGAGGCTGTCTATGGACAGGAGACCTTATTTTGTGATTGAATTCTGTCTAGCAACCCAGAGAAGTTGTAGATGTACCTGCTGAGGTCCTTTTGAGCTTGACTATCAAGTCACATACATTTTTGTGTGCTTCTAACAAATTCACTGGAAACTAAATTGAAAGAGGTTCTCATTCATACCTAGAAACAATTCTAGACAATTTATCCCTGTGTTAAAAATGGGACTTAACTATCTTCTTTATCGGTGTAGTTTTAACTAGGTTTAAGATTACTTCTTCCACTAATGGTCTGAATTATTTCCAATTTAGAGTCTGTTTAATATTTCAGAATACTGCTTCCTGTTTTGCATTTGAAATCCTTTACAATACCATTTATGTGACTCAAATAAGGCGTCTCTTTTCCATCTGTCAGGTCTTCAGAACAGAAAGACTACCCCACATTTGGTCAACATATCATATAATCATTATTTTCTCAAGCACATTTAGCTGGGTCCGTCAATCGTGCCTGATACTTTTAAATTACTTAATTTCACACATTCTGTATTCAACCAAGAGATTCATGAACGGTAGAGAGTTATTACAGAATCACAGAATCATAGAATCACCAGATTGGAAAAGACCCACCGGATCATCAAGTCCAACCATTCCTATCAGTGTCCTGGGTCACTTGCAGCAGGTGACATGGGGGCACACCCTGGGGTACATCCAGTGATGCTCCAGTGGGGAGTCCCCACACTGGCCCTGAGTATTTGTAGGGCATTACGATGGTCACTCTTTTGCTTTGCAAAGGGGATCCTGAACAATCTTTTGTAAAGCATGAGATATATGGCAGAATTGACAAAGAGCCTAGGGGTTTTGTCACTTGGGCTTTTTCTCATCTGCTGTGAACTTATCCATCTTCCTCTTAAGCCAGCTCTCATATGCACACTAAAGAAACCACCCTGGCCATGAATCCTACCTATCACTCTTTTATCTTCTGTAAAACCAAAGAATTAAGGTATAATAATGTTATTCCCCTCACTGCCAGCTGACTTGTTTGTCTTGGTTATCCATTTTAGGAATACTTTGAGTTTCAGATACAGAGGCCAGTATCATTGTGATTTAACCCCAGCAGGTCCACCCCACAGCTGCTCACTACTTTGATGGAATGGGAGAGAGAATCAGAAGAATAAAAATGAGAACACTTGTGTTTTAAGATGGAGGCAGATTAATAGGTAAAGCAAAGACTGTGTACACAAGCAAAGTAAACAAGGAATTCATTCACTTCTTACTCTTAGCAGTCAGTAGTTCAGCCATCTCCAGGAAAGCAGGGCTTCATCACATATAATGGTTACTTGGGAAGGAAAAAGCCATAAATGCAAATGTCTCCCTCTTCCTTCTTCTTTCCCAGGCTTTCTATGGTGAACATGATGTTATTTGGTGTGGAATATCCCTTTGGTCATTTGAGGTCAGTTGTCCCAGCTGGGTCCCCTCCAAACTTCTTGTTCACTCTCAGTCCACTCATTGGTGGGATAGGGTGAGGATCAGAAAAGGCATAAACACTATTCAGCAATAAGGAAAAGGTGTTAGAAACACTATATCCAGCACAAAACCAAAAAATAGCCTCAGGCTACCTACTGTGAAGAAAATTTAACTGTCCCAGCTAAAACCAGCACAATCATGTTTCCTGCTTTAAAGTGAAAGCACAGCGCATAAACATATACAGCAGAACCAGGCAGGCACAGAAGAATGACAGAGGCACATACTAACCAGTAAGTTTTAGCCTGCTTCAGTTCTGTTTTTCCTCAAGCCATGGACTACTTTTGTTACTCTGACTAAGTATTAGGAGGGTAAATATCTACTAGTATAGTACCCTGACTGAACTCAAAAGAGGTTTTTTTTCACAGATTCTAATGATAAGCTTGGCCCCTGTGTTTTATTCTGCCCAATGTTTTATGAGCAGCTATGACTGAAGGACAGGAAAATCATACTGTGATGAGCAAATCACAGAACCACGGAATCACTAGGTTGGAAAAGACCTCCAGAATTATTGAGTCCAACCATTTCTATCAGTTTACTAAACCATGGTCCTAAGCACCATATCCACCTGTCTTTTAAACATCTCCAGGGATGGTGACTCAATCATCTCCCTGGGCAGCCTGTTCCTGTGCCAAATGACCCTTTCTGTGATTTTTTTTTTTTTTTCTGATATCCAGCCTGAACCTCCCCTGATGGAGCTTGAGGCCATTCCCTCTTGTCCTGTCCCCTTTCACTTGAGAGAAGAGGCCAGCACTCTCCTCTCCACAACCTCCTTTCAGGTAGTTGTAGAGAGCAATAAGGTCTCCCCTCAACCTCCTCTTCTCCAGGCTAAACACCCCCAGCTCTCTCAGCCGCTCCTCATAAGGCCTGTTCTCCAGCCCCTTCACCAGCTTTGTTGCTCTTCTCTGGACTCGCTCCAGAGCCTCAACATCCTTCTTGTGGTGAGGGGCCCAGAACTGAACACAGGATTCGAGGTGCGGTCTCACCAGTGCTGAGTACAGGGGAATGTACATTTTCCAAATGTACATTTTCCAAATGTACATTCTCCAAAAGGAACATAAGACCAATGTCTATAAAACCTTCCCTAGAAAGGATGCACTGACTGTGCTTTGTTAGCAACTTGTTTGGTACAATAAAAGCAGAAACACAAGTCAAAGTAGCTGATGCTAAAGTATCAGCAAGTATAATATGTTGTTTTCCTCCAAAAGGATCCAGTCATTGGTTAGGACTGGTTTTCCCTGCTGGGTTTTAAACACACTTGTGATACATATATGTTCCTATTTAGTTTTCTCCAGAAGGAATCTAGTTTCCCACATGAAAATCTCCCTCCAAAATGTAGCGATGTGCACTAACTAGAGAAAGCTAATATGTTCTTGTCAAAGTAATCCAAACATCATCTCATAACATCACACAAGTTTTAATTCCAACAACTTTTCCCATAATATTATTCAAATATTTTTAAGCTTGTAAAATATTGTCTTGATCAGCCAAATGTGATTAAAAAAAAAAAAGAAAAGCCCTGAACCACAACCACAGTGCATCCAAAACCTATGATTAGATGTAATTAAATATAACAAATTATTCAGAACAGTAAAATGATGTTCTGTACCCATCTTCATTCTCAACTATGTGAATGGTTATCTTTCCTTTGCATGTGAGGCCTCTCGAGTGCTCCGTTAATACACATCACTGTATTTAAAATTCTCCCTGTTTTATTTTTTTATTGTTATTTTATTTTTTTATTAACAAACTTTTCAGGGTATGCAAGTACTTAAATAATTCTGTGTGATCGGTTCTTCAGAATTTTCCTTAGTTTCCCTTTTTCTCACCTAACTGTGCCCCTACCCCAGCAAGTCTACTTTAAAGCCCTGCAAACTCCTGAGCAAAGACCTTCTTCCCCATCTGAGAAAGGTGAATGCCACATGACATCAGCAAGCTTGGTGCCATGTAGGCCTTTACGTTATCAAAAAACCCAAAACTGTGGTGATGACACCAGCCATGCAATCGTGTGTTAATGCACTGGGCATGTCTGTGTCTTCCAAAGTCTCTGCCGCAACTTGAAGAGGAGAAAAAAAAATATCCTCTGCTCCAGATTCCTTCACCAATCATTCCAAGACCCTGAAGTCTGTTTGATGGCCTTTGGGCTACGCCTTGCAGCTTCATCACCACTCAAATGGAATAACAGCAATGAATAATAGTCCAAGGGCCGTACCAAGCCGGGAAGTTTCCTAGTGATGTTCCTAACCCAGGTTCCAGGGACGCAGCAGACTTCCCTAAGAGGTTGGTCTGTTATAATCCCTTCTACTGTGCTTCTTTACTTTCTTACCCCAGTACAATATTATTTATTGATATATCAAAAGTTTTGTAATTACTATTTTTTAATGAAAGTTTACTTTTCATCTGCCAGATATAAGTAGATATCTTAGGTCAAATTGGTCACTGTCAAACTGGTAGCAGTTTTAAGTGGATCATAAACTTGACTCTTTAATACTTCAGTTGCAATTTGTAGTATGGAGAAAACACTCGTTTAGTACTTGCAGATCAATATAGGAAACACAATTACTTTGGAAAGCAGAACTGCAATTCAGAGAAATGTTCCAAAATAAAATTCTGTAATGACACAGACAGAACAAAAGGTACAAAAGAAGAAAAAAAGTATTCAGAAATATAGCTGTTTAAGCAATAGAAACACTGGACATGTTCAGGTATAGTAGCAAAAGTTCACGTTTAAAATGACTTAAAACTGTGAAGTGCTTAAATGAAAGGTAGTGGTGTTCTGGGGAAATACTGACAACTTGTGCATGTGTAAGGTACGTATTGTGATTGTTCTACCCTACTCAGTGGTTGGTGAGACTTCAAGTATAATACTACATGCAGTTTAGGTCAGCATCACATAAAAGTTAGAGAGACTAAAAAAATTCAAAGCAGAGCAAAAGAGAAAGGATAAAATATTTAGGCAATGCTGTTGTTTAAAGGCTGAAGGATCTGGCTCTGTTGATCTAGAAAGAAGATCAGAGCTGGACAATACAACAGTCTTTCACTGTATTAGACATTATTCAAAACAGGACAGCTACTAACCACTCTTCATGTGCAGTGGAGATAGGAAATGGACCATCTCAGTTTGCTGCCTAGGAAGTCTAGTAGATACAAACTAAAACTTCATAACTGCAATAGCATAAATGATTTAGAAACAATGTATTTTAGAGAAACTGTGTTGTATCTGAATATTAGTAATAACATAAAGGGATAGATAGCCTACATGACTGATTTCCTTTCCAAGCCAAGAATTTCTTCAGCAGTGTAAGTAGTAGCATTATCTTTAAAAATTGAATTCTAAAATTAAATACAACTTTCTTTAGTGTTCATGACTCTTACACATTATCATCCATATCATTGCTGTCAATTTGTATTGTTATAGAATTTGTCAGACTAGTTGAATGGAATAACCACTCATACCATATAGGGCTCTTTATAATCACAATGACCTCAGTGGTACAGTCTTCATTTAAAAAAAAGGAATCTGAGACAAAGAAAATAGGCCCATAATCAAACAGTCTGAATTCCACCTGTTTTGTTCTTCCTGTCCCTTAACTGAAGTGACAGTAATTCCTCGTGTTACTTTCCTCTCTTTCCATTTGTAATCACAGAGGGGTCCAGCACCTTTCTTGACTGGCAGAAGGGCATGGGCTTCATAGTTAGATGTGAAAGACTGGAAGGATTATGTTTAATGCTAAATATTAGTGGTGTAAAATCACTGCAAATCTGGTCACAGCAGATTCCTTGTATAGCCTACAGGCAGAAATATTCCAAGGGAACAACAGTTCATCTACTTACATTGTGTTTGTATTTTAAAATATAATTAAACCCGAGCACTTTTCCATTTACTAAAAAGAGATTCTAAATGACTAAGACTACTTCTGGTTAAGTGAATCTCATGATTTCTTGCAAAGTCTGTCTTCTTGGTCTTCTGTGTTCTTAGTTTCTGTTTTTTCTTTTTCTGGGTTATTTCCTCATGTACTATTTTTCTTTTATCAGTCCTGCAAAGCAAAAGTAATGACTCAGGGAAAGTTAGGATTATAAATTCTTTTCTAGATGCCAAAGCTCAATTAAGGAAAAAAATAAAATAAGTTTTACTGAATTCACTGAAATGCTATTAAAAAAAAATCTTTCTAATAATTTCCAGTTTCTTCCATCATACTTTTAAGGCTGCTGACAGATGGTCATCATAGTACAGATAAACCTCTTATTACAGAACAAGATTGGCATTGTTGACACTAATTCACTTTCAGAAGTCATCCTGTCAATAGTTCTCACATCTGACCTGTAGAGACCAAGACAGTCTTTCCTTTCTGGTTATCTTCTCAGTTCAATTTCTCCAATTTTTTTTACTAAGAAGGAGCTGAACACTGGTAAAATTTTTCAGAAATTCAAGGAAGTGATTTACCTGCTGCAATATTCAGCTCAGGGAGTGGCATCCATAATAGTATGGTGAGTGCTTACAGTCTGTATTTAGAATGAGGATATGAGACAGGAATTAAAGGTAAACAGTTTGCTCAGTACTTCGATGCCTAACTCACCATTTAGAAAATCCAAATACAGGAGTAAATCTGAAATGCTCTCACAGGATATGGCTCAGATACCTCTGTGATACTCTGGTGCAGACTCTGAAATTTCTTCCTTCATATTCCTCCTCTCCCTCCATATGAGACAACAGAGAAAGCTTGCCTTTTGGCTTTCTTCCTAAATAACTTGCATTTTCTACAGAATGAATTCGGGTCTCAGTTCAATTTCTGTTCACATTCTCCATCTGTCCATATCTTCTCTCTAATATCCTTGCTAAATCATACTTCTGTTTCCTAGACAGTCTCTTTCTGACACCTTCTCTCATCCAATCTAAGTGGTTCAAATCAAAATACAGCTTTTATTATCTTACCTTAGTCGCTTAACAGGCTGTTTGCTAATGCTGAATTCAGCTCAAGCATCGAGTGTGCTGGTGCTTTTACACTGCCTAGCAAGCCTTTTCCTTGATGTAGGATCCTAAATGCCAAACAGACTAAGTGGGCTAACCGTTAACTAAAAGTAAAGGCAGGGTACGAAATTAAAGAACTGGTATGGAAGAAGGCCTGGAGGAGGATTAAATGCTGTGGATTTCCTCATCATGTGTGAGATGAGAAGTTTAACCATCCTGATTGCTCTAAATCTGGGTAACTGCTTGGTTTAGAAGGTCAGCAGTTGTCAGAGGTGAAAAGATAGTCAAGAAGGGTGTTGGACCCGATGAATCAGAGTGAGAGTTGCCCCCTTAAAATTGAAGCTGAATACAGAGGCAAATTTGAGACTCAATGTTTGTTTTCAATGGCTGAATAACATTAATAAACCACAGTGACATAAACCTCAGTAAACCATAAGGTAGCTTGGAAGTAATATTTATATCATAAACTTATGGAGCACATTTTCTCTAACTCCTTCATGGTTGTATTTTTGCCATATATATATATATGATATAAGGGGGTAACAGTGAAATAAAATCATGCCTCTTGTCTGAGTTAAAGTTGGAACCGATGACTGTCTTTTTCAGAAATGTTATTATCTAGGTTAATCACTTGTATCATATTGATACTTCTTTTACGATTCCTAAGTTATAATCCGTAGCAGAAATATCATGGTTTTCTAGGAAGAATGGAGAGCAGTCAGTGAGTTTGTCCTTTGCTCATTTGATCAGCAATGCAGTAGTATAAGGAGTTTTATATTAATGTCTCCAGCTATTTCTGCAGGCAGTAAAAGTCATTGTTTTGACAGCAGTAGCGTAGGCTGCTCTGAGTCCTTATGTTCTTACAGCCTGTTTGAACATTGCTGGTCTGAGACAACCATAACCCAGGTCGAAGAACCCATTTTCTTCTGCATTTCTTCATCATTTGGCCCAAAAGACCACCAAAGAAAACAAAAAGTTTTGACAATGTTATAGAAGTAACATTATATATATATGTATATATAAATATGTAAAAAAAACAAATGGCTTTTCTAGAGGCTATTTTGCAAACACGACTAAAAATATTTTTAATCTCAGTAATACTGCAGTTATGGAATATTCTTGCCTACATTGAAGCTTTTATTTAATAAAAATAAATACTGCAGTCCCTACTATTTCATACCTTCTGCAGTAACTTGGCAGAAAATTCATCAGGATATTAGTGCCTGCATTATGTTTTGCAAACATTAACTAGCTAAACTCCATAGCTATCACAGTTGTGAGATAAAGATCACCAACAAATTAGATTAGGGAGGTTATATGGAGTCCGTCCACCTTAAAGCTGAGCAAATTTCAAAGATCAGATCACTAGAGAGCTTGTGAAGTTGAATTTTGAAACTCTCTCTGGGTGGAGATTTCACTGTCTCTTTGAGCATCCTGTTCTGGGACTACACTGCTGTCATGGTGAAGAATACTTAGTTTCCTGTATGCAATTTGTACATTTTGTCCTGCACTGTGCATCTTTCAGGAGCATCTGAGTCTATCTTTTCAGTAGTGCTGCATTTGGGACCCAAAGACAGCAGTTACATGGTTTCTCCAAGCTAAAGAAGCTCGGTTCCCTTAGCCTCACTTCATAGAAGAGCCACTCTTCACAAGCTCTGTCCATCTTACTGGGCCTACACTGGGCTCGCTAGCAAAATTTTTCAGTGGTTTTAATAGATATGGAGAAGCTCATCTACTGTCTGTGTCCTGCTCTCTTAGTTAGCGTTGTTCTCATTAGCTTGAGTGCAGGACACTCCACCTGCTGTAAACACTTCTTTATTTCTGGATTTTGTTTCACACACTGAAGTTCTGAGAAATCATTCTTTCATAACAAAAACTAGTATCTGTTTAAAGGCATGTAATTAATTCTGAGATATTAGCACCTCAATGTCATAATATCATCACTACAAAGTGAAGATAAGTATATTTCGGATTTTTAACTAATAGGTTTTTAAATACCTCATTTGTTCCCATGCTATTGGAAAAAAGGCTTGGAAATAAAGATTCTCCAAATCCAAAGTCAGTGTTCTGTAAACATCTCTATGAGGATCTCTATGAGGAGTTTCCTTCAAAAATATGACATAGTAAGTGTTTCCATGCTTTATACAAAAATAAAAAGCTACAATTTAAGCATAAGTGCACTGCCAAAACACTAAATTACAGGACTATCCCAAATTCAACTTGACACTTATTAATACATTTTTTGATTTTTCATTTTTTGACTATTTTTAAGCCTTAATATCGTAATCTTTTCTTCTATTTTTGAAGAATTATTTTTTTTAACTTTTAATCAAATATCTGTATTAAAGGAGCCCTACATTTTCGTGCAGAGCAGTTTCTCTGAACCTAAAATGGTTTTGACTCCTATTTCCACTCTATTATGCAAATCCTTCAAAGATTCTTGAGGTGCATAACCCTTGCTCTTGAAGAAATACTCATCTGTTCCATTAATACTCAATTTTGATTGCCTACGGTATGCGTAAGTAAATATTTTTTTTATGCAGATGAAGATGTCTTTTGAATCTTGACCAAATAGAAAAGTTTGTTTACTTATTACCCCATTCGCCTACATACTGCTTTCAGCAGCAAAATTTTATCTGCTGCAGTTTGCCATTTTATTTTGGTGCATGGACATAGCTGAGGATGCAGAAAGGGAAATATGAAGTAGTTGGAGAGCAAGAAATAATTTAAACAAAAATTACCTCTGAACCCTTTGTGATATATTATAATGGCTTAAATTCAGTACTGAGTATGTCCGCTGACAGAAGCTTGTGCCTATATCTCAGAGGTTGTCATAGAATACATTAACTAGATCATTCATATGAAACTCTCTTAATTTAGCGGTATGCTCTGTTAATTCAATGAGCCATGGATCATGCCTTGAGGATATTAAAATGATCCTTTTTCTCTGAACTGGTTATACCACTGTTTCTAAATGGTGAAACTTTTATACTTTAGAACAAAGTCTCTCAATTCTGATTATTATAAAACATGGAATGCCAAAATCAGTGGAATGTGGTGAACAGGCCGTTCATTTAAATGACTGGAATATTTAGTGCCACTGAAATTGTTCAAGTATAAAGTAACCTTTATATCTGAATTTTATATTGGAGAAGAAAAAGAAAAGAATTTTGTATGGGGCAGAGCGGGGGAAGAAATAATTTGTCAGCTGTTCACAGAGAAAAAGTAAAAATGCATCTCTGGCAAGCTGAAAAATTAGACAGTGATTCTACTGAAACACGTTTTTTTCTTATACAGATTTTAAAACCAAACGAACAAACAAAACAACCAAACAAAATGGGCATGGGTTGTTCTGTTCTCCCCTACCTCTGATCCTATTGGAAAAAAAATGAAAAAGTTTTTATTAATGGAGAGGAATTTCCTATCGTCTGGGCAGATCTCAAAGTACTGTCAATAAAGTAAATGGCGGAAAGTGACAGATGATAATCAACTCCATTTGCTTCAAAACCCAGAAAGGATTTGATACATAGAATAGCTCTGAATGTGTGTGTCGAATTAGAGATGCTAATAGAATAGCTGAGACTGTAGAAGTCTCATTTTGCATCAGATTTGTGATTCTGTATTTATCAGTCTCTACTGACTTATTTTGATGTGCACCTTTCTTACTCATATTGATATACTATCTTACACAGACACTGGAATCGCCAATAAATTAAGAAATTATGTAGAACAACAAAGGTGTCCTGTTCACAAAGCACAGAAATATGAAATAAAGTATGTTTTAATTCGTCATACTAAAGAGCTGGTAAATATGTAGTGGCGAAACACATGCAAGTGCTTTAAAATACCAGTGTATTTTTGATCCTTTATCTGAAAACCACTGCTATCAGTTGTGAATTTTTCTGCTGAAAATTATAGTATTACTAGTCATTTACTACTAAACTCCAATTTTTTTTTTTAAAGAAATCTGTTGAAAATATTTTTCCTGCAGCACAGAATAATTAGAGTTTAACCGTAGTTTAGAAATTTACTGGCCAACTGAGAAAGGGAAATTGGAATCAATGCTTTATAGTTCTTCTCCACTTGATCATACAGAAAGGACAGACTGAAGAGCAAGGTGAAGGTTTTCAGGTGTTTGTTCCTTTTCACATGCAGTTCTACAATTAGAACATAGTTTTGTGAGGATAGAATCCGCAACACAATTTCAGATCAAATTTCAGATCTGATTTAGCCTTTTCTTCACAACAGTGACCAGTTCATATATTTTCAGAAAAGGATGAGACAGTCATCTTCTGAAGATGGGTGTCATCCTCTCTAGGAGAACTTAGGCCTTGAAAGTTAAAAGAACGTTTCTTTTAAGTTTTTGCTTAATGCAGACTATTAAATACAACACATTGTCTTTACCCATAAAAAATGGGGGGGTTTTCATCTGGAGATAGAATGGAAAATGCATTTATTTATTGTATCTTAGAAAATATTCAGTGCATTAAGGAAAATGTTGGGACACAATACAGTTTCTTTATAAAACCTGTTCTTGCACTTTATATAGCAAATCTGAAGCAGACATTTTTCTTATATTGTATGTTTCCTTAGAGTCAAGCACTGTGTTTTCTGAGTAACTAGATGGGTTCCAAATCACTTGTGTGTTTAACCTTTCTCGGGTGAACTAGAGAATTATGTGCAAAAAGCTTCCATACTTTAAACATATAAAGACATGATTTTTCCCAAGATAGAGAGTATATTCATCATGTATATGACCTGTATTTAGAAAACAGTGCAGTGCTTTTCTGGTGCTCTTTCAGAACTACAGCATAGGAGGACTGTGTGGTGTTGGGGATTCTTGACATAAGCATGATATTAAGGACATTTCTCTTGAGCAGGACAGGCTAATCCTATGCTCTGACCCAGATCTATGAGAGTGTTAGGAAGTAAGGGTATCATCCTTTCTCTCCTTTTCAGAGTCTTCTTTGTAAGTCTTACAAAGTGCTCAAGGTTTGCTTTTTGGAGGAAACCTTTGTGGCAATGAGTTTCTTCTATCTTTGTTCTGAGTTTTAACTGTTCTAAAAGTTGAAAACCAAACATTGTTCTTCTTATGTTATTTTAAGCTAAAATTTATCAGAAACATATTCCATTTTCTAATTCTTTGTCATCTTACATCTTCTGAAATAATAATAACTATTATGAAATTATTATTATTATTATTATTATTATTATTATTATTATTATTATTATTATTATTATTACAGCATTGTCTTTACATTGAATTAACATATAATTTGTAAAATGCTGTAAGAAGGAATCATTACAGTGGCAGAATAACAGTGTATATGAACAATGTTGGCTATGGTCAGATACAGAGTCATTTAATGTTTTCCAGAGAGAGAGCAGATAAAGAAAACTGTTTCATCATTACTTCAGTACTCAGTGTTTATGTGTAAATTGATGTTCAAAGCACATGATAAGGTATTGCACACTAATACACAGAGCTCCTAGACAATGCATTCTGGAGTAAATGCCATAAATTATTTCATTAGTCAAGATAATCTTCATCACTACTCAGCCAACCCAGCTTTCATTTTTTTCCTTATGTCGAGCTTGAACCTCCCCTGGTGGAGCTTGAGGCCATTCCCTCTTGTCCTGTCCCCTGTCCCTTGGGAGAAGAGGCCAGCACCCTCCTCTCCACAACCTCCCTTCAGAGATGGCTTGGTGGTCTCTATACTGACCTGCCCAAGGCTCAAAAATCAATGCATGATTGATGCTAAACAATAACTTTTTGTCAGTCTTAGCTCAGAGGAAAATAAATTAATGGGTAATAAACCAAAGACCCTTAACTGCTTAGCATTAACTTCAATGCAAAGTCAAAATATTTCAGTTAAGCAATGTTGCTTCGATTACCTTAAATAAATACCCACAGTAATCATAATACTCAAAATATTTATTAAAAATAATTTTATTAAGTTTGTCATTTAGATCTTGGTGCTCTTAAAAGCTAATATAATAGGACTTGCACAAAACTAAATTTATATCAAATGAGAAAAACTAAAACAAAAACTCTGCCGCCTATTTATTTTACATAGGTGAGCTGATGACCAAAACTGTACTACATTAAACACCATATAACTTCCAGGTATTTAGTGTATCAGGTAAACATTCCTTACCTCTACAGTACTGTTAAACATGCCATTATGGCTCCATTCTGTGGATGGTGATATTGAGAAATCAGATGCTTAAAGCCTGTGCTTCTTTTCTTTCCATCCTTTGACTTGTCATTTTTGAAAAGCCAAGGCCTCTTTTCAGGGTGGTTCTTGCTTTGGCTCATTCCTGTATGAGTGTTATAAATCTGGCTAAAGTTCTTCCTTAATCAGTGGTAGCATTGTGCAATGAAGGTCTAGAAGAACCCTTTTCATGCTCAGCCATTTTTTCCCATTTCCTGCAGTATGTGTTCTTGTCTTGTTTATATTGATAAAATTTTAAAATAATAAGAACACCTAAATACAACAGAGAACCAACTCAAATGCATATTCATCTTATAAACATTCTTTACTTTTTATTTCCAGTGTTTCTGTAGTAAGACTCGCTGTTCACGGCATGTTTAGGGTAGCTGGTATAGTCTGTATCCATATAATCAAATGAGGTACGTTTTATTTGGATTTATTTTGAGCTATGCTAGTTGTGGACAAAGAATGGTTTTGAATAAGGATAATAGGAGCTCTGAAAATGAGAAGGTAAAAAAGAAACATTTTCCTTTTGTATCTATTATGAATATATACCCTAGATTCCAGGCAAACTGTAAGAATTTTCATTTTTATGTGGTGTATTGAAACACTGCAGTTGATTTAAGTTTTGTTTTCCCTGGTTTTAAGATTCAGATTTAGAAACTGAAAAGGACACATCTTTCACATCAACTTCTGATTTTTTGTATTGCCTCTTAATTTTTAAGTTCATTAGTGTTTAAAAGTAAGCTCACCAAATTTCTGTCTTCCTGTCCTGCTTGTCACAGTAAGCAGAAACAGGAAGAGGAAGGTCATGATTCTAAAACAGTATAATTGATATTAAAATAGTAGGAAGAAAATTCATTAAAGGTTACTGCTTTCTTCTTCCTAAACCCTGCACAGTTGGACTAAATGTCACATTGCCTGCGAGTCTGTGATCTAATTGAGTTGATCCAGGAATGGCATGCTAACTTTTCAGAGAATAAATTTTGACTTTGGTGTTAGTCATATAAACCATACCTTATAAATGCTAAAACAATCAGATATAGAAGTTGCATCCTTTTTTACTTAAAAAGAAAAGGTGGAGGGTTTTCTGAAAAGCAGAACTTTCAGTTTTATTCACAGTTGAGCTAATCAAGACATGTCTAGTCTGGTTTTAAATACTCTCAGATGATGAGACACGTGCTACTTATATATATATATATATACACACAAGAAAAACTAAAAAAAAGAGTAAATTTTGAAAAAAATGGCTTTATGCATTTTAAAAGACTTCTTGTTTGAAAAAAAAGAGGTATAAATTTAAACAGATAACATAGTGAAGGGGTTTTTTTTCTTGAGAAGGTGTTCGAGTTTGTATCAGTAGAGCAAATTTTGGTACACATTTATTCAAGGATTAATGCAGTCTTTGAAAAACTGGCTTTTTGAAGGCTTGGGGTGAGGTGAGAGGAGTTTAATTAGGCTTTAACTAATGCTCTTAGAAATGAGTTTATATCAAACTGGAAATGCCATTCTTGTATGAGAACAGGAGTAAGAATATGGGGGTTTGTGTGGTCTGGCTAGTACACTTTCTCACTGTAGAAAAAGTGTAATGGAAAATCTGGGCATACTGTGAGTGGTTTTCACACCTCATAAGTTTAGCCATCTGTGGCAGACGATCTATTCAGTGTGTTTGGTGTCAGGTTCAGCCACATTCCTTTAAAAAGGAGAGGATTGGGTTGGCAGGAAGCTGAGAGAGAGAGAAGAGATTCCTCCTGCTCTGGGAGCAACTGATCATATTTTGGGGGCAGTTCTCATGCTTCAGGAAAAGAAAGGTGGAGGGAGAGGGACTCACAGCCTTAGCTGGTGGAGAATGCAGCTTGTCCAGCTGAAGCAGAGGGGATTTTGCAGAATTTGCTGCAGATCAGAAAGCTGGTGAGTTTTTGTAATGGAGTGAAGCCTGGAAGCCTGGCATCAGTGACCAAAGAGAGTTTCATAAACCTCCTTTTGCTTCCATCCTGCCTATTGTTTCATTCTTATTTGCCTCCTCCCCTTTCCCTTTCCTCTTCTCTCTGTGTAATGCTGGAATTTTGACAACCTTGTAACCACCATGAAAGTCTATCAGTCCTTACAGAACTTGAAAAGCCTCACAGAGATACACATGGTACCAAAGTAGAGCAAGAAGTATGATTTTCTGCAATAGAATATGTCGCATTGGTAAATTTTAAGGCACTTTTGGAAAGAGGGGGAAGGATGTTTGATGCAGGCTGTTCTGAAGGTGCACAGCAGTATGGATGAAGTCAGGGCTAAGCAGAAAAGGCAAAAATAAGGCTTTCCTGTGATTCTTGCACAAAGGCCTGAATTAAAGTTAGGCATTTGGAGAGTTTGTCTAATCTGTGCCTTGCAGCAGAAGTTAGATGGCCATTGGTCCCCAGCATACACCACATTTTAGTGAAAGTGGTTAATCAGGGGTTTGCTCACACTGCCACCTTTATTCTTAGACCAGGGAAGCAAAGCATCATGAGCACAGAATAAAATATTTTAAATACTGCCTGAATGATCAAACTGAGCCAAACCCAGAGCCTTTGCTGAGGAGTGGTGTCATTTCTGAAAAAATGCAGAGGTGGCAAGACTCTTGCATGGAGGAAAGGATTAAAACTCTGCTATAAAACAGATCTGGCATGAGAAGCCAAAAGCAGGAATTCAAACTGCTGCTGTTGCTAGCAGTGGAACTGACCTCCTCTGTCTTGAGACATTTACAGATGACATCTGTGTTACATCCCGCTCTTTGTACAGTCGATAAGAGAAACAGGTGTCGTTATGGAGTGAGCTGAAGAAAAACTGCATTTTCTTTCAGTTCAGTAGTCTGGAGGACTGGCTCAGATTGGTTCTGTACATTATGTCTGTGCTTGGGCAGATTGATCCTCACTCTTGCAAAAAAACAAGGGCTGTGGCACAGCATGTGGAGGCTCATCAGCTACCATTCTTTGGAGGAAGTCAGTAGTGAAGAAGAGGCAGAAAAAGCCAAGATTTTCTCACACCTTGCTTGTCTGTTTGCTTTTTTCCCCTGCAGAACAAGATTAATATTTCCTTTCTTTCAGAGAGGGTTTTGGTGGTTTTTTGTTTTTCTTTTTCAATTGTAGCTGAAAGTTTGCAAAGTATACTGATATCAGTTGAAAACAGATGGTGTTAATTCAGCATATGCATATCCTACTGATAAGTATAAACTGTTCTGAATTTTTCTCACCAGCATTTTCTGGCTGGGATTTTCAGTTAGATTGCAAAGGAAGAGAAATTAAAGTATGTTCTCACTGAATGGGAAAAAACTCTTTATGATCCACTAAAATTTTCCATAGATGAGATCTGAATTTTAAATATAATGTATTATTCTGACTGAGAGGAATGACATATTATGATTTGTGTGTTATATGATGAGAAACAATTTATTAATTACTATGAGTGAATGAGCCTATGCTAAGATGTGCAAAAAGTTTTATTCCAAGGACTTCATAATTCCAAGATGAAGATGATTGATGTCTTTATCTACTGCCACAAATAGCTTCATGATCCACTAATCCCAAAGCTAACAATTAATACTTTGGTACAATATCCTTTAATATAACTGTTCTGGATTGTCAATGGCAGAATCACATCATCTCTGTATCAGAGCATATTACTGTGGCTCAGTTCTCTGTCATTAGTAAGTGAAATCCAAAACTAGGCTGTGCTGGATACAGGACACCTCATGAGCAAATAATAATTGTATCTTAACCAAACACAGGCATCAAATAGCCCATCCACATCAAATTACTTTGGACAACTTTCCACGAGTTAGACTGAGATGTTTTGAGTATCTGCAGGTCTGTATTTATTTTAAATGCCTCTTAGACTGACAGTGAAAAATAGGGAGAAAAAAAGGAGTGGCATTTTATTAAGAAGCACTAATTTTGTTACAGTGAACTATGCTATGTTATACTACGTAGTCACCATGAAACTACAGACTTTGTCCTTATCTTGTTAAGCACCTTCTTCATTGCAATTCCAACTTTGCCATTAGTGTTTCTCTAGATTGCGAATATTTCTCTTTTGCCATCTTGCTGTTATGCAGTACACAGAGTTCTGTATATCTTATACTCTGTTTTATCATTTACTTCATAGTCTTTTGGCTTGTCACAGCAGAATATGCTTCAGAAACCTCCTCTTCAGAAACTTTAATGAGTCATGAGGAAGATAGTATCTAGATAAATCCATTCATTTGGATCCTTTTTTCTTTTACAATATATTCTTAAAATTCATAAATAATATATGAATGATGAAATTCATAAACTCGTAGAACAATAGAATGGTTTGCATTGAAAAGGACCTTAAAGATCATCTACTCCCAACCCCCTTGCCATGGGCATGGACACCTCCCACTAGATCAGGTTGCTTCCAACCTGGCCTTGAACACCTCCAGGGATGGGGCATCCACAGCTTCCCTGGGCAACTAGTGCCTCACATACCCCAACGTGTAGAATGTCTTCGTAATGTCTAATCTTAATCTTACCCCTTCCAGTTTATATCTGTTTCCTCTCGTCCTATCACTACATGCCCTTGTAAAAAGTCCCTCCCCAGCTTTTTTTGTAGACCCCCTTCAGGTACTGGAAGGTTATTAGAAGGTCTCCCTGGAGCCTTCTCTTCTCCAGGCTGAACAACCCCAACTCTCTCAGCCTGTCATCATAGCAGAGATATTCACAAAGAATTTTAGCAGTGGAGGAATAGTATTTTCTTTCTGTCAAGTCCCTTAATAGTTTTTATAATATACTGATGTAAAAATAAAATGCTTAAGAATGTGTAATATATTTTAGTACAGAGGACAAAGACAAACATTTAGTAAGCATCAGTAGGTATTGCCTACGTAGCAACTATATATTTCCTGCAATGTTCTCAAGATGTTATAGCAAAGTATGAAAGCTGTATTTGTCATACAGAGAAGAAATTCTGACCATGTTCTTCTGTTTTGATGGCAGAGTTTTTTCCCTTTTCCTCTTCTTTCCTGTTCCCCCATCCTTTTCCCTATTTTTCCTTTTCAAAGATTGAATATTGGGAAAAATATTGAGCTCATTTTGTACAAAGATTTCATTGCAGGAGCACTACTCAGTTCTGACAATTTGACTCTTTCTGTTAGCTTGATAGATGCCCGTTGTCTGAATCAATCTGCTGGAGATTTTTTTTCCCGTTGTAAAGTAACATGTAAGTGTAAGACACATGTAATTCTATAGATGTTTAATATAATAGGACAGAGAATTTCTTATATAAGCTTGAACTCAAGAACACTTTGTAAAGATAAGTGATATGCTTACAAAGATAAATAGCAAAGAATAGCAGAGGCAAAAAACCATATTAAGAATAAAAAAGAAAATAATTGTATTCAGGTGGGTTTTGAAGGTAACGTTATGAATGAGGTACCCAGAAGTGTTTCCCTTTTGTGTAAGGCTTAAACTATGGAAGAAAAAAATTAAACAATAATGGATAAGGGAGTGGGTAAAGAGACTGGTGAGTCTTCACTGATCTGAATAACAAACAGTATAGATATTGCTTGTAGATATAAACTGAGGAGAAACATAAGCTGGTGAGTAATATGTATGTTGTCTAAAATCAGTTAAATGCACAGCAATGTTGTATTCTTCCTGTTATGATATTTAAAGTCAAAGTTTCAGAACATTAGATTTCATTCTTCTTACAAATTGATTTTCCACTGAGGTATTTCTGCTGATTTAAACTGCTGTTCCTCATATTTACCAGTATAAATTGAGGAGGAAATTGCCCTATTTCCCTTATAGGCAAAAGTTGTCAACTGTGTTCCAAGTGAATCACAAATCAGTTAGTCTGTGTAAAATCACCTCTTCTATGCAAATAACTGAGAACAACTATTATTTATCACATAAAGTAGGTGAAACATAGGCTCAGATACCTTTGAAAATCACTGTGTAAGGGCCACGTCTGTCTGTAGTTTGCATATTGAATTTCCATTGCATTTCTCCTTTCGCGCCCCAAGATCAAAAGAAGCATATGGCCTTTTATGTGTTCAGCTAAGGAAAGAAGTTGATACCTCATGTCATATCAGCTGTTAGGAAGCACACTGTGCTCTCCCCCTTACATTTGAAGTGAAAATGGCAATTTGAGACAATTTCACAGAGACAGTAAAAGGAGCAAGGGGATGGAAAGTGCAGAAGTGCTCATCTAAGGAATGAGTGACTCTGACTGACACAAATGAAAGCAAAAAACTCTGAAAAATGCTTATTGTTTTGCAATAGACTATTTCTAAAATAATTATATTGGTTTTAACAGAAGAGAAATTTATCTTTAGAGAGTCTCCAAAAGCAGTGAATATAACCCTCCCAAAAAACCCACACCATGAGAAAATCAGACTGACTGGCATCACAGTGCTCCTGTGAAGTGATTTGGAAACTAATTTTATGCTTGACTGCTCAGTCCTTAGAGCAAAATACCTGCAGAAAAGAAAAAGACAAGGAAAGCTTTAGTACATTACTCATGAAGCAGGGTGTTTCCCTCCTGTAGACAAGGCCAAATTCAGCTCATCAAATTCATCTTCCACTCCCCTTGCCAGCAATGGCACACAAGCTAAGGAAGTACAGGTCGGCTTATGGGGTTTTTGTGATTGTTAGAATTTGATCAGAACATGTATTACTCCATACACAGCACAGCTGGTGATATTAGCTTTTATAAATACATATTTTAATATCTTTTCCTTACCATAAACAATTCATCTGCTTCCCTTTACCTGCTGGATTCAGAGGTGTGTTCCTACAATCTGTGGTTCTTCATGCCATAAAAGTGACTCCATGTCAGCCTCAGCCAATGGAGGGAAGTTTCTCAATATTCTTGCTCTAATGCTGGTTATCAAGGGTTGATGAAGCTAGTCCTGTCTAGTCAGTAGTTACCACCTAGTAGATATTAAGTGCAGATGATCCACAATAATATGAGAAACTATTGTTTTTGCACAGGACAAGCTTGAAAATGTCCAATATCTCTAGCTGCATCCTACAAGAAGATGCATACTTACGAGTATGCATCCATACCTACAATGAATTAATCTAGAATTAGTTTATTAGCATTTTTTGGAATCAGGTTTCATTTGCAGGCAGTTTTAAAGATACTGTTAAATTACCAAAAGCTCCTTAATGAGTGATAACTGATTTTCATAGTTTCTTTGAAGTAAATTACATGTTTAAGTAATGAATTACCAAAATTTCTAACTATTCTTACTGATGTATTTGTAACAATGAAGAATACACTCCATAATATACTGAGTAGTACATACCAACCATTTATAAGTAGAATGGCTTCATTACACTTGCATTTTTTACTGTGCATTTTAGGGATTTGGAAGGGTTGCATTTGAGGAGGTTTTTAATACGTGAAAAATCCCAGATGTGAAAGCTGGAACACAGAAAGCTACAGAACAGGCTTCACCTTCTACTCCATCGCTGCCTCAGTCACTTGCATTGGTGCCCACCCAGAGTGACCTGTTTTCTTCATGAGGGGGGGTAATTTCTATTCCTCCTCTGTTTGCATCTTTTCTAGATTAAAACAATTTATTCCCATTAGTCTAATTTAACACATCAACTTGCATTTCACAAACTCATGCTTGACTTTGGTGAGCAATCTTCTTGACTGCATGGTTATTGGTTGATGACAAAAGAATGCTATTGGCATTGTTTTTCTGGTAATCAGGGTACAATCACATTCTGCTGACATCTCAAGTCTGTTGCAAGTCGACATCAGATGCTTCAGGAAACCTTATGCTTCAGAGGGTAAGGTTTTGTTCTTCTGTAGTGTAGAACAGGCTTTCCACCATGGTGACGAATCTTCAGAGGATTCTGACAGAGGAGTAGCTTCAGCTATGATGCACTTTACCTTTGCTTTTTCATATCATCACAGGCTGTAGGTAGTCTGATATCACTGGCAATATAGTGATGGGAAACTCTAACAAGAATGCTATCATCACAATTGTAATTGCTTTATGCATATCCATATATGTATACCTATCATGTACTTTTTTTGTAGTACTTATCCCTACTCAAGCTAATATATGTATATGTATATCCACGCATGGCTAGAGGAATAGAAAGCAAGTAGCATGCAAGAACAGCACCATATTATATTCAAAAAATTCAGTTGAGAAGAGGAGGATAAAAGAATAGTAACTAGAGTCAAACACACTGTTTAGAGGTAGAAATTTGTCACAAATGTCGGTCCCCAAAAGTAAACTATCTCTTTAATACAGATGAAAAACAATGGAACATACTAGTGCTTGATGGATTCTAGTAGTGGTTTGGAGTCTTGCTGGCCTTATCAGCAATCTCATCAAATTGGAGGAGAAAAAGTAGGTAGAAAAAGGTATTTTCACAAAAATTTACAAGGAGTAAGATGGTCATGGCAAAGGTATTCCTGGGCACTGCATAGTTTAACAGGGTTCACAAGCCTTTGTCCAAATGACCTCTAAAATCAAAACTCAGGAGATAAAGCACGTCAAGACTAATATGTATTGGCAAGGCAGAAAAGGGAGGTTTTGCTCAACCTGTTTGCATTCAGCCTTCAGCTTGGTGTTTTGAATTTTTCACTGTGGTGTTATCTTGTCATTGAATTGTAACCCTGAGAAGTGCATTCTTCTATCTACTATCAAAACATTGTCAAGTTTAAAAATTGGTGGAGGAAGGGAAAGATTGTTCCTTTCTCAGTTCTTTATTCTGCAGTATTGGACAGAATATATCTGTAGCTTTATCTCCAGGACAAGCTTTGCTCTTATTTTAGAAAGGTCATTTTTGCCTTAGAAGCAGATCTGTTTACCATTATGTCCACCCTGAAGGGATACCTCAGACTAATGTGAAATTCTCTCAATATACAAGGGTCAGCAGTAAAGTAGTAAAGTTTATAAGGTTGTCATGATGAAACAAGAATCAAATCATACTTCTAGTTCTTGAGATTTACAGTCAGCATTTTTAGTGATCATTTGCTAAACACAGAATGAATTTTAAAAATTAATAAGAGTCATATCAGATAGAAGTAAATGGGTTAGAATGAAGAAGATGGAAAATGTGATAGAATATGACAGAAAATTTCATGACTTATTCTGCTAGAGAGCTTGCTAAGTTTGCCTGTCTGAATTCTAACCTGTGCTTGATAGGTTTATTTGGTGCCAGAATAAGCTCATGAAGGTTTCTGCACCATCTTTCTTTTGAGATGCTTTAAACATAAAATGAGCATAGTATTATAAATGTGCTACAGGGATCAAGAATACAGGGTCAGGATTAGACAGCACAATTAGTCCTTTCTGCTTCCAGTTCTTTGTGATAAAGAAATTAGAATCTGGTGAAGATTAACCCTAGCTCATCCTTTTTCCTTACTAGTTAATGAGTTCAAAGGAAATGCAAAACCTAAATTCGACAACTACTCTAAAGGTATCTGCCAAAACACAGGAGTTGAATTTTCCTTCAATCTACTAACTTATTTTCCAAGTAACTTGCTAACGTAGCTGATGATGAGAATATCTAGGATGAAGAAAAAAAAAACACACATATTATCACAGCACTAAAATGTTTATTTTTTCTTATCCCAATGTAAATATAAAGTAAAAATAATTAAGACTTGCCTTTTCTGAGAATAGCAGCTGAAAACTATAGGATATGGATACTTTTTCTAAAGCAAGTGGTACATCCTCCTGTAGTGGTATAAATCTGAGATTCATCATATGTAAACAAAGATATAAAGACAAGATATGGGTTGTTTGGGTTTCGGTTGTTTTTTTTTTTTTCAATAAAATGCATTATCATAGAATCATAGAAGAGTTAGGGCTGGAAAGGACCTTAAAGATCATCTAGTTCCAACCCCTCTGCCATGAGCAGGGACATCCCACTAGATCATATTACCCACGGCCCCATCCAACCTGGCCTTAAACACCTCCAGGGATGGGGCAGCCACAACTCCCCTTGGCAACCTTTTCCAGGGTCTCATCACTCTCATGGTGGAGAAATTCTTCCTAATGTCTAGTCTAAATCTGCCCTTCTCCAGCTTATATCCATTCCCCCTTATCCTGTCACCACAGGCTTTTATGAATAGTCCCTCTCCAGCTTTCCTGTAGGCTCCTTTCAGGTACTAGAAGGTTGCTATAAGATCTCCTTGGAGCCTTCTCTTCTCCAGGCTGAACAACCCCAACTCTCTCAGCCTGTCCTCATAGGGAAGGTGCTCCAGCCCTCCTCTGGACCCATTCCAACAGCAATTATAAGCTGATGCTGGGATTATTCATGGGCAACTTCACTTTCATCAGAAAATAATAATTCCATAAAGTACTATAGACCTTTTAATGAGTGTGTTATTAATAGCTCTTCCCCAATACCAATGACCATCTGTGAATGCCTCACCATCTGTGATTGCTGTTTCAGTTTGGGAGGTGGAAATAACAGTGGTATTGTACTGAATTTACAATATAAATTATTAGACAACTAGACCTACTGTAGATCATTAATTTGTCTTTGATTATAAGTATGCATTGAGCAAGAGAAAATTAATTTCTTTGATTTGTTGGCACAACATGAGGTTGGGAAATGGCCATGGGAAGCTGAAAACAAAATTAAGTTGCATTTATTGAAAACTGAAACATTCAAAAGATGATGGAATTTAGATGAGGACGATGAAAAGAGCTTAAAAGGCAGTTGAAAAGGTAGTAAATATTTATTTAAAGATCCATGACAAATGATGTGTTGATTATTGTGTTTTGTTAAGGTTAGGTAGCAGGGGAGCAGCAAAAGAGAGTTGTCAATACTTTTTAAAAACTTTTAAGAATTGTTGATGAAATTCAAATAAATGTTTATTAAAATTAATCTTTTTCACTTCTTATCTGAGTGAAGTAGCATTTATTTCTGAAGAAATTCCATTTTTAATTAATAACAGTTAATGCTTGCTAAAGTGCTGTGTTTTCCTGCAGAGGCAGAAGAGTCAAGTTGTTTAATAGTCTTTTTACTTCCTTTATCGAACTGTGCTAAAGAGTTTCCCTATTTTACTGTTAACACAGCTGCATTCTGTAATGGTTGAGGTGATTATTTTTGGTATACATATACAGATCAATCCCTTTTCCATTACTCAGGCAAAATTTGTAAGGAGCTATTGAGAAGATAGGATACAATTTCAATATAATGCAAATCCCTCTTCTTAATGTATCTGTGGGAGCCTTAAGTTTATATCAAAACTAAAAAGAACTTTTCAAAAACTCTAGTAATTTAGGGTGCAATTTATATTGCATCTAACCAGTAGCATTGCCTGCTTTCCTAGTGAATGAAGAGAGGCACCTTCAAAAAAAATGGCTCATCAGCCTAAGGTAGATACTTCTAAATCAGGATAAATCACCCTTCTGCTGTTAACTGTAGAGAAGTTTGGACATCTGAACTGAAGTCCTTTATTGTTATACTGCTTACATTTTTTCTTAGTTTAAAGCTGTAACTTTTGGAATGAGAACAAATTTAATTTAAGAAAGGCTTCAATAAACTGAAGAAAGTGCATTCCACTTTTGTAAAGCACAAGAATCTTACCTGTAAATGCACACAGTGTCTGGGTCAGAGGCTTCTATTTGATTTTACAGACTATACACATATTTATATATGAATATATAAATATTCATATATAAAATTATAATTGCACATATTTTTGTTCTAATAAATGTTATATAAAAGGAAGGTGTATAAGTCTATATATATTCCCCATCTGTACACACATGCAATGTATATGTTTATGTATAAGCGATACGGAAGTTTAAAAAAAAAACAAACAACCCTTTTAGACTGAAGTGAATTCAATTTCAAGAATATAAAGTAGGTTTTTCAGTCTTTAGCTAAAGAAAGCCGTAATGTCACCCTTATTTTGCATTAGATTGCTTATCTCCCGACCTTTAGCAGATTGATGGCATTTTTTCATGCCATTTTCTGCTACTTATTCACAAACAGCACAAGCTTTCCCCTCCATTAGAGAAAATATGAAAAAATATAAACAAATTGAGAATTATTTGTGATCAAACCTCCAGAATAGTGATTCATTCTTGTTTCTTCTGTTGTAGACAAAAGGTTCTTCGAGCATAACTCCATCAGGCACCCAAAAGAAGGTGAAGAGGACTCTGCCCAACCCACCTCCTGAGGAAGCAACAGCAGGAAATCAGTCGCCATATAGTTCTGTGGGATCAGTTTCACGCAGAAGGATTTGTAGGACCACCACTATGGCCAGAGCCAAAATTCTTCAGGACATAGACAGGGAATTGGATCTGGTTGAACGTGAATCAGCCAAGCTTAGAAAGAAGCAAGCAGAGCTAGATGAGGAGGAAAAAGAAATAGATGCCAAGCTGAGGTATTTGGAAATGGGGATTAATAGGAGGAAAGAAGCCTTACTAAAAGAAAGAGAAAAGAGAGAGCGTGCCTACCTCCAAGGAGTAGCAGAAGAACGTGACTATATGTCAGACAGTGAAGTTAATAATACCAGGTCAACCAGAATAGAAACTCAACACGGCTTGGAAAGACCACGTACTGCACCCCAGACAGAATTTAACCAGTTTATGCCACCACAAACACAGCCAGAAACACAGTTTGCCCCTGCTACGAGCCCATATGCTCAGTATCAGTATTCATCTCCTGCCCTGCCAACTCAAGCACCAACTCAGTTCACACAGCAATCACATTACCAACAACAGCAGCCTTTGTATCACCAGCAGGTTTCACCCTATCAGACCCAGACAGCTTTCCAAACAGGAGCTACTATGTCCTTTACTCCACAGGCTCAACCTCCACCATCTCAACAGCCCTCATATCAACTCCCATCACAGATGATGGTTATACAGCCAAAGCCAAGACAAACCTCATTATATTTGGAGCCCAAGATAACTACAAACTATGACGTAATTCGCAATCAGCCTCTCATGATAGCACCAGTTTCAACCGACAATAATTATGCAGTTTCTCAGCTGGGCAGTAAATACTCTACCTTGGACTTAAGGATAGGACTAGATGAGAGAAACAGCATAGCAAGCAGCCCTATATCAAGCATATCTGCAGATTCATTCTATGCAGATATAGACCACCAACATACACCCAGAAATTATGTGCTGATTGATGATATAGGGGAACTTACTAAAGGAACAGGAGCACTTGCTTCCAGTTTTAGCCTCCATGAGAAAGACTTGACTAAAACGGATCGACTGCTTCGCACAACTGAGGCCAGGAGATCACAGGAAGTGTCAGACTTCCTAGCACCACTGCAGACTTCTTCTAGGTTACATTCCTATGTTAAAGCTGATGAAGATCCAATGGAGGACCCTTATGAGCTCAAACTTCTGAAACACCAGATTAAACAAGAGTTCCGTAGAGGTGCAGAAAGTCTTGATCACCTGGCTGGCCTGTCACAGTATTACCACATGGAGGGTAGCTACAGGCATTTTCCAAAATCTGAGAAATATAGCATAGGCAGACTTACTCTTGAAAAACAGGCTGCTAAGCAGCTTCCAGCAGCCCTCCTCTACCAGAAGCAGTCAAAACACAAGAAAGCATTGATAGACCCCAAATTAACAAAGTTTTCACCTATCCAAGAAAGCAGAGACCTTGAGCCTGACTATTCAAGCTATATGACTTCTAGCACTTCAACCCTTGGGGGAATTACTACCAGGGCAAGGCTTCTTCAGGATGATATTACTTTTGGCCTTAGAAAAAACATCACTGACCAACAGAAATACATGGGGCCATCACTGACTTCATCCATTGGAGCAGGTCTGGGGACTGCACTAGGTCCAACAATGAGATCCACATTACAAGATGAAGCAGACAAGTCTTATAGCAGTGGTAGTAGGTCTAGGCCCTCATCTAGACCCTCCTCCGTTTATGGGCTTGATTTGTCATTGAAAAGGGATTCTTCCAGTTCTTCGTTAAGACTGAAAGCCCAAGAAGCTGAACCCTTAGATGTTTCTTACAGCCATGCAGCACCTTCTGGAAGAACTAAACCCACCAGTCTACCCATTAGCCAAAGTAGGGGAAGAATCCCGATAGTAGCACAGAACTCAGAGGAAGAGAGCCCACTAAGTCCTGTTGGACAGCCAATGGGAATGGCAAGAGCAGCAGCTGGACCATTGCCACCAATATCTGCAGATACCAGGGACCAGTTTGGATCGAGCCATTCGTTACCTGAGGTGCAGCAACATATGAGGGAGGAGTCACGGACTCGAGGCTATGATCGAGATATAGCCTTCATCATGGATGACTTCCAGCATGCCATGTCAGACAGTGAAGGTAAATTAGGCCTCAGACTGGTATCTTACTATCACAATACAAATCCTCATTTCTATGCATGTGTCTAATTTTTGTTATACTTCAAAGACTGGTTATTTTTTCTGTTCTTTGGTGCATCTTCTATGTATTTACATTTTGGGGGTTTGATTCATTTTGTTTTATTTGATATTTTTTTATTTCACCCTAATTGCAGTTTCTGGATGGTGTTAAGCTACTCTAGCATGCTTGCTATATTGTTTTGAATTGCTTTGCTTTTGGTTTGCTTGTGCATTTTCCTTTTCACTTGTTGATGTCTATTTTTTGATGATACTGTGTGGAATATTCCATGTAAAATACAAATCCTATCATCAGTCTTTATGTGGAACCTTCTCCAGTGACTGTGAATCATTGAACTTATTTGCAATGTTTTTTGTTGGGATTTGGAAATAATCTCCCAAATCTCTAAAAGACTCCAGTACTTTTATTTGCATGAAATTTCATGATAGAGTTCAAAAACTGATAATTCCATCTCCTGATGCACCACTTTAGATTTGTGTTTATATAGAAATAGTATGTTCGTTAAGTACATATTGTATGTTAGAACCATATAGAGCTTAACGTGATAGCAAAATAATGTTCTACATATGGTTTGTTGAAAGCATCCTGTCCTGTGGACTTCTGTGCATTCAGAATTGTGATGATGTAAGATAATCTGTCATTTGGAAGGTGCAAGTCAATCTCATCCTTCAATAAACTTGCATAAACTATTTTCCTTCTATTGATGGATTATGCAGCATAGCTGGTTTTATATACACCCCATAAAATATGTCTGCCAAATAAGCACTAGTTCTTATTTCACTTAGGTTCATGAAAGGAACCTTTCTGTTGTATTATAAATGATGCAATTAAAAATGTTTCTCCTGAATAAATACAGCAGAATGTTAAAGGTGGTGTTGAGTACTAAATAATTGCAAATTATGTATCAGTTTTATTTAAGTCAGCTCAGACAATATATTCTCAATTGTTTAAGAAATCATAAAGACAGTTTGAAAGAAAGTGAAATTAATATGTTCAAAATTGTATGGACTTCCTTAACTTTTTCTTATGTGTATTTACTGCACAATAAAAGAGACTTTGCATGCGCTATATTGTCTGTAAATGGCAATGATTGTCTCAAAAGACACATTTGCATGATTATGAAGTATTATGGTTTAATTTTCAGGTTTATATTAACCTCAGTGCTCATTACTGCATTATTACTTTTTTACATATACTGAATCTTTCATAAGCATTAGGAATTTGAATCTGTTTTGCTTTCCTGATACTACAATGAATCGAAAGGGTTTGTTCTGAAAGATGCTTTTCATATTTCTTAGATATTTACAACCCTCCCATGAAGTCTGTGTTTCAGGAGAGGTTTATAATCATCAGCTTTTTTGATTTTTATCAACAATTTAAGTGTTTTCATTGTTCTTAAATTCTTAGCACGCAGAGTCCTATAATTAAATCTGAAGGCATACATGTTACCTTTTAGGTTGAATATTGTTTGTTTTTAAATTAGTCTCTGATTAGTTACGTTCTTTCATAAGTATTCTGGCTCAATTCACATCTTCCTTACTAGACTGATATGTCCCTGAATACCAGGACTTTCCCTTTCAGCAATACATTTCTGATTTCTATCAAGCTCTTTTTTCTTCACAAATAGCTTATTTTCCACCATTTTATGTAAAGTCTTGGGGAATCAAAACACTTTCTGGCATTATTTTCAAATATGCTTTCTAACAGCAAGTAATTTTAATTGAAAATAATTAATATAATTTGGATGTAAGATAAAAAATGTTCCAAAGAAGCAACCACAGTTCTTCAGAACGATGGCAGCTTTTCTGGCATGTTGCATCCAGCCTTTTATAACAGTTTGCTTTGCTTATTCTTTACTTTTTTTCTAAACAGTGGCTACATACTTTTGATGAGATTTCGTTAAAAGAAATCAATTACTGTCTTAGGAAAGCTCTTGTACTCAAGCTTAAATTTTCATCTTTAGAGACTTAAAAATGAATATAAGTCAAGGTTTTAAGTTTAAGTTGTTTTTATTCAATTCAAATTTAGAGATGGACTTGACTTTCTGTTCCTTTTTTATAAGTCACATTCTAAAACAAATACCAGAAGAGGATACAAATGAGATTTTGAAGCCAAACCTTCAGTTTTTCACTAAGTAAACCTATATAGTAAAACAAATTTTAAAACATTGCTTTAGTACATGAATAGTACCTACACTACGATTCCAAAATTCAAACAGGTTTAAAAAAATGGCTTTAATGTTAAAAGAGCACAACATCCAGGGGTTCCCACTGAAAATGAATGATGTTTTTAGCTTTCGAGATACCTGAATTTTTCCAGGGTTCCAAGTACCATGAAAGCTCTGAGCCATCAAACAGTTCTTTATTTACTCCACAGCTGCCACAGTTTCCACAAACTATTAGGTATGTTAAAGATAGTAATATTCAAGGATGCTGAAGCTAGTACTCAACTTTATAAATGTAAGTAATCCCTACTGGTCAGCTGAGAGGATATAAAATGTGCCTTTTCTCTCCTGAAGGTTTTGGATTTTTTTTTTTCCTTTTATATGCTAATTTATTAATTTTACCATACAGTTTAGAATTTTAGACTTCAGATATGAAGACATCAAGACACCAACACAGCTGACCCTTTGAAATTTATCATCTATGGGATTTATAGTGATCACTATTAATTCTCTGGTCAAGTGTCTCAGACTCCACAGCCTGGAGTTAAATCTCACCTTATTAAATTGTGTGTGATTAATGGCATGGGAACTTATTGACTCCAGAAGGAGTTTTTTACAGGTGGAACCATCTGGCTGCGTATTATTAGTGTTAGCAAAAAGGATGTATCCCCTAAGACTCTCAATGTTTCATCTTGGCTGCTCTCAGGTTTCCAGCTGAAACAAATCCCAACTAATCAAGCCAACAACAATTGTGTGTGTATGTATATCTGAGTGTGGCGTGTGTGTGTCTATATACACATACATACATACATACATACATACATACATAACATTTTAAATTTCATAAAAAATACACACATTTATTATCATGATAAAAAAGTAGTCTGGTCTGACCTGCAGTATGGGTTTCTACGTATGTGCTAGTTTTCTAAAAGAAGAAATCCAGCAAAAGTTATTTCAATTGAGACAGGAGGAGATTAAAGAAAAATAAATTCTTTTTTCTGTTTAGATAATGGCATAGATCACGATAGTCAGCCTCTGGGGTCAGAAAAATGCATTCAGTTCTCCCTGTAAGCTTCTGTAAGAAGTCATGTCAGGATGAGTTATGCATCAGCCAGCTACATGTAGGCATAGGTCAATTGGCATAAAGGATTTGCATATTACATCATAATGACTTACTGAGAGCAATCAGTCAATAACTAATCACTAGCCAGGCAATCATACTTCAGTAATAATATTTATGATTAATTCATACATGCTGATCTAAATAATATTTTTAAACCATTTCATGTTAGATTAATTTTGCGCATAGTTAAGGAAGAGACTGCATAATATATGAACCAAGATTAAGAATCATTCAAAATCCTAATATGATATAAGATGCTGGTTTTACCACATACAAAACAATATTTTTCTGTAATCATATGTATATATTGCCCCTATTTTGGAGAAATCTAATAAAATATTAATGAAATACCACACTTTTTTTTTTCTCCCATTAAATTTTCTTCCAATTATTTGTTGAATCAACTAGATTCTGTTTACTTTAAAAACTAAATAGATAAGCACAGTATCATTTTACATCTTAAATTCTCTTCTGTGTCATGGAAGAGTTGCATTCGTTCTTGTTACTATAGCAACAACTGACCTTATTTAAGGTTTGCATTTCCTGGTGGTTTTGCGGAAACAAATTTTATCTTTCTTTGAATTCCGAATTTGTCTTGCTTATTAAATCACAAAACTCAAATTTCCCTTACATTCTAGTTAGCTGCTTATTGTTTGGGTTTACTCTGATGGGCAACACAAATGAAAGTCTTTATGTTGTAGAGTGGGAGTATTATTCAGCACATTAAAGCTGATTCTAATCCCAGTGGAGCAAAACTTATGTCAGTTGAGCCAATGGTCAGTAGGCATAAATATATGTATTTTCTGAACTACTTTCAATGAAGCAAAGTTATTTGATCCCCAAAGGGCATCTAACACAATGGATTTTATACAGGTTTATAACTTTTGCAAATATAATAACATTAGTCTTGTAGGACTATTGCAGAAAGGACATTCTAGCTAACTTCAACACATGAAGGTTCAGGCTGCAAAACTGGGGGATGAAATTCAAAGTGAGAACACTTGCAATTTTTCTGGTAAATTTTTGTAAATCTATTACAAAGCATATAGATTACTTTAGCTTTTCTTTTATTTGGAATGATACTGATTTCCTAAAAGAGTCTCAGTTTTCTTGTAAATAGTTCTGAATTATTTCCAAAATATTTTGAACAATATTCCATTTAGAAGTTTGAGAATTAGTGAAGATTGGGGCTTGAAGATTGATTTTTGGGGGGTTTCATTTGGTTTGGTTGTTTTTTGTTTTGTTTTGTTTTCTTTCTAGCCTACTGCAACTTAATTTGACTAATTTCTTTTTTATCAAACATTTTAGAAAAGTAAGAATTCTGCAGTGTATTTCTGATCTGCCAGAAGGAAGTAAATGCCTATAGTTTTCAGCAGTGGGTTTCTTCTGTTATTTAATATCCATTAGTTTTACATAAACAGAATCTTCTCACTTTATCACTTATGGCTAAATTATGCCCGAGTTCAATGTCTCAAGTCTCACCTGTAACTTTGCTTTAGCTGCATGGCCAATTAGTAACCACTATGCATGTCTGCTATGCACAATGCACATTACTGCCCTTTGCCCAGCACTGGATCAGAACATTTGACCTGTCCTTGGTTTTCAAAGCCTATCATCTCCGTCGTGAAGAAACAGATTGGTTTGACAAGCCCAGAGAGTCTCGTTTGGAGAATGGACACGGCCTCGACAGAAGGCTGCCAGAGAAGCTGTCGCACTCTCGACCGCCAAGCCAACACCAAGATCAAGTAAGCTGTCAAGTAAGCTGTGCCTGTAATTTTATAAATGTTTGAAAATTTAACCATACTCTCCAATGGTGTAGGGACTGCAGTATTAATCCAATTCCAGCTACATTCAGCTGAAGTGCTGTTGAACATGTATTTGTCATCAGTACTTGATGATGGAATTAGAGTAACATTTGTCTACAATTCAGTATTGATTTTGCAGGTTGTCTCTTGATATCTGAAAGTAGTTAATCTACTAGCCAGCACTACTTATATACTCCTATTTATTTAAAAAAGGAAAAAAAGGAAACAGATAGTCCCTTTTAACCCTATCAGATTTATCCCATCCAAATTCAAGGATGAAAAAGTAATTTAAGGAGTTGCTTTATCCTGTTGACACTTGTCCCCACTTTTAGTTGGTCACTACAATCCCAAGATTCTGTGATCAGTACTGAATAAATCAGCAAGACTTTATCAATCTAATAATTAGAATATAATTATAGCAAGAAAGAAAAATACCACATTCTGCTTTTCAAGCTTGCCAGCCTTGAAATGTAGTTCACCTTAGTATGTCATCACGTATCCTCTTTATATTAATGAAATTTATATATTTCAAATCTTTAAGGTCCTCACTTGTTTCAGTTATCATTTTTTTCTGATTTATTGATATTATATTCTGTTTTCCTTGAGAGACAATGGATGCAAAAGAAGGTATTGCATGGCCCCTTTATGTTACTTAAGAATTTATATTGCTCACATTAATTCCTAAGAAAACATACAAAAAGGGATGTCCTACTGTCATGCAGCCTTCAAAACTTTTAGCATTTTTGCTGGCATTTGACAATTTGACATTTATGAAGTAAAGATGTAGGTTTTATGAAGTAAACATTCAAATGTCTTACAATATAAGCTGTCATTTATTTTTATTTTTCCCTCTTTCCCATCTCTAGTTCAGCATAGGTGTATCTGACCACTACAGCATCATGAGTTAAACTAAAAATTTACCTCGGAAATTAGTTTTGTCCAAAAGGGTTGTTGCTGATATAATGAGATCTATGATATGGAGGTGGTCAGTAAGATGTATTTAGTTCTTGTAATGACAGAAGTTTTTTTTCCTGGGAAACAGTTCCAAGGCAAGTTACTGGTCAGAAAAGTCCAATCTTTGCTTTTTTCTTCCTAATTGACCTCATTATCTTATAAAATTTCCTTACATGAGGCTTTCATAGATTTTCATTATCAGACAAAACTCTCACTGTATTAGGCCCAGCTGAAATACTTTGATCAAAATTTTTCAGGAGGAAGATTGAGGGGCCTGAGAAGTTCTTATTTTCCTGGATTGTTTCCAGAAGCAATCTTTTTTTTTTTTTTTCTCCCTGAAGCTGTTGTGATATCCCCATTTTCATAAGGAAATAAAGCTATCACATTTAAATCTTGCCAAAGGCATTTTTAAGGTTTTGTAAACTTTGGAAAATTTAAAAGTGGACCTATTCTAAACAATCCTTTGCAGAAGAAAACTGATGCAGGAGGAGAAGCTTTAAAATATTTCCATCTTCATCTCTTTCCTCCCAGGTTAGCTACTTTCACCCACTGGTATAAAATAGTATCGATATGTCTGCACAAGGGAGAAATGCCAGTTGTCGCCAACTCTACATCACCAAACTTCTCAAAATGTTGCTCAGATATTATGTATTTTAAATATCTTCTGTGAACATTTGTTTGAGATAACCATTAAAAAATACATATTTTCAGACACATCCAGAAATGAAATTACTTTAAGACAAGATAAAAAGGGTCAGTGCCATTTAAAATAGTTCCATTAGTTCCACATTGAATTCTGAAAGGAAAACACTTAGCAACAGAAGCAAGTAAATCGATATTAACATCTCTGTTTTCTAGTATTCATTTTATATTTCAAGGCTATCAAGAAAAATACGCCCGTTTCAGCCAAGTGAGTGTGCTGAGGCAAAGTAAACACTCCCTACAGGCTTTTTAAGAAATGTCTCTTCTGTAAACAAAAAATTATGGAGTTTATTGTCCCATGTTGTCTGTCTCCTATATCCACAACTCAGTTCTGAGCAGAGAGATGTAGTGCCAAAAATGGCATATAGGTCTTCATCCTGACCATCTGAATAGGTCCACCTTCACTCAGAGCTTTCTTTCCTGCAGAGACTTTTCTGAAATCAGTTTCTTTTTTAGCACAGTAATTAAGCCATTGCACCTCCTTTAATATCCCATACTGAACACAATTCAGCCACAAAAGGCAACATTTGCTTGAGTACCACTAAAAATATGCTTGTAATGTATCAGTCAGTGTTTCCAAATACACGTTTCGGCTGCAAATTTGCCATTTATACTTTCTCCTTTGTAAAAAAAATGTATTTTACTGACCACTATAATATTTACATTCCAGAAGATTTTGTTTCATGTGTGAAACATCAATTAACTTTATAATGAAATCAGGACTGCTTGAATATATCCCACAGAGCTTGTATAATTAAAGGTAATAAATGAAGTACAACTCTCTGCTTTTGCAGCAAGAATGCAATGGAGTGACAACCCTGACCTTCCATGTTTCCATTGATTTCTTGTAAACTAGAGGATTAGGCTCACATACTATATTAATATTAAAATATATTTGTTTCTATAGCAACTCCTATGGCACTACATAGTATTCTTAAATCACGTTAAACTGCAGTGCATTTTTGTATTTAGTAGCTGTTTCCCGATACAGTGATTCTAAACTGATTGCCTAAGGAGGGTAAACATAAGTTAAACCTAATCAATACACAACCTGTTATAGATTCTTACTGATCCCTATTGACCTCAACAGTTTGCTTAGTCACTGCCAGTTGACCAGCAACTTCTTTAAATCTCCAGACACCAAAGTTCTTTTTGTGATTATTTTCTGTAAAAATTATTTGTAAATCACAGAGTCACAGAATGGTCAGGGTTGGAATTAACCCCTGGAGATCATCTAGTTCAACCTTCCTGCTAAAGCAGGTTCACCTACAGCAGGGTGCACAGGAACATGTTCAGTTGGGGTTTGAATATATCCAGAGAAGTACATTACACAGCCTCTGTCACCTTCAGAGTAAAGAAGTTTTTCCTCATCCTGAGATGGAACTTCTTGTGTTCCCATTTGTACTTATTGCCCCTTGTCCTGTTGCTGGACACCGTTGAGCAGAGACTGGCCCCATCCAATTGACATCCCCATCCCCTTTAGATTTTTATAAGCATTTTTAAGTTTCTCTTCAGTATGTGTTTTGCAAGATACCTCTGTTATCAGGCAACTATCAGTAGAGAGAATATTCCACTATTAGGATTTCTAGACAACTTGATATTTTTGCTCTGCAGAGAGGAAATATAGTGGTTCAAAGCAGCAGGATTACCTTAGCTATGAAAATTCCTGGTGCTGGCTTTCACATAGCTTGTGCGCTTATGCAGGTAGCTGTGATATTTGGAAATTAGATTAGGTGCTTTCTAACCTGTCAACTTCAGCATCCACTATCCTGTTCCTGGATACCTAACTCAGGTAACATTTCCCTTGAAGACTGTGTTTCCTAAAGGACTACAGCCTGATGTAGATGCTGAGATTCACCCAACCAGGCCCTGTCTAAAATATTGGTGGAAGATGAAGTGCAGCACTATTTAAAACAAGAAATTACTGTGGCTTTGAGGACCTGATAAAAAGATCAGTTAATAGGTTATATCTGTTGCCATGGACTTTGCCTGGAATACTAAAATACACTAGATGCATTTTATTTCTTAAACTTAAATACAGCATTAAAGAAATTTATTCTACCTAACTGTCCTCTTTATCTTATAAAATTCCCTTACATGAGGCTTTAATAGATTTTCTTTACCAGACAAAGCATGTAAAGACAACAAAGATAAAATAAAGTGTGCATCTCAACTGATTTTCTGTAACAATGTTGTAAGTACTCAGCACATTTATTTGCCTGGGGGGGCAATCTTTTAGCTGACTAATAACATGAAACAAGTGATCAGAACTTAAATTCCTGGAGGAAATACTTTATCATCCAGTTTTCATTGAACTCACTGAGATGCAACCCTCGGGCTCTCTGCATATTTTGTAGAAAAAAATGTGACTTGAGACCCATGTCAGCTCAAAGAGAACAGTAGGAGGGAAGACTGGAGAGTCAAAATGTGTCTGTAATCAGAAGAGGATGGCATTGCCAGTGCTGAACTGCAAGAATTATTGCCTAAGTGTATTGAATGCTTCCAGAAAGGCAAGGAAAGGATCTTCATGGGAAGGACATCAAGGCCTTGAACATCTTGAGGGATAGTGTGAGAAATATAATCCGTGTTTTTGTTCACTGATTAAAGTTTGTTTCAGTTTTAAGTCTCTAAGTATTTAGGTATAGCAATCCGCTGACACAGCTGTTTACTGAAGAACCAAGACACGCAGTCTATTACAATAGGACATCTGTGACTTCTCTTGGCAACCTAGTTCAGTGCCTCACCACCCTCGTAGTGAAAAATTTCTTCCTCTTCTCTATTCTAAATCTACCTTCTTTCAACTTAGAACTGTTACCCCTTATCCTATCACTACACTCCCTGATAAAGAGTCCCTTTCCATCTTTCCTGATGGCAGGAGTCACTGGGATTTGTAGCAAATATGTGGGATCAAGTCACATTTTGCCCTGTGATATAAATCTGTGCTTAGGGACTTAAAAGACCTCCATTCCTGAAGCCTTGCAGTGGAGTAATTGCCTCTTCTGTGTTGTAGTTCAGATTTGCACTGTTGCAGTGGGGCCCCTCTATATCTTCACTGGGGCAACTGGGGGAACATTCAGATCGAAGGGCCTCCTGGCATATATTCAGGCAAAGGGAAGTCAACTTTAGTTAGCAGATATGAACAATTAAAAATGTGAAATAATTTGTATTCTACCGGTTTCCAAATAAACTAGTAGATTTCAGGTAAACATAGGCATTAGTGATTAAAGTAAACTCATCAAAGATAGTCTAACTGCTCTTCTTTGAATTATTTACAGCAATAACTGATTTTTCCTATTTACTCTGCCACTTTCAGACACATACTGTTCTGGACGTAAAGGCCTAATAACATGTTCAATTTCAGTAGTTATGCCCATAAACAATGAAAAATAATATGCTGCTGTGGATACAAATAAATGCTTTTATTCATTCCTTTATGAATCAAAAAGATTCTGGAACTGAAAGTAATGAGGAAATAATAGCCTAAAGTAGGAGAAGGTCTATATTTTCTGATATATTTGTCAGCAATCATGTACAATATGGCATTGAATATTATTGGATTATTATTTATTAAAAAAAACCCACAGTCTTTCTAAAGAAAGATAAGACACAGCAATTAAAAAAATATGAATTGACATTTATGAGCTGCAATGTTCCTCAGTTAAATTGAATTGCTTCCACTAAAATGGACTCCAGCTAAGGATCTGTTCAAATTTGTTAAAATAATTCTCTTGAATTGCATTATTTTGTATTCTTTTTTATTTAATAAAAATAAGATCAGGTACATTCTTTCAGATTTTTTTTTATTTTCTCTAAGCTACATATGACAAATACATTACTTTTACTGTTAAATTAAACTTGTTGAATATCTGGTAATGCCATTAAAAGCAGCAATACCCCTATCCGTTTATAAGTGTGTAAGTCTCATAGTACTTTAAACACTTCTAGTAGTATTAGACCCTGTGTCCTTGCAAAATTCTGTGAAAAGTCCTGAAGTCTATTTGATCTCATGTTCTGATTTATTCTTGAGTACTTGTCAGCTACCAAATCCATGATGTCCTTTATGTCTGAGATAAATTATAGTCAATACACATATAGTGTGTTATAGAAACACTTCAGCCTTCTAGATGCAACATCATCCACTGAAGAAGAAACTAAATTATGACAAAATGACAAAAGATGTATAAGCTCCTCTGCTCACTGTGGGACTGAGCTAAGCAAGTCCCTTGACTTCTCTGTTTCTTGTCCCATCATTTATGTGTGCTCTCCATTAACAGCGTAAGTTCTCCAGGGCAGTAAGTGGGTTTGAAGTGCTCGCATCAGGGAGAACTTAATCCCTTTAAGTGTTATTTTACTATAAATAATAGTAATAAACTCTCAGTAGCAGGCTGCTGATATAAAGCAGCATATCTATGCTGATTAATATTGCCCCTTTGGCTCCTTGAATCCACCTCTCCTAGGTCCCATCCCATTGACATTCAGCTTGGAGCGGTCACAGGTGATCACACTCCCTTTGTGCCACCTGGGTGCAGTGCTCAGGCTCAGCATCAGTGTTGGAGAGGCAGAAAAATGATGGATTCTGCTTTGCTTCCAAAAGATCAAAACTACAGGCAAAGGCACTCTTTCTGCAAAGGCACTTTGATATGAACTCACGGTGATTGTCCTTGGCAAGCGAGTTAGTCCCTACTGCATGGCCTCTCCTGCATTCATATAGTGGGGCAGGTGGGATTGTCCCATCTGGAAACCTGGTTCTTTCTTGCATCATGTGGAGATGCATTTCGTTCAGCTTTGACATTTTCCAGTATCAGCAAAAGTCAAATGTTACAAATTTTCATATAATATGTAGCCCTAAAAGTTTTAGGCTGGATTTTTCAGCAAGCTTTTGAAATTTGATGACAAGCAGTATATTGGGATATGTGGTTTTGCTGAAACTAAAGCAGTAACTCATTTACACATTCAACCATCATTTCGTATGAACAGGATTTTAGAATAATTACAGGAATAATATTTAATGTAATTATTCACTTGAACATTGGCTGGACAAAGAATTAGTGTTAATAGAAGGCATAGAATTAGTGTTAATAGAAGGCATAGAAGACAGTAACTACCTTCTTGTCATTAGGAAACAAAAATTTAAACTAAAGCCATACTCAAAATTAATCTGGCTTTACGGAAACAAACATTATTCCCATGTAAAAGGATTTTGCTGCCCAAAGAATACCTTGAAACTTAAAGGAGTGTTTGAATTGTGAAGTTGTGATATTTCCTTGGATGAACTACGTTTGCTTGTTTATGTTTCAGCTGTCTAAAAATATTGATTCCATTCATGTTATTTTATTTTTTTATGACGTGCATATTTGTATTCCTCAGATAAATGGGAAGCCACTGCAGTACATTTTTCCTCATACAAGGTTGAAACTACTGAGAGACCCAAAGGATCACACAGTTTCAGGTAAAAAACAGCAACCTTCTATGAGACATGATAATCTGATTCATATGAATCATCCAAAGGGTTTGCAGTATTAAAAATAGCTTCTGTGTAATATGCAGCAGGAAATTCAGCGGTCATTTTAAATCTTTCTAGATGGTTCTAACAGAAAGCAACAGTGTGGAAAAAAGGTCACAACATCTGTTCAAGATACATAAGTTATACAGACATTAAACACAGAGGGAAAATCTGTTGTTATACATAACAGCAGCCTGTTTTACTGTTGTTTTTTAAATGGAGCTATATTCTCTATATGATAAGTTTTTATGAAGTAGGCTTGTGTAGGTGTTCAACATGTACAGAAACAAGAATTTTATTCTTTCTGTATTGGTACTGTCCTACAGAGGTGGGTAGCAGAACAATCAGATCTCATTTTTCTGAGCTATCTTTGCATCGAGATTTTATCACAGGACTTCAGATTTTTTCTCTCTTCCCTAGAACTAACCCAAATGTTCATGTAAGTCTGAGACTACTTGCAAAAGAGATGAAAGAGGTAAAGGTTATATTCTCTCACCTCCCAGACTGTGAGCAGGAGCACAGCGTGATGTTTTCATACATCAAATTGTAAAAGGCTGCCATTTACTGGATCTGGCACAGGTACTTACAAAGGTAATTACCAACTGCCAGCCCTTGTGTTCTCTCGAGCATTAAGCAGAAAGTGGTACAAACTTACTTGAATTGCTAAATATTGTTTTCACAGGGTTTCTGGCAGTAAAATCTTGTTCACTTCCACCCCCTGTATCCACCTCATATTTAGGGTGTTAAAAGGATGTTCTGTATATATTATAAGGTACTTTCTTGCTAGTCAGTGTAACACCCATGGATTATGTTGGGATGCATAAAGACACCTTCACCCACACAGAACAGGCTGAAAGAAGCCACCAATTCTGCTGCTGTGTCAGCCCCCACTGCCCCAGGCCCTTGCAGTCCATAGGAGCTCTTTGACATCCTAATGGAGAAATTTGCCCTGTGGGTGATGAGTAATTCTGTGATCCAAGCAGCTCTCTTGCTCAAGAATAAGTAGAATTACAACCACTCAACTTTAACTTGTGATTTAATGTTGCTGAAGGAATGCTCTCATATGTAAAGTTACTTACCCTCATGCAATGTAAAATGCCTATTCAAAATTTTCTACTAACTCTTGTGCTGGAAACCATATCAACATCCTGCGCACCAGGGTAAATGCTTTGTAAGCAACAACTGGAAAATCAAGGTGTAGTTATTGATTTCCCATTTACTAATACCCTGCACAGCTTGATATCACACAGGAACAAATATTCACTCAGGAAATTGCTAAGGCTTCATAGGCCACATTAGGATTGCTTGTTGCTGTACCTGTGCTCTATTGTACCTAAATTATGATTGGAGTAAGAAAGCTTAGCTATGTCTCTTAGCTGTGTCTCGTAGCTAAGAGCTGTGTCTCTCTCTCATCTGTGGTCATACTTTTGTGTTTAGTACAGATACACTCATGAAGACCTGCACAAATTCAATTCTATCTGATGCACATATAGATTTCCCTGAAAATATGAAAAGGTTGAAATGCAAATTGTACAGAAAAAAAGCTAAAGGTGGAATAGTGTACCAGTAGAGTATCTTGAGCCAGAAGAAATTGTTGTATTTTTTACATCTGTGAGGTAACCATAACTCCTTGATTTCATATTATCCATCCTCCCTTCTCAGTGCCTGAAGGATTAAAGTACGCAGAAGCTCTTTTTAAATGAGTAGTGTTTCTGCTCAGCCTTAAGCTTTCAAAGGGGCCACTCCCAGAGCCACACACGTGGGTTTTATTCATTTTTTTAAAACACTAGTTTGATTAACCATTGTCTGCAAACTAATAGCTATTTGTTTATTAACCAGACAGTCACTCTTAACCAGAGACTGGCCAAGAAATATATTATGCAGAAAATGTTGCTTAAATTAAACAATATATACTCTTTTATCACCACAGTTACATCTCTACAAGACTGTTGGTTGTTAATCTGGATGCCATGGTTGATTGGTTGGCTGACTGGTTTCTTTCTCTTTGTTTCTTTGTTTCTTCTCTTCCTCTCCTTCTTCTGCTCTCCCTTTCACCTTCCACCTCTCTTTCTTATCAAAAGTACTAAACTGAGGTGTTGAATAATTTTATCTAACTGCCTGCCTTCTAGTTGTTGCATAGGCACAAGAAGAGTGTATGCTAAAAATCCCAGCAACTCTCAATAAACTCACATGGAGACTCAAATCTTTCCAAGAGAACAGCCCATCACCTAGTGGGTGTTAAGGAGAGTCTCTGTTGCAACTGTCCTTGCAGCAGCATCTTCCTCTCTATTGGCTCCTTGGAATGTTGTATTACTGGACTCTTACAAGCCAGCTGGCCTGCAGTCCATTGTTTCCAATTATCTTAACAGTAGTTACTAAACAAACCCTGCCTTAGCTATGTACAAAAGCCTGTTCTGTGTGGTCATTTCTGCACATACAAGAACAGTTTCAACTGATGATTTAAATGATGCAGGTGAAATCTGGTCAGTTCAGCAGCAGGAGCTGCCTGGAGAGATGCCTGAGACTGACAGATTCTCCTTTTATGGAAATAATAAACACATCTTAAGTATAAGAATAGTGTATATTAACTGGTGTATACAGAGTAGTATCTACATGAGAAATCTCCAAAACTGTCCACAATTGTCCACAACTCCCACTGAGAGAACTTCTGTAACTATTGATCAGATTGTTTTGATGGGAAGTTGGCCAGTGGCTCAGCCCATCATCTCATCTCACTGGGGAATTCTTGTCTCAGCCTGGGCAGTAATGGCTCTCTGTGGTGGGTCAGCCCCAGTACCCAGCTATACCTCAGCTATAGCTATGGGGCAAGCTTGAATTTAATCCTAATATCACATTTATAGTTTGAATTCCATAGATCTCATCACATAATTACTACAGTGGAGGTTACTGCCTAATTATGGATCCAGAAATTGTCACATTATGAATATCAATAAGAAGATTATTCCCAAATATTTTCAAATTCAGGCTGTATCACTACATGTTAGGTGAACATGCATTCTGATTGTTTTCTTTCTTGATTAAGGAAAACTGGCTCTGAGGTACAGATGCCTTTGCTGGCTGTTATATAATCTGGTATAATTTTGCACACAAAAACATTAACGGCAAATTTTAACATGTGAGTGAGGTGCTAAGGAACAAGCGATAGGACCAAAATTGTGATGGCAAGAGAACAGTAGCTCTAAATGAAAAATAAATGTATACTTGCTAGCTGGCCTCGCTCAGATTCTTGTTTCTATAGAGTAAGCCATCATCTAGAACTCATAGCTCCTCTCAGGCAATGCTGATAGATAAGAAGGAATTGCCAAGGATTTTCTCTGCTAAGACTGATTAATAGTTTGCATTAAAAAAAAAATTGGCATCATGATTATGATGAGTTGCCAAAGCAATGATGGCAGTGATTAGTGAATGATGATGTTGCAGTATTCAACACTCCAGAATCTTACAGTTTGTTTTCACTGAGAATCCCTGATTCCTTTTGCATCATTTAGCATAGCAGCACTGTTGTATACAACCAGCATTTTTTCTCCTCTTTTGAACATGTTGTAGTTATATTTGAAAAAGTAAAGGGAGGACTTGGTTATTGAAGGTAATCATAGCCTTGGCAATGCCCTTGGAAATGTTACAAAGATTAAAACTTATGTTGTGTAATTCCTGATCAGCAAGCTGTTTAGGCACACTGGCTGAAAACTCAACAGGGCAAACACGTCTCAGTACATCTAGAGGTATGACAAATTCATTTAAGTCACAGGTAATTTTTGCTGCTTTGCCTCACTTAGGCTGAGTCACAAGTAATTCTTCCCTTTCCAAAGGTACATATTCTGTGTTTCCAGGAAGCAAAATCTTGTAGAACATCCTTTTCAATTCTGATGAAAAATGAGAAGCAGTTCAGAAAAAAAGCTGTGAACTTCATAGTAGAGTAAAGAAGAGGATTAGACTGTGGGCAGAAGACTGTACCCTTAATCTTCATGTTAACAGTGATGTCAGTGAAGCTGTTAAGAGGATGACAGGGTAGCTGTAACGCTGCACAAACGTCAGAAATGCCTCATACTCTCCGTAAGGATTATTAATTCCAGCACACAACACTAAATTTCTGCAGCATGCCAGCTCATGGACTACTTATCCTGACCGAGAGGAACAAAATTAGAAGAGTTGTCATGTAGCAAGACCTCAATGCCTTATCTCTAAATTTATAACCCTATATATTTAGGGGGGGTTCACTCTCTGTACTCAGCACTGGTGAGACCACACCTCGAGTACTGTGTTCAGTTCTGGGCCCCTCACCACAAGAAGGATATTGTGGCTCTGGAGTGAGTCCAGAGAAGAGCAACAAAGCTGATGAAGGGGCTGGAGAACAAATCTTATGAGGAGCGATTGAGAGAGCTGGGGTTGTTTACCCTGGAGAAGAAAAGGCTGAGGGGAGACCTTATTGCTCTCTACAACTACCTGAAGGGAGGTTGTGGAGAGGAGGGTGCTGGCCTCTTCTCCCAAGTGACAGGGGACAAGACAAGAGGGAATGGCCTCAAGCTCCTCCAGGGGAGATTTAGGCTTGAGATTAGGAAAAAATTCAGTGTTGAATGTGATACAGTAGTCAAAGGATCAGAAGTGTAACCCACCTTTCATCTTCAAACACTTTTCTTAAAATATTACTATCCTGTTTCTTTGTTTTAATGTTGTGAAGAAATGAGATAATACTTTGCACCAAAACCCAATACCATCCTCTAATACTCACTTGTCACTGGGGAAGGATTTCATCTTTAATTAATAGCCATTATTCCCTTTAAACACTCTCTCCTTATCAAAGACATGGAGCAGAAAGTAAAAACCCATAAACAGAAATGGACAGAGCTGCTAGAGCCAGTCAACAGCAGGGTTTTTCCAGCAAAGTCATAAGGCAATAAGTTATGCCAGGAAAGGAAATAAAGGGATGGAGATATGTCTTCTTTGTATCTTAATAGCAATCTTAGAAAGAATTTAATAGCGTTCAGGGTTTTTTAAATAAAAATAAAGACCACAAACAAAGTTTTCTGTTTGTTAGAAACAGTTTGTGATACAGATCACATATTCCATGTTTCACAGAATCACAGAATCATGGAATAACCAGAAGAGACCCACCGGATCATTGAGTCCAATCATTCCTGTCAAACACTAAACCATGCCCCTTAGTACCTCGTCCACCCGTGCCTTAAGCACCTCCAGGGAAGGTGAATCAACCACCTCCCTGGGTAGCCCATTCCAGTGCCCAATGACCCTTTCTGTGAAGAATTTTCTCCTAATGTCCAGCCTAAATCTCCTCTGGTGGAGCTTGTGGCCATTTCCTCTTGTCCTATCCCGTCACTTGGGAAAGAGGCCAGGTCTCTCCTCTCTACAACCTCCTTTCAGGTAGTTGTAGAGAGTAATGAGGTCTCCCCTCAGCCTCCTCTTCTCAAGGCTAAACAACCCCAGCTCTGTCAGCCGCTCCACATAAGGCCTGTTCTCCAGCCCCTTCACCAGCTTTGTTGCTCTTCTCTGGACTCACTCCAGAGCCTCAACACCCTTCTTGTGGTGAGGGGCCCAGAACTGAACACAGGATTCGAGGTGCGGTCTCACCAGTGCCGAGTACAGAGGGAGAATAACCTCCCTGGACCTGCTGGTCACGCCATTCCTGATACAAGCCAAGATGCCATTGGCCTTCTTGGCCACCTGGGTCACTGCTGGCTCAAGTTCAGTCGCTGTCAACCAACACCCCTAGGTCCTTCTCCTCCAGGCAGCTTTCTAGACAGACTTCTCCTAGTCTGTAGCTGCATAGAGTTGTTGTGCCCCAAGTGCAGGACCTGGCATTTCTCCATGTTAAACATCATGCCATTGGACTCTGCCCTGCAGTCCAGCCTGTTCAGATCCCTTCCAGCCTATTCAGCCTGTGCCATCTCTCCAAATTAACTTAATTTGTACAGCACTAGTATGTTTATGCATTGAAAATACTTTCCATGAACCCTTTTTGGCAGCTCAGTTGCATGTGTATTTTTCAGTATATGAACATCTGTTGAGGGATGCCTAATAAGATCTTGAGATGAACAGAGTTAATTAAGAGGGCAGTGTGTCTACTGGTTATAAAGGTCCAATTTATTTTCACAGCTTTCATGCACAAAAGGCTGCAGAAACAGATTGCACTGCAACAGAATTGCAGTGACCAAATTACAGTTAACTCAAGTCCATAGGTTCCTGTGGAAAGCTAAGAAGAAAGCAAGCACATAAGAATGAGATTTACAGAAGCCAAACCAGAAATCTCTCTGTTCTGGAGATAAGTCATTCAGATCAGCACTTTCTCATGAAGGATTAGAAGATGAGATATTCAGGGATGCTTATCATTAGTGAGACAACTTGTCAAGGACATTAGAAAAAGTTAATGCAGAAATGTCAATTCAAGGTTTCATTTCTCAGGTGAGGCATAAATTGTCTTAACAACTCTCAGAGGGAAATGAAGACCTGTGTTCCCTTTTCTCCATTCTGGGTAGCAAAACAAATGCACAGATTTAATACTTACCCTAGAATGAGGCAGTTACAAATAGCAGTAAACTGGAGGATGGAATAGTTTACAAAAATCACCTTTTGGATATGGCTATATTCCTCTATTGATTATAAAAGGATCATGAGGTGACTAACTTAGATGATTTTTGTCCTATAAAGTTATTAAATTAGTTGAGATGCACAAGTATGGTTTATGTATAAAGAAGTTATAGAACAATCAAAAGAATAGTAGAGGACTGTTGTCTAAAGGACAACATTGCTCTTCATCACCAAGGAACATTTTGAGAATGATTGCCTTCATTTCACTGTTTACCTAATCATAGATTTGTACAGGTCTTTGAATTGCAATAAGTATACACTCCCAGGCAATCTGGATGCAGGATGATTAAGGTTAAGATGTTCTTATTCTGCAGGTCACTAACACAGAGAAAATGTACCTTGTGGGTTGTCTCATAGCACCAAGATAACTGAAGTGCAGATTCACATGAAACCTCTGCTTTTTTTTTTTTTCCTATGTTTCTGAATTCGTTTCACTAATAACATTGATGGGTAACACGCACTCAATAATTGCATGTTTGCTTGCTGTTTTACTTCAGTAAACAGAAGCTGGGGAAGGGGAGTTGTCAGCAAAATTTTCTAAACTAATTTGGTAGAATGTATTCTTGTTCCTAAAATGTCTTTTTGTCAGGAAAGGGACTGAGTCTGACATTAGACATTCAAGGCTGATGATGCCAAAGCTCTCTGAGGATAAGCACCAAGAAAATTGTATTAATTTCCTCCCCACACTAAAAAAAGGAATCAGTCCTCCATATTCCTTACAATACACATTTTTCTTAAAGAGATACAGCTCAAGGAGGCAAAAGTTTAAGATATATTAAACAAAGTTCTATTTGTGTGTCAGATCAGAAACTGTGTTTTTGTTTTCTGTGAAAAAAGATTTTGTTTTGCTGCTTTTTGATGTCTTGGACATCAGTAGTCATTGGCTTATGACATATCACAGAAGAGAGAGACTGAAAAATTCCCTCATTTGACAGCTTCTTCTAATGGATAGAAAAAAAATATCATATCATTGTCTTGATAGAGAATTGAAGACTGCAGTGTTTAATAGAAAAAGTTATGCAGGTAAATAAATTACCCTTATCCCTGTCACACACCTGCCCCTGCATTTTGAAGGATTAATTTCAACAAACAACAAGCTGGCAGTTAAATCATTATACACTAAAGTCACATGCTTTTTTCTTCTTTTGCTGTAGTCAAGTTATTAAAAGGAATAATTATTTTCTGTGAAACATAAAATGAGTACATCACAAATAAGATGTGACATATTACGTGAGATTTATGCCTGTTTAAAAAAAAGGAACTAAAAATAATTTTGCCAAAACTTTAAATTGTGGAAAAGTTTGTGGGTTTTTTCTATGTTTTCTGTTATACTTCCACGTTTTTACCTCTATTTTTCTATGTTACTTTCTTCTTTATTTTTTTAATTATTACTTTATTACAAACCTAAGCTGGGTACAACAGAAGTAAGGAACTTCATTACTTAAGGACATGAACTTAAACCCTACTTATATGAGAGATGATTGGATACAGTTACTAACCTCATTCAGTAGTGACTGATGTCATCAGGAAAAGATGATATGTAATGGACCAGAGGTCTTAACATGTGTCCTAGAAGACAATTAACTATTTCCAAACACAAAGCTAGCCTGTATTCACAGATCGAATGGTAGTAAAAAATGAACTGTCCAATATCCACATGAATCCTCCAGGAGACAGTCTGAACAGCTGCTCTGTGATGTCTTTTGAGAATAAACCATATGCTTCTGTCTGTTCTATTGCTGGCATAGGATCTTTTCCAGGCAATGAGTCAAAAGTTAATTTGAAGTTTAACAATAGAAGAACTACAATTGTTTCACTCTTTTTGTATATTTTTTTATGAATATTACAATTATTTGAATAAATTTTGTACAAAAACCAGATATAATCTTTCTCTTTGAGAACAGAAAGAAAGTTCAGTTTTTTACAAAGACTTAAATGATTTCAAGTGTTACATTTTTAGAGGAACGGTATATTTTTATAGTTCCACAAATTTTTCCCCCTTCATGACAGATAGCCATACAACACTGTATCAGTTGATTTCTTTGTGCAGGAGAACCATTTGGATGAGATGTTCCTATGGTTTTCCTTTGAGAGGAATTATCCAGTGTGCAGAGCCTTTACAGAGCGTCTGTTAAGCACAGTATTGTCTTTCCTACAATTGCCTCAAAATGTTGATCAAGAGCCATCGATGTTCCTTATGATGGGTACACTCCTTGTGGTGTCTCATGTCCCAGAGGAAGTGATAGAGTGCAGAAGCTTGTATTTAGAAACACAGAATAATTGGGATTCAAAGGGACCTTAAAGATCAACTAGTTCCACCCACCTTGCCATAAGCAGGGCCACCTCCCACTATACCAGGCTGCTCAAAGGCTCATGCAACCTGGCCTTGAACATTTCCGGGGATCGGGCAGCCACAACCTCCCTGGGCAATCTGCTCCAGTGTCTGACCACGCTCACTGTGAAGAATTTCTTCCTAATGTCTAATCTGAACCTTGTCCCTTCCAATTTAAAGCATTCCCCCATGTTCTGTCACTACATGCCCTTGCAAAAAGTCCCTCCTCAGCTTTCTTGCAGGCCCTCTTCAGGTACTGGAAGGCTTCTATAAGGTCTCCCCAGAACCTTCTCTTCTCCAGGCTGAACAACCCAGATTCTCTCAGCCTGTTCTCATAGCAGAGGGGCTTCACCCCTCTGATCACCTTCATGGCCTTCCTCTGGACTCATTCCAACAGTTCTATATCTATCTTATGTTGGGGATTCCAGACTGGGCACAGCACTCCAGGAGGGGCCTTACAAGAGCGGAGTAGACTGGGAGAATCACTTCCCTCAACCTGCTGGCCACGCTTCTTTTGATGCAGCCCAGGATACAGTTGGCCTTCTGGGCTGGGAGCGTGCATAGTCGGCTCACGTCAATCTTTGCATCAAACAGAACCCCCAAGTCCTTCTCTGCAGTGCTGCTTTCAATCACATCCTGTATTGAAATGCTCTAACCCAAGTGTAGGACCTTGCACTTGGGCTTGTTGAATCTCATGAGGTTCAAACAGGCCCACTTCTCCAGCTTGTCCAGGCCCCTCTGGATGACATCGTGTCCTGATAGCATGACAGCTGCACTACTCAGCTTGATGTCATTGCAGACTTGCTGAAGGTGCTCTTGATCTCACTGTATTTACCATCAATGAAAGTATTAAACAGCACTGGTCCCAGTATGGTCCACTTGTCACAGATCTCCATCTGGACATCAAGATATTGACCACTACTCTGTGAATGTGACCATCCAATCAATTTCCTTTCCACCAAACAGTCCACCTATCAAATCCAAATCTCTCCAACTTGGAGAGAAGGATGTTGTGGGGGACTGTGACAAAGGCTTTACCGAAGTCCAAATAGATTACATCCATTGCTTTTCCTGCATCCGCTAACATGGTCACCCCATCGTGTTTCCATTTCCTCTTACTCCTGTCCTCCAGTTTACCAGCTTCATAAAAAGAATTTATGATAGATGCAACCTTTGTACTCCCCGAATGTCAGTAGCATGATTACTGGCCAAGTAATGCAATATGAAGGAAAGGAATGAGTTTCTTGCTTCCTTCTGTAACTGTACGCTGGACAAGTGTACATGATACCCTGGACAAGATTTTTAGCAGGTGTAATTACCTTCATTGTTAATTCTGCTGCTGTGTCTTAAATACCAGAGCTGAAATGGATGGGAGAGTTCAAAATCGACATTTTAAACAATGAAGATCAGCTGTCAGTCACTATTGAGTCTGTGTCAGTCTATTGAGCCATTGGTGTCTATCAGTAAACATAAACAGAGATCAATCTCAGTGCCTACAGGTTTTTTATAGATTTTTAAGTTACAGTCTGCTGTAGATGACACCATAGATTATGTGTGACAGATCATCCAAAAAGAAGAGACCTTCATCTTGTTTTCAAGTAGATATAAGTGCTCCAAGATTCTCATTAGTAGAATGATTTGTGATCTTTCAGAATGATAGCCAGTGTGCAAATCAGCATGAAGCATATTTGCAGCTGACATAAATTAACACTCTTCTGTTAAACCTACTGGAATATATCTGAATTCCACCAGCATAGGGTTTGACCTCATGTATGCTTTAACTGCCAATAGCCAAGAAGAGGAATAACTGAGTAGTCTTAATCATGTTTCTAGGAAACAACTTCATTTAAGTTAATTTCTATTAGAAAGCTGCAAAGCAATTCTCCCGAGTGCAACACTGAAAATGTTGTAACTAACCAGACAACCAAGATTTTACATGGATCATCATGTTACGTCTTCCACAGAATTGTATAGGAAAAATAAAGCAAATAAAAATTTAGCCTGGATTTTATTATGGCCATTACTTTTCCTGCAACTTTCCAAGTACTTGATCTACCTTGGTTTTGTTTGCTCTGTCGTGTTTCCTTTCTGTCCATTCTCCAGGCTTTTCAGATTGCTTTGTCACAGATATGGTATCTAAATAAATAGTTTTCATTTCTTCATGGGACTTCTAAGTCCAAAGGGAAGACAGTGATGTTTTTTTTCTGTAGCTGACAGTTCTGTATCATACAGACAACAGAACGTAGTGTAAAAATGTTCCAGCAGATAAGGGCCTACTCACACCCTGGCATATGTCTGGTCTAGATAAGGCTGGAGGAGAAATGGGAAGATAATGTTTAACAAATGAACAGAAGAGTAAGGTATGTTCTGTCATTTTTTACAGTCAGATAGACTTGGAAGATTTTGTATTGTTTGATTTGATTTATAAGTTCTCCTGGTAATAGCATAGTATTTTGGCACATTGCAAAATATTTCATGCTTACTGTCTCATTTTCATTCTTTATCTTAATGCTTTTTATAATTGCAAGCATTGAACCTTGTCCCAAAAAAAGTTATCTTTGTACTTCCTTGCTATAAGTAAGCCCCTGGGTTTAAATATTGATTTTGAAAGTATTGTTAGAAAGTGATGAAAACCATAATTAGGTTTGTGGGTTTTTTTTCCCCTCATTGATATGTCTGTGCATTGGCTCGTGGATGTAAAATATAATATTTACTCTTTATTTTGAGTTTTAAAGATATTTTCATTTTTTAAGTACTTGGACTTGTGTTGTAGCCCAAATCTGCATGTTGCAGATTAAGCCAGTTTCAATTTTCCCAATTTTAGTTGTGTATAGTTTCAACTCCAAAGGACATAATATCCAAAGGTGGTAAGATGACCACGGGTTTCCAAAACCAGAATAAACACTGATTTTCAACTGCCGTCTTGAAATCTGTGCCCCTATTGGTTTAGAAATCCAAACCACTAGTGGTTTTTATTATGTTTCTCAAAAAAATCATTCAATGGAAAGTCTATTAAAAATTTGTGTAGCTCTATATCTAACTGTGATAAGAGTCAAACTGCTACTGCCGCTCATAGGTACAATTTCCTTTGCCAATTTGCACAAACTCATGTGTGATTACTGATAATCTGTTACGCATTTTAATTGCTTCTTTACTTTCTTTAGTCACCTAATTAGACAGAAAAATGCTGTCATACTTTGAAAACTTAGCCCAGAGGAAGTACTTATTTAGCACATGAACAGTGTTTGCACAGAACTTCTGGGTTACATGCATGCATTCTCATGCCTGCTTTGAAGGTGTTGCTCCTGATGGGACTTACCTAATAATTAAATACTGTCAGTGCTTGTGTTGTGCGCTAGAATTCTATTTACTTTTATAAGAGAATACATCCCTTGGAACTTAATTTTCAGCTTTGTGTAAAGGCAAGACTACCTGCTCCAGCAAAAAGCTTGATGTGATCTCAATTACTCAGCATTTCCCTGCACTTTTTCCTCTTTTTTTTTTAATCTGTAACTTATAAAAAGTGTTATTGACATTGTTTTTGGAAAGCCAAACCTAATCATTGCTTAAATGCTGCAACAGTTTCAGGAAATCTAGGCTGTTTCTGTTCTATTTGCTCTATGTGGAGCTGCTCAGCAAAGTAGTAAAAAGATGGTAAGACTTCATGAGGTACTCTGTGACCAGAGCAACAGCAACAGCTTGGCAGCAATCTAATCTTTATTCTCTTCATAATGGAGAAAAAAAGACCAAATTGTAATTGCAGAGCTCAGGTTACCGTCAGCTTAGTCCAGCAAAATAAATTATAGTCCTACTGCTGCGTTGCTACTGTGACATAATAAAATACAGAAGAGGCCAAGATTTCATAGTGATCTGAGACACATTGAGCTACACAAGTTCAGCATAAATAAGTCTAATTGGACTGTCATGAATGCATTTATCTTTTTAGATAAAATTCATATTTAAATAAAAGTACGACAATAGAGTTTAATGATAAGGTCACACTATTACTTACTGCAGGGAAGAAATATATGAGGGAAAACCTGTGTACATGTGTTTATAGCTAAAGAATTATATATGCTTATAAGGAAAACATTGTATGTGCTCACCCAATCCCCTATGTAGCTTATCTAAGATTTCTAAGTTTCATAATGCTTATTCCAAACTCACTTACATTCCCGTCAGGGCATCCAGTGAGTGTTTGCTCTGGAGTTCAAATCCGAGGTTTCACAAAGACGACTCTCAGGCATCAGATTTTATGAAATCAACAATTTAACAGAGGGATATAGCAACATGGTCAACTCTGGGGAGAGAGGTTGACTCCCCATACAGGGGCTGACAAGAAATCCTTTGGCAATTATAACCTCACAGAACATTTATCCACCTCCTTATGGAATGGTTTGGTCTCGTGGTAATATTTGTGCCTGGGGTCTTCTTGTTCATTGTGGAATTCCTTCTCTGTCTTTCAGACAAGTTGTAACCTTATCTTAATGCAGCTGTTGTTGATGAGCTGAACCTTTGAAGCCTCTTTATTTTCCTGTTTTTCATTGATTCTAGAGGCTATCTTTTACCTAAACCAGTTATACATTCTGGGAAAGTTTTAATTGGAAATTCCCAGTTTATGGTCTAGTGCTTCAGAGCAAATCTTGCTCTTCATGTTAAGAAATCTAAGCAAACATCAAATCACACAACAGTCTAACTCTAAATGATTTATTCTGTTTAAAATGTCACTTATTTAGGCTAAACATCTAATCTCTGTTAAAGAGGAAAATCATCTGGTTCTGCAGTCCATCTGCAGTTCAGGGAGGATACAAATGGGTCTCACTAGCAATCTGTCATTGGTAAAAGATTTCATTGCATCAAGGAGCACCCTTGAGAGGCATCCCGGTGCAAGTGAAGGTTGTTACTATATAGCCACACTACCCTGCAGGGAGAACTCAAAGCAGGCTCACTTAAGCTGTCATATTCATGGGATGAAAGCTATTGAGATATGGACAAGCCTCCTCATCAGTGTTCATTGTGTTCTGCTCCTTGTGAGTTTCTTAGCGGAGTTCTCAGGCCATCTGTGAGCAGGACTTTCCCTCCTCTGGAGCCTAAACCAAACTGCTGCTGCTTTAGTTAAAGTGGAGTGTATGTATGTGTCTGTGTATGTGCGCTCTGCATTTCCCTCTCCACTTCCCCTCCTCAAGAAGCTGTGGAGAGCAATGAGATTGCCCCACAGCTTCTTTTGCTCCAAACTAGACAAAAACAAGTCCATAGCTATTACTCATGGGGCATTCTTTCCAGCTCTTTCACCAGCTTTGCTCTCCTCCTCTAGGTACATTCAACCTCACCATCTTTCTTAAGTTGTGAGTCCCAGAACTGCACACAGTACTCAAGACAAGGCTGCACCAAAGCCAAATAGAGGGGGATAATCACCACTTTTGACTAGCTAATAATGCTGTGTTTGATGCACCCCAGGATGCAGATTGCCCTCTTTGCTTCCAGGGCCGATTGCTAACTCATAGAATGACAGAAACATTTAGAATTCTGTAATCATTTAGGTTGGAAAACATCATCAATTCAAGCCATTAACCTAGCAGAGAAAAGGCCAACACCCACCTGACTACAACCTCCTTTGAGATAGTTGTGGAGAGTGATAAAGTCTCCCTTCACTCTCCTTTTCTCCAGACCAAACAACCCCACTTATCTCAGCTGCTTCTCATAAGACTTGTGCTGCAGACCCTTCCCCAGCATTGTTGCCCTTATTTGTATGCACTCCAGCAACTCAATGTCTTTTTCATAGTGAGGGGCCCAAAACTGAACACAGAATTCAAAGTGTTGTCTCACCAGCGTCGAGTACAGGGGGAAAATCACTTCTCTGCTCCTGCTGGCCACATTACTTCTGATACAAACCAGGATGATATTATCCTCTCTGACTACCTGGGTGCACTGCTGGCTCGTATTCAGCCAGCTGTCAACCAATATCCCTAGGACTTTTTCCACTGGGCAGCTTTCCAGGTGCAGGACAATTAACCTTGTTGAACCCCATACAGTTGGCCTCAGCCCATTGATCTAGCCTGTCTAGATCTGCCTGTAAAGCCTTCCTTCCCTCAAGAAGGTCAACGCTTTCACCCAAGTTGGTGTCATCTACAAACTTACTGAGGGAGCATTCCATCCCTTCATCCAGATCAACCAAAACGGTATTAAGTAGAACTGGCCCCAGCACTGAACCCTGGATAACACCACTTGTGACGAGCCACCAACTGAATTTAACTCCATTCACCACAAAACTTTGGACCCAGCCATCCAACCATTTTTTTACCCAGCAAAGCATATGCCCTCCAAGCTAAGAGCAGCCAGTATCTCCTGGAGAATGGTGTAGGAAATGGTGTTAAAGTCTTTACTAAAGTCTAGATAGACAACATCTGCAGCCTTTTGCTAATCTACTAAGTAGGTCACATTATCATAGAATAGGGTTTAGATTAGTTAAGCAGGACTTCATGCTGACTGGGTTTGATCACCTGATTGTCCTGCATGTGCCAAGTAATGGCACTCAAGATGATCAATCGAACAGAACTTGTCCTAGAATCGAACCCTGAAGGACACCACTGGTGACCAGTCGCCAGACAAATGAAATCCCATTCACAACACTTTGAGCTCTACTCATCCCACAACTGGACAATGTGCCCAGAAGGGTGCTGCAAAGAGCAGTATCAAAAGCCTTGCTAAAATCCAGATAAATTACATCCATGGCCTTCCCTTCATCCACTAGGCAGATGACCTAAAGTTTCTATGTTTGTTTTGTCAATTTTTTGAATCATTGACTCACAAGCTAACTATAATAATTTAGTATCCATATCTGTTCATTTATCAAAGTAAAAAAGCAATTTAGCTGCATGACCTATGTTGTTCAAGTTCAGCATTAGGCTTTTGGGGGTTTTGATTGTCAGGGGCTTTTTTATAGTATGCTGAATCTTAAGGCTAAGATTAGGTAGGGGAGTAGGATCACACCCTTGGGAGATCAGTGAAAGCAGTTGCAATTAATTAGTAGTCTTCTGGCTTTGAAGCATCCTAAAAATTATTAGATCTTAAATGTGTGAAATTCCCTTTGAAGAGACATTTTCCTGAAGATATTTTGCATAGAAATCAATCCTTAGAGTTCAGAAAGGTGCCCTCTGTCTCTCATTCAAAGCATGACAATTTTCTTTCTGATGGTTAACTAGTCCTGTGTCATCTAAAGAAGTAAACAGTAGTTCATTAATCTCAAAATCTAAAATTGAAAGATGAATTTCAGGTTGCATCAAAATGGTCTGAGAGATGGAAATTAAAACTCAAAGATTTAAAAAATAAATCAAAAAACCAAGGGAAATAGAGATCTGAGAAAGCATATGATTGATATTTTTAAACCATCTGCATTCAAGGTGATAAATTGGCCAATGTCATTGCAAACAGAAGTAATAAGATAAATATTTTCAATAGATATAGTCTAGGCAGATTTCAAATATGGTCTTTGCCTGAGAAAATACAGTGACATGCAAGAAATATGTCAGCCAGAAGAGAGCACTTAAGGCTCATGGGGCAAAAAGTAACTAATTCATTCTGACTTCCAGGAATTGATTGTTTAGTAATTTAAGTTAAAATATTTATTCTAGTATAGTCCTTGCAACATAGTAATAATGAAGCAATTTCCTAAATTAGTGCAAACAAGATAAATAAAATGAATTATTCCCTGATTAGTCCAGCAACAGAAACATGTATAAAAATACACGTATCTCAGTCCCATGGCTGTCCCTTAGCAAGCGTGCTTGCGTAAAACACAATGTCAGTCATACAGTTGACTCTAAAACTTGCAGATATAAAATTATATGCCTTTTCAAAGTGTCTGACACTAAAGTTCTTTATAAGTTATCATGGAAAAAAATCGATTTTATTACTAGCAATACAAACATTTTAGATTTGCAAAATCAGAATGAATATCAGCCATGATTTTCAAAAGTATCTGGCACAGTTATCCACTGAATTGTCCCTGAAATCAAGTGTCTTGTACAACCTTTTATATGACAAACAACCTTTTTACCATTCTATTATAATTAAGCTATCAGATATAGAGATACTAATATAGCATTTCATGAAAGAACTCTGATCCTGTAGACTTACTCCTTTATGTGCTGAAAAGCATACAATTCAATCAATAGGAAGGCCATATATTGGTTGTATGAGTTAAGAGTAAGTTATTGTGTGCTTGTTTATGTGTGTTGTGTACTAATAATAGTCTACTGGATTTGCTGAACTTAATAGTTCCCAGTTGTGAGCCTCAGATGGGTAGCACGTTAATAAGTCTTTCAGTTGTGTTTGATCAGCAGTCCCCTGATAAATATGCAGAACAGCCTACATTAATTTCTAAGTCTTAAGGATGGACTAAAAGTTAAATGCTTTTGTTGGGGTGTGCATTTACTCTATGCAATGAAGTGCTCATGTTTTTGAAGGCTACATTTTTCAACTTCAGTAGAGAACGTTTAGATCCATCCTTAGATTGGGGGATTTGCTTTCCCTGCCAAGTCAAAAAAAAAAAAATTACCAGAGCTAAATATAAATTTTGTCACTGAAATAAGGTAATTCATTTGAAATAACTATGCAGTTTGTTGCAATGACACTGAAATTACTGTCTAACAAAAATAATCTTTAAAATTTCCCATAGCATAGTCCCAGAGTGCTGATAACTATTGTTTAAAACACAGCATCTTTTCTAAGTATCAAATCATTTGTGTCAGAAACAAACCAAAAGGTAATATGTTTAGTTAATCAATTAGCATTCATACCAGGCTTATAATTAAAGGAATATTAACTACTATGTTGCATATATCTTTTAGCAAAAATTTAATTATATTCCCTATGCCTGTAAATAGCTTAGGTATTTAGGTTGTGTTAGTTTATGTTAATTACATTGGTCCTTCTACATTTTGTGTTTAGGAGATTGCCCTGAGGCTGAAATATTTATACTTTTCCAATTTTTAATTTGCTGTTAAAAGAAAGATAGACATGTGTTCACTTGTCAGGTCCAAAAAGGGGTTTAAAAAGATTTACATTCTTTTACATTATATTTGCACTACTTTACATCCCTGTGTGTAAAGTCTTACAAGTAGCTGATTTTCTTGAAGATGTTTTTAGCTCTTCAAATTACAAAAGGAAATAAAATACAGAGAAGGGTCAAATTGGCTTATAGCTAATTTTAGCAACAGTTTTAAGGATGCATTAAATATATCTGTGTACACTAATTACTGTGCTGTAGCTTTAAGAATGATGGTCATGTATTTCCTTTTAATTCCTCACCATCATTTTTCCATGGTTGCTGCCATCCACCTGTTTTATCAGTATGTTAGAGGGATATACCAGTTTGGTCTGGGCTTGTGGTGGTGGAATGAGCTGTTTGCATGTTAAGCAATTCCTGCTAAACCCCTTGAGTCAAGAGTCTGCTGTGGCCTTCCTTACCTTTGTATTGTGCTATCCAGGATCCATGCATGTATCTGAACAACAGGCATCTTCCAACTGAAAAGAAAGTGCTTGTTTGGAAAATGTCTAATATGCAAGATGAGGCAAACTGTGATTAAAAAAAAAACACTAGTGGAAACATCTTTGGCCAGAAATTCAATGTGACTCACTTCTAAAACAAACTCTTGGCTGACATCAAACTCAATAGTATTAGGAGGAAAAAAACTTGGTCTAAAAAGATAAATCTTTGCAGATTGTGTGGTGAGATTCCAATAGCTGATTAGTCTAATCATTCAGCAGGTTTGGCTTCTTAAATCAATAAATTGAAGATTAATTATTTAGCCATTGCAATAAAAGTGGGAAAATCAGCCTTTATATTCACATCAAAGTGTGAATCATCTTATATGAAATTTACGTTTTCTTCAAGGAAGGAATTCAGTTTTGTTGCATGCAAAGTATTTGTTTTTAAAAAGCAAGATAACATGAAAAATTGGCAATAAGATTAGCTTTGTAAGACTATTTTTTAAGCTTTTGTTTTCACTCTCATTGTTCTGTGGATAAGGGAGATTAGTGATCTGCTTCTCTCCAGCTAAAATAATCAGAGTGATCAAAATGTTTTCAAAGTCTAAATTTTTTTAAAAAGGAGAAAACACATTAGATTTAATGATGCTTTACACAGACTGCTTTTTCCATTCCAATAATTTGTACAAATCTGTTGTAAAAGATGTTAGTTACAAGCAAATATTTAAGAAAAATAATAGCATCTGCCAAATACAGGTTTATGTAAATGTACATGCTTTGCTGCTGGAACTCAGTGATCTCTGTCTGTCTCCATATTTATGTGATTCTAAAAGCTCAGCTACTATAATTTTTCAGATAAATTGTATTCATGTTTTAGGTATGGTAAAGCTATCCTTTGAATCCACATTTCATGTGGATTTCTAGGAATTTAACGCAATTCAATTAATACTACAAATTATGGTTTTCTTGAAATAGGTCTGTCATGCATATAGTCACTTTGTAAGGCTATCAGAAGAAGGTAAGAGTGACTTCAATGTAATTTTTAGTGAATCAGTTATTTATGTGATGCTAGTCATACAGTAGTTACTCAAGAAGATCTTTTCCTTCGATGAAAAGCTCCTACCTAAAATTAAGTCTTTGGGAAATTGGCAGATGGGACTGCACCTAACCTTAATCTTCCAACCATATCCTGAAGTTATTGGATATCCTTCAGTAACCTCTGAAGACTTGTTCTCTTTCTTTCTTTCCAGTGAATTATTCATTGCTTCATCTCTATTTAAAGTTTTCTTTATCTCTTGATCACAGGCAATGGACTGGGAATCAGAGTTGTAGGTGGGAAAGAAATTCCAGGAAGCAGTGGGGAAATTGGAGCCTACATTGCCAAGATCTTGCCTGGGGGCAACGCAGAGCAGACCGGGAAGCTGATAGAGGGTAAGATAAATGTATCATAAGAAGACACAACCATGGGAATGTTGAGAGTTTGGTAGAATTATTTGTATTATACATTTTCTCTTGCACAACAGAAGTAATCTTCTGCAAGGAGTGAGGGGCATCTGAGAGCCCCTCTAAACCTCCATGAGTCTTAAAGCAGAAAAGGACTAATTAAAGGTCATTTTATTACTTCTGTAGCCAAAAAAGATTGTCATAATGGCAGAGCTACGTCATGTCTTCAGTAATATATGCCAGCATACTGTATGTACTGGGGGTAAGACAGAATGTCTAGAGTCCAACTGCGTATCATGGACATGTCATTTTGAAGATCTTCACCTAGGTACCTATGTTTGGGATTACTTACATTTCTTAGTTACCCAGGTAAAATGTATCACAGATCCATTTCTCTCTCATGCATTAACATACATGCATTAACTTTTTTTGACGTTATCTCAAGACAGACTTATTTAAATTTTTCGGAACTAAGTTTAGTTTTCCAGTTTAAAACAGTCATCCAACCTGCCTCAACAGACAACAGAGAAAATAAGCATCAACAGGCAGACAAGTGATTTCATCTACTGTAGACCTCTGTTTCAAGAATGGAGAGTGTCTTCCTCATTTAATTCACTTTAAGTAGACTGCATTATGCTGCACATCATTCTTTAGACAACTAAAGCTTGGTGAAATTAATTTGATTTAGTTATCATTAATTTTTCTAGAATTATTGCAAATGTGAAAAGTCTAATTACAATGTTTTTCTATCTATAGTGGCATAAATTATCCCTTCTCTGTATAACTATTTTCTATTCCCTTTCTTTTCATACAAATATTTATATCCACCTCAAAGGCCAGTTTATCCATGGACGAAACTGTAGAACATATTTTTAATTAATTCAACTAATTGTTTTTATTTCTTTAATAAAAACAAATATCCAGAAAAAAATAACAAAAGAAAGGAGATAATAGGAATAATAATTCTCCCAGCCAGAATTCACATAAGTTTTCTGAATAGTAACTATGCAACAAAAGTCACAAGTAAATAACAATTACTTTGCAGATAAAAAAGCTGAGTAAATTGACTAGAAATGTATTCATAAAGAATAGTTTAAATATGTTCTGGGTATTATAAAACAATGTCACCAGCATTGTGTTTTCCCTGTTGCTTTTTGCATCCTTGGTAGTTTATTTCTCAATAGATTAAAGTTATATGTAAAAAGGTACACATACACTGGTGTCAATTTTAAGTTTAAGTGAAGAAAAGATCTATCAAAAAAAAACCCTTCCCTTTTTTTCACCTTAAGAGTTAATTCTGCTATTCATATTTGATGAGTATTATTTTTCTCATCAGATGTTAGTGCAGTGTTATTTATTGCACATCAACAGTGACAGATTTGATCATTGTGTTTTGAAGTAAGTGTTTTGTTTTGGCTCCCTCTATTCAAAAGGAGTAGATCTTTAATAACTGTACTAGATGACACGTGCATTGTTTCAGTACCAAGAAGATGAAGAAGAGGATGTGATTATTGAATATTTCTCAGAAACTGGGCATTTCAAGAAAGAGGATGAGCAATTACTGCTTGGAATTATCTCCAGTCTTTTGGTTTTTCTTCTCAGGAACTTTTTTGGAAATTGAGGTTTAAAGAAGTTCTTCACTCACCATATAGGTACATTGTAGCAGTGATCAAGAACATCTTGGATTTACAATAGCTACAAGAGAATTTCAGACCTGGCAGTTTACTTTTCTGTCTGTTGATGTGATGTATTTTGAAGGTTTATTCATATTTTATGCAAAGATTTTCAGGACAGTAAAATATTTATTCCTTTGTTTCATTCTCCTGTCATATGATCAGGATCTGGCCTTTATAAAAGTTGCCTAGACTTTGGTATGTTGCATAAATCAACTTCATTAAAATCACTGTACTTCTAGTCTGTAAAATTTGTCCACACAATGTCCCAAAGTGTGTTTTAAACTGATGTGTTAAATGTTCTGTAAGAGAGAAAAAATGTTTTCTGCAGAATGTACCATACAAGACAAACATTTCCACTTACTGTCATTTACCTTTTAAATCTTGCTTTTATATCTATCTTATTTTTATGTAATTTTAGATGGCTATCTTAGATCAACAAAGAATATATGGCTATTTCACTGTTTCTTTTGGTTTTTTTGCTTTAGTGGAAATACAGCTGATGTACATTTAATCTCTACTCTTCAGAAGTGATAAAATCCAGTGAGATCTTCAATCATTCTCATATTGATCTCTCTAAATGCAGCCAAACTGCTAATGTTACCAGTACTGCTGATATTCCTGTGTCTGAAAAGAGAGGCTACCCTTTATTTACGTTCCAAGTTATTTGCCGTCTTTCACATCACATACAGAGAACTTTATATGTCACTATTTTTGCATGACAATCATATATTAATAATTTGTTTAATGATCATGAGTCACTTTATATACTAAATGCTACGCCACTTCAAATTAGAGTATATAGATAATCATCAGCTAAACAAATACTAATGCCAATGCAAGCTAGCATCTTCACTCATTAGCCTTTCTAAGAACATGGTTCACTGCAAAAAAAGCTCCCATCAACTTAATTACTTCCTCTAATTCTGAAAATAGAAAATACTGAGTCGGGTCTGAGATTTCTATAAATTATGTAAGGAACAAGGATAGATTTACTCCGGTTATGAAGGAAGGCAAAGTTCTACCAGCTCTCTGCATTGCTGCATCTATGGAGAAATGACACACTTTAAAATAGAGATAGCATTCCTTTCCTTAGGGAATAGCAATCCATAAAATTTTGCCCTATTTAAACAGCTTTGGATGAGTCTTAGTGCTGAAAAGTTTATTTATAGTTCTGACTAGCAAATACCAGCTTTCTTGATTCTCTCACCTTACATTGCTTTTAGATGTCAAAAATATCTCTGATTCATTGCACCCTGCCATTCTAAAAACTGGAGGTGGAAGACTCATTCCATTGAGCTCATCAAGTGCAGGGACTGTGTCAGTTTTACAGACATTTCTGTGCTCCCTCTTGTGTTCACAGAAACATTTTGGTTATATTCCACCTGATAAATCTACTGAGTACGTGGCATCTTATTCTGCCAGCACTTTTCAGAAACAGAAGACCTTAGAGTAAGGAGCAGAAATAAAGTAGTAATGTATGTTACCAACTGCTGTAAATTTACTGGATGCCCTTGGCATTCAAATTTTCTCATTGTATCACTTCATTAGTCTGACTAGAGAACCTGGGAACAGATGAACCATGGCTATCCTTGTTCCATACTTTCAATCAGCAAGACATACTGTGTTGCAATGCTTAAATCAGCTAACATTCACAGGATTAAAAGATTCCGTGAGTTCCAGCCTCATGGTAATTGTAGAGAAAATGCATGGTCTAAAAGCTAATGGTGAACTTGATTTGTGGTGATCCTACTGCATTTGCTGATGCTCCACTCAATAGAAACCATGACACTGATCAGATTTTTGTTAACTTGTCTGAGGCTTTATGGGGGCATGTTTAATTTTTAGTATGCATGTCTCACCTAAATAGTATCTTCCCAAATGTAGAAATAGGAAAATCATGTATAGTGAAGACAAAAACTCTTATTATTAAAAATACTGAAATAGCATCCCTCGGTACTGTTTTATAGCATATATAATAATATAACATTTCTAGCATAACACAGGAGGATGCCACCTACCTTATGAGTCACAGAGCTTTACTGTAGAATTTACTATGTAAACAGTCCATGCTAGCAAAAAGGCATGCTATTCAATTCAATTCAATTCAATTCAATTCAGTTTAATTTTGCATTTTACAATTTAATAAAATATTCATCATACAGGTATATTTTAAGTTTGCCCATCCTGAAGCTGTTCCAGTAGTAGTATAAAAAAGTTCTTGATGCATGTACAGATGATGAAAGATAATGCCACCCTGTTAAAGTTGTTAACTACATCAGAGAAGAGAAAATAATCTGCCATTTGAGAGTTCTATGGTAGTTAATGGTGCCCTACCCCTCACCTCTGACTAGTCCTTAGGTACTTGTTTTGATCCAGATGAATAACAATTCCCCTCAGGTTGCAAGAAACATTGCTCTTCAAAGCACCACGAAAGGTCACAGAATCACAGAATCACAGAATAACCAGGTTGGAAGAGACTCACCGGATAGTCTAGTCCAACCATTCCCACCAATCCCTAAATCATGCTCCTAAGTACCTCATCTACCCTCACCTTAAACACCTCCAGAGACGGTGACTCAACCACCTCCCTTGGCAGACTGTTCCAATGCCTAACCACCCTCTCCGTGAAGAACTTTTTCCTAATCTCAAGCCTAAATCTCCCCTGGCAGAGCTTGAGGCCATTCCCTCTTGTCCTGTCCCCTGTCACTTGGGAGAAGAGGCCAGCACCCTCCTCTCCACAACCTCCCTTCAGGTAGTTGTAGAGAGTAATAAGGTCTCCCCTCAGCCTCCTCTTCTCCAGGCTAAACAACCCCAGCTCTCTCAGCCGCTCCTCATAAGATTTGTTCTCCAGCCCCTTCATCAGCTTTGTTGCCCTTCTCTGGACTCGCTCCAGAGCCACAACATCCTTCTTGTGGTGAGGGGCCCAGAACTGAACACAGTACTCGAGGTGTGGTCTCACCAGTGCCGAGTACAGGGGGAGAATAACCTCCCTGGACCTGCTGGTTACGCCGTTCCTGATACAAGCCAAGATGCCATTGGCCTTTTTGGCCACCTGGGCACACTGCTGGCTCATGTTCAGTCGGTTGTCAACCAGCACCCCCAGGTCCTTCTCCTCCTGGCGGCTTTCTAGACAGACTTCTCCTAGTCTGTAGCTCTGCTTAGGGTTGTTGTGCCCCAAGTGCAGGACCCGGCATTTGGCCTTGTTAAACCTCATGCCGTTGGTCTCAGCCCAGCAGTCCAGCCTGTTCAGATCCCTTTGCAGAGCCTCCCGACCTTCCAGCAGATCCACACTTCCACCCAGCTTGGTGTCATCTGCAAACTTGCTAAGGGTGCACTCGATGCCTTCATCCAGGTCGTTGATAAAGACATTAAACAGGACTGGACCCAGGACTGAGCCCTGAGGAACCCCACTTGTAACTGGCCTCCAGCTGGATTTAACTCCATTTCCCACCACTCTCTGGGCCCGGTCATTCAACCAGTTTTTCACCCAGGAGAGTGTGCACCCGTCCAGGCCAGAGGCCGAAAGTTTCCGAAGCAGAATGCTATGAGAAACTGTATCAAAGGCTTTACTGAAGTCCAGGAAGATACATCCACAGCCTTTCCCTCGTCCAAGAGTTTAGTCACTTGGTCATAGAAGGTGATCAGATTACTCTGGCAAGACCTGCCTTTCATGAACCCGTGTTGACTGGGCCTGATCACCCGGTTCTCTAGGGACTGGAGATTCTCCCTAGCCCTCCTTTTGCTGTTGATGTATTTGTAGAAAGACTTTTTGTTCTCTTTCACAGTCTTGGCCAGTCGCATTTCTAGTTGGGCCTTAGCCCTCCTGACTTTTTCCCTGCACGTTCTCACTTCCTCCCTATAGTCCACCCAGGATGCCTGCCCCTTCCTCCAAAGGTCGTAGACCCTCCTCTTCCTATTGACGTCTCTTAGGACCTCCCTACTCAACCATGCTGGTTTCTTACCCCGCCAGCTACTTTTCCAGAACTTGAGGACGGCTTTCTCCTGAGCTGCTAGGAGTTCCTTCTTGAAGAGCGCCCAGCCCTCATGGACACCTTTGCCTTCAAGGAGCGCCTCCCATGGGACTTTTCTGACCAGCCTTCTGAACAGCCCAAAGTCTGCTCTCTGAAAGTTGAGGGAGACTGTTCTGCTAACCTCCTTCTTCATCTTACCCTGCACTGAGAACTCTATCATCTCATGATCACTTATACTCTAAGAAGAGCCACTTGCAGTCTAATGGCAAGTACCAAGAGTAGGTAAAACCTCAAGCAATATCCCCTGCATGAAAGTCTGAAGATTGACAATGCATTCATAAATGTACTCAATAACTTTTAGATTTAGATTCAACTGCTAAGATGCAGATGATCAATTTTCCAGATTGGTTGGTTGCTTTTAACTGTGCTGGAAGTTGTCCAGGCCACATGGTTAGTTTCCCTCGTGACAGTATTTTGAATGAGTGGATCCTTATTAAGAATATTAGAGCCCTCTTTCATCTTTAGAAAACTGTGCAATCTCAGAACATTAAGATGCCATCAGGAAATAAAATTGAAGTTTTCCCATTCCTCTTATCGGTATTTATTCAGTCTTTTCCTTCTTCTATAGGAAGTCTTATATATTCTTGCATATTCAAGTGTCACAATTTCCTTTTGTAAGAACACCTTCGGTGCAAAGTTCACTGTTTATTTTGCACAGGACTTCCTGGGTTCTGGGCAATAACTTCTTTAGTTATTGCAGCTTCTCCTCCCTGGCAAAGTCCTGTGAAAAACACTCAGTGCACTTGCACGAAGGTAGTTCTTACAAAAGGAAATAGTGACACTTCGAATCAATGCAGAATATTTTTATGTCACAATTCAACGCTCAATTGGATGCCCTTCTAAAAAGGCATACTGCAGATGCTGGTTACAGGAGTTTTATACTGGTTAAACATGTATATTCATACAGATTTTGAGAAATGCTGGTTACATATTGGAGGAATATTGGTTAACCATACACAGAACTCATATCACCCACTCTCAAAGGTACATCACAGTTCCTTTGTGTCTTCAGAATCCTCTGATGCTCTTTATCTTATCTCTTTCCTCATTGTCTCCTCTTGGTGACCTCAGGTCTGCTCTTTGTTTCTGCTGGTGAACTGTCCTTATTTTGACTAATAGACAAGCTAAACTCCTGTTACAATTACATCCTTCATTACTGCAAGCTGGCCAGTGTTTGCCTTCAGTATACATACTAGTTTTTGACAAAGAATGGTGTAAGTTCTCAAAGAATATTTATTTAGGTTATCCAATTATGTCTGAAGATTGTCTGCACACCATCTCCCAACACGAGACAGATCCACATCACAAAAGCATATAAACCAGCTGCAGCAAATCCCATCAACCAATTCTCACAGTACCACCTTCCAGAAGTTGTTTCACCTTAGCCATGTCTCAGGAACATTCCTTCACATGCTTTCAGATCATAAATTTTCAGTCGTAACTTTTCAAGGTTTTAATTCCTTGTCATCTTAATTCATATTATTTACTAGCATTGGAAACACTTGATTTAGGTCCTCTCAGTGGGCATGCCACTGGATTATTGACCAGGCCATGAAAGGAGCAGAAAGAAAATGTTAAGAATATTTTTTCTTCATCTTGTTTGAAGCACTTTTGGACCAATTTGGATAGCACCAAGTTCTGAATAACAAGACCAGACACACTGTCAGAAGGTCTTTTGTGAAGGCAACAACATTTGTAATGGCTGTCCATGTTATCAAAACTATCTCTTGTCATATCATAGACATGTTTTGGATATTGCTTGGAATATGGAATGTGACTGGAATGGTCATCGGCCAAAAATAGTTTGAAAACCAGAACAGAAACAGTAAGGCATTATCCTTCCCCCTACTCCTCTTGCCAGTTTTATCTCTTATCCCCTTCTTATTGGTGGGTTCAAGTGGAACAGTGTGATCTTGGTCATCTGTTAGTTGGAGGTGCAGTAGGCTGGTTTTCCTGAGTTTAATAAGACTGTAGTGAGTGCTGTTCGCTGTTTAGCCAGCTAAAATTAGAAACATTGATTGGAACATCACAGTGAAAAGAGATTTTCCAGTCCCCGTGAAGCTAGGAACAGTGAAGAGCCAACATCCCTTCTTGAGTCCCTCTGGTGATTACATTCCTAGCAGAACACAGATAGCTTGTTGAAGCTATAAAAATGATGAGAATAAATTGAAAGGAACACAATAAGGGAAATAAAAAGTCTCAAAATACTTTGGATCAAGTCTTAAATGGACAGAAATAGTCTTCTCTTCCTGCATTTCCATTTTGCAGTTTGACTGCTTTAATCTATTACTGCACCGGAGAAAACAAAGAATTAACTTTATCCTGCTCTCTGATCATTACTCTTGGTGATTTGTTGTCCTGTCCATGCTTATTCTGGGGGGGGTGAGAAGAGAGGAGACCATGGTCTCAACATATCTGGTAAGTTAGAGGCTCAGGTTTATCTGTCCCTGCAAAAAATGACTTTATCAAAAGAAGTGTGCTCAAAATAATAATCACTGCCTTTGCTCAATTGAAAGCTTTTCCCTAAAGCTCTTTAGAAAAGACTTAATCAAAACAAACCCTTAAATGCCCCCATCAGCTGTAAATCTTCACTTGCTTAGTTGTGGTCCTCTCATCCATATACTTATATGTTCTGCCTCAAACTTCTTTCAAATAAGTAATAATTAATAAATGTACAGTGTCATTCTTGCTGAGTGTGGCAGTGGGTATTCAGCATTTAAGAAAATGACTAAGTTTTAAGAAACTATTTTTTTAAAAGGAAAGCCTACTATAAAAGTACAGTAGAAACCGTCTGACTTACATGTTGCAAGTAATCTATCTGATAGAATAAAGCAAGGAAGAAATAAAGTTTTCTCACTCTGTTTTAGCTATTTCATATACAATCCCACTGATAGTGGTCTCAACCCTGTTCTTAATATGGTAGGAGATGAGTTGTACTCAGAGTTCAGTTTGGCCCTTTCATGAAGAAAAGAGAAAGGAAGGCAGAATCAGGAAAAGGAATGAGAATTGTTTCATCGCCTGAGTGGGTCTTACAGGAGGAAATGGCAGAAGATAGACTTGCAGTATGGACATGTGACATAGAAATCTGTGAGTTCTGGTTACGGTAACATTGTCCACAACTTTATTTACTATACCTGTTTGAGGCAGTTGAAACACTTAGGAAACGGTACTTTTCCCTGAGTCACAAAATAAGGCATCTGGTTTATGGAGATTTAGTTTAATTTTATGGTGGCAGGGTCAAACAACTGGAATTTTGCAAGAGTACTTCATCAGAAAACTTCTTGCATACCTAGAATATCTGTTTTAATGAAACAAAGCAGTTTGTAGTGTTTCGGCCTAGAACTGTAATTGCTGTATATTTAATTTTCCTGCAATAAAAATAAACACTAAAAATAGCTATGGGAGGTAACTTGGACCTAGGAAGTAGCAGAGTAGCTGTATAGACTGGGATTTAAACATTTTTAATGTGATCTACAGCAGAAGGTAAGATAAAACTTACAGGGCACTTATAAATTTTTTTAAGCTATGAGAAAGAAACATAAAATTAATTCATATTAGGACCAGTAAGGACCTGGAATTTTGTATAACACAAGTTACAGATTTTTCACTTCTGCATTTAGCCCTGTCAAGCACCGCATAAAGTAGTATGGATTATACCTTCTTTATGATTAAGAATTCTGAGAATGCCTTGAACAAGTTCACAGAATCACAGAATCACTCCGTTGGAAAAGACCTACTGGACTGATGAGTAAAACCACTCCTATCAATCACTAAACCATGCCCCTCAGCACCTCATCCACCCTTCTTTTAAACACTTCCAGGGAAAGTGACTCAACCACCTCCCTGGGCAGCCTGTTTCAGTGCCCAATGACCCTTTCGACGAAAATTTTTTTCCTGATGTCAAGCCTGAACCTCCCCTGGTGGAGCTTGAGGCCATTCCCTCTTGTCCTGTCAAAGTTGCTGAAAATCAATTATCCTGGAAAAGCCTTGTCACAGATATCGCACCAGGAAATTGGATTCTTAATAATAATTAATTGCATCAAAGTATCTCTTTAGGGAGTTTCTGTTTAGTCTCAAGTTAGTAAGTCTAATTTATGGATACAAGCAAAATAGTCTGGTGGATTCAAGTAGAGAGTAGTTACAGACACAGTCAGTAGGCATTCTATAGGTAATGAAGCAGAGAGCATCCAGAAAGGTCAGGCTAAAAACATCCATCAGTTTGTTTAAAACAGAAATTGTGGAAGATTACTGGTAAAAATGTCATTGCTGTTATAACTAGGTATCAATAACATTCTACTAAGATTGCTTTTGAAAACATGCTAGCTATTGTAAAATGCTTATGTGGAACTATGAAATTAATCATTATCAGACACATTGCTTTTGTTATTATTCCAGCATTTGAAGAATAATTCTTGTTAGGTAGAAAGTCTCAGTGCTTCTTGGAAGGAGTGGCTCCCACTAGGACTATACAGCTCTCTACTGTTCTCTGGGGTCATACTCGTCATGGGTGCTTTGATTTTCTGTCTCTGATATTGACAGATGTCACTTGTCCGTGTTGTCCCAGTCATTCCCCGCTTACTTTTCTTGGACAGTTCTGGCTATATTCTGCCACTTTGAGTAGTATTAGGGTTCATTTGTCACTATAAAAGAATTTAGTTCCTTCTTTCGTTATTTTTAATATGGTCTGTACATTCTTACATCAGAGACATAGTTGCAAGGCCAGATATCAACTACTTAATACTGTGTAACTATTAAAATCAAATCCATGCAGATTTGTTAGATGATGCAAGTATATTTCCTATTTCTGTATTCCCAGTACAAACTGACAGGGGTGACAAGGAGGAGGCTGTGTCTTTTCTGATTTGACCCTTGCTGGAAGGAAAAATATAGAGTGCAGAGACAGCTCTGTGGGCACAGAGGTGAATCTCAGCTGTAGAGATGGTTTTAGTTCCTGAGCTCGAGATGATCAGGGATAAAACTACAGCTTTAGTCAAACAAAGGCAGTCTCCTTGGAGTTGTAAGAGACAGACTAGGTTCTACATTCTCTAGATGATGTTATTCCTAATGCACAGGCAAATGACAAAACCTGGGAGACACACAGAAACCATGCCCCCTTGCATAGCAACTGCTTGCTGTGTGCTAAAAGGGAGTTGAATTTTGGCTTGAAGCATCAACAATATATTCTTGTGTTGCTCTCTTGCTTGTCTTCTGTTTTCAAGGACAGTCTTCTATGTAGCAGATTTACAAAGAAACCATAAAAGGTAAATCCTTCCAAACTTAAACTAAGGCCATTTGGCTTACCAGTGGAAGTCATGAAAAGCACCCTTCTTTTTCAATCAGCTTTATAGGGAACTTAGGAACCTCCTTCAGGAAAACAACAACTTATAATTTAGATGCTAAGTGCCTACATTAAGCATACTGTAGCACATCTCATAAAAAACCCAAGAATTATTTTTGCCTGTTTTTAAAAACGATATGCACTTGGGCTCATTCCAAGAAGAAGAATCTTATTATGGCATGAAAATATCTTTTTTTCATAACTACTGAACTGTGGTTTTTGATAGTGACTTTGCAGTCAACTGGGAAGCTAAAAACGCCATAATTCTGCTTGTTCTTGTGCAAACTATTGTGGACTGAAACTAGCAAACTGAGGGACATCTTGAAGACCAGGTTAAATATAACTATGTCCTTATGGACAATTTCTCCTGCTCTGGGATCCCAGAAAGTTCTCTAAAACATTTTTGCATCTATATGTAGCAATTTTAACCTTTAAACACATTCCTGAAATTTGCATTTCCAGGAATATTAGGCCATTCTTGCCTGAGTGTTGTATTAAGGTAAAATATATCCAAGATTCAAGGCACAAGACGATTTGTCCCCAGTCAGGGTTTGCTCTCCTGCAAGCCAGGTAAACAAATAACCACTATTGTTGCATATCGTGGAGGCAGCGTGTCAGCTCTTTGCAAGAGTCACTTCCTAGAAGTAAGGAGCTTTACAAACAGCAAATTTTTCTGGCAATGAAACCAGGTACTGAAAAAAAAAACAGGCTTTCTTTAATCATCTGTTATTTCAAAGTAATTTTAGATAGATGCATGCATATTTAATTCTTCTAGCACTATAAGGAACTATATTAATTATTAGCAATTTGTTATGAAGAAAAAAGGGCTACTGAAAGTGGGTTGTCTAAGAGTAGAACATTATCTTTTAGGTGGACTTTGACCAAGGTAATATGTAAGACCTGGACACAAAGCTGGAATGTTTGATCACATAACTTCACTTCAGTGTTTTAAAGTGTGACAAGGTCACATAGATAAATCCTGTGTTTTCTACAAGTATGCGGAAGTAGACAGAGAGGAAATAGACAAAAACAAGATATGTCTTAAATTGCTTCAGTGAAATCAACCAATTACTAGAGGTACTTGAGAAAAAGCAAATTAAAAGTATGTAAGCATGTTATTCTAGGCTTTTACAAAGTTTTCTAAATAACTTCTGAAACATCTGCTATCAGCTGTTTCCAGAGAAGATGCCAAACTAAGCTGTATTGTGTTCTGACCTAATCTGATCTGACAGTGGTTTTATTATTCAATTGAAAGAATAAAGAAACTGGAAGAACAGAAAAATAATGTTCTGCAATCCATTTTGCAATATAGTACATTACAAAATAGCAGTATTATGTAAAGTAATACCGAAAATATTTTGGAAATCACCTTAAAGAGAAAAAAATCGTATGAACATTCTCAAAGCACTGCATAAAGACTTTATTTTGAATTTCTTGAATAATGTTCTTTTCCAAAACATTATTAGATCATCCATAAAGCATGGCTGGGAAAATCTCAAATGTACATCTTCAGATTTCTTTGAGACAAAAAGAGCTGATTATATCATTTGACAGAAAACAGAGTAAAATGTTGATTAAAAGTTACTTTTTATCCAGATTACTCATTTTGACTTCAGTACACATTTGAGGCTTACCATGTAAGATTAGGTAGTCACTTCACATTTTCACATGAAAAGACTATTAAAAAACCCACTGAAAGTATACTTATAATGTAATGATATAACTTAAGATGGGTGGATGAGGTGCTGAGGGGCATGGTTTAGTGGTTAATATGAATGGTTGGACCTGATGATCCTGTGGGTCTTTTCCAACCTAGTGATTCTGTTTAACTGAAACTGAAGATATTGAATTGCAAATTATCAGTCACTAAAGCTTGAAAAAATTTTATCAAGAAATAAAAGTGAATATCAAAACTTATTTGTGTTCCACATTACAACAAAACAAAAAAGTTTTGGGAAAAAAACCTGTTAGAAAAATAAAAATGGATCTTTGGATTTCATTTAAAGCTTCGTGCAAGTAACTGGTAAGAGATCTTTTCCCACTTTGCACTGTTTCTAATTTAAAAAAAAATATTGCTTGAAATATTGTCTGAAAAATAGGAAGATATGTTATGCTTTTTTCCTGTATCCATCCTAAAGTATTTGAGGCAGAACATGTTGAACTCTGCATTATTTATCATTGTTTATAATGCAGGTGCCTGAGATCCAAAAGGAATGTAGAACTCATATCTCTCTGAATAGAGCAGCGAGAAGAATTCTATTTATATCTTTGGACTTTATAGTCCATTTGAAAACTTCTGAAATTACCTTATAGGTACAGTAATGTGTTCTAGGTAACATTCTAAAGTGTTTTTTGTTAGGTTCTTAAATCTTATAATTTCTGGAAAAATAGATTCTGTCTTGATTTGGATAGTTATAGGGGCAGAGTACGGATTATAAAATACAAAGCTTTGCAGACAACTGCATTCAACTCCGTAAAATAGTAATAATCTTATATAAAAAATAGCTATTTGCTTTGGGCATTAGCGATCAGATTTCATGAACAATACATGACAGAATAGCATTTTTAGGTCAACTTGTACCCACATTTCCTCTTCTTTGGTGTAACAGCTGAAGCAAACTAGGATACAAAATATTAAAGAACTGAAGACAAAGAGATTATGGGATGCTGAACCTTGTGTCTGGCAGACATGGGCAGATAGCAAGAAAGTTCTTCAAGGTCTAAGTTTTGCTTAAGTCTTTGAAGGGACACAGTGTATGTGCAGTGGTTCACCCTGCATTTGAAACATCTAGATTTTAAGAGTATTCTCGAGTTATCATGTACATGGTGTAGCTGGTCCTGACTGCTTTCATGGGAAAACATAGTGGTTCAGTATCTGCCAATGGAATAGCAAACTGATTCTGGGCCTGGCATCCAGGTGCTCAAAATCTTCTGCTTCTAAGAAGAGCTGTGTTTGAAATGGAGCTGCTTACTATTAACTTCAATTTAAAATGGGCAATTGGGTCCATTTTATTTCTAATTGGATCTTGCTTCCTCTTTTGCAGCTGGTCTGTCTTCCAAATGATAAACCCTAAGGTATTATTTAGTTTGATAATTAAGACACTTTCTGGGAAAATTCTACTACTTTTGTCTTGATTGTTATTGCATTGAAAATGACCTTTTCTGCAGTTTTTTGCATTTTCCATTTATAATTCACAGAAAGGGTCATCGGCATTGGAACAAGCTGCTCAGGGAGGTGGTTGAGGCACCATCCCGGAGGTGTTTAAAAGACGGGTAGATGAGGTGCCCAGGGACAGGATTTAGTGTCAAATAGGAATGGTTGGACTGGATGATCTAAGAGATCTTTTCCAGTCGGGTGATTCTATGATTCTATGATTCTATAATTAATCCCAGCATTGTTTATACATAATTTTGTAACTGCTGTTTTAAGGCCAGATCCTCACTGGCATGTACTGGTCAGTTCAACCTGAGACAGAATTACTATATCTAGACCCTCAGCTGTAACTTTTAAAGTAGCACACTTTTTAAATTCATTGTGATGATATGTGCATATAAACAGTTAAATGCCTCAGTAGCAAGAATCAGAAAGAAAGATAAAATCCAGCTTGTTATATTACACTTACTTTTAACTAGGATGTTGTAATCCTGTGAGAAGTCTTCTTGTTTTAGTGTAGTATTTAATGTGTGGGTACAGAAGAAAGTTCTGTAGTCAGGTCCTGGGAATATACCATGAAAGACTTTACAACCTCATTTTAAAATTTTAGAATTTAGCATCCGCTAGTGATTATTCATGACATTATTAATTTCAACACTGTCTAACCAGTTTTCAATACTCTTCTCCGTAATGGTATTTAGCGTGAAAGGGTAGCTTATGTATTTTGAAAGGCTAAAAGCTAGTAATCTTCATTAAAAGTATGATCATACCAAAAGATTCAACAGCTTTTTGATAATGTTAAAGTCCAAATTCTTGCATATTTCCCAGCATGTCTGTGCTTAATTTCCTGCAATTTATTTCATTGCTTTATTTTTCATGACAGATAGCACAGATACAGTAAATTATGTGCTGGGTAAAAACATGTTACGTGGTTTCTACTCTTTCCAAGGGACTTCATAATATCCTTATTCTCTCTAAATATGCATCTTGCATGAGAAACAGACAACACATTGCCAATTGACATGTCTTAGCCAAATCAGCTGCTCTGACCAATATTGCCATTTATACTGAACTGAATTGTTGCAGGCTAAGAATAATAATTCACCTGAAATAGAATGCCATATAATATAGAAAACACATAAGACTGAAAAGAGGAACAAATACATTAAAATGTTCACTGGAAGACTAACCAAGATAAAACAGTGAGTTGTTATTTTCCATGCTGATTGTGGCCAGGGCTTTCTCAGAGGCACATCCCTTCATGATTTATAGCTATAAAAAAATATAACGTCATTCCTAGAAAATAGTTGGTAGTCCCTTAAATCTAATAGTGGCAAAATTTTACAGTGTAGAGTCTGGTTTTATGTTGTGCAGTTGTAAAATTTCCTGAGTTTTTGTTTGGGTTTTGTTGGGTTTTTTTTCCCCTAAGGATACTGGTAAGGTTTGGGTTTTTTTTTTTTTTTACATTCATATGCCTTTATTTTAGCTGCCTTCTTTCACAACACTAATTACATGACTATTAACTGCTCTCTACTCTGTGCATTTTTAGCATAACAAATGGCAACATGAAAGAAGTATCATACATACAACACTCATTAACTGTTCAGAGTGAGAAGGTTTGTGTGTTAGTTATATTAAAGGAAATCAAAAGAAATAGTCTGAAAACAATTCTTTGTATGCTAGAGCACCCACAGGACTCAGTCTGAGGGCTCTATACAGGATAACCAGGTGGGAGTGTATTATCTATATATCTAAATTTTATATTGGGAAATTATTACAAATATATTACACTTTAATATATGTTTACATTTTATAAAAATGGGGGAATTTGCATTAAGATTTTAGGAAGCTTAACACTAATAAGACTTTATTGAAACTTCGTTGTGAAGAAAAAAATCATGAATTTTGAGAATATCTGGAAACGACTACTGTGACATTGACATTTCATTTAGTACTGCTGTGTACAATTAAAACACAAGTTGTGATTTTGCACCCTTTGTTCTTAGGCATTCTTTAGTGCTGTTCCTCTTCAACAGCTCAAGTCAATCCTCTTTATAAGTTCTTTGCTGTTTTCCTAGAAATACATGTTGCAAATTGCCAAGGAAAAGTCGGAGATGCTGAGCAGTTTCTCCCCAAACTGACATGAGTAGGAATTGCGGAGGGTCAGCACAGATATTTTTCTTGCTTGATGATCTCATTGTGCCTTTTTTTTCCCTAACATTATTGCATGTCCCTGTTATTCCACTAGTTATGAAACAGTAGCTTTATCTAGAATTATTTCAAATAAAAATACACACCACTCCAGCCAGTACAGGACCATGATGCTCCTTTGAACTGAATTTTCTTTACATTTTGGGTCTTACGTTGACTTTCATGAAAGAGATTGTTCATTAATATATTGCTATGTGACAAAAATCTGCAAATTAAGAAGTAGCTTATTCATATGTCTACAAACATATGTCAATATGTTAACATGTTAACAACATGTTAAACTTCTTTGAATGTAGGTATTGTTAGTAAAAAATAAACTTTTGGCATGATTCTACACTTTCATTTAAGTCTTGAATTGGATTTTAACAATTTGAGTACTATTAAGACCTCACATGAAAGACATGTTAGAAAAGTGTCAGCCTTCTGATATTAAGGAAATATAAGGAAAATATTTTTCATATTTGGTGCTAAAATTTGCTAATAATGTACTAAGATGCAGAGCAATGAGTCTGCAGCTCTATATCTGCTTCTGAATGCCAAGAATCCCACTAAAATATATTAGTAATTTCATTTATCATAATGTTCTTTGATCTAAAATTAGCTTTATCCACCTACTCATGTAACGTTGTGCATATACCTCTAAGTTGTAACTGTAAGAGGCATTTCCCTGGGGACTCATTGGTGCCAAACGATGCTGATAAGGAGAAGTAGTAAGTCTTAAAAAGCCAATAAAGCCTTAAAGATTATGCAGTTTGTTTGATGAGAAAGAACTGCATGGTCTTCCAGCAGTAGTCTTTGTACAATAACTAGGGGGGGTGGGGTTGTTAGTGTTTTCATAAACCTATTCCTAAAATGCCATCAAGAATAAAGAGCCAGGGGTGTATATGTAAAAAAAGGAACAGACAATTAAAGGAAAACACAGTTAAAGCAAAGAGATTCTTTTTACTTGCTCATGTACTACCTTTCTGCTCCCTTCTTATCCCAAACCTGATCAGGTCAGGAGGAAGCATGTCTGGAATATCATTCAAAGATAATGTACCCAGAGAAGCAGGGTTGGTTTTGGTACTGGACACAAGTCCTCTTATTTTATGAAGGTTTGGTTTTTAGAGGTACTGTGGCGTCTCAGGCAAAATCCGGGAGAAGACTCCTAACAGCTGATGTTTTGTGAACAGGACCAAGATTCCCTTAGCCAAGGCCTATGAGCTCATACACTGTTCATATGCAGACAGACCAGATTACAAATATATAGTAAACTGGGCCAGTCTTATGTTGAATAATTAGTCTGCATGTTAGCTCTATTATAGCAGACACAATGCAAAAATAAGCAGGCAGGAGGTAAAGGACATAGGATGATGTACTCCCATGTACTTCTGTTCATCATTAGAATCTATTTGCATGGGAAAAATGGGTACCATTTACCTGCACAAGTGCAATGACAGTGCCATTTGCAGCACTGACCAGTCACCTCAAGGAATAAGTTTGATTATTTCTTAGTTACTAGATAATGTGCTGAAAAGAACCCCATGAAATTAACCTTTTAGATGACACAGTAAAAGGAAATGAGTCATTCCAGGCAATATTCATCACCCTGTGAGCACTGTGCTTGCTAAATTAGTTCTGTTATAGTGTGGGTGAAGTGGAATCGATCCATATAATTCATGTCTTTGCTGCTCATACAGAAAGTTTCAGGACATCTAAACAGAAATAAGCATTGACTTATGTCTAAATAAAATAAATCTTTGTATTACATTTACTTATTATACTTTCCTAAAAGGTCTGAAGTGAAAGATTCGAGAAAACTGAGAGTTCATGAACTGTATGAGAAAGAAAGGATAAAAAGAAGCAAAATTCTAGGCAAGGACTTTTATGACTGATGCTAATTGTGAAGTAGAAACAGTTTTAGTCTTATATGGTATTAAAGAAAGGAAAGATGATCTTTCATCATCTTATTCACTGGCCGCTGTACAATTCCACTGCACTGGAACAGGCTGGCCAGGGAGGTGGTTGAGTCACCTTCCCGGGAGATTTTTAAAAGACAGGTGAATGAGGCACTCAGAGACATGATTTAGTTGATGAGAATTGTTGGATTCGATGATCCAGTTGGTCCTTTCCAACCTAGTGATTCTATGATGCTATGATTCTTAGGAGTGTCAGCTTATCTCAGTGGTAGCAATAGCTGTGCAATTTGCACGTTGGAAATTGACTGATTAGTTGAAAGCAGAGGTTTGCTTCTGTTTGAGTAGCTGCAGCAGAGAACATGAGACAAGGAAAACACTTCCCACTGTGTGAGTGCCACAGTGACCTTTTTTGACTGTAATGCAGACTGGTATTTATGATAAAAACAGCTTTACACTAGACAAATGGTTAGTTAAACATGGACTGAAGCATACACTCCCCTCTCTGGATGAACAACCATCAGTGGTGCACACTGATAGGCTGTAATGACGTTTCAAAGGTTCTGTCTCAGAATGGAGACTAGCTAGGAGAGCACCTGACAGCTACTAGCAGATAAACACTTCTCTCTGTTACCTACAGTTTCCACGTATATGGAAAAATTTGGTGCCACCTAATGGACAACTCTCCATATCCTGGTTTTTTAAATGCATTAAACTGTAAAGGACTGCTTTTGCAAGGGATCTATAAAGGCATGTTACCTATGTTTGTTAATGCTTCACATTAAGACTTCTCATTCAGTATGTTTAATCATATATCTTGGGGTGTAAAATGCATTTCTCAGAGGCAAAGACACAGGTAATACAAGGATTTCCGTGTTTGCTGGCTTTTGTATTTATTAATTGGGGTCATCACAAAGCGTCTTCAATTTCAGCAACACATGAAACTAAATTATTGCACATAAGAGTTCTGATGAGTTTCCAGGTGAAATTTAGCTCTCTTTTGTCAAAGTGAGATAGGTTAATCTAGACCATCCTTAAACAAGTTTACTGCTGTAGCTCTATGGGCATAACTATCTCCCTTAGTAGAAAACATGACTACTGTCAACAAAGTATCGCTTTAGCCCATGGATTTTATTCCACCGTGTACACACTTGAGTACATTAGCAAAAAGGCATTGGACTACACCACCACCAAAACAGTGACTGTCATAGTGAACAATACTGCACACAATTGTTATTCCTAAAAAAGCTGTTGGCAATGACCTGATGTTATGTCATGTACATTGGAAAGCAAAACAGGTAAGAATACAAAGGGGTATCTCTATTTGATCAGAAGAACCATCTAGCATGTCCCAGAAACAGTAAATTAAGCATATATGTCTTCAATACATGTATAGATGGATGTATGTATGTGACTGATTATACATGCACACATACATATATAGTCATACATGTAGTCATATGGTCGTATATGATTATGACATAGACTTTATGACTCAAGAACTCCCTAGGCAAGTGTACCTCATGATATCTTCCATTTAGTAATCCATGAGGAATTTTTCCTGCATGCCCTTGTCTAGTCTACTCTTAGACTTCAAGCATAATGCCCCATCACAGAGTAGTTGTATGACACAGTATCTCCTCTTGCTTATTTGAGCCTGTATTGGTGATAGCATCAACCATAGGTAGAACATGAGCATTGGTATTAGAATTGTAATTTGGACATCATATCCAGTTCTCTACTGTCACTGAATTCAGTGGAAGAACATGTACAATTAATTCCTGCTCAGTTTGTTGAATTTCAATTTGTAAAAGCACATGCTTTGTAGAGGCTCATAGGTGAATGAAACCAAGTTTCCACGTGTAGTTTATAATTATAGGTCTTCAGGATCCATTATGGGTTCAGGTCTTTTCATTTGTATGATTTAGAATGGTCCTGCAGGTCTCTAGAAAACTGGCATAAAGAAATAAAATTGGAAATTATATTTCTATTGCCTCTGAGCCTTCAGAATGAACTGAGAAAAATGGCAATGTTTTTCTTTCTTTACAATTGTTTCATAGATACAAAACAATATTTATTATCATCTGTAAAAAATTATTAGGTAAATCTGCTTCATTACTTCTAGAGAAAAAAAATTATTACTTTTGGTGAAGACAAAGAAATGTCTTTGAAATGGTGATGAGCTGATAGGCAGTTTTGAAATTCCTTGGATACTTGTTACCCAAGGAGAGTTGCTCAAACTTTTTCATCTCTAAAGCATACAATATCATTTATGCTTTACTCTTATTGTATTCAGTACGTTTGTGAGATTTATAGTTTCAGTTGGCATAGTTTTACTGCTTGTGCATATTTTTACCTTCTTTACAGCTGTTGTTATGTAACAGATTCACAGTATTTCACAGATTCAGTTGCTCAGCTTTGAGGGGAGGATGCTTTTGCTTCCATTTTCTTAAGAGGAAAGAAAATATGTATGCCTTATTCAGTTAAATACAATTCTTATTTTTCCTTCTTTTCCCTGCAAAAGAATATTTAGTGGTTTGATGTAAAGAAGCAGAGATGATTGTTTTACTCTCTTATGTTTTTTACACTAATAATTTTTAGATATCAGTGCTGAGAAAAATATTTTGACCTGTACAATATCTTTGGTGAAATGAATGTATTAAAAGGTTGAATAACGAAGCGATCAAACACCTTTGTTCTTGTTGACCCATAATACACAGTTGAGCTCAAGTCTACAGAGTTAAAATGTCAGTTTCCCACTTAAACTTGGTAGTTTAAAAATAATACTTGATATCTCACTTGATATTTTTGAAGGAGAACAGTCTGTTGCAATACCCAGTAAAGCTAAAGTGTGGATTCTAGCTCTGAGAATTCAGTAACAGTTCTGCGTTTTGATGCGTAATTAAAACACACAGAGTTCTAATGAATAGGGGCAGAGATTGTTTTAAGGCTAGTGTATAGCTGCTAAACTAAGACTGAGAGAATCAACATAGACAGACTTATTGCTGTTGTTACTACAGGGCAAGAAATTGCCTGTATGGACAGAAATTGTTGCTGCGCAGCTGCAGAAAGAGCAGAATGGATGCTCGTGCCACACTATTGGCACACAGAACTCAGGCTGGGGTCGTATCCTTCCAGGTCCTTCCCAGCTGATACCTATCCACAGTTTCATCCAGCCCAACCTCTCATCCTTTGACCCAAGAAGTTTTAAACCAGATCTCATGGGCTGTGTTATTCCCTATGTGGTATACTCATTACATCAGCAGAAAAGCTCCAAATCGCCTTCGGGAGGCTTGGGAATCAGCCCTGAAACTAGCAGCCCTGTCCTCCTTTTGCTTGTCATCAGCTGCAAGCAGGGCCTTCTTGTGGCTGTTGTCATCTTCGAGGTAACAGTAGCTTCTCTCCTGGCAAAACTGCTTTCCTTGAAGGGGTATGAATAATATTTTGAGAGCTATAGTTATCAGTAAGGGAATGTGGTAACATACACTTGCTGTTTGTCTTCCTGATGTTTACATGGTGTATTCGCTATATTAAGGGTGATCATAGGTAGCACACAAGTATACAGGGACTGAATTGTAGAAGATCATTCGTTTTAGTGTAGACAATGAGAAAAAACAGCAGCTGCTCCTAATCAGTATGAATACCAAAGCTAGGCTGAACTTGCCGTTATTGTCAAGGATTTTAAATAAATAAATAAATATATGCATACATTGGATTACTAACACTAACAGGCAATGAACGTAACATGATCAGTTCCTCTGACTGGCTTATCCTTAATTGCCCTTGACTTGTCACATGCGAGACTATTAAAGTGTCATCCTCACTTCTCAGATCTCTCCTTCAGCCAGGATCTTCACCTTCTTCTTTCCAGGCCCCTTTCTTCTTTCTAAGGCCACTTCTTTTTGGGATCCCTACTTTAAAGCACCTCCTCTTCTGCCTACACCCACTAGCCTGCCAGTTTCTTCAATCAAAACTGTATGTGCAGAACCACATCATGTGATCCGTCTGCTAACTGGCAGTTCTGTCTCATTTCTCGTTATTAACTGGAGGTCTCAGGAAGGGTTACTTTCCTTCAGTTGAGTGGTATCAATGTTTCAAACCAGGTCCTGCTAATGATTTTAGTTAGTAGCCACTTCAACCTGACATTTCAAAAACTGAATTTCAAACATTCATCCACATACACATGAACCTGATTATCTGCCTTCTGCTAGCGTTCATGAATTAAGCTATTTTTGCCTATGATAATACTAAGTTCTATTAAAATCAATTAAAAGTAACCACATGTTTATAGTTTAAGCTCCCTCTAAGAACTTGCAGCTGTAAAGATTTGCTATTGAAATATTATGGCAAAGAAGGAGCTCAAAAATAAAAGTGCTCTTTATGTCTCCTGGGATTAACATAAATCCAAATTTGAATCAGAATTTGACATCAATAGAAAGCATGGAACAGTGAAACAGGAACATAGTTGTGTTGCTATTTTATTACTTCTTCCTCTCCTGTAGCTTCTCTCCCACTGTATATGGCATAGTGTCGCTTAGTTCTCGGTCTTCATTGACTGTTTCTTCTATTTTTGCTTCGATGCTGTTTCTCATACCAGTTTCTTAAGCTATGATGTGAGTTCCAAAATCTTATTATAATATAATTAAAATGCATATTATATAAGTAACAGTTACAGTAAAAGTGACAAGGCCTGTTTTAAACATCTTATGTGAGTACTCATGTAAGCTGATTAGATATGTAACTGCCTGATAATCACCAGCACATCTTGAAAGTACAATATACGTTATGCATTCAAGTTTCTTTTAAAGACGCCTACAGAGAATGCCAAAACCATGGGCATAATCCTGAATCTCTTATTTGTAAAGTTATTTCTTTCTTCATGCATGAATTCTACATTTATACAATGGATCTAAATGTGAGAATGATGCTGGTTCCTTGATCAAGTACTGCAGAACAAATTTGCTTACAGAGATATTAATAAAAAAAAAATTGTGTGAGTGTTGCAAGCATGTTAGAGATATGTAAACATCAGTGGAATTACATTCTACGGTAGTGAGAAGAATGTTAATTTCTTGAAATTATTTAATTACAATTAATTTTAATTACTTTAAATTTTATTTTTTAAAAAGGCAATTGTCCATCATGGACCACTGTCAATGAAAAGTATAGCAAGTCTTACTGAGGCTCACCTCCCTTTCTCTAATTCATTTTGCAAGTGTGGTTTAACCCTAGTAGACAGTTAAGCTCCACACAGCTGCCCACTCATTCACTCCCCTCGAGTCAGCTGAGGGGAAGATGGCTCTATCACAGCAAAACCCAGCACATCAAGTTGAACTTGACTCTTGAATGTGACAATGCACAGATTTCTATCCCTCTCTGACTCTGCTTACAAAATCATGAGTAGAAACCTGTCAGAGTTTTCTCATTCATAGTTTCTAGCTCAGGTTGTGCCAAGACAGTGAGTAGCGCTTGAGCTTGCAAGAAAAGCTATTTGAGGAGTTGAAAGCACTGCTTTGGGCATCCTTAGCATCATTTGAGGAGAGCCTAGCTGCTCTGTGTGCCCAGCAGTGAAATTGGACTACCATTAATGTCACTCAGCAGATGTTCCTAAAAATGAGCTTTGAGCCTCATTTTAACACATAACTTGGAAGAAAAAAATATTTATTGTAAACAGCAATGCTGCATTTTTTCAACTTTTCTGTTAGAAATAACAGTAATTTCTAACTGGTATCTTTTAGTATCTCTCATTTGTCTAACAGATACCTGACGTGTATTTCTTAATGTTGAATAATCGTAACTTTTTTCAGTGAAATCTTTTATGCGTGATTTATAGGGATATGAAAGTTTAAGAGTTAATGCAGAGTACTTAATGCTTCACAAGTACATTAGCAAGATTTCTGATGCACAAAGACACTTAGCTTTTCTAATAGCACTTATTGCTTGCAAATCTCAAAGTTAATGTACAATACTATTACCTTTCCACCATGCCTTTTTGACACGTAAAGAAACTGAAGCACAAAGAGGCTAATTGTCTTGCCTATGGTGGCCAGCTGGCTTGCTGTAGCAGAAGCGGACTACAACTCAGCCTCTGCGGCCACCCCATTAAGCTTCTTTATTTGAAATCTGCTGTCTCTCAGTTCATTCTTTTCATTGTTGATAAGGAACAGCAAAAAGCACATTTCTGTTTCTAGGACAGATTTATGATTGTAGATGGCAAATGAGGGAATCAATGCATGTAGATTTAGGTGTCTGAAAAGTAAACATCTTATTTAATCTGATATTAAGGGCTCCTTTTCTAACTATAAGTGAAAGAAGGTTATCCCAAGGGATGTGATTCATCTCATTCCACACAGATGTCAGTTGAGATGAACCATCCTAAGAGGACCCGGCCTCTCTTCATTCATAAACTACTCAAAATTCCTAGAGAGCTAGTGGAAATGAGGTGCTTATCTTTAAACAGCTAAAAGGTGGTACAATTACTCTAAGACCAAACAAAGGTAAAACCAAAAGGACATTTTGTTTGCATACATGACATTTCTTCCCTGCAGTCATGCATACTGCTGTCCATGCCATTTTCTTTCTTGCTTCAAATATGTTCAAAATTTGATGAAAAAAAAATGTGAGTTTTATGCATTTTCACCTGTAGCTCAGTTTATTGATTGTTGAAAACTACCAACAATCAGATAAATCTATTCTGTGTAATTTCTACTGTTGTCCTATAACTATGGATGTGCTAAACACCAGGGATTTGTACAAATACCAAGCGAATCTCTGCAAGAGAAGTACAATAAATATTGACTGAAATCAGATCATTCCAATAGTTTGAATTCTGTTGTCCTAACTACTCTATGAAGAGAAAATATTTTGTTGTCTCATAAGAAATCAGGAGTTCCTAAACCTCTGAGAATAGGTTGCTATTCTCTGTAGCAAAATCAATATACCTTGCTTAGAAGCTGTTTTATAAAATATTTTTTTTTCCTATATTAGTTACTTGGCACATCTGGTCAAGTTTCTCAAGAGGCATTTATTTATTTGTTTAAATACTAGAACATCTATTTCCATCTCTGAAGATACCATCAAGAACTTGCAAACAGATCTATTTGCACTGTAATCTAAGGTCAGTCTTCTACCCTAGTACTTCTGTGATACCAAACTGCTCACGTTAGTAATAAAAATGTCTATTACAAGCAAAAAACCACCATAACAATGAAATTCTGCCTCCTTCTTTTTCTTTTAAGAAAAAAAGGTGCTAACTTTATATCACTACCATAATTGGGCTTGGCTTTGCTCTTTGACCTATGCCTATGTGTATGCTAGCATAAAAATAGAAGTTGGCTTTCCTATCAAAATAAACTTTTCTGCCTGAAAAATTGGATAAAATATCAAATTAAGTATATCAAATTAGTTTTTTATTGAAAAATATTTATTTTGAAGAAAGTTAAATAATTACTTCATTTTTTTGCCAGCTAAAACCATGCCAATAATTTAAAAATGTTTTTTAAAAATAACTTCAGTGATTGGGAATCTGCTTTTCTGAAAATTCAATACATGACTGAAAAATTTAGCTCAGCTTGAATTAGAATGTGAGCATGTTGGTTCCCAGCCAATATCATAAGTTTACCTTACCTACTGATGATATGAAGGGCATAATTTCCCCAAGCTTTTCTTAAAGGAAGAAAAATAGTTACAGAGTTGAAAAATAAATGTACACAAGAAATGACAACTGCATAACACTGGCCAGCAATTTGTGTTCTGTTTCATTGTTTTTCAGCTTGCGTGACTCTTAGAAATTAGGCAATAGCGAGTAGATTCTACTTTATATTTGAATAATCACATAGTGTCAGAACTGTAAAAACACCCCCAGGGTACATGAAGATTCTCTGAAAGAGTGACTGCAATTAGAACATATCAAGTAAAGATCTCCCTCTATCTTATATGATAGTGATAATTTAAGGTCTTGAGCCATTCCCACCAAGAAGGCTTGACTTTTTACTTGAACAGTAGTGTTTGCTTAGTGTGAGTCACAATAATTTTTTGTTCTTGTTTTTATATGACCTTAAATAGCATTGTCATCTAATGCATGAACATGGCCTTTGCTCATTCCAAGCGTTCTTTAAGTATTTAAACTATCACAATAATTACATTGTTTTTTGAACTGAACTCTAGCCCCTTAGTGATGACATTGTTAGAGACAAGCAAGGGCTTCATTAAGCAAGGATAGACCCCCAGGCAGTGCTGGTCTGTATTAGAAGAATCTCTGGCTTCAGGGAGCTCCAACAAAGGGAGCAGACTGGAGGTCCTCAGTTAAGAGTAACTTTTCTTTTGGATTACTGTCCTTTCTCTGTTGTGCTTTCTAAGTAGATCCATTCTCTCATACCCATGTTCTCTTAAGCACAAGGAAGTGTGTAACCAAGTCGTATGTCTACAGGGCACGGGATGCCAGCTACTGAGTAATCTTTTTCTTCCTCCTCCTCCTCTTCTTCTTCTTAATCTTCAACTTATTATTATTATTAATCGTCAACAACCTCTTCTTCTTCCTTCCCTCTAGTTTTTTTTTGTCATGAGATGGCCTTGGAGGTGCATTTGTACACTTTTAGAAGCCGATAGTGATTGCAATCTTTTGTTTCTTCACCCCACACCTCTGAGTCACTTAAAAATGTTTCTGAATTATTCTCAAACACTTTTTCTGTGATGGCCTCTGTCAATAAGACCACAGTCTTTATCTTCCTGCCATTGTCTATGGTTTCAGGCTGCACTTTAGTCAATTGTTTGCTGAAGTATAGTTATACCCTGTGTTTTTAAGGCTACTTTCACTTCTCTGAGCTATATGTCCTGAGAACCCACCTGTAAATGTGTTGTGATCTTGATGACCTGCTAACCTATGTGCCATGACTTTTCTTCTCCTTGCTCCACCATTCCTTCTGGGAGTCCTACATATATAAGTTCCCACTTAAGGTTTCTACTATGTAGCTCTTCTTGACAGAACTGAGAACCTGTTCTAAATGAGTTTCTCACCCTTGACTCAGGTTTTCTTGCCAGCTGAGTGGCAACTAGGATACCACAGAGTGCTATATATCTGCTGTTCCTTTGATGTAGCAACGATGACTGATCTGAACCCATTTTATCCTGTGTTCTTTCATTAACGGGGGATATTTTGGTTGAGGAAAGAGTGATGGAGAAGAGATAGGAGGCAGAACAGAATGTCATGTATAAGTCTTCCATTAGTACATACAGACAATCAGCATTCCTGGGCTGGAATGTCTGACTCTGTTGAGCTTGATCTTGGCAGAGATTCACCTTGTTATAGAGAAGATCAGGCTGTGGTTTTCTTAACAGCACCCAGTGTGCCTCCTCCTGCATGAGGTTTGAGTAATTTCAATCCTCCTCTGTAAAAGACAGAGCATTAGGGCTCTTTTCTTTTTTATATTTGAAAGTACAAAAGAAATTTTAACACTAATAAGTTATGTCAGTTTTCTTTTAATCTAAATTGAGTTGTGCTTACAGTCTAATTGTTTTGACAGTAGAACAGGGTTTTATATAAACTTTGTTTGGCATTTGCAGTAGTAATTTTTACTCCTAAGAAGACTAGAAAATAAGTAAGAGAGAGAGAGAGTCTTCCGACATACAATGTAACTTCAACAACCCTACACTTGCACCTATGCAATGTCCTTTTTGCACCCCCCAAAAGAAAATTTCAAATCCAAATATCACTCCATTCTATTTTGTAACTGATAGAAACTAGACTAAGCGAAATGCATTTGTATAAGTGAAAACAGTGTTTTTCCTCAAAAATGGAAATAATGTCCTCCCACCACTAAATTCTGAGTACACCAGTGTTGATAAACGCAGAGTGCTGACAGGGATATACTAGTCTAAATTCATATCTGACATTAAATTCCCTTGAAAATAATGTTTTTATATATTTGCAACTCAAGAAGGAAGCAGCAAAGATACATTTCTGCAGCATCATTTTTTACTGATCTTTAGGTGAATCTATAGGTGACTTTGAATTACACAGAATTTTCCATTCTACTATATATATGCTATGACAGTTTTTGAAAAAATTCTGAAGTTGTACTCAACTGGATTTTTGGGATGAACACAAGCTGATAATAATATGTTTAAAATTTTCTGTTAAATTAGAAGTCTACAGGAAGTTCATCTCTGGCAAAATCACTCTAATCTTTCATATGATATTACTGAAAGTGAGGTAAATATACCATGCTGTACACCTTCAGTGAACAGTATGCTTTGAAAAACATTAATTTTTCTGAAACACTCAATAATTACAATGCACCACAGCATCTTTTTCAGTGTGGTATAAATGATCTTCAATCTGTAATTCTAATGTAGTAAGTATAATGTTTGAGAATAAAGTAGTCATGAAAGCCCTATAAATTTGTCATTTGTATAATAGTTCTTTTCATAAACAATAACCCTAATATTCATTTAATTTGCAGATGTCTTCCATTCAGATAGTACAAATATATCCAAATCAACAATTATTGCCCTAGCATAGTTCCAGCCCTTCTTATCTGCAGAACTGCGTGCCAATACATATAGAAATCTGGAGGTAAACTAAATTTTGGAGATGATTAGTACTGAGTTGATAAGTGCAGCTAACCAGTAAGTAGTGTGGTGTATAGTTGCCTGTAAATGCCAAATACACCCCAAATATAAGGTTGATTTTCTCTGGCTGTACTTCTATTAATGCCATTTCATAATAACAGTATAGCAGCTATGAGGTATAGGCAGGTATATCATTTCCATTTCATAAGCAACATATCCATATCCATTTTTAGGAACTGTGAGTGTTGTCTGCATAATAATTATTGTACTAATGGCAATTATTCAGCTTTGGTGCAAATGATGAATGGAAGAGGAAGTTAAGGTGTCTACAAAAAGTAATGAGTTTTGGTGTGATTCATGCCCAGCAGTACAAGGAAATAAATTAACACATTGACTTCCATCAACCTACTTTTAACCATCAGAAAGGTTTAGAAATAAAAGAAAAATAACTGGAGTACACAGACCATAAATTAATTTAGTGTTGAATGCGAGACTGCAAGGTGATATTGTTTCTCTCAGTTCTGAGTACACACTTAACATTTATAGCATTTTTTCAGATTTCAAATTAATGATTCTGAATTTTAATTCTTCTATGAAAGAAAAATCTCTAATATTCACACTCTGCTGTTTGAAGCTGCTAGCTCAGAGAGATCAACTTTCTTTTTCTCTGTAAACAATAGACCAGTGAAAGCTGCATGCAGTGAATTGATCCTGGCTGGATATCAGCTGCCCACCAAGCCACTCTATATATGCCCTCCTGAGCAAGGCAGATGGGGGAGAAAATGAGGTGGAAGAAACTTTTGGATCAAGGTAAAGGCAGCTTAATAAAGCACAACCAAAGACTACATGCGGGGGTAAAAAAAAAGAAAAAGAAAAAGAAAAAGAAAACATTCATTTCCTGGTGATGTGCAGCCAGTTCCTGGGAGTAGGTTTTCAGTACACATAGCTGTTGCTCTAGAAGACAAACGTCATAATAATGATTACCCACCTCCCCTCCTCCTTTCGTTTAGCTTTTATGGCTGAGCAGACATCGTATGGTATGGAATAACCCTTTGGTCAGTTTGGATTGGCTATCCTGGCTATGTCCCCTCTTAACCTCTTACCCACCCTCAGCTCACTGGTGAGGGGGAACGTTGCAAAGACAACCTTGATGCTGTGTGAGCACTGCTCAGCAGTAACTTAACACTGGTGTGTTAACACCTTTCTAACTACCAAGATCAAGCATAGAACTATGAGGGCTGCCATTGGCAGTCAGATCCAATGCAATGTAAAGCAAACTGACATGCTTATTTTGCAGAAGAATAAACAATGAAAACTATGAAATAGTAGAGAATAAACTCCTACAACCTGTATGTATAACTATGGTGTAACCAAACCCAGAGGATCTATTCTAATATTGTGAAGTCTAGATCTTTTTAAATTTTGGTAGAAGAGCTTCTCTGAAAAATGGAAAAATAGTATTTTTCATACACACGTGGGCTGATTTTTTTTAAATTTTAAACTCCTAGTAAGACAGTAACCAACAGTTTTATTGTTTCTCAGATGCCTTGGGTATATCGAATAGGAGAGACTACAGTATATGCAAAGTGACAAAGATTAACTTTATAACAGTGTACATTGTGTTGCAGATGATAATAATATCCAGGAGATTTTCAGTGGCTCAGTCTCATATTTCTGTATTGAAGCAGCTATTTTGGGACTCATTCAGAAAAATAAAATCCTTCGATGATTTTCAGATTCCTTTCAATTTCAACTTCAAATATGTAGCCAGCTCATGTCTTAAAGTTTAATCTGAAGAGGACAGAAATTGCAGAAAATGGGTGGAAACTGAGATACACATTGTGTCTTCCAGTTGACAATCAGAAAGTCTAATACTAAGATCTATTCTGTCTACATATTTTGTAATTTATTTTGTGGGTTTTTTTATCAATAGTAATGTTATATATGCAACCACATTCAGTTAAGCAGTACAGCTTTATCACACAGATGGTGGACCAAAGTATGTATTTACTGAGCAGCCACACTAGCAGAGTAGAAGTTCTTCAAATATATTTTTAAATATACATCCTTGCAATATCTCATAAAGCAAAGAAATTCTTGATCACTATTAAGGAAGCAGACATTAAAAAAGAAATTATCCAAGAATGTCTGGACTAGATGTGGGAACAGATGCTATAGACTTTCCAAATCAAGGACATATCCACCCCCTACAGACTTCATTGACTTTTTGGTTATTTTGCTCTGTTTCCCCTTCTTTCCATGGCTTTTTCATACCATATAGTCAGATTCTCTCTCATGGCTGAAGGATAAAGGAACAAATCCCTCTCCAGCCAGCTCTGTGTGAAATCATAGAATCTAAATAACTGATAAATGCACAGTTCCATGTAGAAAATTAAAATAAATAAATAATTCAAAGTAAATAAATAAATCATTCAAGTTTTTAAGTCTAAAGATTCCCTGGTATGAAATTCACTTCAGAGAAAAATTGTTTTGGTTCGGTTTGGTTTTTTCTTCCTGCAGTGTATGATTCTCCTAGAAACTCTTCTGAATATAAAAGCACAATATTGTAAATAGTCCAAGATTGTGGCTCTGAATCACACCTTGTACTGGCATTTGGAGGAAGATACCATTTCTATAAAGTTTCTGAACTCTGAGTCACTCCTGTTGCACATAAATACAGAGCAAATTTTGGTCCAAAGCTATTGTAGAGCCAGTATCTAATAATCTGATTTTTTAAAAAAGAGTATTTGTGTCAGTGTTTTGCATTAGTGCAAGTCAGGAGTAAAGCTAACAGAATTCCTAAAATCACTGTAAGTAGAAAGAGAACCAATGTCTGAGTCCATAGCAGTGAAGTGTTAACAGCCATAGTCCTTGAACAAGCAATGTCTCTGAAGAAAGAGTCCTCAAACTGTTGGTCATGAATATGGATTGTATATACTCTAAAGAGATCCTCTCCTGAAATCATAGAATCATGGAATAACCAGGTTGGAAGAGACCCACTGGATCATCAAGTCCAACCATTCCTATCAAACACTAAACCATGCTCCTTAGCACCTCATCTACCCGTGCCTTAAACACCTCCAGGGAAGGTGAATCAACTACCTCCCTGGGTAGCCTGTTCCAGTGCCCAATGACCCTTTCCATGAAAAATTTTCTCCTAATATCCCGCCTCAATCTCCCCTGGTGGAGCTTGTGCCCATTCCCTCTCATCCTGTCCCCTGTCACTTGGGAGAAGAGGCCAACACCCTCCTCTCTACAGCCTCCCTTCAGGTAGTTGTAGAGAGCAATGAGGTCTCCTCTCAGCCTCCTCTTCTCCAGGCTGAACAACCCCAGCTCTCTCAGCCGCTCCTCATAAGGCCTGTTCTCCAACCCCTTCACCAGCTTTGTCGCTCTTCTCTGGACTCGCTCCAGAGCCTCAACATCCTTCTTGTGATGAGGGGCCCAGAACTCAACACAGTATTCAAGGAGCGGTCTCACCAGTGCCGAGTACAGAGGGAGAATAACCTCCCTGGACCTGCTGGTCACGCCGTTTCTGATACAGGCCAAGATGCCATTGGCCTTCTTGGCCACCTGGGCACACTGCTGGCTCATGTTCAGTCGCTGTCAACCAACACCCCCAGGTCTCTCTCCTCCAGGCAGCTTCCTAGACAGGCTTCTCTTAGTCTGTAGCTGCACAGGGTTGTTGTGCCCCAAGTGCAGGACCCGGCACTTGGCCGTGTTAAACCTCATGCCGTTGGCCTCAGCCCAGCAGTCCAGCCTGTTCAGGTCCCTTTGCAGAGCCTCCCGACCCTCCAGCAGATCCACACTTCCACCCAGCTTGGTGTCATCTGCAAACTTGCTAAGGGTACACTCGATGCCTTCATCCAGGTCATTGATAAAGACATTGAACAGGGCTGGACCCAGCACTGAGACCTGGGGAACCCCACTTGTAACTGGCCTCCAGCTGGATTTAACACCATTTCCCACCACCCTCTGGGCCCGGCCATCCAACCAGTTTTCCAGCCAGCAGAGTGTGCGTCTGTCCAGGCCAGAGGCCGACAGTTTCCATAGCAGAATGCTGTGAGAAACTGTAGGTTTATACATTTGAGATGACCATGATATCATCTAATCTTCATTGTTAACCATTAAAAGCAAAAAACTTAATGCTAAGGGGTTTTTATTGCCATAGCATAGCAAAGTAAGTGGTAGGAAAATTAAAAGTATTTTGTTATTTGTTGCATCAAGATCATAGCCTGTAGTATTTTTTCATCGCTTTCCTTCAGTCTGTCTTACATATCTTTTCTTTATCAAAAGTCCTAAAAGAGGCAATAATACAATGATTCACTTTATCAGCTCTCAGATCTTTCTTACAGTTTAGCTTTAAATAGGTTGACAGTTGATTAATTTAATAAAACAATACTTAATAATGGCAGAGTCTACTCAGAGAAACTACATCAAAGTACCCAGAGTCAGAAAACAAAGAACAATCAGGATTTTTTAAGTTTCTCCTAAATACTGTGATCCATGATACAGGATGCCTTTACATATAACTTTTAAAATGGAATGTAAACCAAGGTTTTAAAAGAAGCTATGAGATTTAGACACACACATATTTCAACGATATCCATGGAACTAATTTCTGATCATTTGATACTGCAAACTTTTTGTTGTTGTTATTTCTCCTTTTCATGAATAAAATTGAGTTCAAACCATGTGACAACAAGTTTCAGTAGGCCAGCTGCTCATATTTGGACACAGGTTTACTCAGGCTCTTGAGAAATTTTATGTGATATTGTAAGCTAAAGTCTGGCCCTAAGTTTGAATCTGAACTCATCTTTTTTTTTTTTGCACAGTATGAAAAATTTCTACTCAAAAACTCTCTTCCCTTAAACTTCACAGATCTGCATACAAATCATATTTCGCTAGTATCTAGCTTTCATTTCACAAGCTGTCAAATAACTAATCAAAATGCCAGAAAAAGATTATTAATTGTGCAGAATTTTCAGCTTTTATTGTTATCAGTTAACACATAATTTGCCTACTCATACTTAAGTAAAGAAATCTAATAAATGTTAACATTTTACTAGTTATTAAAAAGACCCTGACAGTCTTGAACAAAATTGAGTTGCGTCTGTTAAGTATGGAAGTATAATACAAAGAAATTCTACCTTTTCCTACTCATGAGGTTTTTGGTGAAGCATGGGTCCTGCCTCACTCCTGCACTGTAAGCACTACCTCCCCCTCTAGAAGCAAGCTCTTAGTTTAAACACCCAGAGCAGCAGGAGACTTAGAGATATTTTTTTGGTACTTATGAAGAAGAATACAATGGCTATATTATGTCGGAGGAAAGACGCACTTAGATCTTGACAACATATCCCACTGTGGCCAGTAACAAATGTGTATGGAAGAATATATGAACACAGTGGACATCTTTCTCTCCTTCAATACAGTAGGGTGATAGCATTTTTTTTTTTTTAAGGGAAAGGATTATATCAGTTTAGCTAAACGTGAATATCTCCGTGGCAGTTACAAATGTATGAGTTTGTCCCTCTGGAATAATCATTTCGTAATCAGTGAGCAATTATAAACTTCTGATTCCAGGTTCTAAATGTCACCATAAAGTAGATGCCAGAAAGACTGAGCAAATCCTGTGTGTCAGCACACATAGTGGAGCAGGGAGGAGGTCTTGATATATAAACTAATCTGCTGACTGGGAGCTGATATTGCTAAGAATGAGTTCTTGCTCACCATCAATGCAGGAGGTAGCTGTCCTTTTCTTTTTTTTTCTTTTTTTTTTTTTTTTTAAATATGCTAGAAGAAATTATGGATTCTATTTTATCTATCCAGGCAATTACTAGTTCTTCTTCAGTCAGCAGAGTTGTCATGGAGCACTGTAAGTTTTCGCATTGTTTGTTTTTTTCTTACTAAACTAGTGATTTAAAGCATAAAAATTTGGGAAATGTGAATAATATGACTTTACTACCAAAGACCAGTTACAGGATAAGATTGCTTTTCAGTTATAAGCTTTTTTATAACCAGTCTCTTGTGACTTTTAGGTACTTTTTTTCTCTTTCTGTTGATTAGACTCCCATGACAAAGGTTCTCTTTGTAACATTATTATTTTTCCAGCAAAAGATATTCAGCAGTTACTCCTTAAAGAAACACAAGTCAGCTTCTTGCCTAAAATCTTTTTCCTTAGACGCCAGGGCTATCAGTCAGATCAATTAAGTTATGTTTAAATTGCTTTGATTTTAAATATTCATGAATCCACAAGGCAGCCAATAAAAAGAATATACCCCTATACTGCCAGCTTAAGAGGATCTGTATATGAGCCGAGACTGCTGAGATTCAATTTCCTTTAGGTTTGCTGCTTTCTTCATGTGTGCTTGACTTTGCTGACCAATTGAGTGACTGCTGTGTCATTGCACTCAGTAGTGAAATTCACACTGGTGGAAATTAGGCTGGATTTCCAAATCCCAGTACTGCAGCAGCACCCAGCTAGGCTCTTCCTGCTGGTCTTTTAAATTAAAGTAAGTTGTTGATCAGAGTCTTACAGCTCCTGGTAAATTTTCTTCTGAAGCCATGGAAGTAGGATATGATAAACTTAGAATGGTAGCTGGATGCGTTTTGTTAACAAAGCTCTACTTTTTCTTTTTTTTTTTCAGGATGTTAACCACTTTCTCCAATATAAAACTTTGCGCTTTTATTCTTGGTCATTGCCAATACATAAAAGTGGTAGCTTGTCTTGTCTTACTTAAGACGTTCATGCTTCTGTACTCAACATCCTATGTTATGATAGCATTATGAGAGCACACATTGACAAGAAAATAAATATAACCTCAGTTCCTTCCTTTCTAAAAGCCTTCTAAAGACGGAGCGCATGCTGTTATATTTGTATGCAAAAAATCAGAGGGAGCTGCATTTATTCCTAATTACTGTTGCTTTATTCTAGAGGAACTGAGCTTAAAAACAGATCTGCTCCAACAAGAAAAAGCAAGATCATACTTTTCACTGATGGCTGGTAAATGAAAGAAGCTAGATTTTAGGAAAAGACAAATCTATTTTGGTATTAAGCATCTGGATGTGCTTCTTTCTGAGCATCATTTTTTAGTCATTCGACATAGTTTATGTTTCTATAAACAGATGAAAAAGAAATGTTAGTATCTATCTGTAAAACTTATGAGCAAATCTGATATATCAAAATCTACTTTGTAGAATTCTATGGGAAATTTTGCAATATAAACTTACAGCCCTTATTTCTCGTATTCTTTCATTGTCAAATAATTTCACCTGCTTTATTCCATGAACAATTCTCATTTTATTTTGTTTAGCAGCATATTTTCCTATGCATTTGTCTACACATTTCATTTCATTATTTTTCTGTTATATGCAACAGCACAGGATTTTGAAATAAAAATATGAACGAGGTGAAGACATGGTTTTATCTGTGTAAGTGACAGCAAGATAAGTGTTTGTGGTTTTCCTTGCTGTGTGGATGATGTGGTTTTCAGATGTTTCGTAATATATTGCCTTTAGTGGACTATTAAGAATTCAGTCCTTTGGCCCATTAGGCAATTTTTTCGTCTACAATCCAAGTCTTGGATTTTAGCATTTGTACCTTAGTGAGAAGTAAATCTCTTTGGAGTCATCCTTATGAGAAACTACTTCAAAATATGAATGTAGCTCTCAGAACTTCAGTTGTAACTTGCAGATATAAATCTACAGTCTGCTTTTTGCAAGCATATTACTGTAACCAAAAGATTCCTCAGCTTATCAGAATATACTTCATTTGATTCACAGAGGAATTGACTCCACAAATACTGAGCATAAAACTTCCTTATAGTGATTCTTTGTTCCGTATCGACTATCCTGGCTCAGTCCTGGGGCACTTGGAAAACACAACAGATTAGATCAGAATTCAGTATTTTTCAGCCTGTTTATTATAGCTCCGTTCTTAGCTTCCACAATTAATTATGTTCAGCTGTTTCATAACTTTTCCATAAGAAAAGACATGTAGGTAGAATTTAAACCTGAATATTTCCAGGCTGATGTTTGAAATGTGAAGGTACATTCTGCATTTAAAAACAGTTAGCACAACTGCCTTCATCTTGTTTATTTTCTTAAGTGACAAAGTGGAGAGAACACATTTGAATTACCAAATCACCTTCAAAATTTACTTCCATCATGAGGCTTAGCTTCTTAACAGCAATGTGCTACTGTGGCAAATAGTTGTTTTCCAAGACCATGGCTGGCCAGGAAATGTCTGATATATAAAATGTTTTGGTTTCTTGCTCTGTTGGTAGGTGTGCATGTTTTTTTTTATATTGCAAAAGTTTTCAGTCTCAAATAACTGAGACTGTGGAGAGTGCTTTTATAGTTTGTGTGAGAAAGGAATTTATCTCCTCACTTTTTCTAAGAGGTAAGTAACAGTTGATGGGACAATAACATTGAACAGTGTAATATGCATGAATTGAAAGGGTTTTGCTAATATGTTGTGCCAATTAAGCAACATTCACTGAATATCATATCAAATATCCTTGTCAGAGCAGTCTATAATGTCAAATCTGCACATTTAACCTCATGTTTTGCTGTCTTAGGAATGCAGGTGCTGGAATGGAATGGCATCCCCTTGACTGGGAAAACTTATGAAGAAGTTCAGAGCATTATTCTTCAACTGAGTGGGGAAGCAGAAATATGTGTAAGACTGTGAGTTTTTCCCCATCTTTCTGTTTCCATTTTTTTGGCTTTTCACAGCTTTTTTTTTTTTTTCCAAATTTACAGTTGTTAGGGTGGAATCTTTGTTAGCACAAAGCCTCAATGTAATAATTAACAGGAGTTCACTGAATGTGGGAGGTCTGATTATTCATTTCTTTTTTTTCTTTTAAATCTTAATAAAACATAAGCTGAGGGAGATGTTATTAATTATTCTTTTATAAACAATTATATCTCCATTGTCAGGCCACAATCCCCTCTCATTGACACATATACAATTCACTGAATTTACTGGGGTTAGAAAAAAGATTGTAATTTAGCACTAACTTGACTTTTACTGAAATCTGTATCCTTTGCATTAAAATCATTTAAACATCATGAGAAATATATAAACCTGCATTCAATCCATTAAAGATTTCACCTGAAAAGAATCTTTTATTCTCAGCTCTTTAACAGCATTGCAAAAATCTATCAGCTAAGAAGGGGCCATGCTTGGGAGCTGCTTTCTGTCATGAACCACTATTCATTTATCTACTTAATACAGTAATGAGGGTGTGAGGAAAGAGTTTCTTTTGTCTCAGGCTTCTCATTGATTTTTTTTTAGGGATCTGAATATGCTCTCAGACTCTGAGAATCCCCAGCACCTGGAGCTGCATGAGCCAGTAAGGGCAGGTGGGTGACAAGCTGTTGCTTTGATACTGTAGGACCAGATTGCAGCTGAAAATTGCGTGTGATATAAGCTAGGACATCACCATTGTAAGCTCAGGCATTATGTACCAAATCTTGCCATGGGCAGAAAGGAGAACCACACCTTAAATACAACCCACAAACTTATTGTTTGTTCTATACTATCTAATTAATACAAAGGAGATCTCAGTAATAATACTGCAGTTAACATTTGTTATCAGGAGAAAAACTTCCACTAGCTATCCCTTCATCCCTAAATGCCACAGAAAACTGTGGCATAATGGTCCCCCTTCGGCAGCTTCTCCAGAGCAGAGTTTTTGCAGGGAGTCCACAGTGTCCCAAGGAATGTGCTGGGGGGAATGTGATGTTTATGGTAAGAGTTTTTGACTCTTTCTTACTGAGAGCTGGACAATGTTGACGATTCCTTCCTCTTTGCTTTAGGGGCCTTTTTTATGTTTCCTATCATAACTTGCTCTTTCTTCATCAGTCAGCATCTCTACATTACATGTGACTTGACTGGAAGTTGTACACATTGGATGTGATAAGTTCCTGCTCTTTGTTCTTTCTGTTGCCCCTCAAAATTCATTTTTCCCAGCTCCTGACTTTGCTTTAATGTCATGAATGGACCAGTGAGTTGCTGGTAGCCCTGGGGCCTCAGCTATCGTGCTGTGCCCAAAACTTGCAGCACTCTGCTGTCACCTCAGGCATGTGCTCCTATAAGATGTATTACTGATCTGGAGTCAAAAATATTCAGTCTACACAGTGCAATTATTTTTGTGCCCCGATATATCAAAATGATTTAGAGTGGCCCTTATTCCATACAGTTATATAAAGTGAAGCATAAATCAGTCAAATTAGTGTTGTAGCCACCTGATCATTGGACAATTACTGTTCTAGATAGCGAAGATAAAACAAAGCTCCTAGAAAACTGCAGCAAGTCCAAATAACACACAAGTCCTAAGACCTATGTTAGCTTAATACAAGACTTGTCACCTGTGAGTAGTAATAAAAATACAGAATTTACTAGGATACTAGGATTCAATATAATATAATATAATAGCCCCATTCCCGTACTTAGCTTATTTTTCTTCATTCGGCCTTATTTCCTACACCAGCAAGATACCTTTTTTGAAAGTGGATGTCATTGATGTTAATCGAAAGTGAACACTAAGTCTGCAATTTGTTCTTAGAAAGCAGATCAAAAATGCCAAAGGCATTAATAGACATTGAAACTGGGGTTTTGAAAAGATAGCGGCTAGAACAAACAGTATTTTTTTGTTAACTCAAAATGAGAAAGAATAGTAATAAATTAAGTTCCTCCATTCTTCCAGGAATGATTCCTCCTAGTCTAGCAATCTTCTGGTGGTTGCTGTGTTGGAACAACACATTAGAGTCCATTTTGGCTGTCAGGTCAGGTCTTTCTTGCCATTACCTCTGAAGCTGTGTTTCTGCTTCAGAAAGGAACAATCTCAATTCTTGCTAGAATGAAAAAAGAAATACAGACTAGCAGGTAGGATAAGGGTAAAATATTGCCTTAAACATCTCGCATTGCTGAGAACCTGGGAAGTAAGCTGAGCCTAGTATTGTTTTAACTCTGCATATTTTAAGGCACATACAAAGCTTACTTGACCTCAGTTCTCTATTAAATGGAGATTTCCATCTACAAAGGGTAAACTCTCCCCATTCATTCCCAGTCAGAAAGGAGGGCAATCAGACTTCTACCACAGATGCCACACATGGGTGTATATAATAAGTTGAATCAAGGTTTTTACTCTTCATTTGTTTTCATTTTATTCTTTGTTGACTAATTTGCAATGCTAAAGTTTTGAGCTCTTTTTACTTTCGTAAAAATATTAACTCAGAGGCAGAATTTAGTGTTTTGTTTTTTTTTTTAAAAAAAGGAAGCTGAGATTAAAGCTTGTTACCACAAAATTCAGACCAGTTCCAAACAGTAAAAGAAAACACTGGCCAGTTGTTAAAGCTGTAATTTATTCCATTATGATTCAGCATTATCAGCAATTCATATTTTTCTTCAGCTGGAGAATAACCTTCAAAAAAAAACTTGTGAAACTTGTGAGATGAGTAACAGTAGTTGACAAGGTTGAGTAGGAAGATTGGAATTAGGATGATGATGTGGAGAAGCTGTTTATTTTTTTATAGGTTGCCTCTTGCATCTTCAAAGTACACAAGCAGATGGTATGAAAAGTTCATAGAATCATAGAATAACCAGGTTGGAAGAGACCCACTGGATCATCAAGTCCAACCATTCCTATCAAACACTAAACCATGTCCCCTAGCACCTTGTCCACCCTTGCGTTAAACACCTCCAGGGAAGGTGAATCAACCACCTCCCTGGGTAGCCTGTTCCAGTGCCCAATGACTCTTACTGTGAATTTTTTTTTCCTAAATTGTTGTAAAGAACATTATTCTGTCCCTAAACCATGGCAAAAAGGAGTTGAATGCACTAGCAATTATCAATACAAAGCTCTCTTACTTTAATCCAGTAGATAAAGCGAAGTCCCCGGGAGTTGATCCCAAGCAGCTGGCTGCAGAGCTCCAAAAGGTTTCTCTACAGCAGTCACCTCTTGTTGGTTCCTCGGGAGTGGAAAAGGGATCTCACGTTCATTCTGGAACCACTTCTGCTGCCTCCAGTGCAATTCCCAGCCCTGGTCAGCCTGGCTCACCCTCAGTGAGCAAAAAGCGGCACAGCAGCAAGGTAAGAAACACCTCAGTTATACAGCAATAATATTTAATGGCAAGAAAAAACTGTTTATCTTTTTCCATGCATCAAGAAATCACAGCACATATTGATGAATTAATTTCTGTGGCAATGATGAATATTACTCTTAAGAATTTGTACACAAGGATGGGGGATAGTGTGATTTATCTAAGATTGAGCCCTCTCTGAAAATATATTTCTGTAACTTAATATTATTGTTTTGAAACAAAATAATTGCTCTCCTGCTTTATTCCTTCTGCTTTGAAAGTGCATCCTTCATGACAGTGAGGTACTAGTTTCAAAGAAGAAGCTGATGGTACTAAGACCATGATTTCCCTCTCTGTTCTGAGCTACATTTGCAAGTGTTATAAGTTATGAATAATCATGGCAACGTTAAGTATTTCTGTCAGGTACCTACTGCATTATTGTAATGTTTATATTTTTGTGCTATTAAAGGTATGACTGTGATTTGAACTACAAGTGTGTTAGGTACTGTTCAAACAAAAACCAGCAAATGATGTCTGCTCATTTTAGATAACTTCAACATGCTTATTTAAGTTTCATGTGAGGGGAAACACAAAAATCTCTTTCATGAAGCAGTTTAGCAAAAACTGTAAAAGTATTTTTAATCACTTTGGTTTGGTTAGTAATTCTGTCTTGCCACAATCTCCACGGGTTTATTATGAAATGATTCATGTCTATGATACACACGTTCAATCCATAGGTCAAGATTTAATTCACCTAACTTCAGGAATGTGGCAGAATTACCTAATCTTCAGTTTAATAGTTGATTTCATTATACCTTGCTATGGATATTGTATATATCTACTTGTGAACTAGTTTGCCATGTACTTTATATTTACCAGCGAGAATGATGTACTTCTGAATTACAATTCATGAGACTGGGTGAAACCTGACATTGAAGTGCCTGGACTGCATGGAAAGGAGAGGGCAGAGCTCTTAGTGCAGATGTCATTATCTACACTGAAACCCCTTTCATCTGGTTAGAAAAATCACACTCTGAAATTCAGTGCACAGTGTATGGAGACCTATAAATCCTTCTGTCCTGGAGCAATGTCTCTCTCTAGCACATGAAAAGACTGGATTCCTAGCTTTGGCACTGTAGCAAGTCACCTAAAGTTAGGTGAATAAATTTCATATCCTGCATCACAGAGGATTTAGTAATCCTCTATGAAAATTCAGCTGGAGGCTTATAAAGATGAAACAAAAAATTATTAAAACTAATGCCTTTATGTAGGAGATGCAAAAGTCAAAACTAATCAGGTAAATATTTTAAACATTCTTTGCTTCTTTCTGAAAATCATGTTGAGATTTCATAACACCCGTAGCTCTTGTTGACTTATATAGTTTCTGTTCTTTGTCTGGAGGCCAAGTTTATAATGGTGTTGAGCTCTCTCAGAGGAAAAAGCTACTGCTCATCCTTTCTGGAAGAGCTTTCTGCCTTAGGCTGACAGCATCTTTAGGCAGTCAGCAGCAGTGCCAGTGTATCATGACAGTCTAAAAATCCAGACTGCCCAGATCTAGGTTTTGCTACTGTTCTTATCTTATAACAAGAAAAAAAAATAAAAAGAAAGATAAAAAAGTTTTTTGTATGGAATATACTCTTCAGAAATATTATATGAGTTTCTTTGATATTCTGCAGGGCCAATTCCCTCATAGAATCATAGAATAACCAGGTCGGAAGAGACCCACCAGATCATCGAGTCCAATGCTTTGTCCCTTTTCTAGAGAGAGTAATAGTGCATAGCATCAGAGCCTGGCATTAACAGAGTTTCACATCATGGTAATGACAAACTTCTTCAGCAGGTGTGACGGCATTGCAAAGCACCAGCCCTTACACATGGTATATGATTGCATGCAAGGAGTATCAAAAAAAAATTAGAGTGAAATTAGATTAGCCATCACAGGCTCACTTTCGGGAGCCCTGAGCTGACTATATCCTCCGCAGACGTATTCTTTTGTAATGTAAATACATGATCATTCTACAGTGTAGATTACATCCAGGTTATAAATGCCCTTTAGAAACATTTAATTGCCTTTGTATCCTGAAGAATGATTTTTTTATTTTTTTTTCTAAATCCTTTAACTTGTAGAGAAGTCAGCAGTGACATGCTTTTCCTTTTTTTTTTCCAAATAAATCCTCACTGAGGCTATTTTAAAGTAAGGTGCTTTAAGGCATCTCTGTCTTTCAATTCAGATCCAACTTCAAAGTTGGACCAGCTCTGAACTAGAAGTTAGAATCATAAAATCAATGAATAGTTAGGGTTGGAAGGGACCTTAAAGATCAACTACTTCCAATCCCTCTTCCATGGGCAGGGACATCCCACTAGACTAGGCTGCCCAAGGCCCCATCCAACCTGTCCTTGAACATTTCCAGAGACAGGGCAGCCACAGCTTCCCTGGGCAACCTGTGCCAGTGCCTCACCACTCTCACGGTGAAGAAATTCTGTTTGGACCAGATGACTTTGGAATATCTCTTTCAGACTGAATTATTCATGTTTCTTTGAACTGCTTGAGTAGTCCTTCATAGTCAGTTTTAAATCAGCTAATGTCAGAGAAAAAAACAAAATATTCAATATGCTGAATCACAGCCTTGTATCTGAATACAGAGATTTAATGCTGATACCAAAACATAAAAATGCACATTTGTTTTTCCAGACAAGTAGATGAAAGCAAAGTAACTGCAAGGCTAAAGGGAACTCCACTTTAATCACCTTTGGAAGTCCCCATAGAAATTCAGCATTTTCTCTGAACTCCTTCTAGAGTATCTGTACTAATACATTCCATAGTGATATTTGGAGTGAACAAACTCATTACATTTGCTGTTCAAACTTCTGAAAATTAAAGCATTTAGACTATCTGGGAGTGATTTTATAGATGCAACACAGCTAACTCCATGCTGTTTTAGAACATTGTCAGTACTAGTAGTAAATGAGGTCAGTACTATTAAAGTATAATAAAATCCATTTGTGGAGGTAAAGTATGAGAAATGTAAGCCATTTAAGCCCTACTTTGAATGTCTACATTATGCTCAGTTACGTCTATGTCTTTAGCAAAAGAGGTAAAACTATCTCTTTGAATATTCTTTCAAGGGCCAAACATTTTGGGGGAATAGTTTGCTATAAAGCTAGAATTCCATTTAAGATTGAGAACTTTTTATAAACTATTGATGATCTATTTTAGGTGTTAGAGGGATTACACTTCTCCACATGCTTTGTAAACTACCAAGCAAAACTGATTTAAAAATTGCCCATGAGAATTTTTTTTGAGGCACATGCATTTCCAGGAATAGCAGCTTTAATATCATGGAATCATACAATGGTTTGGGTTGGAAGGGACCTTAAAGATAATCTAGTTTTAGCACCTCTGCCACGGGCAGGGATGCCTCCCACTAGATCAGGCTGCCCAAGGCTCCATCTCACCTGGCTTTGAGCACCTCCAGGGATGGGGCAGCCACAACTTCCCTAGGCAACCTGTGCTAGTGCCTCACCACTCTCATAGTGAAGAACTTCTTCCTAATGTCTAGCCTAAATCCTCCTCCCTCCAATTTAAAGCCATTCCCCCTTGTCCTATCACTACATACCCTCAATAAAAGTCCTTTCCCAGCTTTCTTGTAGGCCCCATTCAGGGCATCTTTTTTAAGAGTCCAGGATTTGAAGCAAATTTTGTTTTCCAAGTACTAACAAACAGAATGGAGGAGAAAAAAAAAGGGAATAAAAAGATACCTAAGATTTCATTGCTTTTATCAGCAGCCTAGAGAAGCTCAGTGATGGAGAACAGAGAGGAACAAGATTATACAGCATTGTGAAGGGGGAGGACAGAAAACTTAAATGTCATGTCCTGGAAAGTGTGTGGAGGAATCTGAGGATGAAGTGCTGTAGTGCTGTAGCTGAACTGATTACCAGGAAACACAGAATAAAGTCAAAAATATTATATGAAATGGCTTGCAATTATGAAATCCACTTACACATGTCAATCAGGTTTAGTAACATTCATTCCACTCTTTCAACCCACTTTCATCTACAATCAATTTAAACTAATGTAATCTCTGTCCTTCAGCAGAAATATTGCTGTGTTGTTATTGACCTGGTGTTTGGTTTCTCTTTGCACCATTCACTTTTTTTAGAAAGTGTTAACACTGTATTTATTTTTCTCTTCACACCTCCCTGTGTCACCAGTCTGCTCGAAGTCTTTGGTGTTCAAGTTGTCTGATTCTGTATTAGCACAAAGGTGGATCAAAATGGCTGGGCTGGACTTTAAGTGCTTTTGAAATACCATAACTCTTAGTTTTGAGCATACAAGTTGGAGACGTTTAAAGGGTTTTTAAAAATATCTGGCAATAAAGCAGCATATAAAATACCTGTTAAAAAAGCTAACTTTTAACATCTATTATTTCCTATATGCATATGTGAATATTTGTGAGTGCGTGCCTATGTATTTATTCATCTATTTTCATCTGGCAGCCCACTGAATCTACAAAGTCTGCTTCCCATCCAATCACTGGAGAAATTCAGGTAAATATGAAATTGTTGCTACTGGCTGTATTTCCCTGTTGAAAAACTTTGCTGAAAGTAAACTCAAATAAATGGTTTCTTATTTAACTCCAACCCCTTGAAATGTCAGTAATGTAAGTCAGTTCTAGATTTTTGCTTCTGTCTTTAGTGTTAGCTTGTGAAATACAAACAAAAGAATGGAAAATGCTAATGTTCTAAAAATGTAGCAAAATTCACTGTAATCTTTAATCTTTTGCACTTACTGTGGTTTACTTCAGAAATTCCCAGACTTTCTACATGTAAGCAAAGGCTACTGTGGCTTTCTTAGAGTGCAGTGGATTAATTTCCATGCAATGCCAAGTTTGTGGTTCTCTCTTAGGTAAAGTGGCTTGAGTTCAGTTTTTCAAAACAGTGGAACTGGGAGCAACAGAATCAATGAAGCCTAATTTCCTATAGGTATCTGTCTCATTCCTTAATTCATTGTTCTTCTATACTAGTACTAGGGGTCTTTCCACAGTACTGTAACAACCATCATGAGCTTGGGCTTCAGGTAGTCAGAATTTGTGCAATTACTATTCAATAAACTGGCTGTTGCTCTTATTTTGTCTGCTTTTTCCTCATTAGTATGGAACAATAAAAATGCTTTCTTTTTTAATTTTTTTAACAAACACTAACAGACTTTGAAACCAAAATGTGTTTCAAGATTGAACACCATCATCTAATATCATTCTTGTCAGGAGAGAGAAGCAGAAACTTCTAAAATGTGTTTATTTCCAGCCAAAGTAAAGGTTTAAAAGAAAGTTTTAAAACTCATTTTATTCAAAGGAATACTATTGAATCATTTAGGAAGTAAAATTAAAAAACAATCTTACTGTATTTTAATGCATTCTCTAGCTTCAAATCAACTATGACAAACACCTTGGCAACCTTATCATCCACATCCTTCAGGCAAGAAACCTTGCTCCCAGAGACAACAATGGCTATTCTGACCCTTTTGTTAAAGTTTATCTTCTTCCAGGGAGAGGGTAAGTGTAGGAGAAATTTTAACCTGAACTTTCTTTTAAATTGGGTTTGTTACTTGTCAATAAGATGCAGAACTGAGAGCTATCACAGGAAAATGGTGGATTTTTAATAGGGAACCAGATCCTCTTCCCAGGAGAATGTGTATACTTCAATAATGACCTCACGTATTTCATGATTATTCCTGTAGATTTTTTTCCCACGTTTCCCTTAAAAAATTCTAACACACATAAAAATACCTATTAAAAGTACAATAGACACTACTGAAATATACAAAAAAAAGCATGTAATACTCTGTTATCTAAAAAATATATGATAACGTTAAAATTGAATTGTTACTTAAGTTTGAAACATTCTGAGTTTGGGACAGATTTGCAAACATGCACAATTACAGTATTTGAGGTAAATTTAAAGCTGCAGTATAATATTAAAAGTGAGAAATACTAAACAGAAAACATTTATTCCGTGTCATCTTTATGACTATTTCAAAGAGCCAAGATGTGGGTTAAGAAATTCTTATAATTTTGTGTCTAAGGACTATACAAATCACCAATCACTTTTTCATAGCTCCTTGCTTTTTCTGACTCTATAATTATAAATATCTAATTAGTGTTTCTTTTAAAAGATATATTTCTGTATCAGCAATATTATAACTCTTTCTTGTGCCCTAACTATTCAGAATGTATGCATAAGTATACACAGTTATAATAATCCTGCTGACTTCAGTGGCAATGTGTAAAGCTAAGCTGATCGATCAAACCTTAGATTGAAAACATAAATTCTCTGCTTGTGTTATTGCACTCATCCTAAAACACTCTTTGGCAAGGACCATGTAGCTAGATAAAAATCTGTATTTATTTTCTATTCTAAGTAACAGGAAAGTGGACAGTTCAGCTCTTGGCATATGAGCTTGCACCACTAAAAGCACGAGTGATACAACTAAAGGCATGTGAATTCTTTTTACGTTGCTAATTCCAGCTGTACAGTATTCGGTATACTTCAGTAGCACTGGGCCCAAAACTATTGCTGAATATACTGAGAACAAGTCCTAAATCTTTTTTTGCACCTGAGTCTTGCAAAATACTTGTCCAATCAATCTTACTGGGAATTTTGTAGATATATTCACTGATGTAAAAACAAAGCTTTGAACTAGAGAGACAAGCACCCTGCATAGACCTAAACCAGATACAAGTATGGGTTTAAACTTGTGGCCAAGTTATGAATAATTTGAATTTTAGTTTTATTTGGGTTGTTTAGTTTCAAATATGGCAATGTCACAGGTTTTGCATGTAACTTTGAGCCTTAGGTAATAATGAAAATGAAGACATTCTCAAAAATCACAAACAACTGGTTTCTGAAAGCTGAAACTGGAATTGCTACTGAATATCTTTCATTTGTAGATCAGTCCATGCTAGACTTCTTATTCTTCCTAATGCCTCTATTTTCTTTGATTCTGATATTAGAAACTACCTATTATTCACGTGTTTTCTTTCATCTCTGTTCTTATTTTCTCTCACACTGCTTCCTCTGTGTTCCTAACTCTGTAAATGCTGGGTATGCAGACAAGTCATGGTTGTCCAAAATGCAAGGTAGTGTGTACTGTTTTCCAATATTTTTCTTTCATTTTTATATGCACGCGTGATACTGTGATAAGCATGTACATTGAAGTATGTATTTCTCTTGGGTTTTAATGACACACGACTGCAGCATGGTTTTGCTGTCCATTTCCAATGAATGCTATTTTCAGGCCAGAAGGAACTAGAAACAAGTAATTAATGTTCCTCAATGCAGTAATATTTTAGGGCCAAACTCTGATGACAAGCAAAATTAATTTTGAAATCTTCAAGATGTTAGTTCAAAGATATCTAAAAATTCATTCTCACTCACTGCAAGCTGCAAAATAATTCACTGTGAACCTGTATTGGGATTTTGAATGGTGTTACTGCCAAGAGAAAGAAGCATTATTTGGAACTGAAATGGAATATTTTTCTCTCTGTATCTTGCACAGTTTATAGACATTAAAACCAGGTGTAATTCTAGATAATTGCCCAGCTGTCTTTAAAGCTGCTTGGCCACATAAATGGCTACATGTGGTAAACAAAGTTGAATGTTTAGTTGTTGAAATTACTAGTTCTTTGTTTGTCCTGGAGCTGGAAACATAACATGAAACTATTCTCAAGATATGCTAATATCAGCCCAGGCTTAGTACGTAATAAAACTTTAACCTTAATTCTGATTTTTTTTTAAAAAGTAGAAAGATGACCAAACAAATCAGCTGATGAGTTTTAATAAACAGATATTCTCTAACACCAACCTGTTTCTTTATTACTTCTTTATGAATGTGTTTAAATACCACATTTTATATGCAGTTATTCTGTTATACTTTTTCATTGTAGTTTCAGTTGTATTATGTATTACTAAACTAAAATTAAGGAAGCATAAAGAAATTATAAAGAAAAGAGTAATGCAGGTTTTTTTCTTTTCACACAGCATACTCTGTGAATTTCAAGTGCAAATTAATTTATACCAGGCATAGACTGATTTAATGAATGCATTTTAAAACCTCACTGTTAATCACTTTTTGTGGTGAAAGTGTGTCAGATCCTTTCCTTCATTGATCTAGAAACCTTCAGCTGTTATCCAGCTTAGACAGGGTCTATATCTCCTTAAAAGTGGTCAAGGTCTCCTGCTTCCTTCTACAATAGGTCCAGACCACAGGTTACGTGAATATAGGCTGACATGGCCATCAAGAGTTTATATCCAGATACTCTGTGGTCTTCAATGGAATTACTTTAGAGTTACCATGTTGACAGCAAATTTACCTTTTGTCTGTCATCTTCAAAACTCAACATTGTATGAATCACATTCTCACATATTTCTGAGAAGAATCGGAAACATTGAGAAGGTGATGCAGTTGTAATATTGCAAAATGAAATCCAGAAAAGAAAAGGAAATGTCTTGGTGTTATTTTCTTGGCTGAGCACACAAAAGGTTCTTTTCTTCTTTGTTCAAAAAGATGAAAATGAATCCATCAGTTGCTTAAAACGTTTAGATCATAGGACATTTAGACAGGCCCAATCTGTATAATACTGTCCTGGGTTAGTTAGGGTAAGAAGTAAGTAGGTTAGTCTGGGTGTAGGAGGAGTTTGGATAAGTTAATATTTCATTAATTGTTGATCAGAACAGATATTGACTTGAGGAGTACTGTGAGCCCAGAGAGAGGTACTGCAAGCCCAGCTGTCACTTGCCTATGTCCCATGTCTCGTTATATGTCAGTCAAATCTCATTAATATATTAAGTGATGGGGATGCTTTTTTTGGATCAGAGAGTGGGAAAAGAAGGCTGCTGATGTGTTTAAAAAAAACTACTGTATTACTGGATAGGATTTGCCATCAAAATCTAGTTTGCAAAAGGATCCAGATTTTGCATTTCATCTTTCCTTGCAAGATATGCAAAGAAATAACTTTGTGTGAGTTTCTTTTTCATATACTCTTGGTTGCCCTAGATTTTAATTCATCCTTTTATTACTGTCATACAAGAAAAAAGAAACCTCTTTTTTTTCCCAAAAGAATATATATTGTATGCTATGGCTGACAGAACTGATTACATAATGGAGAGCTGCTGCTTTTTTTCTCATGAGCAGAAGTGTACAGATATTTTGTTCCACAGATCCCAATGTTCTTCATATTTTTTGATGAACTGGAAGACAGGATGGCATCCTTAGCAAAAATATCAATGGAACTGCATAGAATAAATGGAAGTAAAAATAGCTGTAAGCCACCTTCATTAAAAGATAATAGTCCAGTAAGAAGCTTGGACATGGCCACCCACTTTGGGAGAATAAGGACAGTGCACAGTCCAGAATAATGGAAGGGAGCATTGCACAGTAGAACTGCATTTCTAGAGTGAAACTGCAGCTGTTTTAGACCCAACACAGACATATATGTCAGTGCAACACATAAATCTGTCATATAATACTAATTCAGATCTGCTCCAGTCTGGTGTCATACATGGTACACCATTAGTAACTAGCTGCTTAAATGAGTCCACGGTTCTTTACCTTGTATCTTGTTGAGTTTTCAAAGTGTTAAAAGTTTCTCATATTCTCCAACTCAGCTTTTTGAGATGTCCATTAAAATATGTATGAAATTAAAATTGGAATAGAAGCAAATCTGACATCAAAGCTCACTGAGCTAGATGAATCTATGTTCTGTTAAAGGTTTGTGTATTGCTTCCTCAATACTCAGGAAACACAAAGTACAATAGAAAGCACTACTGATTCTTTTTAAAAACAGATTATGCTTTTTATTCTTGGCTATTGATAAAAACAATCATGAGTTTGGTGTACTTTTATGTTTGTTTTCAGTGCAATTAGAGGTATAGACAGAGAACTGGATCAATAAGAAATTAGTGTTTCTATCACTAACAGGATATTAGTTACCCCATGACATTCATTAAAGGCTCTTGTGAAATGGAACTCCTGTAATTAGAAACTGTAACCTATAAATATAATTGATTCATGATACTTTAAAGTGCTAATAGGAGGATGGTCTTGGTAAAGAAATCAATGCATTATTGTTTCAATTTATAATCAGAGCCCAACACCTACAATGAGACAACAACACATATGTGCATGTGCTGACTGATGCTTTATGTTGAAACAGTTGCAGGCTGAGCTAGCCTGCTGAAAAGTCAGAAGATGTTTTGAAAGACCATGTCAGGAAACCATAATAACAAAAAAAACCCTAAAGGCTGTCCTTGTCCCCTTATAAACCTGAGTTGTTACGAAATTGAGGGATGCAGTTCTTTTCTTTTTCTGTTTCTTGGTTTGTGGGTGATTTTTTTGCATTAGAACTGAAAGAAACAAAAGATCGCTAATGTAATGTTTCCTTCCTTTGTTCAAATTCAGTGCTGAATATAAGCGGAGGACTAAGTACATACAGAAGAGCTTGAATCCTGAGTGGAATCAGACAGTCATATATAAAAATATCTCCATGGAGCAGGTGCGTGACTGGTAGCGCTGTTCAATGCAATCTGATGTTTTATTATTTGTATGTTCTGCAGTGCTTACTGGGAAGGGAGCAGTGATACTGGTAATTCTGTAGAACCTTGTAAAATCTTGCCAAATTCAAAGGAATTTTGGAACTATTTCCTTAGATCTGATAGAGCTAGCTATACCAATACTCTTTTCATGTCCCTTCTGCTCATAAAAATGGTAATTTGTGGATATTACAATCATAAGCATGTCATAGGTACAGATGTGGCAATTTTAAAAATTACAATGGAATACAGGGAGGGAACAAATTAAGACACACTTTTATGAAGTAGATGTAGAAATCACTGCCACTTTTCATTCCAAAAGCCATGCAAGCTCACACAAAACACAGGTCCTACCATTTTCTTATTCAAAAGTATTTATAAAATGTAGAGATACATTCTTAGATATAGAAGCAATTTATGGTAATGGGCTTGAAATATGAATATGAAAAAAGTTAAGGTATCTTTCATTTCCTTATTACAGAAAGATTAAACTTACATCTGTGAAAGGAATATGTAGAAGTCTTCTCTATTTCTTGATGGCTTCCTGATTCTAACTGACTTACAGAATTAACTGAGGCAGTATGAAACAACTGAGTCCTCTTTTTCGCCATCTTCCCTTTTAAAGGAACTTCTTATACTTAGAAAAAGGCATAATGAGCAAAATTATAATCAGTCCATTCGTTTAAATTATGAAGTGTATTTTATAGAATGATGAATCTGTATGCAGTCCTAAGTCTTTTTGCCTTTCATAGTGTTCTTGATACTTTCAACTTAATTTTTCAAGGACATTTAAACTTTCAGTGCTTCTTAAAGAAGTCCAGAATAACCACACATTTAATGAATAGATTTCTCATTGCTTCTAATAGACTTCTCCAACACAACTCTAAGACCTCTATATTATCTTCATAACTTAAAATCTGATTATTCATTCTCCTTGTTCATTGAGAGGAACATAGATTAAGATATTTATTTTCTCATCGAGCCAACCCCTTCCCACAAGATTCTCATGGTTGCTCTTGCAATCTACGCATCTGAACTTAAGAAGCAGTAGTTTATAGTTAGCATTTCTATGTAGTGGTTGTGGTCTGCTGGATTTTGCATTCTGTTTCATGTAGGCTTACATAAATCGTAACTTATTGACAGAGAAAGTGTCGGAAAAAAATAACCTATTGTATGCCTAGCTGCAGTAAAGATCCCAGGTCTTTTGGGTTTTGTGAAAAGGTTTGATAACCCTTAGCAATATTTCCAAATTGAGCTTTCCATTTAAGAAAGTCTTTTCAGGTTGTTTAGTTTGCTTTTAAGTTCTGCTGTGATGTTTCACAGACCTGTAATTAAGAGTGCTTGGGTATTAGATATGCAATAGCTGTTGGCTGATTTTAACTTAGATGATCTTAGCCTAGGATTTCTTAGGCAGAGATTTTTATGAGAGAAAATCTCCTAACATCTTTGATGTCAGTTTTTTTTTGCTATTATTGCCATTGACAAGTGGTATCCCCTGGGGCTCACCGCTGGGTCTAGTTCTGTTCAATATCTTTATCAATGACCTCGATGAAGGGATTGAATGTACCCTTAGTAAGTTCGTGGATGACACTGAGCTGGGAGGCAATGTTGATCTACTTGAGCTAGGAAGGCTCTGCAAAAGGGTCTAAACAGCCTGGACTGATGGGCTGATGCCAATGGGATGAGGTTCATCAAGGCCAAGTGCAGAGTCCTGCATAAACATTTAGCAGTTATACCCTAACAGAAATTCATGAATCTTCATAAATGGTATTTCTTCAAAGAAGCACTTCCTTTCCCTCCATCAAAGCATAGGTTGCCTGTTGACAGCAAATGAGCATTATTAAATATTACCTGGTATAGCCTTTTTCATGTCACTGTCTAGACTTTAGTTGTACATTTTTTCATTTTCTATTTTTTTCTTTCATAATCTAGCTGAAATTAAAGGGAAATTAATTACAGGAAATAGATCACTCTTTGACATAAACCAGTCTTTTTCAAGGTCAGAATGATTAGTTTTATCACATAGCAAGTTTTACTTTCACAGTTGGAGAAAAAAATAAATTAAACTGTAAATATTTAGTAATTGAAGGGTTTTGTTAAGTCATAAAGTGGAGATAATTTGAGAGAAAAGCTGAGTTGCACATCACATATATCATATAGTAATTACTAACTCAGGTCAAATACCTATTCAGAACATGAAAAAGAGCATTAGAATGGCTTAAGGAGAAGATAGTAAAAAAAAATATAACTTTTTTGCTAGTCTGGCTATTGGTATAATGTATGACCACAAAATTAGATGTAACTTTGTTTGCATCAATTTCTTACTTGTCAGAAGGCAAATAAAACTAGTTCCTTAAATGATGGATATAATTCATTAAAGCAAATAAGTTTTGGTAGCTCATGTCCTTAAATTGAAGGTAATATATTTAGAAAGAATAGTATTTTCAAATTCCTTAAATGATGTAGGCACCTATATCTTTGTTCTAAAAGTAAGAAAAGATTTCATATCAATCAGTGAGGTGTTGGTTGGACAAGTAAGTTTATCAGTGACCTAGCAAAAGTCTTTTTGTCTTCCTATGTACTGAAGTACAGAAGTATAGGGAATAGTACAATAAAATGTTAAATTTAATTGTAAACATAAATAAGTATAAAGCATGATCTAATACAACACTTTTCTACTCATCAAATATACTGACTGAGACTAGAAAATTTTATATTATTTCTGAAGCAATTACAGGAATTTAATCATAGAAAAAAAACAAAGTACATTAAATTATTGATTTACTCAAGTGTTGTATGAGATTTTGAAGGTATATCTATTAAATATTTCAACTAATGCATATTTAATTACACATACCTGCATATCCATAATAACACCCAGTGAGATCCAGATATTTAAAACAAGAAATGGATGCTTCTGTACATGTGGTGTTGGTTATGTCTTCCATATAAGAAAATATGTTTCACATTGTCTGTTTCTGCATGTTCCGTCATTTTCTTTAAGTGATGGTTTACCATAGCAGCCTCAACCTAACTGGAGTTACATGTAGTAATATGTTTTCAGAAAGGTTTTTATTTTCAAATTTTCTTTATTTTTTTTATTTTTAATTTTTCACAAGGCATTGCCTGAAATTAGTTACAGCTTACTGAAACATTTTTCATAATATACGTGTAAGTCAGATGAGCTTACAACATGTGTAAACTGCCTTCATTGTTTCTTATTTTCCTAATTGCACATTACCTACCTGCAGACACAGTCAGATGGATAGTGGGTTTCTGCTACCCATTTTAGTATTACTCTGAGTTAAATTCCTGATGGGGATCTGAACTTAGGGCTTCACAGCCTAAATTTGGTGATGTAAGGCAGAATACTACTTTGCTTTGATGGTATAATGGCTACTTTGAAAATCACCAGCCACTGAGTGTTCTTTGCCTTCAATAGCAGTACATAAATATATCTTCAGAAAAGCAAATTTTCCTCTTCTTTGAAACTTATTTCCCGCATTCTGCCTAATAAAGCTCTTTTGATGGTTTTTCATTGACATAATATTTTAGAAAAGCTTTATAAAACTAAGAGGCTTAAAAATAGGTATCTCAAAGAAATTTAGTGTACTGCAAGTCTTCAGTACAGTTTTATTATCATATTAATGCAAAGAAGCTTGCAAAGTAGGGTTGCAGTTACTTGAAAATCTTCTGTATTATTTTCCTCTTTCCACCAAAAATCTTTTTTTTTCCTTTTCTGGATCTATACATTCTTCTTTCTGTCTTTGCACAGTCATCACTTGAAACAAGAAGACATGTCCTCCCAAAGGAGCAATAATTCTGAAAAATATTTTTGTTATTCCTCTTTTTTAAAGGGTAAAAATGCTTAATATATCAGGAAATTATTCCACTCAGGAAGCTAAACATGGACCAGTGGCTACTCAACAAATTTTTTCAAGTTATTTTTCACATTGCTGTTTTGATACTGTCTAGGAACAGTCAGAAAAAGGAATTTTGTTCAGTCAAAGACATCAACTTAATAAATATCCTGTAAGAGATGTTCAAAAGAGAATCTTTTGTTCAACTTTTTTGGAATGTTTGCAGCATATTTTTTAAAAAATTGGTTGAGAATGTTGCCTGATTATGTAGGAATAAATAGGAGAATGATTAAAGAATTTCTTTCAAATCTTTATTTCTTTTAAAATCTTGGCTTTCAAGTCATGTTGTGACTGCTTAAGGGGTGCATTATTGATACTAAAAATAGTACTATTCCCTTCTGTGTGCTTTTTCCAGTATATGCTGACGTATACTTGTTTTTCAAAGACACTGGCTTTGCATAGTTGCTTATTTTTCTAAAGTTAGCAAGGAGAAGAAATATTCCAAATACATAGTAATGAGATTAAATTATCATTTCAAGGCAATTTAAAGTTATTAAGAACTGTCTGAATCTCTGTTGCATTAAACCAAAGAGCAGTGGAGGTAAACGGAGAACAGTGGTATTCTTGAAAGTACATATATTATGAACAATAAATGGTACAGCTTATATTTTTGACCAATGACTTGATCCTTTGTTGTACTTTTGTTTAAGAAGCCAATTTATAGTCAGAACAGTGAGTGAGACATTTCTTCTTTTTGTATGATGACCTCAATTATCACGTAAGATTTCCAGTTCTGATCGCTTTTAGAATCATAGAATAGTTTGGAAGGGACCTTAAAGATCATCTATTTCCAACACCCCTGCCATGGGCAGGGACATCCCACTAGATGAGGCTGCCCAAGGCCCCATCCAACCTGGCCTTGAACACCTCCAGGGATGGGACAGCCAGAACTTCCCTAGGCAACCTGTGCCAGTGTCTCACCATTGTCATAGTGAAGAAGTTTGTTCTTATGTCTAGTATAAATCTGCCCCTCTCCAGTTTATACCTCTTCCCCCTGGTCCTGTCACTACAAGTCTTTATGAATAGTCCCTTTCCAGCTTTTTTGTAGCCCATTCAGGTATTGGAAGGTTGCTAAAAGATCTCCTCTGAGCCTTCTTTTCTCCAGGCTGAACACACCCAACTCTCTCAGCCTGTTCTCATACAGAAGGTGCTCCAGTCTTCGGATCATTTTGTAGCCCTCCTCTGGACTTGTTCCAACAGCTCCATATCCTTCTTATGTTGAGGATTCCAGAACTGGACACAGTACTCCAGATGAGGTCTCACAAGAGGGAAATAGAGGCGCAGAATCACCTCTCTTGACCTGCTTCTTCTGATGTAGCTCAAGATACAGTTAACCTTCTGTGCTGAGAGTGCACATTGTCAGCTCATGCTGTTTCTCATCACCCAGCACCCCTTCTCTGGAGAGCTGCTCTCAATCACATCACCCCCCATCGTATACTGAAATTGGGGGTTGCCTAAACCCAGGTGTAGGACCTTGCACTTGGCCTTGTTGAACTATTCAAGTATGTGAAAAGATCCTTATTTTCCTTAGTAATGATTGGAAGTGTCCAAGAATTTCTTCACTTACAACTTCTCAGCCTGACTTCGCAGACATACTATACTCCCAGGATTTTGTTCTCTCTTTCAATTCATGTGAATTTATTGCTGCCCCTCCAGACACCTGCTAACCTTTTGCCCCATCATACAATACAGGTAGTCAATCTTCTCCCTCACCTATCCCATAGACCCCTGGACTGACACTCAGGTTGGTCTTTCCAATAAGATCAATTCCTTTGGTCAACAGCTTTGCTGTCTTTGCTGTCTTGTTATTAAAAAAACAAAAAACTTATTCATTTTTTACTGTAGCCCATAGGAAGAGTGCTTTACATGTGTATCATGCTTAACAAGGTATGCAGATAAAATGTGGATAATGGGGTTTGGTGGCTTTTATCAATGCGTGTCCTGCATGTCTGGATTACCTGCAGAGTTCAATTGACTACACTAAATTCTGGGGTATTAAAGCCTAGTGTTCTCAAATGAGTTTGTGTAAATGAAGTGTTCTAAATAATACATTTGAAATTAACAATCAAATCATATTTTTATATTTTTTCTCAAAATAACAATTTCTCCCAAATAATTTTTCTGAGATCAAGGTTGATGGAAGGACAAAAGCTGCCTAGCTTTCACTATGAAAAAGGGTACAAGGAGGAGGTAATACACAGAAACCACCATAAAGACTTAACCTGAAATTTATGATGGCAATGGGATTAATAATCCTATCCTATTTAAATTACAGCTGAAAAAGAAAACACTGGAAGTAACTGTCTGGGATTATGATAGATTCTCCTCGAATGACTTCCTTGGTGAAGTGAGTATCTTCTTCCTCCTCTCTAACCATGACTCGTTAGGAAGCTGATTAACTTCATGCTGGTATTTGAAGGCTGTTCTTTTCCAAGGTATGGTACGTGTGTTAATTAAAACAATTCTAAATCGCAGTTTTACTGCTGATTTCATAACAAATGGTCATGATTTCTTTAATTCACACATGAAAGATGCCCACCCTTTATCTCAGTAAACAGTAGGGAAGTTCACTTGGGACTCAACACAATGATGATAACTTCAGATAATACCAGTCTTCACAGTGACTGAATGGGGAATTCTTGCTATGACTGACAAGTTGCCTGCATTGATTTTGACATAACAACAGAATGCTGAGGAGGTATCAGCATTTGTAAACAATTAAAGGATTACATTATGCCAACATGCTATAATTTAGCAGATGCACAATAAACTGCAAGTGTGAGCAGTTTGATCTTGCTGATCAAGGTCTCATTTTTAACACTACGAAGTAGTAATATCATTACCTAAGTATGACAGAATGCAAAATGTTGTAGTTAACAATAAATGAGATGAGTGATTGTGGGAAGAAGTATGATCTGTTTAAAGCAAATAAACAAACATATGCACGTATAATACAGGATACATCCTAGTAATAACTGTCGATAAAATAATTTAAAATATTATTACAAAAAAAAGTATTTCAATTAGAAACAGAAGTCCAGGAAAATCAATTGCTCATATACAGACTAATTCAGACTATCTCTGCTCATTCCTGATTTGAATTTTGAAAAAAATCACTCAGTTCAGCCCTATCTCGCCTTTATGTAACTACAAAACAGAGCAATCAATGTCATATTTTAACAATTACTATAATAAATTTATAGGAAATGGCTACATGATTACTTATTTAATGCATACTGCATCTGTATTCTTGTTGGGTTCAGCATGTTTGTCTAAATGCAAGACTTCACTGAATATTTACATCATTGTTATTTATGCCATATAGAACGTGGATGCTCCAGCAGCTGCTTCTACAGGAAGAGTTAAACCTTTTGCCTTAAAATATTTTCAGCCTTTATGACTAATTTTTTTTTATTCAATCATTCAGACTTAAATATTGAAACAATTCTTTATGGAAAAAAGAATGGATGAGATTATTGAATGTGTTTCAGGACAAGGATGTCCAGACGATTTATGCACCATAGCATCAAATATGAGGTATCCAAATTGTACCCTAAGGACTTGGTTGAATAGGGCTAGCAAAACTTGCATGCCCCAGAAGGCAAGTGGCACATCATTGTGCACATCTATGGAATGGGAACTCTTTTTCACAAAGCAGAACCCTCAGATTGTGTTGCATTGGGAAAAATCCTCAACCATGCTTTCTTCCAAGTAATTCCCAAAGCTGTGACCAAAAATCACACCAAGGAGCATGCTAAATAGTTAACCTGTTCAATTTAAGTGTAGACCTAACCAGAAAGACCAAGCTGCTTCATTGGGTCATATACAACCTGTGAAGCTGAAAGAATAAAAGGCTTTTTATCTTCTATGAAAAATAAGTTTCAAAGAGACTTCCCCATCCCTGAACTTGAAGAGACCTTCTTTTATTCAGAGTCTTGTAATAAACTGGCAAAGACATTATTCCCTGAGGTAACTGGACGTTTTAATGGCCTAGCAATTTTAAAACTTCCCTACCTGACATTAGTTTTAACCCTCTCACCTTAGAGCCAAACACAGGGCAATTTTTGTCCTTTCCCTCACTCAGGACACTGTGACCACTTTTTAGTACTTTACATCTCTTGGCCCTCTCATCTGCAAGAACATTAAGAGAGTAACGGTCTTTTTTGGTCCCAATGTTCATTTTTTAAATTTCTTCTTCTTTAAAGAAATTCCACAGAACTCCTACTGGCAATGTAAGTGGCCTTGAGCAGATTTCAGCTACAATGCAGGGTGTTTTAGCCAAATTACTCATTGCTTTTCCACAATACCATTGTATCTCCCTTTAGTTCTTTTTTCCAGTGAAGTTTTAAGGCCTAAAAGGCCTGTTGAATTCTGTTATTTTAGTGAAATGCAAGAGTATGTCTGCTCTTTTATTTTTGTTACAAATTCTGAATATGTGGATTTTTGTAAAAAATCTATAAGCATCAGTCTCATACTATTGAAGACCTTATTAAATAATCTAATTATTTGCCCCTTTATTGACAGTGACAAAAGGGAGAAAATAACACTGTCTCATTCTCCTATTAGAATATTTCTATACGGAAGCAGAAGGACCAGATGTCTTTTTAGTCCAGCCTTCAAGCTAGTGCACACAAGCTACCCTTTAAACTATCTAGCCATCTTGGTAGGAAGCTATTTCTGATCTCATAGTCCTTACTGAGGTCCTGTGGGGAAGGCATATTAGTTCAGATACATCGATATTCTAACAAATGTGGGTTTGAGATCACAGCTGGATTATATGAGGTGAGGTCAGAGCACAGGCTGACTGTCCTGAATCTGTCAGCACATGGCCTTATACTTGCATTTAGTATTTGATGGGAATGGTTGGACTCAATGATCCGGTAAGTCATTTCCAACCTGGTGATTCTATGATTCTGTAATTCTATGATTTGATTTCAACTTCTGGTAACAAAACCATGGACTGTTCTACTGTACGTAATCATTAACAGGTCAGATACAGGCCATACATTGTACTTTGTTTTATTTGTAGGTATTGATTGAGCTATCCAGCGTCTCTCAGCTTGACAACACTCCTCGGTGGTACCCTCTGAAAGAACAGAGTGAAAACGTAGATCACGGGAAGTCTCATTCTGGGCAAAGTAGCCAGCAATCTCCAAAGCCATCTGTCATCAAGAGTAGAAGTCATGGAATCTTCCCAGATCCTTCCAAGGGTAGGAATGACTTGGTGCACTTGCTATGAAATGTTTTCCCCAGATAATGGGAAAATGTTTGCTATGTGTAAGTTCTTATAGAAAAATACAGATACTGCTATGAAGTTTTTATAGACTTCTATTAAAAATGTATTAATCTGTCTGATTAACTCATTGGAGCCAAGGCTTAGTTTGGATCAATCAATGCCAACCGATGTTCTGAGTAATTGTGTCCTTAGAAGAACAGCTTACAAACTCTGTGCACTTTACACATCTACTGTAGATACTGTGTCATTTTCATATTTCTGGTAGTGTTGGCCAAATTCAATACATATTTAGCTTTCTATTTTTCATGTTCCTTAAATATTGTATGGCATTTTATCTTCTAGAAATGTCATGTTAATATTTTATAGAAAAACAATTATGCTATAATGACGCATATGCATTTCCATTCAATGATAATGGGCTGTAGCGTATCTCAATTGTACTGGAAATCGGTGGAGCTGATATAGAAGAATTATACTAATGTTTACAAAAGCAGAATTGATCTCAATGTCTTCTGCTTTCTTGGTCCAAGAAATTTATCTCTAAGTTGTTTTTTTTATATGCTGAGTACTCAGTGACCAGTTGCTCACTTAAAACACAGTGTATGTCATATGAAAGCACAAGCCATCCCAAATAACATCCAGATGAGAGCCTCAGAGTTATAAGACTCCTCTCTATTTCTCTGTGTAACATTTGCTAGGAATTGGTGTCTGTATAAGATCTATGTATAAATCAGGGGTTCATATAGAGATTATTGTAAGTTGGGCTATGGTTTTGACTGGGGCATTCATCAGAATAAAACTGCTTGCATTAGCTAAGTGTTTATTACTGGAGTAAGTGGTGCTAGTTAGTCTTTATGTACTAGAGAAGAAGAAAGTGGAAAGCAAATTAGTCTTTAGGCTACTCTGTCATTCTGTCATTGTAGTGTGAACAAGCACAGGAAGCATAATTCACAGGTGACAGAAACCCAATAGTAAATAATTATTCCATGGGCCAGGGAACAGTGGGAAAATAGAAAATCGTGCCTCATAAGAGTTTCCTAATCATAATATATCCTGACATTTTTAATGGCATTGCACAGCTTAATCTTTGTTCCTCATTCTTGAATGTAGTTGAAAGGCAAGTCAAGAGAAAGAAAATGAAATTGGTTTTTTGTTTTTAATAAATGCAACAGTTGCGCTTCTTCATTTTCTTGGTAGATATGCAGGTGCCCACCATCGAGAAATCTCACAGCAGTCCAGGGAGCTCCAAATCTTCCTCTGAAGGACATCTACGCTCTCATGGTCCATCCCGCAGCCAAAGCAAAACCAGTGTCACTCAAACTCACCTTGAAGACGCTGGAGCAGCCATTGCCGCTGCTGAAGCAGCTGTCCAACAGCTTCGCCTTCAACCAAGTAAAAGACGCAAATAAATTCCTCAGCATGGCAGCTTAATGTTCATCTGTTGCCTTTTTCCCTGCTGTCCTTCCTTTTTCAGCTATTTTTTTTTCTGTTCTTGGCACACTGTGCCCACTCTATTCAATGTCTTTCTTTGTGTGCCTGTGTGTGAATATATATAATCACAATATACTCTTGTATTTAGAATTCTTTTATTTATTTATTTATTTTAATTTATATAGACTGCAGTGAAACTGGCTGTTTCTCCATCAGTTCCTTCACTCGTGGTCTATGGTGTTCCATGGTCGTGCATGACTCACAGACAATTCCATTGCGTGGTAGTGTTTTGACGTCGCTAAATAACTACCAATGAAACAATCAAAACCTGCAGAGATATGAATGCCAGCTCTTCAAGCTGGTCACAGCAGATATTGAGACTACATTTACAACAAGCTATATCTATAAGTAGGAAAGACAATACTATATACATGAAAGAAGATTTAAAGTTAAAGAAAAAAAGTTTTTAATCTACATGGGTGAGATTTATATTTTTGAAACATGATTGTAAATATCTAATCTTTTTTGACAGGAAATATAAGGCAACTTTCTTAATATCTCAGATAAAGTTATGCTAGTGATGAGTAGAAGAACAGTAGACAAAAGTATTGCACACATTAAATGCAAAATTCTTAAACACAGACCCATTAAAACTATCAGATCTTAACAGTGTTATTCAGTTAGCAAAGGCAAAGGGAATCAAGAATTTAGTCAGATGTCATAGTCAGTTTAATTTTTCTAGTAATTTTTGTGCCATGGATTGATGAAGAGTCAGGGTAAGTTTTGTTTGACAAGTTTAAATAGTCTAATAAATTAAAAATTTTTCATTCAAAAGGTTTGCTCACCATCGTATACTTCATACCAGTATCTGATTGCTTGTTGAGAGCTTAGTTGATGGCAAAGTAAAACTCTCTGACTGTGGAACTATTGTCTTTGTCTTCAGGATCTGTTGATATGCCATTAACCTACTATGGTATAATGCAAAAAAAGCCTAAGGGGAAGTTATTTCCCTTGTCTGCACTATCATTAATAAAGAAACAGCCAGTTTTAATATTCTTTAATGCTGTGCATGTTGTGTCTCTTTGGTGTTTGAAAACACTACTTATTTAAATACAGAAAAAAACCACTTCTGTTTGCATGAATAACATTTAAGCTGGTTCCATCTGAGGATACATACTCTGGGTTTCCATTTCACCCACACTGCCACAGCAGCACATAAAAGCGGTCAGTCTAATCATGCCAGGAAGCAGCACAGACACAGCATAGCAGGAGTCCTCCCTATTCAAAGAACTCAGTCTGACAATCTGCCTCCACCAGCCAATGACAACAAAGACCAAAGCCAACTAGCCCTCAGGAAAGTGATGTCTGATGGACCAGTCAAGCCCGAAGGAGGTGAGCAGAAAGACATGGTTAAGAAACCGATGACACCCATAATCCTTCTTGCCATGTCTACGAAATCATTGCGATACTTAATTATTTATTTTAATCCCCCATTAAGTGCTGTACATGTTAACATGAATCAAGAACTCTACTTCATTTGTCCACATCAGCACAAAAAAAACGTAGTGAAAAACTGTGCTAAATAACAATACAAAGCAACAAACATGCTCTTCCATTCCACTGGAGGATCTAGACTTCTACTGAAAAATGGTACAGCTTTGCTGATGTTGTTGCTTAATAAAAAGAATGCATCCAAGTTTGTCTGCTTAAGTATAATTGAACATTTCTTTTACTGTGACAAAAACCTAATAGTGTATTTTTGTTTCTAGAATTCTAACATTAACAATTTATTTTTCCTCTCTCAACATAGTTGTTATGTCAAAAGTTATTAGCATAGATCATATTTGAAACCACCCGTGGAAAGGAGTTTTGATCTATGTACAGCTCGATCTCTTGATAAGTTTTCTATCATCTTAAAAAAATATTTTCTACCTGTAGGCATTTGTACATCTACCCTAAATACTAAGTATCATCAATTTATCCCCTCATCACAAATAAAGAGCCAGAATCTCAATTGATTCAAATTGGCAGTATTCTTTTGACTTCTGGAGCATTTTGCTTATTTGATTTGAGACATTAGCACAATAAACCTAGAGACTGGACTCCTTTATGTTCTCTTGTGCCCTTCTCTTATGATTCATTCAAAGTTTTTCTGTCAAAACCATTCCACAACATGGACAATACAGTCTGGCTGACAAGATTGTAGGAGAGAAAAAGGGAATGATACTTCAGTATATCCTGAAAGCAACAGGTCATAAAGAGAACTACGGCTACTTAACAGGAGCAAATTTAACAATTTTTAGTTTTAAACATTGTATTTAGAAGTAACAAATTTATTCTTATGAGAACCTTAAGAACTCTTCTGTAAATATATCAGTCTAAACACCTGCTTGCATCCACCCACATATATATTGTATTACTCTATAGCTCAAATCCAGACATTCAATTCAGGTGAAAGCCACAAGATACCACGGTACTAGTTCAGTGATCTAGCATCAGTCATCTCAGTCATCCCATCCTGTTCCTGGGACTTATACCAGAGAAATCTAATTCTAGAAGGAATGTCCCTTGAGGAGTATATAGGGACTTTGGGTTTGGCTAGTTCGGAGAAAAGAAGGCTGAGGGTGACCACTGCTTTCTACAGCTTCCTGAGCAGAGGAAGTAGAGAGGGTACCCTGTGCTAGGATACATGGGAATGGTTCAAAGCTGCATCAGGGGAGATTTAGGTTGGACATCAGGAAACATTTATTTACTGAAAGGGTGGATAAACACTGGAACAGGATTCCTAGAGAGGTAGTTGTTGCCCCAAACCTGTCAATGTTTAAGAGGCATTTGGACAATGCCCTTAATGACGTGCTTTAACTTCTGGTCAGCCCTAAACTGGTCAGGCAGTTGGACTAGATGATCACTGTAGGTCCCGTCCAACTGAAATATTCTATCGTATTCTAAATAAGTCTCCCCATCTTTTGGGGTGTCATGTCTGTAGAAATTCATCATAAATACTTTTAATCCTCTGAAGTTTTTAGGCATAGATAAGTAATGCTAAAACCTTTTGTTTGTGCTATAAGGTTGAATCAGGCTTCACATACACTTTTATGATAAGGAAATAGCCAGGCTGTTAGCTTCAAGTACACTTGCCAATGAACAGTTATGCTAGATTCTTTACTTTTAAAGTTGCAAAAAAAGGATATGTATCATTTGGCAGTTGGGTCTGCCTCGTAGAGAAGCATCATAGAGAGAAATGGGAAGAAGAACTCACATTAATGTCATTAGTAAGCGAGGTTAGAGTTACAATAAAGAGACATGGTACTTTTGTCTTTTTACTTCTGACAAATATACACAATGCATGGTCACCTACACAAAATTTACAAGTCTGGATTCAGATCTGTGAGAAGTTTTGGCTTCTTCTTATTGTACAAAAACTAGTATGTCCTAAATTATTCATGTGGAGTGTTCCAGTAATTATGAGGTCAATAGATCTCGTACATTTCAGTGGGAAAAAAAGAAAGATTATTTAATTACAGTTTTATAAAGCATGTAAGTAGAACAAGAAGATATTATGAACAGAAAAAGGGCCAAAGATACTCAAAACAGCTTTCAGTTTATGGAATTCTTCGTGGGAGGAAGAGAATATGAAGGACCCAGAGTTTTCCCCTATAGTTCAGTAACTCTAAAAGTTGAGAGTATTGTGACTGATAAATACCAGGGCATCATCAGTTTGCAAGTCACTTCTTTCCGGGATGCTGCATGGCTCTGGTACACCCCCCATTACCTGCTAGAAAAGAACACATGATGAACTGGTTTTATGGACTGTAACAGTCATCTTAGGAAGTTGATGATTTTTTGTCTCTAAATCTCAAAGCCCTTTATTAAACCGGCAATTACAGATAATCCACAACATTACTATTAATATTACCACAGTTATTTCTCTATTGATTTATCAGAGGACAGCACCTTTAAGAATAATTATCTGGGTTTCTTCAGCGGAAGCACACAAGTTGGTAGTAATCTAGCAACATTTCCATAAGGGTGAATGGAAAAGTTCTATTCTGTGAGTGATTGTCCTACTCTACCTAAGAGAACCCTCAGGATTCATCCTTTAATCTGCTCTGACTTAGTTTCTTTCTTGAGTTAAATTGGCACTTGAATAAACAGAACAAAACAAGAACTCTCAATCATTCTTAGAATGCCCAGAGAAATCTTTCTCTGTTTCTGACTTCTAAGACCTTTTCTATTGTTTGTATTTTGTCAGTTATTAGTTGTATGTCTGATGAGAAGTAAAAAGCAGATCATAAACAAAACTAGCACTCATAGTATACTTGTATTTTGTGAATTCAAAGGACATGTATCACTTTAAGTTTGTTGAACAAAACTAATTCTGTATTCATTTTAAACAGCAAAAAGTGTATTTTAATGAATATGCTTCAAAGTTAAGATAAAGCCACAACAGAGAACATTGATCTTTGTCCATCAGCTTTGTAAAATCCAATATTCAACTACAGCATTTAATTAAAAATAAACACTGAAGAATAATTTCCTTGTTGCTTGTTACAGAGAAGAGTGTGATCTGCAGAGAAGCAAGTTGTATAATAAACATGCACAACACACCCCTCAGAGAAGAAAAATAAAATTTCAGAGCTGACCCTTTGAAGGCAGAAGTTGCAAGGGATCAAAGCCAGAGGGAGAGCGCATTGCAGATATTTGAGTTCATTTGATTTCGTTTTTTTGAAAAATCTGAATCATTTCCAGTTACACATTCACATAAAATTAACCATATCCCTTTCAAAATAAATCTGTGTATTACTGACTATCCACCAGATAAATCAGTTTTAGAGATAGTGTAAATCAATCCACCTCCTTTTAAGTCACTAGTTTATCACACAGAAGGATCATTCCACTATATGGAGTTTTCTTGGTAGGTCACTTACATTTTAAATATAATACATGATTTTTGAGTTCTTCAGATATTTAAACACCTAGAGATACTCTGATGATAATTATCAGTTCTCTGTATATATGCATGTAAAACAGTAGGCATATCTGCAATATTGTTATTATTTACTGATTTTAAGTAAAAGGCCTTCTCGAAGTCAGTTTATAATTTCCAAAGAATGAAATACATGTTTTAGCTTTAGTAAATTCCAATAAAGTGCATAAGAAAAGGAACAGCAAAATTACCCTTCAGCAGCCATGCAAAATAGAAAAGTGCACCAGCTCACCTTCTCTAGAATAAAAAGTGTAGTTTCCAGTGAAATAAGTTCAGAATGCAAACCTACTCTACAGATCATTTTTTTTCAAGCAGACAGTTTTATAGGGAGCTGTAGTCTCTACATGGATGTTTAACACATCTGCTTAATCTGCTTAGAAGGTAAAATTCAGTGGGCTTGGCTTTATTTGCAGAGGAAGAGGAGTCAGTTTCGCCCCAAAAGTTACAATGATTGTACAACAAAAAAAATTCCTTTATCACATCAGAATACTGAACAGTCAACAACAACAAAAAAATATATTATGACCAAAGAAAAGAATTTCTAGAAAATTATGGATTTTTTTCTTCCTAGGATCTTTGGAGAACTGTAAATTGATATCTAAATGGCTAAATGCATGATCTTAAGCCTGAAGTTGCTTGAACACCACATAATGATGGATGTCATACACACCTCCTCTTTTATTTGGCACACATTTTAAAACCAAATAAAGAAGCAAACAACATGCCAGGAGAAAAAAACTATTGCTGTATTCTTTACCTGAATTAGTTAGCAATTGTTTAAGAGTGTAAAAAAAATACTCTGGGAATTTAAAATCATGACATTTTCTGAAAATCTCTAAATCTAATGCATGTATCCAGAACCTATTTATTTCTCCCATCTCATAGAGAACATTTCTTCTTTTACATTGGAAGTTTCCCATTGTGACACTAAAGCTTTTCTGAGGTATCTTAAGAGGAAACTACTTTCCAAATAGCTGTGTTTCACTTGATTTTGCTGGTCAGAGGGAGGTCTACATCAGAGCTCATATTGTTAGCTGGAACATCTAGAGTAGGCAGACTGTGCATCAGCATTTTCACAATTTTACCCTAATGAACCTATCAGTGTACACTTACACTTATCAAAAGTCTCCAGTTTAAAACACTTTAGTTCAAAAGGTAGCATACTTGTTTTTAACTCACTTGGTCTAACAACCTTGATGAAATTTCACTTAAGTGTCAGCATAACAGAGATGTGATGTGATGTATGTACCAAGGTATTGCTAGCACTGTAAAATCCAGGATACAGGTCTGAGCCAGTACTATGTAATTTCTAATCACTTAGCTGTGAGAAATTAAAATTGACAGAAATTTTCCTTATCACTATGTCCTATTTGCTGGCATTAGCAGCAATACAGAGTAAAAGGAAACCGATTCCTATGTTCTATAAATCTTTTGGACTGAATATTTTACTCAATTTAAATACCTGCTTATTTGGAGTCCCTTTAGGCCTGAACGCATTTTTCACACTTTTAATAACAGAATCACAGAATCACAGAATGACCAGGTTGGAAGAGACCCACTGGATCGTCGAGTCCAACCATTCCCACCAATCTCTAAATCATGCTCCTAAGCACCTCGTCTACCCTAACCTTAAACACCTCCAGGGAAGGTGACTCAACCACCTCCCTTGGCAGACCATTCCAATGCCTAACCACCCTCTCCGTGAAGAACTTTTTCCTAATCTCAAGCCTAAATCTCCCCTGGCGGAGCTTGAGGCCATTCCCTCTCGTCCTGTCCCCTGTCACTTGGGAGAAGAGGCCAGGTCCCTCTTCTCCACAACCTCCCTTCAGGTAGTTGTAGAGAGTAATAAGGTCTCCCCTCAGCCTCCTCTTCTAAGAAATAAGAAATGTAATATTTTAATTTCCTACAATAATTCAGGATGTTTCCTTCACTCTTTAAATAATGTATTGCTCAAAGCTATTTAGTGCCTAGCTTCACCAGTCTCTTAATTTCTAAGTTAAATGGGCCTTTGTCTTGCTATAAATAATCCATTTCCAAGAATCATTATCAAAACAAGAACAGTTTGTCCCACTTTCTACAGAAGCAATAATCTGAGGCTGTCTTTTGAGTCTTGTTTCAGTCTAATAGCTGGCAAATTTCACTTTGGCTATGCCTGCTATTTATTCTTCCGCCTTTTTGAGCTGACATATAATTTCAGAAAATGGCTCCGATTTATCATTTGATAACTCTTGTTTCAAAAGTCTATTAGGTGGTAGCCTAACCCTATGGAGCACAAGGAGAAAAGTTATTTCATCAGAATTGCTTTGCTGGGTAAAGAAATGCCATCACCACAGTTTAAGATGTGTGCTGTTCTGCTATTACTCACTTCAAATGGTGAAATGCTCTGTAAAGGGTTGTGTTGAAATTTCACAAACTATCACTGCTCAGTGGGTGGTCAGAGTTGTGTCTAATATACAAATATAGCTGAAATAGATGAGACCAAAGGCTAAAGTACTGTTCAGTTTGAAAAAAAGTGAAGGAAAGAAACTGTTAGAACTGACCTTAGGTATACGCCTTTAATCACTATTTATTTAATTATCCCCATTCTGTCACCAGTTCACAAAAGATGCAACCAGCAGTCCCAACAACAGGGTTTTACACTGCAGAACCTTACAGAGCAATCCTGAGTAGCATTTGCTTTTAGTTCCATCAAACCCTTCATTAAAACAGGTCAAATCTCATTTTGGAGGCAGTTCGAGGTTGGAGTACTTGGAACATAAGAGGACCAATACTGAAAAGGAGACAATCTTCTGCCAGAAGTCGATCTGAGTGACATTCCCAGTCTGCTGGTCAGCAAAAAATTATCAAATGTAGATTTGAGATTTCATCTGCTCCCATGGGCTTTGAGAAGACTCAGTGTGAGCTATCCGCCTGTTTTGCCGCCCAGCGTTTCTCGCAAGACTGTCAGATAAAAAAAATAATCTTTCAAGAAAGGAACCTGGCCAAGGTTTTAAAAGAGCGTCTTCTCTGTTGTAAAATCAGGCTTTTCTAAAAGACTAAGTGAAATCATATGACTTCTGTTCTTTCACTACTTATTGATTTTAATATGGTGTCTTCCTTATATTAAGACATGTTTTCCCTTTTTTGAAGTGGCTCCATAAGCCAAAGCATAAGCAAAATTATATTTTAATTTTTTTTTTAAATAAATTAAATGGAGGTAAAAGCTGAGGTCAGTGCACTACTTCATTAGAAGCAGCTCACAGGAAGGTTTCAAACTTTCATTTCCTATTTCTATTATTTATAAACCAATGGCTAGACAGCCCAGAAATCTTTGATGTTAGAAACCTTAGAAAGTATCAAACACCTGTTAGCTGCGTAAACAATTAATGGAGAAGGGGCTGGAGGGGGAAAAGGATATCTCCTCTCTCCCAGTAAGAGGACAAATGATGATGCTGGATAATGATTTTCAGTTAATCTTAGGCTTGAAGACACCTTTCTTCTAGAAATTAAATTATTTTAACATCGTATTTAATTGACAGCAAACCCTTGTATATGAGAAGTTTTTTCCCTAAGAGTTTCTAGAAGTATTCCAAGCTTTTTAAGAGTTTCTAAAAGTTTGTGGACTTCTTTATTTATTTCCTTTTTTTTTTTTTCCCTGTGTGTGTGTGTGTTCATTTTTTAAATTTTTTTTCCCTAAGAATCAAGAAATAATTTGAAAATCCAGTGGGAAAGGAAGTAATGAAACATAGTTCTTCCATACTCTGGATACTTAATATTTTAATGATGGTACTTTCTTTTACCCCACCTCCTACTCAAATACATGTTCTGTGTATAGGCAAAGCAAGACTACATCTTGTAGAATCAGGCCGCTCTGTTATACCAAAAGAGAATATCCAGTCTCTGGACCTAAAAAACCACCAGAGCTCTGTAACTCAGAAGTGAACCTACCCAAATCTCAGTTTAGTTACTTGTCCTTTATGTGGCTAGGAACCCAATTGTCGAGAAAGATGGCAAATGCTCTGACTCTTGTAGGGCTTCACAGACCTACATAGGCTAGTAAGACCAGAGGAGCACCACGGTGAATTCAACTTTTCTTCTTAAAGCTCCTAAGACAATGTTTTCATTTGTTCACAGTGAAATGGCAAGACTACAAATGAATGTATAAACTAATCCCTTGCACATGAGAGCAAGGAACAAGTTCTACCTTTCAACTTAAAGTATAAATCTAACTATGGTTATTCTAACTCTCATATAAAATATTGGTGGCTGCAGACACCACCATGTCTTTGGAACATTGTAGTTTCCTATATAACCAGCACTATAAGTTTAGAGATTTAGATTTATCTGTAAAAATACAGATAATCAGAAAATGTTGGTGTCTCATGAGTTATGTTGGAATTTTCTGCATCAGGTTTCTTAACTTGTCACAAAACCAGCTGTAAATCTATTTTTGTGTTTCATCTACTGTTGCAAACTGATGATGTAGTTCATTGCTTTCATAGAGCAGACAGAAAAATCATGCATCTAAACTTGGATTCATTGTAACCATTCACAAAGAGACTTTATGGGAAAAACTATCAATATAGAAAAAGTCATAAATTAGGAAAAACAATAGAAAAGCTACAAATATTGAATGCTTCAACATTCAACAGCTGTTTTGAACAGCTGTTTCAAAAGAAACAACCATGTTTTGATGATGAATAGGTGTTGCAAAACTTCTAAACCACTTATAAAGGATTAATTCAAGCTTTTGTCTTATGAACTAAATTCTAGGTTCTTAATGGTTTCAGCAGTCCACCAATGAAGATACAAGGAATTACTTCAGGTAGTTTTACTAGTTTTAAAGCAAAGTAAATAAAACTAAAAGACCAGATCTCAACCATTCATTCTTCCACATGTGTTATGGTGGAGATAGATGCTATGCTAAGAAAATTCAAGCCTAAGGGAAGGATTAAAGACACTTTTTTTTTTGCTGGCAAAATACTATTTTTACTTTCACAGAGTTGTCAGGTTTGTGGCTTTTCCAGTTGTCCTCACCTATGAGACATCTATCATGCCATGGCAAAAAGAACCTCAAGCCAACCTAAAGAAACCTGCATATTCCCAAACAACAAACATCAAAAGTCATACAGGTCATGCCAACATTATGAGAATGGAAGTTATGGATTAGTTTGGGACAAGCAGGAGGTAATCTCAATACAAGCTGATGAATACAGGGCAGCTAGTAATAATACACCATAAAGGAGACCTTGACAGATCTTTTCCAAAATCTCGCTCTTGCCAAAAATTTCCCAACAGCAGTTCCCTAAGATATCAACATAGTGATAGGAATTCACTCACAGTACCACAAACTGAAAGTGATAGAGCAACCACTGCTCACAGTTACCTGAGCAGAGGACACTGTTGTGCTGTGGCTGCCTATGCAGGAAAAAAATGTGTGGCTTTTACTCCAGATGAGGTACAAAAAGTATCTGTTAATAATGTTATGATTTTACAGTTTATTAATTTGTATTAACATGCAAGAAGATAGTCTATGATCAATGTATCAAATAATGAAATAAAGAATTTTTTTTTTAAATAACAGTCTGACCAATTGCTTCTGTGGCTGTAGGCAATAGTGAAACAGGCAAGCTTAATAGAGTTATAAAAACATTATATTATAGCTCCTCTTGACACTTTGCAGAGTGAGAGTTCTGTCTTAATTCACAGTTCATCACAGGGATTGATGGCATGTGAATTGCTTCATTCCTCTCTTATAGGTTCAGTTATTAATCTATCTTTGCATTAAGTTTGAGGAGTCACACTCAGCTTGCCTGTTCCACATCAGGCAGCATACAGCAGTCTTCACCAAAAATATTATTCATTCAGTCAAATATAAATAATATTCATTGCCAGTTTAAGGCAAAACACCATTGGGGCTCTGGCTCTTATTTGAAGTAATTTCCATTCAGTTATTTGACTAATATCTTGTCTAAAGAATCCCTTTTAACTACTTGCATTATAGTTTCACCATTCACCAATATAACATAGAACTCCCTTAAGATTTTGCAGAAAAATAAATTTACCAAAAAAAAAGTATTTTTTATCTTCAGTATATATGCTCAGTCAGCTGGAATAGGTGAAACATGACAACAGGATATGTAATAGAGGTAATTTAAAAACAAATTCCAAAAATATGTATTACTATTCCCAGGCACTTGTGTTCTTCAAAATGAGAATAGCTACTCTACTGTTCATGTACTAGTATTAATGTGTAATGTCATTGTGTCCTTTTTTGTTTATATTTCTCATATTGCTAAAGGCTGAATTCCAAAAGATCTGTTCATGTAGTGCAATAATATCCAAAACACAAATTAAGACATCTGAATTAAAAATAACATATTCTGATATGCATTTCTACACAAAATTGTCTTAAACAAGATTAGACCATTTCCCATCAAATTATGTTCATTAAAATTCTAGGCGTCTAGTAAAAGAGATGCAGATGGGCAGGAGCAATTGAGAAATATAATGCAGTAACTGTGTTATGTCTGAAGATGGGTGGAGGTCTTTGTACAGTCTCTGTGACTGTAGATGGTGTACCTATACTCCCTTTCAGCCTGTCCTTCTCAAAATCACCATATGCAAAGAATGTTTCACCAGAAATGTGAGGAAGGTCCACTGGGACTTTCTTTTTTACAAGATTATCATATGAACTCTTTCAGATGAATAACTGGTTTTCTGTAGCTTTAATCAGAAAAGCAGTGTTAATCAGCCTAATCCATTTCTTTTCCCTTCGAGCTGTTGATTTGAACTATTGAAATGACCAGAGAAAAAATATGGTGGTATACTATTTGGTCCAGAACACTGTTCTATATGAAAATAAACATCAGATGTAAAAGATGATAATGCAACACTGGAATGTAAAGTAAAAAACTGAAAGTGTTTGCAGCATGTGATTTTGATAAATTTCATTTTTTCTTAATACGGATGGCGCCGATGTCTTACAAGGTTTTTAGTAACCCACTATTCCCACCCCGTACAGCAAGGTCTACTAATCACCGACCTGCAGAAAGTTCTGTCTCCACTGGCTCATCAGCCAGTAGTTTTGGCAGTGGATACAGCATGGATAGCGAAGGCAGCAGCAGTGCCACAGGAGAGAATAATCTATTTCCCATCCCAAGAATGTAAGGCTTTTCCTTTTATATACTATCCTCCATTCACTCACTTGTGTATAGACCTTTCACTTGCTCATCACCTTCTTACAAAGTTTCTTATGTAAACTTGAGTTATGCAATAAAATAGCAGCTAAATGGGGAGAATTTTTCATAGCTTGTGTTTTTATTATGCTTTGTTGAACACTGAATTGTTAATAACTAAGTGAACCTCTGTCTCAGCCTCATGAATTTATTGCTGTCACACAAGAAAGGTGTTAAGGCCGTTGATGCACGTGTGTAGAGGTGGGCTTGGATTATGTTTTAAAAGTACAACTTTGGTTGTCCTGAGAATGTGTAGTTTAATTTCTCAATTAAAAAAACATGTTAGCAGTACAAATGTATTTCAGAGTCTGGATATAAACCAACTTTCCCCAAGATTTTTAGGGCTTGAGTAGAACATCTCAGAAGTTCTTGACTGGAACAAGATTTTTTTAGGAGGAAGTCCCTGTACAAATTATGAAGCTGCTATCGCTGCTATGAAACTATAAAATAATTTAAATGTCAGCTGTTCTGTTTGGTTAACTACTCCACAGAGAAAAGTTTTGCCAGGGTTATTTCACCTCAACCTTAATTGTATATACCTTTATGTAGCAATTTCATTTATATCCCTTTAAATGAAAAAGTAATCACTCCCGATAAACTTTAACTTTCTGGCCTTGATCTTTTATAGTCTGGCTGTTCTCAAGAAAAAAAAAAGCTTGTGGTCATTGCTTGTTTGATATCTGTAATAGTTGTTCCATGTTGTTCTCTGGAACACAAGTTTTTGGTTTTCCCCTGCCATCTTAAAATATTAGTAACAAGACCTTGGTATAATCTTCCTAAAAAAGACTGAATGAAGACAAAATTCATCCCCTAAGTATTCATCTTCTAATTGATTTTATAAATATTCATCATAATCAAAAATAAGGCCCATTTGTATTTTTCTACAGCTTATTAGCCACTAAAAGAAAATAAACACAAATCTAATTTTCAGTCTCATTCTCAGAATCTAGGACAATGTGAGCTCAGGTTGTGGGATGCCAATTGTTTAATCTTCATTGAACTTTCACTCTTGTTGTTCTAGGCTGAAAAAAGTTGTACTTCGCAGTAAAAAAAAAAAAAGGGACAATCATTAATTTGATTTGAAAATCTCAAAATTATTTTGCTGTCATATCTAATGAGAAAAGCAAAGATGTACAAAATATGTATGCACAGAAACACACAATATAGTCCTCAATAGAAGCTTTTAGTTTACATAGTGCTAAATTTGAGTCATAACAATACCACTTACAGCATATTATCCAGTAAAATGATCATATATACAGTTACTTGGTATCCGTCTGACTCTTAAACTTGATATCAGCCGTAGTTCTACTGAAAAGCAGGAAGAAACCTTCACAGCCTCAGCTTTTCTCCTCTAGTGATTTGTTCCTATGATTTTTTATGGATTAAATAAAATACATCCAGCCCACTTTTTTTCTGTTAAGCGATGGAGTATTTTTTTTTAGTATGGCATTTTTTAAATGAATTGTTTATATGCTAATATTAGATAGAGACTTTAAAAGTTACACAGCCATTTACACAGACAAAAAATGCTTTCTTTTTCAAGGGTTTTACATAGCAATATAATGAAAATGAATGACAAAATTACTGCTTACCATCAGAGACATTTGAGGTCATCCCTGTGGAGAACATTGTAAAGTAGATAACTGTTCCCATATTGAATTATGGATAAAAAATCTTATATACCTAAATATATGTCTGATTGAAATTCTAGTCAATGTTTGCATTCACACTGACTTGGTAATGACTTTAGGGACTCTAACCCTGCACACTAATTCAGCGTATCTGTAAGACCATGGCTTATGATTTGGATGTGAAGTATCAAGTGAGCTAAATAATTTTCAGTGTCTTGGCATATAAAAACATTTTTGCTTATAAGCTCCCTTTTTAGATTAAGTTTCCTACATATCAGTAGAAAAAAGTGTTCATATGCTGAATTCCAAACTCGGCACTCCAAAAGCTTCAACCATAGGAACATTTAGTCATGAAACAAAACAAAAGAATAAAATAGTGACACCATGGGAATTGTTTGATGAAGTAACTATTTAGAATACTTGTTAATATTAAATATTGTTACAAGTGTCAAGGGAAATTAATCTTTATATAAAGTTATACACAGCTGAATAAATGTTTCAAATTCTTTCTGTTTGGGAGATATTTTTTAGAAGAGTCTTATTATTCAGTTGTAATACCTCTCAAAGTTACTCAAGATATCAGCTGTGATAATGACCAGATTCTCTGTGCTTTTGTATTGTGTAATCATCTGTACTAGTAAAATGTCTGTAAAATTATATTAATTTTGAATGCAAAGATGAAAAGCAACTGAATAATGTGTAAGGAATCTAGCCCTAGGGAGGAATAATCCTTGTATGTTTGTAACACGTTTTATAAAGCATTACCTCACAGAAGAAAAGTATAACTTTCAGTTAAAATTGAATTTAAAATCATTTTGAAACCTGATATTTTATGCTAATTTTTTAGTTCATTGTGAACTGAGGCAGCTTCTGTTGCTGATGCAGCTGGCTCATTGACAGCAAAGAATCACTCTGGCCCTATAACCCCAGAGGAATCACATGCATCTGAAGATAATGCCTTACATTCTCTACCACAGCATACCGCAGTCTTAAGGGAGAAAGACAAATAGAAGGACAGACATCTCAAAGTACCAGACATTTTTGAATGTGATTGTAGTCATGCTTCAGATCTTACAACAAGTATGCTTAGAGACAGCATATATTTTACCTAATTTTTCTTACCTAAAAATAGACATCTAGACTGTACTCCAGGCTCCTTTTACAACCAGCGGAGAAAGATAGGGACATCCAGAGCGCAATTTATTCCATTCACAGGTTAATGTAATTCTTGAAACTGGGCTATTTCTTATGCTAAACGCCAACAGTAATGTAAAAACAATCATTAAAAAAGATAATGATCATAAACTTGCCTTACCTTTGAAGTAACTGGCATTGTAGAGCAAATATCAATTTGCTGAATGCTTATTATATATTTAATTGTTCATCATAACAGACTAAATTGAAAAAGAAGCTATTTAAGCTGATTAAGCTGATTAAGTAGACAGCACCTGGTAGCCCCATTATGTAAGAATGTACAGGCTTAGCAAGACCCAACTGCAGATACTTCCAGAAGAGAAAAAAAATTTATTCTTAAGTGATCTGTCCAAATAGCAATAGAAAAAAACTATTGTCTACTTTATTTTCTTGAAATTAAATATATTTATGTGTACATACATATACACTTCTATTGTATGTTAGAAATATCTGTCATGTATTGCTTTTGGTACAGAACCAAGCCTCATTCGCTTGGGTGTATCATTTTCTTTGATCTCATCTCTTTATGATCTTATTGACAACTGCCATCACATCTTTTAACAGAGGGAAGATGAGCCAGAATGGACAAGAACCAGTAAAGCAGTCGGGAGTAGGATTAACCGATGCAGAAGGTAAAAAGAAATACAAACAACACTACAGTGGTATCCAATGTTTATAGAACCAAGATGTTTATTTCTTTACCTTATTATGCTATGAAAGGTTAGCCTTTTTTTTTGTATTATAGATTAAAGTCCTGACTTTCATTTACTCTAAGGGCCCTTTACACCTATCATCAATGTAACGAGTCTTCAGTTTAAATGAGAAGTGTCTTACTTGTTTATTTAAAGTAATTAAATAGTTAGACTGAAATGAGTAACATCTGTCTTTCAATGTTCATTACTTTCCATAGCACTGAAATAAAAAATATGAAGGATGGACCTGACTCTATATTCCCTAACAATCCAATGTCTGTCAGGCTCTATTTTTATATTTCAGAATATTTACTTCATAAAGCGATTATTAATTTTTTTTGTCTACATAAAACATTAAGTATAAATAAAATATGAGCTGAACATCAAGCTTGACTGGGGCACTTAGACTATAGAGAAACTCTTACCTGATTGGGGAAATCCAGAATTTGGGACTGAATGTGGGGCTGCCAAGAAGGAGACATTGTAATACTGGAACTGGAAAGAGCCTGATAGAATGGCTGTAAAAGTTTCATGAACAATGTGACTATCTCTTTCTTGTGTAATAATGGACAACTGCATGAAAATTAAGAGAGTTTTGTACTGAAGGATATGTTAGGAAAATTCCATTTCCCTTTAAATGTAATATATTTTCTTTTAAGTGTGTGTCTGTGTTGACCTCAAATATAAATATTAATTATCATGATCTTCATTTTATTTTTAAAATGCTACCTGTCATTTTAATGGATCTCAAAGCAGCTGTGGGGTTTTAATTAATTCACAAATTGAAATATATAAAATCAAAGTTTAAGTTAAGTGCAGACTTTAAAAATCAACATTTTTCTGGTTTCTGCAATCTGTGTAAATGGGGAAATAATTACTGTGGCTATATTTGAGGCAAAAGCAATGTAGTGATCCACAGATTTAAAGAAATCAAATTAGAATTTTAAGGTAGAACTGTAAAGCTGTCTTTTCCAAAGCAAAAATCCTTACCTACAGAATCTTTCAGTAACTAGTACTCACCATACAAAAATACAAATTCAGCTGCTTGTCAAATTTCAATATTTTCAATGGTATTTTAAGTATTTGAAAAACAAACTGGTTTTTAGAAGAGAAATTCCAGGATGAAATGGGAAATCAGGAATTTTCCATTTTTACCTTGTCATTATGTGTATTATACAGAATGATAATTGTAAACAATTTTCATAATTTTGTTCATCATAAATTGCCTTTCAGGTAAGGTTTTGGATGATAGTTTTCATAACCTACAAATACAAAATATTTTGATTTAATATTTGTGTCACTCAGAAATATATCAACCAACCAACCAAACCCAGACAGAAACCAAACTTTTGAAACATGTTTAAAGATGTATATATAAAGCATTTGGTCACTAAAAATACTTTTCCAGACAAAGGCATATTTCTGCTTATCTTCTGAATGTGTAAATAATTCAAGAGCTGTAGTTTCCTAATTTCCACTTATTATGCAATTCACCTTTCCTAATATGAGAACTACAAGTGTTACAAGTCCAAGTCTGATAAAATGAGTGATTCTTATTAAATGTTGTTGCTTTCCATCAAGAGAAGCTGGGGAAGCCAGTCTAGCTTTTCATGTCTGATTTCCAGCTGACTGAAATGGCACAAATCAATCTTGAATGATTAATTAAATTAAAAGTTGGAAAACAATTCAAAAGCTGTCCAGTTGCATCATGTAAATATAATTATCTTGTGGGGAAGTAGTTTAGAATTTGGAAGAACTCAAGATTAGCTGGGAATTACTTCTATATTATAGAATTATTATGGCATTCTTTTCACAGATGAACAAAATTGAATGAAAAATCTAAAGTCTTAAAGATAATATGATAACTTTTCTGTAGTGCCTGTATTGTGGAACAGATGAGCTCTCTAATCAGCTGGAAGCAAATATTCAATGCCATTTTTCATTAATTTGTAGAGTCTCCATAGTTGACATTTGTATTCTTATTTGTATTCTTAATCACAAATAAGCACTTACTGTTATACCTAAAAACTTCTAAGACTAGTATTATTTTTAAATTTTCAAATATTCTTAATGGACAAAGTGAAAAGTAGCCTGTGGACTACTTAAAATTGCAGAATAAATTCAGTTTCTTAAACATGTGGACCTACTGCTACTTGAAATGTTTTAGTCATCAAAGTAATTCACACAGACCTGGCAAATATGGTAGGGAACTTATAGGAACAAGATTTTAAGACCAGTAGCCTGAGGCAAAGAGAGGTAAGGCTCCCAAATGGCAATGAAAAGTGGTTTCTAGGCAGCTGAATCAAAACTAAATCAACAGGATCTGAATTCAGATCACAAGGTATGACAACAAAATTTAAGCATATGCAGAAATGGAATCACCAGGGGAATATATATCCTTTTTGTAATTGTTTACCTACTTGAGAAATGTGATAATGTTTTCCTGGGAATAGTTTTTGTGCTATTAAGATGTATTACTTAAGTTATGAGCAAATATTGGAAAACAGTACTATTTACTTTGCTGACACAAACAAATCATCAGTATAAATAACTATGAACATTGGTATGATAATCTTTGTTCCTCTGAACATATCTTGTCATATTCTGTTGTTTCACACTACTTAAAATATAAAACAATTCAGAGTTTTGTTCTTAGACACTATGTTGCAGTTATTTTTACAATATGCACTGTTGCATGCTATCTTACACTGGACATTCTGCCCACTGCAGGTGAAACACTTTATCTTCTTAAACTTCAGTAAAACTTATGATGCATATTGTGAGCTTCTTTGAGTTATGCAAACTGATTTCTCTATTCGTCTCAAAAAGTGCAATATCTTTTGTTTAAAGATCTCTTATGACATGTTATGGAATATTACAGACCTTACAGACAAAAAAAAATCCAGTTGCATTCCATGTAAGGATTGAAACTGTCAATTAAAAGCACATGATTAATATCTTGATTCAGTTGTAGATGATGATTGGTCTATCTGTTCTGTGAAGCTTCTCAGCCAATATATACCAGATGGTATTTTCCACTTACCAACTCTTTACCCAATTTAGAAATATATGGGGAAAATTATTTTTATGTATTTCAAAAGAATGAATCCCAAGCTAACATTATTTCTAGTAGAAGATATATTTATAGACACATATAGCATTCAAAAGGAAATCATTTACTATCAACAAATTTTGCAACATCTCATTTAGAAGATGCTAGATACATGCAAAATATTGTTCCTCCAGGATTACAGATATTGTGATTCATCTCAAACAAAGTCTCTTTTACCAAAGACAATTTTTTTGTAAGCATGGCCAGACTTCATTCATTCACTATTTTTTAGAGTGAATGAGTACTCACAGTGCTTCTGTCATCTTCTGTGCTTGACGTCATTCTTGTCAGGGTTGTAGATTTTGATTAGGAACATTGTCTCTCTAGTCACATCTTCTAAGAAAGCAGGTTATTTAACTATTTTTTTTTTAAATCCCTATCCAGCCCATGTCCTGAATATCAAAAAACTTCTCTACAGAGTGCTGTCATGGATCATAGGCTCACTAACTACCATTATTAGTGGTCCTTTGAGCATCATCATTTCAGTGAAGTAAAATGAAGTCCTGTAAGAAAAAAACTCTCTTTGTAGAAAGGACTGAACTTGAACTGAAAATTACCAAATGATCTAGTAAGGCCTCTGGAGATGTATTTGCACACCTGATCAGAAGGAATAGATTTGTTCTCTTTCAAAATCTAATCGCGCATGCTCACTGAACTTCGACAAGAGGATATACTAGTGATATGCACTTATTGCTTACATAACTTTTAATGAATTCTTCCCGAATTTTCCTTTTTCGCATGCTGTATATTTGCCATAGTTGCAGACTAAAAAGAAAGTAACAAATTATCAAGCTCTGTGATAATAACATACTTTAACAGGCAAAGTTTACAATACTATGATTTTTATTTCATGTATTCAGAGTAGTCTAAGCTAAAAAAAGTATTTTATTGTTCAATTTTTGAGCTTTGTGATTAGCCTAGATTATAAACTAAGAAAAATTTTTATTATCAGTTTCATGCCATTTATTAAGTTTTATGCCATTTATTAAGACAGTCTAATCTTTATTTATGAGGGAAAAATGGTTGAAAAACCACACAAACGTTAAAACAGGCTAGGAGGTCATTCTAATAACATTTTGGAGGAAAGATACATGAACTCTTTAAGCAAGTGACTGGCAATCATTTGACTTGTGAGTTTTCTGTTATAGCCTTCTGAATAGTCCCAGAGAAATTTTCATCCATCATGCCCATACAGAATAGACTCCAAAATAAATTATCTTGCAACCTGTATCACACTTTATCTTGAAGAGATGCCTGGGAGCATGTGAATTAGGGCTCTTGAGTAAAACAAGGCATGAAACAAACTGGCAATACAAGCATAACTAAGCATTGCCACATTCTTTGAATTAAATAAAGTTCAGTAAAAAAAAGTCATACTCCTTTCACTGGGATTTAATTAGGCTAGAGGAACTCTCTTTAAGCCAAGGTATGACTGAGAAAAGACTAAGCTAAAGGTTTTAGATGTTGCTTAGATTACATTGTTGCATCTCTGCACTAAAAAAAAATGTTTTGATGGGTTTTTAACTCCCTTTTGATGTCTCAGTTGGCCAGGCTGAAAATATGTGGTTTACTGCCAATGAGAAACTTTTCTTGGAGTTATCTGTAAAATTTCACATAAAAAGAGGATTGTGAGATCAGACTAAACTATGATGCTTAATATTCATGAAGAAGATTATGATTAGAATTTAACTTCTTTCTGAATTAAAAGTAAGATGAATTTTATTGCCCTTGTGCAAGCAATGGTGACTTTAAATCAAAACACTGAGACTGAGAGCAATCTAGGACAGAGATAAGGTTAAATATTCAATTCATGTATCTCATCTGAGATATTCCTTCTTTCATAATCAAGTCTAATATATATATATCTTTCTATCTATTAGAAGGTAACTTCTGTAAAACATAGCCTCATCTTAGGTCATCTAACATGAATACCATTAAGATGTATTTACCCATTTTTCCATCACAAGGATTTTTTCACTTTAACTGTTCTTAAACATAAAAAGGAATTAGAAAGGAAGCAAAGATATTTATAGATGCTTCCCCCACAAGGGTGTGTAAGGGGAACTAGATGATGGAATATCCAGTCACTTGTTTTAAATATTTTGAATAAATTCTTTGATATTTAATGGAGAGATGCTGTAATTTAGGAATGAAAATACAAAAAATGTGATAAGGAGAATCTGAAACAGGTGTTCTGGGTTTGGAAAACAGACATTTACATGGAAGGAAGGAGATTTTCTTGTGGTTTGATGCCAAACTTCATGGAATTCCCATTTGGGGGAGGTCATGAGAGGCTCATGCCGAAGGATCTCCATCTCAGAAAGAGGAAGCCCCTCTGACACCTCAGCAGCCCTTGGATAACAGGGGGCTACAAAACAAAAGTCATCTTTGCTGTAAAACATACAAAAAACAGTTACCCTCCTGACAGCATATACAGACAGCCTTCCAGTACATAAAGGGGAGTAACAAGAAAGATGGAGAAAGACTTTTAACAAGGGCCGGTAGTGACAGGACAAGCGGCAATGGTTTTGCACTAAAAGAGAGCAGATTTAGGTTGGTGGGAGACTGGAACAGGTTTCCTAAGAAAGCTGCAGGTGTCTCATCCCTGGAAGAGTTCAAGGTCAAGTTTTAAGGGACTTGGAGTAGTGTGAGCTTGAGAAAGATGTCCCTGCCCACAGTGGGGGAGTTGTATTAGATCATTTTTAAATGTCCATTTTCATCCAAACCATTCTACAATTCTATGATATGAAAGAGATTATAACAATTACTGAAGAGTAATTACTGAAGCTGAAAATACTACCATACTGTGAGGGTGGTATTCTGGAAACTGTTGCTCGTTCAGGCAAAGGTAGTTTTCAGTTATAGAACACTTTTAACCTTCAACGGTGATTTCTTTTGTAATTTTGACTAGGATCTTCGAGCACACACCTCTTTGATATTGCCCAGTGTTTTGTTTTGAACAGACACAGCCAGTGACTACCTTTGAAGAAAATTCCCCTTTCTTTCCTATTTCTTAGCTTCATGTCGAGCTTCAGTTACTGAAGCAGCATCAGAATGTCACATGTTTAGTATTGGATAGTAAGAGACTGAGAACTGTTAAAAGTTTATACAGCACTGAGCCTGTAGCAACAGAGAGATTTCAGCTGTCTCAAAGGGGTAAATGGATCCTCACTCATGAGTCAGCAGAAGTCATTGAGAGGACTTTAAACAAGGTTCAAAGAGGGAAGGAAACATAACCAAGCTCACTGAAGATAAGCCTAGGGGTGGCATGTCTGTATAGGGGTGAAATCAGTAACCCAGTTCAAACACAGTTACACCAATGCATACATCATGGTTAAAAACCAAGAGGACTATTGTGCAGCAGGAATGCTGTGATTCAGTAGCCATTACAGAAACATGGTGAAATAACTCTCATGACTGGAGTGCTGCAATAGATGTCTATATAATCTTCAGAAGGGATTGGCAAAGAAGGAGAGGTGGTAGAGTGGCTCTGTATGTTAAGAAGAGGTTTGATTGTATAGAGCTCAATGATTGTGATTAGAAGGTCAAGTGTTAATGGGTAAGGATGAGGAGGAAAGGCCAAAAATGCAGTTACGTTGCTGGGAGTCTGTTAATAGACAACCTAACCAGGATAAGGAGGTAGATGCATGGTTTAGTGTTTGATAGGAATGATTGGACTCTATGATCCAATGGGTCTCTTCCAACCTGGTTATTCTATGATTCTATGATTCTACAAGCAGCTGACAGAAGTCTCACAACAGCTAACCCTTGTTCTCGTGGGGGACTTCAATTTACCGAATGTCTGCTGGAAATAAAACATAGCAAAGAAGACGTTTCTGGCATGTGTGGAAGATAACTTCTGGAAACAGGTGGTAAGTGAGCCTACAAGAGCAGGTGCCTTGCCTACCCTGCTGGTTACAAACAGAGAAGAACCGTTTGGACATGTGGTGGTCAGAGGTCATCTTAGGATTAGCCACCATGAAACGATAGAGTTCTTGAAGTAAGCGGGGGGTTGTGTCAGCAAAGCCACTATCATGGGCTTCCAGAGAGCAGACTTTGGCCTGTTTAGCACACTGATTGAAAGGGTCCCTTTGGGAGATAGTCCTAAAGGGTAAAGGCTGGACATTCTTCAAGAAGAAAGTCTTAAAGGTGCAGGAGCAGGCTGTCCCCATGTGCCATAAAGCAAACTGGCACGGAAGAAGACTCACCTGGCTGAACAGGGCGATTTGGCTAGACTCAGAAAAAAAAAAAAATTTACCACTTTTTGAAGGGACAGACCACTCAAGAAGAGTAAAGGGATACTAATTTTAGGTCATGGAGAGTGAAAATTTGAAAGGCAAAAGAAAAGCCGGAACTCAATCTGGCTAATGTTGTAAGAGAGAACAAAAAAATGCTTTTGCAAATACATGAACAGCAAAATCAGACCAAGGATAATCCCCATCATTTTTGGATGCAGGAGGAAACATTGCCGCCAAGAGTGAGGAAAGGGCTGAGGTACTTAATGCCTTATTTGCCTTAGTCTTTAATAGTCAGACCAGTTATCTCCAAGGTATTCATTCCCCTGAGCTGGAAGACAGGGACAGAGAGCAGAGTAAACCCCCCATAATCCAGGAGGAAGCAGTTAATGACCTATTATGCCACCTGGATATTCACAAGTCTGTAGGGCTGGATGAGATCCACCTGAGACTACTGCGGAAGTTTGCATAGGAGCTTGCCAGGCCAATCTCCATCACTTATCTGCAGTCCTAGTCAACAGGGGAGGTCTCATACGGCTGGAGGCTTCCCAGTGTGAAGCCCATCTACAAGAAGGGCTGTAAGGAGGATCTGGGGAACTACAGACCGTTCAGCCTGACCTCAGTTATGGGAAATATTATGAAGCAGTTCATCTTGAGTGTGTTCACCAGGCTTCTGCAGAACAACCAGAGGATCTGGCCTAGCCAGCGTGAGTTCATGAAAGACTTGTCCTGTTTAACCAGCCTGATCTCCTTCTATGACTAGCCAGTCACAGAAGGCTGTGAATGTTATCTGTCTGGATTTTAGTAAAAGCCTTTGGCACTGTCTCCCACAGTATTCTCCTAGATAAGATGGCAGCTTATGGCTTGTACAGGTATATTCTTTGATGGATAAAAAACTTAGGTCATGGCTGGACGGAGAGAGTTGTGATGAATGGAGGCTTGTCACAAGTAGTGTTCCCATGGCTTAGTTTTGAGGTCAGTTTTGTCTAATATTTTTATCAGTGATCTAGATGAGGGGGTGGAGTGCACACTCAGTAGGTTTGCAGATGAAACCAAATTGGGTGGGAGTGTTGATGTTCTCAGGGGCAGAAAGGCACTACAGAAGAATCTGGACAGGCTGGATCAATGGGCCAAGGTCAGTTGTATGGTGTTTAACAAAGCCATGTGATGGGTCCTGCACTTGGGTCACAACAACTTCATGCAATGCTACAGGCTTGGGGAAGTGTAGCTGGATAGCTGCCTGGCAGAAGAGGACTTTGGGGTGCTGGTTGACAGCCAGGTGAACATGAGCCAGCAGTGTGCCCAGGTGGCAGAGAATGTAAAGAGGATCCTAGCTTGTATCAGAAATAGTGTGGTCAGCAAGAGTAGGGAGTTGATTGTTGCCCTGTATTTGGTACCAGTGATGCCACATCTCGAATACTGTGTTCAGTTTTGGGCCCTTCAGTACAAGAAGCACATTGAGCTGCTGGAACATGTCCAGAGGAAATGCAAGAAGGCCTGTAAAGGGTCTTATGAAGAGCAGCTGAAGGAACTGGGATTGTTTAGTCTGAGAGGAGGAGGCTGAGGGAAGATCTTTTTGTTCTGTTCAACTACTTGAAAGGAGGTTGTAGTGAGGTGGGTGTTGGTCTCTTCTCCCAAGTAACTAGCAATAGGACGACAGGAGATGGCCTCAAGTTGCACCAGGGGAGGTATAGATTGGGTATTAGGAAAACTTTCTTTACTGAAATAGTGGTGAAACATTGAAACAGGTTGCCCAGGGAAGTGGTGGAGTCACCATCTCTGAGATGTTAAAAAAACTTGTAGATGTGGCATTTTAGGGGATGATTTAATAGGCATGATGGTGTTGGACTGACAGTTGAACTTCAAGATCTTAGAGTTTTTCTCCAACCATAATGATGCTATTTCCAAGAAAAATACAAAATATCATTAAATATCATAAAACTACCCATATCTATGTTCGTGTCGGAAAATGAATGGACAGAGGAAATGTGAAAATACATGCCCTAGATCATGCACTTGCCTAAGGTGGTGCAAAAGTAGTTTCCAATTAATTTACAAATCATACACTAAAGGGTATTTATTTTTCTTAAATGTATTTAATCTGAAATTAATCTTCTGAAAATTCCTGCCTCCTACAACATCATCCCTGACTCATTTGCACAGGCAGTATATAGATAAGCAATAAATGCCCAAATCAGAACCAGCACTTTCACAATAGCTGAGAATTTCTCTTACATTGGAATAGTTCCATGTTTCTGCACCAAGGTCCAATTCAATTCTTCTTAAGGCCTTTTCAGACTGATGTCTCAAATCCACAGGGAACACTATGTATTTTGTTCTATCACATGTTAAATACTATTTTTGCCATTTGCTGCCTTCCCAATAATTCAAACATCTCAGGAGTACTTAACCTGTAATCCTAACATACTTAAATGTAAGACAACCTGGAAAAAAAACAGTCTGGACTGCAAAAAAACAGTCTGGACTGCAATAGAATGCTGTACTGACTAAATATGCAACTGTTGACTTAATTGTGATGGGTATTGATCCATGAATTTAAAGAGAAATCCAGACTATCTGAAATGTTACCAACACTGACTTGAACAGTTTGAACTGCATTTTTTCGTTTTGCAGCAGTACACAAAAAAAAAAATGCAGCCTATTCTCTCTTTTGTATAGAACAATTTAAGACTAGTGATGTCTTTTGTAAAACACATTTTTAGCAGCTGTAATATCTGCATTTATAGTCTTATTGCATTCTGATTTACATGTAGATGAGGTCAGTTTGTGCAATAATATATTGATGAGTAAAATGTGATCTTTTCCCAGGAAGAGATCTAACTGAAAGAATAAGGTATTATCAGACTTCTCTACTATCTCTGTAAGTAAAAAGGCTAAAATTCAATGTGACATTGTTTAAACTGTCTTTAATATGAAAGCACAATGTTGCTTTTTGCTGTCGCATTTACAAAGATCTACCATGTAGTACTCTTGACAGCATAAGATTAATCAATGCCAACAAAATCTAAATCAGAAAATACTGGCAAGAGTGATTTCTACTTCAGTACAGAGGGAAAAAGGGACACAAGGGAATAGAAAATAAGTTATGAAAGCACTTGCAGTGAGTCTGTCACATGTTGATCCACTTATACTGCATCTCCTTTATTTTTTGGAATGCAGATTTTCATTTCAAAAATTGAACATATCAGATATGTTTTCTGTTGCAAGGGATCCTTAAGCAATGAATCAGGCTTAGGCAATAACAGTAGTCCTCCTCTCTTCTTTTCTTTTCTAAGTTACCTATAATATTTAATATCTGCTCCCTAAAGCTAGGATTAACCACACTACCAATATCTAAATATCACACTGATTTTAGGAAGTGATAAACTCTCTAAACTTTGGGAAACATTTCTTTCATCTATTCCTGATTGGCCCAGCAGTCTAATTTGTCCACCTGCCTATCCAGTAATAATTGAAGCAATTAGTTCTGCCATCCTGAGGTGTTTGCCAGTATAATCCAGCTGGTTTTCCTAAAAAAAAGAAGCAAGAAGAATTTAAATAAGAATAAAGAATGCAGCCATATGCATAAGCATAGTAGAAAAAAAAGACAAGATAGTCTTCTCAATTCTTTTATCCTCATCATAAACAGCATTGTTTTCAACATTTACAAATCATCTTGTTCCTGAAATTTTATTCAAAGTGTTAATTAAAAGAGAAGTAAACAATCCAGGAAACCTAACAGTGATTAACTATTGGTTGGCCAACCACTTGTACCACTCTTGTATGAGCTGGGACTGGATGGCTCTTAGCCATTAAATTGTGTGGCAAGAAATTCTAAAATTTTGGAGTTTTTTAAGATTTCATTTTTAAAAGTCTATTTTCCCATGAGATCTGTAGAAAATAACAAATATTAAAATGGCAAACAAGCAAAAAGAAAAACAGAAAAACCTGAAAGTACAAGTATTCAACCTTGAAATCAGAATATCACTCTCTAATGCAATTCTTTAATAATCCTTTGGAAAGCTAAGTTGCCTACCAGACATTCTTAATACTTTTATTGACCTAGCTCTCAAATGCATTTCCACTAACATAAAGCTGCTTGGCACTTTCAAGAGTTTTTTTTTCTGGTGACTCCTTGCAAATATCATACGGTCAGTGTCTGGGCTGGGAATCAAAGTGCTAGTAATTCTATCAAAAATTTGACAAAGCTACATGGTTTCATTTCTTGGGACAAAAAAATTATTAAAAATTGTAGAATTATGTAATCTATGTCTTTAAAAAGAAAAAAATCTGATATAACACCAACTAGCACATTTAGTACAAATAACAGTTAACAAGGATGATCTTCAACAGTAGAACACTAGAAAGGAGACAGAGGAATACTTCACCAAAAATTGATTAAGGGCAATAATGCCGGAATGTACAGTTACTAGACCTGAATTTAAGCTGGCTTAAGTCTAAAGAAGGGCTTCTTCACCTAGTCAGTAATTTAAACCAACTTTTCATGGCCAGTGCTCATTTAGAATCAGAAAAAGTTAGGTTGAAGCAGGGCTCTGAGATATCATCTTCCTGGATAATTCAGGTGATCTCCTCCATGTAGCCATATGACAGAAGGTTTTGAAAATCAGTGCATTAGAATGTATATAAACCTTTCCTATAATGAAATTACCTAGAAGTGTCTGATTCTCATGATAGTCTGCTTTCATATCTAAAATTAGAACCTTGTGCTTTGCCTCCAGTTTATTTTCAGATTAATATGGTTTTCATAATGTTTCATGCTCATTATTTTGTCCTATGACAGAAGTCTTTTGGGCTTAGAGCTTAAACGAAAAGTGGTATCCATTGCAAGAGTATGTGAATAGTGATTTGTCTGTTAAGGAAAAGCTTCAAACTATTTATTTCTCTTAAAGAATTCCTAGCAGCTTGTCTGGTGTAGACACATAAGCTGTTATATGCTGCTCTTCTCTTTTGTGTATTATTTACTCTGGTACTACCAGGTTGTGATGGAAAGGAAATCAAATAGATAGGAGTCAAATATAGAAAGTGATGTACTCTGTGTGTAGAGGAAGATGCAGTTTATATATCTTTATCACACTCTCCTGGGTGGAAAACTAGTTGGATGGCCGGGCCCAGAGAGTGGTGGGAAATGGTGTTAAATCCAGCTGGAGGCCAGTTACAAGTGGGGTTCCCCAGGGCTCAGTCCTGGGTCCAGCCATGTTCAGTGTCTTTATCAATGACCTGGATGAAGGCATCGAGTGCACCCTTAGCAAGTTTGCAGACGACACTAAGCTGGGTGGAAGTGTGGATCTGCTGGAGGGTCGGGAGGCTCCAAAGGGATCTGAACAGGCTGGACCACTGGGCAGAGTTCAATGCCATGAGGTTTAACAAGGCCAAATGCCGGGTCCTGTGCTTGGGCCACAACAACCCTGAGCAGAGCCACAGACTAGGAGAAGTCTGTCTAGAAAGCTGCCTGGAGGAGAGGGACCTGGGAGTGTTGGTTGACAGACGACTGAACATGAGCCAGCAGTGGCCCAGGTGGCCAAGAAGGCCAATGGCATCTTGGCTTGTATCAGAAACGGTGTGATCAGCACATCCAGGGAGGTTATTCTCCCCCTGTACTCGGCACTGATGAGACCGCTCCTCGAGTCCTGTGTTCAGTTCTGGGCCCCTCACCACAAGAAGGATGTTGAGGCTCTGGAGCGAGTCCAGAGAAGGGCAACAAAGCTGGTGAAGGGGCTGGAGAACAAATCTTATGAGGAGCGGCTGAGAGAGCTGGAGTTGTTTAGCCTGGAGAAGAGGAGGCTGAGGGGAGACCTTATTACTCTCTACAACTACCTGAAGGGAGGTTGTGGAGAGGAGGGTGCTGGCCTCTTCTCCCAAGTGACAGGGGACAGGAAAAGAGGGAATGGCCTCAAGCTCTGACAGGGGAGATTTAGGCTGGATATTAGGAAAAATTTTTTTCACAGAAAGGGTCCTTGGGCACTGGAACAGGCTGCCCAGGGAGGTGGTTGAGTCACCTTCCCTGGAGGTGTTTAAGGCATGGGTGGGCGAGGTGCTCAGGGGCATGGTTTAGTGTTTGATAGGAATGGTTGGACTCGATGATTCAGTGGGTCTCTTCCAACCTGGTTATTCTATGATCTAGAAACAGATTCAGGAGCTTTAAATGTAAGTGTATCCTGGTGTTTTAAATACCTCAATGTATTTTTTTGCCTCAGTCCAATTTCTGCTCCAGGAAGCTGTAGGTATCTCACAGGTTCTTCATCATATCTGCTATTCCTGACAAGATACTTCAATTTCACTAGCACATCTATGTGTATGTAGACATAAAACTGAGTTACTCCTACAGCAAAGACAGTATTCTAGATTCCCTTCATATTCAGCAACCTAGAATGTCAGACCCTCTCCATTATCTGTTAAGAACCAAAATATTACAATGAAAATTTACAACATATAGTTTAGGTTGCATAGGTAAATTTTAGATGGCTCATATCAGATGAGATTAGTTCTACCAAATGGTCCATGGGTTTGCATGTATGTTGATGCCATCCATTGCACAGTTCTTTCTTTTCTGAAACATCTTTTACTACGCTTTCTCTTTATTGTACTTTTTTTTTCTATGTTTTTATTAGATTTTTTTGCCTGCCTCATTGGTTTTGCACTCTGACTGTTTGTGATGTGATAATAACATAATGTAACTGAATTTCCATGCCTTGGAAAAATGCATAACGCTTCTGAAGATCAGCTGAGTCAAACATCTGATATATACATCTGCCTTCATGTTTCAGACTGCTGTAAGGCCTAAAAGTTCACATATTTTCCAGAACTCTGGTGACGTACTGCCTACAATAATCACTCAGTTAGTGTGATTTACTAGAAAATGCTCCTGATGTAAATTACATCAATGCCTGCTGAGTATGATATGGATTATTGCTAGTTCCTTCAGTTCCTCCTGCTGCTCATGTAATATCTATAGCATTTATTCACCAGCCATCTGATCGCCCTGACTAACTGTTTTGCTTTTTAGAACCTTTTTGTATTCATGGAATGCTCTGTTATATTCTTGAAGGAATTGGATTTGCTGTGAATTGAATGCAATTATTTGACTCTTATAAACTATGCCCTTCTGATTAGTCAAATCATCTTAAAAGTTCCTTCTTTCTTGGCAAATAAATGAGAGAAAAGAGAGGCTTTCCTTCTTGTCTCTGGACATTTGAGAGAGTGACAATGCCTTAATCCTTAGTATATACATTGTTTTTAATGCTGTTAGGAGTTTTGCTTATGTTCAGGGCAATATGCAAAGTCTCTGACTTTATACAGATGCATCTTTCACACAGTTTTCCATGTCTGAAAAAGTGTAGCCTACACAATTTCCACACTTAGTGTCTTACTTCATACTCAGTGCTTTCTTTTTATGTATTCCCATAAAGTAAAATTACTTGAATTCCTGTAAAATTATACTGCAAATTATTATAATTTGGAAACTATATAGTGTAACAATGGCTTTTTAAGTCCATGGTAAATTTGTACATGAAAGCTGACATTTCCAAAGAGAGGAATCTGAGCAGCATTGGAATGAAAATGAAAGAAAATTACCAGGAGGGTTTTTTTTCCTGTTGATGAACATTTTCCTCACAAAACTAACCTTCACTTTAAAAGTGAAACAGACTATGGGAAGCAGAGCTTAGGAGCTGCTCTTCACCTCTCCTTAACAACAATCTTGCCCAAGTGTTATTCCATTAAGTAAAAGGGATACTTGATATTTATAAAATTATACAAAGAGAAAGAGACATTGAGGAGTATTGGTTTACATTTAGGAAATAACTTGAGCACGCTCCTCTGGAATTACATAAAATAAGAGTTAATATTCTGGTTTTTTATTTGGGATATTTGCAAGAATCCATCAGAATGCATTCAAATATAATATGACAAATCAGTCTCCTCTGTATTGGCAGCATCTGTTCCCCTCAGGTTACTTGTTCTGAATCAAAATCCAAAATTAAACATTGCAGTTTTCCTGTTGAACAAAGCTGAGTAATTTGTTTCAAGTTACATTTTCTGCCTCTGGCTTAAGAATCTAAATTGAAGACAGCTTGAAAAATAGATATAATAGGAAGTGATGCAAATCCTAGGAGAAAAGACATACATGTACACACAAAATACAAACACATTCTTTCATCCCTGCTCCTGTCTGGGATCAACTGAATGATGGATGTGTATTTAAAGCATTAATCAAAAGAAATATTTATTTCAAATTCTGCTATAATTTTGAGGGATACTATGTCTGTTATGACTGTAAATTAAATAAAAAGAGGTCAGATAGTTTTGGATGCATTTTGTGAGTTTATCTACATGATTATTTTTACCTGAATAATCCAAATTACAAAATAGCATTTTTTTATCATAAAAGTCAATGTCAAAAAATTTCTCACAACAGATTTATTAAAAAGATTATAGATTTCTATGAAATTTTAAATTTAGAATTAAAACAAATAAAAACCTGAAAAGAGATTTATAAAACTGACATATTTCTTCCTTAGTATCTTAATGAATCATTTGAAAAAATGACCTGATCTTTATAACATAGTTTCCTATTACAAAACAAGGATTCTTTTATGTTCTCAACTGTCTAAAAAGCTTCGAGAATACCAATTGGGAATCCTTGTGTAAATACCTTTTCTGACGATATCCTTTTGTTAAGACAATGGAATTAAGAACCAAAGATAAAGCTTCTATCTTGAAAATGTATATGATGCACACTGTGTGTGTTCTGTCCTTCCCTTTGTCCTTCTTAACTATTCTCTTTGCAATCAAATTAATATTTGAAATCACATTCAATCATTGGAATTACAAACAGCTGAGACAAGGATCATTTAAGTGTTACTGGGCCCCCTACAAAATGGAATTAAGAGGAGAGACTGCTCATGGTCAGGCCCTCTGCCAACCCTCTGGGAGTTTTCATAGAGATACAGAATACCTTGTATTCTCCTCATCCTAGAAGCACTCATTTATTTATCCTTCAGTAGACAAATGTAAGCAAGTTGCAAATCCTCATCCATCTCCATTTCCCTTGATATGGGTGAATATTTTACCTTTAGCATCAATTCAGTATGACTGTGAAATACTCAGTAGACAATCAGTCTTGTGCAGTCTCACAAAATGTGTAGTCATCTTACAAATATGTATCAAAGTCCATAGTTGTCCAGTCTGTTTTGCATTACACCTAACCTCTTTGTAGACAAAAATCTTCAAAGTTAACTTAGTCATGACATATCGGAAAAAAATACAGAGGGAAAATTAGGCTAAAAAAAATGTTGATGATCATAGAAAACACCCACTGAGCACGGCCCTGCTAAGAATTGCAACAGTGACCAATACCTACAGTTTAAAAGCAAGGGCTTGTCTACTTTAATCTAGTTCTGAAAACAGTCCCTCTCACATAATTATGCGCTCCTGTCCTTCAATACGTCAAAGACAATGATAGGTCCTTCAGATTGAACCGAATTGCATGCAGAAAAGGAACATCTGTGTCACAGACTAGAGTAATTCCAGTTTCAAGTAAAAGCTCTCAACTCTGTACGACACAGATCTAGGTGACTCATAACCAACTGCCTTGATCTACTGATTTGTTCCAATTGCACCAGATTAGTGCTGTGTAGACATGGCTGAGATAATTAGGTAAACACCTAAGTACAAGCTTACAAAATCTGAGAGCCCAGTTTTCTATTGATCTTCAAAATAAAAATAAAATATACATACCTCTTTTTCATGTGGTCATCCTGTGATCATTTTGGTGAGGAAACTCTTTCGCACCTGAGTCACACAAAAAAAAGGGAGATAAATGTGTCAGCTACCATATTTTACAAGAAATCATATAAGAAGGACATGAACAGTGATGAACATTCATCCCTTTCTATCACAATGTACTGAGTAAAAGTCTCTAATAAAGAGACTTTCAGGTCCTTTTGAGGAGGAAATATATGAAGACAGGCAAGAAAGTACCACAGCATTCCCATTTAATCATTTCCCTATCATTTTTTCTCATCCTAGGTTGCTCATTTTATGAATTGATATACAAGGAGGTGCTGCCTAGTGGGTTTTGTTTATTTATCTCAAGACATATCTTTAAAGTTATTAATCTAAGAATTATTGTCAAGTTATGCTGCAGACCATCAGGATTCTTTGATTTCTTTTATATTTTCTCACTCACTGTATGAACTGAATTAAGTAACAATTTCTCAGTATATGTGTATATTATTTCATAAAATTATATAAACCTCATCCTTTCATAAAGCTTTTGGAATTCAAATGATGCTTATGACAGCAGAGACTGCCTTGAGTGAGTTAATAGGAGTTTTGCCATTGGGACTCAGAATTCCCCATAGGGCCTTTTAAGTTCTGCAATAAATTTTTAAATAAATCATTCAAATTAATACATTTCATTGAATTGCATATGAAACATTGCTTCAGTACAATATATTGTATAGAATATATATCCGTGGTCGTGGCATACATAGGTGATATACACAATCAAATATATGTATTAGGCTAGATTAATATTGCGTAACAGTTTAGATCAGGACATACTCCATGAAAGTCACTAAAATTTCATCAGCCTAAGATTGAAATGAAAGAAAGAAGTATCATGCAATGAGAAACTGCAAAGTGCTGTGAACAACACAGGAGCAAAAGTATTGGAGAGTGCAAAAATTTAGGATCAAATCTTTTAGCTGTCTCAGCAACTGAAGTGTTTCAAATAATCCCTGAAGGTGGGAGGTCTGTCCTCTGAGCAACCCTGAGTTCAGACTCCCCATTTTAACACTATTATTTGGTGTAGCACCACTTTTGCCCTGCTCTATCTATTTAACTCCCCAGGTTTTCACTGGTATGATACACTGTACTGTATTTACTTTCACTAAGCAGCACTTTATTTCAGAAAGTCAAGTATACAAATGTAAGGAATCAGTTGCAGCACTTTGTTGGAATTCAGATCACCTGTCTCTTGCTCAGAGAAATATCTGAACTGTGTAATTTTTTTCTGCTCCCCTAGTTGGTTTTGGTTCTGATGTGAGTGGAGTTACATTGTGGAACGGAGGGTAAGATTTATGAATAATTTGAAGTGGAAGATTTGTATAATACTAGAAGTTAGGAGCAAAAACAGAGTCAGCAAAATTAAGTTAATTTCAGAAGCTATCACTTAATAAATTTGAATTAGAGAAAAAGTATTTAGTGTTGATTAGTTCAACAAGATTAAATAGTCTGTGCTGTCGAGGTAGGCTCAATATATGTAGATTCCCAGGATCAGGTCAACTTCAATGAAATATATAGACATACATTTGTACAAATGCACATATGTGAATACACATACATAATTGAATTGATTCACACACATGAATATATATGTACATGTATAAATATACTTACATGTATTATGACCTCCTAGTAGTGCTACGTGCATATTTTGAAAAAAAACCCAAATCATCAGTTCTGAATGAATGCTCCACCTGTGTCTGCAGGATTCTCCATTATTTAAATATCACTTCTGTTTCTTGAGCTCTAGTTATCTGGAAAATGTTACTGTTTGAGACTGCAATGGATAGCAAAAACACAAGACCTGTGTTTCATACTGAATCTCACATAGAAAGGCAGTGAATCCTATTAATCATGTTCAGTTTTTCTATTTATTTTCATGTGTTCTACTGTTGTAATGGTCTTCTTTATTTAAATACATTTATGATAATTTAATGATTAGTGATTTCATTGGCAATGTCTTTTGAATCATGAATAGACAATAAGGAGAATTCTAGTCATATCCTTTATATTTCACAAACATGACCTGCTTCTGTTGTCTAGGAATTTCTCTGAATAGTAAAGATTATATTTCAGTCTCATATTCATTCAATTTCTGTGTTAAATGTCTAATTAAAACCCTCAAGATTTGTCTACTATATAAAAAAAATCTAATCTAATATTCTTCTGCAACTGGGACCTCTGGAATAGATAATGTAATGATAAACTTAATCATGGGAGTTATGAGAGAGTCAGCCACTTAAGTAAAACTTTTCCAGTCGTGAAAAGAAATAATCATTTAGAAGATACAATTCATCTGACCTACTTTAGAAATCTATTTGCAAATAAGAGAAACCATGTTCTAGAAGAGTAATTGCTCTTCTTTTGCTATGAAAGGAGCCTTGACATCTGCCTCAGATACAGACATCGATGCTCAGGCAGATGAATCCAAGCAGCAGGGTATAGCTCCAACAGACGTTAGGTGACAGTCACTGTAAAATGTTATTCTATATGCAGCAAAAAGTAACTTTCAAGCACATTTAACTTTATCTGACAGAAATGCTAATTTGATTTGGTCTGCAGTTCTAAAACGGCTGCTGTGCTCAACAGCAAGTGTAATTACCATTTGGAGTGTTAAGTTCCATAATTATCTTGTACTAACAAGAAGTATAAGATGCTGTCAATTTGGATTTTTTTTGTTAGAAAAGGTTCTAATCGGGAGGTGAAAAATGGAAGAGGGGAGAAATTTTGGGTCAACAATTTACTCAAATAAAACATAACTATCTTGAAATAATACAAGAGAAATAAGGTTTATTTCATTAAAGATGAAAACTGAAACAGGTCACAAATCTAAATTAAGGACCAATTTTGTGTGTCTTTATATTACAGATACTAATTCTGTTTTCATTGCATTCATATAAACTAATACTTTCAGCTTTCTAAATTCAGATTTGTCAATCAGTGAGAATTTTTTTAACTATTATTTATGTGTTTATTTATTTTTCTAAAGACAACAGGAATCCTACCAGGATTAGTGATCATCTTAGCAATAATATGAGTTTGTCTTTTGGTTCTGCTTAAGGAAGGTCTCATACTAATCCTTTCTTGTCTCCACCTTTCTAGTCTCACTGGTAAGAGTTGAAAAAACCTCAATGCCATGCAGTTTTTATAGACAGCCTGCACAGCTCTTCTATAGATTCAGTGATTAACACAAAGCTCTTGAGAAAGAAGAAAACTAGGAACACTCTCATGATTCAAACCATACCTGGAGCAAGTGATTGCCTCTTAATTAGATTTTTCTCTCAGAAGAGCTGGTGTCTTTTATTTGCTGAAAGAAACGCCCCTTCAAAAAACATTAGCAGATAGCAGTCTTCCTTGTTGATCCAAGGCATGTTTGGCAAGAAGCCCTGTGATGCCTAAAGAGACCATATATGTTTTTCTCTGAATTCTGTGCTTCTCTGGAGATAGCCTCTCTGTCTCTGCTTATGTTCTCATAGTTCACCACAAAAGGAATGCATAGAGTCATAAACTCAGTTACAGTCTTGAGGGGTAAAAAAATGACAGGAAACACAAGTAAATGAGATTAAAACACAACATTTATAACTATAACTTCCTTCTTGTTTACACAAGATCCCTAGTATTTGTTACAACTGGGTAACGGGATATACAACAAGATACTAATACCTGTCTCAGATTTAAAACATGGTCCTGTATAATTTTAGAATCAGGGCTTGGGACATGCATGGAAATATCCTCAACACTTCAGGGAAGTTCACTGTCTCATACTTCAACTATTTCTTCTGGGTTCAAAACTCATCAGCATATAGACATATAGTTAGCGTTTTGTTAATGGAAGGAAGACAAGGATCCCAGTAGGGTGGCCTTTACCAACTTGGAAGAAGGAATATATCTGGGAGCTGTCAGAGGAACAAAGATGAATCTAGGAAGAAGGGACAAAGCTGATGTGGGAACAAGTCAGAAGGTATAAAATAACCCTTATAATCCATAACGTGACTGTGTTTTGAAGCTCAGACATTAGAAGATTGGAGAGTGAGCAGCCCACAAGGAAGCCAGGCATATGTCTGTCAAAACAAGAGTGAAGAAACCCCTATATTTCATTGTTTTGACTTTTCTATAGAATGATAATGAGGAATTGAAGTATCCTTGAACTGTGAACAGCTTCCAGTGAACAGTTATACATGTGCTCATAGCCCATGCCACAACCACACCTCTTGTATGCAGCTGACAAAAAATTATCCAGGCTCTTATGTTTCTGTTTTGATTTCAGCATAATAGTTGGGCCAAAGATACAGAGGGAAACCTGCTCACTTATGAGAACTGTCAAGTTGTCTTTATATAAATTATATTCAGCTAAGTCCAGCTCAGTTCATGAATTCCCAGTATTAGAAGCCTTTAGGAATCACCACCAGCCTTCTGTTTATATAAAGAGCAAACCCAACTGTACACGACCAATTAGAAATATCTGTGCATCTGATCTGTCCAGCTCCCTGCAGCAAAATGAAATAATGAAGAACTGGGCTTACAGTTCTGATTTCCATCTCCTGCAGCAAAACCCTTGAATAAACAACTGGACTTGCTTTCATGCAGAAGTACTAACTTGTTGATAGCACTGCAGCTATCAACAAAAGCTCTTTTCCTAAGGCAGCATTTTTTTGGTTTTGACAGTAAAATAGATGGTTTATGAAAAGAGATTTTTATGCTACTATTTTTTCTCAAACAATCAGGGGATAATACTGGAACCACAAAGCAGATTCAATATTCTTTAGACTTCTTTAAAATGACTGAAACTAAAAACATACAGTTGATGCCCAAAGCAGTTTAAAAAAAAACAAACTGAAAGTGCTGGCATTGGAGACAAGGTCTATTTCCTACAAAGCAATAAATTTTTATATGCCTTCATCTTGAATACGTGGTGTCCACTTAGTTCTGCTCAACAGAACAGAACTTGTTTAAAGCACTCTGCAAATCTGATTTTCTATGAGAAACTCACTGGTACAATGACACTAACTATTTTTTTAAACAATATTAGTTTGGAAAATGGCTTTGTTATCATTGTTGCTGCATAGTGGGCTGCAACACTAATTGTGCAAGGAGCAGGTCATAATTGTGAGGCCACATTCAGAACAAACTCTGTTTTCAGGCCCCTGGAGATACTGCAGAGACTCCAACAGTTTGCCAGTGAGATGGTTAAGGGCCAGTCCAAGTGACAATGAGGAAGTGAGCTATTTTATGTGTAGCTAACTAACGTATGGGATAGTATAGAGAAAATGGAACTAAAATCTTTTCAGAACTCTGAAGGGAAAAAAAAAAAAAAGAGAACATTCACAAGATAAAGTAAGGGAAATTCCAACTGAATATGAATATAAGGAGAACTGAAAAAAAAAATAATAAAAGTCACCATAACAGTAACTGAACACTGGGTAGGTCTGCCCAGAGAGGCTGTGGAGCCTCAGCTGGGAGATTTTCAAAATTCAATAAACAAGCTCTGTGCAACCTGATCTAATTTGGTAGTTAATGCTGTTGTGTGTGTGAGGTTGGTCTGGAAACCTCCAGCGCTCCTTTACTCTCTGAATTATCAGTCTACAATTGCTTCGTAAACCACACATCATCATAAACCAGCATTGCTGCTGAAATATGTCATTCTTCCCTTCCCCACAGCTCATTTCATCCTTCATGGTGGCATAGAGTGTATGCTGAAATCAAGCTAGGTGACTAACCCAAGATCAATACACTGGGGAGGGCGGCAGTGAGGTAGCAGTTAGTAGGATCATTTCTGAAGACTAATTCTCTAGGCAGCTGTACAATCATCTATGGCTAAAAGAGATAACATCAGGGAAACTGTGTGGGAAGAGATAGATAGGAGTGTGAGGAGAGCTCATTCAGCACCAATGCCCATTTACGCCATTCTAAGATGAGTAAGAATCAGTGACTTGTTACCAGTAAAGATGTTCTTTACAGATAGACTGGTGCCAAGAATGGTGTTATTTTCTTTTTAAGTGGACACTTAGCCAAGATTTAAAACATCAGTCTGGTGCAATTGTTTATTAAACACTCCATAGTATTGTCATAACCACTGAGTTGGCCAAATTCCTCCCAGGTAGTTATGTTCTATTGCTTGAAGTTTTGCTGCTGCAGCTGCACACAGCTAATGTATTATTTTCTTTCACTATCCTACATATGCCAGCAAGACTTAACATAGCTCATCACAGGCTTTGTAAGTAAGGGGTTATTTTTTAAAAAAATAACAAAATAACCAGTTTTCCATTGCCTTTTCTTTGTCTGACCAGTAGGATGATGGTTTTGTGGGTAAAGCACTGAGGAACACTCAGAAACAGTGTTTGTAGTTTCCAGTTGCACCAGTTTTGTCTTTGACAATAGACGAGTTAATTCTGTCATTGCCAGTGCCTGTTTTCAAAGCATAACAAACAGCTTTCAAAATCAGAAAGTACACTGCTCAGCAGGGTAGCAGACTTACGGGTCTTGAAGCATTCTCGATAAAAAAAGTACTCCTTTGCTGCAGTTTATTTGTCACATGGAGAGTGGAAAGAAATTCAGCTTAAGAGCTTGAAAGCTCCCTATTATGTTGTCTCTTTGTGCTTCTCTGAGATAGGTCAGAAAAGAAATGAAGATTACCAACATACATTTAGTTGCAATTACTGTCTGTAGCTGCAGTTACCTGACCCTCCTGATAAGAAGACCTGCTTATAATTACTTATAATTTTTGTGTAAATAATGAATGTAAACATACAATGTAAACTATTCACAAACAGAGGTGCACAACAGATAGTGTATTCTCTTTCACATGACTCAGAACTAAAGAAGTAAACAGGATTACATAATGATTTTTGCTGCTGGGTTAGACAGCTTTTCATGCTCTTTAAGGCCCAGTTCCCTGTTTAACTCAAAGCAGTGATACTATCATTTTAATTTATTTTTTTTTCTAACCACCACTAATGGTACTACTATTACTAAGGGAAGCAAACAAAAAATTTACAAGAAACATTTTGTGTAAGCAGCTAAGAGTGTGTATCACATAGGGCCTGAGACAGAAATTTTGATCATTTTGATGGAATTGAGACCTCATCTGGAGTATTGAGACCTCATCCGGAGTCCTGTGTCCAGTTCTGGAATACTCAATACAAGAAGGATATGGAACTGTTGGAACAGGTCCAGAGGAGGGCTGGAGCATCTCCCGTATGAGGATGGGCTGAAAGAATTGGGCTTGTTCAGCCTGGAGGAGAGAAGCTTGGAGGACATCTTATAGTGACCTTCCAGTACCTGAATGGGCTACAAGAAAGCTGGAGAGGGACTATTCACAAAGGCTTGGGGTGATAGGACGAGGTGTTCAAGGCCAGGTTGGATGGGGCCTTGGGAAACCTGATCTAGTGGGAGGTGTCCCTGCCTGCAGCAGAGGGGTTGGAACTAGGTGATCTTTTAAGGTCCCTTCCAACCCAAATTATTCAATGATTCTATGATTCCATGATTCCATGATTCTATGATTCTATGAAATCGTGACTATTAACTGACAGCATGATGGCCACCTCCTCCATTTAATATAGAGGAATATACCCATCATTCAAGTGACATATTTTGTAGAAATTTTATTTCAAAATTTGAACTTGAGTTCCTTGCACAGGTTAATTAGATGTCTTACAAGCTATTTCAGGGTCAAGTTTGCTTTCTGCTGCATTAGTATGATGTCCTTAATTCCGAGCCATGGATTTAAGTGGCTGCATTTTTTCCTGTGGCAAACTGTATTAGGAAGGAGGAGTGAAAATTATTAAAGAAGTTAAAAACAGTGTTGACTTGAGCTATGTTGTATATATATCCTAAAATTACACATCTGAAGGTAGTGAGTTTGGTAAATAGAGCCTCTGCCTCTTTGGAAATGCTACCAATACAGAGACCTTATGAATCAGCACTGAGAGGAAGATGAATAGAAAGCACTCACAGACATACAGTTTAGCCCTGGATCCCCAAAATTTTGCTTGTGAAATCACATGGGATGGGACACTTCTGATACATGATGTCATAAGAGGGTACAAGTGTGCTGAAATAACTTCAAAGGCAGAATATAGTTTTCAGGTTCTTTATCCCTGCAGCCCTGTCTTTCACAATGAATATCACTCAACAGAAATAAGCAGAGCTACCACCACAGTCAATAAGCCTGTTCAAATGGGTGGAATAGTAGAGTCTGAGTATGAATGTGTAGTATTTTCCAAATCTTATAGGTATGATAGTGCTCTTAGGGAATAAAATGAAACACAATTTTACATAATGAATCCAGATACTGTACTTTGAATTTGACAAAGATGAATGCAGATCAAATGATACTGATTAGTACTGGAAAAGTAGCCTCACAGACTTTCGGGGAAACATAATTTCCTTCCAGAGGCAGATCATAACCTGAAATGATTTTTAGGAACTTTGATTGTTCCTGTTACTGAGATAATCTACAGTTATACCCCAATATTTGCATATTTAAGTAATATTTCTACTTTTATTTTTATGCTTATGTTCTCAGTGATTAATTACTTTTGTGGGCAACTCAGTGAACAGCTGTTCACTAAATAATGTCAAATGCTAATGAGAACTACTAACTAGTCCAGATCTTATGAAGTTTTCTCTGTCTTCAATCATCTAATATTCAGCATACTCATTAAGCAGTCAAACATATTTCTAAGATTTTCTACAGCTGTTAATATTTTTTCTGACCTAGTTAGTTCAGAAAAATTGAGACATTTGTATTTTGTAAGAAATTGCACATAGACTGTTTTCCTTCATGCAAAACAATTTGTTGTGCATCAGATGGCTCACAAATACCATTGCTAGCTGATGCTCACGAAACTTTACTGTTATTCACAAGGTGCTGCCTAGCGCTGCTGAGTGTATCAGCTGGCACAGCAACTAGCCATGGCCTGGGCAAAGCTTAGTAAGTCTTTAATGAACTCCACTCCAAGGGACAGTGCAATTTCATATGTTTAAGCCAATTTCAAGTGGATATTTAGTAGACATATCAGGTCTCTTCAGGGCTCCTAAAAAGACAGTGCTGTAGAGATAAAATTTTCTTTACATCATCCAAGACTCTTTCTGTGGTGATTCTTTTCGAGTTTTGGAGCAAGATATCTTACTTCAACTTATGTAAACCTGAATTGTACTTCAGATTTTTATTCAGTCTTCTCTCCTACAGTATAGGATGCTTCCTATGTTCCTTATCCAGGAAACTGTATGTTCTGTTCTCCCCAACTTTGTATTATTTTTTTTTAGTTGAAACAAAACCTTTTTACTTTCTATTCAAAATTGATTGAAACTTGTAAAGACAGCCTGTGTAATTCCTGAAGGTAGTGGAATCGTATTCATGAATTATGATCACCAATACAATGTTTGCTATACTTTATTACAAAATTACAATTAGTATACAACAGTACTAATACTTTTCAGGGTTCCAGGTATTTTGCATTTCAAAATCCACTAGACAAATTTTAAAACGTATTATGCAAATAGACTACATTGCATTTTCAGTTGAGGAATACTTGCAAAACCTTAATTTCAATTCCCACATGCACAGCTTTAATTTTTAAAGATAAATTACAAGCAAGACTACAGCAGCTGTCTTCAAAGGAGCAGTACTAAATCTCAGGGCATCTTGATAAAATAATGAGTGTTGGCCTCAGAGCATAATGTCTGTGAGGCATTAACTCTAAAAGCAGTCTCACTATACTGTGACAGGAGACACTAAAAAATCCTCATTTCTCTTTAAAGACAGTTGTTAGAAAATAAATCTACAGGAGCTGTCAGAGCATTAGCTTGCTTTGAGATACTCTTTAGTATTCATTATTGAAAAGGTTTGGTTAATTATACAAGTCCTACTGCATGCATACTGCCCAGAAGCAGAAAAAGGTTAACGAATTACAGAAGGGTTGAGATCTTTATATCTATAAATAGATAATATGTGCTTCAGTGAGTTCAGAAAATTTAGGGGGAGTTTCTAAGCTAGACAGCCAGTCATATATTTAAATGGAAATATGTGTATGTTCTGATTCACTTTTTTAGAGTATACAGTTTTAAGAAAAATTTAATCAGAAAAGTTTCCCAGTCGAAGGTGGAATTGCTGCCAAATCTAGATGAAGGCCAACTGATCATAGCATCAAGACCCCTTACCTGGGACAGACTCTCAGCTGCCAGAGCAGGTGATTGGGTACCTCTGCCCGGCATAACACCAGTCAGAGGTCTCAGCATCTGAAATGCAAGAATTCCAGGGATCAGTCTCTGACTATTTTTCTCACTCTTCAAGGTCCTGAATAAATGTTTTAGGTTATCATACTGGAAAATTTTCAGTCTTGCACTATAAAACATCTTCCCCTTTACATCTCTGATACCAACCTATCACAGTCTCCCATTACTCAGTATTAGGCCCTTCTCTCTTTCTAAAATCCATCATCTTCAGCTCTCCCTTTCTTTGTAAGAGGCCTTCCACCATCTCCCCTACTCCTCATGAAAGTTAAGAAACTCAGAAATACTTTTGGCATTTTATCACCCAGAGAAGATGCCTCTTCTATAGAGTAATTTTGTCCTATTGGAACAGGGACTTATCATTTGGAGCTTCACTGTTGTTTTTTAAGTGATATGTAATTCCATTTATTTAACAGATCTCCTCCCAATTTATCAACACTGTAAATAGGAACACATTTTCCCTGACTCTTTTTCTTTCCACCATTTCAGTCCTCATCACAAAGCTCTATGCGTGCATTTATGTAAGTGCAGTTCTGTTCCTATTTTTTTTCTTCTGTTCTGAGTTTTCATGTGGTATTTTTTATTCAAATGTATCTCTGTGGACTTTAACCACACACATCAGTTCAACAGTGCAATGAAATACCAACTTTAGACTATGTCTATTACAGCAGTCTGAGGGAATCAACATTGCTTGAAATGAAGAATAGTGGCACTGATGAATTCTGAACAAGAGGAAAAATCTAAAATATGTATTTCAATGGTACCTTAGACCATAAAGATACCAGTAGAAATTTGCAATCCCTTGAAAAAAAATGCATTTAAGAGAAGACTGTGGGCTGAAGCTGAAAGGTAAACTGATATTTTTCCAAACTGGTATCAACTTTAGGAACCATCTCCACGTTACTGTAAGCAATACTTCCAGGCATCAGTCCTCCAGATATTGTATAACTCTGAATTCTGCATAATATTGTGGAATAGTCTGCATAACTTTTTTGTCTGTCCCTCCTGAGCAAAATTTGGATTAACACAATTTTCCAGTTTTGACTGAATTTATACCACATCTGTCCTTATTAATGGAAAGGATGATCCCTCCTTGCTCTATTGGACAGATCATGCAGGTAGTTGGATCCTAGTAATAATTACAAGTATTCATTTCTCTGCTAAAATCTCCTAGGTTCTCTACAGCCAGCCACAAAACGCTCTGGTGGTCATGGAAGATAGATTAGTCTTTCTTTACTATATTAGAAACAAAGAGCCTTATAATTATCATGGCTTTTACTATAATACGGAATAGGCAATTTCTCATACTTATTAGTCTTACTAGCAACAATTATTTCAGTAATCATTCTTATTTAATGATAGAGAAATAGCATCCTGACAATGGGCTGCTGCCACTGTACCAGGTAGTTTAGGTATGCAAAAGAAAATCTATTAATATAATAGCATTACCTGTTCTCCACATGAACAGTCAGTGCAGAAGCATCTGCTCTGGTACCCAAGCTGTGCCGCACACACGACTGTGCTCACCAGTATGTAGTTCCAGGGAGGTATGAGCAAGACGTTAAGCATATTTCACTGAAGAGTCTCAGAGCTGCAGTATAAATCTGAGGGAGAATCTGGAAATCATGATGCAAGGAATGAATATGCAGGTTCTTACAAAAATTTTCATTTTCAGTTACCACGACAGTGTGCCTACTAGGTTTATAACACAAAAGAGTGCTAACATATTGTGTTAGCTTGAGTATGTGTATCGATATATTTGTGTATACAAATGCCATCTTCCACCTCCTTCTCAAAGAAAGCTCTATAGAGTTACATATGACACCATGTGTTAAGTAATTTTTTATGGGCTATAAATGACTTGGAAAGCTGTGAAATGAAACAGCTTGTTCCACTGAACTGACAGTGCAGATTCAGTACTCATTGTCTGTGCAGTAAATGTGCAATGAGGCACTCTCCAAACTAACTGGAATGAAAATAAGTAATATGTGGTTTTTACACCAATTCCTATCTACTGTGTATACTTCTGTGTGGTAGGGTGGCATTATGACAAAGGGAAAACACCAAAATATTTTATTATTTGCACAGCTACATCAGAAAAATATCAATATTTTTATCAGTTTGGTTACATTTTTAAAACTTCAAACATTCCTTGTAGAACTAAGACTATATTAGATATGTAGGTAACATCTACCCCTAAAGTCAGTGCTTTATCCTTGAACTGTTTTTCTATGTATTTTTCTAATGATTTAAATTCTTTAGAGACCTGCCTCTAATTTTGTGTATCTATCTTTCAGGCTTGATTTTTTAATTTTAGCAGACCATATGTCCAAAACACTAAAAGGAATGAAAAATCACCACCTGATCAGCTATCTGCCAAAGCAAATGAGGAAGTTCCTAGGTGCTCCTGTAATGCAACACATTCTTTGGTTTACGTTTAAACACAATATGACTGATTTTGCTTATGTCTGACCTACAAATTTAGCAGAAATTATATAAATAACCTTTGTTCTCATGTCACACTCTTCCCCAAGTTGTCATCAGGTTTCCTAAGAGAACAATTTCTTTTCAGAAATGGAACCTTCAAGTGCTTTGATTTCATTGATTTAATTTTTAGCTGTTGTTCTTAGGAAACACGTTCTTACAATATTTTTGAAACACTGTGTGTATTTGAATTTAGATTTATTTACATCCCAAGTACAAAACATTCTGTTCAAAGCATTATTTTCTATTTAGATTCATGAAAGTAAATAGTACACAAAACCTACCTGACAATCTAGTTCTTCCCCTTCTGATACTGCACTATATAATATTTCTGTTTTATGATTATTGAATCCTCTTTATTATATCTATTGGCAAATTTTCTACTATTACTTGCTACCATCCATGGGAGCTATTTCACTCCTTTAACATGCTCATATTATTTCTATTATCACTTCATCATATTGTAATATAAGCCAAATGAACTTTAATCCATTTCCTGAGGGTTTTGATGGTTCAAACCAAATTGTATAATTTCATGACATCACGTGAACAAAAAAAAAAAATCAGTTGTGCTATTAACACCTTCAGAGATAGAAGATGTAACCATTTTCATTATTTTGGCGCAGAAACTGAAGGCATTCTCAGCTTTTGTAATTTCAGACTATATTGTTAAACACTCAAAAACTTGCATATCAAAAGTAAAACATAGATAAAGAATTTATTTGTCGTGGGTGAGGGAAAGTAGCTTAAAATCTGCCATCTTATTTTTAAGAACCTTAGCAAATTCTAGCAAAATCCTCCCCAGTTTTGTATAGGTAAACCTCATTATGGATTCTCATACTGACATGGAAAAAGAGCTTGCAAACTCACTTGTCCTACTTTAACAGAATATTTATGCTATACTACACAAAGATTATTGTAGTATGTGGCAAAATACTTTACTGAACTGTGGTTATTTCAAATACAGGCGTTTAATAGCAGTTTGCAAATTTCTTCTCCCTTTAGCAACATATTATCTCCTTGGTAAAGCTGCAATAGAATAGGCTAAAAATAACTAAGGTTCAGGTTACTCTGTACGTATGACATTATATACTTTTCTTCTTTCCCCTTTATGAACTTCTGTCCATCTGAAAGCCAGGACAAAGAGTGCCTTCTATCATCAAAATTTCAGATGTGCTGTGGCAAATCATCTTTAATCCACCTGAATCTGTAGCATCTGTTATATCTCCATATGTAAGATGCTAAAATTGTGAAAAAAAAAAGACTATGGATGTATATTTAGGCTCAGGCAATCATTTATTGTGGGTATGACAGAGAGAAAAGGTGGTTAAAGAGAGTTTTGTCTTCTGAGACATGTTGTTGTATAATATCCCGTTTTAGATCCAGGCTGGACCCATCTCTGAAGCTCAATTAAAAAGCAAGAATAAATACAACTGTCACTTTAGCTTTTTCTCATTGAAGTTATAAAAATGATACAGCTGTAGATTTACATTTGGATACTTCTAGCCTAATTTCACTATTTAAAAATCAGATTTTAAAATTAAAGACACCACCTCGCCTTTCATCTGTCACTGAAAAAAACCAGGCAGCACCAGAATCATTTATTGGTCCTAAGATAATAGTTTAAGGAGGCATTATCCTTGTTGACTAAAGAGTCTAGGGAATTTGAGTTAGACACCTAAATTTACTTATGATTAACCCTGTAATTAGTTTGTCATCCTAAACAAAAATTAAACTTTTGGGGAATTCTGGTATTTAAATGAAGTATGGAGAGGATGCTGATAGAACAAATATCTTTCCTTTCCAATGAAATATTTATAAGTGCCAAAAAAATAAAATAAGAGATATCTAGTAGGATGCACTATGATTTGGTTCTGTAACTCTTCTTGACTTCCCTCACAGCATTTGCTTTCCCCCTTTATCTACTACCAGTCAAATACAGGTGTTCCGTGTTGGTCTTCATCATTAAAAGCAATCTCTGTAGTCTCCACTAATCTCCATTAATCTTGTTGGTACATTAACCTCTTTTTGAGCCTCATTAAACTTTTCTTACAACATTTTAGATGTCATTTAACAGAAATAAAGCCAGTTGAAACTGGATTGGTACAAGTCTATGATTTTTATTTTTAATATTTGAGCATGTGTGAAGCATCAGTGCCATTTTCCCTCATATCACTTTACTTCTGGCCAAGAGTTTTTCCATACGGCCTCAGTGCACCATCAGCATCATTTTTTGTCTTTTTTTCTTATAAAGAGAATGATTCAAACATCTGAAAGAGGCACATACACACAGTGACCCATAAATGGAATAAGGTTTATATTTTTTCTGGGAAATATTTCACACCTCAAAAATTTCAACAGGCAAAAAGCTTTTTCTCTTTTTGAAATGCATTTTGCATGACAGTTTTGTTTACTTGAAAATAAAGGTTGAAAACTATTTTCTTTCAAATGCTCTTTGCTTAATCTTAGTAAAAATTCTGGCCATGCAGGCTATATTTCTGCACTAGTATAATGAAAATTTTATGGATAGAGAGCTTGCTGACTCTAAGAATCATAACATGGAACTGTTAGCTTCTTCGTATGCCTGAGCTTTAAAGCCAGCCTCTCTGCCTTGCCACAAAATTTGTGAATTGTGTTTCCTGTGAGCAAATTTCCTTAATCTTGCTCCTTTTCCTCATTGCATGAATGCATGTACATCACATCAGAGGAGATAGGGAGATACTAATTAAAAACTTTAATCTTTGCTCACCTCATAATATACAGTCTGCTCAGAGCAGTTCACGTCTTCAGGGTAAGGAGAGGGAAGAGAAAAGAAAGAGCAGTTGCCTCTGTTCATACCTGCTCCCATCACAGCTCCTCTTCTTCCTAGAGGGAACCCAATTGTCAGGGGTTGAACCGATAGTGTTTGCCATCCCAAAGAAGCATGACCACCTGCACACAACTTCTCTACCTACACCAGGTAAGGGAGGGAAGAAATTCTAGCAACACCTGAGCCCTTTATGTATAACAGTATCTAGCCTTCAAGTGGGCAGATGAGAGAAGACTTTGAACACATACGAGGGACCAGCAGCAGCAGTAATTCCACTTCAGAGCAGGGGAAAAAAGAGACAGGCTTACGCTGAGCTTTACTTTGTCCCATGACCTGCTGGTAGCACCATGCAGAGCAAACTGGGTATCATCCAGTTGCAAGACAAGCAACAAATATAAAAATTGCATGTATTCAAACTCACCTGTGGAGGTGAGGAGCATATTTATTGAGACAGCCCTGTGCCAGTAAACTCAACATTTAAAGTACTGTGAGACAGAAAGAGATAGTAGATAAGATTGTATGAGATACACGGTTTTTCTTAAAGTAGGGAACACAAAGATAAAACCAGCCTACAGAGGGAACTGTGGCAGTTTTCACAAAGAAATATGTGGAAAACAGGTGAAAGACGAAAAGAAGATAACAAAAAAAAATCCCGAAAGGACAGAAGAGGTCAGAGCCTGTAAACATTTGGTGGCATTGTTTATAAAGATCATCCATCACTACTTTACAACAGCTTTGCCAGTAGGTCATACCCCAGCTAGAGGATGAAAGGCATTATTAAACAAACAGCTGGTACTACAAGCAACTGGTGTGATTAAAATAAGATTGGAAGACTTTGGCTGCTATCTCCACCTCTGAAGTTAGGCAGAGAGATGAGATCTGACACCAAAAATGCTCCTAAGGTTTGGAAATCTGGGTACAGAATCAATGTTTTTTGCTCCTCTTTTTCTAAAGAACCTATCCTGGATTCCTGGGATTTTGTGTCATGCTACTACATAGTCAAACCTGAATATTACAAACATAATCAAAAATAGCTAAATCCAAGATTTTGTTATTTTAAACAATACAGCTATTATATATAAAGACCATTTGAGTTGCTCAGTTATGGAATCATAGAATCATATGATAAATGTTTTAACAAAATATTGGTGGGTTCTTGAGAATTTTATTCAAAAATTAAAATTTACAGCTTTAAAACATAAGACATGATGAGAGGGAACTCAAAAACATAGGTTCTGTCTTACTGCACAATGTTTGAGATAACTATAGCTGCACCAAGTCCAGGTCACTAGATACCTATGAGACAAACAGTGGTAAAATACCTCAAAGAAATTCTTGTATTCTGTCAATGAACAATGTGCAGAGCTCTCAGAGGTTCCTCAATTTAATCTCTCAGGCTGTCAAAACAGATAAATGCCTAAAGAAATTAAATTAGTTCTAACAAAAGAAGTCTTTATTTCTCATCATGAGCTTATGATTGCACTGTGTTTATTGTTACTCATCTCTTCATTTTAGACTGAAAGGTTATGGATATTTTGAGATTTATTACTAACTCTTTCAGAATCACAAATGTAACAGATTCAAAGGAGCGATACTTCATGCTATATTCAGAAAAGCTTTTAAACAAAGTTAGGAGACAGATTTCAGTCCCCATAGTTTTCTCATAGCAAATGGTCATGCAAAAGATAAGTACGGGATACTAGAAGCCACTAATGCAAAAAACTGTGGAGACTGCTTATTCCCAAAACTTCCTCAAGAGAATGCTTACAGAGTTGCATCATGTAGTCTCATAAGTGACATTTTGCACTGTCACATAATTTCTTTGCTTGTTTGACTCCCTGATCTGGATTCTTTCATTTCCATACCAAATGTTCTTACTTTTCTTCTGGGAATTCTTTTAGCACAAACTGATTTGCTCTTTCTGAGGCAAATCCTCAGTTCTGGGACAGCCTGCTCATCTCCTAGAAGAGCAGAGGACGTGGCTTTTTTTTTTTTTCCCCCCTGTGATCTGTGCCAACTGTCAGTGCTAACACAGTTGTCCCTGCTCCACCAGAAGCTCAAATATCATACTGTCTACATATTGCCATCATCATGCTACAACAGGACAACTCTAATTTTATCAGGCTTTTTGCACTAAAACATGGCAAAAAGAACCCCACTTTTGTGTTCTTGCCACAGGGCAAGAAGATGGGAGTCAGAAGATACAGGGCTAATGGCAAAGCAGTCTGGGTGTGGTTGTCTGCAGCAGCAGAGCAAGCTGTTGTTCTGCATCCACAATTTGAAAACTGAGCTTGCTCTCTGGAATGGATTCTTTCAGAAAAGTGCAAGTAACAGGAGTATTCATAGTCAGAAATTGTAGAAATAAATCCTGAAACAGTGGGCATTATTCTTAAAATGCAGCCATCTCTCGAAACACAGAAAAAAGGATGAATGTGAAGAGAAATCCCGCTAAGACAAACAATGGTTCTGTGTTTCTTCCTCTTCTGTGCAGATGATGGATAAGGCATGATAATCCTATAGATGGTAGCCACAAAGTGTAGGAAAGTAAAGGTGTTTTATTGCTGTTTTGTTGTTGCTGTTGTTGTTTTGTTTTCATTTGGTTGGAGGTTTTGTTTGGTCTATCCTGCTTGGTTTTTTTCTAGCGTTTGAGTTCTTTGAGCAGTAAAAGGATGATCTGCACCGTAAGGAATTAAAAAAAAAACAAAACCAAAAGTAAACCCACCACCATAACCCAAAATTAACATTGCCACACTCAGGAGGCCAGGATCCCTGGAAACTGCTCAGAAGGATCTTCCTGTGATTTTTAGTCCTTAACCATAAAGTGCATGGCTGTTGAAGCTTCAGAAGTACATTTTTCTGCTAAGTTTGGAAACAGAATTTATTTGGAAATTAAAAGGCAGGGAAATGATTTTCAGTGTATTCCACCTTCCTCCATTTTATTTTTAATTCCACTGTTCTAACATCCTCAGTCACTTCTGGAACAGAAGGAGCCCATACTAACTTACACACAATTATGGAACGAAATGTCAGTTTATGTATGTTTTTCTGGCCATCTGGAAATTCAGCAAATTAATCTAATAGATGTTCATCAGATAGCAGTGTTTAGTCATCTCATCTTTAAATTTCCAAGTTTAAGAGAAAGCCATGTTAATACTTTCCTAGAAAGTTATGCAACGTTTCTTTTACTGCATTTACTTTTTTCAGAGTTGTATTGTAGCATTTGTTTATTGTCTTTAGTGACCACCAAATTACTAGCAATCAGTTCCATTTATACATCACATGATTAACGTTTTCTAAACTTACAGAAGAATGCAAAAATTTGTTACTGGGCACTGTGTTTGAGCTATTCCTGCCAATGAAAATCCTGGAATCATCCATTCCCATGACACCCTAAGAGAATTTATTTCTGTTCTGTCAGTCAAAGAACATTCCTATTCAGCTCAGTTCAATGTGAATTCTCTCAACAGCTCATAGACAGCTCATTATTTACACTTCTTTTCCTTAGTATAGCTCATTTTCTAAATGTATTTCCATTTAAGAATCAACTCTACAAACCAATGTATATTTGAGCTGTTCTTAAAGCCTGTCAAAGGAAAGATGTAGCGAACATATACAAGAAAGAGATAAAAAAACCCAGTTAATGGAAGGAATAGGAATCACTTCTGAATCTTCAAAATTCTGCTAGGTTTGGAAGGGGTGATTTATTTTAGTGCAATGTTTCATAAGGCTGATGTTAAAGCTTTTTCACTGCATGCTGTGGGATAAATGAAAATTAGTATGGAAGCACAAGAGAGATATTGTGCTTCGTGTGCTCACAGCTGGAGATTATTGTTTTCCCCATGACCTTATATTGTAAAGCAGGATTTTTTGCCATAAAGAATATCTGAGGATTTCCAGATGGAATTTTCAAACACACTCTAATTTACTGGAACCATTTGTCCCTTTTTCTAGATCTCAGTGTCACAAATGGCATCCAAATTATGTTACCTCATTTTATGTTGAATTGCCTAAAATGCATGTAATGAAAAAGAAATCAAGAAAAAGGAGATCCTAACAATTGTTACAAATAAACCTTAAAGGACAGAAAGGGAATAAAGTAAATAAACTGAGATTTTTTTTTTCCCAGAAAAGGCTGCGGTTAATTAAAGATTACCTCTAATGTATGTTAGATTTGTGCTAAAACTGTCCATGTTACGCTTTTATCATGACCAACTATCGGAGTCAGTGCAAGTACTAATATTAATCAAAAAGCCAGATTTATGCAACATCTTTCAGCTGTGTCATGACTTCATCAGTGATTTTGGTAGTTTATCCAGAGAACAGAGGAGGCATCAAAATTTTTTCTTATATCCATTTCCAGCCATTCAAAATTCAGTTTAGCCAAGCTACAACCACTGGGCACTTAACACTTTCCAGAAAAATGTCATTATTACCACAGGTTAAAGCTGTTTGACATATGATTGAACAGATAAATAAATAACAACAGGTACATTGTTGGCCTTTTCTTCCTTGGCCCCAACTACAGCTGATCTTTTCTGCTGCCATCATAAGATGACGGCTTCATTCTCTTTGCACAAACATATAGCAGAAAGAAAGATGTTAATATTACATGTTCAAACCTATGGAAAGGGGTTTGAGATGATTATATATGGTGAAAACATCGCTTGCTTCCTAACGGATCCTCTCCCACCTTACAAATGGGTGAAATTCTGACTCATCTGATTTTGCAATTTTGTCCTTGACTGTAACTAAGTCTGATTCCAGCTTCAGTTTGTGAGGAGGGATAAGGAGCCAGTCTGTCGCTGTGATTATTTGTTATTATTTTTTTATTCATGATTCTCAAAAATATTTTAAGTATGAATAACAATAGAATATATTATTCCTCATAAACATCCATGACACAACAGTTGCTATTTATAGTGTGGATATTTCCAATTTGATTATACATTTGAGATACAACTTAGTAAAGGTCAGCTGGTAACTTTCTATTCTTTAAGACAGGAATTTCTCCAGATGTATTATAATTTTTTATTTCTGCAGAATTGCTTTGCTCCTTACAACATCTTGGCACCAGGTTCTAGAATTCCCTTGTAATGTGTTAAACTTCCAGCCTGCTGGCATAAGAAACTAGGCAACAAAGAATCCAAGAGGATTAATGGGTTTGTTGTTTGGTTTTTTTTTTTTTATTTTGTTTTGTTTTAACTAATGTCTAAAGACAACAGGAAAGTGAAATACTGTTTTATACTAGCATCGCAACAGATAAATAAACACAACCCCTGTTATGACATGTTGCTATTATAGACAACATTGGGCTGAGAGCATGGCCTCTTCTTACACCACCACACTCATGTAGAAGATGTAGCTGTTTTTCATTGCTTGGCTTCAGTAAAGTCTGATGGGAGGACATGCAAGAGAAAGATGAAAGAGTTTTGACTACATTTCATCCCATGCCTCTTTCCAGCTCTGGACTGATTTAAATAGAAGTTCACGCAGTGTAGAGAATAATGAGCCTGTATTTGTGCTCACATAAGAAGGGAAATCACCCTTTCTTTTAAAGTTCATAGTGACCACTTCCCTTCAAATTGTGTTAATGATATTGCTCCATATACATTAGCAGATGAAATGAAATGCTAGCCTCACCAAAGCCTTAATAGTCTTTCAGAATCTTAATTTTAACAATCTATTGAATGTTCTTTTTTTTATTTCATTTTCTTGATGAGATAAATTCACAATCTTGTAGTAAAAGTTTCTGAAAAGTAAATTGTAGTGACCATTATATGACTTGAAATGACTCCTAGTGAAATTTGTATTCTTGGGAACCAAGACCCTCTGAAGCAAATACATTCTGAAGGACAGAATTTAGTTGCACATGTGTACTGCATGTATAAACAGTTTGTTCATTCAAGCAATCCATTATCCTTATAGCCCTGACTGAAAACCATAAGCTGTCATGAAAAAAAAAAAAAAAAAATCCCAGAAAATTACTTTTTTCCAATTTAGAAAGATACATTGTTTCCTTTTACGCTAATTAAGTTTGCTTTTTCTGCTTTTCCAGGTAAAACACAGGTTATGGGTGAGATCAAGATTGCGTTAAAGAAGGAAATGAAGACAGATGGAGAACAGCTGATAGTAGAAATCCTTCAGTGCAGAAATATCACATACAAATTTAAATCTCCAGATCATCTACCAGGTATGACACAGAAACCAGCTTCATGATACTTTCAAAACATTAACTAGGTTCTATCGAAAGGCATTTAACATCATCACTAAAATGGGAAAGAAAATTGTTTCTTAATCAGAATGACATACTCTGTAGGATTCTTTTTAAAGTGGTTTTTTCTCCCATGAGTAACTTTAATGTAAGTAAAAATATTGTGTAGAAACAAATCAACTTTTAGAAGTTAATCCTCTTTTTAAATTACTTTTGATTGTTAAGAATTAATCCTTTTAACATTAATAAAAATGATAATTTCCTGGATTATTCAAGAAGAATGATATCTAGTGAAAATTTGTATTTTGATGAAAAAGCTTTTACAAAATTAAAAGTTCATGTTAGTAACAATATTTTCATAAATATGTAAAGACATCAAGGTATTTGTTTCTTTAATGACATCATTGTAAGTATAAAGTAATTTCCTCTTGTTTAGTGGAACGGTTCCGCTTCTAAATCACATGAATGAGCACAGAATATGGCTCTGTAAAATACCAACCTCTTTCTTCACATTTCCCCTCTGCTAAAATCATTAGGAATTTCAATCATTTAAAAGCTCCTGTATTTAACTTGTTGAACTGTTCTTCCCCAGACTTGTATGTGAAGCTGTACGTTGTCAATATCTCTACACAAAAGAGAGTAATTAAGAAGAAGACCAGGGTATGCAGGCATGACCGAGAGCCTTCATTCAATGAAACATTTAGATTTAGCTTGAGCCCTGCTGGGCATTCTCTTCAGGTAATTCTGCATTTTATTAAAGCCTAATTTTGCATGTTGTCTATGCTGCGCTATGGGCATTTGAGATCAATCTTCTACCACAGTTGTTTACTGAAAAGAGAAAATTGCAAAGGAAATAATACAACTACATAATAGTGGAAATATCAGGTTGGAAGACATTTTTAAAGATGATTTAATCTGTCACCCCACCCTGAGGAAAGATATTTATAGACCAGAGCTGAATGTTTTAGGCTTGATCTGCTCTTAAAGGAAAATAAGGAATTTATATATGCCTTCTAGAAATATTTTGCTAGATATTTAGAAAGTTTAGTGCAATGTCTAACTTAAATAAGTCATATTTTTAAATTAAGTTCATTCATCCTTAAGTATCATCATAAAGCACAGAGGACAGCTGATTTTCTTTATTTTTGTAAAAATGTTGCACTCTGAAAGCTTGTTATCCTATCTCTCCTCTCTAGTCTTCTTTTGACAAAATAGTCATAATCTCAGGCACTGCAGAATCACTGATTGTGTCAAATCAAATGTACTCTGTGTATATTTGTAAAAGAGAAGATGGTATTCTCCTTCTTTGGCACATCAAATGATGTATGGAACTGATTCAGGATTTGTCCCTCTCCTGTGTGTTAGTTGTTTAGAAAGATTTGATCATTTGGTCAGATGTCATTTTTAGACAGGTAGAATTCACTTAATCTGCCTTCATTTACCTTCACGTGAGTAGATAACTAATACAAGGTAGATAGTCAGGCTTCCTCTAGTCAATTTAAAGGGATGGACAATTCCAAGAATATATGCATGCTAATCTTAAAAGTAAGTGGGACGAGTTACTTGGCATACAAGTATTCACTTAATGTGAACCAACAAAAATAAGCCAGCTACATTTTGACAACTACAGTTAGACTGGATTATCTAAATTCTTTTGTAAGGCTTATTGCTTGAATCATTAAAATCATTAAAAGTAAAGCCAAAAATTATACTGCTTACAAAAGAAGGCCAGCAAAAACAGATAATGCTTCTTCCTTGTGTTAAGGTGTTCTAACAACCTTACTGATTCAATACAGTCAGTAAAAGGCTGTTTAAGATGTTATATTGCCTGAGAAAATCCAGAGTGGTCAATAAAGTCTTGCTGAAGCTTAAGAGCTAAAATGTCTGTAGAACTTTGTTTCCGTTGGTGGTTTGAAGAGGAAATACTAAGGGCTGAGTAGGTGAGTAGGTCAGTAAAGAAGAATTCACAGACTCCTATGGAAAAATAAGCCATAGAGTTGCAAAGGAGGGAGGTAGTGAGGGAGGAAGAGTCAGTCTGAGACTTTACGACATTTCCTCAGAACCTCTGTGACACAAACTGGTGCTGCACACCAAAAATAAGAGAATAAAGACTGTAAAAGTAGCAAGTTTAAAGCAAACAAACAAACAAACAGTTTCTTCTTCACATATGGAGAAAATGAGTGGAAAATTAATGGGCAAAAATCCTCATAGTTCATAGTCTGTTAAATATAACATGTAACTTGTGAATCAGAAATTCAATGGTCCACAGATTATAGTAGGTATTTTTGGAAAGCATCACTACATGATAGTCCTTTTCTTATATTTTGCCTCATGCACTGCCCTACACACATTGGGAGCCAGAATATTTGCCAGGAAAGGTCTTTGTTCTGACTCAGTACATCTGTTTGTATATGTTTTTCATATCTATCAATAAATCAGTTCATACTGAAAATGAAGCTGGTCAATTTGAAAGCTGAATTAGAAAGTGGTCAAAGAGATGGACATTCACAAAGGAGATTTGAGGTAGAAGGGAAGGAAAAAAAACCAGAACGTAAAGAACAAGCATGGAATTCAGAGATCAAGGGGGGAAATAAGACATCTCAAACATGGTAATCATAGAAAATACATGATAGAGAGACATGAGAATATGAATATTAGTCATAGAAATGGATCAAAGGGATATTAAGGAAAAAATAGAGAAAGAGGAGAGGAGAGGAGAGGAGAGGAGAGGAGAGGAGAGGAGAGGAGAGGAGAGGAGAGGAGAGGAGAGGAGAGGAGAGGAGAGGAGAGGAGAGGAGAGGAGAGGAGAGGAGAGGAGAGGAGAGGAGAGGAGAGGAGAGGAGAGGAGAGGAGAGGAGAGGAGAGGAGAGGAGAGGAGAGGAGAGGAGAGGAGAGGAGAGGAGAGGAGAGGAGAGGAGAGGAGAGGAGAGGAGAGGAGAGGAGAGGAGAGGAGAGGAGAGGAGAGGAGAGGAGAGGAGAGGAGAGGAGAGGAGAGGAGAGGAGAGGAGAGGAGAGGAGAGGAGAGGAGAGGAGAGGAGAGGAGAGGAGAGGAGAGGAGAGGAGAGGAGAGGAGAGGAGAGGAGAGGAGAGGAGAGGAGAGGAGAGGAGAGGAGAGGAGAGGAGGAAGGCAAAATGTGAGGTATAATCATCTGGTCAACAATATTGAGAATAAGGAATCAAGGACAAAAGGAATGGGAAATTTTTGTGAGAATTTTGTTCTGTCCCAAAACCATTGATGCGTCAGAATGAAAATATTCTGCAGAAAACATTTTGACAGGTTTCAGACAGACGCTTGTTTCAGCCTCTGGCAGTGTTCTTGCTTGCTTCTCTCATTTCCCTGTTCCTTGGCAACCCACCTGCAACCCTTCTGGGAAGCACTAAGTTCCTGGCTCCTCTGTCTTGTTCCCTAGCTAGCTCCTGGCTGGCTGGTTTGTTGCAACGAGAAATACATAGTGTCCCAAGTAAGGATAATCAGAAAAATCCAGAGTAATATTTTTCACAGATGTTCATTTGGCTTGCCAGCTTTTTGGCTGTCCAGTTCTTCAAAAAACACTGAACCAAGTGACCTAGAAGACACTGACAGTAGAGGCAGGCTGACTATTTTCCCCAAAGATGAGCTTTCTAATGAGTGAAATAAAATGGTGTTGCCCAAGCATTTAGTGCCTAAGGGTCATTTGGTCTTCCTTCCTCAAACCTTTTGATCAACAGGCATGTAGGTGTCTAAGCTGTCTGGGTACACACATTACCAGCCAATTGATATCAAAATTATTACAAAATTCTTCTCTTTTCTGACAAAATAATTGTTTTAGTTACTGTCAAAGTTGCTTTTTTTACTTTGTTTCCCAAATCAGAATGGAAATTTTTCAAAAATGTTGAAATTCTTGATTAATGGGAACTCTTGTTCTTCTGCAGTTCTGTTACATGTCTACTTCTGTATGGTGTCTTGCAGCATCTCAGTAGAGTACAAAATACTTGAGTCTTGCCATTCCTCTGTTAGCCTAGATCTGTGAAATCAAGCATCAAAATACCCTATTTTCACTCCTGCTGTTTCACACAGAGGGTGACAGACTCCTACTGTTACCAGTTGCCTCTCGCTCATTGCCAGAGGTCTGCTCAGTGCCTGTGAATAAAAACCTGCTGCTAATTCTATCATGGAACTAAATTTTTCATGAGTTCCTTTTCTTTTTCAAAAACATAGGGAGTAGTTAAAAAGAAAAAGAAAAGCTCTGAACTTGTTCATAGAGTTAATCAATAACTAATAAATGCTAGAATTTATCTGATTGTAATTGTAACTCACCCGCTGAAGTGTATGTATTATTGAATAAGTTACTCCCAGAAGTACATAGGATGAACCTCTAGATCCACAGAATGAATCGAGTTCTTCAGACAAGGCTGTTACTTGCATGGCATGAGCCTGCTTAGCTGAAAAGCTTGTGTCTCTATGATATGTCAGTGCAAGTCTCGAACACCCAGCCTGCATAGCTCACATAACTGCTAAGGATATTCCTTGTCCTTGCCCTTCCTGCAATTCATGGCTTAGGAAGCAAGATCCATAAGACCAGACACAGTACTGTGGGTCTCAGCCATAGCAGAAGCAAGGTTTCAGATCAACTCCACATTTTAGGATAGACTACCATTTGCTGAGGTCAGAAACCAGAACTCTGGACTGTCTCACACACTTGTCTCCTCTGAGTTACAGCCCATATGTGCAGCACCCTCTGAACTCTTAAATAAGGCTGTACTTTGCCTGCAAAAAGCTTTAACCAGTAACTTAAAATTTGACCTTGTATTTGTCTTTGGTAACCAGCAGGTGAACAAATTGCTTACTAAAGCTCAAGATTGCCATCTTATAGTTGCTACATCCCACAATAATAATATAGAAGAGGGGGAAAGTCCAATTTTCACAGGGCTTGCTTTCTGTTGGGAAGGTAACTATATAAATGGTTATGATCACTGTTGTTTTTCTCTTGTGTGGGTACTGAATCAGAGCTCAACATTTCTGAATATTTCATGTTTGCTAGCAAATGCAGTATGTTGATATGCACATTGATAATTTATTATATTTATTACTGTTATTGTTTTTTTTTTTTCCCCCAGATTCTGCTTGTCTCCAATGGAGGGAAGTTTATGAAAAAGACACTGATTGGGGAAGCTTATATCTGGCTTGACAAAGTGGATCTAAGGAAAAGAATAGTAAACTGGCACAAACTGTTGGTCAGCTCCACACAAACACACTGAGCAGAGCTGTCTGCTTAGGGCACAAAACTTGCAGAGTCTGCTATAAACAGCATCACTCCAAGACTATAGTTTGATATCATTGTGTTTAGCTAGTCTTTCAGAATATAAAGTAGAAAAGAGCAGTCTCTGGGCTACACAGCACACTTAAATGAGGGCTAGTACATGTATTTTGCTGCAAAAGACAGCAAAGTAAAAGAAAACCTGGGCCCAGAAGTTAAAGTGAGGCTGTTTGAAATGAAGACTGATACGAGGGCTCCATGTTGTTGGACTTTTTGTGAAGAGAATAACTGTGAAGGAAATAATGAAGGCTGGAAGGCAGGTGTTAATGCAGAGGTCGGCTGCAGCTGGAGATAGTGATGGAAAGAGCTGTCTGGTTTTCTGTGCAACCAGAAGGAGATCATTTTATGCAAAAGCACCTAGGGTGACTGACTTCCCAAATCTCACTTATCAGAAGTGTTCCTCTTCACCTTAGGATCTCTGATAATTTGCTGTAATGAGATTATGCCACTTGATACAAACTTCAAGGCGTTTGCAAGAGTGATAATGTTATATTACATTACTTTTATCCTTTCTTTTTCCTTTAGAAACTATAGTGTGGAGAATCAGATCTGATTGTTTCATTTGTTTTTGTGTGTTAATGAGTATAAACCACTGTCCTAGAATGTAATGGATAAAATTACTGTAATGGTCCATAATTTGGGATGTGGTTTTAAAGAGAAAGGACAGGATATAAACTGCCATACATCAGGAAAAGTGCTATTTTAATGTCAGTGACCCTGTACTTCACCCTTTGAATTAGCAGTTTTAAAATAGTCTAGAGTTGAAGAGATTTAAGCATTGGGTCTAACACAATTTCAACTAATCCTGCTATTTTTCATCAACCAGTCTTTTTTCTGAAGCTCTACAGAGGCAATGAATTCTAGGTGACATTGTGGGCACTCTAGAGTAGTAAACTCAACGTGCTAACACCTACCTGCACAGTGCAGGGATCTGTATCGGCACCAGTGACACACTTAAAATCTAAAGGGAAGGGATAACAGGGCAGTAACTGCCGGAATACTGTTGCATTAGAGAGATTTATGAACATCCTCTTGCTACCTCAGATGAATATCTGAGTATAATCCACTCAACAGCATGGCAACAGTCAGGAAAGGAATAAACAGGTAGGTAACCTGCAACATTTAAGACTTCCATTTTCATGGGCTTGAAACCAAGCAGTTAGCTGCTCACTTCAGGAAGAAACTACTGCCTGGCAGGCTTTAGGGCGTTTGTTGTATTTTCCCTCATACCATTTCTGAAGAACAAGGGAGAGCTTCTTCTCCCATTCCTAAAACTAACAGTTTCTTTAAAAAATGAGAATCAGTAAGGTTCCAACTCCCTTGTTACTCAGAAGTCATTTACTATTTCACAGCTTCATTAAAAGTAGTTTCTCTTGAAATATTACCTCATGACTTTTGCATATCTAAAAAGAAAATGACCAAACTTCTGCACTTCAGAAATTTATTCTCCTTGCCCAGTAATGACTTTTCACAAATTATTTAATGTATGTCTTTGAATATGTAGTACACTTCCACAAGTTGTGCAATACCAACCTAAAATATTCTGGAAAATAAAATATGGGTTGAAAAAAAGGGAAAATAAGGCTCAGTTTATTCAGAAGCTGGACGCACTGTGAAAAAGCTACATCATTTAATCTGGTGACACTTCCCACATACAGTTTCAATTTCTCTTTGTCAACTCAAAATGACAGTATGTTAAAGGAATATGAGAAGAAATACACAGAAGATATTAAGGCTACACACACCAAGGAAACTCCTGTTGTTAATAACGTGCTGGTAGCCTGCTTAACTTGCAAGCAGAGCAATCTTACCAAAATCTTATTAGCTACATTAATAAAACAACATCACTGACAGTGGAAATAAGATGTGTGCTTTAATGTTGAATTTTATGCTTTCACCAGTATATGTATACCCTACCTCTCACATATTTTAAAGACAGTCCTCTGGAGTTATTGTAAACACCCTATATGTTTTGATGTTGTGTATGTTTTTATGAGATAAATAATTCAAAGACAAAATCCCTAATCAAACCAAAAAAACCCCGATGTGGATATATTTGACATATGTGTTGCTCTTTTGGTGGGTTATTTTGCATTCCTGATGGCTGTAGTGCGTTCTCTTTGGAAAAAAAAAAAAAAAAAGACTGAAAAAAAGTCCGCTTTCATTTACTGTGTAAAGTACAAGCCATGAGGTGTGCAAATTGCTGGTAATTTTGTTCTTGCTAAGATTTATAATAAAGACAGCAAGTCACGCTGGTAGTTGCCATGGTGATTTCTAGCAGGAACAAGCACTACCTGGCTGCCTTACTGGGAAGCTTGTAATCATCACTCTTAGTTGACAAAGCGGACAGGCATGCTTTGCTCTCACACGCATACAAATGTGGCCAATGTTTTTATAAATAGCTGTGTTGGGTGGTCTAGCTGTGGCTGTTTGGAACAGTTGCCTGTGTGGTATACATCAGCTGATGGCCACCAGATTAATTCAAGCATCTTTGATTCTCTGAACAACACATGAAATGTTTCTGCATGTTGAAACGGCAGTTCGGACTCCCATCATGAAACACAAAGAGTAGAGTTTGTCAGGAACGCGGCACTGCCTTGGCCAGCTGCAGCAAGGACAGGGCTCCTTTGGTGTCACCAAGGCTGGGATAGTGACAGACCTGGGTCCACGTGCTCTCTCTTTTCTAAGGCAGCATTATTCAGAGGTCAGGGGATGCTTCCAAAGTGTGCCAAGTTCCCTTTTTTGACCAAATTTCTAGGTTGTACTGGAATCACTCTATGCAACACGGATTCATGTCTGAATGCATTTTTTTCTTTTTTTTTTTTCTGTTTTGTGAATGAAGTCAAGAAAAACTCTCTTATGACAATGTTTTTTAAAAAATAATTGAACAAGAACTGTTAGTATTTTTTTACTTTTTTGTATATATATATCTCAGTATATTTTTTTCACTTTTTTCTCATTAAATTTTGTTTCCTTTATCTGGACAAAAGTGCTTAGATGCTACAACAAATTTTATCTTTTCCAAGTGATTGATTATTAATGAGTTCACATATTTCTAAAATTGCTTTGAAGATGCATATTGCAGGGAGTCAATAACAGAGGCATTTTAACGTTTTAGTCATAAATCTTCTAAGTCAACAGAGATTGAAGCTGCTCCTTTGTTCAAGACCTTGCATAGTGGAAACAAGCTGAAAAATGAGCAAAAGCACAGTGTGTGTGTTTACAAATGACAGGGATTTCTAATGTTATCATATTATTATAATTATTATTATTATTATTATACATACAATAAGCAGCAAACAGACATTTTTCTTTTTTCCAGTTTAAAACTAGACATGAGAGTTTCTATAATGAATGTTGAGCTAGTTGTTTATCATTACACTTTAAAGTGATAGTATCCAGGGACAATGAGTGCTGCTTCTTCATTATTATCCATATTTTTACATTACATAGATTGTGTGTGGAAGAAACAAAACCCCTATTAAAACCAGCTGAAGTCAATAACAGTCAATCTGTTGGCTTAAACTGGATTTAAATAAAGATCTAGGAAATATTTCAGTTATTTTTCTGGATGTTGGGTGTTTGCATGGATAGGCTGTGGGAAATGGTAGCTGGTAACCAGCTGATATTAATTTTTACTTTGTGGATGATGATGAAGAGAAGGAAAACATCTATTATATTGTAAGCTAGTATGTGCTTAAAAGAGATTATTTAAGTAGGATTTAGTTTCATGGAGATATCATAAAGATATTAATAGTATTTTTTTACATCATTATTTGAATCATAACTGACACTATTTCTAAGTATTTTATTTTCATTGCTACAATGTTGAATGTCCCAGATTCCATTATTTAAATAAATATCTAGATATGTACATACCTATGTGAATAAGAGAGAAAATTTGCATTTGTGTGAGTGTAACTTATAAAGATAATGAGACAGAGGGGAAATTAAGTGTAAGTATCCACCTACATTATATTAAACCCTAGTCCTACATGCCACGTGACTTTTCAGTATACCTGGCATGTAGGATCTGTTGTTCTTTATGAATATATGTTGCCTATAGAAGGAATGTAGAAGGAATAAGTGAATCCGGATACTCTCTCTTTAAATCATAAAAAAACATTTTAATGTTTTCTATATGTTCTGTTTTATTATTTTGAAAAGATTAATAAACAAATATATGATGAGCTCAAGATTTATAATACTCAAAACAAAACTCTAAACAGATTATTTGAGCAAAACCCCTTTTCTTAATTTGTTACCCTGTAAATAAGTCTACATTTTTGTAAGAGAAACTGAGTTTAAATTATTAACTCCATCTGACATCCAAGCATGTGAATGTGTCCTTATTTGACTGTATCTTATAGATGTTCAGTGACGTGCTCAGGTGCTCAACAATGGCTGACTAGCGTGTGCGCTGTCATGCTACAAACAACATGTGCAGCATACCCAATGTTTAAAAAAAATCTAAAAACACCCAAAAAACCCACAAAAACACAGAAAAAAAAAAAAGATTAGTCCTTGAAGAAATGTCATGTTTCCACTGTGAATGTTGCATGCATAGGTGGTGGTTTGTTGATATTCATTTGAGTTTTAAATTCTTTTAATTTTCATTTTGCTACCAGATTCATCAAGGAAAAAAAAAACAGATTTGTTCTAAAAGTTGTAAAAACTGAAACAAAAGCAGTATGGGAATTGTATAAAAATGCTTGTAAATCTGTTTCAGTTTTCACTTTATGTATAAATCCATGTCATGGTTTCGTGATTGTATACAGGATGTAACTTGAGAATTTATGCAAGTTGTGCTGTAAAAAGGCTGTTATCTCAGTCTGACCAATAAATATTTAAAATATCTGGTTTGGTTTCTTTTGCCTAATTAACACTGAAATCTATTTTGCTGATTTAAATTTCCTGTTTCTTGTTTATCACATTGTTGTACACACTGCTCATACTCACCTGTCTTATTTCGGCATTGGGTTACCTCCCACAGGATCAGTCAGGTCCCACATTTACATTTGAAATAAGGAATAGTGAGTTCATCAAAACCTTTCTTCAAAAAAGTGAGAACTAGTATGCACATGCAGCTTGTTAATACCATCACACAGAGTCATTTCTGACATCCTGTATACACATGAATTAAATGTGCATCAGGAACATCCAGAGGTTTGTCTTCCCACTGCAAAGAAAAGATAAGTTGAAATTATACCCTAACTCTGTATCTTTTTAAGTTCCTGGCAAAGAGAGAATAAGAAAGTATCTGATAAACCCTTAAAGAATTTCCTGGCTCTATCCTGCAGTAGAAAGAAGGTTTCCAGGAACAATATCTTTTATATGTTGTTTTAAAGAAGAAATCAGTTTCTTTCAGCAATCTCTTTTATATTACTGTCTTGAACTTGATTTGTAAAGCATCTGTGAGATTTCCCCATAGAGCTTGCATTTTTGAGCCATGTCTAGACCTATATTTATTTTATTTTTGTAGTTTCACTCTTTGATACAAATAATAAAAAAATCATATTTCCCAAGTAAGCTAAATTGATCTTGGAGTCTGGCATCCGAAACACACAGTCTGGATTTCGGGTTTTTTTATGTCTGTTGATGACTTTTTCTTAAAAAATAATGAAAATTAGGCAACAAGCTTGAGGATACCTCAAGGAAAGGAATGCTCTTCTTCACATTAGACTACATGCACCAGCAGTAAAACAGGCTAACTTCTACTAATATCCATCAGGAGCCAAACACTGGTCCTCCTGGTACCTGCCTTAATCACAGAGATATATGCTCATGGTACTTTGGGTACATCTTAGAGGAAATAATCATGGCTACAACCAACTCTTCACTCCACGCTCAGCCCCACTTCTCATATTCCTTTTTTATTCTGGTGACGAAATTCATGACTAGTATGCTGGCCCACTGGAAAGCACTTATGAAGTGAATAAAAGCTTCATGGGACAGATAGATGACTGGAATTATCTGCCATGGATGCTTTAGGTTTAACTGAATCCAGTTGCAGGAAACTAGTTTACAGAAAGAAAATCTTAATATCCCTTCAAACACAATCACTGATTAAATAATAGGTATATTTTAAAATAATTAATGATGTTTAATAAAAATGTGTATTTATTCAGTTAAAGAGCTCAGCAAAGTGCACAGTATGTATGAAATGTTTCCTCACAGTGCTCTTGTGACATTTAAGTCAGCAGCTGTATGTGGTACACAATATGAAATTAGGCAGTAAATGAAATATTTTTAAAATATAGGCAAAATTAAAGCTTATATAGAGAAAAACCACTGAAAACTACACATAGAGATCCAATTTAGCATTCCGGCTTTGAGGACGGGTCCCTCAGTTCTTGAAGAGTGAAATGAAACACTAGTCACTGAGCTCATGGCATGGGAAAAGCCTCAGACTTCGAAACAGTCTCAACGGAGGGGCCGTGCCGCCCCCTTGCAACATCATCTAGCACTGCAGCTCCATTTTAGGGACTCCAAATCAGAACCACAAAATCACAGTCTTTCAAGTTGGAAAAGATCTTTACGATCATCTAATGACACCGTAAACCCAACATTGCCAAGGCCACCAATAAAACATGTACCTAAGTGCAACATCTATACGTCTTTTAAATGTCTACAGGTATGACGATTCAACCGCTTCCCTAGGCAGCCTATTCCTGTGCCTAACAACACTCTTGGTAAAGACTTTTTTTTGCTTATACACAATCTAAACCTCAAGTCCTTCTCTGTTTGGAAGCAACAGATTGAGAGACGCACATTCCCTGTTTGATTCTCTTACTAGATATGTCAGCAAGTTATCCTCCATGCACCCCAGAAACCTCCTAGGCTGCTTCCTCTCTGCTGTATTGAATTTCCAGCAGACAATTGGTAAGTTGAAGTTCCCCACAAGAACAAGAGCTAGTGATCATGAGGCATCTCCCAGCTATTGATACTATTAGACTTTTTCATTCTCATGAAACAGGCCATTAGAAAGTATGTCCTGCTAATGCTAGAAATGTCTTCATCCTAGTAAGAAAACAAGAAAATTGCTAATTTTTTCAGCCAGTTACATTTCAAGGTTTACCAGCAACAATAAAGATAATTCTAAAAATTCATGCGATTTTTCATCCGTGCAGTCTACAGAAAGTAAGGAAGTGCTACTCCTTTTCTTTTACAGGAGGAGGAACTGAGGCACAAGAAAGCTACAAGTCTCTTTCCAAAGGTCAAGTTACCACAGGTTTCATATGTTTCCCTTGTAAATGACAGGTCTTACTCAGTCACCCTCCAAGAGAAAATGAAATAAAAAAAATTCATCGCTGTGTTCTGGAAATCAAATTAATAGAACCTGGAATAATTTTTTGTGTCTGAAGAAAGGAGGTCAGAAAGGAAACTCCAGCTAAAGGGCAGTAAGCATTCGTGCTGACAGCAAGTGCCTGGAGCTTGCATGAGGTCTTTGAAGCAGATTTGGGCTGAATACATTTGGATGACTGCTCAGAGCTTCTTGCAGTCTCTACTCTAATTGACAGTGGTAATAACAAACAAACAGGCTCATTTTCATCAATGCTTTGAGAATTCAGAGGAGCATTTACAACCTGGGGGGACTTAATTCTTACTTCATCCTAGGCATTCATAAGATCAAAAAAAAAAAAAATCATCTACTTAAAAGCTAAGACTCAGTTCATTAGGACTACACTCTATTCTCTATCTCATCTAGTGTGACTTCAGGGCACAGTAGAATTTAGTATTTTACTTCTTTGCATTACTGTATTACAGACAGAGGGATGCAGGCATGCAAACTTTTCAACAACCTTTCTACCAGGGTTCACTTGATGTCATCTTTGTTCAGTGAATATCACAGAAAGTTTTTTCCTCTAGTTTTGAGGTATATCATACGGACTGGAATTTCTTACTTGGTTCACTCCTTATCTTTCACGGACATGTGATATCTTTAGCTTAGACTAACTCTGTGCTCAAGCACAGAATAGCAATGTGGTCTTACAGGCCTGCATTATAGGTATTTTAACTTAAGTAAAGTAAATCCCACTTTGGAAGTCTTAAATGTCATCACAAAACTGCAAAACAAGGTAATACTACAATTTAAGGAGGAATAGTTTTGCCTAGTAAGCAGACAGGAGCAATGTGGTTTAATGAAAATAAATCTTCTGTATAGCCTGAAATGCTTTGTTCAGGATAGACAGACTAACTGACATTATCTTATATGCATGATGTTGCTTTAGGAAAAGAATCCAGAGCTCCAGACAGTGTTTTTTTTACACCACTCACACAAAATGGATTAATCTGAGCTTTTCAGATTGGAGTAACACATAAAACTGTCTGAAATTAATATTTTTTTAGTTGTTTTATTGAAAGGCCAGGCTGCCTCTGACAAGAAACTGTATGTGCTTTCAATAGTTTTTAGTGTATTTCAAATCATATAGTGTAGTAAAGAGGCAGAAAGTACACACAGCATACACTATATAAGCTCAGAAACACAGTAACAAATAAGCAGCTAATTTCTTTAAATAGTTTTATTTTTCAAATGCAGGTTTCTTGGCTGTTTTTTTAATGATTGAATACTGATGGTCCTGGAATCACTATTCCCAAGAGGAAATACATTGCAGGATTGCTAACAATTTTTCTAAAGCGTAGACTGTACGTGCATGCCAAGGAAATATGTCTTAAACCCATAGGAGAACAACGTCTGATAATGTGCAGCACAGCAAGACTTACATGAGATTTACATGAGAATAGAACAGCAGGTCTGTGATTTCTTAATGATGTGCTAGGAAAAAAAATGACAAACCTAGCCTGACTGCCTTAAAAGCTTACTGAAATCAACAAAAAGGCTTCAAAATTACATAAGGCAAGATTTCCTTGAGTAAAATTTTGTGTTTAGAGTAGGAGCTTTTTTCTCATTCTTACCATGATGCTTAGTAAGATCTTCAAGTTCAATGTGGTTTTACAGACTGTGTTGTTCTGATGCCATGAGGCTTCTCAAAAGCATTGGTGTGGGTGAAATTAGGTTTATTACTATTATTATTATTATTATTATTATTATTATTATTATTATTATTATTATTATTATTATTATTATTATTATCCGTAGTTTCTACTGCTTGGTATGACAGCATAAATATTTGAGAGCACTGTAAAGAATATGCCTAGATAGAAACTCTAAAGAATGATGTTAATCGTTATAATAAGTTCTCAAAGACAAGGTTTATTCACATAATATCATCCATTAAATCATAAAGTTGTTGTTAATATACAGGTCAACAAAAAAAAAGCCAAGAGAAACAGAAGAAATATTTTATTGTAGTGTTAATGAAGGAGTAATGCAACAATATTATGAAGTTTGGTGCCCATGGAAAAATATTTCCTGGTAGCACTGAGTTATCTTGAGTTTTTTATATGAGTAAATCCTTTTGCATGTTCCAAATAGAATAAATAAATAGTCTTTGTATGTTCTATATTATTTTTTTTTAAGTAATTAATGTCTGGGAAAACAACATCAAGAGGTGAAAGGTGTAAACTGATACTTTCAATTCTATGTATTTAATATAATTGATGAATGCTAATGCAGCCAGTGAAAATTTTTCACTGGTATTTTTAATTTGTTCTGAAGCTCTTAAAGTCACTCCTGCTATAGCAACACCAAGTAACAAAACTAAGCAGCAGCAGTTTTGCCAATACCACCTGACTTCTTTTAAGATGTGGTGCATCCAAGTTTGCTGTGATTCAGCACTGTGCTGTCAGTCACCTTACTGTGTAGGGAGGTTGGAGCAGAAAACACACACACACATATGCCCACACACCTGCTTAAAATTCTGATATATTTAACCTAGTTACATTGGGAAAGATGACACATTAAAGATGACTTCTGAGATGCAGCAGCAAAATGTGGTGAACAGCAAATAAGAGTTGAGCATTATTTCTTTACCCGAGGAGGTAGAGCACCTGCAGAAGATGCCCAGTGACACTGCCCAGGTTTTGTGCCCTCACCCAGTGTAAAAGGGCTTTGGCAATTCTACTCTCCCTCTTCTGCTTCCACTCCTGTTTCTGCAGGGTCTTTCATTGCTCTTTACAGTTTCTTGTTATCTCCTTTGTGCTTCTATGCACACATATGGCGTGTTTTACATGTGATGGATACGTGTTAAATGCTGTGATATCTACAAGCATCCAACAGAGAATCCTAGAGTCCAGTCAAACTCTATATAGATCAATATGAAGATCTATAACATAAAAGTTTCTTTAGAAACAAACAAAACATTGTCATGTTTTTCAAATTCTAAAAAAAGTCAAACAAACAAAAAACCCAAACAAACAATGGAGTTCTTTATTATCAAAGAACAGTTACTATATTTCAAAGATTCAGGCACTAAACTCCAAGCTGAAGGGAGGCACTTTATCTTTCTCAACAGCAGAAGTTAAAAACCTTTTTCTGGACACCTATGCTGGACTGAGAAAGACAGAGCAATTGGCGTTTTCATGCATCCAACAAATAGGTAGGCATTTATCTGAAATGTGAATAATCATGGTTCATATTCCTCTTTTTTACCTATTTCTTGACAAGGTCTGAAAACCCGGTTTTACTTCTTTCTTAAAAAACTTTAGCAGGGTTTACGTTGCGCTGGCCTGAGCCTCAGCAGCTCAGCCAGACCTCCTACAGGGCTGAGGGTGCACTCAGGGCCTTTACACATAGATTGGACAAGAAATCATTGGTTTTGAACATCCTTCTGGGAGTGGGAGTTAGCTCAGGCTGCACAGAAATCACTCACATGGGTCTCAGAATATTTTCTATACTCCTAAAGCAAAAAAACCCTGAAATCTGGTTTGTAAGACTGTTTTTTTCCCAATCCTTCCTATCTAATTTATTACTCTCTAAAGCCAAACGTCTAAAAGCACCACGAGTTTGAATACATTGTTGTTAATCATCCTTTGTGGAGCCCAGCTCGAAATGTCGAATACAAAGCTTGTTCACTAGACACTCGGGTGCAGTGATTAAAGACAGAAGCCAGTAAGAGTGGCTGAGGTACCTTGTTGGACTTGACTCGATGGGGTGGTGCCCATAATGCGCATCCTCGCCAGTCACCAGAAGTAGACACGTGAACTATGACACTTATTTTAAACCTTTTATGGAACCAGAGGCTATGATATCCACAATACTGCTCAAAATCCAGAGGGGTATTGGAACTAAGTATCTTAAAAGGTTAATAATAAAATATTTGGGTAGTTAGAATCAGAAGCTAACCCTGACCTAAAAAAAATTATGTTGTAGATTAATTAAACTTTAAAAAAATTAAGTGGAATCTTGCTCGTTAAGAAGAAAAGTTGAAGTGTTCATTAAATACACTCACATCAGTCTAACCCAACTGACTTCATGTGTTAGGAGCTTTTAGTTATCCAGAAAAGAGCTTGGAAAAGTAATATATGGAGCTTGCATTGACGTTACAATTTTATTTGTGTGTATTCAAACTGTTAAGTATTTACCCTTGCAAGAAACCAGATATTGGTAGAACATGGATTCTAAAAAAAATACTTCAATAGTTTATAAGCATAGATTTTTTCAGAATATGCTTTTTCACATATTTATAGGTGAATATAAAAGTGAGTGAGAGTATGGCAAATTCAGGTTTTGTGCAGAAGTTGCTGATTTCATTCTGCGTTGACCAGAACAGCAAGAATAACAGTTTTAAACTGCTATTTTTGTTTGTAGACGATGCATTAATTATTACCAAAATAAACCGGTGCTCTGAATTTTAATATTATTTTTCAATTATAGTCATGGATCTGTGATACATTTCCAGTATTAGATACAGTTCAGCCAGTCTTCAAAAACCTTGATTAAAACTTCAAAAGAACATGAAGAACACTGACTAGGCAACAGCCCAGAGATATGAGAATAAGGAATAAATGACTGAGTAAACTCTCCGAGGAAGAAAGCCCAGGGGCTACACAAATCTGGAGCATTGTCCACAAATATACGCTACATTCTTATTTAGAGCTGAAGATGAAGACAATATGACTGCATCTTATGATGATATAAATACAGTGATAAGGTTAGAAAAAAAGACTTTTCTAAAATGATAAACTAAAAATAAATTTTAATAGCAATTTTATGGAAAATTTCTTTATAATGGGACTTCTGTTAATTTCCACATATTTTATTAACAGTGATGTAACTACCTAAAAAAATCCAGCTAAATAATTTTAATATGCTATTTAGACTTAAGAGCATTTGTAAGTTACAATTCTTATATCTTTTATTAGTATTTGAGAAACTCAAAAGTTTAGCTCTGTGCTTCGTAACGGATTTTTTTCCCTGGCATTTAAAGGCTGTTGCTTATCAACTAAGCAGCAGATGGCAGCAGCAACAGAAGCATTGCCCTGCGCTTTACTCATCGGGCATTTAGAGTAGATGCACACAGCAAATTTTGTAACTTCCAGCGGAATTCAGGGGGAGAAGCTACCCAATCTGATGAGTATGAACCTTAGTTCTAAGGAAAATAATGAAAGGAAAATGAAAAATTGTATTTTTGCCTGAATAAAAAGTTTTGTAGAAATGTGTCTTTAAAGTTAGTCTCTCAGCCATGCCAGTACTGAGGGAGTATTGGATTTAGAAAGCAGAAAGCATGTGAGTGAATCTAATACTAAAAAAAATTCAAAACCTGTTTTTCATTAAAAATTAGTCTGAAATCCTTCAGAGAAATGAGTTTTAGACATGGGTTTAATATAAATAAGATGTAATCGAAACACAAATTTCTTGAATCTGTTTCTGAGGTCCAGTGCTAGCCCATAATATTCAGTTTTACAAGTTTCAGCTGCTGTGCAGGGCAGCCCAAACTGCTCAATAGTCGTGGCATGATGACATTTCAGACTCACAGAGTGTGCAGGGATCTCTTTAGAAGTCCCAGGCTGTACAGCTGAAACCATTGATGCAAAAGCTAACATGAATTCAGATGAACTGCCACTGATACGTTTTCTTAATCCTGTATTTACATGCAAAGTGTCATGTTTTGGCAGGCTACCAAAGGGCTTTAGAAAAGCTTGGGAAAATGGACTTTCAAAAAATTAACCTTATGACGTAACTACTTACTAATTCTCTCACAGACATGCAAACTTTTGCAAGTCAAATTTAAAGTATTTTTAATAATTTTTATTATGCTATTTGAATGTAAGTATGTTAAGGAATGGTCATAGGACTTCTCTGTTAGTAGGATGTTCTTTCATCTGGGGGGTTGCCAGAAGACAGTAACTGGCTGATGTGTGCAATACAACGTTATTTCTTGTTCAGAGCAGGGTCAGAAGAATTAAAATTTAATTAAATTTGTCTCTCCCTCTGCTACCTTTCCCATACTCCACCTATGCCAAAAGTAATATGAGTGAATCTCAGAATCACTCTACTTTCAATTTTTAGGAATTGTAAAAACAATTATTTTAAATCACATTTCTATGTATACCACTACATAAGTGAAAATGCATTGCTTAAAGAAACATTAACTTGCTTAAAGATATACATTTCAAAACTAATTTACTGATCTTTCTAAATGATTTCAGACAAAGAACTATATGGAATATATCTATATACAGATGGAAATATATATTGAAATATCTCCTATTCCCCATCATCTGATAGTGCTCAGTAAGTGTGATACTGTACAAATAAAACCCAGATTCTCAGATGCTGTGCTGTCTTGAAAACTACTGTCTTGGAATGTTTTATAAAATTTTAATCATTAGATGTTAAGTGAAAAAGTCTCATTAACCAATTTACGAGCTTAGATGTGCATTTTCTGTCTGAAGTTCGAAACAACTTTCAAAACAATTAGAAGTTTAAATGTTGTCTTAGAAGCCATTTTTATTTTCAATCAAAGGTGATTTCTTTTGTTTTCTTTTTTCAATGATACTAGCTTCTGTCAACCTCCACTATGGATCGTGACTACAAAAAAAAGGACAAACAGCAAGTACCAAGCTAAGTAAGTTTACAAGGTCATACTGCGTGAGGGGAGGTTGTAGAGAGGAGGGAGCTGGCCTCTTCTCCCAAGTGACAGGGGACAGGATGAGAGGGAATGGCCACAAGCTCCGCCAGAGGAGATTTAGGCTGGATATTATGAAAATTTTTTTCACAGAAAGGGTCATTGGGCACTGGCAGAGGCTGCCCAGGGAGGTGTTTGAGTCACCTTCCCTGGAGGTGTTCAAGGCACTGGTGGACGAGGTGCTAAGGGACATGGTTTAGTGTTTGATAGGAATGGTTGGACTCGATGATCGGGTGGGTCTCTTCCAACCTGGTTATTCTGTGATTCTGTGATTCTGTGATTCTGTGATATGTTAAAAAGAAGTTCTTATGCTTTACTAGCTCTGGAGAGAAGGTGCAGTTCAAATAGGTGAGCAGCACTCATATCTCAGTCTAAAAAATTAACAGGAGTTCTTGTTATGTTGTTGCTGGTTAATACAGCTTTTAAAATGCTTACGTATAGAGACAAACAGAGAAAAAACATATACTTCTGAATTGTACATTACTGTTTTTCAGTTGTAAGTATACAAGCATTTACAGGCCAACTTTTTTAAAATTAAGTTCTAAAATTGTCTGTACAGAGATGATATAATAAACTGAAATATTCATTAAAAGCTATTTACCGAGCACAATTTTAGCATTTAATTAAGAAAATTCATCTGTTCTTCTTGCATTGCAAAATAAAGTCATGAGAAAATGCCCAGAGAATGCTGACAGAAGCCTTAGGTATATCATGTTAATGCTGCTATATTCACATTTGGATGCACGGATGAGAGAACATTATGCTGCACGCATAAGTAACTATATCTAACAAGAGTTTTCTTTTAACATATATTAATCAAACCATCCTATAACTTGTTTCAGTTCAGCTTGAACGAAATTGAAGTTACAGATGTAAATTTGGCATATTACAGATCGCAGAAATTAGGAATGCAAGAAACCTAATACTAGCTTGTCTCTTCTACCAAGGCAATTTTGTCCAAATGATCATTTCCATTTTTAAATAATCAAAATGATGGAGCAGCCAACATTATCCTTGGAAAATTACTGTTTAATAAGTTTTAACATTGAGTGCTTAACCTGATGTTCTGTAGTTTTAGTTTGGTTTATTTATCATTTCTGCAATTCCAGAAAAACAATCACACTACATTAACTGACTAAAGGTGGCTGGGAAGATGTGACAGAACATTACCAGTAAGTTAGACACCAGAAAGTAATCAGTTTTTATTTAAGTAGGTATTTCTTCTTTAACCTGTAATATTTATCCCAGATAAATAAGTAATTAAATTATTTCACAAACGGTTTTAATAAAAGTTTATAAAATCATACCGTTCAACAATCTCTAGGATCAAAGTATAATTTCTGCCAGAAGAGAACTCAGGAGGTCATCCAATGTGTTTTGATGTCTCTATTGAGCAAAGCAAAAAGTATTGCGGGAAAATTTATGACCCCTTGTTCATACGGTGACACACGTTTTCTAACCTAAAAAATTAATTTCTGTACCTAGTCATCAGCTGTCAGCCTTGGTTCTCCCATGCTGTCATGAAGGGGGAAGAAAAGGTGTGACTGTGGAAACAAAGGTGAAAGAGTCCATCCCTTTTCTCAGTGAAGTTCCACCACAACACTGTACACATTGCCAGTAACGGGGAATCTCTCTGTCTGCGAATACACACGCACACACAAAAATGCAAGTAGTATGGACCTGCCCCTCGATTAATATATCACAAGCAGTTGGTAATTCTGGTAATTAAAATGAGCCGGAGGTGGAAAGTTCAGAGGAAGCACCTGGATATCTTTTTCATTTTATTAACAGGTTATATCAATTGTGAGCAAACATTCCATCTTGCCAGGAGATGGTGCTATAACCACAGAAAATGTGGATTTGTTGTTTTGGGGTTTTTTTTACTTCAACATGAAATCAGAAGTACAGATTTCAACAGTGCTATACAGAAATTTTAAACCTTAAACATTAACATTAAGATTAAGAGAAAATTTACCAATAGAGTACTGAGCCCCAAGATTGTTTCAGTTCTGGAGGTTTTTTAAATTACTTTTTGGTTTGGGTAGTTTGCTTGTTTGCTTGTTTTCTGTACAGGAAACTAGTCATACGAATAATTGCTTACAGTACAATGTCTGGTTTCCTTCACTTGGTTTGTTCTTTAGTTTACTTCAGTAAATGTGGTTCTGTTTAATTTTTTATTCATATATTGAAACTGATCAGACTCTTCTACAGGAAGATGAGTGATCCAAACACTGATAGCTCTTATGAACCAACAGTGAAAGAACCAGGCAGATATTTTGAGTGATACATAAAGAACCATGTTTTATTTCAGGCTTAATCTGAGTTTGTAAAACACTGAAAGTAAACATGAAGGAGGCTTGGAAGCATTCCACAACCTTCTCTCCCATAAAGCTAGCTGTGCTTCAAAACAGCATTTTGCACGAAATAAGGTTGTCCCAAGTGAATTGTATGTGTTCTACATCTTCCTTTATGCCTTTCATTTTATTGTTTATTTTTGAATATTTTAACCTCCCAAGACACCAGAAATTCTACTTACCTGTATTTTACGCAATGTGAGCTGGTGCAAGGCAGAAATAAAAACTAGCAAAAGGCACTGCAGTTTGCCAGGTTCTTAGACAAGGACCTGACAGAAAAAAAAAAAAAATGAAGAATTTAACTTGCATCAGTTCTGTTACTCCCATAACTTAATAAAGTTGTAAGCACTTCTCAGGAAACATCTGAACTTTTTTGGATGTGTTAAAGTTTTGCTGTTTACAGTGGAGGGTTTCCTAGGATAAGTTATGTGTTCATAAAGTGATCATACTAGACTGATCAAACTGCGTTGCTGAAACTGAGACCTAGCTTGAAAACCAGAACAGTTATACCTCAGCCCTGAATGCAGCCTGAAGTGCTGTAGCACTGCAAGAAAGCAGCCTTGAATACCCACGTGGGTGATATGAGTCTCACCCAAGGTCAGGTTATTAATAGTGTCTGGTGGCCTTTTTAGCAGGTGTCAGAAGGACCCTTTTAAGGCAGATCCCAGATTGTCTACTCTAGCATATATTTGATTGCAAAGACAGAATCCCTTATACCTTACTGTATTTACTTCTCTGCTTCTCCTTTCCTGCTCCCCTGCTCTTTTTGTCTGATAATACACAATCTGCTCTACAAACCTCAAACACCTTTTGTCTCCAAGGTGACCTTTGTCTATTTACTCCCTAAAAAACTGTTTTAAAAATCTGCTTAGCCTTAAAATATGCTGAGCCCATCTTAAACATGAAGAAGGGCTTTGATGCTCAAAGGTTTGCTTAATTTTTCTAGCTAAACCAGCTACTCTAATGACACATATTATTTCTATATAAAAAAAACCCACACTTGTTCTAAATAATAAATATCAGTAAAAGCTCTCTTGATTAATTACTTCATCTCTCTGTAGAAAGCAAGCTTTCATTGATTAAAGCCTTTGAAGGCTTCTATCAATTGTTCTACTTTGGCTCATAAACTGAGGGATTCTTACTGTTCTGTTTGTGTGAAGAAGGGACATGGTGTTTACTGAGATCTAATTCAGTCTTTAGATTTCAGGAGATTCAACCTGGTATTTTCATATCTAAGCAGTAAATCTCTTCCACTCTAACCTTACTTAGTTATATATTTATGTTGACTTGGCTGCTAAGTCTGTTTCTAGCACTACACCACTTCTAGTAAGTTGTCCCTCAAATACACAAATTGTCTGTTGTGATGTCAATTACATAATTTTCATTGAAGATGGTTTCTTGATTTCTGACAGATGTGTTTCTTAGTTCATTCTTGCATCTCTTTCATAGATTAAAGTAATTTCTCTGTAAAGTTGAAAGTTTTTATACCTCAAGGACAACAAAAATGACACTTTTAATGAACACAAAGAGATTTGTTACTATACAGTAGTACCTGCTCATCAGCCTTCAATCCTTCATCTGGTCTATACTAAGACCCTATGCCAAGGTTGATAGTAGAGGAACTGACAGTACAAGTATAGGGTAATACCGCTTGTTCTTGGGGAATAGCAGACATCACAACTGCTATAGTATTACTTACTTAAGCAATGCAATCCTGAGAGCTGTGCAGAACCTGGCTTAGACACTGTAGAGACAACAACGAACATGTAGGCATTGCATGTAAAACAACCCACATAGCATGAAAGGATAAAGAAGATAATAAGGTATAAAGGGCAATCACAGTCCCTGAGGAAAGGAGGACAGAAGCAGAAGAGGGAGAGCAGGACTGCTCTAGCCCTGTTTCGTTGGGTAAGGATGCTGCACCTGGGCAGTGCTGTTGGGTATCCAACAGCATGCAGGTCCTCCATCTCCTCTGGTAGAGAAAGAGCACTTGTCTTTTATTTGTCTTTCACCACAATTCACAATTGAAATTCAGCGTCCACCTTGAATGTGTTATCTTTTAAGCAGCTTTGGAGTGTGTAGGGATGGATATTTCATTTCTTCTCCAGCCTCCCTGTATGGTGTGACACCCTTACCTCTCTAGGTGATGGGTACTGCACCCGCAGAATCACAAAATAACCAGGTTGGAAGAGACCCACTGGATCATCAAGTCCAACCATTCCTATCAAACACTGAGCCATGCCCCTTAGCATCTCATCCACCCGTGCCTTAAACACCGCTAGGGAAGGTGACTCAACCACTTCCCTGGGCAGCCTGTTCCAGTGCCCAATGACCCTTTCCATGAAAATTTTTTCCTGATGTCCAGCCTAAATCTCCCCTGGCGGAGCTTAAGGCCATTCCCTCTCGTCCTGTCTCCTGTCACTTGGGAGAAGAGGCCAGCACCCTCCTCTCCACAACCTCCCTTCAGGTAGTTGTAGAGAGCAATGAGGTCTCCCCTCAGCCTCCTCTTCTCCAGGCTGAACAACCCCAGCTCTCTCAGCCGCTCCTCATAAGGCCTGTTCTCCAGCCCCTTCAGCAGCTTTGTTGCTCTTCTCTAGACTCGCTCCAGAGCCTCAACATCCTTCTTGTGGTGAGGGGCCTGGAACTGAACACCCAGAGTCAATAAACTTGAATGCAATAGTTCTTTGCATTCATTTCACTTCAGTAGTAAAGATAGTAACATCTTCACAGATAATTCTTCTACTGACAGCACTGAGTAGATTTTTTTCACTCTCCCTACTTCATACCTATATAGCTGTATACAGCCTGTAGCTACCTAGAATACATGGCATTTAACAAGCATTTCATGAGCCATTTATCCTTTCAGGTGATTATTTTTCTTCTAAAAAAACAAGTTTCAAATTTTGTTGATCCACTTGCAGATCTTCTCAGTGACTTCATAGAAGATTTCCTTTGAGCTGTTACTTTCTTCCCTGAACACAATTACACTCAGTTTTTTCATTAAAAATATTATATGTAATTGCTAATTAGATTTTATCTTCTCCAGAATTTTTTGGAGCATCTAGAGATAGAGATGTACACAACTTTCTGATGAAAGACAAAATAAATGTTCAATGAAGCCATATTAAGTTTGGAAATGCACCTATTAATATTTCCAGCTGATCATTAGACAGTTCCATAGCTAAGTCTGTAGCATGAAGTGAGAAATTATATCTATTGAATCAGGTAAATGAAAACCAGAACTAATACATGCAAATGTGAATATTATAAACATCCAACTTTCATTGGAAAAACAACTTAAGAGATATTATATGTGTAAGATCAGACTGATAGTTTAGAGTTTTGCCATTTTAAATCATATCAGCTGTCACTTTACACAGATATTTATCAACTGAGAAGTTTCAATAGAGGATTAAACCTAGCCTTTACATGATTGAAGCCTTCAGGCTGTACTGCGAAAGTGAAACAAGAACTTACATTCACACTAGTGGCACTTTTCTGCAAGAGCTCGGTTTACCTGGCCATAGTGCAATCATTCTTTCAGAAAATAATTCCAAATACTATTGGGAAGGGTCATATTGATTTTGGTGAAAACTGGCAATGGATATGTAAGACCAACACATCTATGACAATTGATAAGTTAATTTGCCACCTGATGGGACTATAATTGCCTATAGATCAAAGAGATGGAGCAATATAATAGCTTTTAACCCTGCCAAATATCTCAGTTAATATTTATTTTTCTCCTAGAAGGAAAGATCAGAAGCATTTTAGCAAATTATGAGTTGTAAATGGCTTAATCATTGTAAGACATAAAGTGGGAAGAGAAGGTGGTACACTAAGAAATCACGTGAAATATAAAAGAATACAAGGAACTCCTTGTATATTTAATGAGCAATAATATACATGACCTTCCTGTAGTTTTGTGTCCATACATTCTTAAATACATTCTTATATATGTTATGTTTTATTTAATATGACAATATAATTTACTGATTCCTATTTCAGACATAGCAACCTTTTCTGCGCACTTTTTTTGCTACAAACTGTATTCATGAGATTCTTTAGACATTCCTAGGCTGCTTTTGTTCATACTCTGCAATGCGCACACTAGATGGCACTCAATGCTTATTACTCAATGAGTCTGTGCCCTGTCCAGAAAAGAATTTGCAGGGACCCGTGAAACAGTTACTAATCATCCAGTTAACTTGCTCTTGAAGGTCTGAAGTTTCTAAAGATAGTAATAGAAATTGATAACTTTACGATTATGCCTGTAGCAGAACGAAATATTGAGAAGGTCCTGTGTACATCCATCTAACATAAAATGTACTCATTGCAGCAAATCAGAGAAGACTGACCATCCTTCTCAGATGTTCCGAGCACCCTTTAAATACTGTGATCAGGAGAAGATGGTGATGATACTCTCGATGTCATACAAGTGAGCCTATAAATTCTTTGACTTTTATTATTTGGAGAACTGTATTTCAGAAGAGCTCAGAAGACGTTAAGTTCTAGCCTCTGTAGTGAACAGGAGGAATGAAAAATTAAATACTAATAAGAAATAATAAAAAAAAAATCTCCTAAACTTATATTCAAATATAGAGAGGCCAAAACCCACTGAAATTCAGAGAACAAAGGACAAATGAAAAACCAAAAGAACTACAATTTTTTGCAATGTTTCATTCTTAAGGGTTTAGCTAGAGAGTGAAGGGGTGAATTCCAAAGCAGACTTCAGTGCCTAAGTTCCAAGACTGTGATGTTCTCTGATAACAAACAAGTACATAAGCTTTAATATTCAATTCACAACAAAACTCTATCTTTTTTTTATTGCAATCAGGATGATCAAGATACATATTATTCCTGATAATGCAGGAATACACAGAGTTAATTGAAGCATTTCTTAAGTTCCTTTTTGTCATTTCCTTTTGGATTATGCATTTCTCCTTTCACACAAAATCATTTACTTTTCCAAGCACAGTAAGACTGGGGATGCAGCCAAGTCCAGTTCCTATTATCTTCCGAAATGCAATGAAGTCACACAAGGAGAAAATGTCAACAATATTTTTCAGGAACAATGAAAAGTCGCATAAGAGCAGGAAAATTATCCTAAAATACCAAGCAGCTGTACCAGTGACAGGGTTTTAGAAGCTGGCATCACATCAGAGCCCTGTTCCTGGCTCCTCTGCCTGTCCTTCAGATAACTACTGCATCTCTGACACCTATCTAAGTTGTGTTTGAGTGTTTTCTTTAATTACCATCAGTTGTCACAAGCTGCTACATCCTATGTGCCCATTAAGACTCCAACCAGCCAAGTCACAGATAACTTTTATAACTAAGTAACAGAGAAAATGGATTTTGACCTTTTTTGCTCTAGGATGGTATCAAAGACACCATCTAGTCTGTGCTGCACAGTTGTGACAGTACTGTGAAAATCTTTAAAAGGAAATTACAAAATCACTATTCAGGTTATCAATTCCTTTTGAAGTGCATCTTCTATTGCACTAAGATTCCCACTGCTATAATCTGATATCATTACTGACTTCAAAACTTTGGAGCTTAGAAGTCCCAAGATCTGTAACATAGAAAGAATGTGCAGTGAACCTAAAGTTATTCATTGATATCTCATATATAGGTGTGCTGACCAGTCTTGCTTCAGTGATACTAATCTCAGTGAATCTAGAGGGAAGTTGTTATAATTGCCACAGTTGAAATCAAAAGTTCAGGCCAGCATTTTAGAGGCAGAGAAAAGCATGGACTTCCTCAAGTCTAACAGCTTGAAAGTTTCTGCATAAAAACTGGATGAAAAACCCTGAGGAAAAATTAGCTAAGAAAGAGCTCATATAAATAAACAACAGATGTGCAGAAACTTATTGTGCATTTCATCCTGATACATGTAGGAATGTTACTCCCTGACCTAGCGATGAAAAGATATTTCTAGGACAGGTAGACTATAATCCCTTCCCACACAGATAAATCGTAATAGGAGACTTCATCTGCTGTAGGTGATCTAGATGATTAGTATTCCTTGACTGGAAGAGGAATAGACAGTGAAAGGAAGTGCCAGTTTTAGATGAGAAGTCAGATATGACTATTCACTGGAGCTAATAAATTGAATTTCTGAACAATATGTCCATGAGTTATTTTCATTATGTCAGCAGTAAGGAGAAGTACAGATATTTTTTCTCTTTCTTCCTTTGCTATTGACCCACACAGAACAGGAGTACAGAGACTGAAGATGCTACTGAAACACTGGTTGAGGGAACTACTGCCTGCACAAGTTTCATTAGAAATTACAGCACGAAATGTGCGGATTACTGATTTCCCTTTGGAGTGTACCTTCTCAGTGTGGCTGAAATGCTGTTGTAGAAGAGTCACTAACATGTAGATTTAGTATCTATTGCTATTTTTTTTGCATTTCAGACAATGAAGAAAGGAAGCTATGGAGGTTTCCAGTAGCTTTCATCTGAAGTAACGGTATTTAGGTACCGAATCTATCCCATTGAAGGCTTATTTTTAGAGGAGACAACTTCAGTAAGGTGACCGAGTACACAAAGGTTGCTGCTGTAGGTCCTAAATACTACCTGCCTGCACCTTAAGAGCAACGCTAAATTTGGTAAATGTCATAGTGAAAGCATGACAGAAAAATTATCACCTTGTCCCTGCAACTTGCAGTGCAGAATCTTGAAAGTTAATAATGTGAAACGTAGCAAACATTTGTTTATTTTCAAATAATTTTAGAATTTAATTCTATTGAAGAATAGATTCAATGCATAACTTGAATTTGATTTTTTGGGGTTTTGAGTACTTGCTGGACTGACAAATGCTTCTCATCAGCCTTTCATGAAATGTTTTTGAAAGTCTGATTTGGTGCCTTTTTAACCCTAGGATTTTCTGAGCCTAAGGTTTTTACTACATCAACTAGTGGGAATTCTATTGGGAATCTTCATGTGACATCAGGTAGCAATCACAAGTTCAGTGTCACGGCGTTTGCATTAGTTAACATTTTTTTCTTTAAGTAATAGTCCAGTCAGGTGGTATAGAAATCTTTTGGCTTTTTTATTATGAAAAGACAACATTTCCCAAGAGTCTGATTGTCCTTTATCTAAGCTGAACGTCCCAAAGCAAATTAAATTGCCTTTTAAAAGGAAGTTTCCAGTTTTCATTATTAAGGAATAAGTTCAAATGCAGAGCTCTGTCTCTGCATATAGAATTTTTCTGGCCAGTTACCAATATCAGTTTTAGTCTGACTATGTTTTATTACTTCTGGCCTCTTACAGCAATTTTATTCACTCTGTCTTGTGGACTGAAAGCTCTGTAACCACTATTATTTTTGAGATACTCTTTCTGTACGCAACAGGACAGTTTCATTCTCATTTTTGCATTGTTTCATCTTGTACTATATATGATGTGATGTCTCAGTGTATTGTCTATGCAGACAACAATAACATACCATACTAGAAACACTGGAAACATAACCTTTAATTCTTTCTGTTTCTTGTCAACACGCAACACTAATTGTGTTGCAATGAGTGAAATCAGGTTTTTGCCATGAAGCTTACATAATCTCACAAGATTAATTTGCACTGAATACTACACAAACTCTCTAGTTTTCCTTCTACAAAAAGTAAAAATTAAATGAAGAAACTGCAAATGTTGTTTAGCTTATTACAACTACCCAAAAATAGCAGATTCTCAACAACAATAAAACCGTGTAATTTAATACCTTCTGTTCCATTGCAGTCAAATAACAGTCACACCATTTAGTTAATTTAGATTATCTTCAGGCTTTTAATGCAAACTTCCAGTTATAATGGACAGTTGTGTACTAAAGAAATGCCATTAATTTCTTTTCCAGAGTATCTAAATGTACACACAGAGTTAATTAATAGGCAATTAAGGTAACCACAAATTTTAGACCCTGCAAATACATCCCCTTCAGAGCAAAAGTATGATACATGAAGCAAAATGTTAGAGCAAGAATAAATGAGAAGCCATTAACATGAGAACAATTTTTTATTCTTTTCTGCAGTAAGACCATAGCTTCTCCTCATACTAATGTATGTCAGGAAGATATCTAGTCATAGGTGATAATCTTTTCATTAAGTTGTTCCTATGCTTAGCTATGTTCAATATTATTTTTAATCTGAATTTATATCATTCCATCATCTTGCCTCTGAGTCATCTGCAAATCTGAAATGAAAACTATCAGGTCATCTTTCTTGGTTACATACATTATATATTGCTTCATGAAAATTTCTTTATATAGTACCCCATACAATCCATGTGCAGGCAGTGGAGAGACATAGGGCCCTATGAAAAATCTGAGCAGGGTTCTAGTTTTTTCAGTTCAGACATTTTACTGAATTGATGGATTAGAGTACTGGTTAAGTGTCTAACCCTTTTTCTAAATCCAGCACCAGAATGCCATGTTCTTTCAGCAAGAAAGTTAAGGAAAGTATACTCCAGGTCAATCAAAGTGTGTGACTTGTTCTGATTGACCTGGAGTATGGTTTCCTTAACTTTCTTGCTGAAGGAATATGGCATTCTGGTGCTGGGTTTTAGCAAATGAGAGTTATGGATCTACAAGAGCAGCGGGGGTTAACACTGGCACTGGCATGTTTGGTTGGGTGGGTGAGGTGTTTGGTCCCTGCTCCTAGGTTCTGCATTGGCTTTTTTAACCTGATGAAGATACTCAGACCCATTTCAATGAGCCACGTTCAAAGCTTTTTGCCTTCTCTAAGAGACTGATCCAATCACAAGAGCTTGAATCAGGCTCTCAGTCACCCGTTCTCTAACAGGGCTTATATATCCCTCATTCCTGCATGTAGAGTCACTCTGTCTCACAGGTCTGAAGACTAGTCGTCCCACAGGCAAGTGGACCAAAGTTGATCTTATCTGACTATCTACTGAAACCTGTTTCATACTCAGAAATGGAATCTCCTGTGCCTTGAATTCAGACACTTGGCTATTCTTTGCCCATTTATCAAATTGGTTCCTTCTGGGAAGACTGCTGAAGTCAATTAATAAAAGACAGATCTATTATCAGTAGGCTTTAATTTATTTTGGAGGCAGCTCTTTCCATATTAGAAAATTTTTAGGGAATTGGAAATTGAAAAAAAAATGGAAAATAATACTATTAAAGTGCTAAAATAAGAATTTACTAAAAGCAGTGACTGTGTGTTGGGAGGGGCTTACAACACAAATAAACCTTTAAAAATATCATTATATCAAGTAAAATCCTTGAACTCCCAGTTAGGCCTCTTAAATATACAGTTGTGATGATTTTACTGAAATAAATTTATCTGAGTTAGAGTGTGATTTTTACCCAACATCCACCTCCATGACTGTGCCTCTTATTACCATATTTGTGAAAAAAAAACCCAAGCTCTTATAAGCTTATTTGTTCTAGGAAAAATTCTCAAGGTCTGAAGCACTTCATATCACCATGCTTACTTGATGAATTTTTTGCAGGTGAAGAGGTCTTTAATCATTTCCTTGTCTTTGCAGGCACTAAATGCCTCATAGTTTCTAATGAAATCTATGAGATATCAGCTATTCACCACCTTTAGAAAATAAATCTATGATTTTTGTTGATGTGCTTAATTTTCCTAGTCAGGTTACATATATGCATAACAAAGGTTTATATCATTCAGCAGATTTCTATGCTTCTTGTTTAATTAGCACAGTATTTAACTTTAAACAATTCCTCATTTTTTAAAAATGTTATAATTTTACAAATATCATATTCAGCACAAATGCAATACAAATAGCAAGACACTAAAATATTACCTTTCTCAAAACAAAGGAGTTGCTGCAGTTCCCTTAATGTTATTATTGTATTCTATCATATTTATGAAGATACGGTACAGTTATGAAATATAATACAAACAAAGAAGCAGTTAGTAACACAGCAAAATAGCTCATTATATGCTTAGCAAGACATTTTCATTACTGCCCTACACAAATTTCATAGTTATAATAAGATACGTAGTAAATGTAAGTTATTTTGAGACTAAAAGCACGGCAGGCTGAAGTTCTGTGTAGTTCTGCAATTTTTAATTTTTACAATTCATAATATCTTAACTTGAAATTTGCATAAAAATACTGCTGGAACATAAGCAAAGAATTGTGGGCCTAATCTAGGCAACCGAAATGCTTGATTCTTAATAGTAGAATTAATCCTCTGAAATAAATTGCGTAGAGAAAGAGAGGGAGGTATTTCTGAAGCCTGTAAAGAGAGATCTGGTTTGCTTAAGTTTAGGCATTTAGCTGAGATAAAGTGGATCCTACACTAAACATTCAGACAGTATAACCAGGGATGTTAGTGGCATGCAGCTGAAAATGGCTTTATATATGTAATGATAGTATTTTTAGAAAAATTGAATCAGTGGGTCCATTTAAGGCAAACCATCTTTACCTAAATAATGGGAAATATATATCAGGTATGCATGTGTGGTAGACTCATAGATATCTCCAAAAACCAGAAAATCCATAATCTTTCCCTGAAAACCTTTTAAGTATTTAATTGCCTGATTACTAAAATGCGTTGTCTTGTACATAAGGTCATATTTATCAGGTTGTAAAACCCTGGGAAAAATGTGTTATATTTGTGATAGATTACTGCTATTTGTAATAGACTGAGAACGTCAGGCTTGTCAGCTTAGAGAAGAGAAGGCTCCAGGGAGACCTTATAGCAGCTTTCCACTATTTAAAGGGAGCCTACAGGAAAGAAGGGGAGTGTAGTGACAGGACAAGTGGTAGGGATTTTAGGCTGAAAGAGGGAATCGTGAGATTAGATATTAGGGAGATTTTTTTTACCATGAGAGTAATGAGGCACTGGAACAGTTTCCCGTGGAAGTTGTGGATGTTCCATCTCTGGAGGTGTTCCAGGCCAGGTTCAATGAGGCTTTAAGCAACCTGATCTAGTGGAAGATTTCCCTGTCCATGGCAGAAGGGTTGGGAGGTCCCCTCCAACTCAAACCACTCTATGCTTCTATGATTCTATTATTTTTCTTTATCCAAAATATATATATTCTGCATTGGGACTAAGAAGTGCATGCTTCTGACTGCAGAGATTATAGAATCATAGAATCGTAGAATCACCAGGTTGGAAGAGACCCACCGGATCATCGAGTCTAACCATTCCCACCAATCTCTAAATCATGCCCCTCAGTATCTCATCCACCTGCACCTTAAACACCTCCAGGGAAGGCGAGTCAACCACCTCCCTGGGCAGACTGTTCCATTGCCTAATGACCCTTTCAGTGAAGAATTATATTTATCTGTTTCAAGCTGAGGTCACTTTGTGAAACTCTGAAAGAACCACTCATTTCTTTCTTCGAGGAATTATGGTGACTAGGTCACTTTCAGAGCTATTTCCAGCGTGCCTATCTACAAAGCTGCTGGCTTCAAGACTCCAGTGCTACATTTATACTGTAAGTTAACCAAGATACAAATGCTTCCTGCTACTCACTTTAATTTTTTTGGCTAATCACTGGAGCAGTTTTGGTGCCTTAGAATTCTTCTGAACTATTCTCTGGCATGCTTCAGGAGTTAGTCTGGACAAAGATACATGTAGAGATGAGGCAGCTTCAATGTGACAATGTTTTTGGGGAGCCGGGTTATGGAAATGACTGATACTGTGCCAGCTGGCTTCTGTGTCAGAGAAGTACCCTGTGAAATTTCAGTTTTTCAGCCAGCTGTTTGATAGTTTTTGTTTTTATTTGGGGAGCTTGAAGTATTTAGAAGCCCGAGACAGATGTCAGTGCCCTGGATTTGGCATGATCATTCTCCCACCACTTTCTTTTTCTTTCTTTCAAATAAAGTCCATTAAAATCACATACTTCTGTTGCACCATAGAGTTTTCATTATAAAATGGTGTATTATTCCCTTAATTGACATATATCTATATATAAATATCCATATCTATTGATAGCTTATATGTAATATAAAACAGTATTAATAATATGGAATGCATAATAACTAATTAATAAATAAAATAATATGTAATAATGCATAATGTGTGTACATATATCTATGTCCAGACCAGTATCCATTCCTGACTGAAAAGAAGAAACCCTATAAGCATCTAACTGCACAGGGAGAGAGATTATTTTTAAGGAATGAAAAAGATTCAATGGTGAGTATTAGATTCTCTTCTATGTGGCCTTTATAGTAGTTGTAGCTTGTATTAAATTAGAGTCTGAAAATAACTAATGCTTCATTATAGGTGATCAACCTGCCATAAATACAAAAAAAAAATATCAAAAAAGCTTTTCTACAAAAAAAATACAGAGGAGAGGCTTCGAACTGGAAATTTGCAATTTCAGGGAGAAAACATTTGTTCCCATTAGACTGCAATACCCCTTATGATTTCTTAGTATCAGACCAAGGGGACTCTCTGTGCTGAATCATCCTTATTTTCTCATTAGATTTGATTTTTATTAATGTTTTTTTTTTTCTCTGCTCTTTCATTAAGGGGATTATTTGGAGTTGCACGTTGCTCATAGTTAAAGATCCATTTGCCTTACAAATACAAACCCACTAAAACAGAAAAGCAAACAAGCTTTTCACAAGCACTTGTGAACTGAAGCCATTAAACTATGTGGTATCATGAAGGATGATAAGCTTTATACTTCTGAAAACCAGCAACAATATTTTCTCACATTTAAGATCTACCTCTGAGAATACATCCAGAGATTTGCAACACATTCTGAGTTTAGTGCTGCCATACTAGACTGCTCCTAGCACTATCACCTGCTTTAAATCTTGGTATGTGTACTGAAGTGTAGCCCTATTCCCAGTTTTCCACAGCAATAATAATTATTTTCAGGTATTTGGACAAGGGGCAAAAAGAATAGTTGATTATTAAAAAACAACCCTTTCTGAATGAAAAATAATCACTTACCCACAGTAATGACTATCCAATCAGGTACATTCATCATTTTCTACTTTCCTTTAAAGTGAAACACAATACTGTTCTTTAGACACTTAAAGAGGAAGTTTCAATTAACAGTTCACTATAAACTATATACTTATTAGGACTAATTACAGAACAATTCTGAAAATGTTCACAGCTTCAAACATGCCTGCAACTTATCTCCATTGACTGCAGGGAACTCAGTGTATATTGGGGATGAATTTGGTCCTAGGAGTTTAAAGCTTAAAGGAAAATCTTAGGGAAACCAGGGAAATCAAGAATATGGAATGAACATTTGATGCGTATGTATTCTTTTATTGAATTGTTTCCTCCAGTGTTTATTATGGATGCATAATTTTTTGTTAGAAAAAGTTGTTCAAGGTTTTTTTTTTAAGGAAAAGAAAGAGCTATACTATGAAGGATTATAAAATTATCATATATATTCATCTGCAGTTGAGAAAGAAATCTCTGCCAAGTTTATAAAAAGGTTAAGTAGCACTTCTCTCTACGCGCTGAATTTGAAATTGTTTAAGCTTCAGTGATTACGAGTGCCTCAGCTGTAAGTTGTTCTGCTACATCCACACACATCTCACATCTTTCCTCTCAGGCTTATATTCTTGAGGGATGTTATCAGAAACCAGCAACGCATCGATGAACCCTACTAGTGGCAGCCAAAAAATCTGCTCCTGACAGTTGACATGAGCAACTAATGAATCTCAAATTTAGGTGAGCCATTTTTTACCAGTTATACCAGATATAATAATATCACACAGAAGAAAACAGAGAAAAGTCCATTACAAAGAACTGTTTTAAATTTTATTTTTCTGTTCTAGTGTTCAGTTGTCCTGTACAGACACTTCAATACATAGATATTGAAATAAAACAGCAAAGAAAGATAATATCTGACTCACAAATCTGGCTTCTTGAGTGGATTTAAAAGTGTGAACTGTTAAATATATATCCTTAAAACAGAGCACCATCAACATCTAGTACTGAGAATGCTGCTGGCACTATATTTTATCCTGTATAACATTGTTCATCACACCTAAGCTTTTCCCACCACCTTGCAAAGACCCTATCTAACTAACAACTCTGTCTAAGTAGAGAGATCCTTAAAGTAAAAGCAAGGCATTGATTTAACAAAGTGTTCAATCAAACACACATTGCTATTTTGGTGGCCTTTGGGAAGTATTCCCTTCATTTTGAAGTTACTTAAGAGAATGGGGACAGATTTTAGCTGTGATCAGTAGAAGCTGCAACAATATAGACAAAATAATTACAATCTAATTTCAAATAAAATCATGAACAAGGATACTAAGATCCTAGTCGTTGTATTGTGGGCTCAATGTTGCATTCAGTAAGCCTCATTCAACTACAGCATAAGGAAGTACCATCACTGTAACACACTACAAAGTGACTCATAGGAGGCACTCTGACTCCAGAAAATGTTTCTTCCCTTTGGGGCATCCACCTAAGAGATGACAGGTGGGTATACAGTGTATTCTTCCTTCTGAAAATGATGGAACTTTTACCAAATATAGTTTGAACTCTTTGAGATCCATTGTTCTTGGATGCTTTTCCTACGTCTTCCGCTTTTTACCTACAAAAAGAGACCTCTTTCTGACCAGAGTTATAGTGAAGTGCCTGTTTTTCCCTTTGTGCCTTCTGTACTTAATGTTGCACCCAACTGTAGCACTAGTGTAGGATGACACTTCTGGGAATGATGCTAGTAGGGAAGTGATATTTCAGAACATGCTATTTAATTTCTCAAGGCAGTATTTTGGGAGACAGAAGGTATTATCCATATATATGAAAAATATACTTTCTTGTCAGTTTAACCAGCTTCCCACAATAACTCATTTTGAATTTACAAAGAAATGAGAAGAATCAAACATGGTTATAAAAACACAAGTAAGGAAAAACATACAGAGAAATACAACATAAAAATGTAGGGAAAACCATATAACGTAATTAAAATAAAGAGAATACCACCCAAAAAGTCACTTTTTCCAACATTATACGAGGACTTGAAAGTCTAATTTGAATTCCAGTATATTTGTATACAGGTAATATATATATAAAATGAAAGACTAATGCTACAGAAAATTCAGGGCTCAACTAGGAAGGTTTCAGGTGTTGAAACAGTCCTTGAAACCTTCCCTGACCCTTTCATACCGATGTTTCACTGAAATATTCAGGACTAACTAAATTTCAGTTTCCTCTCAATCCAAGGTGGGGAAGTCCAACTCTGCCTGCCTTAAACTTAATTTAATCACCAGAATATTGTCTGTTCTGGATGTGGCTCCCTAAGCAGAAGACTCTAGATGTACTTAATGTACTTAGATGTACATACTACTAAGACTTGAGCATGTGAAGGAGCAGAGCTCCATCTATCTAAAGACAGGCCAGATATGGTAGAAAGCCAAGCTTAAAATCTAAGCCTTTTCAGGACTACATGTAATACAAACATCTCAGTTCTACTACATTCTTATGTAAAGCTTTATTTCAGGGTAATATGATCAAGATGACAGGGTTGGCTAGTGGCAGACTTGTGAAAGAACTCCAGATTCCTGATTTCCACTCCATTAGCTCTTCACTGAAACACATCACATCTTCTTCAGAAGAGTAATCATAACAGGGGGAATGAAACCTTCCAGAGGCAGAACTTTCTGGCACTTCAGCACAATGCTCCACACCTCACACTTTGATGAGCACATCAGCATATAAAAACATAAAATGAACATAAACTACATGCCAGCTCATTTTATCCTACCCATATAGATGTCCAAATATATTACCACATTTGAAATGGGGGTTTAATGAAATGAAGTATAAAATATAAACAGAGATACATTCAGATCCCCATTACCATGGCAAATTGAATCCTTACTGATTTCTTCCATAACGGCCATAAAAATGCTTCCTAGAATCTTTAGGAACATATTTTAAACTATTCTTTTAAGCCTACTGAAATCTGCCATATGATGAATGTGGGAGGTTGAGTGAGAGTAGTTTATATGCCAAGAATGACAAAGGACAGATTTAATAATTGGAAAGAGGATGTTAGTTAACTTATACATTCTTATAGCTTCTTAAGTATGTATAGTGGTCCCAGTTTGTTTTCCTTACACAGCAAACAACCAGGCTTTATTGGAATGAAAGGAGCCTACTGGTTATCATTTATATTGTCTTTTGTATCTTTTCTGATGACTATACTTGTTTATGTGACAGTTACAGAGTCAACCAAAACTGCTTACTGATCGCAGTATTTTTAAGAAGGTTGTTACCTCAATTTCACAACTGGATAAATTCAATTAATTTATTGAAAAATATTATTAAGTTTGCTACCTATATCTTGCAAGTTCTGTATTCCTTTATTACCTCAAAATTGCAAGGAACAATAAAGTATTTCTATGGTTAATATAATTTTTAAAATGAGTGCTTGTCTTCATTGAATACTTGTATTTCCAGAATTATTTCAAATGAAAATGAAATACAGGTTTTCATAGACTCTGTCACAGTTCTTCAAAAAGTGCATAAAGGATAACCATAATTCTTTAAAACAAGTAACCAACTATTGACTGAGCAAGTATGCTCAAGAGTTTATATTTGCATTGCTTGATTAGCTCCAGCACATCTGTCTCAAAACACCACAGCTGCCTCTCAGGATAGCTGTCATCTAGGAAAAGATCAGACCTTCTGATGACCAGTACATCAAGAGTACATAAGACAGCATGACAGTAGTAAACAACTTGACACTTGAGAAATGTTAGATTAGTCAGCTTAGAATCCAGCTTCATTGATTGCTGCCCAAAGAAGATAATGTACAGACCTTTTCATACCACTAAGCATTAATTAGCTGTTATAGGTCTTCTTTGTGTTATCAGCTATAAATATTAATATAATTTTATGTTTTATTCATTTTTCTAAGTGACAACTTAAAACTTTCTATTATACATGGTGCTATGTCACAGCTAAATGTGCTAGAAAGGGGAAAAGTGAAGGTAAAACTATGTTTACATTTATAATGAAGGTAAAAGGTTCATGTGTTACCATCACTGAACCAGTAAGTGCACTCTTTCTCCTGAGAGTTAAGGGTCCAACTCTTAACTGCTCTCCTCTCGTTATATCCATTTGTTCATCACATAAAGACCAGATTACCTTTTTGATTCTCAGTGCAATCATTCTCCTGTCCTTATTTTCCCAATAATTTTTCTCAGTTCTGTGTAGTCCTCTTTACTTCAGGGTCACAGGTTGTATACATACCACATGTGTCTTTCTTTACTGTGAGACAATCACACATAGTGACACATTTCACATTAAATTCCGGCAGCAAGAAACATAACACTCTCTTGTTTTTCTTTAATACAGTAATTACCACTCACAAAAAATAATATTTGTATCTGACAACTGCTTTGCACTCCTAGGACTAAATTCTTCTGATGAGCATCAAGGGTCAAGACCTTAGCTGTCTTTAGTTATTGTGCTTACAATTGGCTCCCTCCACAGGCAATAAGTTCCTTGTTAATGACAGGCCATTGACCTGCCCTAAAAAGCTTTTTTTGTTTGAGACAAGTCATCTACTCCAGAAGTTATTCTCTTCAGTGATTGTTAAAAACAGTTTGGAGTAACAAGCTGAGATTTAAACATTCAGTTTTTAAATGCCTAAAATGAAATGTGTCCATTCAAGTTGTCTGAAAACAAAATAATATTCATAAAAGAAGGGGACACTGGAGATCTAAGATTAATTTCTACTTCAGCTGTGCTTACGAGTGACAGGTGCCCTTGACCAAAACAATCCCTCTTACTTTAGCTCATATTTTCTGTTAAAAATAAATCTGTTTAAAGATTTAGACTTGACTCAGCACAGAAATGTGCAGCTCCCTCTACAGGAGAGTTTAACTGCAGAACAAGAAATGGCCAACACTTCAAAAAAAGCAGGACATATCTCCATAGCTAGGAAGAAAGACACTCAGGGACACAAAAAACATATATGGAAATGCCTGTGGCTGTCAGAATAGGTTACTGTCTGTGAGCATCTAGTAAATGTATATTAACCAGTAGATAGATATTTATGGCCATTGATACAAGAGTGGACCAGAAGCAGGATTCAGAAGGGATAAGGCCAGGTCAAAAAGGAGAGTAGTTTAGTGCTATGACACACTAAGAGGCTAAGCAAAACCCAGAAGCCAGATTAAGGAATAATATTTGAAGCGTCTTTCCTACAATGCATTCCCAAATCAAACAACATCAAGCAAAGCCCGGAAAGCACTACACTAAGCATCCAGAAATTAAACACAATAGGGACTCTGCAGCCAACAATGCAATCTCAGATGTGTTTCTTGGGAAAGAAACTCTTACTAGAAAATCCGAAGTTTTTTTAAGTTGGGTTTAGCTGAACAGATGGGTTAAAAGGAAATCAGTTACAACTAGGATGCCAGATGTAGATTTTGTCTACATCTACTTTGTTCTATGATGTTGACTAATAAGGCAATGATCCTGTTACAATAAATACTCCTGAACTGCTTAGTAGGATGTTCTCTCTGAGTAAGCCAAAAACATCAGCCATGGTTCCAAGATGAACTACACTCCTAAAGGGAAGGGTAGCAAATGCAATATTTTGAACGTACTTAGATAAGGCAACAGAAGAGGATGACAAGGAATGGTAAGAATCACTTTTCCTGGAGATTCTCCAAGCTAGACATTTTATGATAAGTCAGTGGAAGTCCTCTCTGAGATGTGTTTCTAACAGAACATGAAATATTTCACGTGACTAAAACTACTGGAAAATATGCCCAAACAAGGTGATTGCACTTCAGTTAGATCTCTAATGGAAACTGCAGATTTCAATTTTAAACCCTCATAAACAATAAACAAAAGGAGGGGGGGTGACTCCAGAAAAACAGTTTTTAAAATTCCATATGCTGAAGTAGAGAAGGAAAGGTTGGGAGAACTGTAAGCAGCTGTTTGTAATGAAAACATTCAGACAACAGAGTAATTCAACTCACACACTGACTATACTTGAAGTCAACAGCATTACTCACACAATTACTCACCTCAATATGACTAACACTATGCAAATCTACCTCAAACAATGGGAAACAATGGCATAACTTTTCCTGTGCTTCAAACTTTTGGTGAAATGTCAATCTTTTTTTCCTGGGGAAATCTGCCCCTTAGCAAAACAAACTATATTCTGGTGTGCCTCAAAACTTTAAAATGCATAAACATATTAAGATACTGGGAAGCTCCACTCACTTTGGCACATTTCTCATGACATCCAACCACCCTCTCCCTACTTTTTCTCTCAGCCTTCCTGAGATCTTTGCTACTACAATGGGATATGCTTATGCTTACAGTGTCTGTATTTAACTGCCAACACTCAATCCCCATCCAGGGAGTATTGGTAAAGTCAAGAAGTCAAAGGATTGCCAAGGTGAATTCATGGAGGGGATAGAAATATTAGTTTGTTATAGACCCAGAATAGTTTTCAGCTCCAGCTTTTAATGAAAACAAAACAAATGAAACCCAAATAGTATCCCTGTCTGAGGTATGTTAGGCTCATGTTAGGGTCTATGGAAGAAAAATATGATTTCCAGATATCTTATTTTCAGTTATATTTAGTAGGATCAGCTGAAAATATCATAGCATTCCTGCACAGAAATGGGTACACTTTTGAGATGCACATTTAAAGAGTAAGAAGCAGTTTGTGCTGCCTTTTTTACTAGATTCCCTGTGAAGAAAAAAATGGCACCAGGCAGACACATTGCTCTGATCATTTTAATTAAAGCTTGTAGTGCGTCAGTGGTTACCTAAAAACAAACTTCACTCTCATCAGCTGTTCTCCAACTGCTCTTTTACCCCAAACATACATGACATATGGAATGGAGATAACTTAAGGTCTAACTATAAACCTCCATCAACTATAAGCTGATTTCAGCATTTTTTTATGGGTCAGAGCATATCAGAAGCCCCTCTGCCAGGTGCTACTGGCAACAGAAAAGGTTAAGTTTAATCTGCCAATGAGTCTCTTCAAATAAAAATGATTGCAAGAGAACTTCCCCAGAGCCAAGCTCTTTATTCCTATCTCCTGGCAACTGACACAGAATTTCCTTGAATAAATGACTAATGAAATTTGTACACATAGACTCCTGTTTGTCAAAACATTTTATAAAGACCAGACATATCTAGATGTCATAGAAAATGTTACCATAATCACAAGCAGTTTTGGGTTTCATGAGCAGTACCAGAGCCTCAGGATTGATGAGACATAACACACACATGCTTGGGAGTATTTATCTTCCCTATGTTCCTCCTTAACTCCACATGTTCCTCAGGTCTCTTAAAACCTAAGGCACAATATCTATTCCCTAATGCCAGTCTCTTCATTTGCCAAATCAAAAATGCCATCCATTTTCTACGTGTTGCAGCCCTTGCTGTACTGTGGGCTACTCCAGGTTCTATGTATGAGCACACAAAAGACAACTCCAGTACTTGCATTTGTACTGTCTATTTAATATGCACCCACACATGCAATAATGTCTCCTTCAGATTGGGATTTATTCTGTAGATGATCTAGTTGGTTTGCTGCAGGCTGGGAACAAGGAACAAACGAACTAGAAACTTAATTACAGGAACATTTTTTTGAGTATAAAAGAAAATGAGAATAGCAATTCCTTCTCCCTGACCATCTCAATCTTGAAAGAACTGGAAAAGCCACATAAAAATACCATGTAAATGTTGAAGAAGTTTGTTGACATAAAAATGAAAAAATTATATTCTATTCTTTCTGAAAATAACTAGAGCTATTCCTGCCAATATAATAAACCTTTTTCTCTCTGACATTGCAAATGTTACAAAACCCAGGGATTCAAGAACACTTCACACAGGAGTTGAAACTATGAATTACATCAGTATTAATGTGTAAATTTCTACTTTGCTCTGCCATTCTTTTCTTTATACAGACTAGCCATCAAAAAATATTTCTACAAATTTTAGAGTAAAATAAATTGGTTCAACAGTGAAGTAAACAAATAGAGGATGTGGAAGAAGAAATATTTCCAAAGGTCTAAATATAGATGTTTAGTGGATTAGAACCAGTATTTGCATATATATAAATTTTGCAATAAATCTTTAGTAGATGTCATATCTGGGAATGCTGAAGTGAAAAAGTCTGGTTGATTATGGCTCACAGTTATACACGTGGCTTAAGAGCAAATATCAAAATAAGAAAATGTCTTATCTAACAGTAGTCTTGCTGCTTTGATTGCTATATCCAGGTGACATATTTTCTCCTTTTATAATTTTCTGTTACACTTCAGTACATTCACATGAAATATACAGGACTAAGAGAGCATGCAAACAAAAATGCAGTCTAAGTGAATTTACTTCCATTCAGTTACTAATAACAACTTTAAAATCTGAGCGCTATCCATAAACTAGAAAAATAAGGAGCCCCACATTTGTGTTAAGATACATAGCACTCATAGAATGAATTCATAACCAACTCCTCATATCACTGTAAGCAATAGACCAGAAGTGAAGTCAGATTATATCAGTGGGAACTTTTCAAGACTTCAAACTCTACCTGGAACATTAATGAAATCCACATAAATTGGAGGTTTTTAAGGCAAGGTTAAGACACGCATCTAAGGTTTCTTCATATCCTTGGAAGAGAGGTAAGATAAGGTAAGCACCTGAGTCTCTTTTGTCCTCTGTCTGTGATCATGTCAGAAGAGCTCAAGAGACAGATGATATCAGTGACATTTTTTTGATATCAAGAGGCTTCCCAGAGCTATGTCTATGACTGTTGCTTCAAAACTACTATTTAATCATACTGTGACATAGATCTAGAAATAGAGGACAAGTATTAAGATAACTGCAAACATTGGTTTTAGATGTTTGTAACTTAGCTAACCATGAAGTATTTATTCTAAGATGTGTCATTCTTTGAGCCTAACGGTAAATTTTGGAATTAGTATTTGTGCAAAAGCAGCCCAGAGGAGGGCTGCAGAGGAGGAAAGATATTGGTTTTGTTCAAACCAAGAAACATGAATTTTTGGGAGTTCACATACCTCCACTCTGTGGGAAAGAAACAAAACACTGGACAGAATTTCTCCTCAGATAATTCAGAAAATGTTTTAGCATATCATGAGATTTTCCCTAAATGTGAGTATCTGTGGATCTTTTCCTGTGCAGTTGTGCAGAACACCGTATCCGCAATGAACATGTTCCGTCCCAGGAAAGTTAGAAATTCCACAGTCAGGAATTGTTCCTCCCCACCACTGGCCCCTCCAGGCCTTCCCAAGGAATGTTCTGGCGCTGAGTGCAGGAAGTGGGAGAAAGGAGGTTATCTGGGGATTACAGCAGTCCCAAAGGGATTATGCTTCATGTTTCATATGCAAAATGGTCTAGAGAAGGTTGCACAGCTAATGTTAATGTCAGGATTTGACTATGTAACAACAAAATTCTGTTAGTTGTATGTGATTTTGTGTAAATCAGAAATAACAAGAATGTCTTATTTCTTTTTCAGCTCAGGCTGTTCTTATTTCACAGTTGTGCTTCCGTCATTCTAAAGCATGAATCTTCAGCTGCTTGTCCTAGAAAACATTGTCATAAACCAAGAAACCTTGTTTTAACTAGAGTGGGCTTTTTCCCCCTTACTGTATGTATTTTTCTCTTTTATTGTTTTCATCCCTCTGAATGCAAATCTAGTAAAATTTTCTGTTCCTTTCCCATGCAGAGCACTTGAGACAGAGTGGCCAGAGAGCTTCTGTTGGGGTGGGCACAATGTAAAATCAAATGCAATGACATTCATGTGAGGAACACACAGGGACAACATTCGAAAGGAGTTTCTGTCATGGGGACAAGGCAAGAGTACTGCAGGAGTGATCACTGTATCAAATCACAGCTTGTGCACCCTTCCAGTATGAGTGGACCACAGCGGCCCAATAGCTGCTAGATGAGCGTAGATTAGTCTGATAGCCAGCAAGGACAACAGCTGTCAAGTCTAATGCAGCCAGCAAACTAGTGATAGAAAATAGGCACCTTGCACAGTGTATTTCTCAACTCCCAGCTCCATTCCTCTCGATGCATCTTTATGGTGCTCCAAATAATTCTTTAGATTCTTTTATGCCTCATCATTTTATTCAGGTCTGAATTTCAAGTTTGACCAGAATCTTCTGTGTTTCACTAGGTCTTTATTTATGTTTTCTTCCAAGGCAAAAATGTATTGTGGGGCTGGTTTATTTGCAAGGCAATGTTTAACAAAACAGTATGAGATGTATGTTATTAAAAACCCAGCCAACAATAAAGTGATTATCTTTCAGCACAGTGTGTGGTGCCATATGGTGACTGAGCAAGTAGGAAGAACTGATGCTTAATATGCAGCTCTAGTGATTTACAGTTACTGACTTCCTGTAGAAAATTACTACTTCTGTCATAAAAACCTAATTAGTTTTAAGAGTACGTGTTTGTAGAGAAAATTTATATTGATAAAATTACACAACCACTATCCAAATACATTACTGATCCATATAAAGTTCAAGTGGCAGGTACATTTTGAACCACCTTTCTTGATCTGTCCTGCTGACCTCAGTCAGAAGAGTTGCTTGAAATAACCATGAGCAGCTATTTTTACTCATTCTTATTATTGTTTATTCTGTTTCTAAACTGTGTACAATTGTACCAGATCAGGTAATACATCTATGAGCAGACTAAATAACAATTATTCTTTTGGCTTTTCTTTTTTGTTCCATCAGTAAATCTGAAGGCTTTGCAAAAGCCTTGTCTATTCCTTCCTAAATTCAGCATGGGCTATATTCCTACAACAGTAAAAACTGCAAAATGAACCCGAAAAATGTAAATAAGAACTAAAGCAGCAATCACATCTTTATCAAGAAAGTTTCGTAAAAATGTTTGATTAAATTGACAAAACCACCATGCTTATCCAAAATATTTCCTTTTTTACTGTAATACAACTTCAAAACAACACTACTGAATTCTGTGCTAACAAGTATAATTCTGAAAGGCGTACAACTTAAGAACTGTAGTTATAGCCTACTAAAACTATTTGGAGCCCCATGTTCAAGTCTTATTCCATAGATTAGAAATAGACATACCTTGTACATAAGTTTTTTGTATCATTTCAAATATGTAAAAAATTGTTGTATGGGATATCACAGTAGGTGTTTACACTATTCTTTAGCTTCTGTTCAGTCCATTAATCTGCTATACAAGTGCTTAATCTCTCCTTTTTATCTCTTGTACACAGTGATTTCTTTTCAGTCATTTGGTCTCATATTAAAGAAAGGCTGAATCCCACAGAGGGTTGTAGTGGCTCAAAACATGTTCTCCTCTCTGAAGCTGAAGCTGACAAGCACAACTGTCCTGTCCCTATCCTCCCAATTTTCTGTCATCTAATTTCTTCTTTTTCCTTTCTTATAGTTATTATTACTTGACAATATAAGTATAAATTATATAAATTAAAATCTTCAAGTTCTTCCCCCATCTCAATTATTATAGAAGCTCACCACCTTGACAGAAGAAATCTGTTTGTCAGTTCTTCCTTTGTCTTTGTTCTTACTTATTTCCTCAGGAAAAAAGAATCACTATTTTCCATGCAATGATGTACTTTGTTTCTTCCCCATCTCTTCAGCATATTTTAGTTTATGACTCCATATGGTGACTCTTTTATCTACATTTATTAATAAACTCGAGTGTAGGGTCAAGTTAAAGCATCATGCACATATATTCTTTTGTCTACATACAGAAGGTAGCTGATAAAGGTTCAGTATTGCTTTAATATTAGTGTTGAATGGTGTTAAACAGAAGTAGCTTTACTGAAAATAGAAGTTGCATTGTAATTTTCCTTTGAATTCAATTCAAATTGAAAAACATCTGTCTATCAGATAAAGACTGAGGATATTCTACCCACTCTTTCAACAGCACAGTAATCCATATAGCTTGAGGGATAATAACTGAAAGACCCTTCTGTTAGATAAAAAACAATAGACCTGGCCATTAGTCTTTTTGTTCTGCATGTATACAATTTTTTAAGACCCACTGGGAAAAGAATATTCATTAACAGAATATCATAAATTATATCAACTTTTTATTTAGTAACCAACTGCTAAAATAGTAGTAAAACGTGTAGTTTAATATGAAAAATATAACATCTACTATCTAGATTCAACAGCAAATTGCAAATAGTCATGTTGAGTAGAAAATTAAACTATATTCAGTCTAGCAATCAGTGTTTGACTTTATTCCTAAAACAACAAGATTAAAGGAAATTATTCTCCGCTAACTGTACTTCAAAGGTAGTATGGTAACATGGGCAATGTTGTGGAAGTAACATTATCATTAAGAAACCCCTGGGAACTCTATAAAAATAGAAGAAAAAGCAATAGAAAATAGAGTGGAAATTTCAATATTTTGGGGTTGTTTTTTTCTTAGGAGCTTAAAAAAAAATGAGAAAATCATAAAGGAGACAATAATCCCAGCCAGTGGGGGGCAGATGGCATATCAGACTGCAGGACATTAATATGCAGTAAACTCAAAAGCTACAAGCTTAGATGAAAGGATCTTTCTTCCTCCTCCAGAATATCCTTTCTTCCCAGGAAAGTTTTGTAGAACAAGTGAAAGGGCCAATAAAGTTGTGAACTCAATAGCATCCCAATGCCATGGACTAGCAGAAGAGGCAACTCTATATGTTATACAAACTGTAGGGCATTTATTTTTTATTGGGGTGGAAGAAACAGAGGACAAAGGGTAAAACATAGGGTGAACTGAAAGAGACTAGTAAAGTCTCAGAGTAATGTGGATTGGGAGAAAAGTATGAAGATCTACTCCAAGTGCTTGCTAAAAGCATGGCCTAATTCTATGGTAGATGAGGTTGCTCAGAGTTTTTATCTAGCTGAGTTTTTAATGTATCCAAGCATGGAGATCTCACACTTCCCTAGGAAACCTGTTTTAGTTTTTGTCCACCCTTATATTCATTCTAAGTTTATGGCAGTGGAATTTAAAATTTCTCTAATGATTATCAAATATGCTGAACAAGATTCAGTTTTGTTGTGATTAATCATATTTTTTTGCTGTATTATTAAAACAAAAACATGGATAAAACTGAAACAGAGTCTAAAGCACTAGTAAAGGGAAAGCTGTTTTATTTGGTGTCTTCTTGTGAATTCCAGATCTTTATTATGTAGTGTGGAGAAACTGGGCTGGTTAACCAAAACCATACATCAGGCTATACAGAGCCTGCCTCTTCTGGGTGAATACATCATGCCCTCAAAAAATTGTAGATGGAAAAGAGAGAAACAAAGAATTTAGCTACCTTAACATCTCTCACATCCCTGTTTAAACTGACAGTGTAGATATTTTGTTTTCAGTTAGTTGTCTAACACTGAGTAAGTACTTAGGTGTTTTGCTGAATTATTGTGAGGAAGAAAACTATGTTACATTTTCCTATATAAGTAATGGTTCCAGAGTATAGTTACACACCCACATTGGTACCATAACCAATGCAAAGAATACTTATACATCACAGCCCTTTCTTACATGGCATTTTTCTGTTTGAAGCTATTTTACTGATCTGAACATAGAAATTGTAGCAACTGTTTGGTTTTGAGGCTAGGAGAAGGCCTGTCACTCACAACTGCACCACATTAATTGTTTTCAACGGCCTATTGCTGCATTTTGGCATCCACATAACATTGCTTAAATTAAAATTAGTTCTATTAGTGTGCATATATAAAAAACATAGATTGGCACACTTCATCTAGACCTTGCAATACTGCAACACAGTTTAACAAAACAAAAAAAAAAAAATCTGAAGCAATGTGAAGTAGGAAGCGAAGACTCCTTTATTCAAGTCTATTTTACTTGACAGTTTTTAAGCAGGTACATTTATATACCTCTTAACCAAGAGACCAGTAGTCAAACCTGACTTCACGTGACAGTATCTTTAATGATTATAATTATTTTACTCTTTACTTTTACCTCTGATCTCAATAAAATTATTAAAGAGTATAGTGATTTGAAGGGTGATGTGATGTAGAAGTATATAAATTATACTAGGGATTTTAAAATAATTGTGACCTGTGGACTTGCAGAAAATCAGACATTGTAAAATAAAATTGGTAGTTGCTTGTCATTCACAAAGACGAAAATGCAAAATATAGTCTCATTTCAGCACTTCACAATAACAAATCAACAGGCCAGACATGACTCAGAGTCTACTCATAAATTAGTTGTTTGACATGGAACAAGAAATCAAGAGGAAAGGCAAAGCAGAAAAGAAAAAAGGGGAGGAGAAGAAAAACATGTCTCTTTGGGGCTTTCTGCTCTATTACTCATAGACAATTACATGGAGTATTAAATAATGCAACCATTGGCAAAAAGAGAGTGTTAAACAAACATGCTATAATGGACCAAGTTATTGAAATCAATAGTAGACTGGCTATAAATTGATGTAAGATCATTCCTGATGTAATTTTGTTCCATGATTCCCCTATTACACTGACCATTGCCAATTCTACTGAAAAGAGTTAGATATTCTTTATGCCTATTGATGGCAACAACAGCAGAAAAAAACCGAGGCCAGATAAATCCTTGCTAACATTAAGAATTTACATGGGCTTGACATAGAAATCCCACATTATACTTATAGTCACCATGTCCACGTTTGTCTATTTACTACTGAAAAAAAATGTTGTTTGATTTAGAACAGTTCAGTTAGGGAATTATATCCCACAGGACAAATCCAAACCTGTTGTGCTGAAATTGCAGTTCACAGTGATGCTGGAGAGAGGCTGGCAGTGCGCTGTCCTCTGCCCTCTTCAGTATCAGTGGGAATTATTCTTGAATCCTTGACTCAATCAGAATTCTTCATAAGCCATTCTCAGTAGCTTAAGGCAATGAGGAAACATGAAAATTCCACAATGGAAAACTTGCTTTTGAAGCTAAACATAGACCTTTCAAGTTCAAATATTATTTCAGTGCTTCCGTGCAATAGTGACAGTAAATACAGAAAACAAACAAAATAGCAAACATTCTGATCCTATTAGTGTTTTAGTATATATTCGTAGCACTTATTTTATATGAATACATTAGAATTGGTGTCATAAGTTTCATACTTTAATTTTAGGTAAACTGAATCATAATTTAGTGGTTAGATATGAAATAATGTAGCACAATTAATCACACAGATCTGGGTTGGCTCTGTTAAACTCATAGATGTGGCGGATCTGAGCTTTTTAAAAAAAAAATAAGAAAATTCTCTTGAGTGCCTTTCTATTTATTAAGGACAAGATTTAATTTCTTAAACATCCAGTGCACTTCTACCTAATAAATGCTGTCCTGCCTAAGAAATTCTGTTGATAAAATTGAAAAATCTACAATATTGACCTGCATAACGTATGTCTGCAAACAAAGCGTGAAGCAGCAATTGATACAGTGATTTCTGTGATTGTTGTCATTCAGCAGTTGCTAGTTTAGTAGCAAGATAGCACTTCCAGCTAACACCAAAGCCAGTCTATTGTATTTTACAGCTGAGGATGGGCCAGAGTTGCAAGCTACTCAAATTACTTACATTTAAACTTAATTGGGAACTCATTAAATTGTTATGTAGTAGGATCTATCCCTTGTGAAGTGTTTTGCTTAACATCATATTTTTAAATCCAGTGTGTCTAGCACTGATGACCAGCCACACTATGCTGAGCAGCTTGAGACGAATTTTAAAGTATCTGTGTGGGAAAAAAAAAATCAGGTTCATGCTACCTCTTAGCACATGCTTAAGATGTTTTATTTTGAGTGTTTGCTCTAATAGGCATGTTGTACCTATGGAGAAAAGGTGGCATATTCTTGTCTGTTTGTTTTGAATACCAATACATTTCTGTGAATAAATTAATTACATTCTGCTGGACTCATTCAAAGGTGATATATTTCAAACAAGTTCTGCAGCTTCCAGTAGCCAAAATTTATGGGTATAAGCAACATACTTCTTATTTTTTTACAAGAAACTTAACATCTCCTGCCAGAAAGGTGAAAGGCCCTGCAGAACAGCTTAAATTGCCCGTGTAATGTGTGGACGATAACCTCCAAATAGCCCACAGGTCTCAACAATGACATGTGGTGTAGGTTCAGAGAACAGTGTCTATCAGTCTGCTCCTTAATCCCCACACTCTACACATGAGTCAGAGGTAGCTGAAATTTCCACTCCCTTGAAGACTTATCAACCTTGTTGCTGCACTCCTAAACTTACACCTGTGCCAAATTCACACTGAAATGAGAATCCGACATACAAGAAGCAACGGTCAGGAGGAGCAGACCTTAACACCAGGCATTTTACAGTCTAGCTAGAGTTTGCATTGCATGATAATGCACAGGACAAAAAAGCAGTGAAGGAAAGTCTGAGGCATTAATACCTTGTTCCAAGGAGCTTCTAAATTAAAATTTGTGCTGTTTAATGAAACAAGTTTTTAAAAGACAAATGTGGATCAGGAGACACTCTGGAGAAAATTCTGCTTTTTTTTTTTTCCTGTCACTCTCTGCTTTCTCTAGCTTTCCCTTCAGAAAACAGACATCATGATTTGGCCGTACACATGGTTAAGCCTTCTGGTTTTTTACAGTTGTCTCTCCTCCATCTATCATAGAATCATTAGGTTGGAAAAGACCTTAGAGTTAATCAGCTCTAACCATACCTGTCTACTAATAAATCATGTCCCCAAGCACCTCATCTACCTGCCTTTTAAATACCTCCAGGGATGGTGACTCTAACACCTCCCTGGGCAGCCTGTTCCAGTGTTTATTAACCTTTTCTGTGAAGAAATATTTCCCAATGTCCAATCTAAACTTCCCATGGTGCAGTTTGACACCATACCCACTTGTCCTATCACCTGTCACTTGGGAGAAGAGACCAACAACCACCTGTCTGCAACCTCCTTTTAAGTAGTTGTAGTGAGCAACAAGGTCTCCCCTCAGCCTCCTCTTCTTCAGGCTAAACAACCCCAGCTCCCCCAGTCACTCCTCATAAGATTTGTTTTCCAGGACCTTCACCAGTTTCACCACTCTTATTGATTATTTTCCTTTACATTCAAAAAGCAATTTACAGTGAATACCTTCCAACTGTCCAGCCCAGAAGAAGTCAACCAGGGAAACTAGGAAGATGCACTGAAATTATATATTTTGGCAAGATAAAGGCAACCAAAAGACAACAGTTCAACTTGTTGTCAGAGGCTAATACTACTTTTTTTCTGGATAGTTAAGTAATTGACTTTCAGTTGCATCTGTAGGGGATTGCCAGAACTTGCAAGTTCTGGATGGTTCTCATGATGACTTGATAGGAAGAGCAGACAAAGGATCAGCCAATGCTGTTGCAGCTGAATGAAAGAAATGCCTAGTTCCTGTGCCTGCAGTTGTTCAACTGAACAATAAACTGCATGGAGATAGTGGAACCTTGTAGCATAATATCTGGATTTGGGCAGCTGGTCAATGTGCTAAGTATCCTGATGCTAAAACAACTGACACTGGTATGTCTGCTTGCGTGAATTATCAGGAAGGAGTGTGAGCACTGGAAAACTAAACACAAGTCTGGAAGTGGCAGCAAATACCTGGAAATTGTTACAGGAACTAGCTCAAACAGCTATTCCAGATCACTCATGTTTGTGCTTTGTCCTCGTGCCAGAAGAACTTTCCTGCTGGGGATCAGAAAATAAAGAAATGAGACGGCATTTGTCAACACGAACAAAATAAAATACTATTTATGCATTTTTTATGTTGTCAGAAGAAATGGAAACCAATATTAAAATTAATTATTAATAGTGCCTTTTAGTATTAGTTTATCAATTAGAATAAATAGAAAGCAATGCATTAGACCTTTTGAAAACAGAAACTTTTTCATTATTTAGCATATTTATTCTAAGATAGTCCCTTGTACCTTAGTCTTTCAAGTCCACTAAAAAAAATGTTTAGATATCTGACATAAACTGTTATACTTACCAATGAAAATTCTTGCTGTCATCCAGATGACATATTATATTCAAGGGGGGCTGAACCAATGGCATTGTTGAAGTTTTCATACATTATTTTGTTCTTTATTTTATTTTTTTTGGATGTCAAAATTAAAATAAGTTACCAAGCTACACTTTTAAGACTTATAAAGGCTGTCACATTGAGTGCTAGGGTTGCTGTTTTGTATATTTCTCAGGTGGATTTCACTCTGACAGGAATGAGAAGTCATCTTTTTTAAAACTGTGAGACCTTCATCTCACCTCCATTACACGAGGAAGTTCCTCAAACTAAGAAAAGTAACTTTAGAAACAGTAAAAGAAAAAAAATAAAGCAAGGAATAAGTCAACATCTGACAGCAGGGTGAAGAAGTTCTTGAAGGAATTCTTCAGGTCAGACTGTGTTTCTTCTTTTTGATAGGTAAAAGCCTGAAAAATTCATCACCCATACTCTTATACTAGCTGGGATAATATTATGATGTTATTTCTTTACAGAAAGCAGCTGGAAAAACATGAAAGTTCATTTAAAATATTTTTTATCCAAATATTACAAAAATTATGAGCAGCTCACCCAAATGCAATTTTGCTAGTTACAGTACTTCAAATACCAAACTGCAACGTTGTTAGAATAACTTATTTCAAGATAAAATTATTTCCTCAGAAATTACTGGGACTCAGTTAAATGATCCCTCCATTAAAAGACAGTCAGGCATTGATCAGACACAGGCTTAAAAGAGCGTGTGCTCTAATGAGATTTCACAGTCATGGATGCTTGTGTGCCTAGGAGACAGTGGGTAGAGATTTGTGTGACTTGACTTCCATGTAAGCCCATGTTTCTGTGATCCAGGTATCTCTGAAGACCACGAGGGAATCCTTATCTCAATTATTTACTTGTCCATTAATATCTGCCCTCAGGACCTACATAGGGCAAAAAACGCTAAGGATAAGCATTGATATTTATGAAGAGCCTGAGTTTTTTCTTATATTCTTAATTCTTATTGAAACATTTTGATAGCAATTTCCTAGCTCAAGTAATCATTAGCAAGTGATTTGCACAATATAACTCAGACCTCCTGTATTGAGAATCTTTTTTAAACCTTTAGAACTCATGAAATCTTATTTTGGGTTATGTTATTGTGGGTATAAAGCTAAATATGGGAATAAAGCTAAATATGGGGAGAAATGGGAACCCTAAAGTTTTCTGAATACAAGGCAGTTTTTCTTTAGAAGCAAAGTCACTGGAGATGTAACATACACAGGGACAACTGGTTGGTTAGGCATTGGAACAGTCTGCCAAGGGAGGTGGTTGAGTCACCGTCCCTGGAGGTGTTTAAGGTTAGGGTAGACGAGGTGCTTAGGAGCATGATTTAGGGATTGGTGGGAATGGTTGGACTCGACGATCCGGTGGGTCTCTTCCAACCTGGTTATTCTGTGATTCTGTGATTCTGTGAACACACTTTTCATCAGAAGAGCTCGCAGCTAGAAAACTTCCTTCCCTCGTCCACAAGACAGACTACTATCTTCTGAGAGTAGTCCAAACCGGTAACGATGATTTAGTAAGCAGAAAGACCAAAGCCATTAAGAAAGACTTCAGGGCCATTGGGAAAATGATGGAGGGCTCTGGGGCACAAATAGTATTCTGCTCCATCCCAAGGCTAAAAAGAGAGGACCTGGAAGTCAGGAAGAAGAACTCAATTAATCCCTGGCTCTGAGCCTGGTGTGAAGAAAGGGGCTTCCGCTTCTTTGATCATGGGGTGACTCACGAACCCCCAAACTTTGTTGCTAAGGATGGGACACGTCTTCTAGGGGGGCTAAAGCCCTTGCTAAAAACCTAGCTAAGCTCATAAATCAAGCTTTAAAGTAGATGTGAAGGGGGAGGGGATTGAGACCAGGCTAGACAGGATTGAGCCTGGATGTGGGGCACTAGTGATTTGGAGAGGGTGTGCTGGAGAGGACCACCAGTACATCACCACACAGAAAGTGGGGGTGAACATATCTAGGGGCGGTAAGGGAGATACGGGCACTCTGGTGATAGCTACTCCAGTTACCAGGCAACAGGGAACAAACTCTGTTCCCTCTAAGAGGGCTGATGGCTCGACAGCTCAGCTGAAGTGCATTTACACCAATGCACGCAGCATGGGGAATAAGGAGGAAGAGCTGGAAGCTGTCATAGGGCAAGGAACCTATGATGTCGTTGCCATCACGGAAACGTGGTGGGATGACTCATATAACTGGAGTACAGATATGGTGGGGTACAAACTCTTCAGGCAGGGTAAGAAGGGAAGGAGAGGAGGTGGGGTAGCCATCTTTTTAAGGGAGGACTTGGACACTGTTGAAATGGATTGTGGCGAAGAGGAGATTGAGTGCCCGTGGGTTAAAATCAGAGGAGCCCATAAGAAGGTAGATTTTGTGATGGGAGTCTGTTACAGGCCACCCAGCCAAGGAGAAGCATCTCGGGTTAATCTCTAGATCGATGCCTCTTGTTCTTGGGGGAGACTTCAATCTTCCTGATACCTGCTGGAAGTACAATAGAGCAGAAAGGAAGCAGTCTAGGAGGCTCCTGGAGTGCTTGGAAGACAACTGCCTTGCACAGCTGGAGAATGAACCAACAAGGGAAGATACCCTCCTGGACCTGCTGTTTGTGAACAGAGAAGGCCTTGTGGGGGATGTGGCAGTAGGAGGACGCAGTAGGAGGACTAAGCCATCATGAGATGATAGGGTTTTCTGTTCTAGGCGATGTGAAGAGGGTGGTTAGCAGGACAGTAGCATTAAATTTCCAGAGGGCAGACTTTGAACTCTTCAGAAGGCTGGTTGGCAAAGTCTCATGGGAGACAGTGCTTAAGGGCAAGGGAGCCCAAGAGAGCTGGGAGCATTTCAAAAAGGAGATCCTAGCGGCTCAGGAGAAAGCCATCCCCATGTTCCAAAAAAAAAGCTGTCAGGGGAAAAAAAACAGCTTGATTGGACAGGCAGATCTTGAGTGATAGCAAGAAGAAGAGGAATGTTTATGGGCTTTGGAAGAGGGGACAGGCCTCTTGAGTGGACTACAGGAGAGAAGTGAGATTGTGTAGAGAAAAAATCAGAAGGGCAAATGCTCAACTAGAAATCAAATCGGCAAAGTTGGTAAAAGATAACAAAAAATCTTTCTATAAATATATAAATAATAAAAGGAGGACTAGGGAGACCATACAGTCCCTATTGGACGCAGAAGGAACAGCAGTGACAGGAGATGAGGAAAAGGCTGAGGTACTTAATGCCTTCTTTGCCTCAGTCTTTAATTGTATAGAAAGTTGTTCCCTTTCTGTACAAATCCCGGAGCTAGAGTAGCAAAATGAGGCTCCCATGGTCCAAGAGGAGGTGGTCAGAGCTTTGCTGCCCCGACTAGACACCCACAAGTCTATGGGGCCAGATGGGATTCACCCAAGGGTATTGAAGGAGCTGGTGGATGTGCTGGCCAAACCCCTTTCCATCATCTTCCAACAGTCCTGGAAGACTGGGGAAGTTCCACTGGACTGGAGGCTGATGTTGTGCCCATCTACAGGAAGGGTCACAGGGAGGATCCAGGGAACTACAGGCCTGTCAGTCTGACCTCAGTGCCAGGGAAAGTCATGGAACAGGTGATCTTGAGTGCGATCATGAAGCACATGCAAGAGAACCGGGTGATCAGGCCCAGTCAACACGGGTTCACAAAAGGCAGGTCTTGCCAAACTAACCTGATCGCCTTCTATGACAAAGTGACTCGGCTGCTGGACGAGGGAAAGGCTGTGGATGTATCTTTCTGGACCTCAGTAAAACCTTTGACACAGTTTCTCACAGCATTCTGCTACGGAAACTGTCAGCCTCTGGCCTGGACAGGTGCACACTCTCCTGGGTGGAAAACTAATTGGAGTGGTGCTTAAAGGTGTTAAATACAACTGGAGACCAGTTACAAGTGAGGTTCCCCAGGGGTCAGTGCTAGGTCCAGCCCTGTTCAACGTCTTTATCAATGACCTGGATAAAGACATTCATTGAACCCTCAGCAAGTTTGCAGACGACACTAAGCTGAGTGGAAGTGTGGATCTACTGGAGGTTGGGAGGCTCTACAAAGGGATCTGAACAGGCTGGACCACTGGGCAGAGTCCAATGGCATGAGGTTTAACATGGCCAGATGCCAGGTCCTGCACTTGGGGCACAACAACCCTAAGCAGAGCTACAGACTAGCAGAAGTCTGTCTAGGAAGCTGCCTGGAGGAGAAGGACCTGGGGGTGTTGGTTGACAGTGACTGAACATGAGCCAGCAGTGTGCCCAGGTGGCCAAGAAAGCCAATGGCATCCTGGCTTGTATCAGGAACGGCGTGACCAGCAGGTCCAGGGAGGTGATTCTCTCTCTGTACTCGGCACTGGTGAGACCCCACCTTGAATCCCATGTTCAGTTCTGGTCCCCTCACCACAAGAAGGATGTTGAGGCTCTGGAGCGAGCCCAGAGAAGAGTAACAAAGCTGGTGAAGGGGCTGGAGAACAGGCCTTATGAGGAGCAGCTGAGAGAGCTGGGGTTATTTAGCCTGGAAAAGAAGAGGCTGAGGGGAGCCCTCATTGCTCTCTATTACTACCTGAGGGGAGGTTGTAGGTAGGAGGGAGCTGGCCTCTTCTCCCCAGTGACAGGGGACAGGATGAGAGGAAATGGCCTCAAGCTCCGCCAGGGGAGATTTAGGCTAGACATTAGGAAAATTTTTTTCACAGAAAGGGTCCTTGGGCACTGGAACATGCTGCCCAGGGAAGTGGTTGATTCGCCTTCCTTGGAGGTGTTTAAGGCACAGGTGGGTGAGGTGCTAAGGGGCATGGTTTATTGTTTGATAGGAATGGTTGGACTCAACGATCCAACTTGATTATTCTATGATTCTATGACTTCTTGCCCTGTGAAGTAGGGTACAGGATGTTTGGAGACAGACATAGCCTGCCCTTACTGGCATCAAGAAGCCTGATACCCAAGGACAGCTACCCAATTAATTTCAAAGAAGATTAATTTCGGCTGCTGCTCTGACAATCCTGCCCTCCAGTTGACTTGTACTCATTACATCATTGTAATATCATTATAATACTAAAACACACTTCCACACCAAGGTTACCTGCCTCCACTCCACCTCTGAGGCAAACCATTCGTACTGGGCATGTGTAAGAATTCTTTCTCCACCAGTCAATGGGGTTTGATGTAATGACTTTAGTCACTCAAGCTCCACCTAAAACTCCACCTTAAAGGTGCAAATTATTATAAAAATGTAAACAAAGGGTAAAATTGTGAGGGTAAAATGTCAACAAAACTTTTGGGATCAGCTGATGGCTTGAAACGCATCTCCCCTTCAGCCATTAGGATTCCATCAGGGGTAAGACCTTTGTATAATATATTTGATAAATATTTATTTTAACATCAAGCTAATGTTTAATATCTCTCTATACTTCAACCATTGCTACATATTTCTTACCTGCATATCGCTACATTCTGTGATTGAGTGCTTGACTTTCGATGCATTTTTGCAAACAGTACCTCATTCCCGGACACCGCTGAACTCTTATTTAGTCACAAATTGTTATAGAATCATAGAATCATAGGATAGTTTGGGTTGGAAAGGACCCTAAAGATCATCCAGTTCCAATACCCCTGTTATGGGCAGGGACACCTCCTACTAGATCAGGCGGCCCAAGGCCCCATCCAGTCTGACCTTGAACACCTCCAGGCATGGGGCAGCCACAACTTTCCTGGACGACATGTTCCAGTGCCTCACCAATCTCATAGTGAAGAAATTCCTCCTTACGTTTAGTCTAAATGTGCCCTTCTTCAGTTTATAGCTATTATAATCTATTATTCTTAATAAAATCGACTTGCTTATACACATGCAAGTCTAAGGAATCCTATTAACTGTTAAGGGGGTTTAAAGGGAGTTTCTGATTTAAACTCAGCAAGCTAGACAAGATTGGTTGCCTTTGCAAGATTGCTGATAGGAGCCCCATAAGCAGAGGAGAGCAAGCTGGATAATATTAGTTGTCCTTGAGTGATTGCTCAGTGTTTACCATGATCTGACAAGATGAGCATTTTATGTCTGCTCCTGGGAGGTTGTTGAAGAAAGGGTTGAACAGATTGGCTAACTGTTTTCCTGAAGTCCATCATATTTTCAAATTTAAATTATGACAGTTAGGACTTAGAGCTTGTAGTATTAAAATTTCCTTTCTTTCGTGTTTATGTGAATGGCTTCAACATCTAAAAAGAAGACAAATTTTTTCTGTTAGACTTGTATTTAATACTTTTACAGTCACAATTCAAACACATGAATTTGGATCAGTATCAGTTATCTTGTTTGTTTTTATGGTTTATCATCATGTTTAACTTGAGAGAACTTCTGTATTCCACAGTCTGATAAAGCTCCATTGCATGACATTTGTCTGATTATGCTACAATTCAGGATGTTATACTCTATTTGCCTAAAGCATACTAATTCTGATCATAAGGGGGAGCAGACATGTCTTCACCTTCATTCTGAAGGCTAGAATTTGCTGTAAGAGTTAAGATTTCTGAGCCGCTGATACTGCTGTGTTCTTACCTAAGTGACTTTCTTAGGTCAACACATATACATCGTCAGTATCTGGAACAGATAATGAACTACATGAACTTCAAGACAGATCTTTCTTTTGTGGTTTTTTTTTTGGTTGTTTTTTTTTGGCTATAGCTCTTTCCTTGTTTGTATGGTATGTCATCTTATATAGTAAAAAGAAGGTCTTGACTTTTATGTCTATTCTGAGATACTTGTTAAAGTCCCATGGTAGCATTATTTGACACTTCTTTAGGGCTTACACTAAAATAATATTTCTTTTTTATACATTTATTTGAACATTGGCAGTTAAAATATGAGGAACATATACCAAGTCAAAGAGGAAAAGCTCATGAATATCATAATCCCACTGGAAAATCTAACCCTCCTCTAATTTCAGAGAAAGGAATTAGAAATCTCAAGTGATAAGAAGAAAATTTGTGGGAGTAATTATCCATCACCCTATAGAACTCACAGAGGAAATGCACTGCATACAAATTTCTTAACATATTCTTATTTTGAAACTTAATTATAATGAATAGTATTTCCCATTATCATGCAAATAAACAAGATGTTCCTCACGTGTTCTGCTGTCCTCAGAGAAGATACTATTTTATTTTGCCTTGGCAAAGATACCAAATCAAAAGTTCATATGTGACCTACTTGGCAACTAGAGAAGTTTAGATTCTGCTAATTTTTTTCTGACTAATATTCGCCTATATAAAACTGAGTTAAAAATTGAAATATCCACTAACAATTGAGGAGGTTTATACCTAGAACTGAGTTGTTCTTTTCAGGAACCTCTTCACACTTCTGCTTCTTACACCTCCCTGAAAACGGTCTGCAAATCTGATTCTGAGATATGGGTGAGAAACTCTGTAGTAGATGTCTATGGGATTTCACTTGTTCCTTTGCTGAAGAATATTGACTGGACTCATCAGATTATGGGTAGTGACCTATTTATGTATTTTTATCACAGTTAAATACATTTTTCTATTAGCACAGCCAAGGCCAGGATTTCAAAACTTTTCAGGTTTTTGGACACTGCTTCTACTGTGGCAAGGAGAGATGCTAGGAAAGGGTTTATCCCTCGCACAGTACAATGTTAAGATTTGCACTTCTCTGTCTCAGGTGCAGTACAGAGAAGATGTACACAAAGGATGGGAAAGGGAATGGCATTACTTCTGAACTGACATGAAACTAATTCACAACAAGGTGAAAGGAAATCTTTATAGGAAAATAGCTGTCCTTGAGCCAGCCCCATCATACTAAGCTGAAAAGTGTGATTTGTCCTTTTGCTAGAGAAAAAATAATTGTGAATTTCTGGGAAGCTTGTGGGAGGTGATTGCCCTCCAAGGCTCTTCCACATCTGCTGAAAAGGGGATGCAAATAGTTGGTCCCTTTTGAAGTAACTAAATATTAGACATTTAGATGAGATATTTGAACTTATGTGTCAAGACTAAAGTAGTACACAAAGAATAAGTAAAGACAGAGATTTGTAGTGTGAAAATATGCGATCTCCTGTATTAATAAATCTTTAGAAAAACTGATGTTTCTAACAAAAGCAAGAGCCAGTGTCAATGGGAAGATTTCCTGCTGTTGATGGATACACATTGCATATGATTCCTCTGCTTTTGGGAGCTATCAATTTGTATTTTCTGTGCCTTGGTAACAGATCACAGCTTGAAGTGCCATTTTAACCTAACAAAGGAAAGCAGACTTCCTAATAGCCCACATATACATGAATTGTGATATCCTTTCTATTCATAGAATTCCCTCTGTTCTGTTTTCTTGTGTGAAAAATGGTTGTACTGAGTGTAAAACTCCTCATTTTCTCTGTCTGCTGCAGAGGAAGAAGTACATTAAGTTCACTGTCTTTCATCTCCAAATCTGATCATTTGACTGAGATACAGCTATTACTAGCAGCTCCATTCCTTCCATTTTGTTTGGGTTTTTTATTTTATTTTGTCATCCAGGACTGATCTGATATCATTGCCTCAATTCAAAAAGGATCTGTATCTTCAGATCTTAAATAGAAGGATGAACTTGGTCCTGTTAAATTAGGTATTTTGAGGGACAGTTCTTCAGTGTTACCATTTTCCTCAGCTGTCTCTTCACTCATGGGCCAGTTTCAGTGAATCTCTATTTAAGTACCAAATTCTTGTGTAAGATGTACCTAACACTTCAGCATCAAATTCCCATAAAAACGAAGTGCACAGAAAATTTCTGTACTGGAACACTTAAGTCTAATCTCCTTTGAGGATTTAGTTCAAGTTTCTTCCTCCATGTAGTAGTATTGTAGGTTTGCAAAGAACAACATACAGAACAACCTATATTGTGTAGCCAGGAGACAAGGCAGATGAGAGTGTAGGACAGGAATAAGTGGATTTTAAGGAAGAACTGAAAGAAATGAAAATAGAATTGAAGAAAATAGAAAAAAAATCCAAACCAAACAAAGCCTGAACTGTGAACTGGGAATTAGTGAAACATTCAGAAATCCATGGCCTGATTCAAAGTCCAGTAGTGTTGGTCTGGGCCTTTTCTAGCAAGAAATTGTTTGGCTTACCTCCAATTTATCATATGACATTTAATTGTCAGTATGTAAGATAAGTGCTTGCAATTAAGAGCTCACCTTGACTTTGCTGAATCCTACTAAATTTTTTCTGTGTCTTTTTTGTAATTTTTGGCTATTTTCCATTACTTCAGAGCTTGTTCATTGTTATCAGCCATAACCTAGGCAATTACTAGGTTCAGACCTCCAATGCACTAACAGCATTTGCTGCATATACCAAACAGGTGCACATATTTAAAGGAAATTGTGATTAGGCTAATAATTATTGCCATCTCAAACAAAGAAGTGCGTTCTATAAGTCTGCTTCTTTGACTTAAATATTCAACTGAGTTGCAGTCTTTCTTCGCTACAATTATATTTAGCATATCAACATAAAATAACCAGACAACAACTTGCAGAGATTTAAAGAGCTTTTTTCTCTAGCTATTCTATAAAATTTTAATGAGTACACAGAAAGTGATAGACGTTAATGTATTCCATAGAAGGCAGACAAATCTGCAGATAATTTTTATGGGACTTCTAGCAGTAAATACAGAGTTTATTAAAAACAATATTTTACCGAGGCTTATGAAACTAAACACCTCCAGCATCCTGCCAATATTTTATTGGCTAACAGTTTTTAAAGGCTGATTTTCAGAGGAACAGAGGTATTCATAGTAATTTAAATTCCATATAGCTTTCATTTATTAACATTTACAAAGAAGAAAAAGTGTAACTGAAAGAGTTGTGCACACTGTTCAAGTACAGTGTGGCTGATCAGCCTCTCTGATTGCAAGAAATACATGTCAAAGGCTTTATGCAATTAATAACCACATGAGTAGACAAGGGAAGTAATTTGCAAAGTGGCGTTGAAAAGCCTTCTCCCTTGTATGATGAAGATGGCATAAGCATCCACTGCGCCCCTGACTGACTCATAGAATCATAGAATCACCAGGTTGGAAGAGACCCAACGGATCATCCAGTCCAACCATTCCTATCAATCACTAAACCATGCCCCTTAGCACCTAGTCCACACATAGCTTAAACACCTCCAGGGAAGGGGAATCAACCACCTCCCTGGGCAGCCTCTGCCAGTGCCCAATGACCCTTTCCATGAAAAATTTTTTCCTAATGTTCAGCCTAAACCTCCCCTGGCGGAGCTTGAGACCATTTCATGTTAGGCACCTTAAAGACTCCTCTGTGAACTTCTACAGAAACCTTGCTCCAGTTTAGCCCTGCCATGGAATCTGTATGTAAGTTACTTCAACACCTACAAGCTTGCCAACCCTGTAATTTTTAGATCAATGCTTATCAGCAAACCAACGAGTTTGACTTGTGCACAAGAACAGTGTCAGAACAACAGGGAAAAATTCTTACTGTTCAAATTCAGGGTCATGGGGATAATAGTAATTTTAAAAATCATAAAAAACAATCATTGCCATCATCGCCACAAAGAAAATACCCAGCCCTTAAAAGAAAACCTTAAAAAGGCTGCAAAAACAAAACAGAGAAGGATGAGAAGTATGTTCTGTTGAACCTACTTAAAAATATTTCTGAAATCTATGGGAATGCTTGGATTTTTAAATTGTTATAATTATATCATCCATTAACACTCCCCTACTTGTGATCCTGGACAGCACAAATCCAAACAGCTATTCAAGTTCTGTTTTAACAGCTGAAGTGCTCCATGCTACAGCTTTGTAACTCTGAAAATACAGAAGGGAGGGTCTAACTGCTCCCATGCCTAAACAGATTCAGTCTCCTAATTCTTTTTGTTGTTGTTGATTTCAGTTCCCAAATTGCAGCTTTGGCATTTGGGTGATATACTGAGTGCCTTGGGAGGCATGGGGTGGAAAAATCTCCATCTGCTCTGCAGCCTCTTCCTCAAGACCCCAACTTCCTCCCTATAGCCCTCCGTGAACAAAATAGCTCCCATCTTGGCTGACATGTATTTTAACTCCCATATTGACTGAAATGGATTTTAACTAGACATGTGATCCAGACAGCTTGGCTTAATCAGCTAGGTTTTTGGCCAGTATTTCCTTAAGGAATGAGAGGTAGTGGAGAAAATGTAATTTATATTGACCAGTGGTGACAGAGGTATTTAAGAAAAGTATCAGATTTGCACATACATTCATATCCAACAGTTTCACTAAGCAATTAATCTATATAAAAATCCAATGTGGATCTAAAAAGCCTGTAGAAGCAGAAATGTTTCTCGTTTGACATGTTTAGATTCTCAAATACATGCAGAAAAGAAGTTGGCTGATGAAATAATGTTGCTTTGCTTGTCAAGGATTTTTCTCCTCTAGAATCTAGTGCAACACACACTAACTAGGGCAAATGACTTAATCTTCTCATCACTGCATGTTGTAAAATTACTGTTGGCTGAATGAGCACAAAGTGGGCTGTCCAAAATCAGCCAGTATGCCTCCTTTTAAATCTAAAAGGTAAAATTAACAGACTGATAGAAAGTACACTGTATAGTGGGTTTCTCACAATTGTCTTGCTCTGAGAAAGGATCAGGAGGCCAACACAGAAGACCATGTAATATCCTACAGTTAAAGAAATATATATATGTGTGTGTGTATAAAGAGAAAAGTTGAATCCTTAAATATTTTTAATTTTTTGTCACTAGGTAATTACATAACTTTAAAATAATCCTCGTTTTTTTGTCAGATACGCAGAAAAAAATGGAATGCAACTTGTTGTCTGTTTGAAAATGTTAATTTATTAATTCATGCCATTCACTGTATTAGCAAGGAACCAGAAAGTATACATTTTAATTGCTATCAAAAGAAAATTAAATTAAATCATTTGATCCTAAAGTATACTGCAGCAGAGAATGCATTATAATGATCTGCACTTTTGGTTAAAACAAACATGAAAACTTATGGCAGAGTTTTATTTTGAATTAGACAGGAAAACCTAGAAAAAGGAAGAAATTAGATTATCCAGGGGAAAGAACTCAGATGCCAGTTCTTTTATCATCATGCTGTGCTCTGATTAGCATCCAAAAAAAGTGCCTTATTTCATCTTTGCTATTTCATAATGTTATGCTTAGCAGGAAGTCACTGCAGTCACTAGAGGAAGACAGGTCATCTTTAGTTATGTGCCAAATTGCATTCAAATAAGCTCAGAGTATACTAGTGACCAGCAGTCTCTAAATTGTCAGCCTACTCTGTCAAACCTCCTTTTTTCTCTGATATAGCCCATATCCCCAGAATCGAGTTTGGATTTTGTAGAGTCACTTTGCTATTTCAGCGCCATCCAGGGAACATTTCATTTTGACAATACCCTCTGGATGTCAGGACAGCCTGTGCATTGTCCTTCACTAGTGCTTGTCTGAAACAGAATAATTTGAATTTTTACATTTAAACCTCTTTCATGAACTCTTTCTTGAGGATGTCTTTTTGCCTTTTAAGAATACAAAAATCATGTCAGATCTTTCTCTTCTATCACTTCCAGCTTTAAGAAGTTATGCATTTAGGTAAAAAACAATTATGTCATCAGCCTCTACACTGAAAATATGATGGTCAAGAATCTTATTCTATGTGAAAAGTCTAGTATTTCATTGTGCATTTGCTATACTGACAAAATTGTCTCATTCATGTTAGTTCAAACAGACATGAAGAAAGAAAAAAATATTCAAGTTCTTGATCCCATAAAATACTTGTTTTCCTGACCCAGAGCCTTCACAATCTATAAGAATCTTTTGGCTGACAGGGTCTATAGAGTAGACCCTTATAATTTAAGTTTTAGACTTTTTACGTTCCAGTAGAAAGTACTGAGCTAAGATGGTTGTCTGAACTGTGATGGAATATCTAAAGGAAGGGGACATATTTCATGCTTCCTAACCAGCTTTATAGATTACTGAAAGCAAATTTCTTCTCTGGCTGTTGAACTGCTTTAAATTAATGTTATTAGGAAGTACAAGAATTATAAAATTTAATTACCCTGGCTGTGGCCAAGTACTTCAACCCAAAAATCTGCAACATTCTCGACCTGATAGCATGATAACGTGTTTTTCCCACAATCTGTTAACACTGTTTTTTCTGAAAGCATCTCAGTTTCACTAGCTTGGAATATCGTGAAAACAATGCTATAAAATATGATGTCAATCCTTTGGGCATCCTTAGTTAGCCCGCTATGTCTCAGATCTGATCACACTTAGATTACTTAATTTTAATTTATCTGATTATTGAGATGACATGCCACATATCATAAAAGCAGCCAAAGAACCTCAGAATATTTTTCTGTTTACAAAATCCTGAACAGCTACCAAGTAATAGTTATTCCCAATCACTGTGCTGGGATGTATTCAAATCAGAGTAAAAGAGAATTTTGCCTTGTTTATAAAGACAGTTCTACTCATTAGACACTTCATGGAAAATTTACTCGTCTTAAAACAGCAGACAGAACAATGAACTGTGCACATCTAGAAATTTTCTGTAACTGACTGAACATTTAAAGTGGCTGTAGTCTGATCAATGTTTATAGACACTTTTTCAGGGGTCTTTTTTCCTTCTTAGTGCACATTCCAAGAACAACATGGAATGCTGACATTGGTAGTGAATTGCTCATTAATGTAAAAAAACCAAGGCTTTTTTGTTTTATTCACACTGCCTGAAACACCAAAACGCTTCACGAATGGACAGCCTAGCACTTCTCATGGGCAAAATCCTTTACTTCCACAGAGCTCCTGATATATTGGTAATGTCAGGCTGTCATGTCATAGAACCTATTCTCATGTGTAATGGCTTCCAGCAAGCATTTCTATTGCTTCTGGTCAAAACCCATGCAGCACTCTGCCATGAATAGCTTCATGCATCCTGCACATTTGTTTTCTAAATTATAGGCCATGCACTGGTCAGCTTCAGATTTCATTTTGATAACTTTTTTGTTGACCAAGGTGGATAGCAGTGACTATGAGCATCATTATATAGCCCTTACAAATATGTTGAAGACCTATGATTTAGTTTTATTATCTTTATTGACAAAGATTTTAATTCAAATTATTTGCAGTATAGTATGTAAGCCCACCAGATCTTCTATAACAATTTCAATATGCAAAATATTGTAATGCTGATTTATTTTTGAGCATATTGCCTTAGGTGCCTCATTTGAAAATCAGCATCTGAAATATTAAGAATGTGCAGAAACATGCACTCAGAGAGTGCTCATTAAACCATATCTGTTCTCCTTCTGAGAAGGGAAGCGGTCTCATGCAAGTTACTCTGTATTTGTTCATAGAAGTGTGTTCAGTTTCTAGGCACTTCAGAAATATGAAACACATGGTTCAGCACATTGAGGTCAGTGGCATTCTTTCAATTCTAAGGGCAGAAGGAAAGTGAAGGTTTGATACTGGATGAAGAGGGAGTGTAACCAGAAAATTGGTTTCCATGCTTTATGACTTTTTTGCAAATAAGAGCAATGGCATTATGAAAGTGAGGTTAATTCTGCAAGGCTTTAGTGATACCGTTCCTTTACTCATCATAACCTGGCTCCCCCTTTATACAACAATATTTAATGAGGGTTGCTGTGTGAAGCATCATTGCCTGAACACAGTATGAGCGGTACACAATGGAAAACTGCATAAATGCTGCTCTTTACAAGACTTTTCAAAATGTTTCTTGTCAGTTCTCATCAACACCCACTCGAAGATTAAATGACATCAACAAAGCCTTGTTTTCATTAATCAACGTGCATGACTCATCTTGAAAGAATAATATAAAACAATATGTTCCAGTAACAATAATGTGACACAAGACCACAGTTTTATAATCCACAAGTATTTTTTTCCTTATGGGCTGTAAAACAAACCACATACATGCAAGCAAATAACCAAGCAAACAAGGAAAACACAGAGTACTGACAATAAGTGTAAATACAAACATATCCCATTTTAATGTATTAAAATAGCCATAACATTGGATGCAGAATTCTTGGACAGAAGAAAAAAAAGTACAAGAAAGACAAAGATCAGTGAAGGCTACTTAGAATTGAGTTCAACTATTTTTAGGAACCTAGACTTAGACAAATAGGAATGCTTACTTGTACAGGCACCTATCATCTAATTGATGTAAAAAAAAATCAGGATATTTTTGGTACCTGAAATAAAACATACATGGCAATTAATTGTATAAGATAATGTCACTATATTCCATGTTTTCATGTTTAATGAAATACTAACTCCTCTTCTGGATTACTACCACTGGCTTATGTCTCAGTTTTCCTATGCACAAGGATTGATCTTGCCACTGAAGAAATTGTTCATGTACAAGTTCAGAGAGAAGGAGAGTTTTACATAAAGCTGTAAAATAGTTGCTAAGAAGATTTTGGTGGCAAGAACTCTGCAAATAGATTCTTCTTGGTTCAAGTAACTGCTAGGAAGAATCTAGTCTCAATAAGATAATGAGACCAATCTTAAAGGAAATAGGAAAATTTATACTCTCTAAAATGAATCATATTACCCTACATACTTCAGATTTCATTCTGACAACTTTTTTGCTGACCAAGATTGAATTCCCATGACACATGCATGGCACATTTAGAAAAAAAAAATCAACAGATAGGAAGCAATATGTGACTGCTTATTCCTTTAATAGGTGACATTAAAAGTATTTACAGTAACTTGTCAATTCTAAGTCATACTGTTGTAAACTGAAAAACTCTATTAAGTCATTGATATACTGCCCATTTAACCTCACAAAAGGTCTTGCTTGTGGTGTTCACGCTATAGATATTACACCTATTTTCACTCCAGGAAGAAATATATATTCTGATGGTTTGACTATTGCTGTTTTCTTTGTAACCCAGAAATTTCCAGAGGAGTGAAACCCTAGATCTCCTTGTCTTTGGAAAGATAGACAGGAATATTCCTCACGTCTCACCTTATTTTCAAAATTTCAGAATTAAAATCCAGGTTTTGACATTTCCACAGATAACACCTTCTCATGGTAGCTGATAAGCATGTCTGACACTGCTAGGTGAAATATTTGGTCTCCAAGATCAAAGCTGAGCACCACTATCTTCTTATTTTCTTGCCATGGATAGGCACATTACTGTCCTTCAGACTGAGTTTATTTTTTACTAAACTGATGCATGTTCATAGAATCATAGAGTCAAAATAGATTATAGTTTCAGTAAACGCTGGAAGGACCACTAGAGCTAATGCTAAAGGACTCTTCAAGAGTGCTCCAGAGCTCAGGAGAAACCAGAGTCTAAGGATGTTCTACAGGGTGAACTCTGTACCTTGTAAGGAAGTCTGGATCTGAATTGAGCACCTGCATCCAGACAAATATGTCAGGCTACCTGCAGCTCAGCACTTTTCAGCTTTCTAAAACTGGGAAACATGTATTAAAGAGCCAAAAGGCAAAGCAGTGCGACTACCTCCATCCTTTAATTAATACTCTAAAGCATTCTCCCCTTAGTCCCACTGATCCTTCCCTCTGGCATCTGGAAGTCATGCAAACAGCTCCTGCAGTATTTGCATTGTATGGCTCTGCTATGTATCTGCCCATCTAAATATGTGTATCTTTAACTATCTAGTTATCTACAGGCCAGCTCTCTCTGGGTTCAGAATATTCAAATTATATCATATAAATAAACTTAGTAAAAATTGTGGGATTTTTGAGATATATTTCGGGGAAGGCTCTGTGTTGTTCTGCAGATGATAGTGAAAAATTTCATCAGTTTGCAGAGCTGCAATCATAGTTCGTATATGGGGACAGATGAGAAAGCTGGATTTTTTCCAATGTCTCTGATTATTTGGTGCTAATTCAGTGTGCTGCTGGAGACGAGTAACCCTAAGATAGTAATTTTCCAGGTCTAGGATCCCAGACGTTGCTATATTAGAGAGGATTTTAACCTTCATCTGACATATCATCAGTAAGCTACTGTAAAAGACATCACATTATTCCCATGGCTTTATAGTACTTTACAGACAAACGAAAAAAGACAGGATCCTACCCTAAGGATCTTGCTTCTAAATTAGCTACAGTGAGCAACAGATACCAATAAGTAAAACACAGAGGGACATACAGTTATTTCAGGTTGAAATAGTGAAATAATGACTAGTATCCTGGATATTTATTGATGATTCAATGCACATGATTATGCATGGAAATTATAAATTCTCTTTTTGCAGATGTCTAATGTCTATGATAACAGGAATACAGAAACAAATTGCCATGAGCAAGTGATGCTTTGGGTTTACCAGAGGCTACATTTTCCATAGTAAACTGTCCAGAGTAAGTATTAAACTTTGCAAAAGAGGTTTAGGATTCATTGCCAAGTAATCCACCAAATTTACTGCAAGTTAAAGTCTTGCACATGGGAAACTACTGCAGAGTAGTTAATTGCCTTCAAATCTACACACTAGCTTCCTCACAGCAATTTGAATAGCTATCCTCTAAATTAGCAATTCCAGGCACTTTACTCTACTATTTCTGTCCTAGCAGTTTGTATTCTAACGCTAGAACAAATTCAGTTTGGCCATATTCACACCTCTTCATGCTAACCCTCTGCGGACATTTTCATTACTGAGTTTTATTGTCAGAAGTGCTTAGAAACAGTAAATTTAAAAAATGAAATATGATACAACCATGAAAAATGAAGGGATTTGGTTTGCCTACTTACTCTTAAATTTATACGTGCAGCTTCTTTCAACAGGAATATTCAGGCAATTTGGGGAAAGAAAAACACTTTGGTTTTCATACAATAAATTTTAATAAAAAATAGCATCATAAAAAATAGTTAAAAACAAAAGACAGGAGTAGTTTTGTTATGAAAATGGGGAACCAGAATTTCTGTTGGGGAATTTCAGCTTCTTTGCTGAAGAGTAATTCAACAGATTTGGTGATAATTTTGCTGATATAGTGATTTACTGGATATAGTACCATTTTTTTCTCTTTTCTGTTTTACGATTATTAGAATTTTGATTCCCTGATTTTGTGTTATCAGAATTACATACTGATGTGACCTGTTCCCACAAACCTTGTTGAAGCTCTCCATCAGCTGAAATACAGGCCTAGAGAATATTGCATAATGCAGCTGATTTACTATCAGAGTTCATGCTGATGCTTTGTTTACTCTACAAAAAAATAGTGTAGTCTAGAAAACTTAAAGATGGGTTGAATGATGATTGCTACAGCTGCAACATAAATTTAAGAGTTAGAATTAAAATCCTAATTAGAATCCAGGGCAAATGTTACTTCAAGATGCACTCAAAAGATTAATGACTCAATTCAGAATATTTCAAAACCATATAAGTACAATCTTTATGCTTGGAAATGCTTACGACAAAACCCATCAGCTCCTAATTTTTATCAATTGCTTACCCTTTGATGTCAGAAAATACAAATGCAGAGACACAGCCAACTCTGTGTCAGACCAGATTTCATACCAGCTTCTAGAATCTGCATTATCCCTTGGGAAAACAAGGAGCAAACATTTCAGGGAACAGCTTCATTCAAAGTACTATTACAAATACAAGCTCTTCCATTAACAAGCAGCCAGTTTAAATCAACCCCATATCGGTAAGTGACTATAGGCTTGATTCAGAGCCCATTAAAGTAAATGGCAGTCTTTCTGATGACTTCAAAGAGTTTAACTTAGGACTGAAAATCAAAAGCTTCAGACATCTGCTGGTGTCTGTTCAGAGGCCAAGATGAAATTAATTGTGTTGTTGGGCTGGTTTTTGATGCTTCTTGTGGTGCAGGCAGAAATAAGAGGTAAAGTCCTCCCAATGCCAGCACAGAGGAGAAAAGAGTGGGAGAGTAACTGCCTCCACAAGTCAAGAAGGGAAAGCTCCTTCTGTCCTTTTTCCCTTTGCAGCCCAATGTCAAGCAGCCTACCCTAGAGTATGAGGGCTGTGATTTAATTCTAATACCATGATCGTGTCTTTAAGCATTTCCTCTGCACAGTCTCTCTGGTTTCCCCCAAGCTACTGACATACATCATAGATTAAACCATCAGTTTACCATTGTTTGAATTCAAAGTCCACACATTAATTTCTACATACATAAACTAGCATGTAATTCATACTAGATAGTTAAGTCTTGAAACACCTGAGACTAACCAGGTCCAGGCATTATTTTCCAAATTACCTTCTTATGGGTAGTATTTTGAGATACAGATTCAATTACTGCAAACTTCCCTGATTCTATAAAATCTCTTTTTCTGCAGCCTATCAGCTTGATTTCAGCAACTTCAACATTTTGTATGCTGGTGGCTGTTCTGGTTACAGTAAACAAGTATGAGAATAACTGGCAAATTAAGATTTCAAAGTGCTAGGATGCTGCCAAGAAGGCAGATATATCTACAGAAGTCCAGTGAATAAATCCTTAGAAAAAGATATAGTGAAGAATTTCAGAATGCAAAGTAGCACTGTAGAGGTGCAAAGAGTAAAGCTGTATGCGGGCAGAAAGAAATATAATAACAACCATTAATGTCCCATAACAAATATATTACCTTGAAAATAAAATCTATTTTATAATTTCAGATTCTATAAAATAAAATCAAAATTAATGCTCAAGCTACCCTCATATGTATGCACCTATCTCCTGGGTAATTAGAACTAGGAGAATATTAATATTTCCTAAAATATTTGCAGCAGTAAAGATTTCAATTCCTACATGGGTGTGAGATTGCAACAGTGGGAAATCAACCAGTTAGTGAATATCAAGCAACATGAGAAGCCTTTCCAATAATAAACACAATTAGCAATGTAGATGAGAAATCTATCTGATTTATGGGCTGCATATGCAATTATAACACATTCATAAAATGTTACCCACAGAGCAATCCAATACATTTGTTTATCCGTGCTCCTAGATTAAGAAAGTAATGTTGTCAACCAACCAATTGTGGGCATTACAGATTCAAGATTAATTACCATCTGCATGGGACAGATGTTAAGTCTTCAATTTCACAGCAAGGCATCTATAGCTTATTTCCCTTGGAGTGTTTCTTTCTCTGATCAATAGATGTATCAGCCTAGCTGTTCATCTTGCCACAGAGGTCAGAGAAACGACAGAGGTACATCTGTTTTTGTGTCAAATAAAGGTTCAGGAAATGAATCCTATCCAAGTAGATAAACAGCTCTGCTACAATTGTCCGTCAGTCTTCTACTCAGTTACTGATGATTAAGCTTTAAGCACTTGGGAATTTGTGAGCATGAGCACATTAAAAAAAAAAAAAAAAGCTGAAGAGGGAAAAAAAAAACAAACACAAAATACTCTTTTTGCAGATTCTCAAATTAGTTTTAACTCAGTTTTTCTGTGAGTTGGGTCTGACTTTGCACTGCACCTTCAACTGATTAAATAGTGTCAGTGTATATGAGAACAAATTTTAACTAACAATATCCTCTCAGAAGTTGTATTTTTTATTATTATTGTTACTATTATTATTTCACTTGTATAAGGTAAGAAGATAAACAGTTTAATTAGTTGTCATGCTGGTGAACAGAGAGTATTGTCTTTGGAAAAGACATAAATAACATGTGAAATGCATCATTACTTCACAAAACAACGCAGAACAATCTCAAATTAGGACAAGATCCAGAGTAACGTAAAACAGCAATTTCCTTTGCCTAGCCAGGTAGGTCTTCATTCTTTAGGTAATTCCTACTTTGCTTAAAGCACCCTGCAACATCAGCAACCTCGGTTCATGTAGCCTTAGTCACCCATGACTATTCTGAATTGCTTGCTCTGCTAAGAGCAGAGCTTAAATGGAATCCTGGTTAGATAGACAGCTGTTTCTGTTCCACTTAAGTTCCCTGGAGGTGGCCAAAGAGACAGAAAGAGTCAAAGCTACAATTAGATTCATCTGATGAAGTGCCAGCTTTTTTCAGCTCGCTTACATGGAATGAGTCATGTAGGTCTTCTTTGACTCTTACTAGCCTGAGGAAGTGACCCTTTCTGCCTCCATCCCAGAGAAGTGACCTAAGCACCATAGAGGGCCCAGAGTGAAAATATCTTCCTCCCTCCTGCTGAAGTTCAGCCATTGTGCAGTCAAGTGTGCAAGAGTCAGGGAGAGAGTAAAAGGCCTGATAACAACTGGAAAGGACAAACTTCTGGTCCCTGCCCTGGGGGATGATTTTAATAAACCTGGGAATGCTCTAATGAAAAATACAAATTGCTGGAAGATGGGTTTGAAACATTGCATCTGCCTCAACATGTGGAAAGAGTGCTTTCACCAGGATAATGCACGCCTAGATCCTCCTTTTACAATCTGAGCTTGGTTCCTGTAGTTGTGTGCAACAGTCTCATCTTCCTGTGTGGGATTTGGCTTCAGGAAAACTATGTAAAGACAATGCAACTTTGGCATGCACCATCCTATTAAACATGATCCCAGTAAGCGTTAGCAATATTTTCCCCTAAGAGAACGGAGATGCCAGACATTTCTGCATAGTTTCCTGAACTTCCAGAAGACGGTTAAACTGGATCTTCTTGTGAGAAGGGAGTGAGGCAGTAGATTAAGAGGTCTGGATCTCCTGAAATAACAGATGAATTGGGCACTCAAGTGTTTGTCTAACATTAGGCTGAGTGGGATTTCCTGCCTCAGAGTCTGCATCTAACATTTCTGTGAGGCAACATCTATGTTAGGCATTAAAAACTAGATGGCTTCAGCTGAGTTTCACGTTCTTCCTGATAATATAGATGCAGTAAAAAAAAAAGTATGCTATATAACGTTTGCTTTTCAAAAAAGCCTGTGAACAATTGCTAAAATCATAGTACCATAAAACAGTTTGGATTGGAAGAGACTTCCGAAGATTATCTAATCCAACCCCTCTGCAATGATCAGGGACATCTTCAGCTACACCAGGTTGCACAAAGCCCAGTCAAACCTGACCTTGAATGCTCTCAGGAGTGGAACATCTACCACTACCCCGGACAATCTGTTTCAGTGTTTCATCACCCTCATTGTAAAAAATTTCATCCTTATTTCTAGTCTAAATTTATCCTCTTTCATTTTAAAACCACCACCACTTATCCTATTGCAACAGGCCCAGCTAAAGCATTTCTCTCCATCTTTAATTACAAGCCCACTTAAAGTACTGTAAGGCTATAATAAGGTCTCCTCTAAGCCTTCTCCTCTCTGGGCTGAACAATCCCAACTCTTAGCCTTTCTTCACAGGAGAAGACTTTGATCCCTCTGATCATTTTTGTGGCCCTCCTCTGGACTGACTCCAAGAGGTCCATGTCTTTCCTATGCTGAGTGCTCCAGAGCTGGAGACAGTACTTCAGGTAGGGTTTAATGAGAGCAAAGAAGCAAAATCACCTCCTTTGACCTTCTGGCCATGATTCTTTTGATGCAGCCTAGGATTGATGCAGGTTGGCTTTCAGGGCTGTAAGCACACATTGCTGACTCATGTTGAGCTTTTCATCCCACTGGTACACTCAAGTACTCCCCTGCAGGTCTGCTCTCAATTCCTTCATGCTGTAGCTAGTATTGATACTGGGTGTTGCCTTCACCCAGGTGTAGGACTTTGCACTCGTCCTTGTTGAACATCATGAGGTTCACATGGGGCCTCTTCTTGAACTTAAGATACCACGTCTCACAGTATAAAGGCAGAATTAAGGTTGTATAACTAAATTTTACTTTGAATTTTTATTCTTCCTTATTTTACCCATATAGCACACCAGGACCCCTGCTAGCTCAGAATATGTTATCCTGATTTTATAAAAGGAGAACTAAAGATTAGCATAGATTCAGTAATCTCTCCAAGAATTAATTTCCTTATATGTGTTCTAACACTCCCAAGTCTACCATGGGTGAATTAAATTCCAGATAGTAATTCCTCTTTATTTTTAAAAGGTGTTTTAGATATACTGCAGTGATGACTGTGATCAAAGGTTTATTCTGTACTGAAGGCAATCATACTGCTCTCTCTTGAGTTGTTACATCTTGTGGACATTCTGTCCAGAACTTTCTGAGAATCTGGTTTATGATGGACCTCTTTATCTAGTTTCATTGGCAGTGCTCTCTACAAAGCTAAGTGCACAGCTATGCTGCTGGAGATTCATGCAAGAGGAACTTGTTGACTTTGAACCCTTGTTCTTTCTGTTATATCTGTTTCAGTGGGAAAAGGGATAAACAAGACTCTGATTCATTTTGCACAATACATAGAAAACATGAACATTTCATTTACACTCTCACCCATGAACTACAGGAAAACGAGCATTGTCTGTGTGAATACATTTTTCATTAAAAATAAGCTACTAATGCTGTTGTTGTTCCAGCAACATTTAAAATGGGATCTAAGCCAAAAGGTAACACTGCTGCTAAAGACCTGTGGGGAGCTGGCAAGAATTTCTGTTGCTGCTTGAGAAAGTTATGTGGCAGAAAGGAAACAGGCAGTAGAACTAGCTAGTGGAGCTAGTGGTAAGAGGGTCAGAGCAAGGCCAAGGACTAAGCAGCTGAAAGACACAGTACAGTGCACCTGCATGGAGCCATGTGATAAAGAGAACTCACCCACAAAAAAAAACCCAGGAAATTGAAACTGACCGTGCAAGAACAGTAGTTTGTTTAAGGGTTTCTTTCAATATCCAGAGAACACTATGATAAAGTTGTGATATAGTTTCACTGGCTCCAATCCTTAGATATCTTCTGCATTTATCCTTGTTTATTGCAGGCATGCTCCAGAAAAAAAACCAAAAAAACCCAACTTTCTACCTAGTGGAACTGACAATGTTAAACAACTTTCTCCCTAGTGGAACTAACAATGTTAAACTTTTTCTGAACTCTAGAAATTGTACTGTGAGTATCTGCACTTCTATAATTGAAGATATGTCGTTTAGCAGAAAAAAAAAATGAGAATGTAATGTGAAAAAAAGAGGCATGGAGGGGGAACATGATTCTGTAATTTAATAATACTGACTTAGGAGAAAAGGAGTTTTAATAAGCACTGCATAAGAAAGTAAGGAAGACAGAGATTAAAAGGTTGTCAAGTATTGGAACAGGCTGCCCATGGAAGCTGTGGAGTCCCCATGACTGGAGATATTTAAAAGACGTGTTGATGTGGTTTAGTGGTGGATTTGCCAATGCTAGATTGACAGCTGGACTCGAAGAACATAAAGGTGTTTTCTAACTTAAATGACTCTATGATTCTCTGTACTGTGTCAGCACTTATCTGGGACAGCCAATTTTACACGCCGGTGTTCATTTCTGCAGCTGTTCTATGTACTCCACAATGACAAATCATTTAACAAATCAGGGAGGAGAATGCCTCTCGTGCAAGCACAATGAATTATTAGTCTTAACTGGAGAATAAATAGTCCTCACTGTCTGTAGCAGAAGATCAGGCTAAGGAACATTTAAACAAAGTGGACAGACACATGGACTTGACAGGATGCTCTCACAAGTGCTGAAGTTGCTGGCTGATACCATTGAGAGGATACTCTCAGTAATCATTGAAAGGTCATGGTAATCAGGGAACTGCAAAGAAAGCATTTTGCCATCTTCAAAATAGGCAAGAAGAATCTTAAAAACTAAAGGATAGTCAACCTCATCTTGTTTCCAGGAATGCAATGATGCAAGTCATTCTGGAACGAACAGGTCCAAATATAGGAAGATCAAGAGGAAGCAGTTAGTACGAAGTTATTATATAAAGAGGAAGTCATACCTGATCAACATCTTAGCCTTCTATAAGGAAAAAACTAAGCCAGTGGAGGAAGGTAGAACCTGGAATGTTGTTTATTCTGGTTCTAGTAGGACCTTCAAGACCATCTCCTATAATAACCTCATACACAAACCGATAGACTATGGTCCAGATAAATAGGCAGGAGATGAATTCAAAACCTGACTGAACTGCTAGAAGAAGAGGCTCATGATTAGGAACACAATGCATTAGTCCAGCTAGAGGTCAGTATCTAGGGGAACACCCTAGGGTTTGATATCAGAGTCAATACTGTTTAATATATTCATTAATGACCTACAGTGCAGCCTCAGCAAGTTTGAAGACAATACAAAATTAGGAGGAGTGGCTGCTACACTAAACTTTTGCACTCACAGAAACCTCAACAAGCTGAAGAAATGAATCAACAGGAACTTTGTGAAATTCAACAAAATGTCAAGTCCTGCACTTGGGGAGGGACAGCCTCAAGTGCCACCACAGGCAACTTACTAGCTGGAAAGCAGACTTGTAGAGAACGTCCCCAGAGGTCCTGGTTGACACCAAGCTGATCATGAGCCAGCAATGCACCTTCTCAGCAAAGAGGGCCAACAGCTTTCTGGGATGTATTAGCAGGTCAAAAGAGATGTTCTGTCACCTACGCTTAGCACTGATGAGGCACATTTGGAGTGCTGGGTCTGATTCAGAGCTCTCTAGTAGAGAAGCCAGTCCAGTGAAGGGCTATAAAGATGAATAAGGGCTCAGAGGATCCCACAAATGAGGAGGTGCTTAGTGATCTGAGGCTTCTCAGCTTGGAGAAGAGAAGGCTTAGGAGGGATCTTTTCAATGTATATAAATATGTGATGAGAGAATGTAAAGAAGAAGAAGCCAGACAATTTAAATTATGCCCATTGATAGGACAAGAGGCAATGGATACAAATTGAAACACAAGAGGCCTCATCTGAATGCCAGGAATTACTTTTGCACTCTGAGGGTGACTGAGCACTGGCACAGGTTGCCTAGAGAGGCTGTGAAACACCCTTCCTTGGAGACAGTCAAAACCTAACCAGTCACAGTTCTGGGAAATTAGCTGGCCCTGCTTGAGCAGGGAGCTTGGACCAGATGACCTCCAGAGGTCCCTTCCAACCTTATCCACTCTCTGAGTCTGTGATAAATACAAATGTTACAGCCATTACAATTCAGAAGTATTTAGAAACAAAGATTTATTAGCTAGACCTTTTTGTTATCTGTGATTTCTCTCATGCTGGTATGACTAGCACCAAGATTCTGATACTTTGTGGGGTTTTTTTCTTTTCTGGATGGAAGATTACTCCTCTTATATCTGCTGATAATTTTTCTTGCTTCTCTAGTCTCTGTGTTTCCTCATATTCACAGTAATATTTCTACTTTTGCAGCTGTGTTTTGCCTGAAATATGGATAATAAATGACTCATAACATTAATCTGCCTTGTAATTTAATACAGTACTATGCTGTACTGGATCATCAGATGGATAGTTTATACCATGTAATGAGACAGCAAAGATACTGAAGCAGCAAAAGCGTAATTTCAAAATGACATGTTTTTGCAAATTGTATAAACATCAGACAGATACCAATAACCATAGGTAATGAAATCTTGCAAATATCATGGAAGTCCTCACCGGTGCAATAATGCCACAGTCCACAAAGGGGCACCCGGATGCTGTGTTTTAAATCATTATCCTCCAGTGCCTCCACATGTGTATTTCCAGGCGCAGAAACTTCAGAAGTTTCCAGACAAAAGTTTCCTCTCACCATGACACCACTCCCAAGCCTCAGTGAAATCCCAGCCTAGAAAAAGTCAATGGAGTTCATTTGAATATACATTTAATTAATCTGTCTTTATTTATCAGCGTGACAACTATGATACAAGAGTAATTTACAACTATTGCTTTTTTACAAAACCACTGACACGTTTTAGGCTAATAAAACTGAGGCCAACAACAACATTAAAACACAGGCCCCGAGGAAAACTGCCAAGTGCTTGCTTGGCCAGAATATATATATCATAAAAATAACATTACACATGCTCAAATTCTTATCAGTCATATGCTTGAATTTGCTCCAGTTGCACTTGGCTATGTCCTTCCCTTTTCTATTAAAGTATATCTACCTAGAGATTGTAATTTTGCCTCTTTCCATTGCTGGCAGTTCAGTTATGATGCAGCTTTCCTGACACCTCTCTTGCATTCCTACTTTGCCTGTTGTAGTGCACCTAACATGGGTATGCCAGTCGTTTTTCCAGTAAAATGTACTTAACATCTGTGACCTAGTGGAGAAACATAGAAGGTATGGGATCAGTGTGGCAGACATGATGTCAATGTTACAACCAGCTGGGGGTGTTTAGCCTTGAGAAGAGGAGACTGAGGGGAGACCTCATTGCTCTCTACAACTACCTGAAGGGAGGTTGTGGAGAGGAGGGTGCTGGCCTCTTCTCCCAAGTGACAGGGGACAGGACGAGAGGAAATGGCCTCAAGCTCCACCAGGGGAGATTTGGACTGGACTTTAGGAAAATATTTTTCACAGAAAGGGTCATTGGGCACTGGAACAGGCTGCCCAGGGAGGTGGTTGATTCACCTTCCCTGGAGGTGTTTAAGGGACAGGTGGACAAGATGCTCAGGGGCATGGTTTAGTGTTTGATAGGAATGGTTGGACTCGATGATCTGGTGGGTCTCTTCCAACCTGGTTATTCTATGATTCTATGAAAACTGAAATGAAAGGGAGTTTATAGCAATTATACAACATTAAAAAAACCCTCCATAATTAATATATGGCTATGATTTCTGCCCAGTACATTTGCCTGATAGCCACCTTTTTGGCTAATGGTTACAGAGAAAGCAGAGCTTCACTTACAACATTGCTGAAAGGCAAAACCACAAGTAATTAGACTAACTCAGCCAACAAAGTTAACCACCTTACTGAGAAAACAGACTGGTAAGTATACGTGACCACGATGGGGGATGATGTGATTGAGAGCTGCCCTGCCAGGAAGGACTTAGGGGTGCTGATTGATAAGAAGCTTCACATGAGCTGGCAGTGTGTGCTTGCAGCCCGGAAGGCCATCCGTATCCTGGGCTGCATCAAAAGAAACGTGGACGGCAGGTTGAGGGAGGTGATTCTGGCCCTCTGTTCCTCTCCTGTGAGACCTCATCTGGGGTACTGTGCCCAGTTCTGGAATCCTCAGCATAAGAAGGATGTGGAGTTGATGGAACAGGTCCAGAGGAGACCTACAAAGATGATCAGACAGCTGGAGCACCTTCCGTACGAGGACAGGCTGAGAGAGTTGGGCTTGTTCGTCCTGGAGAAGAGAAGGCTCAGAGGAGATCTTTTAGCAACCTTCCAGTACCTGAAAGGAGCCTACAGGAAAGCTGGACAGGGACTATTTATAAAGGCTTGTGATGATAGCACAGGGGGGAATGAGTACAAACTGGAGAGGGGCAGATTTAGACTAGACATTAGGAAGAATTTCTTCATCATAAGGGTGACAAGACACTGGAACAGGTTGCCAAGGAAAGTTGTGGATGTCCCATCCCTGGAGGTGTTTAAGGCCAGGTTGGATGGGTCCTTGGGCAGCCTGATCTAGTGGGACATGTGTCTGCCCATGGTAGGGGGGTTGGAAGTAGATGATCTTTAAGGTCCCTTCCAACCTTAACTATTCTATGATTCTGTGATTCTATATATTCCAACTGAGTGAGGGCATCCTGCAATTCTAAGGGACATTAAAATTACCTTCTTGTATAGTACTAACCTTTCATTGTTTTGTCTTGTTAACTAAAGAGAATAAGTCTATAATGATTGGAAAGTGGGCATTAAGGCAACTAGCATGGCATTAACTTCTACAGCTACAAATTCAGCCTGTTAACTTTAGCTCTACCATACTTTTCAGCACAGTGCCTAATACTATATCTGCAATGACAGCATCTGATAATATGCATTTAAACAGCTTTACATCACTTAACAAAACTAGAAAACATGTCACACTTCCAATAGAAATTGCTCATTACAGCAATAGCTTTGGCTCGAGCTGTCAGGATAGTCATTGGAAAATGCTAATCACTTGTTAATTAGTGAGATTTATGAGATTTTGTTTGGATTTCTGTGTTTCTATGTACTGCTGGAAGGCCAAAAAAAACCCCACTTAGCTGTTATCTGAGGAATGTAAAATAAAACTTGTCAATTTTACCTGTTTGTTTTCAAAATAAAATTGCGCAATAAAGTGAGCAATCCATGACATGGCTTCCAGCTCTAGATGAGTCCACTCTTCTCCTGTGCTGCTGCAGAGTGAAATAACAAAGATGGTAACATTGTATGTGAGGAACACTTGCTAGAAATGTCTTTGACAAAAAGAGGCTGTTTGTCACCACCTGAACTTGTATTAAACAGTTTAGCATATGCTTGTTTAAAATCTTACTGCAGAATGAGATATGAAGTGTCTTGAGGCTCAGCTGTAAGATGATAGTATACAGTCAAGCACATTTGTATCTAGATATGTCCAGTACAATAGAAAGATTTATGCTGTCATATCCATTTACTACACATCACAACCAGAGTTGTAATTGACCAGGATGGTTAAGATTTGATTTAAGGCAACAATTCTGTCAGCTTGGTTTTTGCTAATAGGGTATAAGTGTTCCACACAGCATTATTTCTTCCCATGTTATAGCCTGCCCCAGGTTAATTGTGTGCTGCAGTATAATCTATTCCTGCCTTTACATCATTTGCTATGAGAGAATATAGATGCATGTATTTGATCACCCTCCCTATTTAAACAAGAGAAGAACGATATCTCTCAGAATCTTACCCAAAATATCACTGTTTACAAATCAATAACAACTGTTAAGAGGACTGCAGATTCCATTTTGACTTCACAAGGAAATTTGATGGATTGCAGTGATCACAGCTAAATACCCTTTGGCATTAGAGTAAGGTCTCTTATTTTTTATTTATTAGAGACTAATGCAGAAAAATCAAAGATTAGATGACAAATGAACATCAGTAAAGTGAGTAATTACAGGTATGGTTTATGGACAACAGTAGTTAAATGACTTCATTTATATCTATATATAGAGATATGATGAATCATATTGGCAGAGTTGAGTGTAATGGAAGTAACGAATGCTGAAGTCCCTTGTGAAAAAGAATAATGCCAGTTTCAGACAGAATCCTAATTACATAATTGTGCATGAGGTCTTTTGCTAATTTGCTTTTCTGAAGTCAGACCTCTGAACAGTTTTAGCTTAAATTCTTAATAGCTTTTGTCTTTTTTCCTAAAATACAAGATCATAGAATCACTAGGTTGAAAAGGACCCACTGGATCACTGAGTCCAACCATTCCCATCAATCACTAAACCATGTCCCTGAGCACCTCATCCACCCGTCTTTTAAACACCTCTAGGGAAGGTGACTCAACCACCTCTCTGGGCAGCCTGTTCCAGTGCCCAATGACCCTCTCTGTGATTTTTTTTTTCCTGATGTCAAGCCTGAACCTCCCCTGGCAGAGCTTGAGGCCATTCCTTCTTGTCCTGTCCCCTGTCACTTGGGAGAAGAGAGCAAATCCCTCCTCTCTACAACCTCCTTTCAGGTAGCTGTAGAGAGAGATAAGGTCTCCCCTCAGCCTTCTCTTCTCAAGGCCAAACCACCCCAGCTCTCTCAGCTGCTCCTCATAAGGCCTGTTCTCCAGCCCCTTCACCAGCTTTGTTGCTCTTCTCTGGACTCACTCCAGAGCCTCAACACCCTTCTTGTGGTGAGGGGCCCAGAACTGAACACAGTATTCGAGAAAAGCATACAATTGAGGACATCAGAGAAGTGCTCCCAGGTCCCTCAGAGTCACAGTGTTGAAATTTTTCTTTCCTGCAATTGAGAAAAGAGAGTTTTCCTATTACCCTGTTGTAAACCTTGTGAAACGTGGAAACTTTGGAAGTTGCCTAACCCATTTGATACATTAAAAGAACTCAGTGCTGTGTAACATTTTAGCAGGCAGTAATTTTAATACCAATGCCAAATGCAAAGACAAATATAAATGTTTTTTTCTGCAACATAACTCGTGCTACACGCATAGCCAGTTATCAGTTTGCAAAGGCAACATCAACATGTTAGTATTTTTCATGATCACTGACTTCCAGGTTCTCTTGCCACAAGTTTTCATTTCAGTGGTAACATGATGTAGACAAGATGCCTGCCTAACACACACCTGAGCTCTTTCTCTCAGCCTTTCTTTCTACACACTCCCACGAAAAGCAAGTAGTTGATGCAATAGACTGAAGCAGTGCATAGAACATCTCAGTAAAGGGAGACACAGATGTCCCATGTATTGTCCCAAAAGATAAGTGAGTATACAGATTATTCATTAAAAAAAATCAACATTTTAAGGGCCTAAGAATTGCAAATTTTAGAGGAAATCTAGAATAAAACTTGAGGTTCTTGTTGGTTTTAAAACTTTGTATGAGCTTAATGCTTTCCTTGACCACTCCTCATCAGGATGCTAGCTGCTGTGATGTTGTAGGCTTTAAAAGAATGTGAGATTGTTTATTCTTTCTGGGGTTAGCCCTTCCAATGAAAGTTAAAATGTACAAAAGTTTCACAGGGCTGTGGGTGAATGGAGACACTGAACCTTGTGTAGCACTAAGAAGAAGCTGCATTTAAAGCTACTTATCTTCAGACACTGACACTTTCAGGAAAATGACCCTGGATAGAAGGTTTCTTGCAACTCCCATTTTAATCACTCTCATAGAAAGTAAACTTTCAAAGTCATTCTGCTGTTGGGGTAAAGTAGCAAGGCTACCATGTATTGGAGGGCAAAAGTTGCCCAGAGGGAGGGCTAGAGAAAAAAAAGCAGAGTAGTCAAAGTCAAGGCAAAACCATGTGTTTACCAAGAAATATTGTTCTACCATTTTTTCCGTCCTTCACTGTGAAATACACTTCAAAATGGGCTGTTGGAGTATGCACAAAAAAACAGACAAATGTAATTTTAAGGCAGATTGTTTTAAAATAAATGAATAGCAAATTTTATAGGACCACAATACGATACTCTGGAGAATGTTCCAAGGGACAAATGGCTTATGCAATTCAGGGTATGCGACACTGGCTCTCACAGATCTTGAGTGAGGGCAAGGATAACTCATATGCTTTTATTGCATGACTACATTTTTAAGCCTGTGCAGGTCTCCTTTGTTAGACTATGAACTGAACCACTCCAGTCAATGTGAATTCTTTTAGTGAGTGAGCTCACATTTAAAATAGGACTAAATATTTTTTGAATATTTGTAATTACCTCCTTTAATTTGTAGGGCTAGAAATGCCCATTAGCACTGAAATATGATGACGTTCCATAAATTATTTTGTCAAGTAATAAGGAAGATTGGAATATATTATTATTCTGCTAGTGAATTTACTTGTGTCCAAAGAGAATTCAGTAGCCAGTCTTTCTGTCAAAAAAATTATTGGTACAAATTATAAAAATATATTTGTAATCTCATAGAATAGAATAAAATTTCATAGAATGTTTAAATTTTACTTCCAAGTGTCAAAAAGAAAGTTATTTTTCACATTCAACTCTCAGATTTTATTTTGAGCTGCCAGAGAGACTGTAATTGTTATCAACTACAGAAGTAATTATTTCTTAGCTTGTCCATTATATTCATACAGATGTTGCTGAATAGTCAATGACTAAACTATTGTAATTTTCAGAAATATTGATTTTGGATTAAATTTTCTGAGCTCAAAATTCTAATACAACTTCTCAAATTTTAATATATAAATTTCATCTAATATATTCTGGATGCCATTTTCTAAGCAGCAAGGAATTTAAGTGAAGTTTATTCTTGAAAGCCAGATCTAGAAGGATAGATCTGAGCAGAATTATGCAGTGTACATAACTGACTGAAATGAATTATCCAAATTACAGCACATAAAGTAGAATATAAAATTACAACGAGGAAAAGTTCCAAATATCCAGAGTTTGCATACATTAGAAAATAAAGCAAGAATAGGTCTGGAACAAAAATAGGAGTCTTTTTTAATATCAAAAACTCAAATTTATGTTGAAAGTTTCAAATCAAACCCTGTAGTTGCTGCCCCTGTCTGTACCAGTGCTGAGGTAGAATGTGTGGATGGTTCCTCTCCCATAACTTAACATTGGCTCATTTTGATTCATTCATCATGTCATAACATGATTTATTGTCTCTTACTGTGTCTCTGATATACTGCTATTTCATCAAGCTTTTGATGCAGCCCATCATTCAAAATGTTCCAGGCAACAGAAGCTTCAGTATATACACATGCATTCTTTATAGTGGTTCTGTATCATATTTAATGCTGCAGGTATATTGCTTATCCAGGTAACTCTGTTTTCTAAGAGGCATTCATCTCTTTCCTCTCTTCATCAATAAGTTAAAAATACGGTTGGCTTTGATGTGCAACATTAATTTGCAGGAACTGATTTGAAGACCACAAACTAAACCTGTCATATCCCACCTGCAGCTTTGTCAAATGTGAGGTGGTCTAATTTGCCAAGTTTCCTGGACATGTCAGAAACAGCTGCTACTCATTTATGACTTTTAAATTGGCTTTAATCAAAGCAATATGGACTCTCAGGGATAGCACCAAAGGGAAGTAAAGGCTGAACTCACTATGGCCTTATTTATTAGTGTTAGGTTAATAGATTCTTGAAAAATAATATCTGGCTGCTGTAGTTGGAAAGGTTGGTAGCATTAGATCTAAGTACAGTAAGAGCTGTACAATAAATATTTGGTCTTGAAGGAAAGTCAGCAAAGATGTAACTTCTGAAAGACAAATGCTGCAATGGTAAATGCCAAACATTGGGACAATGCTAAGAAAGAGATTTAATATCCGATATCTGTAGAAGAGCTAGACAATGAAAGCATTGAGATTATGCACAGATTTTTCGTCACATAGTAATTTAAGAGAGATAGAAAGGATCAAGAATGTTGATACAAAGAAGATTAAGCATCTGTAAGAACTGCAAGTTTGTTCAGCAAAACAATGTTTCTAATAAGCTTTAATAACAAACAATGACTCCAAGGTGGACCTAAAGACAGAATAACAGGCAATAGCTCTCATGAAAAATATTATCTTCATTTTCCTTGGAAAATTTCAACACAAATCTCTATTTGTATTTTAATGTCTTTATTTCTGTTAATACTTCTGTTTTCAATGGAAAATATCAGCTGGCAAGCTAAATGACTGATCAAACTAGAAAGAAAAGTCTTTGCTTATCTGGCAAAAACAATGAAAAATGTTAATATCAGTTTCCATGAAGGTACAGCTCTTGCTATTGAAGACAGCTGCCAAAACGTATGTATGAAGGACATATGGAATGACACATGTCAGCATCTCACAACTCAGCAATTGGCTGTAGGCAAAAATGGTGATATGAGGCTAAGGGCAAGCTGCGCTATGACAGTAAAAGCTTGTATCTAAAGTCTTACATGAGCAGGTTTAGAAAAAAATTGAGAAACCTGGCTGATGGTTGGACTCAATGATCCTGGGTGTCTTTTCCAACCTAGTGATTCTGTGACTCTCTGGTCTAATTATGATTGAATTAACAGTTAGATAGAGGTCAATTTCATTATCAAAAAAAGAGCCATAGTGCATCTGGCTGGCTGCTTGTAAGTAGGTAATGGTTTATTTACATGAATGACCACAGTGTCCAGGGAATCACAGGCTAATCACAACAGGATTGCTTTGTGAACACAAAACGCTAATAAGCATCCATTCTCATAGTCAGTAGTACAACTTGCAGCAGTCATGGAGAGGGCACAGCACATCAGCACATGTTGATGGGAGATCTCCAACTCTAGCATAGTAAGTTCTTTGCCTGAATAGATGAATTGAGGATACGACACTGACAAAACTGAACCAGAAGTGTGCACTAAATGTTATACATGGATAAAATCACCAACCAGTTTAAAGACACCTCATATTGGTTTTGTGTATTCTACCAGTGATGGAAGTTAGCTAGTCAGTAGGGATCATGTTAAATGCACATGGAAAAAGGGACCCGACCCACAAACTTTGATCTTGAGCTGCTGCTGTATACTTTAAAACAACTTTACACTGTTTGATCACTATTACTTTGCTGTTTGCAAATAATACAAGAAAGTAAGTGATGAATCCAAGATTAAAATTAGTCAGGAAATGTTGATTTTGGGGCTAAACACACTTTTGAGTTAAGCGTGGAAACACTAGCATTTGGTTGAGATGCTAGGAGATGCAAGAATGGAGAAGAGAAAGACCACAGAAAGCTAGAAAAGGACCAGTAGAAGGATAAGAACTTTTCTATAGCCCGATTATATTTGCAGACAGCACTTTTTCCAGGTCACCTCAGAATTTAGATGGTTACAATTCTTTAAATGAAAGAAATATGAGTAAAACATGAAAACAGATTTTTTCAGCCATATCCTGCGTGGTTAAATGTTTTCCTTCCTAGTGAAAGTATTCCCACTCTTAACTTGAGGAAGTCAAGTCCTTCCTGTACTGTATTTCAGTCATCTTACCATAACTGCTGACGTTACTCTGGCTTAACTCCAAGACTACGCTGTTCATGTGCTACAGTATCTGCCGATAGTCTGGCCTTGTCCACTAGTTTTCAATTGATTTTTCTTTAGTCTATTGTTAAAAACTATTACCTGCTTTTTTATTTGTTCTCCTCACCATCTTTTACAGATTTCTTCCCAAGCACCTTCACTACCCACTTTACCTATTGTTTTTTTGCTCTCAGTGCCAAACAGCCACAGACTCCTACCCAAAGACCCCATTCCTCAAAACAACACCACACTTCTATAAAAACACCTCCAACTAGTCATCTATTTTCTGACATACAAGCAGGAGAAGCTGGGAATAAAGAGCACTTTAGACCTAGAATCTGCACATGTCAAAGGTTCAGTTCACCCTGCAATGCTTTATATCAAAAATGGAAATACTTCCTAAATTTAACTTTGGAGTGTAAAATATTCTAGATACTTTGTTTTTTGAAAACTGCTGTTAAGGGAAGTTAGAAGTAACAAAGCTATCTTGTAGAGGAGTTTCTCAGCATAGCACAATTTTCAAACAAATTTTAACCTTCTGAATCTGATGTATCAACAATAATTTATTAGAGCAATAAGCTTATACCTATCACTTTCAATATCACTTCTGGCAGGCTTCTGTTCTGAGAGGTGAGGTTATGGAATGTAAAGTAAATGTAAATGTAAAATGTAAAAGTAAATGTAAAGCTCACCTGAAATTCTGGCAGGGATCAATCCTGTTTCCATAGACCCCAGGCCTGGAGAAAAAACATCTCTTCCTTTTATTCTGTTCTCATTTCATGTATAGTAGAGAATTACACCTGCTCCTTTCAACACTAAATATTTTTATTTGAATGGTGCCTGTGTCTGTGGACTTTTCTAAGTACATCTGAGCTGACACGAGCCTGAGATTTATGCTTTGTTCACCACTGATCTTAGACAATCTGAACCAGAAGTGTGCACTCTCAAAGTCAGATAGCATCATTATTTACCTTTTAGAGTCTCTGTTCAGTGCTAAATATATCCTACCAGACAGGCCACCATGAAGACTGAATATGGAAAAAAAATGTTACAGCTGCCCAGGTAGTGAAAGGTTTGTGCAGATATGTCCTGATAAATGGACTAAATGAAAGGTCACTTTTTTTCCTAAACTTGTTCTCACAGTAAGTAAGAATAGAGAACAGGCCCAGTACCAACTATTTTCTTTGTCTATACAGTGACCACTTATTTCATGTGTGGTCAATGCAGTAATTTTGTGAATCACTTAGACTTGTTTTGATAAAGTATAGTTGAAAGAATTAACTTCTCTGAATTATCCACTGCTTCTAATCTCACATGATGGCACTTGAATTCTCGTATCATATAAAGAGTAAAACTGTCAGGAAGCGCTTCACTATTTACTTTATTTTTTTCCATGGCACAATGACATTCTGCACATACTTTAAAGTCCAGAAGTACCAACAGGGCTCTACTGGACAGAGAATACATGAGTAACATTTTGCTGTTCATTTGGGCTGGATTAGGAAGTTTTGGGCCCTTTTGCTGTCTAAAGAGCAGATCTGAGGCTTTGTGCACTAGCCCCATCTTGCCATAATATCTTCACATATCTGTGTCACACGTATTTGCTGTATCTGTATTCTCCCATCTCTAAGGCAGATATAGCAATACTTTTCAGGAACACTGTAAGATAGGACTAACTGATATTATGAAAGTACCTTTAATGTCACAGAACAAATATTCTCTTTCAAAACATTATTCTTCTCTAAAATCCTTTTATTTGTCAGCAAAGAAGGTGTCTTCTTAACTTTCACAATCTCCTCTCCTTGTTCTTTACCCTTCCCACTATGAATACACATCATGCACAAACAATGAAGAGCTCATTGGTAGATGGAAATAACTCTATCATTTTTCAGTGTTTGAACCTGAGGGTGCATGCATGCTAGGATCACTGGATAACTCAGATTGGAGGGGATCTCCAGATGTCACCTTAGCTCTCAAAGAGATCGGTCCTGGACAAGGGGGTTAGGGCAGAGCTGAACTGCCTCTCTGCAGGCAGCTCACCTCCTGAGCAATGCGGAGAAGCCATGGTAGTCAGTGAGAATGTTGCAGCCTGTCCCAGACCAGCGAGCTGCTCTGAGCTGAGATTCCTACCTTTGGGCGCTGCAGGAATCACAGCCCTTGCTGCATTGCTGTGGTGTCTATGATTGAATTTGGGCCATGGATCTGTGCCAGTGAGCTGACAGCTCAGCTCAGCTCAGCTCATTCCATCCCTAAGGAGATGCCCACTGTCCAGGGCTAGTGCTGCCCTGACTGCTTCTTTGCCTGCCCTGCTCCTGCCTGCCGGGGATGACCCTGGCTTCTGGGTCCTGCTTGTGCCCTGGAAAGCTCCAGCCAGCCTCAGCCCCTCCCAGATGGGCCAGCTATGAGACCAGTCCAGGTTTCTCAGGGTTATATCTACTGAGGCCTCATAAACCCCCGAGGGTGGAGAATTCACAACCTCTCTGGACAGCCTGAGCCATTGTCTTCACATAGAAGGAGTTTCTCAACACCTCTTCTTTCAATATATGCCTCTTGTGAAGAGTAGCTCCATCTTCATGCTGAGCTCCTTGTACATATGAGAGAGTTGAAGCTCTTTGTTCTCCAGAATGAATATGCTTCAACCCTCAGTATTTCCTCACAGGGCAGATATTCCAACCATTTCAGTGTCCCTTGCTAAATTCACTCCAGTTTGTTTAACATCTGTCCTGATCTGGGAGTCTGAAACTGGATGCAGTATGTAGATATGGTCTAACAAGTGGAGAATAAAAACCTTCCCTGATCTACAGTCATGTTCTTGTTCACACAGTCCAAGGCACTCTTGGCCTTCTAGGCTGCCGGGATGCACTAATGTCTTATGTACAGCTTGCTGTCTACCAAGACCCCCAAGCTCTTCTCCACAAAGCTGTACCTAGTCAAGCAGCCTCCAGCCTGCATTGCTGCAGGTGCTTGTCAAGGTACCTCTGAATGGCAGCCCTGTTTTCAAGCATGCTTACTAGTGTCCCCCCAGCCCCTGAAATTAGACATCCTCATCAGACTTGCTCAGAGCACACTTCATCACCTTCTTTAAGTCCCTGATAATGATATTAAACAGCTTTTATCTCAGGGTACATGTTTGTACACCACACAGAACGCGCATGAACACCACACAGGCTGTCTCAACCCTCAAACCTTGTAGATGCTATACTCTACTGAGTTAAAGACTGTAGCTTCCTGTTGAAAACTTTCTGGAAGAACTGAAGCTCTCAATTATTTCACATCTTCTAGGCATTATTTGCCCCCCCTTCTCTCCCCACCCAAAAAAAAAATTAGCAGACCTCAGAACCACAATCCTAGTCTTTCATTCCATGACACTCCAATATCTTAACTAGAGATGTGAAAGCAGAAATTTCTCATATTCAGAGGGCTTTAAGTCAACCTTTTTTGAGATACACTTTCGTCCTGTTCAGAATGTCAAAATTCATCATTAGATGGTTAAAGCAGAAGTCTTGTAAAACTCATAATTTCTGCACAGGCATATAGAAATAAATTCCTGAAATGAGGAGTGATTTTAGTGATGAAGGATCATGCAAAAACCTTGTGAAAACTGCCATGTAGTAGGATGGAAATCTGAGGGGAAAAAAAACCAACCAAAAAACAAACCAGAAAACAACCTCCTACAATTCCATTATCTTTTGATACTTACTGGGAAAAGAAAAGTTTTATCAAGCCTAATGCATTGACTCTGCCTCTATATTACTGGTAGAAAAACATCACCCAGCACAAAAGGGAGTCAGTGATGCTGTTTAACAGAAGAACGTCTAGACATTCATTGCCTAACACAACTCTCATTGAAGTCCGTGAGGAAATTCCTTTTAGTGAGCAGGATAATTCATATGTCTTTTTTTTTTTTAACAGT